>CM035095.1:65239586-66729586 GCA_020205505.1 Panax japonicus | reverse complement strand
AAATAATAAAGGGTATGTAGATACAATCAGAATCAAAATAAAAGATTAGACAAGGCAATCAAACCATTGAACTAAGAAATAAAAAATCAAAAAAAAAACACATTTTGAAATTGATTCGGAACATCAAAATGAATAGATGAGACGAAAATACAAGAAATTCTCCGATAAAATAAAAAGATAAATAAATGTAAAAATTTATAAACCATCTCTTATGTTATCGACCTTTCAATCAAAAAAACCTTCTTGTATCAAAGCGAATCCAACGAACCCATCATTTGAATGATGTAAGGTAAAAACCAAACCTATGGCACGGAAATAAATCGATCCGCTTATCACGATAATTATATTTGTTTATAAATATTTATATGAATATTTAGTCCAATGATGCCGGCATAGAGCCATAGACCAATTAAGTTGCACCAATGGTGCGTAAGTTCTTTTTTAACTCCCCTTTTTCAAATTCTCATTTTTCTTGACTTGTAAATTTTTTTATAATCAAATATTAATTTCTCTTTATATCTTGGATTAGAGGGTGTTTGGCAATGACTTATAAGTTGGTCAAACTAAGTTATAAGTTATTTGTTATTATTTAGTGTTTGACAATACCTTAAATTTTAACTTTTTTTTTACTTATAAATCGTTATTAATTTTTTTTTTCATGCTTCATGTGCTATATTTTTCATGTATTAGATAAATTTTATTACCATATATATATATATATATATATATATATATATATATATATATATATATATATATATATATATATATTATAAATTTTACTACCATCTATATATATAATATTTGTTTAAAAAATTATCAATAATATATATTTATTCACTTAATTTGACAACAGATGAATATTTTTAGTACTATTATTATAATAATACTAATAATAAAAATAAAAATAATAATAATAATAACAATAATAATTATTATTATAATTATAATACTAGTACTAAAAATATGAAATAATAGTACTTAATCCATCTTCTTCCATGCCGATGATTCACTCAGCCATTTCACCTTCCTTTTTGGCATAGTGGACCTTTTTAGCTTTAATTTACTGCTCAATCTACATTTATCGCATGATAATAAATTTACTCAGCAAAGAAGAAGGTTTAAGAAATATAATCGAACTGATATTTTTTGGTTGTCGAACCGATTTATTTTTAGTATTATTATTTTAATTATAATTATTGTTGTTGTTGTTATTATTATTATTATTATTTTATTAGTATTATTATATTAATAGTACTAAAAATATTCATTTGTTGTCAAATTAAGTGAATAGATATATATTATTAATAATTTTTTAAACAAATATTATATATTATGTAATATTGTGGATTAATTTCTCCTCTCGTTCAAATTATAATTTAATACAAAAGTTTTCGTACACAAAATTTTATGTATTTCACTTATAATTTGGTACAAAACTTTCATAATTTGGTAAAATCGTAAAATGTTTATATTTAATTTTCATGTCTCAAATTTATTTGTAAGAAAAAGGTCAAACAAACAATTTCCTAATGTTAGGCAAGATGATATTGGGCTATTAAGCTACCACTGAGCCATTCTAATTTATTAGTTAATTAAACTACCGCTATAACTTGTAGCGGTAGACAGTGTAGCACATGAGCAAATGAGGGGAAAATGAGTAATTTCTGATGTCGCTACAACCTGTAACGGCAGGAGAAAATCTATTTCAATCTGTGTCATCCAATGTTGTGATCAACGGTATAAATTATGGTTATTGAAATAGTACCCGTAACAACCGATTGCCAATAATGGGAGCCAATATATATAGTCGTGTATATTCTATTTGTGCACAGTCTTTCAAAATTGCGTCGTTTTGGCATATTTGTTTTTGATTTCTGATTTGGGAAGAGAGAAGTTATTTTTTTAAAAATTTTTTTGCCAAAACGACATAGTTTTGACAGACTATACACAAATAAATTATACACAGCTATGTAAGACCATATTGCTCTATATATTAACTTACCAAACTATATTTTTTAGCTTGTTACAATTTTTTTACTTAAAAAACTTAATTGGGATGTCAAATTAATTACTTACCAAACTTAATTACATTTTCATTGATCCGTACTTTGCTTATTTTATATATGAATGCTTGACAAATGATGACTTTATAAGTGTAAATATGTATGTCCTCCGATGGGGATCCTTAGGTATATTGTAAAAAGGGTATTAATTAATTAATTTTAATGAAGTCAAACTATAAAAAAATATAACAAAAATTTTCAATTGTTACAATTATCCAACACAGAAATATGAAAAAATCTATTAACAATCAACACAAGTTATTCCAACCAAAAAAAGAATGTCTAGAATATAAAAATTAAGATCTCATAAATTAAACTATATCACAAAGAGAATTAATCAATTATCTCTTAAAAAAAGTAAAATTCAATACAAAGGTGAATAAAATACCAGCAATAAAAAATTAAACATGAAAAATGAAATATTATTCCAAAAATCTTCCCACTCTAATTACAATTTGAAATATTTCATAGAGATAAGTATTTAATTTTATATATATATATATATATATATATATATATATATATATATATTAATGAATAATTAAATATATATATATAGGGGTTAATATTAGGCCAAAATATCTTTCCTCCCTGGCTCTCTCACTCAGATCTCCCTTCTTTCCCACATCGCGCCACTGTCGTATCTCTCCCACTCATTTCATTTTAGCAGCCGCATAGTTCGTGGCCATTTTTCTCTCGGCTTGATGTTTTGATTGGATCTGGTTTGAAGAAGCCCATGCCTTCGTCGCCTTTGGTGGTTGATTTTCCGTATCGGGAATCGGTGCCAATTATTGTGATGAAAGCCGATCGTGTTGTCGCAGAAGCGGGCGTCCCCGGCGGTGGATGATTCTTTTTTTAGGCAGAATTATTCCACGGTGGCTGCAACAGCTGCTACGGCTGAGGATGAAGGGGGATTGGAGGAGGAAGAGGAGGATTTGGGGACGAGTGAGGAGAGTGGTGGAGCTGAAAGACAGAAGGAGGGGCAAGTGGAGGGCATGAAGAAGCTGGTAAGGGCAATTGAGAGGTTTGGAGAAATAAGGGATAAGGGATATGGAGAGATACTGATGAGGACATGTCATGCGTGGACTCAAATAAGACAAAAGAGACGTGGGGATCAAGCAAGGCTAGGACAAAGAGGTTCAAACAAGGTCTCAATGGATTGATCCAAGATGTTTGGGCTGAAACTAACGCAAGGAAATCTAATGAGGAGACTAAAGAGCATGAGACACAAATTTGGGTCAATCTAATTGGGTCAATTTAATTGGGTCAATTTAATACAAACCGAATCCTAATCTTCTTAGCAAAGTCCACATATTTCACATGTAAAAGAAGTTTATTATTTATGTGGGTTGGGTTATTAATTTAATTATATCACGTGGGTTGCAACTTTGCAAGTATTAGGCTTTAAGTTGATGTAATATGGCAAGAATTAGTGTAATAGCAGGTCTCGACAAGCGTGCCACTACTTATATATGAGATTCACACGCAGCATTCCTTATTTCATCACGCGGGAACAGATTTTATCCTTATCACGTGGCAACAGATTTTATACCCATCCACGCGACAAGAATTTTACAAGGCAATTGTAGATTTTAGATTTCTATTGTAATTAGAATATTTTTTTTATTATTTATTAGAATTCTTTTTCAAATTGACTTCTATTAGCGTTATAGTTTATTCCTATTAGGATTTGGATTGTTTTGAGTAGTATAAATAGAGGTCTAAGTTTATGTAATCAGATACATTATTCATTATTCAATATATTTGTGAGGTTATTCTCTACTTTTGGTTCTTTGAAGAATACTTAAGTATTTTTCTTAGTTATTTCTTTGAGATTCAATTTGACTTATCATACAACAATTCATAGTTGTGTGTGGCGTCTTCTACCGCATCAATCGTCGATTGTACAGAGATTACCGCTTCAATATAGGCGAGGGGTCAAGGTGTCGTTGGTGTCCATTCAATGCAGAATTCCGAACGCGAGCAATTGTACCAAGATTACTGTCTACATATAGGCGAGGGGTTAAAGTGTTGCAAGCAATCCATCCTACAACTTTGCTAAAAACGATCGGGGCGACGACCACCTCACGCAAGTGTGCCGTGGAGTCTATCATTTGGTATCAAAGCTAAGCCTTTCTAGCGAGTTACTTATCTTTAATTTTCTGTCAAAATATATATTGAAAAAAAAAGCAAAAAAAAAAAGAGAAGAAAAAAAAAGAAAAAAAGGGAAAAGAAAAAAAAATTCATATTTTCATTGTGCTAACCAAACTTGTAGCACACCATCAAATTCCAACGAAGATTTCATACAGTTCCGTCATCATCAATTCTGAAACGGAGCTACAAATTACAAATCTGAGGCATACAAGAGGAGTACAAGACAATCGATCGGTGATGTTGTGGTATTTTGATAGTCATACCATCTATAATTTTGTTTAGTGATAAGTAATTTTGAATTGATTAGTAAAACAAAGAATTTTGCTAGGAAATTCAATAAAAACCTATTAGAGAGAATATTAGAGGTAAAAGGCAAGGGTGTGAGATTAATCGAGGGTAAAAGCCAATTTATTGAGAGCATACATGAGTGAACCATTGATTCAAGCGAAAACACGTAAGGGAGTGGTGAGGAAACTGTTTTCTACTAACCCTTATTTTGCAGGAAATATGTCGAAGGATAAAGGAACTTATGAGGAACAACCCTCAACAGCTGAATTAAAATTCCAGATGGAGGCCATGCATAAAGAATGGGATCGAAGTTGAGAAAGACTATGGAGCAAATGCAAGAACAATTAGAAGAGATGAGGGTGTCTATAGCTGAGTTATCCCAAAACACTCTTGGGATACAAAACAAGACGAGGACACAACAAACTGACGCAAGAAAGGAAGACCCTTATGGTGAGGACAGTAGTGCAGCGGAAGATCGTGAATCTAATTTCCGACATCAAAGACACGGAGGTGCTAAGGAAAGAAGAGGTCAGGACAGAGAAGATGGCAATTTGGATAGCATAAAAATGAAGATTCCAGCTTTCTAAGGCACGGGTGATCCTGAGGCTTATTTAGATTGGGTAACCAAGATGGAACGAATCTTTGACTGTCACAACTATTCAGACCTCAAGAAAGTCAAACTGGCCATTACAGAATTTTATGGATATGTTGAAGATGGAGATGTTGAAGGATCGTGCTAACTTGATTGAGGACAATGAAGCATCGATGGCTAGGTTCTCGGCAGGATTGAACTGGGAGATTGCAGACTTGGTTGAACGACAACATTATTTAGAGTTGGAGGAACTGGTCCATATGGCTACTAAGATAGAGAAACAGCTCAAGAGGCGAGGAGGACAACGAGGACAATCTAATGCTAGTTCATCATGGAGACCCAATTTGGCAAAGCGAGAGGAAAAGACAGCTACGTTCAAGCCAAGGGTGGAACCCAAGCAAGGATCAACTAGCCGAGAAACTCAAGGTAAAACTCAACAACCTTCTTTTGGTCGTAACCGAGATATTATATGTTTTAAGTGTCAAGGCAGGGGACATATTTCTAGCCAATGTCCAAATCAGAGGAAAATGTTGTTACTTGACAATGGAGATGTGGAGACCGAGGGGGAAGATAGCGACACCGATTCTATGCCACCATTAGAGGAGATAGGTGAGGATGCAATACATGGTGAAATTCTGGTTACAAGAAGAGCACTTAGTACACAGGTTAAGGAGGAGAGCAGTGAACAGCGGGAAAATCTATTTCATACTCGATGTCTTGTGAATGGAAAAATTTGTTGTGTAGTTATAGATGGAGGCAGCTGTACAAATGTGGCAAGCACTATGATGGTGGAGAAATTGGGGTAACTACTACCAAACATCCGCAGCCGTATTGTTTGCAGTGGCTCAATGATAATGTAGACATTAAAGTAACCAAACAGGTGTTAGTTCCATTTTCTATTGGTCGGTATATTGATGAGGTATTGTGTGATGTGGTTCCCGTGCAGGCAGGACATATATTGTTGAATAGACCATGGCAGTTTGATAGGAGGGTTCAACATGACAGGTTTACCAACGTATATTCATTCGTTTATGACAAGAAGAAGATCTCTTTGCTTCCTTTGTCACCACAACAAGTACATGAAGATCAAATTCATTTGCAGAAAAATTATGTACAAAGAAAAGAGAGTGAAGAAAAGAAAAATCAAGAAGAAAAAAAGAGAGAAAAAGAAAGAGGGAAAAAGAAAGAAGAGAAAAAAACAAATATACTGGCAAAAAAGAGTGATGTGAGAAGAGCTTTGATTTCTAAATAGCCTATGATTTTACTTCGGTATAAAGAGGCGCTTTTGAATACTAACGCTAATGATTCTTTGCCTAGTGTTGTTTCATCTCTCTTACAGGAATCCAAAGATGTATTTCTCGAGGAGCTTCCTCATGGACTACCACCTATTCGGGGAATTGAGCATCAAATTGATTTTGTTCCCGGTGCGACGATTCCAAACCGTCCAGCTTATCGGAGTAATCTCGAGGAGACGAAGGAGTTACAAAGGCAAGTTGACGAGCTGATGGAAAAAGGATTCGTGAGAGAAAGTGTGAAACCCCAGATTTTATGAATAAAGAATTAATTTTCTCGAAATAATTTTTTAATATTATGGTGTGAATTTGAGATAATATTATAGTTGTGGGTAGTATTTATAAATTTTGTAAAGTATGCAAGTTGTTATATTATATTCGATTGGTCAGGGAATATTCTTTGTGTCGGAAAAATATTCGTACGACGGTACAATTATTGGTGGACCCCACAACAGAATTATTGTCGGATTGAGAAAAGGACAAAAATATTTTATTGAAAATAACGGCGGAAGTTTTACCGTTGATACTGTTGAACTACTGGGTAGTAAAAGTACAGTAATACGCGTTGTTGCATAGTAGCACACGGTATTGATTATTGATATTTATGTGAGAAGTCGCTCAGTTTAATTCAATTATTGTCGATTAATAATATGAATTATTATAACGATGATGACGTTTTGTTTTATTCGTATTATTAACGTAATAAAACAGAAATATCTTTTTATATAAAACAGAATACTTTATTAAAGTTATTCTATAAATAGAATATATTATATTTTATTATGCATAGTGTCGCATAGTGTTTGCATAGTAAAAATCTTTTTATATAAATAGAATATATTATATTTTATTTAAAAGATTTTTCTTTAAATATGGACCGTAAGATTAAAGTAAATCAATCTGGACCGTTCATGGATTAGTTACTATGCATTCCATTTTCCTATAAATAGAAGCTCATTCCTTCATTATTTTCTTACGAATTCATTGAAACTCTAGAGAGAGAAATTATAGAGAGAAGCTATAGAGAGAAAATTATAGAGAGAAAGAAGAAGAGTATTCTGCTACTTCACTACTTCTATATCCAGTTTCTGTTACGGTAAGGGATATTATTTGTTGTACCTGTAAGGGGTGTTATTCTTTCTTATCCATGAAGAGAACTATTGTTATTCTATTTCTTATTATTCTGTTGGAATAACCTGTATACGCGGTCTACCCTATACTTGGTGACATTCTTCTATCATTCTGTTGGAACATCATGTCTGTGTGTTTTACACCGGACCTGGTTCCGTCTTTATTATTATTCCGTTGGAACATCCTGTCTGTGTGTTTTACACCGGACCTGGTTCCGTCTTTATTATTCTGTCGGAATATCCTGTCTGTGCTATACGCCGGACCTGGTTCCATCATTTATTATTCCGCATTTATTATTCTGTTGGAACATCCTGTCGGTGTGAATTTCACCTGACCTGGTTCCGTTATTTAGTATTCTGTTGGAATAACCTGCCTGTGCGAAGTTCCGCATGCATGGTGATTTCTGTTGTTATTCCATTCTTTATTATACTCAGTTGGTTAAAGTTTTGACTTCTATACTCCATGAAATTAGTAGAATATCCTT
The DNA here is from genome assembly GCA_020205505.1 of Panax japonicus. Taxonomy (NCBI): domain Eukaryota; kingdom Viridiplantae; phylum Streptophyta; class Magnoliopsida; order Apiales; family Araliaceae; genus Panax; species Panax japonicus. The sequence continues at coordinate 66,721,579 of CM035095.1, read as the reverse complement.
GATATTTGCGCTTCATCCAGTATCTTTTCAGGAAAATATTCTTCTGAGCATTCTTGAATTTTACACCACAAAACAGTATCGTGTGGACAATTTGGACGTTATTGGTTCATGGACAAATTAATTCTTGAACTTGTTTTATTAAATTCTTATATCATTGTCATCATCCTCATGTTTATGTTATGTTGAAAGTCATCTGTGGCCTGTAGTGCATAGATGGACTTGGTATGATTATGACCAGGGATTATGCGGTGTAATCATGACCGTAATATTACAAATGATGTGGAAAAAGTCCTCATTGGCCCGTAGTGCATTGATGGACAGTTTTTGGTATGATTATGGCTATGGATTCTCTTCGGTCGTAGTGCAAAGATAATTATTTTATGGCATGATCAGGACCGTTGATGAAAACACGATTATCTTTGGCCCGTAGTGCATGGATAATTCGTGGTCGTGATACTAAAGAATATCCTTGGCCTGTAGTGCAGGGATGATTTAATGATGTGGATTATTTATTGAGCTGAGTCTCAGCGATAAAAGTGATGAAAAACTTTTTAAATCATAAAAGATAGTAGATTCAATTCTCTCTACTTGACTCTTTTAATGGATTGCTTATTCCGTTGCAGTTAAACTTGATGTCTATTATATTTTATCAGTTTAACATTGTTGGAGACTAATGATAATTTATTCTGCATTATCTTAGTCATAATATTTCTTACTGGGCTAGTTGAGCTCACCCTTTCTTTCACTGTTCTCTTCAGGAAATGAGAACATAGCAGGGACTAGTCGGGGAATGGAGTGACGGTCCAGAGGATAGCATTAGTAGTCCTCACTATTCTGAGAAATAGTGTATTAATAATTGTAATGAGGACTCCTTTTGAGTTTGTATGATCTCTAGTAGACAATTATTGTATTCAAACTCACAGTTGTATTTTGTCGTATTATACACGACAGTGGTATTAGTAAGTTGTATTTGAATTCTGTACCATGTATCTGACGACTCAAGATGGGTGATGTATACCTAATTTTGGGGGCGTCGCAGTTGGTATCAGAGCTTAGGGATATGATCTCTGGCTAAGATGTGAGACTAGAACTAGGAGGGGAGAGACGGGGAATTCCTTCGCTAGTATGACCTACTTAAATTTATTTTGTATTTAAATTAGTTGGTCAAAGTTTAGAGATATTATGTTACATGTCAATTAATCTTTGTTTTGTGGCAGTGTTTGAAAATGGCATCCGAGAATGTTGAGATTATCAATGGAGCACAGGAGACCGTTGAGTCTCCACGGATCAATAATCAGGATAATGTGCAACAAGAGGACAATACTCCTCATGAAAATAATAACACCGATGAAATGGTGAATGATGGGATGGTCAGAGACTTTATGCAATTCATGCAACAACAGGCTAAGGCAGCTCCTGTCCAAAATGCAGGTAGAAAAACTGATAACTCTCGGACGATCACCGCTAAGCAGTTTAAGAAGCAATTCATGCAACAACGGGAGAAGGGGGCTCCTGTTCATAATGCAGGAGAAAACAATGGCAACCCACGGTTGGTCACCGCTAAGCAGTTCAAGGAGCTGGGACCACCGGAGTTTTTGGGAAAGCCAAAACCACTTAAGGCGGAGACGTGGTTAAAGCAGATCACCAAGATATTTGATGTCTTGGGATGCTCCGAGGAGCAAAAGGTTCCTTTTGCCACCTTTATGTTGCGTGAAGAAGCAGATCATTGGTGGGAATCTGTAAAACGTACCAAGACTGACGCACTCAAGATATCTTGGGAGAAGTTCCAAGAGCTGTTCAACGACAAGTACTTTCCTGAAAGTATTCGTCACATGAAGGAGGTAGAGTTTATCAAGCTGGAGCAAAACAATATGACCGTGTTGCAGTACGAGGCTAAGTTTGCGGAGTTGTCCCGGTTTGCATCCCATTTGGTCGATAATGAGGAGCGAATGGCGCGAATGTTTCTGCGAGGTTTGAAACCCGATATACGTCAATACCTCATTTCTCATAAACTTTGTTTATATTCAGATATTGTGAATAGGGCTCAGTTAGTGGAGCGCGATAATGAGTTATCACAACCAAAAGGTAATGACCAGCAACACGATAATAATCATACCGGTGGCAACGGCCATCGGAACAATGATAACCATCGCGGGGGAAATTATCATACCAAGAATGGTAACCACTTCGGTGGTAATCATGGCCAAAATAATAAGAATGGACATTTCAAGAAGAGAAGGTTCAACAATGACGTAAAGATGTCGGTACCAGCACCTGTTTTAAAGGAAGAAGAACGACCACCGGTCGTATGTTTCAAATGCGGACAGGAGGGACACATCCGTCCAAACTGTGCGCAGCAGTCCAAAGCATGCTTTAATTACGGAAGAGAAGGTCACCTAGCTCGATTCTATCGTATGATGAAGTCAATTCCAGCTGGGATAATGATGCCAAAGGATGTCCCAGACTAGCCAAAGCCGGTAGTTTAAGAGAGAGCGTTTTTTTTTCTCTCGTGACGAGGAACCTGAATAAAATTATCACGGGTAAGTTAATCATAAGCTCTTACGAAGTCTATACCGTGTTAGATACCGGTTCTACTCACTCTTTTATTTCACCTAGTTGTGTTCAATGTTTGTACTTAACTCCAGAGAAGTTAAACTTTGATTTATCTATTGAAACTCCATTGGGAGAAACCTTCGTTACCTCCACTGTTTATAAATCTTATTTGATTCAAATCGACACTTTCACGTTACGTGTTGATCTTGTCTCTTTGAAAATACTTGTCTTTGATGCTATTTTAGGAAACGATTGGTTAACTACTCATCATGTTTTTCGTAAGGTTGTTAGCTTTCATATTCCTAACCAACCTATTATGCGAATTTAAGCAACCAAACCACTAAATTCAATCATTGTCATATCAAGCCACAAGTAAAGAGCCCCGATCCTTTTGTTGATGACTTCCTTGTGTGGAATGGACCGAAGCCAGACTTTCTGTAGGCGACGTCGTGAATAACGATAACAAGTTGATAGGTATCATTGTGAGGTGCTATCTAGGTTAAGGGATAGAAGTCACAGTTGGTATCAATGTGACGTACTATCCAAGTCTTGAATGGGAGTAACAGTTTTGAATGATATTTTTATCATTAATAAATTTCTTGACGTATTCCTGAAGACTTCTTAGCTTACCCCAGAGCGTGAAATCGAATTTGGTATTGACACCAGTACAACACCCATTTCTTAAACCCTCAAATATTTTCTTCACCTAAAACGAACGTATAACGTGCCAAAGATGTTGGATCGAGCTGTTGAAGATTACGATCGTACCATGCAATATTATCGTGGGAAAGCGAACATGGTAGCTGACGTGTGAGTAGAAGATCGTATGCGTTTACAAGTTCGAATATACGAACTCACGTGAAGATAACGAATATACAAGTAGAATCGACTTTAATCGACAAAGTTAAAGCAGCTCAAGCTACACACTCGGAGCTGAAGAATGTAAAGAATTAAGAAGGTTCAAGAGGGCGTTATTTTAGAAGCAAGAATTGACGAATAGAGGAAGTCTAAACGCTTGATTTTATTGGCCCATTTGAAATCCTTGATTGAGTAGGAACTGTGACTTATAGACTCGTTTTACCGCCAAATATATTGCGTGTTCATAACATTTTTTTTTTCGTATCGATGTTACGTAAATATGTGGACGACCCGAACCACATTATTAATTTAGAACCGGATGAGATAACGGATGATTTAACGTTTGAAGAGATACGTGTTACAATCTTGGATAAGAAGAATCGTATTCAACACTCAAAGGTTATATCTCAAGAGTTAGAATTGGAAGTGAAGTCAAGGTATTCTCACCTGTTCGGCATGTACGTACGTAAATTTCGAGGGCGAAATTCCATAAGGAGGGGAGATTGTGAAACCCCAGATTTTATGAATAAAGAATTAATTTTCTCGAAATAATTTTTTAATATTATGGTGTGAATTTGAGATAATATTATAGTTGTGGGTAGTATTTATAAATTTTGTAAAGTATGCAAGTTGTTATATTATATTCGATTGGTCAGGGAATATTCTTTGTGTCGAAAAAATATTCGTACGACGGTACAATTATTGGTGGACCCCACAACAGAATTATTGTCGGATTGAGAAAACGACAAAAATATTTTATTGAAAATAACGGCGGAAGTTTTACCGTTGATACTGTTGAACTACTGGGTAGTAAAAGTACAGTAATACGCGTTGTTGCATAGTAGCACACGGTATTGATTATTGATATTTATGTGAGAAGTCGCTCAGTTTAATTCAATTATTGACGATTAATAATATGAATTATTATAACGATGATGACGTTTTGTTTTATTCGTATTATTAACGTAATAAAACAGAAACATCTTTTTATATAAAACAGAATACTTTATTAAAGTTATTCTATAAATAGAATATATTATATTTTATTATGCATAGTGTCGCATAGTATTTTGCATAGTGTTGCATAGTGTTTGCATAGTAAAAATCTTTTTATATAAATAGAATATATTATATTTTATTTAAAAGATTTTTCTTTAAATATGGACCGTAAGATTAAAGTAAATCAATCTGGACCGTTCATGGATTAGTTACTATGCATTCCATTTTCCTATAAATAGAAGCTCATTCCTTCATTATTTTCTTACGAATTCATTGAAACTCTAGAGAGAGAAATTATAGAGAGAAGCTATAGAGAGAAAATTATAGAGAGAAAGAAGAAGAGTATTCTGCTACTTCACTACTTCTATATCCAGTTTCTGTTACGGTAAGGGATATTATTTGTTGTACCTGTAAGGGGTGTTATTCTTTCTTATCCATGAAGAGAACTATTGTTATTCTATTTCTTATTATTCTGTTGGAATAACCTGTATACGCGGTCTACCCTATACTTGGTGACATTCTTCTATCATTCTGTTGGAACATCATGTCTGTGTGTTTTACACCGGACCTGGTTCCGTCTTTATTATTATTCCGTTGGAACATCCTGTCTGTGTGTTTTACACCGGACCTGGTTCCGTCTTTATTATTCTGTCGGAATATCCTGTCTGTGCTATACGCCGGACCTGGTTCCATCATTTATTATTCCGCATTTATTATTCTGTTGGAACATCCTGTCGGTGTGAATTTCACCTGACCTGGTTCCGTTATTTAGTATTCTGTTGGAATAACCTGCCTGTGCGAAGTTCCGCATGCATGGTGATTTCTGTTGTTATTCCATTCTTTATTATACTCAGTTGGTTAAAGTTTTGACTTCTATACTCCATGAAATTAGTAGAATATCCTTGATATTTGCGCTTCATCCAGTATCTTTTCAGGAAAATATTCTTCTGAGCATTCTTGAATTTTACACCACAAAACAGTATCGTGTGGACAATTTGGACGTTATTGGTTCATGGACAAATTAATTCTTGAACTTGTTTTATTAAATTCTTATATCATTGTCATCATCCTCATGTTTATGTTATGTTGAAAGTCATCTGTGGCCTGTAGTGCATAGATGGACTTGGTATGATTATGACCAGGGATTATGCGGTGTAATCATGACCGTAATATTACAAATGATGTGGAAAAAGTCCTCATTGGCCCGTAGTGCATTGATGGACAGTTTTTGGTATGATTATGGCTATGGATTCTCTTCGGCCGTAGTGCAAATATAATTGTTTTATGGCATGATCAGGACCGTTGATGAAAACACGATTATCTTTGGCCCGTAGTGCATGGATAATTCGTGGTCGTGATAATAAAGAATATCCTTGGCTTGTAGTGCAGGGATGATTTAATGATGTGGATTATTTATTGAGCTGAGTCTCAGCGATAAAAGTGATGAAAAACTTTTTAAATCATAAAAGATAGTAGATTCAATTCTCTCTACTTGACTCTTTTAATGGATTGCTTATTCCGCTGCAGTTAAACTTGATGTCTATTATATTTTATCAGTTTAACATTGTTGGAGACTAATGATAATTTATTCTGCATTATCTTAGTCATAATATTTCTTATTGGGCTAGTTGAGCTCACCCTTTCTTTCACTGTTCTCTTCAGGAAATGAGAACATAGCAGGGACTAGTCGGGGAATGGAGTGACGGTCCAGAGGATAGCATTAGTAGTCCTCACTATTCTGAGAAATAGTGTATTAATAATTATAATGAGGACTCCTTTTGAGTTTGTATGATCTCTAGTAGACAATTATTGTATTCAAACTCACAGTTGTATTTTGTCGTATTATACACGACAGTGGTATTAGTAAGTTGTATTTGAATTCTGTACCATGTATCTGACGACTCAAGATGGGTGATGTATACCTAATTTTGGGGGCGTCACAGGAAGTATGAGCCCATGTGCAGTTTCGGTGATCCTAGTACCGAAAAAGGATGGAAAATGGAGGATGTGCATCGATTGTCGAGCGGTAAATAACATTACGGTAAAATATCGACATCCCATTCCTCGTTTAGATGACATGTTAGATGAATTACATGGGTCTTGCATATTTTCAAAAATTGATTTAAAAAGTGGTTATCATCAAATTAGAATGCAAGAGGGTGATGAATGGAAAACATCGTTTAAAACTAAATACGGTCTTTATGAATGGTTAGTATTACCTTTTGGTTTAACTAATGCACCAAGCACTTTCATGAGATTAATGAACCATGTTTTGCGTCCATTCATTTGAAAATTTATCGTAGTTTATTTTGATGATATCTTGATTTATAGCAAAAACTTCAAAGATCATGCATTGCATTTAAAATCTGTTTTAGATGTCCTTAGGAAAGAAAAGTTTTTTGCTAACATGGAAAAATGCACGTTTTGTTTAGATAGAATTGTTTTTCTTGGCTTTGTTGTGAGTTCACAGGGAGTCCAAGTTGATGAGGAGAAAATACGTGCGATCCGGGATTGGCCGAGTCCAACCAATGTGAGGCAAGTACGAAGCTTTCATGGGCTCGCAAGTTTCTACCAACGCTTTGTTCGAATTTTAGTGAGATTACAGCACCATTGACCGAGGTCATCAAGAAAAGTGTGGGCTTTAAGTGGGGTAATGAACAGGAAAAAACATTTAATTTAATTAAGGATAAATTGACAAATGCTCCTTTACTTATTTTGCCTAACTTTGCTAAAACTTTTGAAATTGAGTGTGATGCTTCAGGTCTAGGGATTGGAGCTGTGTTGATGCAAGAGGGGAAACCAGTTGTGTATTTAAGTGAAAAATTGAGTGGGGCAGCTTTGAACTATCCTACATATGACAAAGAGATGTACGCTTTGGTTAGAGCTTTGGAGACATGGCAACATTACTTGTAGCCTAAGGAGTTTGTGATCCACACCGATCATGAATCATTGAAGTATTTGAAGGGTCAGCACAAGTTGAACAAGAGACATGCGCGATGGATGAAATTTATCGAGACATTTCCATATGTTATTCGATATAAGCAAGGTAAGGAGAACGTCGTTGCTAATGCTTTGTCTCGCAGGTATGTTTTATTAAATACTCTTGATACGAAATTGCTTGGGTTTGAACGAATTAAAGAGTTATATGATAATGACCTTGATTTCGGTGAAGAGTTTAAAACTTGTGAAAAGAATGTTGTGGGTAAATACTTTAGAATTGATGGATTCTTGTTTCGAGAAAATAAACTCGGTATTCCTGCATGTTCTTTGTGTGAGTTGTTGGTTAGGGAATCACATGGGGGCGGTTTAATGGGACATTTTGGTGTTGATAAAACTTTTGCTATTTTAAAAGAACATTTTTATTGGCCTCATATGAAATGAGATGTGGAAAGAATATGTGATAGATGTATTACTTGTCGCCAAGCTAAATCTCGTGTTCAACCCCATGGATTGTATACACCATTGCATATTCCTAATGAACCTTGGATTGATCTTTCTATGGACTTTGTGTTGGGTTTACCTAGGTCTAAGCATGGTTATGATTCGATATTTGTGGTCGTGGATAGATTTTCAAAAATGGCACATTTTATTCCATGTCATAAAACTGATGATGCATCTCATGTTGTTGATTTGTTCTTTAGGGAGATTGTGCGTTTGAATGGTATGCCTAAAACTATTGTTTCTGATAGAGATACAAAGTTCTTAAGTTACTTTTGGAAGACCTTGTGGTGTAAATTGGGTACTAAACTGTTATTTTCTACTGCTTGTCATCCACAAACTGACGGTCAAACTGAAGTAGTAAATAGGACTTTGTCGGCATTGTTACGGGCGATTATTAAAAAGAATATCAAGCAATGGGAATAATGTTTACCACATGTTGAGTTTGCATATAACCGTTCTGTTCATTCTGCTACTAATTTTTCTCAATTTGAAATTGTATATGGTTTTAATCCTTTGACACCATTGGATTTATCACCATTACCTGTTTCTGAATATACTAACATGGATGGAAAGAAAAAGGCTGATTTTGTTAAACAGATTCATGAAAAAGCCAGACTAAACATTGAACGGAGGACGGAACAGTACATTAATCATGCGAAAAAGGAACGACATCAAGTGATCTTTGAGCCTGGAGAGTGGGTGTGGTTATATATGCGGAAAGAAAGATTCCCAGTTCAAAGACGTTCAAAATTGCTTCCGAGGGGAGATGGTCCATTTCAAGTTCTCGAGCGTATCAATGACAATGCCTATAAATTGGATTTTCCAGGTGAATATAATGTTAATGCCACATTTAACGTTACTGATCTAAGTCCGTTTGATGTAGGTGACGATTTGAGGACAAATCCTTTTCAAGAGGAGATGAATGATGAGGACATGTCATGCGTGGACTCAAATAAGACTAAAGGGACGTGGGGATCAAGCAAGGCTAGGACAAAGAGGTTCAAACAAGGTCTCAATGGATTGATCCAAGATGTTTGTGTTGAAACTAACGCAAGGAAATCTAATGAGGAGACTAAAGAGCATGAGACACAAATTTGGGTCAATTTAATTGGGTTAATTTAATACAGACCCAATCCTAATCTTCTTAGCAAAGTCCACATATTTCACATGTAAAAGAAGTTTATTATTTATGTGGGTTGGGTTATTAATTTAATTATATCACGTGGGTTGCAACTTTGCAAGTATCAGACTTTAAGTTGATGTAATATGGCAAGTATTAGTGTAATAGCACGTCTCGACAAGCGTGCCACTACTTGTATATGAGATTCACACGCAGCATTCCTTATTTCATCACGCGGGAGCAGATTTTATCCTTATCACGTGGCAACAGATTTTATACCCATCCACGCGGCAAGAATTTTACAAGGCAATTGCATATTTTAGATTTTTATTGTAATTAGAATATTTTTTTTATTATTTATTAGAATTCTTTTTCAAATTGACTTCTATTAGGATTATAGTTTATTCCTATTAGGATTTGGATTGTTTTGAGTAGTATAAATAGAGGTCTAAGTTTATGTAATCAGATACATTATTCATTATTCAATATATTTGTGAGGTTATTCTCTACTTTTGGTTCTTTGAAGAATTCCTAAGTATTTTTCTTAGTTATTTCTTTGAGATTCAATTTGACTTATCATACAACAATTCATAGTTGTGTGTGGCGTCTTCTACCGCATCAATCGTCGATTGTACCGAGATTACCGCTTCAATATAGGCGAGGGGTCAAGGTGTCGTTGGTGTCCATTCAATGCAGAATTCCGAACGCGAGCAATTGTACCAAGATTACCGTCTACATATAGGCGAGGGGTTAAGGTGTTGCAAGCAATCCATCCTACAACTTTGCTAGAAACGATCGGGACGACGACCACCTCACGCAAGCGTGCCGTGGAGTCTATCAGATACTCGATACGTTGCCTTGTAGCCTAGATTAACTTTATAAGGGAAATACAAAAAAGATGAAGATCTCGAGGGAAATATCTGATGCAAGTGGGTAAGTCTGACATTCTTGTTCAATTTTTTGTATTGATTCTATTTGTTTGATAAAAATTTCTGTTTTGTCTGTTAGTATTTCCATCCTAATTTCCTCATAATTGAAGCTAGACCATTCTTCTCCATAACTAAATCAACTACTGAACTTGTGTTTGACACTAATTTTTCTCTGAGCTTATGGTCATCTGCACTGTGGTTTCAAGTTATTTGAAGATATACTTCTAGTCAACTACTGAACCTGTTATATTTCTAACTGCCTGTCAATTCTATTCTTATAGTCAAATAGTAGATGGATCACCATGGTGACCTTTATCCTTTGATTCTTTTCTATGTATTTTCAGAGTTTTGAAAAAAGATAAATTAAAATGTAAATCCATTTTTACCCTATCTATTAGATTGGCTCCTACTCCCAGCTGATATAGGGATTTTTACTTTTGTGCAAAAACAGAGTCTTGGTTTTTGTTTTGTACAAAAAAGAAGCATCTCGTGTTGAAAATATGTTGCAAAGAAGGCAATTTCTACTTTATTTTCACATGAGCAAAGTAAACAATTGCCTCTACAGATCTTCCTATAACATACAAGTCAATATTGTTATCTGCTAATATTTGGTCACCACTTTAATTAACAGTTATTTGAATTTTCCTTCAATTCCATTTTGATTCTGGTTTCTAGGGGTTGGAAAGTCGTTTCTATAAGTGGTGATAAAGCTCAAAATGCACGTACAGAGGCACTATCACTATTCAAGGATGGAAGCTATCCTCTCTTGGTATGTCAATATTTTGGAAGTAATTGTCATGGTGACATAAGGAATTTGGTGCATATGTTATTATCTTGTGTTATTTTTTTCATCACTTTGTCCTATAATTCTTTACTGCTTCCTGTGAACTCTTTTTTGCTTTGTTTGAATGTATTAGTTTTAAGGTGAGCATGATACACTTCTCCAAAAAATATTGGCCAAAAAAAATAAGGAAGAAAAAATTAAGTGAAATTCTAATGATGCAATATTGCACAGATAGCAACCGATGTGGTTGCTCAAGGATTGGATATTCCAGATGTTGAAGTAGTAATAAATTATATCTTTCCACTCACTACGGAGGATTATGTCCACAGAATTGGAAAGACTGGACGAGCTGGTAAGAAGGGTGTAGCACACACATTCTTCACAAAAGAAAACAAGGTAATGCTAAAAAGTAGCAGAGTTGGCCTTGCATTATCTCTTAATGATCTCTACACAAGGCATTGGTTGTATTTGATGTATGAACCTGATTCATTTTAGGGACTTTCTGGTTAGCTGATAAATGTTCTTAGAGAAGCTAATCAAGTTGTACCAACTGTGCTTTTAAACTTTGGTACTCATGTAAAGAAGAAGGTGTGCAATTTTTTCTCTCACCATATCTTATTTTCAGTTATAGAAGTTGTACATTATTACAAATGTTAAATTGAAATTAGATCCCTTTTAAGTTTATATTCTTGAGGTAGAAAGCCTTTAAGATAATTGCAACTTAGCACATATATTTTAGATTTTTGTTATGGCTTTATCCATTTAGAATTTTTATGACTTAATAAAAATTATATAAACATTATGTCTATATCTGTTACATTTGTATTCTTCTACAAAATTGAGGACATTTTCACCAGCTATTTAAATGTGTATATAAAAATAGTGGAATTTTTGTATTCTCTCTTAAGTTATGGCTGTGTTGCGCTACCTATGTAACCGTCCTGTGTCTGCTATTGGCATCAAGTATCCATGCTTGCCCTGATTTTTTCGTTCTAGTGATTGGTGCAACAGCGGTTCATTCATCAGAATATACTGAAGCATAGCTCCTTATTTACCTTAATATGTGAGGGATGTTGTTCAGGGATCAACATTTTCCATTATGAGATTAAAATTTGACTACTGGTGTATTTGGTTGCTGCTCAGACTTGCCATGTTGAAAATTCCTCCCTCCCTTATATTTTGCTTGTTATTAAATTAAATTTCATTTGTTTATTTAGTCTAAAGTGTGTCATTGCGACCAAGTAACAAGAGAAATTGGTATCCACGTAATTAGTTTGCAGTATTTTTGAAGTTTATCGCTATCATTGCTGAAGTAATACTATCAACTTATGATGATAATGGTCTAATTCAGCATCTCAAACTCTATGCTCTTTGTTGCACTAGTTGGAAATGTCTAGTTTATTGGAAATCATCATTTATCCGAGAATGTCCTGTATCTACAAACATCTTGGCACATCTCGTCTCTTTGTTTTTGGTATCAACTAGTTTTATTTTAGTATATGTTGTGATTCAGAAGTTACAACAGCTTTGCATATTACTGATGGAACACTTGTTGTGGTTGATTGCATTGAAGGTGTTTGTGTCCAAACATAAACAGTTCTCAGACAAACCCTTGGTGAAAGGATTCGACAAGCCCTTGCTTTATATTTGACTCTTTAGTTTTTAGAATACTAATCTAATGTATGTATGTATGTATGTATGCTTTTATATCACCATTTCTGACATGTTATTGAGTGGGCACGAGTTTAGTGCATAAATTTCTCTTGCAGGTGAATGATTGGAGGCACAATTTTGGTCATGCAGTTGGGCGTAGTATTCAGGCTCTACTGAACCTACAACTAAAGACAATGTTCAAGTTCAAGTGGCTTCAAGTAATCAGATGTCTTCTACATATAACTGAACTATTGTATTATAATAATGAACCTACAACGAAAACTGTTTGTTGCAAAATCACCATTTTTTGTAATTAATTATGAAGTGTACTCTCTATATATGTAGATATATACTTTGATTGAACAACTGTGGTAGTTTTAGATGGTTAATTATAAAGATAATGAATGATTATGTAGCGGATGATTTTATTAAGTTAATGATATTTTAGTTTATTGTATTTTTGCCATTATTTGCTATGAGGACATTGAGTCAGCCAGGTACACAAAAAGAATGTCAAATTTTGATTTGGCAACAATATAATTCGTTACCAAATCATTGAACAAGTTTTAATATAGCAACAATTTTTTATACATTTAGCAACAAATTTTCGTTGCTAATGGCATTAAAAATATAATATTTGGCAACGAAAAATTAACCTAATAACAACGAAGAGGATATTGATGCTATTATTAAAATAAAAGGCAACATTTTTTATCGTTGCAAATCATATCAACTTTCGTTGCACATATAAATAAACGGCAACATATAATGTCATTGCTAATCGACGACTTTCGTTGCTATTGAAAAATAACCAGCAACAAACATTTTTGTTGCTGATTCAGTATAATGTCGTTGCTAAATAATATAATCAGTAACGAAAATCGTTGCTAAAAAGTTTACATTCCGCAACGAAACCAAGTTTAGGCAACAATTTTCATAATTTACTGCAACGAAAAATGTCATTGCAAAATGATGTCAATTGCAACGAAAATGCATGGTCATTGCAAAAAAAAAAAGAGTCTATTTCGTTGCCAATTAGCAGACTTTTGCAATGAAATGGGGTTTTTAGCAACGAAATTTTAATTATTCTACAACAATATATTTTGTTGCTAAAGGATTGATGTCTCTGTACGAAAGTCAAATTTCGTTACAAAATGTATTACTTTTGGCAACAAAAAAAATACGTTCGTTGCGAAACAATTAGCAACGCTCATTGCGCAACGAAAGACGCAACGATAGTAAAGTCGTTGTCAAAACCCTTTAGCAACGAAATTTGACACTTTTAGCAACAAAAATCGGTTGTTGTTGAAGTCCCATTTTTTGTAGTGTATAAATTATTTTTGATTAAGATAAAACCTTACCATTATCCAACCAAATTATTTTGGTTTGGAATCCCGACTAAGTATGAACATCCCGTACAAGGGAAAACTTTTTGTGCACCAAAGGCGGATAGATGAACGATAATATCGTTCTTACATGTAGTATTGATAAATACAGGGCATAACGGGCTGATCACCTCCCATGCCCATAAGTTATGACGGTTTGCAGATGAAGTTCTGTTTAACCTTTTTGAAAATAGGAAACAATGTTCATTGTCTGTCGACTAATCCCCAGTTATAGTCAGTACATAGTTTCAAAATTTTGATATAGAATTAATATATTATTATGGGTTCAGTTTACTTCACAACTATTGATTTGTTGTTGAAGGGTAGTACAAAGAAAATATTTAATCCTTTCTGCTAATATTTATAATTGTTATTACTTGTTGGGCACTCAAATGTTCATCCTTGCTTAATTTAAATGTTTTCAGCTAAGTGTGAACAACCTGAAGGCTCTTCTAAGAACAAGGGAAAAGGAAAGGTTGCTGAATGAATTCAATGTTATCTTATGTAATAGTTTGATATTATTAAGACAATGATATATATTATCTATCATGCTATGTAATGAATGTATTAAAGGTTACGTACTTGGGAACTAGACTCTAATAATTATGTGAATTAAGTTTGATATTTATATTATTATTATTAGTATTATTCTGCTCATAGAAATGGTACTATCGTGAAGCACCTGGTTTGGGTTTCAAGTACCTGAATTTGGGGGCGTCACAACATGGTATCAGAGTTTTAGGGTTAGAAACCTTAGGTGGGATAGACCTCAGGCTATAACCTTAGAACAGAAGAAAACATTAAAAATACAAATAACTCATATAGAGTTTAAAAAGAGATGAATTGGATAAATTCATCGTCAAATAAAATAAAAGATAACTTATATAAAACTATTATTTGCTGTGTGTATATACTATATGCTAATTAGGATAATTTATGTGTGTAGATGTCTGGTGGAAAAGGCTTGTTATATGTTTATAGGATGGAGAAGGATCAAATCCATACACCCGAGCTAATATCGAAGCCAATAGCTGAAATAGAGGCTCACAATGAAAACGACTCGGAGGAGGTAGTTATTGTGGAAAACGTAGTACCAGATCCGAAAATGGTGGAACTGATAGATAGTGATTTGGATACCAAAGTTGGAGCTGATCAAGTATCAACTGAAGTGCAGAATCTGCGGGACCAGGTTTCTTCTTTGGAAAAGTTGTGGGAAATAGAAATGATGTTGAATAGTCAGTTGTAAAAAGCATTAATAGAAACAATGGAAGAACAAGATAAGCTTAAAATCCAAATTAATCAGATGGGAGCCACAAACAACACATCGTGTGCAGCTCCGAGTAATAAAGGGAAAAGAAAGATAGAAGACCACGAGTTAGGAAAATTCGATAAGAAGAAATGGAAAAGCATATGTTACACTTGCGGTTATGAGGAACATACCACTCTTTATTGTCCCGACTATAATCCAGGTGCTTGTTTTATTTGTGGATTAGAAGGTCATCAGGCGAAAGGTTGTCCAAGAAAAAGGCGTAATGAAGGTAGTATAGGTTCTATTGTGTAGGTCTGTTTAATGTAATATATATGAATAGTATGCCTTTGTAATGTAATATTCTAAAACTTTTGTACAAGTGGTGTATCAAGTCCCGACTTTTGTAGTCACAAAGGGATAGCTGATGTTTAAACCAGTATATGTTGTACTATGTAAAGTATTTTAAATTCGTTGAATGAATATGAATCTATGTTTGAGTAATGAAACAAGTTTAATATTTTAAACTTATACGATAAGGTTTAGAATGTAAGTTAATAAAAAATAAATTATGTTTTATTTAATCAGATAATGCCGCCAAGACGACAAACTCGAAATCAAAGGGCAGAAGAATCTGTCAACAATGCGGAGGGACAACAACAAGCAAACCCAATGCGACACTTTGTAAACATGGTAGCATAGGCTATGCAACAAGGAATGCCAGTCGCAGGGAACCAGCTGGATAATTACTTGGCAAACTTTAAAGATTTCAAGGCTGTAGGACCACCCGAATTCAAAGGGACAACTGACTATGGTGAAGCCCAAACTTGGGTTAAAGAAATTGAAAAGGCGTTTGTGATAGCTAGGGTAGATGAGGAGAAAAAGGCAGCTTTTGCCACCTATATGATGAAAGGTGAGGCAAACTTTTGGTGGGAAGCAAATCAGGCAAGGGCAGGAGAAGGAATAATTACTTGGGATATGTTTAAAACTTTATTTTTTGAAAATTATTTTTCAGCTAGTATGTAGGCTAGGATGGAGGTGAAGTTTCTGGAATTAAAATAGGACAATATGACGGTGTCAGAATACGCCGCAAAGTTTAATGAGTTGGCTAGGTTCGCTCCGCATCAAGTTGATACGGAGGCTAGGAAGGCAAGGAGGTTTGATCTGGGATTAAAACCCTGGCTTTACAACAAGGCGGCGATGTTGCAGATCCCTATATTTGCAACACTCATGGAAAAAACTATTATAGCAGAGGATGGGAGTGAGGCCATGAGCCTCTATAACAAGGAGAAGAAGAACAAAAGCAAGGTCGAAGGAGCTAGGAAGGTGGATATTAATAGTGGGAGCAAGAGTGGAAATGGAAAAAGGAAGGTGAATAACTTTGGGAATGTTCAGATCAAACATGAAGGTGATAAGAAGCAAGTTGTGTAGTGTGGAAACTATGGAAAGAACCATTCTGGTGAATGTTTAAAAGGAAAGTTTGTATATTACAAGTGTGGGCAGGAGGGCCATATCTCTCCCAACTGCCCCAATCTGAGAATGAATACTGGTTGTTTTATATGCGGGTCAATGGAGCACAAGGTTAAAGATTGCCCGAAAAGGAGAATGGAGGCGGGAGTATAACTACTGGCAAGAGCAGCAGAACACTGGCGATCACGGGACCAACGTCATCCAGCAAGCTAACGAAATCAACCGCAAGAGTCTTCAACATTACCGTCCAAGATACCGTGGTAGCTGGCAATGGAAGTCCAGGTATTATTCGTATAACTTTTATTTTCGTATATATAATTTTCTTAAATATAGTAAATTAATTTATAAAGAAATTTTGAGGGAGGAATTTGAGTTCTTTTAGAAATCAAATTTTTATTTAATCAGATAGACAAGCTTTACTTGAATAGTTAAAGATCAGTTCGATCGATTATGATCGAGATTTAATTGCAATGATTGTGTATGCTATGTAACCTTGTATGTATGAGTTTTAAAATGGTGATTCCGAGGACAGAATCTTTATAAGGGAGGGTGAATATAATAACCTGTTATTTTCTGTATAAATAAATCAGAAATTTTGCGTATAATTTTTTTTATTTATTAAAATAAATTTGGGAAATATGTATAAGTCAAAGCATATGTATTTATGTGATAAATAAAATATATTTATTACATGAATAATTACAAATGAATTTATTTTAGAATTATTGATCATTATGAACTATATTCTTATAATAATTAATTTTATAGTAGAAATATTTTTATTAATTATTTTTTAGGAAAATATGATTATATATTATTTAAATAATATATGAAATGATTATTAGAATTATTATAACAAATATTTTGTTATATGAATTTGTTCAGATTATTTAAGTTAATTATTTTGAACTTAATTAATAATGTTAAATATGTAAGATAAATCAGATATGGACTCCAAACCCTAATTTTGGATTTTGATCAATGAATGAGAATAATAATATAATATTAATTATATTTTGAGTTTTTAGTGCTATAAATATGTATCGTATGTACGTATTGTTAATGGTTGGTCAATTATGGTGTATAATGTCAAAATCCTAGCATATATTTGTTAAACCCTATTTTGAAATTCAAATAATAGTTCATGACTGTGTAGTGATTTTTGTTATATAATTTTTATTGCGTATTATAAAATTAATTAGAGAAACCCTAATGTGAAACTAAAATCGGAGTTTATGATCAGTCAGAAATTGTGTTAATGTGATTAATATCATGTATGGTAGATTTTATTACTAATTAGGGAAAACCTAATTAGTAATTTAAAACCCTAATGACTAGAACCCTAATTTAGTAATTATAAACCCTAATTATGATTTGGTAACCTTAATTATCAAAATTATAAACCCTAATCGGTAAATTAGCAAGGATAATTATAATTAGTAAATAATACCCTAATGTTTATATATAATGTAATTAGAAACCTAATCTAATTAAGGAAACCCTAATTATAAATTTTAGAAACTAAAAATTTTATTTTTGTACAAACCCTAATTAGAAATCCTATAAATTCTATATGTTAAACCTTAGGGTTAAACCCTAAGGGTTTGTCAAGATTACAATTTGGCCATTAAAATTACAAGCATAATGACCATTTTGCCCTTCTTATATTATTTATTAGGAAACTTGCAAAATTGGATAACACTTTAGTTGGTGAACCACCTTTGACTCCCAATATGACTAAATAATGCCAGCAATCAGCTTCTAGATCAGCCAATTTATGCATCTAACACTTGTATGTATAGATTGATAGAGAGAAAATGTCACTTGCTAGCTCATTTTGTACCAACTCTCATCCTTGACTCTCTCAACTCATAACCCATGAAATTTCTTTACTTTATCAGTCATAAAAAAAACCCCACTCATACATATAACAACATCAGTATCCTTTAATTCGAATTTAATCATAGAAGGTATAAACCCTAACTAGAAAATCTGACTTTTGATGCTATGTTAAATGTTATGATTGAGTGTTAAAGTATGTTGTTTATAGTATATAATGATCATCTGGGTTGATAGATGTTAGATCCATAACATCTATAGGCTCAGATCTAGCATTTTACAAAATTTGAAAATTTTTGTTTTTGATGTCTGACAATGAATGTCAGACCTTCTAGATCTCAGTGTGTTTATTGATTTGGTGTTTTAAGAATTTGATATTGTAGTGTGACATGAGTACTTTATTTTGGAATTGGAATCGTAGTCATTTGATGTCAAGATTTTTAGTTATTATTGGTCAAAGTTGGTTGACCGACCATGACCGGGCCATTTCTGGGCAACCCAGAAACCATGAACCAGCGTCTGACAACTTATTCAAGAGTCTAGATCTGTCAGTGTGTTGATGTTTTGGTTCTGTTGTTGTGTCTAAGTTGTAGTCTGGTATATAAAAACCATGTTTATGCCTTAAAATCTCCTTAAAAATAAACGAGTCGATTGTAGTGGCTGGTCAAAGTGGTACAGAAGTTCACGATTACGTTTTTTGGAAATTCCAGAAAACTTAGAGAACGTGTTTCTGACAACAGTTTGACCGGACCTTATCTGGTTGATATGTTGTTGTTATGATGATGTTATGTAATAGATCTGTAGTCGTATATGTTGTCTACAACCTGAAATAGATAGATCACTAGAATATTACATGAAAAACAAGTTATGGAAGCCCAAAGTAGGTAAGTCGTACTGTTCTTCATTTCTGGGCAAACCCAGAAATGAAGAACAGCTCTGACAACCACTTTAGAGGCTCAGATCTCTTTCGTTACATGTTGAATGATCACGTTTGTTGTTGGATCATGTAGTCTTACATTAGCACTACACGATCTTACCAACAACATGCCCAGAAACACAATACACACTAAATTAAACCTGGTCAAACTTGGTCACTCGGTAACTGACTCGATTTTCTGGGTTTGATGAAGAACATAAAGAACACCTATAGCGACGGTTCTATCGCTATAGGCAGTCTTTAGCGACACTTAATTTCTGAAAATTATATTTTTATTAAATAATTATAGAAAATTAGTTTTTTATTATTAAATATACAAATTTAATTACTAAAAATTATTTTAAAGTCTAAAAATTAGTTTTTAATAATTTTAATATATTTCATAAATAATTAATATTTTTTAAATATTAAAGGTATTTAATTTATTTAATTATTATATTAAATAAATTATTTAAAAATGATTTTTAATACTTGAAAATTTATATTATGGTATAAGAAAATATTTGAAGTTATTTTTAATGACTTTTAATATTTTGTGATAAATTTCATTAATAAATTAATATTAATGATAATTAAATTATTTAATAAATGAATTAAATAAATAAATTAAAAATAATTTTTATTATATTAAAAATCATTTTTAATAATAATAAGGTATTTAAAAATATTTTAAGTTATAAAATATAACTTTCAATATTTAAAGGTAAACTTAATTAATTAATTATTATTAAGGATATTAAAGTTATTTAATAATTATATTAAATAAATTAGTTTAAAAATGATTTTAATATTATAAAAATCATTTTAAATGCAAATAAAGTGTTTAAAGATATTTGAAGTTATAAAATATAACTTTTAATATTTAAAGAATAATTTCATTAATAATTTTATATTAATGATATTAATTTAATATTAATGATATTAAATTTATTTAATAAGTATATTAAATAAATAGTTTTAAAAATGGTTTTATTAATTTAAAAATTCTTTGCCTAGATGGTATAGAATCTCACAATCATAATCTTTGATCAATTCTAGCCATCGGTGCTGCCTTATGTTTAACTCTCTCTATGTAAAAATATACTTCAGACTCTTGTGGTCCGTATATATCTCACACTTCTCGCCATACAAATAATGCCTCAAAATCTTCAACGCAAAAACTACTGCTACTAAATCCAGATCATGAGTCAGATATCCCTTCTAATAATCTTTTAGCTGACGTGAGGCGTACGCAAGACCCTGTCGTGTTGCATCAGTACATAGCCAAGTCCCTTGTGTGACGCATCACTATACACTACAAACCCTTCCGTGTTGTCCGGTAAGACCAACACAGGTACTTGATTAAGCCTCTTCTTCAATTCTAGGAAACTTTCTTCACACTTCTCCGTCCAAATGAACTTAACTGTCTTTCTGGTAAGATTGGTCAATGGTGATGCTAATTTTGAAAAATCCCGAATAAATCTTTGATAGTATCCCTCCAATCCTAAGAAACTCTTAATTTATGTCGGCGTCTTCGGCTGCTGCCAATTAATAATTGCTTCTACCTTCGCTGGATCCACCAAAACACCATTCTTGTCGATAACGTGTCCTAAAAACTGAACTGTCTGCAACCAAAACTCACACTTGGAGAATTTTGCATACAACTTCTCCCTCCTTAATGTCTCCAACACTATCCGAAGATGCTCGGCGTGTTCTTCCTCCGTTTCTGAATACACTAGAATTTCATCGATGAATACGACAACAAACTTATCCAAATACTGTTTGAACACTCTGTTCCTTAAATCCATAAATGTTGCTGGCACGTTCATCAAACCAATTGACATTACCAAAAACTCAAAGTGTCCATACCGAGTTCTGAATGTCGTCTTTGGAATATCCTCCGGCCTCACTTTCAGTTAGTGATAACCGGTCCTCAAGTCAATCTTCGAAAAGTAATTTGCCCCCTTCAACTGATCAAACAAATCATCTATCCTGGGCAACGGGTACTTGTTCTTAATGGTGACCTTGTTCAACTCTCGGTAGTCGATAAAAGTCTTAGCGACCCATCTTTCTTCTTTACGAATAAGACGGGTGCTCCCCACGGTGATACGCTCAGTCAAATGTATCCCTTATCTAACAACTCTTGTAATTGAGCCATCAGTTCTTTCATCTCTACCGGGGCCATACGATACGGCACTTTATATACCGGTGTTGTCCCTGGTACCAAATCAATGACAAACTTAATCTCTCTATCCGATGGCAATCCCAGAATCTCGTCTGGGAAGACATCAATAAAATCCCTTACAATAGGTATCTGACTCAGTTCACCCTCGACTCGTCGAGTATCAACCACATGAGCCAAATAACCTATACAACCCTTCCTAAGCAACCTCTGTGCTTGCACCATCGTCAAACAATGAGATTGTCTCGGAGATTTACTACCATAAAATATCACCTTCGACTTATTCAGAGTCTTAAGGTGTACACACTTCTTCTTTCAGTCTATAAGTGCTCCATGAATCGATAACCAATCCATTCCAAAGATTACATCGAACTCCCCCAAACAAATCGGTATCAAATCCATGAGGTAATTCTAACTGTTTAGCAAATTCTTTGGAAACAAAAGAGCAGGTAGCACCCGAATGAAATAACATGTATGCATCTATATCATTGATCGGAATGATACCTGATACCACATCCTTAGACTCTACTACATCCTGTACGGTCATGTTGAACGTCCGTGCCATTGGTCTATTGATTTGACTGGCTGACCCTCCAACGTTCAGTCCATTTTTGTTGTTGTTGCGGTTGCCGCTAGCTGTATCGCCCTTTTTCTTTGGGCAGTCCTTAATTTGATGGTCCGTGGCTCCACACAAGAAACATCTTCCCTTCTGCTTATTCGGACACTGAGGAGCCATGTGCCTCGGTTGTCCACAACGATAACAAACACTTTTTCCCTTCATGCACTCCGTCGAGTGATTCCTCCCACAGTTATTGCACCTCATACTTTTCTTAGCTTCTCCCCCGGACTTATTACCTCCAGAGGATTGGCTCTCTGCCCATTTACGCTTATTGGGGTTACTGCCTCCATTGCTTCCCCCTTTCTGTCCTTCTTGACCTGCCTTCTTTTCTTGTTTGAATCGAGCGATGGCTTCATTGCCTCCTTCAGCAATGATAGCCATTTCCAATAAATCAGATTAAGTCTTAATCTTTAGTACGGCCACTGCTTTTTGTACCCATGGTTTCAGTCCTAATTTGAACCTCCTTGCCTTCCTGGCCTCCGTGTCAACCTGATGTGGAGCGAATTGGGCTAACTTTTTAAATCTCACCGCGTACTCTGCGACAGACATACTACCTTGCTTCAGTTCCAGAAACTTAACTTCTATATCATGTTGCGTACTCTCCGAGAAGTAATTCTCGAGGAATAGCTCCTTAAATCTCACCCGAGGAGTAACTCCTTCGTCTGCTCGGCCCCTATTGGCTTTCCACTAATAGTTAGCTTTGCCCTTCATCATGAAAGTGGCAAAACGCGTCTTCTATTCTTCGGCCACACGTGCGACCTCAAAC
The DNA here is from genome assembly GCA_020205505.1 of Panax japonicus. Lineage (NCBI taxonomy): Eukaryota > Viridiplantae > Streptophyta > Magnoliopsida > Apiales > Araliaceae > Panax > Panax japonicus. The sequence goes on along the minus strand of CM035095.1, from coordinate 66,698,819 downwards.
ACCTTCTCCATCTCTTCTATCCATGTCTGGGCTTCAATTGGGTCCAGGGTTCCTCGGAACTCTGGTGGTCCTACCAATTTAAAGTCCTTAAAGCCAACCAAGTGTTATCCTGGCTGCTCTGCTACTGGCAGGGGTCTGTTTTGTATTGCCTCTGTTAACAGGTTAACGAAGTTCTGCATTAGATCGACATTTTCCCCTCCACCATTGTTAATAGATCCTTCCTCCCTCTGATTCCACTGAATTCTCCTAGGCGGCATGATCTGAGGAAAGGAAGAAAATTATTAGGCTTTATGTGATACGCTATTCATGTCAGTATTAAGAAGTTTAAGACGTCTATTAATCATTTTTTATTTAAATAAACAACTTCAGTGTCATAATAAGGCTCGATGGATTTCCCCAACCCATCACTTACATACTTTACTTGAGTTTTCTACTAAGGTTATAACCTAGGTTTCACATTCCTAACGTTTATAACCTACATCTTTGATACCAACCTATGATGCCCCCCGAATCCGGGTCCTCTAACCTCAGTTCGGTCATCACGATAAAATACAAACATCCACCTCTAAACAACATACGATAACTAAAATGCGGAATATAATAAACGTACATCGTTCATTCAAAAGGTGTTACTAGTCCCAAGATACAATAACCTTAATATCATCTTACAATCATACCCTAAAATAAATATTAGGGTTCATATTACATAATAGTAATTTAAACTAGGCATAAGGAAAAGTCTGCCCTTGCCACTATTCTACATATTTCCTTTACCATTGTCCTTCCCTGAGGTCTCGGGCTTAGCTGTAATATAATTCATGATATAACAAGGATGAACAACAAGTTTGCCCAGCAATTTTAAATACAACAATAAGGATATATAATGATGAATGGAAAAATAATTGACAATGAATTCAACAATATGAATATCTGAAGGATTCAACAATATGAATATCGCAAGCAAAGATAATGATTGCTTTTAGAATAACTGCTAGTCAAATAGACGTTGAACTATAACACTCCAATGGAATCAATAGCTAATTGACCCTCTCGTTACTATCTACAGAATAAGCTCATGAGGGGATCAGCCTTGCGTACTCTCTATGTATATGCATAACATTTAAATATGCTCTGTGTATCTTATAATAGATACCTGGTACTCCCCTATCATAGAAAGGGGTGTTCTTTCAGTCTAAGAATCCTTACCCTCAATAGGTTTGGATAGCTTTTATAATACTTCATACGCTTGTCTGACCGAACAAAGGTCCAGACTCTATCTCACACAGTTCAAGAATTATTGAACTTTAAATGATGTACAAGTCCAAGACTGTACGAACTCAAGTGCACTAAGTGCAAATATCAATAATGTCGATGTGGAATAATTGTAAGATAATTAAACCACTTAATAGCATGCTTGGAAATAAGATTCAAGCTTAAATGAATAACTTTCAATTCAATAATAACCTACTCAATACAATATGAGAAGGAACTTGCACAATATAAATTTAAGTAAGTTTAGGGAACTTGCACAATAAAAATAGGGTTCAAGGAACTTGCACAATCAAAGAGTGAAGTTCAAAGAAACTTGCTCAATAATAATTAGAGTAAGTTTAGGAAACTCGTCTGTTTTCTCAGCTACAATATAACACTAGCTTTAACTAACTCGCGTTGAAATGACCTAACATTATCAAGTTGATCTTTTCTATGATGCCCCCAAAATAGGTATACATCACCCATCTTGAGTCGCCAAATACATGGTACAAAATTCAAATAAAACTTAATTATACAACAGTCGTGTAAAATACGACAAAACATAATCTAAGAGTTTTAATAAGAATATTGTCATCTAGACAATATCCACACTCAATGGAGTCCTCATTGCATTTATTTTCCCACTATTTAACAGAATAGTGAGGACTACTAATGATATCATCTGGACCGTCACTCCGTTCCCCTACTAGTCCCGGCTACGTTCTCATTTCCTGAAGAGAACAGTGAAAGAAAGGGTGAGCTCCACTAGCCCAGTAAGAAATATTATGACTAAGATAATGCAGAATAAATTATCAATAGTCTTCAATAATGTTAAACTGATAAAATACAATAGTCATCAAATTTAACTGCAGCGGAATAAGCAATCCATTAGAATAGTCAAGTAGAGCATGATATCTACAATCTTCTATGATTTAAAATGTTTTCATCAATTTTTATCGCTGAGACTCACCTTAATAAATAAACCACGTCATCGAGTCATCCCTGCACTGCGGGCCAAGGATATTCATTAAATCATCAATGGTCATTTATCCGATTAATTACTCGACTCGTCAGTAAAACTTCCAGACATCAATTAATATCGAAATAAATATAGATTTCCACTAACACTAATAATTCCAACACAATAGAACTATCAATTTCATCTTTAATCAACACGAACTTATTCATCATTAATATTATAACTCACAATATTTAACAACCAGGTCATTCCCAGGAAAGAGGGCGTTTTCCGATAAGAATTTTTCCTTATTGGCACGCAATTAGATTACCAAACCTCTCCTTGACAGAAATTCTAGACATTATAAATATTGCAATTTAATAATATGAATAACTTTGTCGTCTCAATTATTGATTTAATAATATATCATATTATGCAGATGATACTGTGATAATAATTGAATATATAATATGAGAGATATGATGCAGCAATTACTGTAGCAATAATTGAGTATAACTGAGTGACTTCTCACGTAAGCATCAATAATCAATATCGCGTGCTACTATGCAACCACGCGTATTACTGTACTTTTACTACCGGGTAGTTCAACAGTTTAACGGTAAAACTTCTGCCGTTATTTTTAAAAAGATAATAATTTCGTTTTCTAACTACGACAATACTTCCATTGTGGGGTCTGCCAATGATTGTGTCATCGTACGAATATTCCCTGTTAAAACGAATATTCCCCGACCAATCGAATATTATATAACCACTTGCTTACTTTACAAAATTTTTAAATATTACCCACAACTATAACATTATATCAAATCCACACCATAATATTTAAAAATATATTTCGAGAAAATTATTCTTTATTCATAAAAGTTGGGGTCTTACAACCTCCCCTTCTTATGAAATTTCGTCCTCGAAATTAGGGTACGTACCTGGTATGTCAAAGAGGTGAGGATACCTTGATTTCATTTCAGATTCTAACTCCCAAGTCATATCCTTAACATCGTGGTTTCTCCACAAAACTTTGACTTGAGGTATAACTTTAGAGCGTAGAATATGATCCTTCTTATCCAAGATTTTAACAGGTACCTCTTCATATGTTAAATCTTCCTCTATCTCGTCTTGTTCTAATTCAATAGTGTGGTTCGGGTCTTTCACATATTTACGTAATATAGATATGTGAAAAATGTTATTAACACAAGACATACTTGGCGGTAAGGCGAGTCTATAGGCCAGAGTTCCTACTCGATCGAATATTAAAAATGGGCCAATGAATCGAGGATTGAGCTTTCCTCTCTTCCCAAATCTTGTAACTCCTTTCCATGGAGCAACACGTAACAACACATGATCTCCAATATTGAATTCCACGTCCTTTCGATGAAGATCAGCATAACTCTTTTATCGATCTTGTGAGGTTTTTATACGTTGTCGGATTGTTTGAATCTTTTCCGTAGTCATACGTACCAAATCCAATCCTAACAACATTGCTTCACCCACCTCATCCCAGCATACTGGAGAACGACACTTTCTTCCATACAACGTCTCAAATGGAGCCATGACAATACTTGCTTGGGAACTGTTGTTATAGGAAAACTTCACCAATGGTAAGAACTTGTCCCAACTTCTCTTGAAGTCAAGGACACAGAGTCTTAATAAATCTTCAAGATTTTGAATAATCCTTTCTGACTGCCCATCCGTTTAAGGATGATATGCCAAACTAAATAGTAAATTTGTGCCCGTAGCTTTTTGTAAACTAACCCAAAATATTGAAGTGAATCTTGGGTCTTGATTAGAAACTATGAATACTGGCATACCATGCAATCTTACGATCTCGTTTATGTACATACTAGAAAGACGTTCAAGTGTAAAAGTTTCTCGTATCGGTAAGAAATGAGTACACTTGGTCAATCTATCAATAATGACCCAAATCGCATCTATGCCTTGAGAAACCTTGGGAAGACCAGTAACAAAATCCATGGTAATGTGCTCCCAGTTCCGTTCTATAATTTCAAGTGGTTGCAATGGACCTTTTGGCACTTGATGCTCCGCCTTAACTCATTGACAAGTTAGACACCTTGAGATAAACCCCGCCATCTCTCTCTTCATATTGCTCCACCAAAATGTATATCAAAGATCACGATACATTTTGGTACTCCTGATAAGTGGATTTTATATACACTTCTCCGGTATCTTTTACTTGAATTAGTTGCTTATATTTATGTGTCTTAGTTACTTTTCATGCATTTTGTGTTCATTTTGTAGGTTATACGTTTGGGAGCGGTGTGAGTGACTATTGGTAAGGAAAAGCAAAGAAAACGCAAAGAAAAACAAACCGGACATCATTTGGGATTTCATGTTTACTTCATGTTCTTGGTTTGGAACTTAGATTACATTGAAGAGCATCATCTTAGCTATCTGGAACATTTTGAATCATTCCAATCGGAGTTCATCCGCCTAGAATTTCTCAATCCTCAAAGAATGAAAGTTGTAGATCTCGTCGATATCTTCGATTTGATATGTGACAGGCCCCGTAACTCCTCCCGGATCAAAATTTATGGCCGTTTTACCAGAGGATATCAGGGCAAAAAATGTCAAAACATGGGGCAGCGCCGGGGCGTCCATTTTTGGCCTATGCCCAGCGCCGGGGCGCTGGGGAGCAGTGTTTGAGCATCAAGCCCAATGCTGGGGTGCTGGGGTGCTGGGTGCTGGGGAAGGGATTGGTAATGGCCTGGACGCGTTTTTGAGCGAATTTTGACACCCTTTTTACTCTAAATTGGATTGGGTTTGTTCCTAAGCTAAAAATTGGACTTGTAACCCATAAATACATAATGTAAGGCATAAAATAAAGGGAGATTACATAGATTAGACTAGATTAAACTCTCCATTAAATTAGAATCTAAACCTTAGTTCTTAATTAGCCATTGATGATTGAAGTAAATTGAAGAACACTAAATATCAAGAGCAAGAGCAAGAGCAAGAGGGGAGCATCATATTTGCTGACAACAGATTCTATTCTCTTCTCATATCATACTTTTATCTTTTAATGTCTATTTAATTGTGGATTCTTGATTTTAATTCATTAATTATGAACTAACTCTTTCATTAAGATTTCAATTGAACTTTTTATGATTATGAATTGATTATTTGATTTATTCCAATTATTTATGTTCAAGTGAATTGTTCATCTTGCTTTGAGCTTATTGATTAATTATCTGATCAATAATTACCTTGTTACTCTAGAAGGAATTGAGAGAGGAATTCTAGGGTTAGAACTGGGCTTGGTGACATGTGACTTAGTTATTTGCACGGTGAATAATTAGGTTTGTGAATAGAATGAGAATATCTATTTGCCGCACATAAGGAATTGGGATTGTAGCGAGTTTAATTCAATTGTTTTGCATAGAGATATAGCAAAATTAATCTGGGTTAAATAGAAGGCAAATGATCACTTGAGAAAGGGCTTTTGGCATTTGAGAATTTCTGTTAACAATTCAGTAGACATAATAATTGGAAAAATTGGATAATTGGTTTATAGTTCATAATTGGGGATATTGGAGTCTTAATCTTTATTTATCTGAATTCATTCGTTAAAGTCTTAGTTTTAATTGATTAATTTAGTTTTCTTAATTAGAAAAATCATAATTTGCGATTGTTTAAATAAAATTGATTTGGTTAAGAGTTAGTAATTGGTAGTTTTTATTAAATAATTCCTCGCGAGAACGATACTCTACTTTCACTTTATTACTTGTTGACCGTGTATACTTGCACGTATTCATTGATTGTGAAATCGATCAACAACTCCCAGGATGGATTACAAACGGTGTGTTATGCGCCTCCATCATGATTTTATACTTCAAGTCAGAATCGTTAGGAACACAAAGTCTGGAGTTGACTCAAAGTATTCCTTCTTCATCGATTCTTACTTCCGGAATAACACCTTCTTGCACTTTCTTCTTCATGCGCATCAGCTCCAGGTCTGTAGTTTGAGCAGCTTTAACTTTATCAATTAAAGTTGGTTCGACTCGTATATTCGCCATCATCACATGGGTCCCTGGAGTCTTTAACTCTATTTCCATCCTTTTCAAGTCATACAAAATCGTCTTTGCGTTGACAATATTGCACTCGTACCCGCATATGATCTTCTACTCAATGCGCCAGCTACTACGTTCGCTTTTCCAGGATGGTATGATAATAATCTTTCAATAACTCAAGCCATCGCTGTTGCCGCATGTTGAGTTCCTTTTGAGTGAAGAAATATTTGAGGCTTTTATGATCCGTATAGATATCCACCTTCTCTCCATACAGGTAATGCCTCTAAATCTTAAGCGCAAAAACGACTTCTGTCAACTCTAGATCATGAGTAGGATAATTCCTCTCATATTCTTTGAGTTATCGAGAGGCATAGGCTATGACTTTCCCATGTTGCACGAGAACACATCCTAACCCTTTGCCTGAAGCATCACTATAGATGACAGATCCCTTCGAGCCAGATGGTATTGTCAGAACAGGTTCTAAAAGGAGTCTCCTCTTGAGTTCTTGAAAACTCTTTTCACATTCCTCGCTTCAACCAAATTTTGTATCTTTCCGAGTCAGCTGAGTTAATGGAGTAGCGATTCGAGAAAACCCTTCTATGAATCTCTGATAATAACCAACTAAGCCGAGAAAGCTACGTACTTCAGTCCCTGACTTAGGTTGTTCCCAGCTTTGAATTGCTTCAATCTTTGTCGGGTCAACAGATATTCTATGATTTGATATCACATGCCCAAGGAATGCAACTTCCTCAAGCCAGAACTCGCATTTCTTCAACTTAGCATAAAGCTTGTTTTAACAAAGCTTTTGGAGTATCAACCTCAAGTGTTGCTCATGGTCTTCGCGGGTTCTGGAGTATATGAGGATGTCATCAATAAAGACGACCACAAAGTGATCCAAATATTCCTTGAATACTCGGTTCATCATATCCATGAAGGCACCAGGAGCATTAGTAAATCCAAAAGACATGACTAGGAATTCATAATGCCTGTACTGAGTTCTGAAAGCAGTCTTTGGATTATCATCAGTTTTAATCATCAATTGATGATATCCGGAATGAAGATCAATCTTTGAAAAGAATTTGGCTCCTTGCAACTGGTCAAACAGGTCATCAATGCGAGGCAACGAGTACCTATTTTGATGGTGACATGATTTAACTCCCGATAATCAATACAAAGTTGCATACTTCCATCTTTCTTCTTTACGAATAGAATAGGAGCACCCCAAGGAGACGTACTAGGACGAATGAAACCGATGTCTAATAATTCCTGTAGTTGGGTTTTTAACTCCTGAAGTTCAATTGGAGCCATTCGATATGGGGCTTTGGAAATGGGTTTTGTACCGAATTCAAGGTCGATACAAAATTCAATTTCACGCTCTGGGGGTAGGCCAGGAAGTTCTTCAGGGAATACGTCAGGAAATCTATTAACAATAGAAATATCATTCAAATCTGAAGTATCTTTATTTAAATCTGTGACATGGGCTAAGAAAGCTTGACATCCATTTTTTAATAAACGAATAGCTTTATGACTTGATATGACAGTGATTGATTTTTGGTTGCTTGAATTCGCATAATAGGTTGGTTAGGAATATGAAAGATAACAACCTTATGAAAACAATCGATTTTAGCATGATGAGTAGTTAACTAATCAACCCCTAAAATCACATCAAATGCAAGTATTTTCAAAGAAATAAGATTGACAGGTAACGTGCGGTTACCGATTTGAATCAAACAAGACTTATAAACCGTGGATGTAATAAAGGTTTCTCCCAAAGGAGTTTCAACAGATAAGTCAAAGTCTAATTTCTCCGGAGTCAAATTTAAACGTTGAGCATAAGTAGAAGAAATAAAGGAATGGGTAGAAGCGGTATCAAATAAAGTATAAACTTTGCTAGAGTTTATGATTAGCTTACCCGTGATCACCTCGTTCAGATTCCTCGCTTTTTGGGAGGTTACGACAAACGCTCTCCCTTGAACTACCGGTTTTGTCTTGTCTGGGATACCCTTTGATGCCTCCATCCCAGCTGGACTTGACTTAGGTGCACGACAAAATCGGCCTAGGTAACCTTCTTTTCCATAATTATAATACGCTTTGGACTGCATCGTGTAGTTTGGACTTATGTGTCCTTCCCCTCCACATTTGTAACATACGACCGGTGGTCGTTCTCCTTCCTTAACAACAGGTGCTGGTGTTGACGTCTTTCCATCCTTGTTGAATCTCCTCTTCTTGAAATGTCCACTCTTATTGTCATGGCCATGATTACCACCGAAGTGATTATCATTTCTGGTATATTGATTACCTCCACGTTTGTTGTTACCGCTTCGATGACTGCTATCACTGGTATTATCGACTTGCCGGCTACTCTCTCTTGGTTGGGTTGACTCATTATCGAGCTCCAATAACTGAGCCCTATTCACAACATCTGAATACAAACGCAGTTTATGAGAGATAAGATATTGATGTATCTCAGGTTTCAAACCTCTTAGAAACATCCGCGTCATTCTCTCCTCATTCTCAACCAAGTGGGACGTAAACCGAGACAACTCGGCAAACTTAGCTTTGTATTGCGCCACAAAAATATTATTTTGCTCAAGCTTGATGAACTCTACCTCCTGCATGTGACGAATACCTTCAGGAAAGTACTTGTCATTGAAAAACTCTTGGAACTTCTCCCAAGACATTTTGAGTGTGGCAGGTTGAGTACGCTTTACAGATTCCCACCAGTAATCTTCCTCTGCTCACAACATGAAGGTGGCAAAGGGAACCTTTTGCTCTTCGGAGCATCCCAAGACATCAAATATCTTGTTGATCTGATTTATCCACGTCTCCGCCTTAAGTGGTTTTGGCTCTCCAAAAAAATCCGGTGGTCCCAGCTCCTTGAACTACTTAGCGGTGACCGTCCGAGAGTTTCAGTGTTTCCATCTGCATTTTGGACAGGAGCCACTTTTGCCTGATGTTGCATGAATTGCATAAAGCCTCTGAACATCCCATCGTTCACCATTTCATCGGTGTTATTATTTACATGAGGATTATTGTCTTCCTGTTGCACATTATCCTTAGCATTAATCTGTGGTGACTAAACGGTCTCATGTGCTTCATTGTTTATCTCAACATTTTCGGATGCCATTTTCAAATACTGCCACGAAACAAGGGTTAATTAACATATCACATATTATCTCTATACTCTAACCGACCAATTAAATACCAAATAAACTTAGCTAGTTCATACTAGCGAAGGAATTCCCCGTCTCTCCCCTCCTAGTTCTTGTCTCACATCTTAGCCAGGAATCATATCCCTAAGCTTTGATACGAATTGTGATGCCCCCAAAATAGGTATACATCACTCATCTTTAGTCGCCAAATACATGGTACAAAATTCAAATACAACTTAATTATACAACAGTCGTGTAAAATACGACAAACCATAATCTAAGAGTTTTAATAAGAATATTGTCATCTAGACAATATCCACACTCAATGGAGTCCTCATTACATTTATTTTCACACTATTTAACAGAATAGTATGGACTAATAATGCTATCATCTGGACCGTCACTCCGTTCCCCGACTAGTCCCGGCTACGTTCTCATTTCTTGAAGAGAACAGTGAAAGAAAGGGTGAGCTCAACTAGCCCAGTAAGAAATATTATGACTAAGATAATACAGAATAAATTATCATTAGTCTTCAACAATGTTAAACTGATAAAATACAATAGACATCAAGTTTAACTACAACGGAATAAGCAATCCTTTAGAAGAGTCGAGTAGAGAATGATATCTACTATCTTCTATGATTTAAAATGTTTTCATCAATTTTTATCGCTGAGACTCAGCTTAATAAATAAACCACATCGTCGAGTCATCCCTGAACTACGGGCCAAGGATATTCATTAAATCATCAATGGTCATGACTATACCAAATAATCCCTGGTCATAATCATACCAAAAACTGTCCATCAATGCACTACTGGCTACTGAGGAATTTTACCACATCATTTATAACATTACAGGTCATGATTATACCGAATAATCTCTGGTCATAATCATACCAAGTCCATCTATGCACGTAAGACAAAGATGACTTTCATCATAATATAAGCATGAGGATGATGACAATAACATAATAATTCAATAAAACACGTTCAAGAATAAATTTTAAAGATTTATAAGTTAAATTATTTTGAAATCAATTACGTCCAAATTGTTAACATGATACTGCTTTGTGGAGTAAAATTCAAGATTGCTCAAAAGAATATTTCCATGAAAAGATACCGGATGAAGCGCAAATATCAAGGATATTCTACTAATTTCATGGAATATAGAAGCCAAAACTTTGACCAAATGAGTATCATAGAATATATGAAACTACAAATGGATTTTCACCCGTCATGCGGTAATCCACGTACACAGATCATTTCCACAATTTAATAAGGAATGAATACGAAGGATCATTCACCATGCATGTGATAATCCACATAGACAGGTTATTCCAATAGAATAATAAAGAATAGAACCAGGTCATGCGTAATCCGTATAGACAGGATATTCCAACAAAATAATAAGAAATGGAATAACAGAAGAATTCACCATGCATGCGATAGACTGCATAGACAGGTTATTCCAACAGAATAATAAAGAATGGAACTAGGTCTAGCGTAATCCGCACAGACAGGATATTCCAACAGAATAATAAAGAATGGAATAACAAAGAATTCACCATGCATGAGATAGACCGCACAGACAGGTTATTCCAACAGAATAATAAAGAATGGAACCAGGTCTAGCGTAATCCGCACAGACAGGTTATTCCAACAGAAAAATAAAGAATGGAATAACAGAAAAATTTTATCATGTATGCGATACTTCGCATAGATAGGTTATTCCAACATAATAATAAAGAATGGAATAACAGAAGCTCTCTTCATGAATACGAAAGAAATAATACCCCTTACCTTAGAAAGAAACTGAATACTGGAGTAGAGAGGTAGCAGACTTCTCTTCTTCTTTCTCTCTATAATTTCTCTCTATAATAATTGCTCTAAAGCTTTAGTGAATTGGTAAGAAATGAAGGAAGAATGAGCTTCTATTTATAGGAAAATATAGTTTCGATAATTGCACATTTTGGGGCTCGGAATATTACAGTACAATACTTTCAACTTTCCTTTCATTTTTAATTTAGTCTTGCAAGTATTATCAAACTTGCATCACCTCCCCTAATAGTAAATAATGTGAATCAATAGTTCAATCATGTGAATCAATAGTTATAATCATGTGAAAATATGAATTACAGTATAGTACCTCCATCTATACCTCCATTTTTTAACTTAGTCATGCAAGTATTATCAATCTTGCACCAACTCCCCTAATAGTACAAGAATATGAATCAATAATACACACATGTGAACAAATAGTTATAATCATGTGAATTAATAGCAATTAATTGCTCATTTATTCAATTAATTACCCGACTGGTTAGTAAAACTTCCAGACATCAATTAATATCGAAATAAATGTAGATTTCCACTAACACTAATAATTCCAACACAATGGAACTATCAATTTCATCTTTAATCAACACGAACTTATTCATCATTAATATTATAACTCACAATATTTAACAACCATGTCGTTCCCAGGAAAGAGGGCGTTTTCCGATAAGAATTTTTCCTTATTGGCACGCAATTAGATTACCAAACCTCTCCTTGACAGAACTTCTAGACATTATAAATATTGCAATTTAATAATATGAATAACTTTGTCGTCTCAATTATTGATTTAATAATATATCATATTATGCAGATGATACTGTGATAATAATCGAATATATAATATGAGAGATATGATGCAGCAATTACTGTAGCAATAATTGAGTATAACTAAGTGACTTATCACGTAAGCATCAATAATCAATACCGTGTGATACTATGCAACCACGCGTATTACAGTACTTTTATTACCGAGTAGTTCAACAGTTTAACAGTAAAACTTCCGCCGTTATTTTTAAAAAGATAATTATGTCATTTTCTAACTACGAAAATACTTTCGTTGTGGGGTCCACCAATGATTGTGTCGTCGTACGAATATTCCCTGTTAAAACGAATATTCCCCGACCAATCGAATATTATATAACCACTTGCTTACTTTGTAAAATTTATAAATATTACCCAAAACTATAACATTATATCAAATCCATACCATAATATTCAAAAATATATTTCAAAAAAATTATTTTTTATTCATAAAAGTTGGGGTCTTACAATTTCAATTAGAATGTGTAAACTAATACGAGTCTAAACTTACAATAATCAAGTCTTCACATAGCATGCTTCTCAACACATTACATGGCATATTGGTCACATATTAAAAGATAAAGAGATCATGTAAGCATGCCTTAAATTTTAGAACCAAAAATAAAATATGTTTGTGACTGCAGGATGGCGTAGTTGCGCCTGGTCTAGGCTTAGGGACGGTGCAGCTGCGATGTCCCTTGGCCAGATCAAGGTTGAGCTTCTGCTCTTCTTGACTTCAGTCCAACTCTAACATACACCTATACATACATATTAACATACATACATGTTAGAGTCTCACATATAACACATTATCATACTTGAGTTCATTACCACAAGTTTAACTTACAATTTATATGTCATTAAAACATAAAAGGTCATGTGATCATTTGTGCCTTACAGTATGATCATTCAATACTCAGTAGTCATGTTTGTATATATATACAACACATGTATACTTTACTCACATAATTCATATTTTAGAAATTTCCCTTATATGACTATGTGTGAATAAGTGAAAACCATACATTAATCAAACGATGTTTATGCCAATATATCTATAGGCATAATGAGTCCTAATATACATGTTTGCATGGTCATAACGTATTTTACTCATTTCTTGATGACATTGGCTTCATCATTCTAATTTTCTTTGAATTTTACAATAAGTCAACTTAGCATATACAAGGCATCTTAACATATAACTCTCATGCATACATTACATATTTTCTAGCCACATATGCATGCTCAAATGGTCAGAACTTACAAGATCAAAGTCTTGGTCAAGTTCACATTAAAAAGTCTTAAGTTTCTTATCTTTGAAATAGTATTAACTTTCAAACATGTATGCTAGTGTGTTCAATCACTTTAGTCTTGCATTTCATGTCAGTATAAACCATATTATCTTACTCATAAAGTCAGAATGCTCACATGATGTGTTCGTGACAAAGTTCACTTTTGAAATCACAAATTTCATTTTAAGACCACAAGTATTGTGTCAATCATATGTACTAACATTTTTATACTTGTTCATACCACATGCATATGCTTATGTGTGTGTGCTAAAATAGTTTACATGCTTGCTCTAACCAAGTGTCAACAAAATAGCACAACAGAAACATAACAGAACACATTAGTCTAGTGCAGGTCTGGCGTAGCTGCGCTGCACCCTAGTATAATTAAGGCACAACTGCGCCATACCAAAACATAAACTGATTTTGGGTTACGGCGCAGCTGCGCTACACCCTAGTGTAAATAGGGCGCAGCTGCGCTATGCCTTCATCAGAGACAGTAACTTGCTCTGTTCTGCAGAGCTTCAAACACCTTGATTCATTTCAGTTTAATCATGCTACAATCTACCATTAAAGGGTTTAAACATGTAAATATACTTCATAAACATATCATGGCATGTTAATTCACATTGATTAACAAAGAATTTCAAGTAATTCCAAGAAATTGACAAAACCCAACTAAGAACACAAGCTTAAGATTTTATACCTCTTGGAGTTTAATAGACTTAGTTCTTTCTTCTGAGCTTGCTAATCTTCTTCTTTAGACAATACACTCACAAACTCAAATTCTCAGTGTTGCAACAGACAAACAAAGCAACGTAAAAACTAAAAATGAAGCTACCATTTATAGAAGAACTTTGGACTGGGGATTTTCTTTGTATGGAAGGTTGACACTGAAATGTATAAGGAGAATACATTAGTTCATAAGGGGTTGCTCAACCACCCACCATCAGCTACCTTCCTAGCCAATAATCACAGACTTGGAAGTTACATATATAAGGTGTAGGTTACTGTTCATGTACCATTTTGACACACATTTTGAGACAAACTCAGCAACAAGTTATTTAAGGATTGGTTTGGACATTATAATTCCCATAATGTAATATAAATGTGTTACTGCTACTACACAAAGGAAATTTGGGGATTATTTATGTATTCACATAATATAATCCAAGTACATTAAATACACGCGATTAAAATAACACAGTTAAGTATTATTGACCGGGTATATGCACATAACCACCTTATCATATTATTTAATATTATCTATCATGTGTGCACACAAAACTTCTTTTCCAATTTCTAGAATACACAGATATTTAATTATTTCTGTTTAACAATCACTTATGATTTTATTGCACTACTTGACACTTCATATCAACATAATGTATCTTATTATATGATTCTATGCATGTCACACATTACACAAAGTGTTCCATTTTATTAAAAAAACATAACAATTTTTCTAAGTTTGGACACTGGCGCAGCTGCGCCATTTTGTACTGCTGGGAGGGCGCAGCTGCACCGGTCCCTAGCAGTGCCAAAATGGGTTAGCTTCAAGCCATTTCCAATTTCTACCACCACATAAGTCCTATATGAGGTAATTTAACTTCTTCAATGGTGATATATCCATACTTGACATAAATCAATATGTTTAACTCTCGCCACTATATTCAAATAAATTGAATATTTAATCATTAAGAATCCTATCAATTTCTTGATATTAAAATCTTAGGGTTAGTCCACTAATTTAAATAACTATTAGTGACTCCCTTTAATCAATTCAAAAATTCACATAACCACTTAAGGTTTAAATAGGCTCACAAAACTAACTTATTAAAATTAAATCACATATTTAATTAATAAGGAGTTTAAAATTTATAGACGTTACATCTGCAATAAGCAGTATTATGTGTTACGATATGTTATGCTAATCAGTAAAATGATCTTATTACTGATAGGTTGTTATACAAAAGATAAAAACTAAGTTGCGTATTGTTAGCAGCAGACCATGCAAGTATCTTACCTTTGCATTTTCTTTATGCAATGGATATAAGTAAGAAAGTTTCAGAATTATATTATTATTGTGTCAGATTATTAACCCTATTGTTATATATATATATATATATATATATATATATATATATATATATATATATATACATATATATATATATATATATATATATTATCTGATCATTGATTATCAACATGGTATTATATTATAATTCAGATATATATTATGTTCGTTAATTTCTATATATGGTTATACAAGTGTCCCCACTTGGATAATCATTATATTTATTCACATGGTGATACACATTTATTAATTACCAGTATATATATATGTTGAATTATAAATTATTGTTGATTAAGATAAAATCTTACCATTATCCAATCGAATTGTTTTGGTTTGGAATCCCGACTAAGTATGAACATCCCGTACATGGGAAAACTTTTTGTGCGCCAAAGGCAGATAGATGAACGATAATATCGTTCTTGCATGTAGTATTGATCAATACAGGGCATAACAGGCTGATCACCCCCCGTGCCCTTAAGTTATGACGGTTTGCAGATGAAGTTCTGTTTAACCTTTTCGAAAATAGAAAACAATGTTCATCGTCTGTCGACTAATCCCCAGTTATAGTCAGTACGTAGTTTCAAAAATTTGATATAGAATTAACATATTATTATGGGTTTAGTTTACTTCACAACTATTGATTCGTTGTAGAAGGGTAGTACAAAGAAAATATTTAATCCTTTCTACTAATATTTATAATTGATATTACTTAATGGGCACTCAAATGCTCATCCTTGCTTAATTTAAATGTTTTTAGCTAAGTGTGAACAACCTGAAGGCTCTGCTAAGAACAATGGAAAAGGAAAGGTTGCTGAATGAATTCAATGTTATCTTATGTAATAGTTTGATATTATTAAGACAATGATATATATTATCTATCATGCTATATAATGAATGTATTAAAGATTACGTACTTGGGAACTGGACTCTGATAATTATGTAAATTAAGTTTGATATTTATATTATTGTTATTATTATTAGTATTATTCCGCTTATAAAAATGATATCATGAAACACCGAGTTCAGATTTCAAGTACCTGAATTTGGGAGCGTCAGAACCTTAATCTTAATCAAGTGGACTAGTGGAGGAACTTCTAATAATTCATAAACTACTACTTATTAGCATCTCTAATCCTTGATCTTATCGAACTCCACATGCTTTGCTTGTACAAAACTTCTTTTCACAAAAGTCAAAAAGTTAGCTGCTTATCTTAATACATTGGACCACTTGAACTAATAGCAATATTACATTGCCTCATTATATGTGAACAATTCCATACAATATTACTATAAGCAGAGTTTACGAGAGTAGTGTTTAATGTATTTAAAAAATATAATACGTTTGAGCTATAAATGTTATGTTTATAAATTGAATAAGTTACGTTATAAATAATATATATTTGTAAATGTTATATTTATGAGTTAAATAACATTTTGAATAATATTATTTATAAATATCGAGTTTGTAAATTAAATAAATTATGTTTTGAATAATATACTTGTAGCTAAAAAAAAGTTCTAAATACGTTTGAACAAATGCACTGCAAAAATGAACAAACACTATGTACTCACATAATGAATGAAAAGATTATGTGAAACATTTCTTTATCTATTATGTAATCTAAATACTTGATATTTGATGACAATGATATAACTTGCATTGAATATTTTTTTCAAACATCTTCCAACGTTAAACTTCACCTATTTCTTTCCTTTCTTCTCGAAATGTTACCAAACCTTGTTCTCTAGTCCTCGATCTTATCGAACTCCACATGCTTTGTTTGTACAAAACTTCTTACTATTCACAAAAGTACTCAAATGGTTGGCTACATAACTTATTACTCAATTTGTTTCAAATTATATGGTTATTTTAAATTTTTAAAAGTTAATTTATGATATTTTTAAATTTAAAATTGATATAATTTATTAAAAATTATAAAATAAAAAAAAATTTAATGAGTAATATTTTTTAAATAATTTACAATATTCATCATAATATAAACTAAAATTAGAAGAATTTACATTAATTCTGAGTTTAAAAATCTCTTAAGCTAACTTTAAAATTAAAGTCTGATCAAATAATATGAAATAGAGGGAGTGCAATTGGATCACTTAAACAAATATTAATATTATAATATCTTAAGTGATCACTGTTTGCGGCAATAATATTTAATCTATTTATCATATTAAAAATGGTATGGTATGTTTAAATTATAAACACTGCATTTATAAATCAAATAAGATGTATTTTGAATAATATACTTGTAAACGAAAGATTTTCTCAAATATTCTCTATTTGCTTAATGAGGAATAAGCACTCCTTAAAATTTCAAGTACTCATATAAAGAAGGGAAAAATTATATGAAACATTTTGTTATCTATCACGTAAATGCATGATATTTTGATGACAATGATATTGATAGACACATAATTCATATATTTTATTATCTCTAATTTATCCTTTTAATTATATTAGTTTATTAAATTAATATATTTTATTTTATTTCGTAAGATTTAATATTGCAATAAAGTCAAAATCTTGGTGATCAAGCGATATTTAATGCTCTTATTCATGTAAGGAATATCCAAAAGAATCCTACAAGAAGAAGGAAAGGCGTGGAATAATCTTGGTGTGCAAGTCAAATCCAACAAGAGAAAGAAAAGTCAATCTAGAAGATCTCTTTATCTAGAAGATCTTTTTGAGAAGTTGATTACCACTAGGAAATTGAAACCTACATGGAAAGGGAACAAAAAGTGTCCAAGTTCAATGAATCTAAATTAGGGTTCAAAGTTATTTTTCCTATAAATATGTCTCTTGTTTTAGAGAGAAATGTATTAGGTACTGTATTAGTTTAGAGTAGGAGTAGGAAAAATTAAATTATGTCTTCATTGTACGCTCATTGGATGGTCGTTAATTAAAGAGAGTTTTCTTATTTATTTTTAATCTTCTTCTTTTCTTTATTTTATTTAGTTTAATTATTTTTCATGTCTAGTTAATTTTTTTATATCTAGGATGAAGATGAAATTAAATAATTATTCGTGATAATATTTTTCATCTCTTCTATTATTTATGCTTTTATGCTTAATCGATTTTGCCTTCATGTTTTGTTATTGAAATACCTTCGTTTTATAGTTATTATGTGATTTTAAATTAATTAAGAGGTTTTGATATATTATTGTTAAGATATGAGTTTTTCATAATCCATACTTGCTCAAAGAAGTTTTGATGGGTTATAGTTAATCCTTAAATTTTTCATAGTCTATGGTTGCTTACGTTAATTGTAAATTACTAAATTAAAGGGAAAGGAGATCAAAATCATAGTTGAGTTATAAAAATAGAAGAGATTAAATTATATGTTATGTTTATTATATAATGGATTCGGATTCCTAGATTGTTTTCTCATTATTTGTTTTCATATTCTAGTTAATTAAATCTCAATTTTTATTTCTAATTCGCCTAAAATAGATATTAAAGAAATATTAAAATTAATCTAGTCTATGTGGGTTCGATCTGTACTTGCCAGTTCTTCAATTCGACACTGTGCACTTGCAGTACATATTTTATCACATCAAATTTTTGGCGTCGTTGTCGGGGACTAGAATTAATTTTTATTTATTCTTAAATTTTTATTTATTCGAATTAGTTTTAACTCTCTTTTTTTAGGATTATTGAAGCGGATCGACAGAGCGAAAAAATAAAGATTTTTTTTTGCTGCGCTTTTTTCGGTACTTCATATCTCCATATTTTTTTTTAAAAAGAGCAGTTTATATATATATATATATATATATATATATATATATATATATATATATATATATATATATATATATTGTTAGTTCCTGAACGCATAATAGTTATCTAGAATGGAGGGTTGAATAGATATTTAAAAATCTTTTCGTTTTTACGAAGACAGTTTTGATAATGATTTAAATACAGTGGAATTATGGTTTCTTTGAAATCCCTTTTAGATAGAGTTAATGAGAGTGAGGCAGTTATAGCAAGAATGAAATATATACAGTTATTTTTAAGTGGTTCAGAGCACTTAAAACTCCTAGTCCACTCTTCTACTCCTCGAGTAGGAAATCCACTAAGGATGTCTTATACATTTTTCTGAATCTCGCAGATTCCTTCTAGACCAGCAGTCTAGGCACTTCGTAGTTCACTCTTGAACTCTTCAAGTCCAGCAGACTTGGTTCTTCACAGTTCACTTAGAACTCTTCAAGTCCTTCTGACTTGGAACTCTTACTTCATTTGATTGGTAGTTGTTGAGTTCGTGATTGATGCTACTCAGTTGTAGTTAAGCACTTGTTTAAAAGAACTGAATAGCTGAGCAAGCTTCCTCTTTTTCTCAGATCGTAAAGTTGAGCGTTGAGTGTTCTTGTGCGTTTTTGTTCAATGCTAGCTTACCTCTCTCATCTGCATATATGTGATCCTTGAAATCTATCCATTAAAGCCATTTGTTGAAGCATTAAATGCGTTTGACATTTCTGAACTTTGATGGAGACATTTCTGCACACCTTCTGAATTGCATTCTGGCCCACTGACACAGCAGACTGCTTTCTCACCTAACATCTGAAAAGGTGTTTTTCCTCTGCCCTATGGTCCTTTCCTTAGCTTCTTCAATACGTTCCTTTTTTTGAATACTAAGGATATCTTTTGTACCGTTGGGACTGGAGAGGACTTCAACGTTTTAAACCCATTCCACTTTTGTTAGAATTTGTCTTTAAACAAAAGTAGGGCTCGATGATTCTGACATAAGGCAGATGATACTCTACGATCCATATCGTGGTGTCTTGTCATATTGGTGCTTCGTCTTAAGAGAACACTATGATTTCTCTCAAGGATTTGCACACTACGATCTTCACTTGCTCGTCTTGCAGACTCTACGTTTCCGAAAGCACACTACGATCTCTGAGTTAGTGTTGGCAAACGTCTGGACCTCTCTACGATTTTTGAAGAGGCCCTTCAAGGTAGATACCCTACGATCTTCTAAGCTCTACAATCCTTGTGACGCCCCCAAAATAGGTCCATTCCATCCAACCCATTCTGAGTCGCCAAATACATGGTACAGAAATAACTACAACTTTATTATTACAACATATAAACTATTGCCGTCTAGACAATATCCATATACAAATAAATCCCCATCATAATTATTGATACATTATTTTACAAAAATGGTGAGGACTACTAAACAACTCTCTCTAGAACCTTCATTCCATACCCCGACTAGTACTCGCTACATTCTCGCCTCCTGAGAAGAAAAATGGAACAAAAAGGAAAAGGGTGAGCTCAACTAGCCCAGTAAAGAATATTATGACTAAGATAATATACAACAAATTATCGTTAGTCTTCAACAGGGAAAAATCTGATAGAATACAATAGACAACAAGTTTTAGATCAACAACTGCAGCGGAAACAACAATTTATTAGAAGAGTTAAGTAGAGGATGCAAACTACTATCTTCTATATATGAATTTAAAAGTTCATCGTCGATATTTTATCCCTGTAACATAAATCAACATATATTTCAAATCAAATTAAATATTCATCTTTGCACTACAGGCCAAAGATATTCATCAGTTGTTCATGTTCATCTCAACACATGTTCATCTTTGCACTACGGGCCAAATATATTCATAATAAAATCAACCATTTTTGCACTACAGGCCAAAGATATTCAGTAACACCAACATTTAGGACTGAGGATGATGAAAAATATTTTAAAGGAAACGAATCCAGTGAAACAAAATAACAAGTATTAAGGATTCGTACTTTAAACAATCTGAGTTCAAAAATACTTCATAAATAATCATACTGAAGTAAAATTCAAGAATGATCAAAACATGGATACAATCAAAGCTAGTATCCAGAATAGATATTTTGGACAAAAAGAAGAAATTTCATTTTCGGTGAATAATGCCGTATTCGTGAATAGTAACTCCGACACCCAAAAGATAGAAATTTCACAAAAAACATCAACACGTTTCGTGAATAGTAACTCGTGAATAGTAACTCATGAATAGTAACTCGTGAATAGTAACTCATGAATAGTAACCCCGACATGAAAAAGTTCTAAATTTGATAAAAAGTTCCAACCAACATTTCAACATAATGATATTGAAGAAATAATATCATTTTAGAAGAAAATAATATCTCTTACCTCGAAAGATCAGTACTTCTAGCTGAAACACCGGATATAGGCTATGACTTGCACCGTATAGCAATACTCAAAGTATACTTAAAATACTCACAAGAATACGCTCGATAATATAGAGAGAGAAAACTTCAGTTTCTGGTGTGATTTTCAATTCTAACCTAAGTACCCTATTTATAGGAAATTGCTTAGAACACCAAAGCAGAAAATTTAATATAATATTAATATATATATATATATATATATATATATAATCTTCTACGTACTCATTCTAGATTTCAATTCCTAGCATTTCCCACATGCTCCCTTCTAGAAAAAATAAAAAAAAAACGTTTTTCTTTTATAAAATATTTTAAACTTCCAAAAATCAATTATTTCGGAACTCCGGAACTTCAATAATTCATAATAAATAGTCCTTTTGCCAGAAAATTCGAATCTCGCAAGTTTTTATAGGAAATTCCATTATCTACAACTTTGCAGAAGGAAGTTTTTCCAAATTCCAAACAGAAATTGACCGAAAACCACAAACAGGCGATTTTACAGGCTATAATCAAATTTCAGTCAATAAATGAGGTCCACCAACATGAAAAACATGTTTTAAATATTTTTGGTAACAAAAATACTCCTCCACATATACTCATATACCCCACATTCATCGTAAAAATATTATCATTATTATATTATTAAAATATAATAATATATTTAAATGAATTATTTTATCAGAAAAATATAAAATATTAATTTTAACAATTGTCACATTAAAAATTTTCTCCATCTATATCCACATAAAATCAATATTTTCCTCATCATTTGAATCAATAATTAATTATTCACAAATAATATTACAGAATCACAATATTGGCAACCAGGCCGTTCCCAGGAAAGTGGGGGCTTTCCAATAAGAATTTCTCCTTACTGGCACGCAATTAGGTGACCAAACCTCTCCTTAGACAGAACTTTCTAGACATTGCCAATAATGTTATCAACTAATATTATTCAGATAATATGAATTATTGCTTCGATAATGAAAAATACTGTGTAGTGACAATTATTGAAACAACAGTAATATAAAATATCAATGCATCAATTATTGAATCAATAACATAAAATACTGAACAGTAATTACTGTAACAATTATTGAGTAGTGCCTTCTTACGTAATAATCAATAATTGGTGCAATACCGTGTGCTACTGTGCAACAACGCGTATTACTGTGTTTTAACCACCGGGTATTCCAACAGTATTAACGGTAACAACTACGCCGTTTTTTATATACAACTTATACTTGTCATTTTCTTCATCCAATCGCTTTCCGTTATGGGGCCCACAAAAGACTGCGCTGTCGTACGAATATTCCCCGACAGCAAGAATATTCCACGACCAAACAAATATTCCCCGACAACAATGAATATTTTATAACCACCTGCTTATTTAAAATATTTGCGCATTTTACCCATAACTAACCACATTAATCAAATTCACCCTTACTATTTCAAAAGAAAATTAAATTTCATTAATAATAAGTTGGGGTCTTCCAACCTCCCCTCCTTATGAAATTTCGTCCTCGAAATTGACGTACGTAACTGGTGTTTCGAAAAGGTAAAGATACCTCGCTTTCATTTCCGTTTCCAACTCCAAGGTCATTTCTTCTATAGCATGATTCCTCCACAAAACTTTAACTTGTGATATGACCTTCGTGCGTAGGACATGCTCCTTCCCATCCAACATCTTGACAGGTACCTCCTCGTACGTTAAGTCTTCGGCTATTTCGTCTGGTTCTAACTCAATAACATGGTTCGAGTCGTCCACATCGGTACATAAAAAAAACATTATAAACACGCGACATACTTGGTGATAAAACGAGTCTATAGGCCACAGTTCCTATTCGATCGAGGATTTCAAATGGACTAATAAATCGAAGGTTTGAACTTTGCTCACATCGCCAATTCTCGCTTTTGAAATAACAACTTCTTGCACCACCTCCTTCTTCAAATTCATCAGCTCCAGTGTGTAGCTTGAACATCTTTAACTTTATCGATTAAAGTCGATTATACTCTTATATCATCACGTGGATACCTAGAGTTTTCATCTCCATCTCTATTATTTGTAAATTATACGAAATGAGTCTTTGACAATATCGTACTCGTACTCATATACGATCTTTTACTCAACACGTCAGCTACCACGTTCATTTTTCCAAGATGGCATGGTCAGAACATGTGCTGAAATGAGTCTCCTCTTGAGTTCTTCGAAGCTCTTCCCACATTCCTTGCTCCATTCGAATTTTGTATCTCTACGAGTCAGCTGCGTTAATGGAATAGCGATTCGAGAATATCCTTCAACGAATCTCCGATAATAATCAACTAAGCCTAGAAAGCTACGTATTTCGATTACCGACTTAGGTTGTTCTCAACTGTAACTCATATCCCAACCTTAGATAGCACGTTACAATGACACCTATCAGTTTACTATCGCACAAATATTGTGTCCCCTACGAAGAGTCTGGCTTTGGTGCATTCCACAAAGGAAGTCACCAGATAAAGGCTCAGGTACCAAATTCTATAGTTAAATTTTTAACTCCTGAAGTTCAATAGGAGCCATTCGATATGAGATTTTAGAAATGGGTTTTGTAACGGGTTCAAATTCGATACAAAATTTAATATCAGGCTTTGGGAGTAAGCCAAGAAATTCTTCAGGAAATACGTCAGGAAAAATCAATAACAACAGGAATATTTTTCAAATCTGATGTACTTTTGTTCAAGTCCATGACATGGGCTAAGAAAACATGACATCCATTTTTCAATAAACGAATGACTTCATGGCTTGATATAAAAATGTTTGACTTCAATGGTTTGATTGCTTGAGTTCGAATATCAGGTTGCTTAGGAATATGAAAACTAACAACCTTAGAAAAGCAATTAATTTTGGCATGATGAGTAGTTAACCTTAAAATTACATCAAAAGCAAATATCTCTATAGAAATAAGGTTAACAGGTAATGTGATAGTGCCAACCTGAATCAAGCAAGATTTCTAAACAACTGATGTAATGAAAGTTTCTCCTAACGGAGTCTCCATAAATAGGTCAAAGTCTAATTTCTTCGTAGTCAAGTTCAAACGTTGAGCGCAAACAAGAGAGATAAAAGAATGGGTAGAACCGGTATCTAGTAAGGTATAAACTTCGCAAGAATTATAATTAACTAACCCATGCTAACTTCGTTCGGGTTCCTCGCATTTTGACCGGTCACGACAAACGCTCTTCTAGGAACCGTTGACTTTGACTTTTCTGGGACAGCCTTTTGAATCACCATCCCCGCTGGAATTGGCTTCGCTACCGTACACTCTCGAGCGATATGTCCTTCCTTTCCACAATTATAGCATACCTTGAACTGTTGTGGGCAGTTTGGGCTGATATGTCCCTCTTTCCCGCATTGGTAACATACGACCGGTGGTCTTTCTCCTGACGTCTTCACATTGTCGTTGTTGAATCTCCTCTTTTTAAAATCTCCTCTCGACTCGCTTCTTCTATTTTTATGGCCACGATTACCACCAGAGTGGTTACCACCTTTGCTCGTATTCCTCTTTCTTCGCAGGTTATCGTTGTTCTGATGACTGCTGTCACCAGTATGATCCTGGTTATGGTCCCTTGGTTGAACGTACTTGTTATCTCGCTCTAACAACTGAGCCCTGTTGACAACATCTGAATAGATAGAAAATTTATGAGAAATGAGATACTAACGTATGTCGGGTTTCAAACCTCTCAGAAACATCCGCGTCATACGTTCCTCATTCTCCACCAAATGAGGTGCAAACCTGGATAACTCCGCGAACTTCGCCTCGTACTGGGACACCGTCATGTTATTCTGCTCTAGTCTTATAAACTCCACTTCCTTCATATGGCGAATAATTTCAGGAAAGTATTTTTTATTGAAAAGTTTCTGAAACGTTTCCCAAGACATGCTGAGAGCAGCTGGATGGGTACGCTTCACAGATTCCCACCAGTAATCTGCCTCACCACGGAACATAAAGGTGGCGAATGGAACCTTCTGTTCCTCCGTGCATACCAAGACATCGAATATCTTGGTAATTTGTTTGACCCTCGTCTCCGCCTTAATCGGATCCGGCTTTCCCCAGAATTCTGGTGGTCCCAACTCTTTGAACTGCTTGGCTGTGGCCACACGTGAATTGCTATCATTTCCTCCTGTATTTTGAACACGAGTCTCCCTCGTCTGATTTTGCATGAACTGCAAAAAGCTTCTAAACATCTCGTCGTTCATCATCTGCTCAGTGGCGTTGTTCACATGAGGAACATTGTCAGCCTGTTGCACATTCTCCTCGTTGGTGAGTACATGCATCTCCACGGTCTCATTTACTCCACTGTTAATATTCTCAGTCGACATTCTCAAATACTGCCATAAAACAAGGGTTAATTAAACAAATTAACAAATCACATAATATCCCTATATACTAACCAACTAACAAATAAGCTTAGGTAGGACACACTAGCGAAGGATTTACTCGTCTCACCCCTCCTAGTTCTATTCCCCGATCTCCGCCAGAGATCATATCCCTAAGCTCTGATACCAACTGTGACGCCCCCAAAATAGGTCCATTCCATCCAACCCATTCTGAGTCGCCAAATACATGGTACAGAAATAACTACAACTTTATTATTACAACATATAAATTATTGCCGTCTAGACAATATCCACATACAAATAAATCTCCATCATAATTATTGATACATTATTTTACAAAAATGGTGAGGACTACTAAACAACTCTCTCTAGAACCTTCATTCCATACCCCGACTAGTACTCGCTACATTCTCGCCTCCTGAGAAGAAAAATGGAACAAAAAGGAAAAGGGTGAGCTCAACTAGCCCAGTAAAGAATATTATGACTAAGATAATATACGACAAATTATCGTTAGTCTTCAACAGGGAAAAATCTGATAGAATACAATAGACAACAAGTTTTAGATCAACAACTGCAGCGGAAACAACAATTCATTAGAAGAGTTAAGTAGAGAATGCAAACTACTATTTTCTATATATGAATTTAAAAGTTCATCGTCGATATTTTATCCCTGTAACATCAATCAACATATATTTCAAATCAAATTAAATATTCATCTTTGCACTAAAGGCCAAAGATATTCATCAGTTGTTCATGTTCATCTCAACACATGTTCATCTTTGCACTACGGGCCAAATATATTCATAATAAAATCAACCATCTTTGCACTACAGGCCAAAGATATTCAGTAACACCAACATTTAGGACTGAGGATGATGAAAAATATTTTAAAGGAAACGAATCCAGTGAAACAAAATAACAAGTATTAAGGATTCGTACTTTAAACAATCTGAGTTCAAAAATACTTCATAAATAATCATACTGAAGTAAAATTCAAGAATGATCAAAACATGGATACAATTAAAGCTAGTATCCAGAATAGATATTTTGGACAAAAAGAAGAAATTTCATTTTTCGGTGAATAATGCCGTATTCGTGAATAGTAACTCCGACACCCAAAAGATAGAAATTTCACAAAAAATATCAACACGTTTCGTGAATAGTACTCGTGAATAGTAACTCGTGAATAGTAACTCATGAATAGTAACTCGTGAATAGTAACTCATGAATAGTAACCCCGACATGAAAAAGTTCCAAATTTAATAAAAAGTTCCAACCAACATTTCAACATAATGATATTGAAGAAATAATATCATTTTAGAAGAAAATAACATCCCCTACCTCGAAAGATCAGTACTTCTAGCTGAAACACCGGATATAGGCTATGACTTGCACCGTATAGCAATACTCAAAGTATACTCAAAATACTCACAAGAATACGCTCGATAATATAGAGAGAGAAAACTTTAGTTTCTGGTGTGATTTTCAATTCTAACCTAAGCACCCTATTTATAGGAAATTGCTTAGAACACCAAAGCAGAAAATTTAATATATATATATATATATATATATATATATATATATATATATATATATATATATATATATATATATATATATATATATAATCTTCTACGTACTCATTCTATATTTCAATTCCTAGCATTTCCCACATGCTCCCTTCTAGAAAAAATAAAAAAAAACGCTTTTCTTTTATAAAATAATTTAAACTTCCAAAAATCAATTATTTTGGAACTCCGGAACTTCAATAATTCATAATAAATAGTCCTTTTGCCAGAAAATTCGAATCTCGCGAGTTTTTATAGAAAATTCCATTATCTACAACTTTGCAGAAGGAAGTTTTTCCAAATTCCAAACAAAAATTGACTGAAAATCACAAACAGGCGATTTTACAGGCTATAATCTAATTTCAGTCAATAAATGGGGTCCACCAACATGAAAAACATGTTTTAAATATTTTTGGTAACAAAAATACTCCTCCACATATACTCATATACCCCACATTCATCGTAAAAATATTATCATTATTATATTATTAAAATATAATAATATATTTAAATGAATTATTTTATCAGAAAAAGATAAAATATTAATTTTTAACAATTGTCACATTAAAAATTTTCTCCATCTATATCCACATAAAATCAATATTTTCCTCATCATATGAATCAATAATTAATTATTCACAAATAATATTACAGAATCACAATATTGGCAACCAGACCGTTCCCAAGAAAGAGGGGGCTTTCCAATAAGAATTTCTCCTTACTGGCACGCAATTAGGTGACCAAACCTCTCCTTAGACAGAACTTTCTAGACATTGCCAATAATGTTATCAACTAATATTATTCAGATAATATGAATTATTGCTTCGATAATGAAAAATATTGTGTAGTGACAATTATTGAAACAACAGTAATATAAAATATCAATGCATCAATTATTGAATCAATAACATAAAATACTGAACAGTAATTACTGTAACAATTATTGATTAGTGTCTTCTTACGTATGAATCAATAATTGGTGCAATACCGTGTGCTACTGTGTAACAACGCGTATTACTATATTTTAACCACCGGGTATTCCAACAGTATTAACGGTAACAACTACGCCGTTTTTTATATACAACTTATACTTGTCGTTTTCTTCATCCAATCGATTTCCGTTACGGGGCCCACAAAAGACTGTGCCGTCGTACGAATATTCCCCGACAGCAAGAATATTCCACGACCAAACGAATATTCCTCAACAACAATGAATATTTTATAACCACCTGCTAATTTAAAATATTTTCGCATTTTACCCATAACTAACCACATTAATCAAATTCACCCTTACTATTTCAAAAGAAAATTAAATTTCATTAATAATAAGTTGGGGTCTTACAATCATGCCTTAGCTTCTTCAATCTGTTGATCAACTTGATAGACTGCGATTCTTTTCAAGGCCTATGTATTTCTTTCAAGTCATAGATCAACCTAACATCTTTGATATCTTTATCTATACATTCGTTTTTAGAATGATGAACATTAAAAGCTAAGATCAACCTAACAATTTTGATCTATCACTAAGTCCTTGTATATATATTTCTTGAAGGGCTTTACATATAATCATGAGCATTTACTTTAAACATCAAATCAAAATATGAATTCTTCCAACAATCTCCCCCTATTTGATGTTGACATAACCAAGGAGATTTGTTATCATGATTATCAAATTCTATATGCAGTTGCAGCACAGTAAATATGACTTAATATTTCAGTAAGCAGCTGAAATTTCTAGAGAATAAGCATGAATTTATTGATGTATGAAGATAGATATTGCATTTAAGTTTGACTACATCAATAAGAATTAAAATTCAACTTATCTCTATTTCTTCAGCCTTTTGCTTCTCGGAGGATTTGCATATTCATCAGCTCTCCTTTTTCTGCTTGATTCGTCTCTCCTGGCTAGATCTTCCGGATCACTTGGACTTAGTTTTGGATTGTGATCATGCCTATTCATGAATTCAGGATCTCCAATTGGCATTCTTAAGCCTGTTGTTGTCACCTCATGAGAGCTGGGAGAAGGCCTTTGACTTCTTAATGGTTAAGCCATTAAAACTTCCTGCTAATCAGATCGTTAAGTCTGATGGCTGGATCATTGAGTCTGTTGGTGGAATTGCCTTGCAGGAGGATTCCTTGAAGATTGAATTTGGGATTGACCTCTACCCTTGCCTTGAAATCCTTTCCCTTTATTCTCCCCCTTTATGTCAGCATCAAGGGTTCGAATGTCTTCTGAGAGGCGAGTCACTCCTTGGACAAGATCGTTGAGTTGACTCTGAGTTTGAGCAATGTCTTCTCAATTTTTGTTGATCAGAGCTTCAGATCGAGCTTGCCTTTATTGAAGAACGGCTAGTATATTGTCAGTCTGTTGTCCTTGGCTGACGTAAAATTATTGGAATTCTTTTACGGTTGTTTGCAGATTGAGGAAGTTCTCCATCATAAGTTTATTTTGAGCTTCCTGAGTGGATTGTAAGACAAGAACAACATCTCTGTGTCTTTTGGCTGCTAGAAAGTGAATGTCATCCATGTCCTTTATGCTCTGAATCATTTCTTTGATGAGCTCTTTAAGTTTCATAGTGAGCGTGGAGCTTAGGGAGATTGGGAGACCATTTGCAGCATTGATCATTGTTGTTAATCTCATCTGAATGAGTTCAGTGTGTCCTTCAAGACTCTCATCTAGTTCCTTGATCACTTTCTCGGACATTCCTGACAAATCGGCTTTGGTGGGCAGCTCTGACAGAAGTTCATTGAGTTTGGGAATTTGTGAAGGAGGGGGTGTGCTCTTGAATTGATCTTGCAATGAGTAGAGGGCAAGATCAAGGTTGAAGTATTCGTTGCTGGATGATGAGGGAATGTCAGATGGAGGGGCCTGTATTTGGCTCTACGATTTGGGCTTGGGACTCTACAATGGGGCTAGAGTTTGTAATCGTAAAGATGATGGGAGGTGGGAGCAATATAAAGTTGATCATGTTTGGTTCATCAGTTACATAATTTTGGAATTCTGCAACTGGGAATTGATTTAGAGGATGTAGAATCACTTCCAACCATCGTGGGGATTCATAAAATTAACTGAATGAGGATGATGGAAAGGGATTAACTCTGAAGAGGGTTGGGATAGACAGTACCTCATGTTCATTCTTTGAAGAGGAATTATTTGTGAGTAACTTGTTGGCAAAGTTGAAACTGCCTGGGAATCCATGAGCTAGCACAAAGATGGGTGGATATTCTTTGAAGCTCCAAAACATATGATTCCAGGAGTTTAGAATTTGAGCTTGATGGAAAGGCATCATGGGTAGATAGGAAAACAGTTGCTCATAGTTAGCTTTTCTGTATTCCTTAATGCCCACAGCTATGATCTCTACCTCATCACCTTCATCCTCTTCTCTGTTTTCGTTTGAGGATTCCATTATATCAATGGCTTCATAATGTTCTTGCTCTGGTTCTCCCTCATCTTATGCAGGAACCTCTTCTACAGTCATGGGGACATCATGAGCCTCCCCCTCAACATGATCATCCTCTTGCAAGATTAGTAGCTCCCCCTTAGCTGGAGCATCTTCTAGGATGAGAGCTTCAAGCATCTCCCCCTCAGCTGGAGCTTTGTCCTTTTGGCTTTCTTTGGACAGTTCCTTTTCAGCAGCCAACTCTTTGTCTTCCTTTTTAAGTACTCCTTCGTTTACAAGGATGTACTTCTTAACCAATATTCGTCTTGGTTTTCTAGGCTGAGCCACAGCCTCAGGACTTTCTTGAGCTTCAGCTTTGTCCTGTTGATTAGTGTTGCCTAATTTCTTAATAGCACTTTAACACGCAAGTATACGCATTCAATTGTAATATTCAGCAAACAAGGATATCGTTTCTACGAGGAAATAGACTAATATTTATCCATCACTAATTCCAATGCAATTAATCCTATTTTAAACTATGAAATATTGTTTGTGATTTAAAAAATAAACTTAACAAAACTAATAACTAAAATCAGAATTTCACAAGAGTAACTGCAGATTTAACATGTTAAGATTACAACTTCCCTTGGTATTTCATTTAAACCAATTTAATTCCCATTTAAATCAATTAATTAATATGAATCATTATCCAAGAATGCTTTATAAAATTCACGCACTTCTTCCAAAGACACGTGAACAAGTCCTCCTAAATCCGATCTTTAAGATGCAGAATTACAAGGAACACCCTAGTTAATCAACTCACTATATTCCTATGTGAATCAAGTTAATTAGGGTTTAACGCACAAATTATTTCAATGGGTACAAAAGACACATAGGTATATTCATATCCTATATGTTAATCATATTAACCCTAATCAGATTATATGAACAAATGTTATCATATCCAGATCTCAATCTATACTCCATCTTCCAATTTTATATAGATTATCACAGTAATTGTTGGCCAAACAATTAATCAATAAACATAAAATATGATAAATAATTCAATAAAAACCAACTTTCATTCAATGGGAAGGTTCAATTTAAACTACATACCAAGTTCCATTGCAATCTTAATTAAAATTTAGTTCATGATAATAATAAAGAAAAACATCATCCAGATTAATAATCCAAACATCCCAGATAATTACAAAAGATAAAACTAGAGAAGAGAAGAAGAAACTCTGAATTTGCTCCAATACTATCTCTTTGATCTTCAGCCCTTGCAATTCTCCTTCGTGTTTTCCTTCGTTGTTCTCTCTACAAATCTCTTGAAAAATTAAGTGATACGTCTTTTCTAAAGTCTTCTCATATTTGTATTAGTCTCAGCCCTCTTCTAGATTCCTTCTTGGCTTCAAAAAACCACTTAGCAGTAGAATTCTTTTTCCACACATGAGCGCCTAGGCGCTCAACTCAGGCCATTTCCAAGCACCTACGCTTGACCAGGACCGCGTAATTACAAAAATGCTACTCGGCTCTAATTTTAATGATTTTTGACCTTTTTCTTCTCCCAAATGACCAATTTGTCCCTTCCAGCTCCAACCTACAAGAAATAAACACAAAACACATAAAAAGACACTAAAAACAATTAAAGATAGCAATAATTAAGTTTAATAATATCAGATTCATAGGTATAAAACATACTCATCAAATACGTCCAAACTTAACCAATTGCTTGTCCCCAAGCAACAAAACACAATGCAATAACCAAATAAGCAATGCAAATGCAGTTATCTACATGCCTAAAATTCCAGCAGTCAAACAGAACAAAATCTATTCATCAAGCCTCAAAGAAATCACCATAAACATGCTAGAACATCATACCAAGATAGATCAATAATTTCCTAGTCAATCATCAAATCTTACCCTGTTATTACCGATATAGTGCGTGTGTGCTCAACAATAATGCTAACTAATATAATGTTAAATACAACACATAATAGATCTCTTTAAAGGCATCATACAGTGTAAACTCACAAAATTCACGAACAAGATAAATCCAACTAAAGTCAAACATCCACCAAATTCAAGAGTACAATCAGGGATACTTATGCTTTACTTATCATTACGGGGGCTTTTTGCTCTTTTCCCGTTTTATTGCTTTTATTTTTTATTATTATTAATTTTTTTTAAACCATGACTGTGCAATGTCTCATTCTATTAGGCTAACAGTGCTACCCCTTAGCGAGCTTTAGACCAACGACTCACAGACCATATAAGACCTTAGGGCGCTAGGTGTAAAGACACTCCATTGGGCGTACTTACTCAAGTAACAAAAGCCCCGAAATAAGACTAGCCACGGTATCTTTTTCATCATTTTTTTAAGCTTATATATCCCAAATTTTTCCCCCAAACTTAAGTTTTTGTATAAATTCAGTCATCTCCGCCTATTCATGTCTTTCATTCATTCAAACTAGTATTATCCTCAAGAAGTCCATTATGTGTCAATTTAGACTCAATCAGTCAAAATAGTTGTTTTTATTGTGCTATCCTTATTATATCAATTTCAAACAGGTAAAGATTCAAATCATGACAAGAAATCACATCAAAGTCTTAACAGTCAATACTATACTTGTCTACTCAATTCCAATCTCATCATTGGCAAAAACAGACTTAAACTATCTAACAGCTGGAAATGTGATATCCTCGAATCCGGGCCCCAAAGCGTCGCGGATCCGGTATTCTATTTCTATCACTATTTGCGGAAGATATAAACATAAATTGTTTATACATTACATTACACACAATTCCCCAAGGTTGAGTAACCTTAACTTAATACACATTTCATAAACTTTCTATCATACAACACATTTATCAAAATACGTTATTACAAACTAGTCGTACTTTATATCCCAAGCTGAACTTGGCTTTAACTGTTTCCTGTATCCGAACACATTCGCCTTATATGCAATGTTTTATCATGATATAGCAAGGGTGAGCATGAAAGTTGCCCAGCAAGTTTATATACAATAATATAACGATATATCATGATTGAAGAGTATGAATAATGAGCTTGCTATAATTCATCAATATAATTGAGAACTAGCACGAACAAATTTTTGACTGAACAAGTTTTAAACATGAACAAACATTTCTGAATCAACTGGTAATGAAGGTGATCAGCCTTTCATACCTGACTTATACATGCAAGATGTACAAAGTACAAATTTCATGGCAATCAGCAATGATTAACCATAAGCTTGAAGAAACTACTCTTATTAGAGTTAAGTAAAAGAAACTTGCCTGAACCGTTGATTACCGCAACGCAATTTATAACGCTTTACCCGAAGACCTAATATTAGTAATATAGATCTCCAATATTAGAATAATATCATCACAGTATAATACTGTTATATTTATATCCACAGAATAACCTAAACATATAGCACATAATCCTATCAGTCTATAATACACATAAGACTTAGCATCAAATTAGACTATTAAGTTTGAGTTGAAACTGACACAATTTTAACATCCCGACGGTCTAGTCGGACAAATATCGAGTTTAAGTTCAGTTAAACTCTGCCTAAGCACTTAACAATTATTTAGAATCACATTTATATGATTTAACACTCGCCTTTTTCATTTCATTAAATCAGATTTCATTTCAGTATCCTGAAGTTACTATTTCAGCAGACCAGATCATTTTAGCAACCTGAATTCCATTTCAGCACCCTGAATTCACTATTATTCTTCACGAAAATTACAAATCAACTTATTATTTTCTATCCTTTGGTCAAACACATATACATATATTTCATACACAAAAATTATTTTTCCATAATTTTCCAACTTCCTTTGATATTTTTTCAAAAATTAATTTCTAGTGTGTAGCTTAAGAAATTAGCTACCTCGTGCTTAACTCCAGTAATACCCATATTTTGACACGATCTTATACGTGTTAACGTGATACTCCATTTTAAATTTCGTGGCAATCGGAGTTGTAGAACTCCGGTTATAGCGATTTCCGTCGGAAAATCACAAAAATTGTAATGGTCATAACTTGGTCGTTTTAACTCGGAATTAGCTCATTTTTGGACACGAGCTACATAATACCATATATTTTCATTTCCCAAAAGCCTGGAATTTTTCTCATTAAATAAATGTCGAAAACAGCCCCCGGAAAATTTTGGGCAGCAACTTTTTGTCATTTGACAGTTTTGGAGTCCTTCACCAAAACATATATAAAACGAAATCTGTAACTCCGATTAATGATCCGTCAATTTTGTTGGATTCATATCTTTCCGAACAACAGTTTTCATCTATCACAATCAATATTTGGACATGTTAAGCTCTCGGAAATTAGCCCGGAAGTGGCTGTTACAAAACTGTCCTTCTAACAGTTTTCTTTACTTTGAGTAGTTTAGGAAAAATCCCATAACTTGTTCAATATTCAACCTATTTGAGTAATTCCAAAGGAATTTTACCCTTAACACATATATCTAGCATCCCAAGAACATAAATCATAAATATTCATCATAGATTTCAAGAAAAATCAAAACCTAGCTCACACTTTAAAAGTTTAAACTTTTCCGGAAAAATTACATTTTTCTACTCCTTTGATTCCAACCAAAATCAACACTCTATAAGGGTAATACCAAACACAAAACACTCATTAACATGTATATACATGGTTTTTGAGTTTAGAAACAAAGTTTCTTGTTTCAACAAACAATCATTAAATACAAGATTAAATACAATCAAGAGTAAGAAGAATAAGATTTTCTACACTTTGAAAACCTAGCTTCACTTTTCTTGCTTTTGATCTAACTTTTGAAACTTAAAATGGATAGATCCACACATAAAACACTCTAAATCATGTAAATCTAGAGTTTTGAAGATCAAGAACATAACTTCATGTTTTGATTTAAAACAACTAGAATAACTAACTAAATGTAGTTTAATACATTAATATCTTGCTAGCCCTTCTTAATCTTTCAAAGTAGATGATCTTGGTTAGCTTGAAGATCAAAACCTTCTCTCCTTCTCCTCTTGGAGCTGCTAAAAATGCAAGCTCTCTCTCTCTCTCTCTCTCTCTCTCTCTCTCTCTCTCTCTCTCTCTCTTTTGCTCTTGCAAGAATACCAAAAAGAAATATGAAAGAGAAAAAGTAAGATAGAGTTTTATTAGATGTGAATTATATTTGAACAAAACCACTCTCTTCTCTTGTTGCTATATCCGGCCATATGGCTTATTTGATCTCATTAACTCTCCACTCATTCTCTCTCTTTAATTTCTAGGTGGTTACTTCCAAGTTTGGACATAAGTGTTGGACAATTAAAAGAACGACACATAAGTGGAGTTGTTCACCAACTAAAGTGAACTTCATTACATTCTTCCCTCTTTTTCTTCCACAAAAATTCGGCCAAGTGGCCTTATATTTGTCCAAGTCTTGCTTCCTTTTTAATGCAATATCTAGTGTCTCCAATGACTAAAATGCCCCTCCTTACAAGGATCAAATTTTGGGTCTTTTTAAATAATGATTGGGCCACCATATTAATCCCTTTGGACTTTAAGTTGGGCTTGAAATTAATCTATTGGACATAAAGAATTTAATTCTTTGGGCCATGTAAATCAATCATAGTTCAACACTATTAATATAACCAAATGTCCATTATGCCCTTCCTTCAATTGGGCTCCAAATTTGGGCCACTTCTTAAATCTTTTGGGCTTAACAATAAAAATATTTGAGCCACTCAATTAATGTATTGCTTGGGCCTCTAACCAATTTTATTGACCAACACTTGGGCTATAAAATATGCATAGTCCAATACCTTAAATTCTTATCCAACCCAAATAATTTAATTAGGGTTTTTACTTCCTCAATTATAACTTAAATCCTTACTCACATGCCCATTCATTTCCTTAACCCAATTTAGACTTGCTATAATTAGGTTATAAAATTAATCATTTGAGATATATAAAATAAATCTCTTAGAATTAGTATATAATTAAATACTATTATTCTCCCACATATTTACACTTAAGCTTTTAACACTTAACTTTTAAATTCCCAAATTAGGGTTTTAAATATCCGAATTAGGGTTTCGGATTCTCGAAACTAAATTTAAAGTTTCTGAGCGTACCGTTAGGGTTTCTAACAATTCGTTAGATTTTTCTAACTTAATAAACGTATGATTAACATAACTTTAGGGTTTTCTAAAGTTATAACTTATCTGGTAAATCCTTGATCTCAAATCATTACGGTTCACATATGTAATCAAATATACCAACTAGTATTCACTTCGATACTTATCCCTGATAATTCTTCAAAAGAATTTTAAATCTACCATAATCTTATACCTCATTACTAGACTATCACTTACAGTCTATCACATAATTCAAGTTTTGTTCAAAACTTTTGAAATTCTTAAAATTTTATTACATAACTGCCAAATCCATACACTTATTTCCTGTCTAGGTCCTAATATTGAACCTTAAATCAATCAATTATGATTTTCATAAATTGCCTAATTTCTCGGGTTGTCACAGGAAACATGCAAATACTTGAATTTTTCTTCTTCTTCTTCTTCTTTTAAGAAATTAGAATGAAAACTACATGAAAAACTACTAAATGAATGTAACTGGAAATGGAAGAATGCACCCCCAAACTTAACATATGCAATGTCCTCATTGTATATAACAAACAAAACATAAGAAATTAGGCACTAAGGACTTCCCTGAAAGATCGAAGCCTTAGTCCTCGTCAGTATCCTCTTCTTCTTCATCAAACTCATCCTTAGGGGGTAAATCAGCTGGGAGGTACGCAGCCAAGGGTGCAGGTGGTGGGAACTGCTATGGAGCGCCAATCACTTGCAGGCTTAGACCCCAAACTTGGTTCAGAGCAAATCTTGAAGTGTGAACTTTGCTTTGAATTGTTGCAGTTGGAATCCATGTGTGAGATAAAGAAGTTAACTTTAGCTTACTTTTTTCTTGATTGTGGTTTGGAGAAGATGAATTAGATTTTGATTGGGAGAGTGTAAGAGTTGGTGTTATTATGGTGTAAGGGCTTGGAAGGAGTTTCTTTTGAATTAGGAGTGAAAGGAATTGGGTTTGAATTAGAATTGCCTTACTTAGGGCTTTATTTTTTTTCAAGTGCACAGGTAGAGCGCCTAGGCGCTTGAAATTTTGAAAGTTGGAGCGCCTAGGCGCTTGGGAACATAAACTGATGGTGTTGGTGACCGCCTAGGCGCTTGAAAAGAGATTAAACTGAGCGTATAGGCACTTGGGCGTGTTTGGGCATTCTGCAGTTGAGCGCCTAGGCGCTTAGAATAGGCTTGTTTTGGGCGCCTAGGCGATTGGACCAGCCTTAGCCAAAAAAAATTCTCTTTTATGCTTCTAACCTGCAAGCCATGAACCCAATTCTCAGTTATCATTTGCAAATGAGATTACAACTGAACATACAACCCTAAAATAAGATAAGATATATAGCTAAATGAAATAAAATACTAAAATAAAATTAATGAACTAAAATTTAAAGAGATAAAATGTAAGTCTAGGTTGCCTCCCAGTGAGCGCTTAGTTTAACGTCCTCAACCTGACTACTTCAACTTTCTCTATCCAATTCCCCTTCGAAAATTGAGGAACCCTCCATCCATTAGTAATAACGTAACTTCTGAGAGTTTCCCATCAATAAGGGTTATTGATTCAAATTCACCTAGCTTGTTCTTTATAGGTAGATTCTCTTTTATAACCTTCAAATAACTAGGCATTTTCTGAGTTGTATCTGTGAACGAATTTTTACGTTGAAGCTTTTTCAAAACAACTGGTTCTTCATCTCTCTTCCCATTCTCTTCACACCATGACACCAATTTTAAGCTAGCTTCCATGTCATATATAGCTTTATCGAAAAAATGACTACCAATTGGACACATGATTGCAAATCTAACCGGATCTTTAAACTTTGGTGGAGAAGGTATATGGGGCACTATCAAAATTGGTTCATCTATGTCAGAACTCAAGGCTAGATCTTTGACGACCTTCTTTCCTTGCTCCCCACTTGTCTCCTCCCTTTCCACATCCTTTTCTTTTGGCACATCCGGTTCCAGATTTAGTGTGGGCAATCCATCAGTCTCGGGAACCATGTTGCTTGACACTTCACCTTGAGGGCGATTGATGATGGTGTTGAAAAGTTGTCCCACATGGTTCTCAAGATTTTGAATCGACATCTCCTGACTAATCGTCTGCTCCTCAATCAAAACCATGAACTTGGAAATAAGTCCTTCCAAGTTTAAAATCCCTTCTTCTTCATGATTAGGAGCTTGAACTTGTAATTCAGGAGTGTATGATTGGCATAGAGCAAAGGGTTGGGCTAGATTATCATCGCTCCATGAAAGATTTAGTGGATTCCCCCACTCATGATGATAATTACTGGAATATTCATAATTGTTGGGGTAATCGCCGAAGTTGCCACTATATTGTAACGACTCGAAACTGATTGGCCATTGATGACTTGAATGGTTTCCACCACAATACTCACATATCACTGTTACACTTTGAATAAGTTGTACTGATAAAGCATCAATGTGACGCCCCCAAAACAGGTATACATCACCCATCTTTAGTCGCCAAATACATGGTACATAAATTCAAATACAACTTAATTATACAAAAGTTATGTAAAAATACGACAAAACATAGTTGAGAGTTTAAACAAGAATATTGTCATCTAGACAATATCCACACTCAATGGTGTCCTCATTACAATATTATCACATTATTTCGTAGAATAGTGAGGACTACTAAAGCCATTTATCCTGGACCATCACTCAATTCCCCGACTCGTCTCAGCTATATTCTCATTTCCTGAAGAGAACAATGAAAGAAAAGGTGAGCTCAACTAGCCCAGTAAGAAATATTATGACTAAGATAATGCAGAATAAATTATCATTAGTAAGGCTGTAAACGAGTCAACACAGTTCGGGCTCGATTCGGGTTTGACTCGAAAAAATACGAACGAGACTCGGATTCGATAATAATATGATCCAAATCTAAGCATTAAAAATAGTTCGAATAAAAATATAAGTAGAATCTGAGTAAGGTTATACTCGACTCGTTTAAGATTCAAACTACTCGAATTTTTTATTGTGATTCAATACATACTCGGTTAATACATATTCGATTAGATGTTCGATACATTCTCTTATAATATATACAAATTTAAATCAAATTAGGATAATTAGTTATTATTTTATTTTGTTTTTAATTTTAATTGTGATTTTATATTTGTAAAGTGTAATAATAAATATATTTTCTCATTTTTAAGTAAAATAACAAATTCAATTTATAATTATATTTATTATAAAATTAGTTATTATGTGGAGATTCAAATTCGAGTTTGAATTTGAAGCTCGCGAGTAGTTTGAATAACTATTCGAGTTGAGTCGGATCAAATTCGAGAAATAAATATTCGAGTCGAGTCGAATCTGAGCAGGAATTTTCAAATATAATTTGAATTCGAGCCAAATTCGAGTTCGAATTTATCATTTCTAGTCGAATATGAGTAGCTCTCTGTTCGATCCAGTTCGATTCGTTTACACCCTTAATCATTAGTCTTCAACAATATTAAACTGATAAAATACAATAGACATCAAGTTTAACTGCAGCGGAATAAGCAATACATTAGAAGAGTCAAGTAGAGCATGATATCTACTATCTTCTATGATTTAAAATGTTTCATCAATTTTTATCGCTGAGACTCAGCTTAATAAATAAACCACATCATTGAGTCATCCCTGCACTACGGGCCAAGGATATTCATTAAATCGTCAATGGTCATGACTATACCGAATAATCCCTGGTCATAATCATACCAAAAATTATCCATCAATGCACTACAGGCCACTGAGGACTTTTACCA
Source organism: Panax japonicus (assembly GCA_020205505.1). Taxonomy (NCBI): domain Eukaryota; kingdom Viridiplantae; phylum Streptophyta; class Magnoliopsida; order Apiales; family Araliaceae; genus Panax; species Panax japonicus. Next base: position 66,657,971 of record CM035095.1, on the reverse strand, counting down.
CATCATTTATAACATTACAGGTCATGATTATACCGAATGATCCCTGGTCATAATCATACCAAGTCCATCTATGTACGTAAGCCAAAGATGACTTTCATCATAATATAAGCATGAGGATGATGACAATGATATAAGCATTAATCAAACGAAAATAAGGATAAATATTAAAGACTTTAAATTTATCCAAATATTATCAATCACTTAATAAACTCATCATCTAATATTATTAATATTATAACAATATTTTAATCGCTTCTTAAACTTATAAACAATTTATTTCAATTGTTTACAATTTACCAAATAATGCATTTAATCATTCAAAAATGTCATACTCATAAGATTTCATCACCAATGATCAAATCCCTTATCAAAAATCTGCATATACCCTATATAGGATTCCCAAGCCATAAAATCCTATTTTCCAATTTTGTGACTTCACATAACATATTTAATTCATTTACTCATAACTAGTTCATTTTCATGAAAAATACCAAATCAGTCCCAAAAATATTTCTTTTCTGGGATTTAGCAGAATATAATCTCATATTGAACATATATTTTTCTCAGAATTTTTAAAATCCATTTACTATTTTTCATATGGCCAAAACTGCCGAATATTTACACATTTATCATGAATTATACTTTTATCCAAAATTTCTGAAATTTACAGAGTATACTCTTGTTATATACATGTACTCCCAATAAAAATTTCACCAATTTTGGAGTTAACCACAAAGAGTTATAAGGGTTTACTTTTAAAACAGTCTTTTCCCATAAAATCCATAACTCTTAATCTATACATCCAAAAATCGCCATTTTTGGACACAATCTAGAAAACTCATCAAATTATCATTTTAAATTTTTCCAGAATTTTTGAGGGTCAGAAAAATTATAAAAATGCCCCTGGCAGAAACCCCTTTTGAATGAAAATACTATTCATATGAATACAAAGGATCATTCACCATGCATGCGTTAATCCACAAAGACAGGTTATTCCAACAGAATAATAAAGAATTGAATAACAGAAGAATTCACCATGCATGCGATAGACCGCATAGACAGGTTATTCTCAATAAAATAATAAAGAATGGAACCAGGTCATGCGTAAGCCGCACAGACAAGATATTCCAACAGAATAATAAAGAATGGAACCAGGCCATGCTTAAACTGCACAAACAGGATATTCCAACAGAATAATAAAGAATGGAACCAGGTCGCGTAAACTGCACAGACAGGATATTCCAGCAGAATAATAAAGAATGGAATAACAACAGAATTCACCTGGCATACGATAGATCGCACATACAAGTTATTCCAACAGAATAAAAAAGAATGGAATAACAGAAGAATTTCACCATGTATGCGGTACTTCGCATAGACAAGTTATTCCAACATAATAATAAAAAATGGAATAACAGCTCTTACGAGTATTGAAAGAAAATAATTCGCTTCATGAATACGAAAGAATAATACCACTTACCTTAGAAGAAACTGGATATTAGAATAGTGAGGTAGCAGACTTCTCTTCTTCTTTCTTTCTATAATTTCTCTCTATAATAGTTGCTCTAAAGCTTTTGTGAATTGGTGAGAAATGAAGGAAGAATGAGCTTCTATTTATAGGAAAATATAGTTTCGATAATTGCACGTTTTGGGGCTCGAAATATTACAGTACAATACCTCCAACTTTTCTTTTATTTTTAATTTAGTCATGCAAGTATTATCAAACTTGCACCACCTCCCCAAATAGTAAATAATGTGAATCAATAGTTCAATCATGTGAATCAATAGTTATAATCATGTGAAAATACGAATTACAATATAGTACATCCATCTATACCTCCATTTTTAACTTAGTCATGCATGTATTATCAATCTTGCACCAACTCCCCTAATAGTACAAGAATGTGATTCAATAGTACACACATGTGAACAAATAGTTATATAAGTATGTGAATTAGTAGCAATTAATTGCTCATTTATCCGATTAATTACCAGATTTATCAATATAACCCCCAGACATCAATTATCATCGGAATAGATGTCGATTTCCATAAACACTAATAATCTCAACACAATGGAACTATCAAATTCATCTTTAATCAACACGAACTTATTCATCATTAATATTATAACTCGCAATATTTAACAACCAGGTCGTTCTCAAGAAAGAGGGGGCTTTCCGATAAGAATTTCTCCTTATTGGCGCGCTATTAGATGACCAAACATCTCCTTGACAGAACTTCTAGACATTGTAAATATTGTAATTTAATAATATGAATAACTTTGTTATCTCAATTATTGATTTAATAATATAATATTTTATGCAGATGATACTGTGACAATAATCGAATCAATAATATGAGAGATATGATGCAGCAATTACTGTAGCAATAATTGAGTATAACTGAGTGATTTCTTATGTAAGCATCAATAATAAATACCGTATGCTACTATGCAACCACGCGTATTACTGTACTTTTACTACCAGGTAGTTCAACAGTTTTAACGGTAACACTTTCGCCGTTATTTTTATAAAAAGATAATTCTGTCATTTTCTAACTACGACAATACTTCTGTTGTGGTGTCCACCAATGATTGTGCTATCGTACGGATATTCCCTGACCAAACGAATATTTTATAACAACTTGCATACTTTGCAAAATTTATAAATATTACCCACAACTATAACATTATATCAAATCCACGCCATAATATTCAAAAAAATATTTCGAGAAATTTAAATCTTTATTCATAAAATTTGGGGTCTCACAATCAATATTCCTTGAAAGTGTCCCAAATTGTGCTGACAATTCATCGAGTCCATAATTCTCTGTCTCCCTTGGCCGAGTCATTCTCGAATATGGCCAATGATAGTCATAGTTGTCCATGGTACTTGAAAAGGAATTAGACTAGAGACAAAAATAAAATAAAATAAAAAAACGTTTAAATTAAGATTAACTCTACCAAAATTAATATTGACAAAATATTAAACTAATTCACCAGCAACGACGCCAAAAACTTGTTGCCTAATTTTTTATTAGCACTTTAACACCCAAGTATACGCATTCAATTGTAATATTCAGTAAGCATGGATATCGTTCCTACGAGGAAATAGACTAATATTTATCAATTACTAATTCCAATGCAATTAATCCTATTTTAAACTACGAAATATTATTTGTGATTTAAAAAATAAACTTAACAAAATTAATAACTAAAATCAAAATTTCATAAGAATAACTGCAGATTTAACAGGTTAAGATTACAACTTCCCTTGGTATTTCATTTAAACCAATTTACTTCCCATTTAAATCAATTAATTAATATGAATCATTATCCAAGAATGCTTTATAAAAATCACGCACTTCTTCCAAAGACACGTGAATAAATCCTCCTAAATCCGATCTTTATGATGCAGAATTACAAGGAACACCCCAGTTAATCAACTCACTATATTCCTATGTGAATCAAGTTAATTAGGTTTTAACACATAAATTCTTTCAATGGATATAAAAGACACATAGGTATATTCCTGTCCTATATGCTAATCATATTAACCCTAATCAGATTATATGAACAAATGTTATCATATACAGATCTCAATCTATACTCCATCTTCCAATTTTATATAGATTATCACAGTAATTGTTGGCCAAACAATTAATCAATAAACATAAGATATGATAAATAATTCAATAAAAACCAACTTTCATTCAATGGGAAGGTTCAATTTAAACTATATACCAAGTTTCTTTGCAATCTTAAGTAAAATTTAGTTCATGATAACAATAAAGAAAAACATCATCTAGATTAATAATCCAAACATCCCAGATAATTACAAAAGATAAAACTAAATAAGAGAAGAAGAAATTCTGAATTTGCTCCAATACTCTCTCTTTGATCTTCAGTCATTGCAATTCTCCTTCGTGTTTTCCTTCGTTGTTCTCTCTGCAAATCTCTTGAAAATTTAAGTGATATGTCTTTTCTAAAGTCTTCTCCTATTTGTATTAGTCTCAACCCTATTTTAGATTCCTTCTTGGCTTTAAAAACCCACTTAGCAGTAGAAAAATTCTTCTTTTTTTTGCACATGAGCACCTAGGCACTCAACTCAGGCCATTTCCAAGTGCTTAGGTGCTTGACCAGGACATAGTAATTACAAAAATGCCACTCAGCTCTAATTTTAATGATTTTTGACCTTTTTCTTCTCTCAAATGACCAATTTGTCCCTCCAGCTCCAACCTACAAGAAATAAACATAAAACACTTAAAAAGACACTAAAAATGTAAGACCCCAACTTATTATTAATGAAATTTAATTTTCTTTTGAAATAGTAAGGGTGAATTTGATTAATGTGGTTAGTTATGGGTAAAATGCGCAAATATTTTAAATAAGCAGGTGGTTATAAAATATTCATTGTTGTCAGGGAATATTCGTTTGGTCGTGGAATATTCTTGCTGTCGGGGAATATTCGTACGATGGCGCAGTCTTTTGTGGGCCCCATAACGGAAAGCGATTGGATGAAGAAAACGACAAGTATAAGTTGTATATAAAAAACGGCGTAGTTGTTACCGTTAATACTGTTGGAATACCCGGTGGTTAAAACACAGTAATACGCGTTGTTGCACAGTAGCACACGGTATTGCACCAATTATTGATTCTTACGTAAGAAGGCACTACTCAATAATTGTTACAGTAATTACTGTTCAGTATTTTATGTTATTAATTCAATAATTGATGCATTGATATTTTATATTACTGTTGTTTCAATAATTGTCACTACACAGTATTTTTCATTATCGAAGCAATAATTCATATTATCTGAATAATATTATTAGATAACATTATTGGCAATGTCTAGAAAGTTCTGTCTAAGGAGAGGTTTGGTCACCTAATTGCGCGCCAGTAAGGAGAAATTCTTATTGGAAAGCCCCCTCTTTCCTGGGAACTGCCTGGTTGTCAATATTGTGATTTTGTAATATTATTTGTGAATAATTAATTATTGATTCATATGATGAGGAAAATATTAAATTTATGTGGATATAGATGGAGAAAATTTTTAATGTGACAATTGTTGAAAATTAATATTTTATCTTTTCTGATAAAATAATTTATTTAAATATATTATTATATTTTTAATAATATAATAATGATGATATTTTTACAATGAATGTGGGGTATATGAGTATATGTGGAGGAGGAGTATTTTTGTTACCAAAAATATTTAAAACATGGTTTTCATGTCTGTGGACCCATTTATTGACTGAAATTTGATTATAGCCTGTAAAATCGTCCGTTTGTGGATTTCAGTCAATTTCTGTTTGGAATTTGGAAAAGCTTTCTTCTGTAAAGTTGTAGATAATGGAATTTCCTATGGAAATTCGCGAGTTTCAAATTTTTCTGACAAAAGGGCTATTTATTATGAATTATTGAAGTTCTGAAGCTCCAAAATAATTGATTTTTGGAAGTTTAAAATATTTTAAATAACAAAAACGTTTTTTTTTGTTTTGTGGGCAGCCCTAACATGTGCTTAATGAACTGAAATTAGATTTCAAGAGTGGGCGTAGAATTTTTAAAAAATATATAATATTTTATTAAATTTTCTACTTTGGTGTTCTAAGCAATTTCCTATAAATAGGGTGCTTAGGTTAGAATTTAAAATCACACCAGAAACTGAAGTTTTCTCTCTCTATATTATCGAGCGTATTCTTGTGAGTATTTTGAGTATACTTTGAGTATTGCTATACGGTGCAAGTTCAAATCATAGCCTATATCCGGTGTTTCAGCTAGAAGTACTGATCTTTCGAGGTAAGGGATGTTATTTTCTTCTAAAATGATATTATTTCTTCAATATCATTATGTTGAAATGTTGGTTGAAACTTTTTATCAAATTTGGAACTTTTTCATGTCGGGGTTACTATTCATGAGTTACTATTCACGAGTTACTATTCACGAGTACTATTCACGAAACGTGATGATGTTTTTTATGAAATTTCTATCTTTTGGGTGTCAGAGTTAATATTCACGAATACGGCATTATTCACCGAAAAATATAATTTCTTCTTTTTGTCCAAAATATCTATTCTGGATACTAGCTTTGATTGTATCCATGTTTTGATCATTCTTGAATTTTACTTCAGTATGATTATTTATGAAGTATTTTTGAACTTAGATTGTTTAAAGTACGAATCCTTAATACTTGTTATTTTGTTTCACTGGATTCGTTTTCTTTAAAATATTTTTCATCATCCTGAGTCCTAAATGATGGTGTTACTGAATATCTTTGGCCTGTAGTGAAAAGATGGTTGATTTTATTATGAATATCTTTGGCCCGTAGTGCAAAGATGTACAGGTGTTGAGATGAACATGAACAATTGATGAATATCTTTGGCCCGTAGTGCAAAGATGTACAGGTATTGAGATGAACATGAACAACTGATGAATATCTTTGGCCTGTAGTGCAAAGATGAATATTTGATTTGATTTGAGATATATATTGATTGATGTTACAGGGATAAAATATTGATGATGGACTTTTAAACTCATAGATGTTAGTAGATTTCATTCTCTACTTAACTTCTCTAATGAATTATTGTTTTCGCTGCAGTTGTTGATCTAAAACTTATTGTCTATTGTATTCTATCAGATTTTTCCCTGTTGAAGACTAAGGATAATTTGTTGTACATTATCTTAGTCATAATATTCTTTACTGGGCTAGTTAAGCTCACCCTTTTTCTTGTTGTTCTATTTTTCCTTCTCAAGAGACGAGAATGTAGCGAGTACGAGTCGGGGGATGTAATGATAGTTCTAGAGAGAGTTGTTTAGTAGTCCTCACCATTTTTGTAAAATAATGTATCAATAATTATGATGGAGATTTATTTGTATGTGGATATTGTCTAGACGACAATAGTTTATATGTTGTAATAATAAAGTTGTAGTTATTTCTGTACCATGTATTTGGCGACTCAGAATGGGTTGGATGGAATGGACCTATTTTGGGGGCGTCACAGTTGGTATCAGAGCTTAGGGATATGATCTCTGGCGGAGATCGGGGAATAAAACTAGGATGGGAGAGACGAATAAATCCTTCGCTAGTGTGTCCTACCTAAGCTTATTTATTAGTTGGTCAGTATATAGGGATATTATGTGATATATTGATTTCCTTAATTAACCCTTGTTTTATGACAGTATTTGAGAATGTCGACTGAGAATATTAACAGTGGAGTAAATGAGACCGTGGAGACGCATGTACTCACCAACGAGGAGAACGTGCAACAGGCTGGCAATGTATCTCCTGTGAACAACACCACTGAGCAGACGATGAACGACGGGATGTTTAGGAGCTTTTTGCAGTTCATGCAAAACCAGACAAGGGAGACTCGTGTTCAAAATATAGGAGGAAATGATAGCAATTCACGGGTGGTCACAGCCAAGCAGTTCAAAGAGTTGGGACCACCAGAATTTAAGGGAAAGCCCGATCCGATCATGGCGGAAACATGGGTCAAGCAAATTACCAAGATATTCGATGTCTTGGGATGCACGGAGGAACAGAAAGTTCCATTTGCCACCTTTATGTTCCGTGGAAAGGCAGACTACTGGTGGGAGTCTGTGAAGCGTACACATCCAGCCGCACTCAGCATGTCATGGGAGACGTTTCAGAAACTTTTCAACGAAAAATACTTTCCTGAAAGTATTCGCCATATGAAGGAAGTGGAGTTTATTAGACTAGAGCAGAATAACATGACGGTGTCCCAGTACGAGGAGAAGTTCGCGGAGTTATCCAGGTTTGCTCCTCATTTGGTGGAGAATGAGGAACGTATGACGCGGATGTTTCTGAGAGGTTTGAAACCCAGCATACGTCAGTATCTCATTTCTCATAAATTTTCTATCTATTCAGATGTTGTCAACAGAGCTCAGTTGTTAGAGCGAGATAACGAGTACGTTTAACCGAGGGACCATAACCAGGATCATACCGAAGATAGCAGTCATCAGAATAACGATAACCAGCGGAGAAAGAAGAATATGGACAAAGGCGGTAACCACACTGGTGGTAATCGTGGCCATGAAAATAGAAGAAGCGAGTCGGGAGGAGATTTTAAAAAGAGGAGATTTAACAACGACCATGTGAAGACGACAGTGCAAGCAGCAACTGGTTCCAAGGGAGGAGAAAGACCACCGGTCGTATGTTACAAATGTAGGAAAAAGGGACATATTAGCCCAAACTGCCCACAACAGTTCAAGGTATGCTATAATTATGGAAAGGAAGGACATATCGCTCGAGAGTGTACGCTAGTGAAACCAATTCCAGCGGGGATGGTTATTCAAAAGGCTATCCCAGAAAAGTCAAAGTCAACGGTTCCTGGAAGAGCATTTGTCGTGACCGGTCAAAATGCGAGGAACCCAAACGAAGTTAGCACGGGTTAGTTAATTATAATTCTTGCGAAGTTTATACCTGACTAGGTACCGGTTCTACCCATTCTTTTATCTCTCTTGCTTGCGCTCAACGTTTGAACTTGACTACGAAGAAATTAGACTTTGACCTATTTATGGAGACTCTGTTAGGAGAAACTTTCATTACATCCGTTGTTTAGAAATCTTGCTTGATTCAAGTTGGCACTATCACATTACCTGTTAACCTTATTTCTATAGAGATATTTGCTTTTGATGTAATTTTAAGGTTAACTACTCATCATGCCAAAATTAATTGCTTTTGTAAGGTTGTTAGTTTTCATATTCCTAAGCAACCTGATATTCGAACTCAAGAAATCAAACCATTGAAGTCAAACATTTTTATATCAAGCCATGAAGTCATTCGTTTATTGAAAAATGGATGTCATGTTTTCTTAGCCCATGTCATGGACTTGAACAAAAGTACATCAGATTTGAAAATTATTCCTGTTGTTATTGATTTTTCCTGACGTATTTCCTGAAGAATTTCTTGGCTTACACCCAAAGCCTGATATTAAATTTTGTATCGACTTTGAACCCGGTACAAAACCCATTTCTAAAATCTCATATCGAATGGCTCCTATTGAACTTCAGGAGTTAAAAATTTAACTATAGAATTTGGTACCTGAGCCTTTATCTGGTGACTTCCTTTGTGGAATGCACCGAAGCCAGACTCTTCGTAGGGGACACAATATTTGTGCAATAGTAAACTGATAGGTGTCATTGTAACGTGCTATCCAAGGTTGGGATATGAGTCACAGTTGAGAACAACCTAAGTCAGTAATCGAAATACGTAGCTTTCTAGGCTTAGTTGATTATTATCGGAGATTCGTTGAAGGATATTCTCGAATCGCTATTCCATTAACGCAGCTGACTCGTAGAGATACAAAATTCGAATGGAGCAAGGAATGTGGGAAGAGCTTTGAAGAACTCAAGAGGAGACTCATTTCAGCACATGTTCTGACCATGCCATCTTGGAAAAACGAACGTGGTAGCTGACGTGTTCAGTAAAAGATCGTATACGAGTACGAGTACGATATTATCAAAGACTCATTTCGTATAATTTATAAATAATAGAGATGGAGATGAAAACTCTAGGTATCCACGTGATGATATACGAGTATAATCGACTTTAATCGATAAAGTTAAAGATGTTCAAGCTACACACTAGAGCTGATGAATTTGAAGAAGAAGGTGCAAGAAGTTGTTATTCCAAAAGCGAAAATTGGCGATGTGAGCAAAGCTCAAACCTTCGATTTATTAATCCATTTGAAATTCTCGATCGAATAGGAACTGTGGCCTATAGACTCGTTTTATCGCCAAGTATGTCGCGTGTTTATAACGTTTTTTTTATGTACCGATGTGGACGACTCGAACCATGTTATTGAGTTAGAACCGGACGAAATAGCCGAAGACTTAACGTACGAGGAGGTACCTGTCAAGATGTTGGATGGGAAGGAGCATGTCCTACGCACGAAGGTCATACCACAAGTTAAAGTTTTGTGGAGGAACCATGCTATAGAGGAAGTGACATTGGAGTTGGAAACGGAAATGAAAACGAGGTATCTTTACCTTTTCGAAACACCAGTTACGTACGTCAATTTCGAGGACGAAATTTCATAAGGAGGGGAGGTTGTAAGACCCCAACTTATTATTAATGAAATTTAATTTTCTTTTAAAATAGTAAGGGTGAATTTGATTAATGTGGTTAGTTATGGGTAAAATGCGCAAATATTTTAAATAAGCAGGTGGTTATAAAATATTCATTGTTATCGGGGAATATTCGTTTGGTCGTGGAATATTCTTGTTGTCGGGGAATATTCGTACGACGGCGCAGTCTTTTGTGGGCCCCATAATGGAAAGCGATTGGATGAAGAAAACGACAAGTATAAGTTGTATATAAAAAACGGCGTAGTTATTACCGTTAATACTGTTGGAATACCCGGTGGTTAAAACACAGTAATACGCGTTGTTGCACAGTAGCACACGGTATTGCACCAATTATTGATTCTTAAATAAGAAGGCACTACTCAATAATTGTTACAGTAATTACTGTTCAGTATTTTATGTTATTAATTCAATAATTGATGCATTGATATTTTATATTACTGTTGTTTCAATAATTGTCACTACACAGTATTTTTCATTATCGAAGCAATAAATCATATTATCTGAATAATATTATTAGATAACATTATTGGCAATGTCTAGAAAGTTCTGTCTAAGGAGAGGTTTGGTCACCTAATTGCGCGCCAGTAAGGAGAAATTCTTATTGGAAAGCCCCCTCTTTCCTGGGAACTGTCTGGTTGTCAATATTGTAATTCTGTAATATTATTTGTGAATAATTAATTATTGATTCATATGATGAGGAAAATATTGAATTTATGTGGATATAGATGGAGAAAATTTTTAATGTGACAATTGTTGAAAATTAATATTTTATCTTTTTCTGATAAAATAATTCATTTAAATATATTATTATATTTTTAATAATATAATAATGATGATATTTTTACAATGAATGTGGGGTATATGAGTATATGTGGAGGAGGAGTATTTTTGTTACCAAAAATATTTAAAACATGTTTTTCATGTCTGTGGACCCATTAATTGACTGAAATTTGATTATAGCCTGTAAAATCGTCCGTTTGTGGATTTCAGTCAATTTCTGTTTGGAATTTGGAAGAACTTTCTTCTGCAAAGTTGTAGATAATGGAATTTCCTATGGAAAGTCGAGAGTTTCGAATTTTTCTGACAAAAGGGCTATTTATTATGAATTATTGAAGTTCTGAAGCTCCAAAATAATTGATTTTTGGAAGTTTAAAATATTTTAAATAACAAAAACGTTTTTTTTTGTTTTGTGGGCAGCCCTAACATGTGCTTAATGAACTGAAATCAGATTTCAAGAGTGGGCGTAAAATTTTTAAAAAATATATAATATTTTATTAAATTTTCTGTTTTGGTGTTCTAAGCAATTTCCTATAAATAGGGTGTTTAGGTTAGAATTGAAAATCACACCAGAAACTGAAGTTTTCTCTCTCTATATTATCGAGCGTATTCTTGTGAGTATTTTGAGTATACTTTGAGTATTGCTATACGATGCAAGTTCAAATCATAGCCTATATCCGGTGTTTCAGCTAGAAGTACTGATCTTTCGAGGTAACGGATGTTATTTTCTTCTAAAATGATATTATTTCTTCAATATCATTATGTTGAAATGTTGGTTGGAACTTTTTATCAAATTTGGAACTTTTTCATGTCGGGGTTACTATTCATGAGTTACTATTCACGAGTTACTTTTCACGAGTACTATTCACGAAACGTGATGATGTTTTTTGTGAAATTTTTATCTTTTGGGTGTCGGAGTTACTATTCACGAATACGGCATTATTCACCGAAAAATGAAATTTCTTCTTTTTGTCCAAAATATCTATTCTGGATACTAGCTTTGATTGTATCAATGTTTTGATCATTCTTGAATTTTACTTCAGTATGATTATTTATGAAGTATTTTTGAACTCAGATTGTTTAAAGTACGAATCCTTAATACTTGTTATTTTGTTTCACTGGATTCGTTTTCTTTAAAATATTTTTCATCATCCTCAGTCCTAAATGATGGTGTTACTGAATATCTTTGGCCTGTAATGAAAAGATGGTTGATTTTATTATGAATATCTTTGGCCCGTAGTGCAAAGATGTACAGGTGTTGAGATGAACATGAACAATTGATGAATATCTTTGGCCTGTAGTGCAAAGATGTACAGGTATTGAGATGAACATGAACAACTGATGAATATCTTTGGCCTGTAGTGCAAAGATGAATATTTGATTTGATTTGAGATATATATTGATTGATGTTACAGGGATAAAATATTGATGATGGACTTTTAAACTCATAGATGTTAGTAGATTTCATTCTCTACTTAACTTCTCTAATGAATTATTGTTTCCGCTGCAGTTGTTGATCTAAAACTTATTGTCTATTGTATTCTATCAGATTTTTCCCTGTTGAAGACTAAGGATAATTTGTTGTACATTATCTTAGTCATAATATTATTTACTGGGCTAGTTAAGCTCACCCTTTTTCTTGTTGTTCTATTTTTCCTTCTCAAGAGACGAGAATGTAGCGAGTACGAGTCGGGGGATGTAATGATAGTTCTAGAGAGAGTTGTTTAGTAGTCCTCACCATTTTTGTAAAATAATGTATCAATAATTATGATGGGGATTTATTTGTATGTGGATATTGTCTAGACGACAATAGTTTATATGTTGTAATAATAAAGTTGTTGTTATTTCTGTACCATGTATTTGGCGACTCAGAATGGGTTGGATGGAATGGACCTATTTTGGGGGCGTCACAAAAAACAATTAAAGATATCAATAATTAAGTTTAATAATATCGGATTCATAGGTATAAAACCTTGTCATCAATCAGCCAGAACATCTGATGCAGTAGCTTCGGTGTTCAGTCTGGTCTCTATGATCGGTAGAGACTCTACGATCGAAGAGACAGATGGCCTCTTGGATTTGTGACTGATTTTATTCTTCTTCAGCAGTTATGATATGGTAGCTCTGTCTTCTTCTGCCTCAGCCTACTGTTGTTTTCTTCTTAGGATCCTTAGAGTCTCAATGTCAGAGGACTCTACAGGTTTATCAGTAGTTGATCCCTGAGGCTCTTCAATCATTCTCGCCTTTAGCTTTCTCTTGCCCTTACTTTTTCTGACCAGGGCAGTGGGTTCTTCCTTGTTGGCTTCTTCTTCTTCTTCTTCTTCTTCAGTCTCCCTAACTACTGACATATTCCCTGGAATCCCTGTCTCCTTTGCATCAATAGTCGTACCACTTGACTCAGATATCAGACGCACATTTTTTGCTGGATTCCTTTTCCAGTTCTCGAATAGTTGCTGGGTCATTCATCTGTTTGGATTGATGGACTCTCCTTCATCATCCCCAATTTTGTCACCCAGAGCAGACTGTAGGATGATGCTTATAAATTGCCCGTAGAGCATCTTTTGAGAGCTCTTTGTCTTCTTTGAGCTGGTGATCCACTTTCCAATCCATTCAAGCAATAGAGCTCCATAGTTAAGTTGTATTCCATAACATATGGTAGTCATGAGCATGAGTTGCATCTCATTTATAGAGTCGTGACCAGAACTCTTGCAACATATACATTTTCCAACAATGTCAGCCAGAAATTCGTACCTCTGAGGAAACTTCTTCTTCTTATATCCTTTGACAGAGGGGGATTTCTTGTGTTGCATCATTTTAAGTCCCTCGTGGAAGTCTATGCCATCTATGAATGAATACTTCAGATTTGAAACCTAGGGCTAGGTTGATGTCCTCAGCCTGATTTCCACGTCCCTGACTCTTGTAGTGATGGCGTCATTTTCAAACACACCATTTCTATAGAATTCTTTCACTAGCTTAGGGTAGATCAATGTGTTCGTACCCAGAGCTTCTTCGAGACCAACCTTCTTCAATAATGACAAAGTTTTGTGAAATTTGGGTTTAGCTGTTTTGAACTCATCAAAATAGAGTCTATAGCCAAAGATAACGTTGGAAGCTGCCATTGATTTCTTTGTAAGGATTGTGACTGTCTGAGCTTTCATAGGGTTTTTGCTTGAGAGATAAGAGCTTTTTGAACTTCTAATTTTAAAAAAATGATTTCAATTTGTACTTGTAACTTCCCTCTCTCCATTTCGCTTAGTGGGACAAGTGTCGAATTCTGATTGGCTTTACAAATTTGACTGAGAATGATTGTACTAAATTGCCCTTAACTCCTTCTGAGCTAATATATTCTTTAGAAGGACTACGATCGTTGAGATGGTCCTTGGAGTCGTCGAGTCTGTTCTACGCTTGTTGAGTATGCTCAGCCATCGTCGTATCTAAGCTGCAATCGTCGAGTCTGACCGAGTCCTTGTGATGAACTTTTGACTTAGCATTCTTCTTGGTTGAAGGCAACTCAGGAAGGGCCAACCTCATTGAAGGAATCAAGGGTTAGGTTTGTCCCTGAAGCACTTATCAGAGAGATTGCTTTATTTTGTTGAACTTTTGTCATCACATGATGCTCCTTTATTTTGTTGATGGAATTTTGCTATCGTAGAGTCTGCACTGCAATCATTATCTTTTATGACACTTCAGCTCTACTATCGTGGACTTCCTTTGATCATGTCTATGATTTCGAACATAGCCTTTAAATCTGTATAGTTAGCACAAACTAGAGCATATTTTTCATGGTTGCAAGTTAAGCATGCCTAGCTCACTTATTAACTTGTTAAATCTGGATTCATCTAGAGATTTTGTAAAGACATCAGCAAGTAGGTTTTTAGTAGGGATATACTGTAAAGATATAGTTCCATTTTGTACATGATCCCTAATGAAGTGATACCTTATTTCTATATGCTTAGTCCTAGAATGCATAACAGGATTATAAGTTATTGTAATTGCACTTGTGTTATCACAGTGAATAGGAATGGATTTGAATTTAAACCCATAATCTGCTAGCTAATTTTTCATCCATGGGATCTGAGCACAACAGCTGCCAGCAGCAATGTATTCAGCTTCTGCAGTTGAAGTAGATACTGAATTTTGCTTCTTGCTAAACCAGGACACAAGTATGTTTCCTAGCAATTGACAGGTGCCACTGGTACTCTTTTTTTCTATTTTGCAGCCTGTAAAATTAGCATTTATGTATCCTGTTAGTTCAAACAAGGACTCCTTGGGATACCAAAGCCCCAAGTGAGGTGTACCCATGAGATACCTAAAAATCCTCTTTACAGCAGTTAAATGAGATTCTTTAGGATTAGCCTGAAATCTAGCGCAAATGCATGTTGCAAACATTATATCTGGTCTACTGGAAGTTAGATATAAAAGAGAGCCTATCATACCTCTGTATTGAGTTATATCAATACTTTTACCTTTTTCATCTTTGTCAAGTTTGGTTGCAGGAGCGATTAGGGTTTTCATGGGAGAGGCTGATTCCTTGCCATACTTCTTAAGTAAGTCTTTAATGTGCTTGGCTTGGTTTATGAAGATTCCTTCATCAGTCTGCTTTACTTGCAGTCCAAGGAAGAAATTCAGCTCACCTATCATGCTCATTTCAAACTTGCTCTGCATAAGCTTGGAAAATCTCTTGCATAACTTTTCATCAGTAGATCCAAAAATAATGTCATCAACGTATATTTGAACTAATAAGACTTTATCTTTATGCTTTCTAAGAAATAGTGTGGTATCTACTCTACCTCTAGTGTACCCATTTTCAATAAGAAAGTTAGTTAATGTTTCATACCATGTTCTAGGTGCTTGTTTAAGACCATATAAGGCTTTGTCTAATCTAAATACATAATTAGAAAGAGATGGATTGATGAAACCTGGAGGTTTCTCCACATAGACTTCTTCTTGAAGCTCACCATTCAAGAATGCATTTTTGACATCCATCTGAAAAACCTTGAATTTCATTTGAGCAGCAAAGGCAAGGAATATTCTGATGGCTTCTAGTCTGGCAACAGGTGCAAATATCTTATCGTAGTCAATGCCTTCTTCCTAAGAGTAGCCCTTGGCCACTAGTCTTGCCTTATTCCTAGTTATTACTCCATCTTCATCCATATTATTTCTGAAGACCCACTTGGTTCCAATAACAGGATGATTCTTTGGTCTTGGTACCAATCTCCATACTTTGCTTCTTTCAAACTAATTAAGTTCTTCCTGCATGGCCTCTATCCAGCTGTAGTCTTCCATAGCATCCTCTATCTTCTTAGGTTCCATTTGTGATAGGAAGATTAGATAAAAGCATTAATTTTGGGTGGCAGCCCTTGTTTTGACTCTTGCACTCGGATCTCCAATGATTAGATCTTGAGTGTGATCTCTTGCTCATCTGCTTCCTGTTGGGACATCTGGTCTTATGCCTTCTTGTCTTAGATCTTCAAGATCTATTTCTTCTTGGTGTGGATGTTCGTTGTCTGGCATAGGTGTCTCTACGATCTCATTTCCTTACTCAACGATTTCACTATCTGGCACTGTGATCGTAGTGTTGATCACGATGACCTCGTTCATAGTGTCTGAATTATTGGTCGTAGTGTCTTGAGGCACTGTTTTGTCTAAGTCTGTCTCATCAAAGATGATGTGAATCGAGACTTCAACACTCAGTGTCTTCTTGTTAAACACTCTGTAGGCCTTACTGTCTATGGCATATCCAAGAAAGATTCTTTCGTCTGACTTTGGTTAAAATTTTGTCAAGTACTGCTTTCCATTGTTGAGAATGTAGCATGCATAGCCGAAAACATGAAAGTAACTGACACTTGGATTTTTTTCCTTTCCACAGTTCATAAGGAGTCTTCTTAATCGTAGAGTGTATGAGTGATCTGTTCTAAGTGTAGCATGCAGTGTTGACAGCTTCTACCCAGAAGTATTCATGCAGATGGGCTGCTGTTAGTAGAGTTCTTCCAGCCTCTATCAATGTCATGTTCTTTCTCTCAGCTACTCCATTTTGTTGGGGAGTTCGTGGAGCTGAGAAGTTGTGACTAATGCCATTGTATGTGCAGAACTGGTCCATTTCTAAGAAGTTGAATTCTCTGCCATGATCACTCCTTATAGCCTTGATTTTCACTCCTTTCTCGTTCATCACTAGCTTGAACATCTTGATTAGTTGGGAACTTGTTTCATCCTTTGAAGTTAGAAAAAACACATATGTAAATCTGGTGTAGTCGTCGACTACAACCAGAGAGTATCTCTTTCCTCCAAGGCTTGTCATTGGAATTGGCCCAAAAAGATCCATGTGTAGCAACTGCAGAGGTTTGTCAATTGAGTTGGCAATTTTTCTCTTGAATGAGCTTCTGGTCTGCTTTCCAAGTTGACAGGCATTGCACGGCCTTTCTTTAATGAAGTTGAACTTGAGTAAGCCTAGAACTAGATCCTTTGAAGCTAATTTGGACATGCTTTTGAAGTTGAGATGAGATAATCTTCGATGCTATAGCCAGCTCATTTCTTCAGATGCTTTAGCCAGAAAGCATATAGTCTCGTCTGAGCTTAATTGTCCAAGGTTTATTGTGTAGACATTTCCTTCTCTTGTTCCGGTTAACTTTACAGCAGATGTCTTCAGATCTCGGACTTGATATCGATTGTTGAGGAATGTTACTTGATGACCCTTGTCGCAGAGTTGGCTAATGCTTAGAAGATTGTGTTGTAGTCCTTCTACATAGGACACTTTGCTGAAGGACACTGCACCATTTCTAGCTGAGCCATATCCTCTTGTCTTGCCAGAGCCGTTCTCTCTAAAGATGACCGAGGGACCCTCCTTCTCTATATAGTTAGACAGAAGGGCTTTGTTCCCAGTCATGTTCCTTGAGCATCCACTGTCCAGATGCCAGGTTGTGATCGTGGAGCTCTTTTTCTGTAGTAACATTAAACCTTCATTTTGGTACCCATACTTGCATGGGTCCTACTTTGTTAGTGCCCTTGGGGACCCAAACCTGCTTGATTTTAAGTCTCATATGCATGGAATTATAATGACATTTTGCAGCCTTGTGGACAACTTTGTAGCACACAAAACATCTAATATGATGCATGCTTATGTGTGTGTGCAAATTATTCCTCCATTTGTACTTTTATGGTTTATTGGTCATCCTGTTATTAAGCTAGTATTCCTTCTTCCATGGGTCCTTGTGTTTCATGATTTGTGAGGAGTATACCTTACCTCCACTGTACCTTCCTAGTTGGTTCGTAAAGCTGATCTTACTGGACTCTACGATCCTTCGAGGTTGGTGAGTAGTGGTTGGGTTACTCTTCTCTTTTTTGAAACCCAGACCGGCATGAGATCCCTTTTTCTTAGGGATATGGATTGAATCAGTAGAGTAGGGTTTGACAGGCTCATCCTTCTGTGAGAATTTCATAAATATAATGCCTCTACTAAAACTTGAGGCATTATTAATGCTAATTTCCTTTACTTTTTCCATACATGGCTCTGAGGTAGATTCCCCAAAGTCTAACCCGGTTTTGTCAGAGACACTTTTCTGGGTAGAGATTAGGAAGTCCATGGATGAAGAGGATTTATTCCATGTAGAGATTGTCTTTTCTAGATCCTCAATTTTAGAGGTTAGTATTGACTCTCTTTTAGTATTGAGCTCATTTGTTTGTTTTAAAAGCTTATTCTCAGCTTCAAACTTGGAGAGAGAATCAGTACTTAGAAGGGTTGTTTCCAGTTCTTCTTGAACTTTTTCTTTCTCCTTTTGAAGAAGTGAATAGTCCTTAGTCAGAACTCTAAACCACTTCATGTATTGATGCAGATCAGATTTTATACCATGCAGTGTAGTTCTTAAGTCATCAATATCTACATCAGGAGAGTTGAAGTCAAATACCTCATCGATACTTACTTCATGTATGTTGGAGTTCTGTTTATCCCTTGCATTCTTGGCCATCTGGCAAAGATTTGCCACTTGAGGATCTTCCTCATCTTCAGATTCCGGAGTTGAGTCATTGTCTGAGTCACTCCACGATCCTCCAGCTACAAGGCCTTTGTCTCTCTTCTGAGGCCTTTTGTTGCCTTTGTATTCCTTCTTTGAATGTGACTTCTTCTTGAGTTCTTCTTTGAGAGGTTTGTTGCACTTAGCAATGAAGTGGCCAGGTTTCTTGCAATTGTAGCATAGGTCATTCATTTGCTCCTGACTGCTGTAGTTGCTGACTTTCTTTGGCTTGCTAGTTTTGCCTTGTCACATGAACCATCTTAGTCTTTTCACCAGCATTGCAAAGTCCTCATCATCATCTTCATCGTAGTCAAAATCAACTTCAGTGTTGACGTTGGAGGTGTTTTTAGTAGCTTTGAGAGCAACACCTTTATCCTTCTTTCTTCCTTCAGACAAGGTTTCTGCTCGTTGAGTCAGCTCCAGTTCGTATGTGAGAAGGTTGCCATATAACTGTTGAACAGTCATTTCATGTAGGTTCTTTGATTCTCTAATGGCAGTGGTTTTGGCATCCCACTTGCTTGGTAAGGCTCTCATGAACTTTATTATTAGATCTTTGTTTGGATAGATATTTCCATAGGCTCGTAGAGAGTTGAGCAGAACATTAAATCTCTCGTAGGTGGCAGTGACGTTCTCTCCTTGAATGTGAGCAAACATCTCATATTACTGAGTCAAGAGAGATTGTTTATTTTCTCTGACTTCTTCAGTTCCTTCATGCATGATGAGTAATGCTTCTCAAACATCATTTGCTGTTTTGCTATTGACCACGTTTTCAAATAGATCATCTTCTAAGGATTGGAATAAGATGTTCTTGGCCTTTTTTTCGAGCTGGACAGCTCTCTTCTCATTTTCTGTCCATTCTCCTTTGACCTTGATTGTATTCTGTTTGGGTCATCTGTAGTTGGTGCAAGCTTTGTAGGAACACAGGGCCCATTCTGAACAGTTTCAAATATATCTTCATCTATTGAATCCATGTAAGCTTGCATCCTAACCTTCCAGTTAGTGAATTAATATTTGTTGCACATAGGTGGCTTGCTGCCTCCTCCAGTCTTTGATTCACTTGGTAAGTGTGCCATTAGATCTACTCAAGCTTTGTAGGCTATGTTATAGAACCTGCTCTGATACTAATTCTTAGTTTCCGAAGGCACAATAGTTATCTAGAAGGGGGGGTTGAATAGATATTTAAAAAAAATTCATTTTTACTAATACAATTTTGATAATGATTTAAACACAACGGAATTAAGGTTTCTTTGAAATCTCTTTTAGATAGAATTAATGAGAGTGAGGCAGTTATAGCGGTTATAGCAAGAATGAAATCGACACAGTTGTTTTTAATGTAGTTCAAAGCACTTAAAGCTCCTAGTCCACTCTTCTACTCCTCGAATAGGAAATCCACTAAGGATATCTTTTACACTTTTCTGAATCTCGCATATTCCTTCTAGACCAGCAGTCTAGGCACTTCGTTGTTCATTCTTGAACTCTTCAAGTCCAACAGACTTGGTTCTTCACAGTTCACTTAGAACTCTTCAAGTCCTTCTGACTTGAAACTCTTACTTCAGTTGATTGGTAGTTATTGAGTTTGTGATTGATGCTACTCAGTTGTAGTTAAGCACTTGTTCGAAAGAACTGAGTAGCTGAGCAAGCTTCCTCTTTTTCTCAGATCGTAGAGTTAAGCGTTGAGTGTTCTTGTGCATTTTTGTTCAATGTTTGCTTACCTCTCTCATTTGCATATGTTCTGCATATATGTGATCCTTGAAATCTATCCGTTGAAGCCATTTGTTGAAGCAATAAATGTGTTTGACATTTCTAAACTTTGATGAAGACTTTTCTACACACCTTTTGAATTGCATTATGGCTCATTGACACAGCAGATTGCTTTCTCACCTAACACCTGAAAAGGTGTTTTTCCTCTGTCCTATGGTCCTTTCCTTAGCTTCTTGAATATGTTCCTTTTGTTGAATACTAAGGATATCTTTTGTACCGTTGGGACTGGAGAGGACTTCAACGTTTCAAACCCATTCCACTTTTGTTAGAATATGTCTTTAAACAAAAGTAGGGCTCGATGCTTCTGACATAAGGCAGATGATACTCTACGATCCATATCATGGTGTCTTGTAACATTGGTGCTTGGTCTTAAGAGAACACTACCATTTCTCTCAAGGATTTGCACACTACGATCTTCACTTGCTCGTCTTACAGACTCTACGTTTTTGAAAGCACACTACGATCTCTTAGTTAGTTTCGGCAAACATATGGACCTCTCTACGATTTTTGAAGAGGCCCTTCAAGGCAGATACACTACGATCTTCTAAGATCTAAGATCCTGCCTTAGCTTCTACAATCTGTTGATCAGCTTGATAGACTGCGATTCTATTCAAGGACTATCTATTTCTTTCAAGTCATAGATCAACCTAACATCTTTGATCTCTTTATCTATACATTCGTTTATAGAATGATGAACATTAAAAGCTAAGATCAACCTAACAATTTTGATCTATCACTAAGTCCTTGTGCATATATTTCTTGAAGGACTTTACATATAATCATGAGAATTTACTTTAAACATCAAATCAAAATATGCATTCTTCCAACATATATATATATATATAGTTTTTTTGGTGAGCGACCTTTGTGTTTAGTTGTCTATTTGTTTTGTGATTTGTGGAAAAATGGATTCATATTATAGTTGGAATAATAATTTTGCTTGGAATCAAGAACCCTATGAAAATTTTAATCCGCACCAAGTAAATCAATTTTTTCTAACTTATGAAAATCCTTATCCATGTTCATATCCGTATTCATATCCATATTTGGATCCAGAACCTTAATATCCACAAGAATTATCAAATGAAGAAGAGGAAAGACTTAATGCCCTGGAGAAAACTACGGAAGTTTTAGTGGAAGAACAATTTAGTATTATATCTCGTCTAGAAATTCAAATGAGTCTATTAGCCACCATAATAAATGAACAAGAGGTGGGTGGATTTTCTAGTAACCCTGAGGTTAATTTTGAAAATCTTGATGGTTGTGGAAATGATAAGGAAAGTGAAAATTTTATATTCAATTCTACACCATTTTAGTCAAACGTATTTGAGGAGTCTTTAAATTATGAGTCTATGCCTAAAATTGATCATGTTGCATTTGATGAGTCTGTTGAAAAAGTCTATAAGCCTAAAGTTCCATACCCCGAAAGACTTATTCTTAAAAAATCACTCACTGATTTTTTGGACCAACCCATTAAAGTAAACATGATCCAAGAGTTGTCATTGACCCAAGAGATAATTGAAAATAGACTTTTGATTGAAAAAGATCCAAGTGATTTTTTTTTAAATCACCTTGACCAAAATTGGAATGAATCCGAATATTTAGATAAGGTCAATGAGCCGTTGAGATCCACAACAAATAAGTCAACTAAACTAGAACATGTATTTGAACCAATTCTTCCATCATTTGAACATGTTAATGAAAGTTTTTTTGAGGTAAACTTGAAGCATAACTATGATGAAAATTCTGACTATTTTCAATTTCCTAGACCTTCTAAAAATAATGAAAAGTTCACACTCACTTGTCCATTTGTAACATTCATTTTTAGTCACATAATTTTTAGGATTTATAAAATTTGTAGATATGTACATTTGTTTTCTTTCTCACCACATCTTCTTACAGAACAAATGTCCCGCATACAAGGTACAACTCTTTCACATCTTTGTTCTCTTTTCTTCATTTGCATACATTGAGGACAATGCATGATTTAGGTATGGGGGAGTTTGTTTGTATTAGATTTTTTTTTCTTTTTAAGAAAAAAAAACACAAAAAAATTAAAAATTAAAAAAATTGTTTAATTTTTTATGAATTGAATTAATTCTAATAAGTGTTTGTGGAACAAAACTCATGAGTGAGATTGAAAGATTTAGAACTCTTGAATTTTTGATAAGATACAAAATCTTAGTTCAAACCACCATCTGAATTTAAAATTGATTTCACAAGCATTTTTGCACTTCACGTTTGCACTAATTCTTAGTTGTGGGGTATAAACCATGATTCGAGTAATTTCAAAAAAAAAGAAAAAAGAAAGAAAAGAAAAGAAGAAAGAATGAAAAAAAATTGAAGTTGAGAAAAGTTGAAAAAAAGAGGAATAAATAACTGCTTCAATATCCATTAAACGAAATAACTGGGTATCCAAGCTTCGAGAAGCATCGATATTCACGCCGAAAAGTGTGATGGATAAAAATAACTTGACTAGTCTAATTTTGTGGCCTTTGTTACTCGAGTTAGTAAATCCTTAGGGGTGTCTCTACACCTAGTGCCCTAAAGCCATCTGGTTTGGGAGTAATGGTCCAACGCTCGCTCTACATGGGTAACTCTAAAAAGCCTAAGAAAATGAGACATTGCACAAGTCAAGAATCAAAATTGAAAAAAAAATGGAAAAAAGAAAGAAAAAGAAAAAAAAAATGAGCTTGCTTGATTTTAATGGTAAAAATCCCTACTAAGAGTTACATCATATACACAATGCATGCATCACATGAAATTGATTTAATAAAGGATGGTGTCTAAAATAAAGATTGAGTATTTTTGATAAGGTAAAAGTGTGATTTTGAATTTAATCTTGCTTATGTATAATGCCCGTGGAAATTTAGAAGTTTTCTTTCAATTTCATAATTTGTTGAACTCAAAAATATTTTTTTGAATTTTGTGGGTATATTCACTGCAAACCCTCACGAGACACAACTCGTCCATTTAAGGTAACCTTGGGGTTTACAGGCTTGTTGCACATGTTAAGTGCAATCGTGTTTCCTACAAAAATGGGGTAGTGTAATTTTTGTTTTATTTTTATTTTTATTTTACTCGAGGACGAGCAAAAGTTAGGTATGGGATATTTGATAGACACGTAATTCATATATTTTATTATCCCTAATTTTGTCCTTTTAATTATATTAGTTTATTAAATTAATATGTTTTATTTTATTTTGTAGGATTTAATATTTGTTGCAATAAAGTCAAAATCTTGGTGATCAAGCGATATGTAATGCTCTTATTCATGTAAGGAATGTCCAAGAAGAATCCTACAAGGAGAATGAAGAGGTGGAACAATCTTGGTGTGGAAGTAAAATCCAACAAGAGAAAGAAAGTCAATCTAGAAGATCTCTTTATCTAGATCTTTTTGAGAAGTTGATTACCACTAGGAAATTGAAACCTACATGGAAAGGGAACAAAAGTGTCCAAGTTCAATTAATCTAAAATAGGGTTCAAAGTTATTTTTCCTATAAATAGGTCTCTTGTTTTAGAGAGAAAGGTATTAAGTATTGTATTAGTTTAGATTAGGAGTAGGAGTAGGAAAAATTAAATTATGTTTTCATTGTACACTCGTTGGATGGTCGTTAATTAAAGGTAGTTTTCTTATTTATTTTTAATCTTCTTCTTTTCTTTATTTTAGTTAGTTTAATTATTTTTCATGTCTAGTTAATTTTTTTATATCTAGATGAAATTAAATAATTATTCGTGATAATATTTTTCATCTCTTCTATTATTTATGCTTTTATGCTTAATCGATTTCGCCTTCATGTTTCGCTATTGAAATACCTTCGTTTTATAGTTCTTGTGTGATTTTAAATTAATTAAGAGGTTTTGATAGATTATTGTTAAGATACGAATTTTTCATAATTCATGCTTGCTCAAAGAAGTTTTGATGGGTTATAGTTAATCCTTAAATTTTCATAGTCTATGCTTGCCCACGTTAATTGTAAATTACTAAATTAAAGAGAAGGGAGATCAAAATCATAGTTGAGTTATAAAAATAGAAGAGATTGAATTATATGTTATGTTTATTATCTAATGGATTCGGATTCCTATATTGTTTCCTCATTATTTGTTTTCATATTCTAGTTAATTAAATCTCAATCTTTATTTGTAATTCACTTAAAATAGATATTAAGGAAATATTAAAATTAATCTAGTCTCTATGGGTTCAATATGTACTTGTCAGTTCTTCAATTTGACAATTCTAACGTTAAACTTCACTTGCTATATCCCCTTCTTCTGGATGTTACAAAACCTTGTCCTCTAATTTTTAATTTATTCAAATATTCCTCATTTTACTTGTATGTCTAGCAACCAATTTCTCTCAGTTTAGGCTCTCAAGAACATTTTAATTTGCCGAAACGTCCAAATAAAAAATAAATAAAAACACAAAAATGAAAAGCCGTATACCTCTTCTTTTCTCTCCTCTTCTATTTGTTTGTTTTTACAAAATGACAGACATTTTGGAAGATGCTGTGGTGATATTTAAAAGGAGCACCACCATTTCAAGTTGAAGGCTCTGTACAATATTTTCAAGCATATTATATATGGAATAGACATACTTAAAAATAAATTAATATTCCATTTATTGATTTTTTAAAGCCGATTTAAGATATTTTTAAAGTCAAATTGACATAAATTCATTTAATTTTAGCTAATACAATGATGAGTACTATAATCTATCTTAACAGTAATACTAATTATAAGATTTTTGTTTCATAATTGTTAATAATTATATCAACCGAGTTTGAAATTATCTCAAATTAATTTTCAAAAGTAAATAACGATCTTATAATTTGGAATATATGGAGTAAATATAAAAAGGTAATTGTTAAATCCACAACACTTTTTGTTATTTTTACAACAAAAGTATCGTCATAGCTGTATAGCGACAGTAAAAACCGTCGCTATAAGATTTATAGCAACACTTCTATTGTGAAAATAACAATTTCTGTTGTGAATTTAATAATTTCTTAAAAAATTCCCCATTTTTTTGGGTTCATTTCTTTTCCCCATTCACAAGACAGAAATAATAACCAAAGTTGCATGTACAATATAGTAGCATTCTCGTCCGGCCTTGTGCCCAGAGATAAATTTGGTATGGGTCTCTACGGCCATCAAATTTCAGAAGTCTCTTTGATTCCATTAACTTGCACTCCTCTGTCCCAAAATAATTTATGGACTCTTAATCCCTCTATCCTAGAAAAATAATATCATTTTCAATGCAAAATATCATTCCACAAATGGAGGCAGTACTCAAATTCTCTGCATTTGAATTTCTGCTGGAGTATTCAAAGGTTTTGCCCTAATAAGATCAGAAAGGCTGAATTGTTAAGACTCCCTAAGATCCACAGCTAACCAGATCTTGAAGCATGGCGATTAATTTAGTTCTTTAGCACCCTATATACCCAAAAGGACCAATACCACCCCCACAAAACAAAAAAGGAAAAAAGGGGTACAAGTTCTATATACTGCATTATCTTTTGTGCACTTGTAACCCTTGAGCAATGAATCAAAACATAAAAAACTTGTTTAAAGAGACTAGAAAACCACAAACTTTTTTGCCAACTAGCTTCAGCTTTCATTGTGTCCGTATAAGCAACACAAATTTAAAGATCATGGTAGCCACCTTGTGCATTTACATTACAGCCAAAAAGGAAAGAGTGACTCAGAAAAATCTGATCTCTCATCCATGCATTTCATGGGTCCTTCTACTCTTAAAACTTCTATTTCCCATGACAGAATTTAATCCTTCCTTTTCGACTGCTGCTTCCAGATTCCGATCTTCAGCACCAGAACCAACCGAACTCGCTTAGAGAGCAAAACGGAATATCAAATGCTTATAATACCCATGTGATTAGTGACGGAAAGGTCTCTTTGATTCTTCTTTGTAATCATAAAATGGGTCCTCTTCTTGGAGATCTATTAGGCGGTGTTTGGGAGTTATTATATTGGGGTATTTCAAACCACGGGTCGAGTATGGTTTTTGTGTTGGGTCTAAGGGGAAAGTCGTTTAAGTTGTAACTGCCTTGCCCCATCATAGCAAAAGATGGGTGCGGGGGAGAAATAAAACAACTCTTGTATGCTGGCCCATAATGTCGTAAGGGACTTGAACTAGGAGATACAGGCAAAGATGTGATTGTTCTTGCATTATTTCTGTGTACAAGAAGAAAAAGAGTAACATTACTTCATGTGTTGAATTGAATCCCGAGCATGTGAATATGGAGGATAGAAAATTCTTGTCAAGAATTCGTGTTGGGCTTACCTTGGGCTGATCAATGCTCTTGAGGATGTGGCATTTGGTTTTGTCGCGTGATCTCCATCAAAAGAATTTATATTCGTTCTGTTAGAACGCAGCTCTAAGGCCGTCTGTTATGAAACAAAACACAAATGAAGAAATTAGTAAAATGGCAAGAATCACGAGGAACTAATAATAAATATCTTTAGGGCATTTAAGTCATCAACTCTACAATTCTAAATGACAAAAGGGCAAGTTGCTTATATGTCATACACTAGTAATGATGGATTTGATACATAAAAAATGGTAATTCACCCATACACAATTATCTAGAAAATTGTTCCATATACATTAAGCTCTTCAATAGTAATAGTAATCGACCACATATACTCGATAGTGTACACGTTCTAGTTCTTAATCAACCAATATTTATATCAAGCAAGATATGCTTAAAATAACCTAAAACCTTCATAATAGATAAAGTGGAACCTTCCCAGATTGCATCCAACTGAGTTCTAATTCTTTTTACATTTGGTAATACCACCAGTTGCCTTTATATAATATTAAGTTCACATCTCAAGTGAACAACCTTCGCAAATTACAGAGAACATTATTAATGACATATAACAAGATTGGTGTTCTTAATGCAGTCCGTGGGATTATTACTGACATATGACAAGATTGGTGTTTTTAACGCAGTCCGTGTGGGAATTCGGAGTATAATCCCAGTGATGAGCCAAGGTAGTTTGTAGCTTCCTTTTATAGTTTTATGCGACTGCAGAATCATATAGACTTGTACCGACAGTGTTCTACAAGCTTGCTCTAGTAATTGCATCACATAACTAGGAAGCTAAAAGTTAAATGGATAAAGCAGGACAACATGAAACAAGTACATAAGCATCTAAAAACTTTACTGGTGTGCGGCTCCCATCAAAAGTGTGAGGGAATGCCTCCTTGGTTATGTTGACATTGGCAACTCTTGTGGTAGCTTGGTCTCTAACGAAAGGGTGATCTAAGAGTAGTGAGGCTGTAGGTCGTGCAGAAGGGTCCCGTTGCAAGCACTGCCTTATAAAACTTTTAGCATCAGCAGAAAGATGATCTGGAATTTCAGGAATATCTTTGCTGTTTCCAATCTTAAATATAGCAGCCACCTGTAGCATCCCGCATAATGGAAATTTTAGTCCCAAACATTGAATTGATGGCCTTAACAAAGATAAATTCAATCAAAACTTAATAAAATAATAAAAAAAGAATATATATATATATATATATAATATAGATATATATCTCACCCCCTCATATTGTCCCCAAGGTGGTTTTGATGTGGCCATTTCAAGAATTGTACATCCTAAGCTCCATATATCTACAGCGAGGCTGTAGCCATTTGAGTTCATAACAACCTGAGTTCAGATACAACTTGAGTACAAGAATCTAGAAAAAATGTATATTAAAATATATAGGGAAATGAGAATAAGAGATTGGCAACATACATGTTCAAGCATGTCAGAATATATATATATATATATATATATATATATATATATATATATATATATATGTATATATATATGTTTAAGAGGAATGCTCTTGATCCTTGCTTTACATATATATATATATATATATATATATATATATATATATATATATATATGGGTAATAATCCGTATCAAGTACTTGTTATGAATAAAAAATGGACAAACATCATCATTAACATCCAATACAAGAACCAACGGCCGAGATTAGAACTGAAAAATTCACGTCCGCTACTAAATCTCGGCCGTTGGTTCTTGTATTGGACGCTAATGATGATGTTTGCCCATTTTTGATTCATAACAAGTACTTGCTATGGATCATTTCCCTATATATATACACACATATACATACAGATACATACTCATGCATGTCAATACACACACACACATATATATACATATATATGAAGAGAGAGATATATATATATACCTCAGGCGCCATCCAGTAAGGACTTCCTTTGAAAGACAGCATTGAAGAACAATTTGTAATCTGGTTACAAAAGGAAAATAAATATTAATGTGCAATCCTGCATTGTCTGTGTAGAAGTAAATCTTTCTAATAATTTTGGATATAATCATAACAAAAATATCTCTGCTATTAGTTGTCTTGCAACTCAATAGGACGATATTCCTTTTTTGCTAGTGATGAAGATGGATTGTTGGAAAGGAACTCATGATTAACCAGAGCATTTGTTTGGTAGAAATCCGATCCGACCATTAACCTTTTCTCCATTCCCTCAGCAACCATGTGGAACATAATTAATTTACCAGCATGTTTCTTATAAAATCATTTAAAATATAACTTGATTTGGAATTTAATTTTCCAATCAACCTGAATGTTTCTTTTTCTTTTATAATTCATCATGCTATTGGGGAATATCTAGTCAGATGTGCTTAAGATGAAACATACATGTTTTGCCATGCCAAAGTCCGCAAGCTTGATTTCTCCATTTGGATCTACTAATATGTTTGCACCTTTAATATCCCTGCAAAACCATAATGTTAATAACTTGAAGTTTCTTGCAAAAACTAAACTCCCTCCTATTCCACAAAAGGGGTCCCAATTGTCAATATTATATTTTGGTTCCACAAAATGAGTCCATTCCCCCCCCCCCCCGGCCCCCGAAAATAGTATAAAATTACACAATATCCTCATGTTGCCATCATAATTTTATTTCCATGCTAGTAATAGCCTAATAGAAGCCCACTAAATTGATAATTTTTTATTAAAAAAACAAATAAAAAATGGACAAAATAGATTCAGTTTTGCACACCTCTCCCTCCTCTTCTATTGCACTGAGAGATGTTCTCAGCTCTGCAAATTTTTTCATATCAGGTAAGTGCTCTCTCCCTCTTCTTCTTCTCCTCCTCCTCCCAGTTAACTCCCTCGTCCAGATTTATTGAAACACCCTAGCCCTATTGTGAATATATATATATATATATATATATAGAGAGAGAGAGAGAGAGAGAGAATTTGGTCTTTTGTTTTCCATGATTTGAATAATCTGTACTTAAGAATTGAAGTACACGCAGAGACTCCATAAATTTGTCTCCAATATTGCTTGTCCTTTTCTTTCTAATTTTTTTTTAGAAATTGGTGTGCTGATTTTCCTGAATTTTTTTTTTGGGTCAGATTGTTGTGTTTGGACCAATTATCACATGACTTGTGAATTTTCAGGTACCCAATTGAGTGTATTGACCAAGTAGATGATGATCTTTTCGTAATGCCTGTAGCGTCACGTGCCACAAAGAATCAAATGCCAAAAAGCTAGATGCACCAATTAAGCTAAAGTTGCACATGGAATTTGGGTAGCTGAGTGACATGAGCTATGAAGATCAATGAGCACAAAATGTGAATACAGGGCTCTGATTTTATTCTGTTATGGTGGTTGAAAAAGTTGGAAACAATCCCATACCTGCATCTCTACTGGATTTCATGTACCATGCTTACATCAACTTTAGAGAGGTGGTTGGGGAGAAATTGCTTCAGTACTTAATGTATTGTAGTTCTAGATGCAGCTTGAAATATTTTAATCTATGCAAGTCCAATGGGGCTGTGATAATGTAGGCTTTTGGATTATCAAATGTTACAGTTCCATTTTTCGGTGTAGGCAACAATTTTGATGGCCTATAATTGAAGCTAACATGGTTCCATCCAATTGTGTGTCAATGGGTACAGAATATGTAGCAATATCACATTATTAAGAGTCCCACATGAAGCATCGGTAGTGGGATTGTTTGCTGCTCTAGAGGAGCTGATCAAGGTCTACTGGAACAAGTTTGGACTGAGGGAGACGTACAAAACTGAAACTGTTTTCTCCATTTTTTATCTATTTTTTATTCAATATACATTAAGTTAGTGATCCTAGTGGCATGACAAGGCTTGCCACATATAAGACATGCAAGTCACAATACTAGTTGCGGCACAAAGTCAGTGTTCTAAAAAGCGGCCTAGGCGACCGCCTAGGCGCTAGGGCCTCCTGGTGTCTTGCCTAGGCCAAAAAATTAGGCGGGGCCTAGGCGAGCAAGGTAGGGCCTAGACGGGTAAGGTGGGGCCTAGGCGGAGGTTTTTTTTTTTATAACTACCCAAATCAAATATTGATATATTTATTTTTCTAATGATTTACAATATTTATAATACAGGTTGTAGCATATTAAATCACAACAAGAAGTGAACAAAATCAAGTCAAAATGAAAATTTTTATTATAGTTGTACTTTTTTGAACTTGTACAAACTTCAAATTATATAAATGATGATACATTTATAATATTTAGTTTAATTCAATATAATTCTTAAATTTATTTTAATTTCTTAAGTTTTAATATTAAATTGAATTCTTGAAATTTTAAATTTTATTATTAAATAGTAATCGTGTTTATGAATAAAACTAATACGTTAAAGATATGTATTTGAACTTTAAGCAAAAAACTTTTATTATCTTTATTATAGATTGTTTTGTTTTATATTATTGTTTTGTTTGGATAAATGTAAGATAAAATATTAAAATTGATTTAAAATAAAAAATCGGCCCCTAGGCGCTAGGACCCCCGGCCGCCCGCTTAGCGCTTTTTAGAACATTGCACAAAGTACTCGCAAAATATAGCAGGACTTGTATCATGTCTCGTCTTCACTACTAAACTAACAACGTATTGCTTTTTCTGGTAAAAATGGGACTCTTTTTGCAGGTAAAAGGGAACAATTACTAAATAAGAGTATACTAGTGTCACAGCCACTTACCTGTGCACTGTAGTTCTTCCATGCAAGTAAGCAAGTCCTGAGAGGATTTGCCTAGTGTAATTTTGAATAACAGGCTCCCTAAAGGCACCATATTCTTGAAGTAATTTGTGAATGGAACCACCAGAGACATATTCCAAGTAAACAGACAGTGTTTCTTCACCCTGAAAAAAGGGAGCATCAGATTTATAACAACAACAAAGTAACATTCATGGTTATTCAAATGGATACAGCAACTCACACCAGGTCGAAGGTTACTACTATACACGTTACATAAGTAACCATATAATACCCTGGCCTGATGTTTTCTGAATAAGAAGCTTCAAACAGAACATCGTCATACCAGTTCACTTCCATAATATTGAACGATGTTTGGATGTGACAGCTGACTAAGCAAAGTGATCTCCTGTTCACAAGAAGAAATTTTTTCACATACCCAGCTGACAAGTGGGAATTATAATAAACTGAAAAGTTCCAAAGTACAGTGGACAAAGAAAAATCACAAGTTGAATGATACTGGAAGTTCGCTACAAATACAAGAATTGAGCAATGACATAAAAGAATACCTGATTCAATTGCTTTAGACATTCTTTTGACGTCTGATCATCCGCAACAACCCTTACTTCTTTTATTGCACACATTTGCCCACTCTCACTATTGATATTGTCAGTACAGTGTTAAAAAAATGAAAACAACTTATTAATTATGTAAGAAAAACCATATAGTTGACCCGGATCATGGTTCTTTTAAGTTTCATTTGGACCTTAATATATTATTAGTTGATCAACAGTGAGAAGTCTAATTACCTGTTAAACCCAAGGTACACATGCCCAAAAGTGCCTCTTCCTAGAAGCCTTCCCTTCTTCCACTTTGTCAAATTACAGTGTGAATTCTCAACCACTGCAGAAGTTCTTGGACTGGGCAAGGTAGAAGGGCTAGTAGGAGAACCAGGTGGAAGGGGAAGGGGATGACATTCACTTCTTCCTTCTTCCAACTTTCCAGGGGAATCAAGACTCGTACCAGAGAATCGTGGATGGCGAGGTGAGGTGTTGGTGGTAGCCACTCTTGACCCAGGACCTGGGCTTCGTGGTTGTGGGATGATCTTTGTATCCCCAATTCCTCGGCTATTGAA
Source organism: Panax japonicus (assembly GCA_020205505.1). Lineage (NCBI taxonomy): Eukaryota > Viridiplantae > Streptophyta > Magnoliopsida > Apiales > Araliaceae > Panax > Panax japonicus. Next base: position 66,625,141 of record CM035095.1, on the reverse strand, counting down.
ATACAAAATACTTCATTTAGCCATTTGCGGTTGGAGCAAGGAAGCATAAATTTAGAGTGATTCATGCTTCTTAGTGATAATGATGAGAATTCCCAAACAATATTCATAGTTTTGGCTATTTACATAACTAACTTCCAGAATCTTCTAATAAGTATATGGATATTTTTTTTCATTTCAAAAAAATACTGTTCCTTAATTAAATTAATATCTTGAGGAAAAAACAACTTTCTACTCATCAATTATGAACCCCCAAACAGATCAACAAGCAAACATGGATTCTTCAGTTGGACAGATGGAGATAAAGGTAAAACTAATTAGGATGCTGAGAGAACTTCATAAATAGCAAATCCCATGTATATAATATGATAGATCAAATAGAACATTTATGAAAGCAGTCCACTAATGATAGAAATGAACTTTTTACACACGGTAGAAAAGCTTTCCTTTTCTGAGCTAAAGTTCAAGTTTTTTATCAGTAAATCAAAATAGAAACAACCACCACAAGGAATCAAAACAAGACTCCAAAACAAAATTCCCAGAACAATTTTACAAAACCCACAAATTTAAAAAATGATAAAAAAGAAATAAAAACAAAAGTAGAGCACCAAACAAACCAACCTGAAAACCCCTAATTGAGCTTGATCATCAGAAGACCCAGATGAGCTAACACTAGATACCGAAACCGACTCAGATCCCAATCCAGCCTTTAGATCACTCCACAAAGCCGACATGGACGGGCGGGGCAGAGGATGAGCTCTCTGATCCGAATCGAAACCCGAAAACCCGGATGACCCACTACCACCTAATTCTCTACTGTTTCGAGGAGAATTTCGGGACAAAACGATGGCAGAGACCTCGTCAAAGCTCTTGGGCTTGGCCTCTTTGGCGATTTTGTTCCTCTTATCATTCGATTTGCTCAAACTTTGATGAATACTATTTTGTTGAAATTTCTGATCCTGTAATTGTTGCTCTTGTTTCTGCTGTTCTTTGCTCTTCTTGCTTGATCTTTTGCCCCACCAAGCAGGCATTTTTGATTGATTTTGACTTAGTAAGAAGAAGGGAGTGAAATATATTTGCGTTTTTATATATATGGATGGCCGATGAGTGTATGTAATTGATGAGCGGAGACTCAACCCAACCCTCAAGACTTCTAGAGAGAGAAATTTCGGAAATGGCTTTATGGGTTTTTATATTATATATACATATATATATATGGTTGTTATAATATATATACACGGAGTCTATTGATACTAAATATCCCTTAGTATAAGAATTTTTAAAATTATATATAAGTATTAAGGAAATAATTATACAATATTAAATATAATACTCCCTCCGTCCCAAATTAATTGCTCAGTTTTGATTTTTTAAAGTTAAATTGACCATTTTTAAAACAAATCTTTTTACTATTTTTTGTTAAAATATAGGTGAAGAGATTATAACCAAAAGAAAGTATATACAATTTATTACTAATCCTAATTTTTATAATTTTAGAAATATATTTATATATGTTTAATTATTAATTCTAAAAATAGTCAATTTGACTTAAAAAAGTCAAAATTGAGCAGTTAATTTGGGACGGAGGGAGTATCAAATATTTATATTATTCTTGTATTATAAAAATAAATTAGTATTTATTGGATAAAAAATAGTGAAAAAAACAAAGTTATATTTAATATTTAGAGTAATATTGGAAACTAAACAATTAATGCTTATTTGAAATTCTAAAACGTCACAAAAAACCTTCTCTAAAACGTCTTATATTAAAGGACGAAATGAGTAGTACAGGTCTATTTCTATATCTGCTTTTTTTATATTTTCACATAATTACTTTTCACATAAAAATGAAAAATGTTATATACTCATATGAGAGAAGATCGCGTAAAAATATCAAAAATATATATAAAAATATCAATTTCCTAATAAATACTCCTCCCATCCCATAATAAATATCCTAATTTGATTTTCATGATCAAATTGATAATTTTTTTAATTAATATATCTTTAAAAAACAAAATATACATCAACTTATTATAATCATAATACACTACGAAAAATTTACTACTAGTGCCAAGTTTCGAAATTTAAAAATTCTATATAAATATTTTTAATTAATAATTTTAAAAGGTTCTAATTTGACCATAAAAATTAAATTAAAACTTTTATTATCAGACAAAGAGAGTATTAATTATAAAAATGATATTTTCACATAAAAATAATAATTTTTCATGAATAACTCACTACATAAACATCTAAAATATCATTTATTTTAAGTAAAAATATTAGTTCTCTATCATTTATAGTCTTATAAGATTTAACTGATCATTTAATTTGATACCGTGCATTACAAATTACAACATCTTAAGGTTCATATTTATAAAAATTAAAAAGCACCCTCTAATCTATAACATAATATTGCGAAACAACACGTAATTGCCCCTGACAACTGTATGAGGAAGAAAAGTGATCTTATTATGAATTTGAAAGTAATAATTTTCTTCTCTATTTTATTGCAGTAGTTAAATTATTTTGGAACACAAGAAAGTTTTTTATTTTAAAATTTCAATAATCAATAGACTCCGTAAGATGTAGTGACTGGTTAAGTTGTGTAATAAATTATTTCTTATGTATCAACCTTCATATACATCGACCAAAGAAATAGCTTAATGGTAATTCTATTTTTATTATATAAATCCATATGCTTGAGTCTTTCGTTAAGCTAAAAATCAGAATCAATTAATGTAATAGATTTTATGTTTATTTGCAAGGATTAAAATCTCAAAATTATAATTTATGGGATTATAATCCAAGATTATTAAATCACTTAATAATTTCTAAACTAATAGTTTCAAGTCTAAATTTAAAAACAAATAAAACATTTAGAATTAATAATTATATCTCAAATATAATCCTTATAAATAAATATAACCAAAGTAAATTTTTATTCTAAGTTTTTACCATCTTCTTAAATTTTCTTAAACTTTTAGAAAAAAAATTAACATTAAATTATAATAAAATAAGATATAAAAAACCCTCCCTACATATATATATATATATATATATATATATAGGGATTCCATCCACAGCAGCCGGTTGTTGGGGAACAACCCCTTTTGGCCCAGCCGCTACAACATGTACCGGCCTTAGATAAATTTTTTTTATATATATAAACCGCTACAGGTTGTTGCGGCTGAGCCAAAAAGGGTTGCTCCCAACAACCGATTGCTGTGGATGGATACCCATATATATATCTATCTAATAAAATACAAATGATTTTGAATTTCCCGCTCACTTAATAAATCATCTGGGCCGTCCAAAGTTTGGGATAAATCTCACCGTTCATACATCTATCTAATAAAATACATCTATCTATCTAATAATCTAATAATAATTTAATAAAATACAAATGATTTTGAATTTCCCGCTCACTTAATAAATCATCTGGGCCGTCCAAAATTTGGGATAAATCTCACCATTCATACATCTATCTAATAAAATACATCTATCTATCTAATAATCTAATAATAATTTAATTTAATAAAAATGACTTTAAATTTCCCGCTCACTCAATAAATTATTTTGGTCGTTCAAAGTTTGAAATAAATTATATTGTCCATACAGTGCCGGAGGCACGGGACCCAGCTAGTATATATATATTGATTTTTATAGGTTGTAAAGTAAACTGATGGGTAGTTTTTGTTAATTGCACCTTTTCTTTATGAGTTTTAATCATTTTGGGGATTAATTTAGACCCATTAATTGATTGAATTTATATTAAATAAATTATGCATTTGATAGCCTATTACAAGGAGATTAATAGAGAGCAATATATGGTTCAAGTAGGAGTTATATATTGTGTTTTAATTGTATCCAAAGTGGAGTACATGAAAAGGTTCATTGTTGTTTAAGAAAACTATTTTCTTTAAGTCCCACATTGAGTAGGAATAAAACTATTTAATACTTTATAAGTATATGTGTAATAGTTTAATTCACTAGTAGAACTAAAGGAAAGGCTTGGAGTTGGTCACAATGGCGTGGTGCAAAGCACCACCCGCCCGCGTCTCGCGACCCGGGGGCAGGGGCCGTGGTGCGGAAAGTCGCATTGGCGCTTTAGACACACTTTGCATCGTCGCTAGGAGCCATGAGCCTCTTTTTAATCATTATGGGATGCAAAATTGATATGTGATTAATATATCATGCAAAACTGATATGTGATTAATATATCATTTATTTTTATAAATGATTCTTAACTCACAATTCAGTTATGAAATTGGAGAGTCTCATCTTCTTTCTTCTATCATCTTTTACACAGCAGCATAAATTGAGGTTAAAAGTGAGTTGCTATCACTTAGAACAAATACAAGCTTTGACATAAAATTCTGGAGATATATTGCTAGTAGCTTTTAGCAAACTTTAGTGGTAAGGGATAATAAACACCTTAAGGACAGGGACTATCCGTGTCAATCTTTGGTCCTAATTTTCTGTATTCATTATATTCGTTAACAGTTTTGTTATAGGGGGAAAGAAAAGTTGATGAAGAAAACAAAAACAAAGAGAGGAGAGAGATGGGGTCCACTTGGCGAAAGGATAAAGTGAGGATCAGCTCAGAGGGTTTCGGACGGCAGAGCAGGTAGGTTGGATTAAAACATTATGGTGGGGATGACGTGGATACCCTTACGTTTTTGTTTTTGTTTTTGTTTTTGTTTTTGTTTTTAGAGAGAGAAAGAGAGTATTAAATAAATATGTGTAGCGTACGTGTGTAAAGTAGTCTGCAAAATTTTGCATGCAAGTGAGTAAAGGAGGATAGTATTTGATTTGTGAGAGCAACCAGAATCTACATTGATGGTTGTGCTGTACAACGGTACAACCCTCTTCTACGCGTCTACTAATAAAATTAAAAGAAAGACAGGAGTCATACATGCATTTTAGTTTTTCTTTCTTTAAATTTTTTGTATCTTGTTATTTAGTCATCCAAATTTATAAAATTTTAATTTTACCCTATATAATTTATACACACAACGCGAGTATCATCGAGTACTAATATATATAAAATGAACTGAATACAAATAATGTACTTAAATAAAAAAATTTAAACAAAATATGCATACATTTATGTAGCGATGACATTGTTTTAACCGCGATATAGATAAAAAATTCCTTGAAATAATTTTTTTTTGTTATAAAATTATAATATATGAGAATTTAAACGAGAATTTAGATCTTTTAGTTATATATCATGACATATGCAGATTGCAGGTGCATTGGTAATATAGGCGAACCCAACTTTTTTTTTCTTTTTTTTTCCAAGTCAATCTACAACATTTTAAAAATATTGTGTAAATGTGCCTAAACGTTATCTGATATACTAAACAACAACATTTTTATCCAGAAAACGCTGTGGAATCATACCTTCTACAACGTTTTCAAGCATCTGCTAATTTATGGAAAACAAATCTATAACGTTTTTTCTTAAAAAACGTTGTGTAATGTGCTTAACTACAACGTTTTAAAAACGTTGTGTAAGAGTGTCAAATAGATGACACCCTTAACCACGACATTTTTCTGACTGAAACCACAACGCTTTTTTTGCGTTATCTATTTACTGTTTTGTAGTAGTGATATGGATGTCTAGATTCATTCCACTCATCTTTAATTGTAATGATTCTTGATCTTTTGAAACTCTCATGTCCCTTAAGTTTTGAAACTCGTGACCTTTGAGTTTTGAAACCTCCAAGTATTAATGTTCATGTATATACCTATAAATAGTATGTAGCATTGTAAAGAGAATAGGAGATATACAAATATACTATAACTTATATGATATGAGGATGCTCTCTTTTCACTAATCATTATTCTTAATATTAGTATTCATTTATAATATTTTTGATGTTATAAAATATTAGTAAAATTAAGAATAAAGATGATTAGAGGAAAGAGAGTATTCTCATTGTATTTTCATGTGTATCACTCACTTTACAATGCTATTATTTATAGATATAAGAACATCAATACTAGGAGGTTACAAAACTCAAAGGTCATGAGTTTCATAACTCAATGGACATGGAAGTTTCAAAATCATTATAATCAAAGATAAGAAAAATGAATCTAGACATCCATTGTATGAATCTAGACATCCATTATAATTTTATAACACTCCCCCTTGGATGTCTATTGTATAGCTATACGCATTGAAAGCGGCCTCATTAAAAACCTTACCAGAAAAAATCCAATGGGAAAAAAACCTTAGTTAAAGAAAAAAGAGTGCAGCGCGTATTAGCTCCCCCTCATGAATGTATCCTTAAGTCCTTCAGCTGTCGCATTCCAATATTACGATGCAATACTCCAAACGTTGTAGTTGGTAATGCTTAGGTGAACAAATCTGCTAGATTATCTTTTAATCGAATTTGTTGAACATCAATGTCACCACACTTATCAAGGTAATGCGTGAAAAAGAATTTTGGCGAGATGTGCATTATTCTATCTCTTTTGATGTATCCTCCTTTTAATTAAGATATACATACATCATTATCTTCATACAGAATGGTTGGAGTTCCTTTACGGGAGGATAAACCGCATGTTTCACGAATATGTTGAGTCATTGATCTTAACCACACACATTCTCGACTTACTTCATGGATTACAAGTATTTCAGCATGATTAGATGAAGTGACAACTAATGTTTGCTTTGTAGATCTCCATGACATAGCATTATCACCACACATAAAGAGATAACATGTTTGAGATCGACATTTATGTGGATCAGATAAATATCCTGCATCAGCATATCCAACTAATTTATGGTTATCATTATTTGAATAAAATAATCCCATATCCATAGTTCCTCGTAGGTAACGAAAAATATGTTTAACCCCATTTTAATGTCTCCGGGTAGGAGAAGAGTTATATCTTGATAATAAATTCATAGAGAATGCTATATCAGGTCGTGTATTATTAGCAAGATACATTAATGCACCAATTGCACTGAGGTATGGTACTTCAGGACCAAATAATTCTTCATTATCCTCACGAGGTCTTAAAGGTCATTTTTTACATCAAGTGATCTAACAACCATTGGGGTACTCAATGGATGAGCTTTATACATTAAAGCACCAATTACATTAAGATATAGTAATTCAGGACCAAAACATCAATTTCACGATGATATGGCACTTCAGGACCAAAAGTTTCTTCATCTTTTTCTTGTGGTCAAAACGTATCTTTCTTGATATCAAGTGACCAATCTATCATTGGAGTACTCAAAGGATTTATATTATCTATGTAAAGTTGCTTCAGGACTTTTTCTGTGTATGTTAATTGATAAACAAGAATTCCATAGTTCAATTTATAGGCCAAGACAAAAATTTATCTTACCAATATCTTTCATCTCAAATTTGTTATTTTTGTTGACTCTTCTAGAGTAAGATCTTTCATCAATAAACATAGTAATAATAGCAAATTCAGATTCTGATCTTTTGATAAAAAATGCATGCACAAATTAGATTATTCTCAAATCCTTCTTTCAAAAGATATCCACTAAGGCGATTATTCCATAATACGCATCTGGATTGCTTTAACCCATATAAGGATCTGTGTAGCTTGATAGAATACAAACTTCGAGATGTAGAATTATATGCTTCAGGCATTTTATATCCTTCAGAAATTTTAATGTAGATATAATTATCTAATGTTCCATATAGATATGATGTAACAACATCAATTAATTTCTCTTGCTACTAAGCTAATTAAAAATTTGAATGTCATTACATCCATTATAGGAGCATCTTTTTTTTCATAATCAATGTTAGCTCTCTACGAGAAACCTTGTGCTATAAGTCGCTCTTTGTACATTATAATTTTATTTTTCTCATTTCGTTTATGTACAAATACCCATTTGTATCCAACAAGCATTGTACCTTCAGGTGTTCGGACTAAAGGTTCAAAAACTTCATGTTTATTTAGTGAATTTAATTCTGTTTAAATCGCCTCTTTCCACATTGGCCAAATATTTCTACATTGATCAACGATTTGTGGTTCATATTCATGATCATTACTTCTGGTAATATCAAGAACAATTTTATATAAAAATATGTTGTCGACAATGATTTTATTTCTATCCAATATATGTCTCCTGTATATACATAATGTATCGAGATCTCGTTATTTTTAGGTACCTGATCCTCTTCAGGAGATAACTCATCCTCTTCAAGGGATAACTCTTCAAGAGTTTTATTTATAGGAGATTTTTGTTCATGAGTTTTGGATAGATCAATAATTTACCTGTTTCATGGCTATAGCCTCTTTATAGGCTGCAACTTGTTTTTCTTGCACTTTCTTCTTTTGGGAAATTTTATCTTTAACACCGATCATTCTTCCACGTTTCAGGTGTGACTTTGATTCAATTTGTTGTTGTATTAACTGATTTTCCTACAGGGACTTCAATCCCTACTAGAGTATTAGCAGCTAGAATGTGAGATATCACTATTTTTTTATTATCGGTGAAAAATTCTGATAATTAATTTGCAATTCATTGCAAATGAATAATCCTTTGAAATTCTAGTTCATATTGATTTGTATAAGAATCAAGATTAAATAATGTTGAAATATTTCAATTAATCTCCCATTGTGCTTCAGGCAATGATCTCACATCGTGCTTCAGGCAACGACTTTTCTCCCCCTAATGATGGGAAAATTGTTTCATTAAAATAACAATCCTCAAAATATACCTTAAAAATATCACTTATTGAGGTTTTGATGCAGCATGCAAAATGACCCCAAGCATATATTGGTAATTTTAATTTCATAATCAAAGGTCGAGCAATAATTTAAAGTCTCTTAAAAATTGATTCAGCTATACCATTTTGAGTATGTGTATGTGCAACATGATGTTTAACATAAATTCCAATTAACATGCAATATTCATCAAAAACTTGAGATGTGAATTTTACCATCATTATCTAAATAAATTTTTCTAATTATATAATCAGAAAATTATACTTGCGACCTAATTATTTGAGCAATAAGCATGGGAAATGCAATATTTCAAGCTAAAAGTAAACATACATGTGATCATCTAGTTAATGCATCAATTAAAACCATAAAATACTTGAATGTACCACACATGGTGGGTGTATAAGTTCAAATAGATCACCTTGAATTCTTTCTTAGAAAGATGAATACTAAATAACAATAATTAAATGTGATAGTTTGGTAATTAATTTACTTCGATATAATCAACAGGTAAAGGAATCTTTTGGTTCTTTAAGAGATGTTCAAGGGAGTTTTCAATAATTCAACATATCGTTATTGATCCTAGATGATCATACCAAATCATAAAAATATTTGGATCCGAACACTTCTGGTGTATTGCACATGTCACTTCGGGTGTATTACAACATTTGTTTCCACTATTCTCATTTTAATATAATATAACCCATAAGAGAAAATATACAATTTTTCTAATATGAGCTTTTGGCTCAAACTATTGAAGTAATATATAAAAAAATCACTTCCTTCGTTATTGGTTTCAATATAATAATCATTATAACGTATATCCTTAAAACTGAGTAAATTTCTGCTTGTCTCAAAAAATATAAAGAATCATCAATACAAAATTTTGTGCCCTTTGACAACATTATAATCGCTCTTCTAGAGACTAATTGAGTTTGATGAATAATCTGTAACACCCCATTCCCACATCGAAAGATAGGGGTAAAATTTGTCTGCATATAAGGAAAAAATAAGTTACTACCAATAGTACCTTCAAGTCATGACCTTTTGGGTGAGCCCCGGTGGTGGGCTAAGTTGACCCAAGAAGATTCTATTGGGCCAGTAGTTTGAGGCCTTATTTTGATGGATTTGATTCGATTCAGACTTGGGATTTGACCCAAGATTTGTTCCGGACTCGGGATTTGACCTTGGTTGTTACATATGGTGTAACACCCTCTTTCCGAAATAGAAAGAGGTTACACAAAACTTAACAAAACTAATGAATTTAATAGCAAGGCTCAAAGACACAAAAGAATAGTCTTAAAATCTGATAAATACCACAAGTCAACCATAATAAATCTCAAACTATTTCAAACCACGATCTAAAATAATTAATACAATTCCAAACAAACTAATGTATCATAACCTAAACATAATATATCTAAATCATTTGGATAAGAGGGAGCTCTCGTCACACTTGCCCTTGATTCCCCTGATTACCTGCCGAAAGAAAAACACAGCATGTGTGACGTCCCCAAAATAGGTCCACACGACCCATTCTGAGTCTCCAGATATCATACTATAAAAATCAAATACAAACTTCATTTATAAAACTGTTGAACTATCGTGCAGAATACGACCACAGTTAAACTGTGAGTTTTAATACAAATGTATGTAACTCTCATGGTGCCTCGACCACAACCTTACAATGGTACTTTACATAAAAGTACAGTCAAAAACTGTTTTAGAAATTAAAATCTTTGGGAAGTGCTCAAGGAAACCTTCGTACATAGGAGGCCATGAATCTAAGTTATGATAGATGTCATATGTCCAGAGAATTATCCTTGGTTGACCCAATAGACCCCAAAGAAAAATGAGAAGATTAATATCATGTTCTTTCCAATGGTGAGTCTTCTCTTGACATATAACTATCTCCACTGTCTGTAATTGAAAATTATATTTCAACCAAACTCCAAGATCATATAGGTAGTGCTCATAGATATACTCAGCAAGTGGATGTGCACAACCCTGTCTTATGATAACACGAGGTTATATGTTATTAGACATCTTGTATGATAGTGGCAAAACACCCTTCCAATGTTGGGTTCGCCTCACCCTATTTGGTTCACCAAAATTAAATATCAAATGACGTATACAATACGACACACTTATCTAAAGTTCTCAATAAAATTATTTTCATACTATTTAGGGAGAACCTCAACAGCTATAGACCACAGTTTTATTCTCCTGTTACCCCCGCTCGACCCAGCTACACTCTTATTACCTAAAAGGAATTGTGAAGCAAAAGGGTGAGCACAACTAGCCCAGTAAAGAATGTCATGACTAAAGATAATTTGCATCATCAATAGCCTTCATCAATAATAAATCAGAGATTTAGAACATATGGTAGATGATAAAACTTTTCAACCATAGTTGCAGTGAAACGAGTAATCCATAAGAAGAGTCAAATAGACCATCAGGTCTATTATCTTCTACATGTTAAAAGTCCACCAATAATGTTTTATCCCTGTAACATCAATCAACAATCTCTGTCCACAATCATTTGAATAACTCATAATCATAATTGTGATTCTAAATTCCTCTTCGGACCCAGGACGAAGATAATTTTCATCACCTATCTTCACCTGAAACATCAAAAAGTCATGGTTATACCAAATCACAATTCCTGCTCATAATCATACTAATAAATTCATCTTTGCATTACGGCCAAAGATATTCATTAACAATTCATCTTTTCACCACAGGCCAAAGACATATAACTGTATTTTAGAAGAATCAAGTAGAGCATGATATCTATTATCTTTTACGAATTAAAAGTGTATAATCAATATGTTATCGCTGAGACTAAGCTTAATAAATAATCAAAATCATCGAATCATCCCTGCACTACGGCCAAGGATATTCATGTAATCATCAGTGGTCATGATTATACCGAATAATCCCTGGTTATAATCATACCAATAACTGTCCATCAATGCACTACTGGCCAATGAGGACTTTTACCACATCATCTATAATATTACGGGTCATGATTATACCGAATGATCCCTGGTCATAATCATACCAATAAACAGTTCATCTATGCAAATAAGCCAAAGATACTCATCAATTAATAGTTCATCTTTGCACGTAAGCCAAAGATATACAACTGTAAAACCAATAATCAACAGTCTATCTTTGCACGTAAGCTATAGATATACAACTGTAAAACCAATAATCAACAGTCCATCTTTGCACGTAAGCCAAAGATAACTTTCATAATAATATAAGCATGAGGATGATGACAATGATATAAGCATTAATCAAACGAAATCAAGGATAAATATTAAAGACTTTAAATTTATCCAGAGTTTAAAAATAACCAAATTGTCAACATGATACTGCTTTGTGGAGTAAAATTTAAGAATAATATTCATGTACCAAAAATAATTTGGACAGAAAAGAAATATAATTTTCGGGTAAATAGTACCCCGCAATAGTACCCTATGAATAGTACTTTGGGAATAGTACCTCGTGAATAGTACTCTGGCATGAAAAGTACCCCAAATACCCGAGTGAATAATATTCGGGTGAATAGTAATTTGGGTGAATAGTAACCCATGAATAGTACTCCGACACGAAAAGTGCCCCGAATACCCGAGTGAATAATACTAGAGTGAATAGTAACTGGGTGACTAGTAACCCGTGAATAGTAACTCGTAAAAAAAATACCAAAGAAAATGATATTCCATGACGTGTATAAAAGAAATGATATCTCATACGAGTATAATAGAATATACGAAACTGCAAATGAATTTTCACCCGCCATGCGGTAATCCACGTAGACAGATCATTTCCATAATTTAATAAAGAATGATTACGAATGATCATTCACCATGCCTGCGGTAATCCACATAGACAGGTTATTCCAACAGAATAATAAAGAATGGAATAACAGAAGAATTCACCATGCATGCGATAAACCGCACAGACAAGTTATTCCCAACCGAATAATAAAGAATGAAACCAGGTCATGCGTAATCCGTACAGACAGGATATTCCAACAGAATAATAAAGAATGGAACCAGGTCATGCGTAATCCGTACAGACAGGATATTTCAACAGAATAATAAAGAATGGAATAACAACAGAATTCACCAGGCATGCGATAGACCACACAGACAGGTTATTCCAATAGAATAATAAAGAATGGAATAATAGAAGAATTTCACCATGTATGCGGTACTTCGCATAGACAGGTTATTCCAACATAATAATAAAAAATGGAATAACAACCCTTACGAGTATTGAAAGAAAATAACTCTCTTCATGAGTACGAAAGAATAATACCCCTTACCTTAGAAGAAACTGGATATTAGAATAGTGAGTTAGCAGACTTCTCTTCTTTTTCTCTATAATTTCTCTCTATAATAATTGCTCTATAGCTTTAGTGAATTGGTGAAAAATAATGAAGGAATGAGCTTCTATTTATAGGAAAATATAGTTTCCATAATTACACATTTTGGGGCTCGAAATATTACAGTATAATACCTTCATTTTTAATTTAGTCATGCAAGTATTATCAAACTTGCATCACCTCCCCCAATAGTAAATCATGTGAATCAATAGTAAATCATGTGACTCAATAGTTTTAAACATGTGAACAAATTAATTATGGTATAGTACCTTCATCTATACCTCCATTTTTAACTTAGTTATGCAAGTATTATGAAACTTGCACAAACTCCCCTAATAGTAAATGAATGTGATTCAATAGTATACACATGTAAACAAATAGTTATAATCATGTGAATTAATAAAAATTAATTGTTCATTTATTCGATTAATTACCCGATAACTTCCGGACATCAATTATTATCGAAATAAATGCCGATTTCTACTAACTCTAAGAATTCCCACACAATGGAACTATCAATTTCATCTTTAATCAACACGAACTTATTCATCATTAATATTATAATTTACAATATTTAACAACCAGGTCATTCCCAGGAAAGAGGGGGCTTTCCAATAAGGATTTCTCCCTATTAGCGCGCAATTAGGTGACCAAATCTCTCCTTGACAGAACTTCTAGACATTGTCAATATTGCAAATAATAATATGAATAACTTTGTCGTCTCAATTATTGATTCAATAATATATAAAATATTATGCAGATGATACTATGACAATAACTGAATCAATAATATGAGAGATATGATGCAGTAATTATTGTAACAATAATTGAGTATAACTGACTGACTTCTGACGTAAGCATCAATAATCAATACCGTGTGCTACTATGCAACCACGCGTATTACTGTACTTTTACTACCGAGTAGTTCAACAGTTTTAACGGTAACACTTTCGATGTTATTTTTATAAAAAGATAATTTTGTCGTTTCCTTACTACGATAATACTTTCATTGTTGGGTCCACCAATTATTGTGCCGTCCTACGGATATTCCCCAACAAAAAGAATATTCCCCGACCAAATAAATATTTTATAACAACTTGCATACTTTGAAAAATTTTCACATATCGCCCTTAACTTTAACCTTTTATCAATTTAACCATTTACTAAATAGAATAATTATAAAAAAATTGAATACTTTCATTTCATAAAATTCGGGGTCTCATAGCATAAGCCAAATGGCCAGTATAGATATAGAATACAAATAATGAACCGAAATAACTAACTCAATTAAATGAAATGAGACGAAAACAAATGAAACGAAACGAACAAAACTAACACAACGAAATAATAGGCTGAACCAAATGGCTGGGTGTTATTTCATACCGAGCTCAAAATAAATAGTAATATACCTTGCCACACAGGCAAGTCAAATAATAACACACATGCAATCAAAATAATGCCACACAGGCAATCACATATCGGACTGCGCAATCCAGATGCATACAAAATCGAAAGGCGTGTTTGGCACAAACATCACCAATCCGCGGAATAGAACAGAACAGAACAGAACCGAAAACTAGGGTCGACCCATACGCCTCCCACAATAAAATACCAAATGGCCAACTCCCAACGGAGCACAAAATGGAGATGCCATGGACTGATCACATCGCCACAGAAGGTGTCATTCCTCAGTGCCAAGAGGACATGCATGTGGTACCCCCACAGGTGGTTATAGATCAGGTATACCCTACGGTATTCTAACAAAAATATAGTGTCACAACACATGCGACAAAATATCAACACAGAGGGGTTCTAACGTGTACATGTTAAATCGAACGAAACATCAACACAAGTCTCCAAAAATATACTAACATGTACATCACTACAAAAATCGAAATAAATATTAAACATGATAAACAAGTTTAAAGAGTACAAACATGAGTTCTAAATATCAATACCCAAAACGAAACTATCACTTGGATTTGAGAAGAAACAAGCATGCGAAACAATAACAACTTCTAAACAAAAACAAAACGAACAAATCAAAATTAAAAGGATTATCGTTGAAGGAGTACGGAATCCGTACCTGGAGTAAGCAATGTAATACCCAAAATTTAAATTCCATATTATTTTATTTTATTTTCTTGGTATTACATCACCTACCCCTTAAAAAGTATTCCGTCCCCGGAATCAAAAGAATAAAACGTACCTAATTATCAAAAAGATGTGAATACTCCGCTCGAATAGACTCCTCTATCTCCCAAGTAGCTTCTCGCTCCGAATGGTTTCTCCACAAAATCTTAACAAACAGAATAATCTTCCTCCTCATAGTCCGCTCTTGACAATCCAAAATCGCATCGGCTTACTCCTCACACGTAAAATCCTCCCGAATCTTATCGAACGGATATTGAACCACATGCAACGGTTGATAATGATAACTCCTCAACACCGACACATGGAATACATTGTGCATATGAGCTAGCTGTGGAGGCAAAGCTAACCGATATGCAACCTCACTGACCCTCTTCAGAATCTCAAATGGGCCAATATAATGCGGACTGAGTTTCCCTTTCAACCCAAATTGCCAAATGCCCTTCCAAGGAGAAAATTTTAGAAACACATGCTCACCAGGTTCAAACTCTAAAGTCCTCTTATGCTTATCAGCATAACACTTCTGCCGTGATCGAGCTTGTAAGACCACAACTTATTATAAATAAAATTGAATTTTTCCTCTATTCATTATTCTAAATTAATAAGGTGTTAATTTGATATAATGCTTTGGTTATGGGTGAAATGTGCAAATTTTACAAAATAAACAAGTGGTTATAAAATATTCATTTCTGTCGGAGAATATTCGTTTGGTCGTAGAATATTCTTGTTGTCGGGGAATATTCGTACGACGGCGCAACCATTTGTGGGCCCTATAATGGAAAATGGTTGGATGAAAAAAAACGACAAAGTATGAGCTTTTATAAATAACGGCGTAATTGTTACCGTTAACACTGTTGGAATACCTGGTGGTTAAAATGCAGTAATACGCGTGGTTGCACAGTAGCACACGGTATTGCACAATATTTATGAATTATTGATCATTACGTAAGAAGGCACTACTCAATAATTGTTACAGTAGTTACTGTTCAATATTTTATTTTATTGATTCAATAATTACTGCGTTGATAGTTTATATTATTGTTGTTTCAATAATTGTCACTGCACAATATTTTCCATTATCAGATCAAAAATTCATATTATTTGTATAATATTATTAGATATCATTATTGGCAATGTCTAGAAAGTTCTGTCAAGGAGAGGTTTGGTCACCTAATTGCGCGCCAGTAAGGAGAAATCCTTATCGGAAAGCCCCCACTTTCCTGGGAACGACCTGGTTGTCATAATTGTGATTCTGTAATATTGTTTGTGAATAATTAATTATTGATTTATATGATAAGAAAATATTTATTTGATGCGGATATAAATGATGGATTTTTTATGTGGTTATAAATGAAGGAATTAATGATGAGGTGTTTTATCAGTATTTTATCGGATTGGAGGTATTAAAAGATCAAATCGGTGTTCTTAAAGCTCTATTGTGTGAATTATAATTTTTAATCTGACCGTTGGATCGTTGTGTTTTTTGGATATGTTATACATATATAAGCTGAGTATATGTCCACAAATTTTAAACCGTTAAAAATGAACGTATGATTTGTTATGAATTTTAAGAGGTGACATGTTCAAAAATTATTGAAGTTTCGGGATTTATCATTTTGGTAGAAAATTCTAGAATTGGTGGGCCCCATTTTTGGTTGGTGATGAATACACATGTGGGCTGCTAATTTTTTTGTCAAAGATGGTTGCTAGCTTGCATGCATAGAAAATGAATAGAAATAATATTATTTTATTATTTTAGTCTCCTATGGCGTTCTATCATTTTTCTATAAATAGGTCGGGTTAGAATTAAAAATCATACCAGAAACAAGTTTTCTTTCTCTCTATATTGTCGAGCGTATTTTTGTGAGTATTTAGATACTTTGAGAGTTGTTGTTCGGTACAAGTTTTCTTCGGCTTTCTATCCGATATTCCGATCAGAAGTACCGTTATTTTAAGGTAAGAGATGTTATTTTCTTCTTAAATGATATTATTTTCTTCAATATCATTATGCCGAAATATTGGTTTGAACTGTTTAATCAAATTTGGAACTTTTTGTGTCGGGGTTACTATTCACGTATACGGCACTATTCACGTATACGGCACTATTCACGAATATGACACTATTCACCGAAAAATGAAAATTTTCCTTTTTGTCCAAGATGTCTATTATGGTTACTATCTTTGATTGTATCTATGTTTTGATCTTTATTTTTGAATTCTGCTTCAAAATTGGTTATTATGAAGTATTATTGATCTTGGATAAACTGTAATATGAATCCCTAATATTTGTCCTTCTGTCTCACTGGATTCGTTTTCTTTAAAATATTTTTCATCATCCTCGGTCTTAAATGATGATATTACTGAATATCTTTGGCTTGTAGTGCAAAGATGAATGATTAACTGATGAATATCTTTGGCCCATAGTGCAAAGATGAACAGGTGTTGAGATGAACATGACCAACTGGTGATACAAATGAATATCTTTGGCATGTAGTGCAAAGATGAATATTTGATTAAAGATGTATATTGATTGATGTTACATGAATAAAATATTGATGATGAACTTTTAAATCTTAGAAGATAGTAGAACTCATTCTCTACTTGACTCTTCTAATGGATTGCTGTTTCCGCTACAGAATATTGATCTAAAACTTGTTGTCTACTATATTCTATTAGATTTTTCCCTATTGAGGACTAATGATAATTTGTTGTATATTATCTTAGTCATAATATTCTTTACTGGGCTAGTTGAGCTCACCCTTTTCCTTTTTGTTCCATTTTTCTTCTCAGGAGGTGAGAACATAGCAGGATCTAGTCGGGGTATGGAGTGATGGTTCTAGAAAGATGTTTTAGCAGTCCTCACTATTTCTATAAAATAATGAATGAATAATTGTAATGAGAACTTATTTGAGTGTGGATATTGTCTAGAAGACAATATTTGTATTTAAACTCACAGTATATGTTGTCGTATTTTACACGACATTTGTATTATTGAGGTTATAGTTTGCTTTCTGTACCATGTATTTGGCGACTCAGAATGGGTGTTGTATACCTATTTTGGGGGCGTCATAGAGCCGACTTTAATTTCTCCTTAGCCACCGCTACCTTCTCCGTAGTGATTTGGACTAAATCAGGCCCTTCTATGGCCCTTTCGCCAACCTCATCCCAACAAGTTGGTGCCCGACACTTTCTACCATACAATGTCTCAAACGGAGCCATTCCAATACTTGCATGCTAGCTATTGTTACAAGCAAACTCAACTAGGCTCAAGTAATCATCCCAATTACCTGACTATTCAAGTGCACAAGATCTCAACATTTCCTCCAACGTCTGAATAGTCCGTTCGGATTGCCCATCAGTTTGCGGATGGAAAGAAGTACTAAAGTTGAGCCGAGTGCCCCAAGCTCGTTGAAACCCTTTCCAGAATCCTGAAGTGAACCATGGGTCTCGATCTGAAACAATAGACACCAGAGTACCATGAAGTCTAACAATCTCCTGCTAAAAGATTTGTGCCAACCTATCCACCGAGTAACCCTCATAGATAGCTAAAAAGTGTGCCAATTTGGTCAACCGGTCCACCACTACCCATATGGCATCATTCTTCCTGAAAGTCTTCGGTAAACCAGTCACAAAGTCCATTGTGATACCCTCCCATTTCCACACTGGAATGTTTAACTGTTGCAACAACCCACTAGCTCATTGATGTTCTATCTTCACTTGTTGACAAGTGAGGCACTTCCCAACATATTCAGCCACGTCTCGTTTCATCCCATTCCACCAAAAATTCTTCTTCAAATCCCTATACATCTTTGTAGAACATGGATGAATAGAAAATGGTGAACTATGAGCCTCAGCCAACACAGCCTCCTGAATAATTGGATCCGACGGTACACACAACCGTTCACCTAACCAAATCACACTATGGTCATCAATACGAAACTCAGGTTGCTTGCCCTCCTCTAGATTCTGCATCATACTCCACAACTCCCCATCTTCATTTTGAGCTTCTTTGACCCGCGAGATAAGAGAAGGATCCATTCTCATACCTGCCAAATGCCCATCTGAACCTTACACATACAACTCCAACTCTAGCCACTCAAAATAAGCCAAGCTTGTGTAATAAGGGCTGCTACACTCCCAAAACTCTTTCGGCTAAGAACATCTGCAACCACATTTGTCTTCCCCGGGTGATACTGAATTCTAGCATCATAATCTTTTAGAAGCTACAACCAACGCCTCTGCCTCATGTTAAGCTCCTTCTGAGTGAAAATGTATTTAAGACTTTTGTGATCGGTGAAGATATCACAAGTCTCTCCATACAAATAATGTCTCCAAATCTTTAGGGCAAAGATCACCGCTGCCAACTGCAAATAATGTATGGGGTAATTCACCTCATAAGGTTTAAGCTGCCTAGAAGCATAAGCAATCACCTTACTGTGTTGCATCAAAACACACCCCAAGCCCTTCTTAGAAGCATCAATATAAATCTGGTAACCTCCTGTCCCCGACGGCAATGAAAGTATAGGAGTTGTCACAAGTCGTTTCTTTAACTCCTCAAAACTCTTCTCACGCTTTTCATTCCACACAAACTTCTCGCCCTTTCTCATCAACTGGGTCAATGGTAAGGCAAGTAAGGAAAACCCTTACACAAACCACCTATAATACCCTGCCAAACCCAAGAAACACCTAATCTCTATCACCGTAGTAGGTCTCAGCCATTTAGTGATAGCCTCAACCTTCGCAGGATCCACCTTAATGCCTTCAGCAGAAACAACGTGGCCCAAAAATGTAACCTGCTCCAACCAGAACTCACATTTAGAGAATTTAGCATGCAACTTATCTTTCTGCAAAATCCCCAACACTGTGCAGAGATGCTACTCATGTTCTTCCTTAGACTTGGAGTAAACCAAAATTTCATCAATAAAGACAATAACAAATTGGTCCATGTACTCCATGAACACCCGATTCATCAAATCCGTAAACACCGTCGGAGCATTAGTCAACCCGAATGGCATCACCAGAAACTCGTAATGCCCATATCGAATACAAAAAGCTGTCTTAGGGATATCCTCATCCCTTACCCTCAACTGATGATAGCCCGACCTCAAGTCAATCTTCAAAAAATACTTTACTCCTTGAAGTTGGTCAAACAAGTCATCAATCCTCGGCAATGGATACCGATTCCTGATGGTGATCTTGTTCAACTCTCTGTAGTCTATACACAGCCTCACAGACCCATCCTTCTTCTTTACAAACAAGACCGAAGCACCCCACGACAAAAAAACTCAGGCGAATCACACCACGATCCAATAGCTCTTGCAACTGCTCCTTCAACTCCTGCAACTCTAACGGTACCATCTTATACGGTGCCTTAGAGATAGGCTCTGCACCAGGAACAAGCTCAATAGCAAACTCCACTTCTCGCTGCGGTGGCAACCCTGACAACTCCTTAGAAAACACATCGAAAAAGTCACAAACAATTAGAACATCCTCAATACGAGACTCACCCTTAGATGTATCCTTTACAAACGCCAAATACCCTTCGCAACCCTTTGCCACCAACTTTCCAGCCTTCAAAGATGAAATTAACTTCACCACTCTACTCGGCTGAGAACCCTGAAACACGAATTCTGGAGACTTCACATCTGCAAATAAAACCTTCTTCGCCTGACAATCGATAGTGGCCTTGTGCTTGTCCAACCAGTCCATCCCAAGAATGACATCAAAATTGTGCATACTCGTTGAAAGAAGATTATCCCTACGAATCTTATCCCCAAAACTGATCGAAAACCCTCGATACAAATCAGAAATAACAACTGAAGTCCCAATCGGGGTAGCAATAGACATAACAGAATCTAAGGACTAAGATGGCACACCCAAGTGCCGAACAAAAGATTGAGCAACAACGGAATGAGTAGAACCCGTATCAAACAAAATAGATTCCTCAAGATTGCCAACTAAAAGAGTACCAGAAACAATACCTGGTGCACCTGCCACCTGGTTATACGTCAAAACAAAAACTCGACCACCTTGACGCTGACCTCCATTGCCACCATTATCATCACCTCCACCATTTCCACGTGGCCCGGTATAATCTCCAGCCATATGACCCATCTGTCCACACAAGAAGCATGCACTGGTGAGTCTGTGACACTACCTCCCCCGATGATTAGCCCCACAAGTAGCACAAGGAGCTATCGGAATAAGATTTGGGTTACCCCCACCAGCTGGTCCCGGATAACGACCCTGATTTTGCCCCTGCTGACGATTATGCCCTTGCTAACGATTCTAACCATGGCAAGGTAGTTGAAGCTGACGATTCTGCCCTTGCTGAGGCATCTGCTGATAACCCCTATTTTGATTCTGGCCATGCCACTGTCCCTGTTGGCCCTGTTGGCCACCACGATTCCTGTTCCACTGACCACCCTGATTTTTTTAATGCTGACCCGAAGTTTGACCCTGCTGGTCATCTTTGTCCCTCTTTTGACTCCCTTCCGGTTTAGAAGACCGAAAGTCATGTTGCTCCATCTCAATATTCTTGGCCTCATTGGCCACTGCTGACACGTCTGCAAACTTGTTGTTTATAAGTTGGTGGTGATACCTATAATGAATCCGCCACTTGAACTTCTCCGCCTGTTCTACCGCGATCCCTGCTGAGGTTCCCACAAATCCTGCCAGCCTGGTGAACCTCGTCATGAAGTCCGTGATGGACTCATCATCTTTCTATTGAATAGACAGATACTCTCTGGCATAGGCCTCTTTATCAGCAGTTGGAAAATATTGCTGATAAAAGACCTCACAGAACTTAGCCCAACCAAGTGTCCCAACATATCCATCACCCTTTGTTACTTTCACCGCCTTCCACCACCTCTGTGCATCCTCTTCCAGCTTGTAAGCAGCAAGTAATACTTTTTGATTATCCGAACACCCCAACACATCAAAAATATTCTCTAAGTGAGCAATCCAATTCTCTGCATCAATAGGAGTCGAAGCTGAACTGAATGCTTGTGGTTTCTGCTTCTGAAATATCTCCAACCATACATACATTGGAATCACCTGCTAATCATGACCATCTACATTCTATTCCTCTTCGTTTTCTTGCGGACCATTATTTTCTAGGTTCTCTTGCTCAGGAATTTCTGGTGGCGGTTGCTGCATTGCCTGTACAACCCGTGCCAACAACTAAGGTAAAGCTTGGTTCACCGCCTAATTCACTAAGGTAGCCAATTGAGCATTAAACTGATCATTAGGTTGCTCATTGGGCTGACCCTCACCTCTTCCCCTATTGTTACCTCGCCTCCCAGAAACTCTAGCGGATCTACGAGCCATCTAAGAAAGAGATCATGAACATAAACAAAGCAGATTAGAGACAAATTCAAATATAGCTGATATGATAGCTGAACAGAAAATCAAACAGAACAAAAACCTAACCCAGAAGTCTACCTATAACTCACAGGTCAAACCTAAATAGGTTTTTTACAAGAAAGAACCTAAGCTCTGATACCAACTCTGTAACACCCCCTTTCTGAAATAGAAAGAGAGGTTACACAAAACATAACAATACGAATGAATTTAATAGCAAGGCTCAAAGCCACAAAAGATTAGTCTTAAAATCTGATAAATACCACAAGTCAACCATAATAAATCTTAAACTATTTCAAACCATAATCTAAAATAATTAATACAATTCCAAACAAACTAATGTATCATAACCTAAACATAATATATCTAAATCATTTGGATAAAAGGGAACTCTCGTCACACTTGCCCTTGATTCCCCTGATTACCTGCCGGAAGAAAAATACAACATGAGACAAATGCCCAGTATGGATATAGAATACAAATAATAAACCGAAATAACTAACTCAATTAAATGAAAAGAGATGAAACGAACTGAAATGAAACGAACAAAACTAACACAACCAAATAATAGGCTGAATCAAATGGTTGGGTGTTATTTCATACCGAGCTCAAAATAAATAGTAATATACTTTGCCACACATGCAAGTCAAATAATACCCCACAAGCAATCAAAATAATGCCACACAGGCAATCACACATCGGACTGCACAATCCAGATGCATAAAAAATCGGAAGACGTGTTTGGCACAAACATCACCGATCCGCAGAACAGAGCAGAACCGAAAACTAGGGTCG
This sequence comes from Panax japonicus, assembly GCA_020205505.1. Lineage (NCBI taxonomy): Eukaryota > Viridiplantae > Streptophyta > Magnoliopsida > Apiales > Araliaceae > Panax > Panax japonicus. Next base: position 66,601,710 of record CM035095.1, on the reverse strand, counting down.
ACCCATACACCTCCTACAACAAAACACCAAATGGCCAACTCCCAACGGAGCACAAAACGGAGACGTCGTGAACTGATCACACCACCACGGAAGGTGTCATGCCTCAGTGCCAACAGGACATGCCTGTGGTACCCCCACAGGTGGTTATAGCTCAGGTATACCCTACCGTATTCTAACAAAAATACAATGTCACAACACATGCGACAAAATATCAACACAGAGGGGTTCGAACGTGTACATGTTAAATCGAACGAAACATCAACACAAGTCTCCAAAAATATACTAACATGTACATCACTACAAAAATCGAAATAAATATTAAACATGATAAACAAGTTCAAAGAGTACAAACATGAGTTCTAAATATCAATGCCCCAAAACGAAACTATCACATGGATTTGAGAAGAAACATGCACGTGAAACAATAACAACTTCTAAACAAAAACAAAACGAACAAATCAAAATTAAAAGGATTATCGCTGAAGGAGTACGGAATCCGTACCTGGAGTAAGCAATGTAATACCCAAAATTTAAATTTCATATTATTTTATTTTCTGGGTATTACATAATCACTCTTCCATAGTCTTCAATTATGTTTGATAAATAATCCCTCTTTTAGAGCCTTTAATTAAGTTTGATGAGCTTCTGGTCCATACAACTTCATATATGCAAAAACATAAATTTAACTTTATTACTTGAAACATAAATAAAATATATAATAAAAATACTTAATATAACGTTATAATATAATGAAATAAAAATAATTAATTGGTATGAACATTTCTATCAACATCATCAAGGAAATCATAAATATCAAAATTAGTTATATTCACTCCATTTGAAAAATCAAAATAATTCATGGGATCTTCAGGATCATTATGATCAATAAAGTTTATTTCAATTCTATTTCCTTTTCTTTTATGGAGTCTTGGTGCAAATTATCAAATGTTTAGGAGTACGATGGGTACATTCTCTTTTTTCTATTGATTGTTCTTTTCACGCTCTCGACCACAATCATAATTTTCTCTGTAATTATCAAATGAGGTTCCATTCACTTCAGGGAATGTAATAGAATCGGTCGAGCGAGATTGTTAATTTTTTTCTTTTTAGCGAAAACTCATTATTTTGTACAGCCACTAGAAGACATAATATCACTTCTGGGAACATAGTTTCATTTATCGCTTCAGGGAATATTTTATGAACTTTTACTCTCGATATTGCTGCTGCAGGAACATATTCGAGGCATGAAATATAATAAATATTTTTTCTAACATGTTTTCATTAATATATTTTTTTCACATAATTTTAATAGTGAGATTATTTTTAAAAAATATAGAATTGTTCTCACTCAACACTTTTAAAATCTTGCAACTTCAGGTGCAACCAATTATAACAAGCTTTTGGGAGAAATACAAATTTTTTATTCTCATATCTTTCCTTTAAAATTATTTCATAAGACAAGTGAGTCTTTTACTGTAATGTACTCATATTTTAATTTTTCCATGGAGATGATAGCGAATAAAAATTATTAATTTTGCATGATCCTACAGGGGATGCATGATTGCCAACTATAATTGTATCTCCAAGTTTCTTTGACTTTAGATGAATATCATCATTAAGAGTACATGACAAATAATTCTTGCTCTATATAAATCAAGAGCAATAAATTCAAATTTATAAGATTTAAATATTAAATAACTAAACATATTCCCCACCAAATTAAATAATTATATATGTTCAGATTTAATTGTAATGAAATAATTTATAGAAATGCAGTAAAACACAAAACTAAATTTGTCCATTAAAACTAAATAACAAACCAATACTACTAAAGCATATTTGTCTTTGTAACTTCATACAAAAATATATCAGAAAGATCATTAGAAATATATCAAATATGCTACCGTGCCAAAAATAAATATATTAAAAGATCATTAGAAATATATTGAAATAGAAAGCAATAATAAAACTAAAGATTATAACCATCCATGTGGCTTTTGCTGAACAACTAGTAATGATAATAGCTATAGATAAAATAATAGAAACATTTGCCTTCAGTGGTTTGAATTTGATGACTACCTATTTATTCTTATAACTTGTGTATGTAAAACATGCATTATTAATCTACGACCATATTACACTACTTTATCATATATATATATATATATATATATATATATATGATTAAATTTAATTGTAATGAAACAATACTTACATTTAGTTGCACTACAAGAAAAAGCTTTATTTCCGACGGAATTATGGTCGACTAAACATATTTAGTCGATGTTAATCTAAGACCGACTAAATATTTAGTCGACATTAAGTCAGCCGGCATTAATGTATCCTCGACGGACATCAGTCGGATTTAAGCCCTCTTCCTTGGCGCGAGGGTTTCCCGCCAGCGCGAATATATAATCGACAGAATATGTGTCATCCTCGACTGAATACTTCGTCGAGATTAGCTTATTGTCGACAGACATAACCTCGACGGACGTCCGTCGGAAATAAACCTAAAAAAAACCCTTCCCCTTCCCCGCGCCCTCTCATTTTCATATCTTTCCCTCTCTCCCTCTAAAACTAGTCGAATGATCTCTCTCTCTCTCATACACCCAACCCCCTCTCCACCGGTCCCCCACCCTGCACCCGGTACCCCCACTCCCCCCACCCGGTCTTCCCCCTGCTCGACGTACCCACCCTGCCCCGGTACCCCCACCCCTCTCCCCTTGTCGACGTCGTCCCCCCACCTACGTCCCGGTACCCCACCTCACCCTCCCCCAGGTACCCCCACTCCCAAACCCCTTCCCTCGGTACCCCCACCCGTCTCCCCCAGATCCTCGACTCCCTGTCTTGATACCACCCCCACCCAGCACTCACTACCGCCGGTCACCACCCACTATCGCCAGACTTAGACTTTGTTATTTCCTAATTTTTTAGGTATTGAGTATATATTATATATGTGTTAGTAGTATGAAATTTGAGTATGGAATTAGTGTATGAATTTGGTATTATAATGTGCAATTGGTCTAAATTTATTTTGTTTTGGATTGATATTACTAGAATTTTGGTATTATAATGTATGAATTCTGTTTTTTGTTTATAATTTATCTAAAATTGGTCATTTGGGTCTGAAATTGGTCATTTGCAGCTTCTGTACATGTATAGAATTTTGGTATTATAATGTAGCTTCTGAATTCTATTTTTTATGTAATTGCAGTGTATATTTCTTCAATTTCAATATTGTATGTTGTATATTAATAACAGTAAAGTAATTTTATGCTTGATATTTCTGACAAAATTTCTCATGAAATTCTGTCAGAATTCTTGAGATGCAAAATATGTTGGCTCTAATAACTATTTATTACTTAATTTACTAATACTAAAATTCACTAATTAAGTAGTAGCATTTACTTAATTAGTTTTCGACAAATAATTTATACTTCAAATATCTATTATTTTAATCAATTTAATTAAAAAAACAAAAACAAAATAAAAATTCACTATTTAATATACTAATATATAATTCAGAATAAAATAAAATAAAGTTTAATAAATGAAATAAATATAATTTAATATATAAATAGATTAAATTAAAAATAAAAATTATTAATAAATAAATAAATAAAATAAAATAATAAATTTCATTTAATTTAGTTTATTGAATAAAATAAATTTTAAAAATGAGATAATATAATATAATAAAAAAATAAATTAAATTAAAATAATTAATAAATTAAAATAATATAAAATAAATATAAAATAAAATAAATTTAATTTAATTTAGTAAATTAAATTAAAATTAAATTTAATTTAATTTATTAAAAAATTTAAATATTATATTATATAATACAAAATAAAATAAAATAAAATAAAATAATTAATAAAATAAATTAAAATAATACAATAAATCAACTCAAAATAATAAACTAAGTAGCATTTGCTTAGTTGGGATGCAATTCAAATAGACTGAATATATTAGAATGTTGTCGCGGAAATAAAATAATATACTTTGCAACTTAATTAAAAACCCGTTTGACAAGTAGGAGTGAATATCGAACAGTAATCTCTATAGATTTCAAATAACAATTCTAATAAACTATGTACCATTTACTTAGTTTATCATTGGCAAAATAAACTAAGTAGCATTTGCTTAGTTTGCCACAATTTTCAATAAACTCGATAATACTCTACCTACATATATATGTACTCTTCACCATGTTGCAGGATTCGACGTAGCAGTTGCATCTAATAGTACTCCAACCGGTTCCTCGACAGCAATTAAAAAAAAGGGTCGTAGTTTCTATTTGTGTTTTATACTCGAATAATAAAGTTAATTGAATTATTGAAGACATTTGTAACGACCCCAAAATAGGTCCATTCAATCCAACCCATTCTGAGTCGCCAAATACATGGTACAGAATACAACTACAACTTTATTACAACAATTATCGTGCAAAATACAACAACACATATACTGTGAGTTTGGATACAAATATATACCAAATGTGACACATGTCCCAACCGTGGACAACACCTCACAGTGACACCTTACATAAAGGTATAGTCAAAAACTGTTTTAGAAACTAAAATCTTTGGGAAGTGCTCAAGGAAACCTTCGTACATGGGAGGCCATGCGTCTAGGTTATGATAGATATCATATGTCCAGAGAATTATCCTTGGTTAACCTAATAGACCCCAAAGAAAAACGAGAATATTACTATCATATTCTTCCCAATGGTGAGTCTTCTCTTGATTTATCATTATCTCCACTGTCTCAAATTAAGAATTATACTTCAAACAAATACCAAGATTATATAGGTAGTGCTCGTAAATATACTCAGCAAGTGAATGAGCACAACCCTGTCTTATGATGACACGAGGTTGTATGTCATTAGACATCTTGTATGATATTGGCAAAACACCCTTCCAACGTTGGGTTCTTCTCTTCCTATATGATTCACTAAATATAACTACTAAAAGATGTATACAACACACTTGTCTATACTGTTTAGGGAGAACTCCACAGCTAGAGACCACTTGTTACCCCCGCTCGACCCAGCTACACTTTTATTACCTGAAAGGAATTGTGAAGCAAAAGGGTGAGCACAACTAGCTCAGTAAAGAATATCATGACTAAAGATAATTAAATTATCAATAGCATTCATCAGTAATAAATCAGAGATTTAGAACATATGGTAGATGATAAAACTTTTCAACCATAGTTGCAGCGGAACGAGCAATCCATTAAAAGAGTCAAATAGACTAAAAAGTCTATTATCTTCTCCACATTAAAAGTCCACCAATAATGTTTTATCCCTATAACATCAATCAACAGTTCCTTTCCACAATCATATGAATAACTCATAACCATAAGTGTGTTTATAAATTCCTCTTCTCATCTAGGACGAAGATAATTTACATCACCTGTCTTTACCTGAAACATCAAAGATCATGGTTACACCAAATCACATTTCCTGTTCATAATCATACTAATAATTTCATCTTTGCACTACGGCCAAAGATATTCATTTGTATCACCAGTTGGTCATGTTCATCTCAACACATGTTCATCTTTGCACTACTGGCCAAAGATATTCATCAACAATTCATCTTTGCACTACAGGCCAAAGATATTCATCAATAATTCATCTTTGCACTACAGGCCAAAGATATTCATTAATAATTCATCTTTGCACTACAGACCAAAGATATTCCTCAACAGTTCATATTTGCACTACAGGCCAAATATATTATTATCTCAAAGAAATATATAATCATTTTAGAATTTATATAAACAATAATTATAACCATGTTGATCATTTCACCTTTGCACTTAAGCTAAAGATATTCAATTATATATTCAATGGTCATGATCATACCAGTCAACAATTCAACTTTGCACTACTGGCCAAAGAGAACCCATAGTCATGATCATACCAAAAATCTACCCATCTTTACACTCAAGTCAAAGAGAAATATCATCATTAGGGTTATAAAAATATTATATATGATAGTAAAATCAATATAATCAAAACATCTAGATTTAATCTCAAGAGTAATATTCATAAATCAACTATAATTTGGTTAGAAATAGAAACCAATTTTATCGTGAATAGTACCCGTGAATAGTAACTCGTGAATAGTAACTCATGAATAGTAACTCGTGAATAGTAATTCTGACATGAAAAAAGTAGAAATTCCACAATAAAATCCATGCCAATACTTCGGTATAATGATATTGAAAGAATAATATTTCTTAAGCTTATAAACAATTTATTTTAATTGTTTACACTTTACTAAATAGTGCATTTAATCATCTTAAAATGCCAAACTCATAAGATTTAATCACCAAATAACCAAAACCCTCATCAAAATTATGCATATACCTCATATAAGATTCTGAAGCCATAAAATCATATTTTCCAATTTTCTTACTTCACATAACATATTTAATTCATTTACTCATAACTAGTCCATTTTTATGAAAAATACCAAATCAATTCCAAAAATATTTCTTTTCCGGGATTTAGCAGAATATAGTCCCATATTGAACATATATTTTTCTCAGAATTTTTAAAAGTCATTTACTATTTTTCATATGGCCAAAACTGCCAAATATTTAGACATTTATCATAAATTATACATTTGTCCAAAAATTTCGGAATTCACAGAGTATACTCATGTTATATAGATGTACTCCCAATAAAAATTTCATCAACTTTGGAGTTAACCACAAGGAGTTATAAGCGGTTACTTTTAAAAAAAGTATTTTCTCATAAAATTCATAACTCTTAATCTATACATCCAAAAATCGCCATCTTTGGACACAATCAATAAAACTCATCAAAATATTATTTCAAATTTTTTTTCAGAGTTTTTGAAGGTCAGAAAAATTACGAAACTGAAAAACATAACAACCCTTAAAATCCCTTACTATCCCTTACCTCAAGAGAGCAGCACTTCTGACTGGAATAACGCTGAACGAACTTGCACCGAATAGAAACTCTCAAAATTTCTAAATACTCACAAAAATATGTTTGATAATATAGAGAGAGAAAACTTATGTTTCTGGTGTGTTTTTCAATTCTAACTTAGCCCTCTATTTATAGGAAAATGCTAGAACGCCAAAGGAGACTAAAATAATAAAATATATTATTTTCTTATTCTTTTTTCAATTCTTACGTCTCCACCAACCAAGCAAGCCACCCTTGAACAAAAACTCCAGCAGCCCTCATGCATAATCAACACCAACCAAAGTGGGTCCCACCATATAATTTAATAAAAATTATTTTATTTTCCGAAACTTCAATAATTCATAGAAAATAGCTCGGTTATCAGAAAAATACGAATTTTATGTCTATTCTGACTGAAATCGAATTCTCTACAACTTTGTAACTTTGAGTTTTTCTAAATTCCAAACAAAAATTATCCGAAATCCACAAACGGATGATTTTAAACACCGTTTCAACACCTTTTAAAATTCATAACAAATTATACGTTCGATTTTAACGGTTCAAAATTTGTGAACATATACTCTACTTATATATGTATAACATATCCAAAAATCACAACGATCCAACGGTCGGATTAAAATTATAACTCACACAGTAATCCTTTAAGAACACCGATTTGAGTTTTTAATACATCCAATCCGGCAAAATACTGATAAAACACTTCAACAGTAATTCCACATAAATAAATCCATCATCTATATCCACATCAAATAAATATTTCCTTATCATATAAATCAATAACTAATTATTCACAAATAATATTACAGAATCGCAATAATGACAACCAGGTGGTTCCCAGGAAAGAAGGGTCTTTTTAATAAGAATTTCTCCTTACTGGTGCGCAATTAGGTGACCAAACCTCTCATTGACAGAACTTTCTAGACATTGCCAATAATGCTATCTAATAATATTATTCAAATAATATGAATTATTGATCTGATAATGAGAAATATTGTGCAGTGATAATTATTGAAACAACAATAATATAAAATATCAACGCAGTAATTATTGAATCAATAAAATAAAATATTGAACAGTAACTACTGTAACAATTATTGAGTAGTGCCTTCTTACGTAAGAATCAATAATTTAAAAATACTGTGCAATACCGTGTGCTACTGTGCAACAACGCGTATTGTTGTATTTTAACCACCAGGTATTCCAACAGTGTTAACGGTAAAAACTCAAACTTGTCATTTTCTTCATCCGACTGTTATTTTGTTATGGGGCCCACAAATGACTGCGCCGTCGTACGGATATTCCCGACAAAAAGAATATTCCACGACCAAACGAATACTTTCCGACAACAATGAATATTTTATAGCCACTTGTGTGTTTTGTAAAATTTGCATATTTTACCCATAACTTTAAACTTTTATCAATTTTAACATTTACTGAATAATAATTATAAGAAAAATTGAATAATTTTATTTCATAAAATTCGGGGTCTTACAACATTCCTCACTGTTCCATCATAACAGATGCCAACATACGGAAGGGGTTCCATTAAGTTGTTGAACAAAGTTATAGGTTAAGCAACCCTTTAAATGAGCGAATGATCACTTGTCTACTAGGAATGAAGCATTGCCTGATATGGGTCAAATCCATGACATAGACAACTTCTCACCACTCCAAATTCCTCAGATGGGTATTTGGAGTGGTGAATAGCTTTCTATGGCATGGATTGAACCCATATCAGGCAATGATTCATTCATAGTAGAGAAGTGATCGTTCGTTCATCTAGAGGGATGGAACTCCTTCGTGATGTTGTCATCTGTTATGGTGGAACAGTGAGGAATATCCGCAGTAATTCAATTAACTTTATTAATAGAGTATAGGACACAAACAGGAACTACGACCCTTTTTTTTTGTCCGATTACTGCCGCGGAACCGGTTGGAGTACTATTAGCTGCAACTGCAACTAATACGAAACTTAGATTTGCAACTAATAAACAAAGTAGCATTTGCTTAGTTTTTCACAATTTTTAATAAACTCAATGATACTCTCCCTTTGCTCTTCAATACACTCATATATATATATATGTAATATACTTTGAAACTTAGAAACCCGCTTGACATTGACTCAGTAGGAGTGAATGCCTAATAGTCCCCAGTTTGGAACTGTTACTGGATGTTATGTCTCTCACTTAGGTCGGTGCTAATTCACAAGGTGCGTACATGTTTATAATATTTTGAGGATTTTTCAGCTGGTGTATCTACATATGTTCTTCTAATGCATACTTAGACTAAGTTTTCTTGGTCTATTTCGTGTACTTGAAGACCATGGGGAGGTGATGCTGAAATTTTCTTAAAATATTATAAACACGCACCGTATGAATGGCACTAGTGATGAGACGTATCCAGGAACGGGATAGAAGCCTAACCCCTGTAGAGTGGAGATATATACTAGGTAAACTAAATACATGCATATATATTCTAATTGGGTATTTTCTTCAATTAAAGATGTCAGCCGACCGGAGTTGGATGTACCGTAGGATACCAATTGATGGGAGGGGATTAGTTGATGCGTACCGTGAAGGGGTGTCCAATTTTATGAACAAAGCAATAGAACATGTTGATGATCCAAAAAGAAAGATGAGATGACCGTGTTCTAAGTGTAAGAACATGATATGGAAGACTGCCAATGAAGTTAAATTTGACTTATATTCACGTGGGTTTGTGGATGGGTATTCGGTATGGATTCATCATGGGGAATTAGCTTAGTTTAGAGAACGAACATATAGTACTGTAGACCACTCGGATCACGGGGATTCGCAAGTAAATAACTATGATGTCGTACAGATGTTGGTTAATGCATATGGCCCTACCAATATTGACTCGGTTAAAAATAAACATGCGTCAAGTAGTTCTCAGCAAAAGCAAAATGATTTAGCAGCTGCTTTCTATAAGTTGCTATCTGAATTGGGTGTTCCATTGTATCCTGGAAATGACAAGCACACCAGGCTTTCTGCAGTTACGAAGCTTTTACATTTCAAGAATGAGCATGATTGCAGTGAGAGAGGATTCAATGATTTGCTTGATATTCTCAGCAAGTTCTTACCCAGGGATAATATATTTCCCGCGAATTACTATGAGGTGAAGAAGATGGTTAAGGGGTTGAATCTCGGGTATGAGAAGATTGATGCTTGTGAGCAGGATTGCATGTTATATTATGGGGATGACAAAGATAAGGTGCAGTGTGACATTTGTAACTCGCCAAGGTACAAGATCACAAAACGTGGAGGGAAGGAGAAACATGTTCCAAAGAAGATTTTACGGTATTTTCCTCTTACGCCGAGGTTGCAGCGGCTATTCATGTCTGCGCACACTGCTCAGCATATGAGTTGGCATAGAACAAGGGATGTCGTGCCTAGTCAGCTGACTCACCCAACAGATGGAGAGGAATGGAAGAATTTTGATGCCAATTTTCCACAATTTGCCAAAGAAGTTAGGAATGTCAGGCTTGGCATGGCTACAGATGGATTCTGTCCATTTAATAATTTTAGTCAGCCTTATTCTGTTTGGCCAGTGATTATGGTAGCTTACAATCTTCCACCGTTAATGTGCATGAGGGATCCGTATCTTTTCTTGACCTTACTTATTCCGAGGGATAAGAGTCCTACAAAAGACATTAACTTGTACCTCAGGCCGTTTATCGATGAACATAAGATGCTGTGGGAAACATGTGTTCAGACTTTTGATAAATCTGTCGGGCAAAATTTTGTGATGAAGGCAGCCTTGTTGTGGACTATCACTGACTTTTCGGCACTTGGGATGATTAGTGGTTGGTCGACTCATGGCAAGTTGTCATGTCCAGTCTGCATTGGGGATGTGCAAGGCACTCAACTACGTCATGGCCAAAAAACTAGTTTCTTTGGAACTGCTCATAGATTCTTGCCTGCTGAGCACAGTTATAGAAAGATGTCTACACAATTCAACAGAAAGACAAAGAAGAAAGGGGTTGTTGGTCGCTTGTTGGGCAGCGACATATTGGGCTGGTTAAATGATCCAACATTTCCACCCCCTGGGAAGGAGCATGGTATGTTGAGAGCTATATGATATGGAAAAAGTCATAACTGGACTCATTCGCCAATTTGGTTTGAGTTGCCATACTGGGTCACACTAGCACTTCGTCATTGTATAGATGTTATGCATACAGAAAAGAATGTATTTGAGAACTTATTTTACACCGTACTAGATACAAGTGGTAAAACAAAAGACAATGATAAATCACGTAAAGACTTGGAGTAAATGAATATCAAGCAGGAATTGTGGCTTCGACCTAACAACACAAAACCAAAAGCTCCATTTTGTCTTACCAAACAACAAGTTAAAAACATTTGTAAGTGGCTTAGCGCATTGAAGCTCCCGGATGGATATGCTTCTAACATATCTCGTTGTACTAAGGTTGAGCAGTTGAAAATTTCTGGGTTCAAAAGTCACGACTGTCATGTATTCATGCAGAAGTTGATGCCAATTGCATTTCATGAGGTGTTACCTAGGAATATTAATGATACTTTTACCGCACTTTCAAATTTCTTTCGGGATATTTGCTCAACTATTATAAGGTATAGTGATGTGGAGCAGATGGAGAAAAATATAGTGTTGACAATTCGCAAGCTCAAAATGATTTTACCACCGGGGTTCTTTGACAGCATGGAGCATTTGCCTATTCATTTGCCATATGAACTTAAGCTTGGAGGACTGATGCAATATCGATGGATGTATCCATTTGAGAGGTAATATCACATACATTGTACAATATTCGTCATCTTTAAATTTAACTTATTAGGTAATATATATCACATACTTTCATGTTTCAGGTATATACGTCGATTAAAACAGAAAGTTAAAAACAAAGTCCGCGTAGAGGGTTCTATTGCTGAACGCTATACGGAGGAAGAGCTTGTCAACTTCTGCTCGTTGTACTTTGACGATGTAGTCGCAACGAAGTATAACCGTCTAAGTCGGAATGAGGTCGGGGATCCATTTGGTCGTGCTGATAATGAGTTTGTTGTATTCACTTATCCAGCTAAACTATTTGGACATGAGACGAAGACTTACCTAACCGATAAAGATTTAAAGATTGTCTCTACATACGTGCTTCTAAATATGCCTAAAGTATCGTCGTACATCAAGTATGTATTATTACAAGTTGAAAATGATTTATCTATCCTTAATAAAAAAATTAATTAATTGCCATATTATTGTACGCAGTTCATTCGAATTGGAAGCACATGCTTCTAACCCATGGTTGAAAGAATCATAGATGGAAGCATTCACTAATGCAAATTTTCACCAGTGGTTTAAGAGAAGGGTCAAAGAAGAGAACGTGTATGATCGTTTTAAAGATGTAATTTTAGGTCCGTACAAACTTGTTAGTTCATTTCCAGGTTGTATCGTGAATGTGTATAGATTCAAGGTTGATGACTTAAATGAATTGACATCAGTCAAATCCAGCGTTGTCGTGTTGGGAAGTTGTTATGGAGATTCTGAATCCAATTACTATGGATGATTAAAGGAAGTGGTTGTGCTCAATTATCCAGGGGCTAAAAAGATCGTTACATTTAAGTGTCGCTGGTTTGATAGTGTAAAGGGTGTTAAAGTTGATCGTAATAGAATCGTCACAGTAGATATAAAATCTGTTTTACAGTCTGATGATGTATTTGTGTTAGCCAGCCAAGCAACTCAAGTGTACTACACCCCTAATGTCGTTCACAGTAGAACCCCCTGGTATATAGTTGTGACAACGAAGACTCGGCCATTTGATGGTACTAATTTGTCTGGAATGGATGACCCGTTACAAGAACAAGTTAGCAATCCCAGCCACGTTGTGGTATATGATGACGATGTGTTGGGTGATGATGTCGTTGACGTACTCGATGTTGACGAAGTGGAGGAAGATGTGGTTGTTAGTCCGTATGTGATGGTAGAAGATGATATTAAGGAAGAAATTGATACAGAAGAGGAAGAGACAGGAATTAGACAATGAAAATGATTTTGATTCTGACGGGTTTAATGACGTACTACTTGTTCACTAATTGGTGTTTTGTAAATACTATACAACTAAAATCAATCATTATATATATAAAATCAATCATTTGATGGCCATTTGATCGTTCATCGTATCTATGTATGTTATTTCAATAGTACAACTATATATGCCTCGACATAGCGGTGGAGGTGCCCGTGGTGGCTGCCGCTCCGGATCGAGTGACGGCTCCCAGGGAGGGTCGTCTTTAGATGCTAGTGAGTTGATTTCTTTTTTGGCTCAGTAACATTATTTTCATAACTATATTATACATTCATTTACTATTTTTGGACAATGTCAAAACTATATATATATTAACATACAGATGCTAGACGTTGGCGTTCGCGAGGGCCTAACCTTGGTTGATTAGGTCATCCACCGGCAGTGCCTGACACAGTTCCAGTTGATGTCAGCTCGTCTGTGTAGGTTTCAACTATAATATATCACTTATGTTCAATTAGAATGATATTATCATGTGATTAATAAATTTTTCATATAACAGTATTATGGATCTTATCGCTAAGGCGACCGTACACGCCATCTGCCTGGCGCATCTCCCTACTGGCTACATGCGATTTAGTCAGTACGCACGCTACGATGCCGGCTTCATGGTGACAGTGTTGCGGGAGTTTCACGTAAGTCGACTTATATATATTAAATCAAGGTCCATGCATGTTATTTAAATATTGTTCAAATAATAAATTATACGTATGTTTTGTCTGTTTGATAGAGATACTAAAGATACGAGGCCGACATCAATGAGGTGGATGGTGACGCCGTTATCATTGCCCACATCTCGAAGAATTATGCCTGCTGGTTGTACGAGATGCGACAGAGGGGAGTCCGTGCGATAGAAGAAACGCCCGGGACTACTTTACGAGATCATCAGCCGCTGGAAGTCTCAGATGCAGCATGGGCTGGGATGTGTGCGTACTGGGATGATGCTGCATTCAAGACCAAGTCAGAGCAGATGAAGAATAATCGCGAAAAGCTGCGAGTTGTACATACTTCTGGCTCGCAGTTATTTCAGGAGGTTAAGTCGGTATGTATTTCTCTTTAGTTTAGTTTAATCTTATATTGCAACTATAGTAAATTAAGGCGATCTTATTTAATGTATATGATATAGGCCATGCGGAGTAGCTTGGGCTGACCTCCTACTATGATCGAGTTCTGGGATAGAGTCCATACGCCGAAGGGCTCTACTTCAGGGTCGACCATATCTCCAGCAACACTAGCTATACGGGTAATACATTTACTATAATAGATATTATTTAGGAAAATATTATGTAATTTATATGATGATACCAAGATAACTCACTTGTATATCAAATTACAGGAGCGGTTTGAGAAGCTCCGCAGCCAGCGTATAGTTTATCTCAGGACGACGAGACAGCTCTTTGGGTCGCGTATCAGGATACTCCCACTAGTACTACCGACCGGTATCGAGTGCTGGGGTTACCGAGGATACCAGCCTATACACTACCAGGAGGTATAATATTTGTGTTTGTTTCGTGTTTATAAATAAAGTAAACTTCTAATATTATTCATGTTATATTTATTTTTGTAGGCACCAGCCAGCGTCTGCGTCTGAGAGCCCCCGTGGGACCATCACATACGGGCGCTGGATTAGATGATGCTTTGTTCCAGCGTGTTATGGCTGCGGTGTTGGAGAGGTTTGAGATCGATCCGCTGTTCCATCGTCAGGACCCGCCCAGCCATTCTCGCCTCTATCAGCTTGCGCAGGACGTTGCAGCTGGTGCCACCGCCGAGAGGACGGGTATCCCTCTGGAGCAGTGGGCCGCGATACGCGACGAGATTGTTTGGATGGTGGTTACCTTAGTCGAGGACGTATTTGGGCCGATGTTGATTCAGCGTTCGACTGCTCAGGTATATTTCGTTTTAAATACAAATATATATCTTGCATGTTATTTAATTTTCATTTAGTTATCTTTAACTGAATCATATATATAGACTAATGAGTTATATTATATTGTATCAATAGGGTGATGAGCGGACTGACGAGCGAGATGGCGATTTTCATACTCCAGAGCAGCGTCGACGCCCACCCAATGATCCTCCTCACACCGGGGCTCTAATTGCTTGACTTAGTTTACATTCTTTTGTAGTTTAAATTCTTTTGTATTAATTTTACATAACTTTTGACGTACATATTGTAGTTTAAGCCTTATCATTAATTACTTTGGTTTTGTTACGGTTTGACACTTAGCTTAATTTAGCTTAATGGGATGTTTGTTATAGTTAGTTTAGATTAATGGGATCTTTTGTAATTTACCTTAGTTTAATTTACTTTGATTAATGAAGTTTTACATTCCATTACTTTGGTTTGTTGCGGTTATGCTAGTAGTAATGGGATGTTTTTGACATTTAGCTTAATTTAGCTTGTGTATGTAATGTTGGGAAAACAGGTACAGGTACAAAATGTGGGTTAAATCCCTGGATATTGCAAAAATAAATAAAATATGTAAAAAAAAAGTAACCTCGACGGAATGATGTTAGTCTCGACAGATAACCGTCGAGGTTACAGTGTTTCCCATTTTCGGCATACTGCCATGTGGCATACATATCCTCGACCGAATATCCACGATGGACGATTTATATAGTCGACAGAATTCTGTCACGTGTAAGGTGTTTTTTCATTTTTATCAGGCTGCCACGTCGCATGCTTATCATCGATCGAACATCCTCGACAGACAAATTTCAGTCGGGGATATATTAATCCCAACTGAATGATCGGTCGACAATAAGTCTGTCGATGCTAAGTATTTTCGACCGAAGAATCGACGGACTTATTTTCGACGTGCTTATATACTACTGAATTTCTGACCGAATATTCCGTCGGAAATGAGGTTACCCTCGAAGGAATATCCTTAGTGCCGACGGAATAGTCCGTCGAAAATAATCCTTTTTGTTATAGTGTTGAGAGAACTCTTTTTCCCAAATTGGGTAGAGCTTCGTGCTGATAACGTGTTATAAAATATTACTAAAATTAAGAATAGAGATGATTAGAGGAAAGAGAGCATTCTAATTGTATTTTAATGTGTATCACTCACTTTACAATGCTATTATTTATAGATATAAGAACATCAATACTAGGAGGATACAAAACTCAAAGGTCATGAGTTTTGTTAGGTCATGATATTTCTCCTATTGGGCCGTATGGATTGGGCCTACTTATTTGGTTAATCCATTGGATCTTCTCTATTGGGTCCTAAAGTTGTTAGGCTTGGTCACCATCTTATTCCTGTTAGGTCCTTATAAGATCGGGTCGGGTCAGTGGGTTGACCTATTGGGTATTTTAATATCTCCATCTTTGACTTGTAATGATGAAAAGGGAAGGCTGTTGACCAAAAAGTATGCATATCATTAATGTGGATGGGATTATAGTCGGCCAGCGGTATAAACAGTGCAGGAAAAAGGTGACAGCCTGCATACAGTCGGCAGAGATCATGGAGGAGTGGGAGGCTGTGTCTGACGATAGTAAGTGGCACGGTAAACCGGGCTAGAGAGTATAACTTAGCAAGGAAGTCTTCAAGGAAAAGGTAACTGATAATTTTATCTCTCTCAATACACTAGATATTTTATCCTCCATTGTTAACCTTGTGATCGCCTGTACTGACTCTCACGCCTGAGCTATCCCCCGACAGTCGAAGCCGAAAAGCTTTTGGTGTTGACTGTGTTTAGTGTGCAGGATCAGAATGTCTTACGTGATTGGGACGTTGCAAAAGATCTTGGCGTTAACATTGGCGCTAGAAGGAGGGGTGTGTTCTAGTGTCATTGAGTTTTCAATCACAACTTTTATTTGTTCTATGTCGAAAAGGATGGTGAGGAGTAGAGTAGATACACTGGAAGGACAGCCGAAGGCTGTGAGCTCGTCTGTCCAACATATTTCTATTAAGGATCATCTGGGTCCTTCAAAGAGTGTTCATGATAGTGAGAGCACTGCTTCCAAACGTGTTTTCAAGGGTTCTCGCTCGAGAGCTCATGGTGGAGCCAGAAGGAGGTTGGTGTTTGCTGATGATAAAGGCTGGGACCAAGACCAAAGGCAGGTGGAGGGTTCACCACCTAGAACTCATCACCAAGGTGGTCGAGATGACAAAGCTGCCAAGTTGGAGAGGATGGCTGAAGAAGCCGATAAAACTTTAAAGGTTCTTCTAAAGTAGAGGGAGGATATAGCTGTCCAGATGCTTTGGATGGCTGATCTGAAGGATGAGGCGTCCACCTATATTCAGTTCGAAAGGCGTAGTAGGCATAAGGATGTACAACATCGGGATGGGAAGGAGCCGGAACATTCCGTGCATGAGTCTCTGGGTCGACCTCATGAGAGAAGGATATCAAGAAGCAGAACTCCTGAGTTATCAAAGAAAGCACTTGTTATCGTTGGTTCTCAGGGTAGAGATGGTGGCAGATGGAGGAGCCGATCAAGAGAGCATGTACCTGAGAATCGAAGAAGAGAGCACCAGCATGAATATTCTCGTCGTGATAACATGGCCACACGTCGAAGTAGATCCAGAAGTCCATCAAGGATCATGGATTCTAGTCGAATGGGTTGATCTGCCCAGAAGCAGAAGGTTGTTCAGGAGAAAGAAGCCTCTTCACAACCAGAAGGTGTGGATTTCTTGGTGAAGGAGTTGAAGGAGCTTCGGAAGCAGTTAGCTGAGGTTCAACAGGTGAAGGATACTCCGAGAAAGAAGGCATCCCCATTTTCCTCAGATATTCTTAAGGAGAAGGCAGATACCACCAAGAAGTTGCCCCACATGAAGAGTTACGATGGGTCTGGAGACCCTTATGACCATAGCCAGGCATTCGACCGACTGATGGATTATTATAATATCACCGATGCTGCCAAGTGCCACACGTTTGTTACAAAGTTGAGGAAGGATGCGAGGCAGTGGATGGGGACTTTGCCTGCAGATTCAGTATCTTCATGGTCTGAGTTGTGTGAAAAGTTCCATGCTCGTTTTGGGAGCAATCGAAGGAGGGGAAAGCCTACGGGTTCTTTGGCTCAAGTCCGACAATTTTTCTATGAGTCTTTGGGCCTGTACGTGAAGCGATTCAGAGAAGCCGTTGGCCAAGTGTCTGACCTTAATGATCTTCAAGCTGTGGGGTTGTTTCAGAATGGGTTAGACCTAGTGAAGTCGGAGAAGTTGGTGAAGAAGCTGATGTTTCACCATCCGAAGAGTTTGGCTGAAGCTTTTGATAAAGCCGAAGGCTATATTGTAGTAGAGGAGGCTATGAATAGCCTAAAACGTCCTTCTTCAGACCGAATGAAGGAGGCAGATAATTCTAAGGCTGAAGGCGATCAGAAGAAGGTGGGAGGGAATAATGATCAACCAGAGGGCAGCTCGAAGAAGTACAACAACACATGACGACAGGGAAGTAATCGCCCACCTGCTCCTGCCTAGAAGGTGAATAAGGTTTACACCAAACTGAACACGGATAGGTCGGTGCTATTGGATCAGATCAGGAACCAGCCGTTCTTTGAGCCACCTCGCGATGGTCTCAAGCCGGGACAGGAAAATGCTCGAAAATATTGTGGCTATCATCAAGCTGCAGGTCACAACACTAATGAGTGTTGCAATTTAAAGGACTTTGTGGAGAGGAAGGTTCAAAGCGATTTGTTAGTTCAATATGTGGCCGGGAGGGACCAACAACAAGATCAGCAGAATGTTGACCGTACTATTCAGACGGTTCAAACGGTTCCACCCGTGCTGCCTGCTCCAAATCAACCACCAAGGCACGTCATTGATGTAATAACCGGTGGGACAGCAGGGAAGTTGCTAGGAAAGAAGAAGAGGGATTCCTGAATTCAGTCATGTCCGTGGCGGGTGTTCCCCTGAAGACTGACAGACCATTTCCAGGGACGGTTATATCTTTCAGTGATGCAGATTACCCTTCGGAGCCCATCGAACCTCATGAAGGAGCACTGGTGATCACTGCACAAGTGGGTTCAGTGGATATGAGGCGGATGATGATCGACAACGGGTCTTCTATTGACATTATTTATGCCCACGCTTATCAGAGGATGCATCTTGATGGGCGAAAGATGGAGGTGGGGCAGGAGGCTCCTTTATATGGCTTCAGCAACGATCCAGTCAAAGTTGCAGGCACTATTGAACTACCAGTGGTCTTCGGTACTGCTCCACAATAGGTAGAAATAACATGTAAATTTTATGTTGTGCATGTAGATTCGGCCTACAACGCTATATTGGGACGACCTACCTTGACTGCTCTCCAAGCAGTGACTTCCATCCCTCACATTAAGATCAAGTTCCCAACGACACACAGAGTGGGAGAGTTAGCAGGGGACTTAGATCTAGCCCGGCGCTGTTATCGAAACGTTGTTATTGCCTCGGGAGTAGGGGTTAGCAAGCAGAAGCAAACCATGACAATTGAGATCAAGCCCTTCACTGAAAACAGTTCAGAGCCATTGGTTATTCCTGCAGGAGAGACGGAGGAGATCGAGCTGGTTCTGGGGAAGAAAGACAAAACAGTGAAGATAGGTTCGGGTTTGCTGGAACCTCTCCGAACAAACCTTATGGAACTTCTTCGCTGTTATGCGAACATCTTTGCATGGGAGCCACAAGACATGCCTGAAATCAACCAAAAGATTACCGAGCATCGACTAGATGTGGATCCATCAAAGAAGCCAGTTCGATAGAAAATACGGATCTTTGCACCTGAGAGACAGAGAATCATTGATGAGGAGATTGCGAAGCTAATAGCTGCTGACTTCATTTTTGAGATCGACTATCCGGAGTGGATGGAAAATGTAGTGTTGGTGCAGCAGAAGAACGGGAAATGGCGAGTTTACATCGACTACACAGATCTGAAAATAGCATGCCCGAAGGATTTCTATCCTCTGCCCCACATTGACCAACTTATTAATGCGACTTCGGGGTATGCACTACTAAGCTTTATGGATTCTTTTTTAGGTATCATTAAATATCTATGTGCAAGGAGGACATTCCGAAGACAGTATTCATCACACACCGTTTGGTGTATGCCTATAAAAAGATGACCTTTGACTTGATAAATGCTGGAGCCACTTATCAGAGAATGATGAACTTCGTCTTCCAGAAGCAGCTAGGAAGGAACATGGAGGTATATGTGGATGACATGATAGTGAAGAGCATGATCATTCAAAAGCACTTGGATGATCTTGAAGAATGCTTTCAGACTGTCCATCATCACAAGTTGAGACTCAATCCAACTAAGTGCACCTTTGGCCTCGGTGCGGGGAAGTTCCTGGGTTATCTGGTCAATCAAAGGGGCATTGAGGCCAATTCGGAGAAGATCTAGGCTATTCTAAACATGAAGACTCCTCAGTCATTCAAAGACATTCAACGTCTGACTGGAAGGATTGTAGCTTTGAGGAGGTTCATGTTCAAATCGACAGAGAGATGCTTGTCATTCTTTGATACGTTGAAGGGACTGAAGAATGCGAAGACGTTCCAGTGGACTTCGGAGTGTGAAGACGTCTTCCAAGGAATAAAGACGTATTTGTCCTTGGCTCCTTTGTTGGTAAAACCTGATCCTGCTGAGACTTTGTATTTATATCTGGCAGCTAGTTCGTTGGCAGTGGGAGTTGTCTTGGTTCGGGAGGTAGGGGGAAGCAGCATCTGGTTTATTATGTCAGCCATGTCTTAAGAGATGCTGAAACCAGGTACCCAAATATTGAAAAATTTGCCTTTGCTTTGATAATTGCTAGTCGGAAGCTTCGACAATATTTTCAAGGACGGCTCCTGGTCGTCTACACGGATCAACCGTTGAAAAAGGTGATGAGTAAGCCAGAAGTTTCGGGGAGATTAGCAGCATGGACAATGGAATTATCTCAATTTTTTATTGAATATTATCCCCGAACTGCTATCAAAGGCCAGGCCTTGGCCGATTTCATGGTGGAATGTTCGTTCTTCTAAGCAGATACAGAGCTGCCGAAGCTAAAACGTTCAATCGAGCAGTTGCAGTTCTTCAGCACAGTCAGAACTCATGGACGTTGTATACAGATGGGTCTTCTACCGCAGATGTCAGTGGAGTAGGGATTATTTTGACAAGTCCTGAGGGATTCAAAGTGCAGCAGGCCATCAGATTTGGGTTCAGAGCAACGAACAATGAGGCTGAGTATGAAGCAGTGCTAGCAGGGGTCCGATTAGCAAAGAGTCTAGAAGGTTAGAAATTGATTATTTATAGTGACTCTCAGCTGGTTGTCAAGCAAATATTAGGAGATTATGAAGCTCGGGGGGCAAGAATGATCAAGTATTTGGCAAAATTGAAAGATCAGCTTCAATATTTCGTCTCCTACGAGTTTCAGGGTATAGAACGTAACAACAATTCCATTGCCAATGCATTGTCGAAGCTGGCCACTACGGATGCTAACATTTTTGATGGGTCAGTTTATTTAGAGGTTCTGTAGCAGCCGAGTATCCAGCATGAAGCAGTGATGTGCATTGAACGTTTTAACTGTTGGATGGCTCCATACATTGAATATCTGGCAGATGGCGTCCTTCCTTCGGATCAGATGCTGGCAAAGAAGATCAAGTACAAGAGTGCCAACTTCATTCTTATTGATGGGGATCTTTATCGAAGGGCATTTTCATCACCATTGTTAAAGTGTTTGGTCCCGTCCGAAGCTAAATATGTCCTTCGGGAAGTTCACGAGGGTATTTGTGGCGACCATATGGCTACTAAGTCATTAGCCTACAAAGTGCTTCGGCAGGGGTACTACTGGCCTACAATCTTCAAGGAAGCTATGGAGTATGTGAAGAAGTGTGAAAAATGTCAGCTCAACAGTCTAATCCCACATCAGCCACCAGAAGAGCTATACTCGATCTTATCTCCTATACCCTTTGCTGTCTAGGGGGTAGATATACTGGGTCCATTGCCGAAAGCTAAAGGTCAGGTCAGTTTTGTTATAGTCGCTATTGATTATATGACCAAATGGGTAGAAGCAAAGACACTTCGGTTGATAACGGAAAAAGAATGCTTGAAGTTTATGAAGGAGTCCGTAGTGTTTCGTTTCGGAATTCCTAAAGTGGTGATATCGGACAACAGATGCCAGTTTGTGGGATCGAAGTTTGAAGGATTTCTGAAAGAGCTGGGAGTTCAACACAAGAAGACTTCGGTGGCTCATCCATAATCGAATGGGCAAGTTGAAGTGACCAACAGAATGCTGCTGAATGAGATCAAGCGCAGATTGGACGAAGCTAAAGGAAGATGGCCAGAAGAGCTGCTCAGTGTATTATGGGCTTACTGGACTACACCAAGGACTACAACAGGGGATTCACCTTTCAGATTAGACTATGGTACTGATGTCTTAGTCCCAGTTGAGATTGGATCTCCAAGTCTTCGGGTTAGTTAGTTCAAAGAGATCTACAATGATGAAGGATTGAAGGTTAACTTGGATCTGCTGGAAGAAGTCAGAGAGGTGGCTATGATATAGTTAGCAGCTTATCAGCGGAGAGTAGCCAAGCATTACAACAAGGGGGTTAAGGTTCGTAGATTTGAAGTGGGGGACTTCGTCATTAGAGAAGTCGAAGCATCTACGCCTCAGAACATGGGAAAGCTGATGCCGAACTGGGAAGGGCCGTATGAAGTAATTGAAGTACCAAAGCCAGGAACTTATCGGTTGAAGGCATTGGACGGATCAGAGATCAAGAATACTTGGCATGCTGGTAGACTTCGGAAATATTTTCAGTAGAGATCGAGTTAGTTTATCGAAAGTCTGTAAATGGTGGTTCCTCATCAATAAAAGATTCACTTTTTCACAAATGATCTTCTTCCTATCGGTCCTAAATTCATACCGAAGTAAGGAGGACGGGGTGGACTCGCTGACCATTCGATTGTAGCCTTATTGGTATGAGTGTCCTTATAAATTTGTCTTATCACGAGTGGTAAACAAATTCCATAATCCTTTTAATATTGTTTTACCGCGAGTGGTAAACAATATGCACCAAAGTAAGGAGGAAGGGGTGGACTTGCTGACCATTCGATGGTAGCCTTTTCGGTAGGAGTGTCCTCATGGGTTTAATTTACTGCGAGTGGTAAACAAATTCCATAGTCCTTTTAATTTTGCTTTACCCCGAGTGGTAAAAAAAATGCACCGAAGTAAGGAGGTTCGGTCGGACTTGCTGGCCATTCGATGGAAGCCTTATTATCAGGTGTGTCCTTATGAATTTATTTTACTGCGAGTGGTAAAAAAATTCCATGGTCTTTATATATTTGTTCTACTCCGCATGGTAGATAAATGTCCTTACATACTTGCTTTACCACGAGTGGTAAACAAAATGCACCGAAGTAAGGAGGTTCGATCGGACTCGCTGGCCATTCGATGGAAGCCTTATTATCAGGTGTGTCCTTATGAATTTGTTTTACCGCGAGTGGTAAACAAATTCCATGGTCCTTATATATTTGTTCTACCCCGCATGGTAGAAAAATGTCCTTACATACTTACTTCACCCCGATTGGTAAACAAGATCCCGATGGTGCAAGGAGGATTAGCCGAATTCACCTTATGCCTAATTTATCTCACACTTCAGAAACGATAAGTATGCATTACTTTATTTTATTCAAGTGTTGAGTTTGGTTCATACAGTTCAGTTCATTGAATTCAGTTTATATCATATTTTAACTTAACCGATTATATGCCTTATCTGATTCATAATCTAAGTTAAGTATATTCAAGATCATTGATGTTGAATTATTGACAAGAAACGAATTAAATAGAAGTCATGATAAAGAAAATTAAAATTTCATTAATACTTAAACAAATTCACTTAAACAGAGATAAAAGTTTTTTCACAAAAAGTTATTAATAAATTCTAAAACAAAGGACAGGGACCATTATTAGACATTATCTTCTCCATCTGATGAGTCAAGCAGAGCCGGATCTACTTTGGCTGCGATCAACTTTTCTTTGTCTCGAATTCGATAGACTTCGTAGCCTTCAGAGTAGACCTTCAGGATTTCTGCGTTCAGCTCATTGGATGCTCGATACTCGGTTTGAATCTGCTTACGTAACTCTTCAGTCAGAGGAGGACCTAGCTCCTTAAGCGCTTTTATCTTGTCATGAAGTTTCCGACGTTTGGCCATATGTGCTTCCTTGTCATCCCGGGCCTTCGTCTGAACTTCATCGATCTGTATCGCCAAGCTCCAATTGGCTGTGACGATTTCTTTATTCTTGGTCTTCAAAACCTCATTCTTTTCAACAAGGTCAGCATTCATACTCGTCATGTCTTGTTGGCTAGCCTTTGTTGCCTTCAGGTCCTCCCTTGGTAACCTTCAGTTCGTCGTTAGAAGCCCTCAGATCTTCCTTGGATTGAGCCAATTCCCTCCGAAGACCTTCATTGGTATGAAGAACACTCTCGTGTTGACTTTTCTCCCTAGCCAACGTCGACCTCAACATGTTGTTTTCATTTCTCATAGCCTCCTCTTCGGCCTCAGCATTTACATGTCTGGGACGTAAACGTCCAAAAATAGCATTTGCCTGCATATTCAAACAGTATTCAATCAGTTTCAGATACTTACAGGGATAGAAGTGTATAAAATAGGAAAACAGTCAATTACCTTTGCCAGGTAGCTCATCCCCTCATTAACCAAATCCCCAATCGTACTATTACTGAATCGATGATCGTCAGTCTCTCGAATAAAGGTATCAAAGAGCTGAAATGGGAAATTAGCATTGAACCGATGCCATAAGGTCGGTGATCCCGTGGCATCATTCTGAAATTCATGATCTGAAGACCTTGGGGGTGATGGCCTTGGTCGTTCAGAAGATGGGATAGGTCTTTCAGGAGGTGGTAAAGGGTCTGTGTAGATGTTTTCGGGAGTTGGAGATCGGGTTGGAGTGGGATTGCGGGATGGTGAAGGGAGGATTAATGGACTCAGATGGCTGTCAGATGGTTGCTTTCTTTTCTGGGATAGTGTTGGAGCGGGTCCAACCCCTTCTTCATCATCAGAAACTCGAATTTCAACTGGAATTATGGGAGGAAGATCGGTTGAAGAAGGGGGCACCCTAATCTCTTCAGTGGTCGAAGGGGTAACCTTAGTTCTTAACTTCTTAACCCAAAGAAGTCGTTTTCGATCATCTACTGGAAGATTGAGTAAACTCCCTTGGCCAGAAGTTGGAGTGGTAGTTGTTTCAGTCTCTGGGATGGTTTCGGATTCTATTGGTGTTGGTTGGGACCTGGGTTTCCGGATGGCTCTCTTCTTTCGGCGTGACTGAAGAGATTTTTCATGTAAGATGGGATCCTCAGCTTCTGGTTCATTAGCTTGGGGGTCAGCAGAAGGTGTTTTATTGGTTGGACTGTCTTCGGGTGGGGATTCCGGTTGTGGAGGTTCAACAGTGTCTTCTGCAGACTTCCCATCCAAAAAATCTTCAAGATCTCTTACATTCGAAGATGTTGGCTTAATCAAAGACACTACAAAAAGAAGAAGAACACATATCGATATTTATATCATTAAAAGTTTCAAGTAAGTATGTGTCAGAGCGATTCAGAACTTACATTTATGATCATGTAACCAGGCCTTTTTAGTGAGAAGTCCGTAATCCCACTCCTTTGAGGGGAAGTTCTCGAAGAGCACAATCATCTCGCTTATTCTCTCCTCGGGAATATTACCAAAATCAGCAGAGACCTTGTCTTGTGTAGTCCAGTCTGGCAAAGAAGTGATTTTTGGCCCCTTGACGAAAAACCAATCCTTATGCCATCCTTTATTGCTGGAAGGGGTGGAAACTAGTGATCATCTTTCAAATTTCTTGCCTGCCTTCGGCGATTGTTTGCCCAAAACTTTGAATCCCTTTTCTCAGGTTTGACCTACCTTGTAGACAGAAAAAAAAAGTCCAGAGTGACTCCAACTTCGTGATAGAATGCAATAAAAGCGAGGATGTGGATGTAGGAATTCGGTACTAATTGGGCGAACCCAACACTAATAAAACCTAAGAGGGTGACTAAGAAGATATGGAGAGGGAATCTAACTCCCTTCTCGAGAATGGTTACTGGAACGGTCGTCCAACCTTCTGGTCTCTGATACATTCGCTCCTCCGATCTAAGAGCTATCACTAAATGAGTGGCAGGGAACTGGTAACGAGTCCGAATCTTCTTCAATTCATTTTCAGTGACAGTGGAAGGAGTATTGGTATGTGGATATTGTTCCTTACTCCTAAAGAACTCAGAAGGAGTGGGCGAGGATTTCGGAGGAAGAGATTTCTTGCTTGGGTTCGTTGATTTAGGATTCGAACTCGAAGCCTCCTTATCAGGGCTTGGATTGGGAGGAACAGTGTTGATTGGGGTTACACGAATAGGAGAGTTCTGATTCGAGTTGAGGACCACCATTGTTGAGAGTTTGCAGAGAAAGGAAGAAAGGTTCGAAAGAAAGAGGAAAGGCAAAAGTCTTCTGAATTTCAAATTGACAGGTAAAATTGTCGAAATTGGTAAAGTTTGCTTTTTATACTGACGGTTGCACGGTACACGAGGGTGGGACATTAATTGACAGTAATAATCAAGAATTCAAATGGGCAGCGTCCGGTTCAAGATTCAGATATATATCAAATTGGACCTTTCATGTTGGACCTCTGGTCCCTTTCTATTTTGTCTTATGGATCATACCGGGTGGATTTCAATTATCTTCATTATGGGCCTTTAGTAAGTCCTATCGTATCATGAACCATTTATAATTTTCTATTAAATATCCAATTTAATAAAAAACTAGGAGGCAATGTTGGGTCATGATATTTCTCTTATTGGGCCGAATGGATTGGGCCTACTTATTTGGTTAATCCATTGGATCTTCTCTATTGGGTCCTAAAGTTGTTGGGCTTGGTCACCATCTTATTCCTGTTAGGTCCTTATAAGATCGGGTCGGGTCAGTGGGTTGACCCATTGGGTATTTTAATATCTCCATCTTTGACTTGTAATGATGAAAAAGGAAGACTGTTGACCAAAAAGTCTACAGATCATTAATGTGGATGAGATTATAGTCGGTCGGCGGTATAAACAGTGCAGAAAAAATATGACAGCCTGCATGCAGTCGGCAGAGATCATGGAGGAGTGGGGGGCTGTGTCTGACGGTAGTAGGTGGCACGGTAAACCGAGCTATTGAGTATAACTTAGCAAGGAAGTCTTCAAGAAAAAGGTAACTGATAATTTTATCTCTCTCAATACACTAGATATTTTATCCTCCATTGTTAACTTTATGATCACCTGTGCTGATTCTCACGCCTGAGTTATCCCCCGAAGATCGAAGCCGTCAAGCTTTTGGTGTTGACTGTGTTTAGTGTGTAGGATCAGAACGTCTTACGTGATTGGGACGTGGCAGAAGATCTTGGCGTTAACAAGTTTCATAACTCAATAGACTTGAGAGTTTCAAAATCATTATAATCAAAGATAAGAAGAATGAATCTAGACATCTATTATATGAATCTAGACATTCATTATAATTTTATAACATTTGAAGTATTAAGGGCAAAATATAATTCAAAAAATTTAAAAAGACAGGCTTATAAACTATGGGACCTAGAAAAATGTCATCGTAGTTTCTAAATATTAGCATATTTAACTAATACTAACTATTGTCATGTGCACAAAAATTTATTATAAAGTTATTATATTATTTATATTTTTTTATATTATAATATATTAATATGTAATTATAGTAATAATAGATTAATATTGTGTTTAACGTATTTAAGAATATATTTTTTTTGGAGCTTATACTTTTTTGGAATTTATCGTATTCAAGTTTTATTTGCTTTACAAAAATTTTAATTAAAATATACTTCAATTGTCGATAAATCCCGACTCGGCCCCATCATTTATGTATTTATCGGAGATGGGGGATTGTACACCTTGGACCTTGGTTAACTTCTAAAATAACTTTATTTCAATATCATCACGCTATAAAGGATCTTCTTTTGGTATCAAAACACTTTTTTCCTTTTGGTATCAAGTACGTGACGGATCTGAGGCTAACAGGATAAAAAGTATGGAGATAATTATTTTCAATATATATATATATATAGAATGATTTATAACGAATATTTATTATGAATAAAAAATGTGTAAATATCATAATTAGCATCGAATATAAGAACCAAGGATCGAAATTAGAATTAAAAAATTCACATAAGTTACTAATAAAAGCGGATGACAGGCTAATATCGACCGCTACTAATAGTAGCGGATGAAGCTTAAAATTATACTGTCGTCCGCTACTATTAGTAGCGAACGTAACGTAACCCGTTGTTCGTTAATATTAGTAACGGACGTAAATTTTGTAGTTCTAATATCGGCGATTGGTTCTTATATCGAACAATAGATATAGTGTATACTAATTTTTGATCCATAAGAAATACATGTTATAGATGATAACCCTATATATATTCTTAATAATTATGTGTGATTTTTTAATTTATTTTAATGATATATGGGAATAATGGTTATACACAACTTGTGTATAACCAATTTGTGCACAGTATGTCAAAACTACGTTGTTTTGACAGATTTATTTTTGATTTTTGATTTAGAAGGAGAGAAACTAATTTTTTTTAAAACAAATCTGCCAAAATGATATAGTTTTAATCGACTATGCACAAATAAAATATATATAATTGTGTATGTCCATATGACCCATATGATAAAAACACATTTGTCTAACATAAAATAATAACCCTGTTAATATCAAGTATCAAACTCCCATCAAGAATTGGCACAATGATAATGATTTAACAAATAAAAGCGAAATGAATTAGTTAGAAAATGAGGACCACTTCCAAAAAATATTAAATATGCTTTTAGGAAATATCACTTGTCCCATCTATATCAGTATAAAACTACAACTTTTTTAACATTATTAATATATAGAGAGCGAGAGATAGAGATGGTTGAAATTCTGTAATTAAACACATCTAGAGGGAGTGAATATGTATAAATATTCAGTAGTAATTTATAATGGCCAATTTTCAAAGTTTACTATAGCAGGCTATAATCGGACGGTCTAACCCTGTCCGTATTAGTTATGTTCTTTTTCTGTTATAAACGGACAACTAATACATGTCCGTATTAGTGTAAAATTTTTTCGACGTAAACAAAATCTGCAAATTTTTAAAACATATAACAAAAGCAAAAGAACAGTAAAGCACGCCAAGATTTTTACGTGGTTCAGCCCCTATCCTCTACTCTAGTGGCCTAATCTACGTCCAATACCAACTAATATTGGAGACACTTTTTATTAAACTCAATATTCAATTAAATACAATAAAAATAACTCCCTGTTCAAATAAAGCTTTCTACCGCGAAGGACACCTTTGCCCCCTTTGCACCATTGCAACATTTCTCACCATTGAGACCTTTGCACCTCTGTAACCTTGAAAGCTCTCTATGATCAAACCCTATCTACTGCTAGATAGACCAAGCCCAACAAGACTTAAACTCAGATTTCGTTACAAGAAATATATGATTACAAAGAACTCTTATTTCCAGCCAACAAAGAATTAATTAAATAGCAAGACTTGCTGGAAAATAAACTTTGATAGATCTCTATTGAAATATCTTTGTATAAGACAGATGCTTGCTTTGATTTTTTGAACTGATGTATCCTTCAAGTCTCTGTACCTGATATAGCCAATAAGAAGAATATATATATAGAGAAGGAACTAACGGCTATGAAATTTGTTAGTAAAGAATGCATAGTTGATAAATCTCTTTAGCCCATGCAGTTGACCAACATATATAATATGAATAGGTTAGCATGAAAAACTCAATCAGTTGGTATATCACAAGATTTTTGCAATTAAAGAGTCCAATAGAGATAAGATATCAATTAATAAGGATATAATATCTAAATCATATATCAGATAGCTAAAATAAAGGAGACATAGTCTAACATGATTGTTTAGTCAACTCATTTAAAAAGACTCCTTATCAAAGAACATATCTAACTATGATTCAAAATAGGATAAATATTAAGGAAATATTTAGCAATAATATCTTTTTATCAACTAATGGACTATTAATCAAATTTGGACTAACAAATAAATTAACTTAAAAATTAAATCAACCCAAACAATAAAATCCATTTAAATAAAATCCAATAATATTGTCATCGTTAAAATCATAAACCAACATTCTCCCCCTTTTTGATGATGACAATATATTATCTTTTGAATTTATATACTCCCCCTATCTATAAGGCTCCCCCTAAATTTATGCATATTAAGGAGCAAAAAAATGTCTCGATCCATCATTGCATATAGTATCTCACTACCAACATGAATACCAATTCAATTCAAATTTTAAATACCAAATATCTCTCCCCCTTTGTCATTATCAAAAAGAAATCATGAAGCACAAGTTGATTAAAACATAATCGAAATCATGAAGCACAAGTTGATTAAAACATAATCATCATTACCCAAATATCTCTCCCCATTTGTCATCAACAAAAATTAATTCATATAAATTTAGCAAGCTTATAACAAAATCACATATAGCAAATAAACAAAATGATCATACCTTTGCGATTTGTTACCTATATATATATATATATATATATATATATATATATATATATATATATATATATATATATATATATCAATATTTTGTTACTAATAATAAGCTTGATAGTTGAGCTCCTTAGTGTAGTCTCTCAAAGTCAAGTATCATTCGTCTCCATTTTGGCCTTGAGATATCTACAAAATAAACAAATCTTCTCTACCTTTTTGGTACCCAAATTTTCTTGGGTCCATTTGGGTTAGTAGCATATAAATAACATTTCTTTACCCAAATTTGTTTTATTCTAATTTTATTACGATTAGAATCAAAATGACCTTTAAAAACCACATTTTTTACAAGTAACATACAGTGAACAATAAAATGGCTTAAACCTTGGTTTACTATTAATCATTCTAATATTATCATTAGTTCTATTTTTCACATTTTTTATAGGATTATACCCAATTTCTTGTTTATCAAGACTAGACCTTTGTGCCCCTAACATAACATTTAGATTCTCTTCTCCTTGCACAAATTTAGCAAGATCATTTTTTAAAGATGCTATTTTTGCATTTGTTACATTATCAACATGTTGCA
Organism: Panax japonicus; assembly: GCA_020205505.1. NCBI lineage: Eukaryota > Viridiplantae > Streptophyta > Magnoliopsida > Apiales > Araliaceae > Panax > Panax japonicus. Next base: position 66,570,568 of record CM035095.1, on the reverse strand, counting down.
TATTCATCATTTTTCCATCATTAAAAGTATCTATGCATGCATCTCTCATTTTCAAATTTTCTTTTAACACTTCATTTTCATTTTTAAGATATTCATTTTCTTTTCTCTCTTTAATAAGCGACTTAACTTCATTCATTAGCTCATTTACACAATTCTTAAAATAATCAGTTTTCTTTTGGAGCTGTTGATTTTCATTTTGTAAAGCAATATAATCAGGCATAGATATTTCAAAAGATTCATGAAAATTTGTTACCTCAAGTTGGTTATCATCTTCTAGTCCCATGAAACAGAGTTGGACAGCTTCTTCTTCTTGTTTCGTTTCGGACTTACTCACTGAAGTTGAGCTACCTTTTTAATTTTTTCTTTGTTTCTTCCTTTGAAGTATTCTCTCGAGTTTTCTTGAGAGCATTTCAATTTCTTCATCAAAATCTTCGTGATCACTTTCATTGTTGCTCTCGACTTGAAGTGTCAATGTTTTCTTTATTGGTGCTTCATCCTCTTCATCATACCTCTTGAGTTGATTTTCAAATTCTTCAAGCTCTCCAAATAAAGTGAGAGTTTCCATCATACTAATTGTTGGTGAGTCTTGGAGAGTTGTGACTTTCTGTGCAAACCGTTTGGGCATGACTCTTAGCAGCTTTCTATTTATCTCGCTTTGATCAATTTTCTGGTTGAGCATACTTAGAGAGTTCATTAGAGTGAGAAATCTCCCTTGAGCTTCATTAATTGTTTCATCCTTTTCTAACTTGAATAACTAATAGTCTTGTGTTAGCATACTTAACTTCACTTCTTTTACTTTGGATGTACCTTCGTGACTTGTTATGATAGTATCCCATATTTCTTTTGTTGTGTTGCACGATGATACTTTATCAATTTCAGCTTGGACCATTCAACTTAGCAAGGTGTTCATGGCTCTTGAGTTGTAAGAAAACATGTAGCTTTCATTTTCATCCATGTCCATGAGAGTCTTGAGTCTACCATCATCATGTCTAGGAATAACAGGTCCATTTTCAACTACCCACCATTCCTATGGGTCTATTTTAAGAAAAATCTTCATTCTGAACTTCCAAAAGTTGAAGTTTTTGCTTCCTATCAACAGAGGTGGTCGGCTTGTGGATTGACCTTCTTGAAAATAAAGGTGTGCCATAGGATCTTTCCCTACGACTTGCAAAGATCTATATTAGTAGAGTCTTGCTCTGATACCAAATGAAATTCTGTAATTAAACACACCTAGAGGGGGGGGGGGTGAATAGATGTAAATACTCAGAAATGATCTACAGTGACCAATTTTCAAAATTTACTATAGCAGGCTATAATCGGACGATCTAACCTTGTCCGTATTAGTTGTGTTCTTTTTTTGTTATAAACGGACAGCTAATACCTGTCCGTATTAGTGTAAAATTTTTCCAACGTAAACAAAATCTGCAGATTTTTAAAGCATATAACAAAAGCAAAAGAACAGTAAAGAACGCCAAGATTTTTACGTGGTTCAGCCCCTATCCTCTACTCTAGTGGCCTAATCCACGTCCAATAATAACTAGTATTGGAGACACTTTTTTATTAAACTTAATATTCAATTAAATACAATAAAAATAACTCAATGTTCAAATAAAGCTCTCCACTGCGATGGACACCTCTGCCCCCTTTGCACCACTGCACCCTTTCTCACCACTGAGACCTTTGTACCTCTGTAACCTTGAAAGCTCTCTATGAACAGACCCTATCTGCTGCTAGATAAACCAAGCCCAACAAGACATGAACTCAGATTTCGTTATAAGAAATATATGATTACAATGAACTCTTATTTCCAGCCAACAAAGAATTAATTAAATAGCAAAACTTGCTGGAAAATAAACTTTGATAGCTCTCTATTGAAATATCTTTGTATAAGACAGATGCTTGCTTTGATTTTTTGAACTGATGTATCCTTCAAGTCTCTGTACCTGATATAGCAAATAAGAAGAATATATATAGAGAGAAGGAACTAACGGCTATGAAATTTGTTAGTAAAGAATGCATAGCTGATAAATCTCTTTAGCCCATGCAGTTGACCAACAGATATAATATGAATAAGTTAGCATGAAAAACTCGATCAGTTGGTATATCACAAGATTTTTGCAATTAAAGAGTCCAACTAGATATAAGATATCAATTAATAAGGATATAATATCCAAATCATATATCAGATAGCTAAAATAAAGGAGACATAGTCTAACAGGATTGTTTAGTCAACTAATTTAAAAAGACTCCTTATCAAAGAACATATCTAACTATGATTCAAAACATGATAAATATTAAGAAAATATTTAGCAATAATATCTTTTTATCAACTAATGGACTATTAATCAAATTTGGACTAACAAATAAATTAACTTAAAAATTAAATCAACCCAAACAATAAAATCCATTTAAATAAAATCCAATAATATTGTCATCATTAAAATCATAAACCAACAATAGTAAAATACACTGACATCCATTCTTGATAATCATAATAATACTCACTTCTCCTTCAATTTTTTAAGTAACAGTTAGTACTATTACAAGTTTTTAGGGTTGACTAAATAGATTAAAATTACATATTTACCCTTGTCTGTTATTAAATTTTAATTCCTCAATAATATATACATATATATGTTTAATTATCATTTTTTAATACATTACATTTTAATTATAGTTTTTTTTTGTAATTAAGACTATCTCTTTTAAATAATTTAATTTAATTAACACATATTTTTGGATAAGTGCAAATATTAAGGATTTTAAATTAAATTATTAATGGAGGTTTTCTAATTAAAGTGATTGAGTATGCTGATAGTTTAGTTTTTGGTGTTCAAAAATTATTATTTGAATTCTGAGTTTCATATTATAATTTTTATATGTTAATTTTTCTTGATTATATGTCAAAATTTGAGAAGTTTATGATTTTAATTACATTTTTTTAGTATACAGTTGGGGTTGTTTTTATACAATATTGAATAAAAGAAAATATAATAATATTTATTACTACTTCTATCTTATTAAAAGATTTTTTAATGTATTTTTTCTTTTTTGAGTAATAACATTTGTTATTTTTATTGTAAATAATTATGCTTAAGAGTTACTTATATTTAGTTAAATATTTGAGAAAAATAATTAATATACTTTTTAATACTTGTTTATATGAATAATAAGATTCGTTATGTAATAATAAGTTTATTTTACGTAAATTTTAATATTTGAAAAAATAAATATATTTGCATTAATTTGTACTTTTATGTTTATTAAAATTATACTTTTTTAATTACAAAAAATATATTTGAATGTATATTACGTAAATTTTAATCTTTAAGAAATTTAATTAGCAAAAAGTGTACGCCTTTATTTTCTTGATAAAATAAATATTTATTATTTTTTGAGAAATATATTATTTATTAATGCACAAATTCATAATTTAATTAATTAGATCAAGTTAAGTAAAAATTATAACATACAAATGCATATTTAGTGGATATATAAAACATTATAACTTGAAGGGTATATTAGATATTATATTAAAAATATTTTTGAATATTAGTTAGTCAACCACAATAGGGGTAATGAATGTTATATATTATTGACTAGAGAGGTACTGAATGTTACTTGAAAAAATAAAGGGATAATGGGTGTTATTATGATTATCTACAGAAGTGTCAATGTATTTTATTCATATATATATATATATATATATATATATATATATATATATATATATATATATATATATATATATATATATATATATATATCTATATCTATCTAATAAAATACTAATGATTTTGAATTTTCCGCTCACTCAATAAATCATCTGGGCCGTCCAAAGTTTGGGATAAATCTCACCGTTTATACATCTATCTAATAAAATACATCTATCTATCTAATAATCTAATAATAATTTAATATCTATATAATAAATCTATCTAATAAAATACAAATGATTTTGAATTTCCCGCTCACTCAATAAATCATCTGGGTCGTCCAAAGTTTGGGATAAATCCCACCGTTCATACATCTATCTAATAAAATACATCTATTTATCTAATAATCTAATAATAATTTAATAAAATACAAATGACTTTAAATTTCCCGCTCACTCAATAAATTATTTTGGTCGTTCAAAGTTTGAGATAAATCATATTGTCCATACAGTGCCGGAGGTACGGGACCCAGCTAGTATATATATATATATATATATATATATATATATATATAGAGAGAGAGAGAGAGAGAGAGGATCAGGTGAGGGATCCCGCATTTTCTTAAAATGCGGTTTTTTTTAAAACAACTAAAAAAAAGTTTAATATTTTATAGAACTGAATTTTTTTTCATAATACAGTGTTTTGGGTGTGATTTGGATACATAAAACAAAATAGATCTGTATAGTCTGTATAGACCTGTTTTGTTATATGTATCTAAATCACACCCAAAATATTGTATTATAAAAAAAAATTCAGTTACATAAAATATTAAACCTTTTTAGTTGTTTAAAAAAAATCCGCATTTTAGTATCGTAAGGAAGTCCTTACCTGATCCGGACCATATATATATATATATCCGTTTGGTAAAGTTGTGTCACATACTTTTTTACCATTTTGTTTTTTCAAATTTAATTACAATACTATTTTATTATTTTCAATTTAAAATTCTTATATCTTCTTATTTAATCTTCTAAAATTTATAATTTTTTTTTATTTTATCTCCATATTATATATACACGCAAAACATGTGTGGCGTGTGCCATTAGTTCTAGGATCGAAAGTTTTTCAACAACCGATTCAAGATTGGACTGGGGGGGGGGGTTTACAGTGTTTTTTCAATAAAAAAACGTACTTCCTTTTACAGTTTTTTGTTCAAACTTGCTCTATTATTTTTTTTTCTCATAATTGTGAAAAAAAACAAAAAAAAAGTGGGGGGGGGGGGGGCACCGGACGTACTGGTCGTTAAGGTACCGGACGCCCCCCCAATTATTCAAGATTAAACTCAAATAGTAACCCTTAAATCAAATTTAAAGTTTAAAGGTCACATGTTATTAGTCTTAGGTTGTATTTAATTGCATCTTAATAGTTTATCTTTTAATATATTTTAAGAGTTCATATATTTATATTAAAATCTCTTCTGAATAGTTTAGACTCATATTTATATCTTAACTATTTAGAAAACTTCTAAATAAAAAAATATGAGTTATTAAAATGCATTAAGAGGTGAGTTGTTAAGATGCATTAAGATGCAATCAAACACCACCTTAGTCATTAAATTAAAATTTCATTAGCGTGTGAAAAGATATCCAAAATGAGATTAATGATGTTATGTAAATAAATAAATCTGTATAGATTTATTATTATCCATTTTTTATACTAGAGGTTTCAAATTCTTTTTTCTCAAATTAACACGTAATTATTATATCGGTTGGTTAATATTTTATCTGTTTCAAAATTAGAGATATAACAAGATACAAATTCATGCGTTGCGGCGGAATTATTCATTTTGTTAATAATAAATTTATACGTGCAATTAATAAATTAAAATATAATAAGAAGATGATAAATTGTTGTGCGATGGTCAAATTTTGATAGCATATGTTACATAGAGTTGGGTAAAAAAATTGTGCACAAATACATATCCAAGTATATAATTAATCTGGTCACTAAACCCCAAGACATTATATAACAGTTGTGTGTGTGTGTGTGTATATATATATACATATATACATATATACATATATATTAATTTCATGATAAAAATATTTTTAATGTGACCAATATGGTTAAAAATGGGTACCTCTTTCATTCTAAAGTATTAACAAATATTTAAAAAAATGTAATACACAATGTCATCGAGTTGTTATATTGATATGATTGCTAATGACATATTTGAAATCTGTTACACATTACACAAACCTCACCAAGCCTCAAATATCTGACACAGGTACTTGATGCATTTTGAAGAGTCTATGTCATATATATGCTTACTTGCACCAGGATTCTAACATCCAAACAAAAGGGAAACAACGGAAGAATGTCCCAATTTCGGTCCTCAGACCTGAAGTGAAATCACATGTTACATGTGGAAACTAAAAGCACGAGCATTAATAATTATGTTGGATCTTCATGTCAAACAAACACCATGTCCAAAAACATAGCAGTATAACATCGTGTCATACATAACACAATGTTATAGTTACAAAACGAATACATTGTCAGATTAGTTTTTTTTATCCATTTTGACAATTATACATGCACTCACAGTATTACTATAATGCCAAAAAAACTATTAATGATGATGAAAATAATTTATCAGATGCTAGTACTTAATAAATCATGCAAAGCCACAATTCAGATATTAGAATGCAATAGATGAAGAAGCCATAAATATAAACACCGTTTATATTGAAAAAGTAGTGATTTAGGGGATTATAAAATCAACATAGTAAGTTATGATTGATATTATTTGTTATTTTAATTTTGTTTTAAATGTTTTAAACTATATAATATTATGTTGTAATATAATTATAAATGTATAATATTATGTTGTAATATAATTAAATTAGTAATGATAATATCCGCACAATTTAGATATCTAGTGATTTTGTTATATACGTGTATTATAATATTATATCATACATGTATAATATAATGTATGATATACTTATGAATGATATAATATTAGAAAAGTAGTGATTTTAGGATATAATAATTATGTTTTAAAATAATTAAATTAGTAACAGTTTAGAAAAGTGGTAGATTTGGGGTATTATAAAATAAACATATTAGTGTGGGATTATATATATGTATGATGTATGATATAATGTATGGTATAAGATTATAAATGGTATATAACACTATAAAATTCTAAAAAATGAATTTATTAGGTTGTCACGGTTAGTAATGTTGGAACTTATATATATATGATATAATATTATAAAATTAAAAAACCAGTGTAATTATGTAGGACAGGTGAAAACCGGAGTAATGGATGATCACATTAATTATGTAGGACAGATGTTGCAATATAGGAATGACAGATGTCATGCAATGGTGTTATGTACTGCAATTTAGTATATTTAATAAATCTTGTATGGATGTCGAGTAGCTCTGAAAGAACCACCATTCTGACTGACAACGAAATTGGTGATTATAAAAAAAATTGTTCCTTGACTGTTGTTTGAAATTTAGTAAAAAGTGACTTTCTGATACTCGCTTGTATTTTGCTGTCCTATAAAAGTATAATATGCATATGGTAAGATATTGTAATTTAAGATGTTGTAACTTTAAGATGTTGTGATTTGGAGTTGCATATGTATGTGTGTGTGTGTGTGTATATATATATATATATATATATATATATATATATATATATATATCTTTTCATCCAACAATACCATCTCGATGCTGTTTATGTAGTTTACTTTGTTGAAGCTTGACATATTTCAGAGTCGAGTTATTCTGACTTTAATCTTCCACGTCTCTTTGACAGGACTGATGTCATCTACAAAATTGTATCTAGTCGTCATCTAAATAATGGAATAGGTAAAGTATAATATAAATGTTTAGCAGAAACTAATAAGAAGGAGATAAATATTTGTAGCATGAGTTGTTGCGTAATAGTTGATATGTATTTATAGGGAGGAAATTAGGTTAAATAACGGAGAGTAATGATAATATCATAAAGTAGTGATTTTAAGAGATAATAATTAAATTAGAAATGATAATATCAGAACAGTTGACATTACCAAAACAGTTTAGATTTGTAGTGATTTAGGGGATTATAAATTCAAAATATTAATTTAGGATTAAAAAGTATTGATTTTAGGAGAAAATAATTAAATTAGTAATGTTAATATTATCAGAACAATTTAGATTTGTAGTGATTTAGGAGATTATAAAATCAAATATTAATGTGGGATTAAAAAGTAGTAATTTTAGGAGTTAATAATTAAATTAATAATGATAATATTAGAACAGTTAACATTATCAGAACAATTTAGATTTGTAACGATTTAGGGGATTATAAAATATAAATATTAACGTGGGATTAAAAATTAGTGATTTTAGGAGATAATAATTAAGTAACGATAATATAAAAACCATTTAGATTGAAAAAGTAGTGATTTAAGAAATTATAAAATCAACATAGTAAGTTATGATTGATATTATTTGTTATTTTAATTTTGTTTTAAATATTTTAAACTGTATAATATTGTGACGCTCCCAAAATAGGTCCACACAACCCAATATAAGTCGCCAAATACATGGTACAAAAAATAACTAGAACTTTGTTATTATAATTATCGTGCAAAATACGACAACATATATGCTGTGAGTTGTAATATAAATATTGTCTTCTAGACAATATCCAAACTCAAATAAAGTCCTTATTACAATTATTGATACACTATTTTACAAAAATAGTGACGACTGCTAAAATAACTCTCTTGAACCATCACTCGATATCTCAACTAGTTCCCGCTATATTCTCGCCTCCCGAGAAGAAAAATGGAACAAAAATGAAAAGAATGACTAATATTATATTATGACTAATATAATAAAAGAAAAATTATTGTTAGTCTTCAATAAATCATATAAAATATAATGGACAACAAGTTTAGATCAATATTCGCAGCGAAAATAATAATTCATTAGAAGAGTTAAGTAGAGAATGAAGTCTACTATCTTCTATGATTTAAAAGTTCATCATCAATATTTTATTCATGTGACATCAATCAATATACATCTTGAACCAAATATTCATTTTTGCACTACGGGCCAAAGATATTCATTTGTATCACCAATTGGTTATGTTCATCTCATACACCTGTCCATCTTTGCACTACGGGCCAAAGATATTCATCAGGTAATCATTCATCTTTGCACTACAAGCCAAAGATATTCATCAAATAATCATTTATCTTTGCACTACAGGCCAAAGATATTCAGTTATATCACTATTTAGGACTGAGGATGATACAAATATTTTAAAGAAAATGAATCCAGTGAGATAAAAGAACAAAAGATTAAGGATTCGTACTTTAGTTTATCCAAGTTTAAAAATACTCCATAATAATCAACTCTGGAGTAAAATTCATAGAATAAAGATCAAAATATGGATACAATCAAAGATAGTAACCATAATAGACATCTTGGATAAAGAAAAGAAAATTTAATTTTTCTGTGAATAATGTCGTATACGTGAATAGTAACTTCGACACAAAAAGGTAAAAATTTTACAATAAAATTCACATCAATATTCCGGTATAATGATATCATTTATGAAAAAAAAACATCCATTACCTCAAAAAGACAGTACTTTTGACTGAAATATCAGATATAATGCTGAAGAAAACTTGCACTGTATAGCAATACTCAAGATATCTAGATACTCAGAAAAATACGCTCGATATTATAAGGAGAGACACTTTTGATTCTGGTGTGATTTTCAATTCTTACCTAAACACCCTATTTATAGGAAAATACTTAGAACACCAAAGCAAAAAATTTAATAAAATATTATTATTTATAAAAAAATTTCCTACGCTCACTTTGAAATCAGATTTTAACATTTACAACATGCAAAAGGACAAGTTGGGGCCCACCTTCTTGAAATCTCAACAAAATTTTTTTAAATCATTTATAAATTTAGAAACTTCAATAATTCATAATAAATAGTCCTTTTATCAGAAAAATACGAATATTATGTCCATTCCATAGGAAATTTAATTCTCTACAATTTTGTAGAATAAAATTTTTCCAAATTTCGAACGAAAAATGACCCAAGTTTACATACAGACGATTTTTCCAAACCCCCACACTGACAAAAAATATACTGATAAAGACCTCTGTATACCAACTTTGAAAAATCAACAATCAGCATTTTACAACAACAAGTGGGGCCCACCAACTCACAAAATATATTTTTAATATTTATTGTAACAAAATCAATTCGGACCCAATTTGCTTTCTTTCTTCTCATTTTATTCATATACCGTGAATTTAGTGTAAAAATATCACTATTATTATATTATTATATTATCACATTATACATTTATAATGTAATATAATAATATAGATAAAATATTAATTTTCAACAATTGTCACTTTTCTAAAAATTCCTCCATTCCGATAAAATACTGATAAAACACCTCAACATTAATTTTCTTTATTTATATCCACATAAAATAAATATTTCTTTATCATTTTTTATTAATAATTAATTATTCACAAATAATATTATAGAACCACAATATTGACAACTAGGTCGTTCTCAGGAAAGAGGGGGCTTTTCGATAAAGATTTCTCCTTACTGACGCGTAATTAGGTGACCAAACCCCTTTCCTAGACAGAACTTCCTTAGACATTGCCAATAATGCTATCTAATAATATTATTCAAATAATATGAATTATTGATCTGATAATGAGAAATACTGTGCAGTGACAATTATTGAATCAATAATATAAAATATCAACGTAGCAATTATTAAATCAATAAGATAAAATATTGAATAGTAATTAATGTAACAATTATTGAGTAGTGACTTCTTACGTAAGAATCAATAATTAGAATTATTGTGCAATACCGTGTGCTACTGTGCAACAACGCGTATTACTTTACTTTACTTTACCCAACGAGTATTTTAATAGTTTTAACGGTAACCGTTACGCCGTTATTATTAAAAAAAACTCATTCGTGTTGTTTTCTTCATCCGATAATTTTTTGTTATGGGGCCCACAAATGGTTGAGCCGTCGTACGAATATTCTCCGACAACAAGAATATTCCCCGACCAAACGAATATTCTCCGAAAACAATAAATATTTTATAACCACTTGCTTATTTAAAATATTTGTGCATTTTATCCATAACTAACTACATTAATCGAATCAAACCCTTACTATTTCAAAATAATTAATAGAAGAAATTCCATTTTATTCAAAAAAAATTTGGGGTCTTACAACCTCCTCTCATTATGAAATTTCATCCTCAAAATTGCCATGCGTAGCTGGTGTTTCGAAAAGGTGAGGATACCTCGTTTTTATTTCCGATTCCAATTCTGAGGTAATTTCCTTCATAACATGGTTCCTCCACAAAACTTTGACTTGTGGTATAACCTTTGTGCGTAGGACATGCTCCTTCCTATCCAAGATCTTGACTGGTACCTCCTCGTACGGTAAATCTTCAGCTATCTCATCTGGTTCTAATTCAATAATGTGATTCGGGTCTTTCACATATTTACGTAGCATGGATATATGGAAAACATTATGAACACGAGACATATTTGGCGGTAAGGCGAGTCTATAGGCCACAGTTCCTACTCGGTCGAGGATTTCAAATGGACCAATAAATCGAGGGTTGAGATTTCTTTTCTTCATCGACTCTTACTTCTGGAATAACACATTCTTATACTTTCTTCTTCATATTCATCAGCTTCGGGTCTGTGGCTTGAACAACCTTAACTTTATCGATTAAATCGGTTCTACGCGTATATTTGACATTATCATATGGGTCCCTAGAGTCTTTAACTCTATCTCCATCATTTGTAAATTATACGAAATGTGTCTTTGTGTTCGATAATATCGCACTCGTACCCGCATACGATCTTCTACTCAATAAGTCAGCTACTACGTTTGCTTTTCCATGATGGTATTGAATGATATGATCGTAATCTTTCAACAGCTTGAGCCAACGTCTCTGGCGCAAGTTACACTCGTTTTGGGTGAAAAAATATTTGAGGATTTTTCATGGGGTTCAAGGTCAATACAAAATTCGATTTCACGCTCTGGGGGTAGGCTAGGAAGTTCTTTGGAAAATACGTCAGGAAATTCATTAACAACAGAAATATTATTCAAATCTGACGTATTTTTGTTCAAGTCCATGACATGGGCTAAATTCATTAACAACAGCTTGACATCCGTTTTTCAATAAACGAATGACTTTATGGCTTGATATGAAAGTGTTTGACTTTAGTGGTTTGGTTGCTTGAATTCGCACAATAGGTTGGTTAGAAATATAAAAACTAACAACCTTACAAAATAATTAATTTTAGAATGATGAATAGTTAACCATTCGATTCCTAAAATCATATCAAAGACAAGTATCTTTAAAGAGATAAGATCAACATGTAATGTGATGGTGCCAACTTGAATCAAGCAAGATTTATGAACTGTAGATGTAACGAAGGTTTCACCCAATGGAGTTTCAACAGATAAGTCAAAGTTTAATTTCTTAGGGGTCAAGTTCAAATGTTGAGCATAAGTAGGAGAAATAAAAGAATGGGTAGAACCGGTATCTAATAAGGTATAGACTTCACAAGAATTTATGATTAACTAACCCGTGATAACTTCGTTCGGGTACCTAGTATTTTGAGAAGTCACAAAAAATGCTCTTTCTAAAACCACCGTCTTTGTTTTGTCAGTGGTGCCACCGTCCCAGCTGTACTTGATTTTGCTATAGGACAAAATCGAGCTATGTGACCGTCTTTTCCACAACTAAAACATACCTTGAAAGGCTGTGAACAGTTTGAACTTATGTGTCCCTCCTCTCCGCATCTGTAGCATCTAACTGACAGTCTTTCTCCTCCCCTTGAATTTGTTGCTGGTGCTGGTGCTGCTACCGATGTCTTCTCGTCATCGTTAAATCTTCTCTTCTTGAAATTTCTACTTGAATCATTTCTTATATTATCTTGGCCATGATTACCACTAAAGTGGTTACCATTTCTGACATGATAATTTCCTCCATGATGGTTATCATTGTTCCGGTGACCGTTGCCACCAGTACGATTATTATCATATTGTTGGTCGTTATCTTTTGGTTGAGCTAACTCATAATCCCGCTCCAATAACTGATCCCTATTCACAATATCTGAATACCAACACAGTTTGTGAGAAATGAGGTATTAATGTATTTCAGGTTTCAAACCTCGCAGAAACATTCGCATCATTCTCTCCTTATTATCAACCAAATGGGATGTAAATCGGGACAACTCGGCAAACTTAGCTTCGTACTACGACTGTGACGCCCCTAAATTTGGGTACTTTCAACCCACAGATATGGTGCTACACGGTACTTATAACTATACATTCATTCCATTGAAACAAAATCAAAATGATTGTATTTACTACATTTTTATTACAATAATAATAATAAATCCTTTCCTAGGTTCTATAACCGACACATTCTTAATTTATCATAATATGATTCTTACAAACATACTAGTCTATTACATGATAATCTACTTATCCATCTTAGCTTTGCCTTTATCCCTACTGGGATCCTTATTTCTTTCGGCCTTAGCTGCACAATCATATAATTCAAGCAAGAAGTGAGCATAACTAGCTTAACAAGTCTAGCAATAGATAATACAAATACCACGTCGAGAATTATATGATTATTCTTCAATAACTTAACAAGTAGCTATGAAGTACTATGAAACATTAAATAGCACTTTTCATTTCATAAAGACAATTCCATAGTACATATAGTAACTTAGGAATTCTGAGCTGGTCAAAAGACTATGAACATTCTCTTTTGGTTTTCATTCATGAAAAAGGACAACCCGACACTAAGTCCGTAAGTCCGATATATCTTACTAGCATTTCTAGGTGATCAGCTATGACGCCCACAAAATAGGTATACATCACATATTCTGAGTTGCCAAATACATGGTACAGAATACAAATACAATCTTAAATATACAACATGAGCTGTGAGTTTTAATACAAATATTTTCTTCTAGACAGTATTCAAACTCAAAACAAGTCCTCAATACATTTATTATCACACTATTTCATAGAATAGTGATGACTACTAATGCTATCATCTGGACCGTCACTCCGTTCCCCGACTAGTCCCAGCTATATTCTCATTTCCTGAAGAGAACAGTGAAAGAAAGGGTGAGCTCAACTAGCCCAGTAAGAAATATTATGACTAAAGATAATGCAGGATAAATTATCATTAGTCTTCAACAAAGTTAAACTGATAAAATACAATAGACATCAAGTTTAACTGCAACGGAATAAGCAATCCATTAGAAAAATCAAGTAGAGCATTATATCTACTATCTTCTATGATTTAAAATGTTTTCATCAATTTTTATCGCTGAGACTCAGCTTAATAAATAAACCACATCATCGAATCATCCCTGCACTACGGGCCAAGGATATTCATTAAATCATCAATGATCATGACTATACCGAATAATCCCTGGTCATAATCATACCAAAAATTGTCCATCAATGCACTACAGGCCACTGAGGACTTTTACCACATCATTTACAATATTACAGGTCATGATTATACCGAATGATCCCCGGTCATAATCATACCAAGTCCATCTATGCACGTAAGCCAAAGATGACTTTCATCACAATATAAGCATGAGGATGATGACAATGATATAAGCATTAATTAAAAGAAAATGAGGATAAATATTAAAGACATAAAATTTATCCAAATATTATCAATCACTTAATAAACTCATCATCTAATATTATTAATATTATAACAATATTTTAATCATTTCTTAAACTTATAAACAATTTATTTCAATTGTTTTCACTTTACCAAATAGTGCATTTAATCATTCAAAAATGCCATACTCATAAGATTTCATCACCAATGATCAAATCCCTAATCAAAAATCTGCATATACCCAATATAGGATTCCCAAGCCATGAAATCCTATTTTAGCCAAAACTACCGAATATTTAGACATTTATCATAAATTATACTCTTTTCCAAAAATTCTGAAATTTACAGGGTATACTCATATTATATACATGTACTCCCAATAAATATTTCACCAATTTTGGAGTTAACCCCAAAGAGTTATAAGAGTTTACTTTTAAAATAGTCTTTTCCTATAAAATCCATAACTCTTAATCTATACATCCAAAAATAGCCATTTTTGGACTCAATCTAGAAAACTCATCAAATTATCATTTCAAATTTTTCCAGAATTTTTGAGGGTCAGAAAAATTACGAAATTGCCCCTGGCAGAAACCCCTTTTGAATGAAAATACTATTCACATGAATACAAAGGATCATTCACCATGCATGCGGTAATCCACATAGACAGGTTATTTCTTCATAATAATAAAGAATGAAATAACAAAAGAATTCACCATGCATGCGATAGACCGCACAGACAGGTTATTCTCAACAGAATAATAAAGAATGGAACCAGGTCATGCATAAACCGCACAAACAGGATATTCCAACTGAATAATAAAGAATGGAACCAGGTCATGCGTAAACCGCACAGATATGATATTCCAACAAAATAATAAAGAATGAAACCAGGTCATGCGTAAACCGCACAGACAGGATATTCCAACAGAATAATAAAGAATGGAACAACAACAGAATCCACCAGGCATGCGATAGACCGAACAAACATGTTATTCCAATAGAATAATAAAGAATAGAATAACAGAAGAATTTCACCATGTATGCGGTACTTTGCATAGACAGGTTATTCCAACATAATAATAAGGAATGGAATAATAATAGCTCTCTTCATGAATACGAAAGAAATAATATCCCTTTCCTCAAAAGAAGACTGGATACTGAAATAGTGAGGTAGAAGACTTCTCTTCTTCTTTCTCCCTATAATTTTTCTCTATAATAATTGCTCTATAACTTTAGTGAATTGGTGAGAAATGAAGGAAGAATGAGCTTCTATTTTTAGGAAAATATAGTTTCGATAATTGCACGTTTTGGGGCTCGAAATATTACAGTACAATACCTCTAACTTTTCTTTCATTTTTAATTTAGTCCTGCAAGTATTATCAAACTTGCACCACCTCCCCTAATAGTAAATAATGAGAATCAATAGTTCAATCATGTGAATCAATAGTTATAATCATGTAAAAATACGAATTACAGTATAGTACCTCCATCTATACCTCCATTTTTAACTTAGTCATGCAAGTATTATCAATCTTTCACCAACTCCCCTAATAGTACAAGAATGTGATTCAATAGTACACACATGTGAACAAATAGTTATATAAGCATGTGAATTAGTAGTAATTAATTGCTCATTTATCCGATTAATTACCCGATTCATCAATATAACCCCCAGACATCAATTATCATCGGAATAGATGTCGATTTCCACTAAAACTAATAATTCCAACACAATGGAACTATCAATTTCATCTTTAATCAACACGAACTTATTCATCATTAATATTATAATTCACAATATTTAACAACCAGGTCATTCCCAGGAAAGAGGGGGCTTTCCGATAAGAATTTCTCCTTATTGGCACGCAATTAGGTGACCAAACCTCTCATTGACAAAACTTCTAGACATTGTAAATATTGAAATTTAATAATATGAATAACTTTGTCGTCTCAATTATTGATTTAATATTATAACAAATTATGCAGATGATACTGTGATAATAATTGAATCAATAATATGAGAGATATGATGCAGCAATTACTGTAGCAATAATTGAGTATAACTGAGTGACTTCTTACGTAAGCGTCAATAATCAATACCGTGTGCTACTATGCAACCACGCGTATTACTGTACTTTTACTACCGGGTAGTTGAATAGTTTTAACGGTAACACTTTCGCCATTATTTTTATAAAATGAAAATTCTGTCATTTTTTAACTATGACAATACTTCTGTTGTGGGGTCCACCAATGAATATGCCGTCGTACGGATATTCTCTGACAAAAAGAATATTCCCCGACCAAACGAATATTTTATAACAACTTACATACTTTGCAAAATTTATAAATATTACCCACAACTATAACATTATATCAAATCCACACCATAATATTAAAAAAAATATTTCAAGAAATTTAAATCTTTATTCATAAAATTTGGGGTCTCACAATCTCCCATCCTTATGAAATTTCGCCCTCGAAATTTACGTACGTACTTGGTATGCCAAAGAGATGAGGATACCTTGACTTCATTTCAGATTCTAACTCTTGAGGTATAACTTTTGAGTGTTGAATACGATCCTTCTAAGATTTTAACATGTATCTCTTCACACATTAACTCTTCTGCTATCTCGTCTAGTTCTAATTTAATAACGTGGTTCGAGTCATCCACATATTTCGTAACATAGATATTTCAAAAATATTATGAACACGAGACATACTTGGCGGTAAGGCGAGTCTATTGGCCACAGTTCCTACTCGATCGAGGATTTCAAATGGGCCAATAAAATCGAGGGTTGAGATTTCCTCTCTTCATCGATTCTTACATCTAGAATAATGCCCTCTTAAACCTTCTTCTTCACATTTATCAGCTCTGAGTATGTAGCTTGCATGGCTTTAACTTTATCGATTAAAGTCGATTCTAATCGTATATTAGCTATCTTCACGTGGGTCTCTAGAGTTTTTAACTATATCTTCAACATTTGTAAGTTATACGAAATGGATTTTTGTGTTAACAACGTCGCATTCGTAAACGAATATGATCTTCTACTCAACGCGTCAGCTACCATGTTCGCTCTTAAACAATGATATTAAATGGTATAATCGTAATCTTCAACAGCTCGAGCCAACATCTATGGCTCATTATTCGTTCGTTTTGGTTGAAGAAATATTTAAGGGTTGAAGAAATGGGTTTTGTACTGGGGTCAATAAAAAATTCGATTTCACGCTCTAGGGGTAGGCTAAGAAGTCTTCAAGAATACGTCAGAAAATTTATTAACGATAGAAATATCATTTAAAAACTGTGACTCTCATCCAAGACTTGGATAACACATGAAATGAAGGTTTCTCCCAACGAAGTTTTAATCAATAAGTCAAAGTCTAACTTCTCTAGAGTTAAATTTAAACGTTGAGCGCAAGCAATAGAGATAAAATAATGGGTAGAACTGGTATCTAATAATGTATAGACTTCGCAAGAATTTATAATTAATTAACCTGTGCTAACTTCGTTCGGGTTACTCGCTTTTTGAGAAGTCACGACAAACGCTCTCCCTAAAACCACCAACTTTGTTTTGTCCGTATCTTCCTTTGGTGCCACCACCCCAGCTGGACTTGACTTTGGTGCACGACAAAATTGGTCTAGGTGACCTTCTTCTCCACAATTATAACATGCTTTGCACTGCATCATGCAGTTTGGACTGATATGTCCCTCCCCTTCGCATTTGTAACATACGACCGGCGATCGTTCTCCTTCCTTGAAAACGGGTGCTGGTGCTGCTGTCTTTCCATTATTATTGAATCTCCTCTTCTTAAAATGTCCACTCTTATTGCCTTGGCCTTGATTACCACCAAAGTGGTTACCATTCTTGGCATGATAATTTCCTCCACGATGGTTATCATTGTTACGATGGCCGTTGCCACCGGTACGATTATTATCGTTCTGTTGGTCGTTACCTTTTGGTTGTGCTGACTCATTATCACGCTCCAATAACTGAGCCCTATTCACAACATCTGAATATATACAGAGTTTGTGAAAAATGAGGTATTGACGTATATCGGGTTTCAAAACTCTTAGAAACATTCGCGTCATTCGTTCCTCATTATCAACCAAATGGGATGCAAACCGGGATAACTCCGCAAATTTAGCCTTGTATTGTGACACGGTTATATTGTTTTGCTCCAACTTGATAAACTCCACCTCCTTCATCTGACGAATACTTTCGGGAAAGTAATTGTCGTTGAACAACTCTTGGAACTTCTCCCAAGACATCTTGAGTGCGTCAGGCTGGGTACGTTTTTACAGATTTCCACAAGTAATCTGTCTCTTCAAGCAACATAAAGGTGGCAAAGGGAGCCTTTTGCTCCTTGGAGTATCCCAATACATCAAATATCTTGGTGATCTGCTTTAACCACGTCTTCTCCTTAAGTGGTTCTGGCTTTCCCAAAAACTCCGGTGGTCCCAGCTCCTTGAATTTCTTAGTGGTGACCGACCGTAGGTTGCCATTATTTCCACCTATATTTTGAACATAAGTCTCTCTTACCTGATGTTGCATGAATTGCATAAAGCCTCTGAACATCCCATCGTTCATCATTTGATCGGTGTTGTTATTTACCTGAGGATTATTGTCTTCCTATTGCACATTATCCTAGGCATTGATCGTTGGTGACTCAACGGTCTCATGTGCTTCATTGCTGATCTCAATATTTTAAGATGCCATTTTCAAACACTGTCACAAAACAAGGGTTAATTAACATATCACATATTATCCTTATAATCTGACCGACCAATTAAATACCAAATAAACTTAGGTAGGTCATACTAGCGAATGAATTCTCCATCTCTCCACTCCTAGTTCTTGTCTCACATCTCAGCCAGGGATCATATCCCTAAGCTTTGATACCAACTGTGACGCCCCCAAAACAGGTATACATCACCTATTCTGAGTCACCAAATACATGGTACAGAATACAAATACAATCTTAAATATATAACATGAGCTGTGAGTTTTAATACAAATATTGTCTTCTAGACAGCATTCAAACTCAAAATAAGTCCTCAATACATTTATTATGATACTATTTCATAGAATAGTGATGACTACTAATGTTATCATCTGGACCGTCAGTCCGTTCCCCGACTAGTCCCAGCTATATATTCTCATTTCCTGAAGAGAATAGTGAAAGAAAGGGTGAGCTCAACTAGCCCAGTAAAAAATATTATGACTAAGATAATGCAGAATAAATTATCATTAGTCTTTAACAATGTTAAACTGATAAAATACAATAGACATCAAGTTTAACTGCAGCGGAATAAGCAATCCATTAGAAGAGTCAAGTAGAGCATGATATCGACTATCTTCTATGATTTAAATGTTTTCATCAATTTTTATCGCTGAGACTCATCTTAATAAATAAACCATATCATCGACTCATTCCTGCACTACGGGCCAATGATATTCATTAAATCATCAATGGTTATGACTATACCGAATAATCCATGGTCATAATCATACCAAAAATTGTCCATCAATGCACTACAGGCCATTGAGGACTTTTACCACATCATTTACGACATTACAGGTCATGATTATACCGAATGATCCTTGATCATAATCATACCAAGTCCATCTATGCACGTAAGCCAAAGATGACTTTCATCACAATATCAGCATGATGATGATGACAATGATATAAGCATTAATCAAATGAAAACAAGGATAAATATTAAATACTTTAAATTTATCCAAATATTATCAATTACTTAATAAACTCATCATCTAATTTTATTAATATTATAACAATTTTTTAATCACTTCTTAAACTTATAAACAATTTATTTCAATTCTTTACACTTTACCAAATAATGCATTTAATCATTCAAAAATGCCATACTCATAAGATTTCATCACCAATGATCAAATTCTTCATCAAAAATCTGCATATACCCTATATAGGATTCCCAAGCCATAAAATCATATTTTCCAATTTTGTTACTTAACATAACATATTTAATTCATTTACTCCTAACTAGTTCATTTTTATAAAAAATACCAAATCAGTCCCAAAAATATTTCTTTTCTTGGTTTAGCAGAATATAGTCCCATATTGAACATATATTTTTCTCAGAATTTTTAAAATTCATTTACTATTTTTTATATGGCCAAAACTGCCGAATATTTAGATATTTATCATAAATTGTACTTTTGTCCAAAAATTCTGAAATTTACAGGGTATACTCATGTTATATACATGTACTCCCAATAAATATTTCACCAATTTTGGAGTTAACCATAAAGAGTTATAAGGGTTTACTTTTAAAATAGTCTTTTCCCATAAAATCCATAACTCTTAATCTATACATCAAAAATTTTCCACTTTTGGACACAATCTAGAAAACTCATCAAATTATCATTTCAATTTTTTCCAGAACTTTTGAGGGTCAGAAAAATTATGAAACTGCCCATGGCAGAAACCCCTTTTAAATGAAAATACTATTCATATGAATACAAAGGATCATTTACCATGCATGCGGTAATCCACATAAACAGGTTAATCTAATCGAATAACAGAATAACAGAAGAATTCACCATGCATGCGATAGACCGCACAGACAGGTTATTCTCAACAGAATAATAAAGAATGGACAGGTCATGCGTAAACCGCACAGACATGATATTCAAACTGAATAATAAAGAATGGAACCAGGTCATGCGTAAACCGCACAGACAGGATATTCCAATAGAATAATAAAGAATAGAACCAGGTCATGCATAAACCGCACATACAGGATATTCGAACAGAATAATAAAGAATGGAACAACAACAGAATTTACCAGGCATGCGATAGACCGTACAAACATGTTATTCCAACAGAATAATAAGGAATGGAATAAAAGAAGAATTTCACCATATATGCGGTACTTCGCATAGACATGTTATTCCAACATAATAATAAGGAATGGAATAACAATAGCTCTCTTCATAAATACGAAAAAATAATACCCCTTACCTCAAAAGAAGACTGGATACTGGAATAGTGAGGTAGAAGACTTCTCTTCTTCTTTCTCTCTATAATTTCTCTCTATGATAATTGCTCTATAGCTTTAGTGATTGGTGAGAAATGAAGGAAAAATGAACTTCTATTTTTAGGAAAATATAGTTTCGATAATTGTACGTTTTGGGGCTCAAAATATTACAGTATAATACCCCCAACTTTTCTTTCATTTTTAATTTAGTCCTGCTATTATTATCAAACTTGTACCACCTCCCCTAATAGTAAATAATGTGAATCAATAGTTCAATCATGTGAATCAATAGTTATAATCATGTGAAAATACGAATTACAGTATAGTACCTCCATTTTTAACTTAGTCATGCAAGTATTATCAATCTTTCACCAACTCCCCTAATAGTACAAGAATGTGATTCAAAAGTACACACATTTGAACAAATAGTTATATAATCATTTGAATTAGTAGCAATTAATTGCTCATTTATCCGATTAATTATCCGATTTATCAATATAACCCCAGACATCAATTATCATCGGAATAGATGTCGATTTCCACTAACACTATTAATTCCAACACAATGGAACTATCAATTTCATCTTTAATCAACGCGAACTTAATCATCATTAATATTATAACTCACAATATTTAACAACCATGTCGTTCCCAGGAAAGAGGGGGCTTTCCGATAAGGATTTCTACTTATTGGCGCGCAATATGGTGACCAAACCACTCATTGACAGAACTTCTAGACATTATAAATATTGCAATTTAATAATATGAATAACTTTGTCATCTCAATTATTAATTTAATAATATAACAAATTATGCAGATGATACTGTGACAATAATTGAATCAATAATATGAGAGATATGATTAATCAATTACTGTAGCAATAATTGAGTATATCTGAGTGACTTCTTATGTACGCATCAATAATTAATACAGTGTATTACAATGCAACCACGCGTATTACTGTACTTTTACTACCGGGTAGTTCAACAGTTTTAACGGTAACACTTTCGTTGTTATATTTATAAAATGATAATTCTGTCATTTTCTAACTATGATAATACTTCTGTTTTGGGGTCCACCAATGATTGTGTCGTCGGACGGATATTCCCCGACAAAAAAAATATTCACCGACCAAACGAATATTTTATAACAACTTGCATACTTTGCAAAATTTATAAATATTACCCACAGCTATAACATTATATCAAATCCACACCATAATATTAAAAAAAATATTTTAAGAAATTTAAATCTTTATTCATAAAATTTGGGGTCTCACATCAGCCTATAGTACTCTATGTTGATCAACACTCATTCGTTAAACATATCTATGTTTAAGTTTTGGCAACCTCATGTGCCCATCGAATAATCGATGTAAAATACATTTATTTGTTCATACACAAGCTTACCTTGAATCCGTACCAAACAATTGGCATATGATAGCGTTAACAATACTATGTCGAAAGATTTGAAAATAAATCAAGCCAACTCTTAAGATTAGTCTAGTCGATTTAAAATTGGCATCGACCCTTTTATAAAACAATTCATGCATCTTAGAACATGAATCACAAAAAACTTGGCTAACAGGAAGGTTAGACAAGCATTAAAAAAACTTGTCTTCAAGCGTCTTCAAATAATTGTTCAACAGTTCTTGGTCTTTACAGTCTCTACATGATATATTCACATAGCACACTGTAACTAGGTTCTAAAAAATCTAATCACATTATTTTTACCAACTTCTTTCTCTTCTATATCTTAATTGAAATTATTTCATTTATAAAAGTCGTTTTGTCTTAACTATCTTTCATTACGGCTTATTAATGTTCTTACATCACTAAACCAGTACTCAACCATCATTGGTTAATTACCAACGTTGAATACAATTTATTTCCTTATACTTCACGTTCTTCATTTAATTACTAAAAATGACATTCATCTCCTAAAGTCATCACTATATATACTATATAAGAGTGGTCTTACCATGTATATTAAGTGTATACATGGCCCATCATTGGCTTGCAATAAATTGGTATTAAAACTAACTTGGTCAACATTTTTCTATTACCGGCATTGCAGCGCCATCCCTTAGTACTTCATTGGCGTTGTGGCGCCAACTAGCAGTAGCTAACTCTTTGTCTCGGTGCTGCGGCGCGAGACTTCTTATATATAAGTGGTGTTGCGACGCCATTCTCCAGTAGCTAATTTCCCCTACCCGGCACTGTGACGCGACATATAAAGCTTGGGGTGGTGCTACGACGCCTACCCTGAGCCCTTGAATTTTTTTTACATTTTCCAATACGATTCTTCTCGGACTCATAACTCAATCGTTTTAAGTCGGAATTAGCTCGTTCAAAAGCCGTTTTCTCACACATTTCATGTACTTAGATTTCATTTAGATAAAGGTAGTTTTTAAATCTGTTAACAATGAATTCACAATTTAAAATTCTATTACGCGTTCGTTTAACGCTCGTGAGCGTTCATAGCTCGTTTTCTTCGTTCTTAAGTCGGAATTCGACCATTCTTGAGTCCATGACTCTTGAATGCGTTGTTCTACGCTACGCCATCAAAAAATAGGGTTTCTGATTTAAAAGGCGAGTTTTAACTACTAATCCGAAATTATATGATTTCAACGTTTAACGCCTAATCTCGTAAATTTTGCCATAACTTCGTTACTCGTGTTTTATACGCCAAATCAAATGGAACCAATCCATTGATTCATTGTCTATAACCTAACCAAGCAATATGCACATACCTTATAAATGATGGTTTTCAATTTGTTCATCAACAACCAATCAATGATTATTGGTTTTTTCGTAATTAAACTTACTTAAATGCTTATGATTCTTACTTATACATGGCTTATCAATGTTTAATTCACTAATAGCCATCCTTATTTCTCTGGAAGAAACATGCTCCACCAATTCATGATTCTCTATGAAAAATAAATATAAAAGGACCGAAGACTAAGGTTTTATAAATTATTACCTTAACGTTCTTCGCGTTCTTGATTAAAACTTGGATGTTTTGCTTCAAACTCACTTGATTACTTGTTAATGCTCTTTTCTCTCTCTCAATATATGTTGTTCAAGTTTGTAAAACAAAAAAATAAACCAAGCTAGCTTTCCTTATATAGAAAAACCAAGTGGTGGGTAAAATGGTCATTCATCCCACCTCCTTACTATTCATTACTTTACAACCAAGTAATTTACTTTACTTGGCCACCAAGTGGCCGGCCCACATGTTATTTTGGGTCCCACATGGGTTGCCCTTATGGGTTTTACCCATGTCGTGATCTATCAGGTCGATTTGCGGTTCGGTTTCTTGGATTGGGCTTGATTTAACCTAACATTGTGCTTTAACATTACTTAATCTTGGGCTTTATTTACAAAACTTTGGGCTTGACATAATCCAAGTCCAATTGGAATTAACAAAGTCCAATTACTAAAAGTCTATTAAAAACTAATCGTATTCTACTCGTATAACTCACGTATTCTCTTCGTATAGTATTCGTACGATATTCATATTATACGTCGTAATAATCTTCATACTATACTTGTATAATAACTAGTATCATACTCGTATTTCTCACGTATAATAACCCTAATCATTAAACGTAATCATTTCATTCTCGAAACTAACTTTTCCTAACCCTTAGGTTTTAAGTCCACAAGCGAAAACTTCATTTGCCATAACTGAAATATTATTGGATATTTCTTCTCGTCTTAGAATTCTATCATTACGCGTGTCTCAAAAATTAATTCTTAATTCCCGAGTAGAAATGGATGAATAGTGTTTTTACGAAAATTTCTCGAAAAACTTTTATTTTCGTCTTGGATATTCAAAATAATTAATCCTAGCACATAGTCAGAATCCTAACCACATCCGCACATTCTAGGTCATAAAACGACCTTGAAATAGCTTACTCACATAAATAATCAATTAAATTCATTTAATTCAAAAAATCAAATAAAAATTTAATTCACATAAAAATCCAATTTTCTTGGGAGTTACATTCTCCCCCCTTATAAGAATTCTGTCCCCAGAATCTTGATACAATTACATAAACAAATGAGGAAAATTTTCCTTCATTTTACTCTCGATTTCTCACGTTGTTTCTTCTGCACCAAATTACCTTCACCGAAGGTATTATCCTATTTCTCAAGACTTGTTCCTTCCTATCAACAATCTGAACTGGAAGTTTTTCATATGTTAAATCTTTTTCTATCTGAATAGATTCATACTCTATTATGTGTTTGTAGTTCGGTTTATAAGGACGCAACACAAACACATGAAACACATTATGTATACGTTCCATCTCTGGAGGTAAAGCTACTTCATAAGCTACCTCTCCTACCCTTCTTAAAATTTCAAAAGGTCCTATAAACCTTAGACTTAACTTCCTTTTCTTTTCAAAACGTATCTTCCCTTTCCAAGGTGATACCTTCAGAAAGACATACGACCCTACATTAAACTCCCTCTTCTCTCGGTGAGGATCTGCATACTTCTTTTGTCTATCTTGAGCTGCTACCAATCGAGTACGTATTAAATTTACCACGTCTGCCTTCTGTTGTACCATTTTAGGTCCCAACATCCGACGTTCACCTACTTCATCCCAGCATAGAAGAGTTCTGCACTTCCTCCCATATAACGCTTCATAAGGCGACATGCTTATACTAGCGTGAAAACTATTATTGTACGCGAATTCCACCAAAGGCAGATGTTCGTCCCAAATCCCCTTGAAATCCATAATGCAAGATCTTAACATATCTTCTAGCGTTTGAATTGCCTGTTTGAGGATGATATGCTTTACTCAACCTCAACTGCGTTCCAAGTTGCTCTTGCAAACTTCTCCAAAAATTCGAGGTGAATCGTAGATCACGATCTGACACAATCGAAACAGGTACTCCATGTCTTGAAATAATTTCTTTGACATAAAGTTTAGCCAATTGCTCTAGGTCATACCTAACTCCTATTTGTAAAAAGTGAGCCGATTTATCAATCGATCCACTATTACCCAAATAATGTCGTATCCAACCACAAATTCCATTGTGATATGCTCCCATTTCCACTTTGGAATCTCTAGTGATTGTAATAATCCATCTGGTCATTGGTGTTCAGCCTTAACTTTTTGACAAGTTAAGCACTTACTAACATATTCTGCTATCTCTCTCTTCATGTTTGGCCACCAAAAGTTCTGTCGAAGGTCTTGATACATCTTAGTGCTACATGGATGTATCGAGTACCTCAAACTATGGGCCTCACTCATTATCTCTTATTTTAACTCGGAATTATCTGGAACCCAAATTCTTCCTTCAAAACGAAGTAATCCTTCTTTATCAAGGTTATACTTAGTCTTCTCTTCATCCTCTATTCTCTTCTTCATTCGTTCGTGTTCTTCGTTACCTAATTGTACTTCTTTAACTCGTTCCATTATGGCTGGTTGAGTCTCCATTGTAAATAATATCTCTACCGCTTCATTCGATAATTTAACTTCTAGCTCCATTCTTGCCATCTCCGTTATTAACTCATTCTGAGTCATTAACATTGATAGCTTTTCCCTACACTTCCTACTTAACGCGTCAGATACTACATTTGCCTTTCCTGGATGATGTGACTCCCCCAAAAATAGGTATACATCACCTATTCTGAGTCGCCAAATACATGGTACAAAAACAACTACAACTTCATTAATACAATTATCGTGCAAAATACGACAACACATAAATTGTGTTTAAATACAAATATTATCTTTTAGACAATATCCACACTCAAATAAGTCCTCATTACAATTATTGATACACTATTTTACAAAATAGTGAGGACTACTATAACAACTGCCTTGGAACATCACTCCACACCCCGACTACTTCCCGCTATATTCTCGCTTCTTGAGAAGAAAAATAGAATAAAAAGGAAAAGGGTGAGCTCAACCATCCCAGTAAAGAATATTATGACTAAGATAATGTAGAACAAATTATCGTTAGCCTTCAATAAATTAGATAAAATATAATGGACAACAAGTTTTAGATCAATATTCGCAGCGAAAATAACAATTCATTAGAAGAGTTAAGTAGAGAATGAAATCTACTATCTTCTATGATTTAAAAGTCCATCATCAATATTTTATCCCTATAACATCAATCAATATACATCTTGAATCAAATATTCATCTTTACACTACAGGCGAAAGATATTCATCAGTTGGTCATGTTCATCTCAACACCTATTCATCTTTGCACTACAGGCCAAAGATATTGATCAGGAAATTATTCATCTTTGCACTAGAGGCCAAAAATATTTAGTAATATCATCATTTATGACTGAGAATGATAAAAAATATTTTAAAGAAACGATTAGGATTTATACTTTAGATAATTCAAGTTCAAAAATACTCCATAATAAACCATAGTGGAGTAAAATTCAAGAATGAAGATCAAAACATGGATACAATCAAAGATAGTACCCATAATAGACATCTTGGACAAAGAAGAGAAAATATCTTTTTCGGTGAATAGTGCTGTATACGTGAATAGTACCGTATACGTGAATAGTAACTCCGACATAAAAATGTAGAAATTTCACAATAAAATTCATATCAATATTTCGGTATAATGATATTAAAAGAAATTACATCATTTACGAAGAAAATATCATCCCTTACCTCAAAAGAACAATACTTTCGACCGGAATATCTGATATAATGTTGAAGGAAACTTGCATTGTATAGCAACTCTCATAGTACAAAAGTAGGCTCAATAATATAGAGAGAGAAAAATTATGATTCTGGTGTGATTTTCAATTCTAACTAAGCACCATATTTATAGAAAAATGCCAGAACGTCAAACTAGACTAAATTAATAAAATATTAATATTTTTTATCTACGCACACCCCTTGACAATTCAGCAATCTACTTTTGAAAAAAAATCTCAGCACACCAACAAGGACAAGAGTGGGCCCACCCATTCTAGAAAATTTCCAAAATATTTTAAAATTTAAACAATAATAAGAAACTTCAATAATTCATAATAAATAGCCCTTTTATCAGAAAAATTCGAATCTCATGTCTATTCCATAGAAAATTTAATTCTCTACAACTTTGTAGAAGAATTTTTTTCCAAATTCCAAACAAAAAATGTCCGAAATCCACATATGGATGATTTTTAATACTTCAATTCCAACAAAATATTGCTAAAACACATCAGCATTAATTCCTTCATTTATATCCATATAAAATAAATATTTCCTTATCATATAAATCAATAATTAATTATTCACAAATAATATTACAGAATCATAATACTGACAACCAGGTCGT
Organism: Panax japonicus; assembly: GCA_020205505.1. Lineage (NCBI taxonomy): Eukaryota > Viridiplantae > Streptophyta > Magnoliopsida > Apiales > Araliaceae > Panax > Panax japonicus. The sequence goes on along the minus strand of CM035095.1, from coordinate 66,541,813 downwards.
TCCCAGGAAAGAGGAGGCTTTCCGATAAGGATTTCTCCTTACTGGCACGCAATTAGATGACCAAACTCCTTTCCTTAGACAGAACTTCCTTAGACATTTCCAATAATGCTATCTAACAATATTATTCAAATAATATGAATTATTGATCTAATAATGGAAATATTGTGTAGTGACAATTATTGAAACAACAATAATATAAAAATATCAATGTAACAATTATTGAATCAATAAAATAAAATATTGAACAGTAATTACTGTAACAATTATTGGGTAGTGCCTTCTTACGTAAGAATCAATAATTCAAAAATACTGTGCAATACCGTGTGCTACTTTGGAACCATGCATATTATTGTATTTTAACCACCAGGTATTCCAACAGTGTTAACGGTGACAATTACGTCGTTATATATAAAAACTCAAACTTGTCATTTTCTTTATCCGACCGTTTTTTGTTATGGGGCCCACAAATGGCTACGCTGTCATACGAATATTCCCCGACAACAAGAATATTCCACGACCAAACGAATATTCCCTTACAACAATGAATATTTTATAACCACTTGCTTATTTTGCAAAATTTGCACATTTCACCCATAACCAAAGCATTATATCAAAATAACACCTTATTATTTCAAAATAATGAATAGAGAAAATTTAATTTTATTTATAAAAAATTGGGGTCTTATAGATGATATTAGATATCACAGTCAAAATCTTTTATCAACTCTTACCACCTTCTCTTCTTCATATTCAACTCCTTCTGTGTGAAGATATATTTTAGACTTTTATGGTCCGTGTATATCTCACACTTCTCCTCGTATAAATAATGTTTCCATATTTTAAGGCAAAAACTAAAGCTGCCAATTTTAGGTCATGAGTAGGATAAACCTTCTCATAATCCTTCAACTGGTGTGACGCTTACGCAATGACCTTACCATTCTGTATGAGCACGAAACCCAGTCCTTTATGCGAAGCATCGCTATAAACAACAAAATTCCCTGTATCATCTAGTAAAGATAATACAGGTGCCTCACTTAACCTTATTTTTAGTTCCTGAAAACTATTCTCACACTTCTCAGTCCACACACACTTCACTGAATTCCTTAACAAATTCGTTAACGGAGTAGCTATTTTAGAAAAGTTCTGGATGAACCTCCTATAGTATCCCGTTAACCCCAGAAAACTCCGAACCATAGTTGGCATTTTTGGTTATTCCCAATTATTAACTGTTTCCACCTTCGCTGGATTCACAGAAATGCCATCTTTATCAATAACATGTCCTAAAAACTGCACTCTTTCAAGCTAAAATTCACACTTAGTGAATTTTGCATACAACTTCTCCCTCCATAGTATTTCTAACACCATCCTTAAATGTTCAGCATGATCTTCTGGCATCTTAGAATAGACTAGAATATCATCAATGAACACTACAAAAAAATTGTCCAAATACTGTTTGAACACTCTGTTCATCATATCCATGAATGTGCCTGGCGCATTAGTCAACCCAAACAACATAACCAAAAACTCGTAATGACCATAACAAGTTCTGAACACCGTCTTAGGTACATCCTCCTTCCTTACTTTCAACTGATGGTACCCCGTACGCAAATCTATCTTAGAAAAATACTTTTCCCCTTTAAACTGATCAAATAGATCATCGATCTTGGGCAATGGGTATTTATTCTTAATCATTAACTTGTTCAACTCTCGATAGTCGATACAAAGTCGTAACGAGCCATCCTTCTTCTTTAAAAACAATACTGGTGCTCTCCACGGAGACACGCTCGATTGAATGTATTTCATATCTAATAGTTCTTGTAATTAAACCATTAACTCCTTCATCTCTACCGGCGCCATCCTATATGGTGCCTTAGAAACTGGTGCCATACCTGGCAACAAATCAATCACAAACTCTACCTTCCTATCTGGCAGAATACCTGGTAATTCATCTAGAAATACATCCGCAAATTCTTGTACTATAGGTATCTATTCCAATGATGCTTCCACTCTCTGGGTATCCACAACATGGCACATGTATCATATACACCCCATCCTCAACATCTTCCTAGCTTGTGTCATGGTTAGACAACAAGAGCATCTCGGTGATTTACTACTGTAAAACACAACCTTGGTTTTCTTAGAAAGCCGAAGGTTCACACTTTTTCTATAACAATCTATTATAGCTTTATGGTTAATCAACCAATCCATACCAAGAATTATATCGAATTCTCTCAACCTTATCGGAACTAAATCTACCGATAATTTGTTATCTTTAATGTCTACGCAACAATTCCTATGAATGTGTTCAATGGGAATTATCTCTTCGTTTGCTACCTTAACATCTAAAAGTATCTCTAATCTTTTCGGGAGTAAAATTAATCGCTTAGCAAACTCACATGCTATAAAAGAACAAGTAGCACCCGAGTCAAATAACACATAAGCATTTATTTCATTGACTGGAATGATACCTGCTACTACATCCGCTGATGCAATTGCATCTTGGACAGTCATATTAAAAGTACGGGCCGTTAGTCGACCCGACGATGGTGTTGGTTCAGTAATGGCTAACTTACCATTACCAGTACCCTTTCTACCCTCTGACCACTTCTTTGGGCAATTTCTTGCCATGTGGTCCATCGAACCACAAATAAAACAGCCCTGGTTCTTCTTAGAATTAGGACAATTGGGTGATATATGACCCTCCTTCCCACAGTTATAACAAACCAACTTCCCTTTCAGATAGACTCCTAGATGAGTCTTCCCGCATGTCTTGTATGCTTTAATCCTACGTTTAGGATTCCCTTGTTTCACTCCAGTATTCCCGGAGTTAAAATTCTTCCTCTTGTGCATACTCCCACTGCCACCAGCTCCCTCCTCCTTGGGTCCTCCTTCTCCTTTGCTCTTATTCTTCCTCTCCTTATGGTATTGGCTTAAAGCCTCACTACCACCCTCAGCGATGACTGCTTTCTCCAGAATGGTCCCATATGAAGCACTCTGGAAAACATAAATTCTACTATAGAGCCATAGTTTTAGTCCCTGCTCAAACCTACGAGTCTTCCTTTCCTCAGTGTCAACTTGGTGTGGAACAAACCTTGCCAATTCATTGAATTTGGCCACATATTAGGGAACCATCATGTCCCCTTGTTTAAGTTCTAAGAATTTAATCTCCATTCTCCCCTGCATGCTGGTAGAAAAGTAGTTCTCAAAGAAAACCTTCTTAAACTGTTCCCACATAATAACATCAGTTCTAGCCCCACCTTGGTGAGCCACCCACCAGAAGTTGGCTTCTCCTTTCATCATATAGGTTGCAAAAGAATTCTTTTGCACCTATGCTACGTTTTTAATAACAAACACCTTCTCTATTTCCTTCACCGATATCTGGGCCTCTATTGGGTCCGTAGTTCCTTTGAACTCCGACGGACCTACGCTCTTAAATTCTTTAAAGGTAGTCGTTCTGGCTACCCTAGGTACTGCTGGTGCTCTACCCCCAGTTTGGTTAAATGCAACCGTTAATAAATTAACAAACTCTTGCATAGGGTTATTCTGACCCCCTTGCTTATCGTTATGTGATTCAGCTTTCTGATTACGTTGTCTTCTTCTTGGCGGCATTATTATGATTAAATAAATAAAGTTTCATTATTATCTATTTGCTTACTTAGTTATCATTCATCAAACAACAACTCATACCACAACAAAGCACATTTAATAAAAACTTCATTATATTAATATTCTTTTTCATAGTTCAAAACTATTACAATTTGATTCCATAGCCAAGGCTATTCCATTTATATCCCGCAATTGACTTCTACAAAAATTGGGATTTATAAAAGGCTACCCTTTAATTATACAAAAGAGATTTTTACGTTACTACACATATACAAAAAGATCTACCGATCTATACCTCCTCCATCTAATACTAATATTGCATGACAGCATTCTCATGCTTCAAATTTGCAAGAATCGACACAATATCTCAACTAATAGTGTATCGATTTTACCCTGACTCAATCGAATAACATGCAATTTTCAGCTTGAAATCCTCATGAGCAGTCTCATGGATGTAAGACATCTGTGCTATCTTCTGGTTCTTCTCAACCAGTTTCTTACGAAGCTCTACTGCCTCATTCTTATAATCCCTCGCCTTATCCGTAATGAGCACCTTCTCGTAATGCACTAATTCAAAATATACTTCTGCAGACTCCTTTGCTTCATAGAGATCACTAATCTCCTCATTCTGGTTCTACACAATAGTTCACAGTTGCACATTCCGGGTAAGGCACCACTAGATACAATGCCTTTATTGCGTCTGGAGGTGTTGGCTCTAGTGCAGGTATCACCGTATTAAATGATGCTACCTCCATATCCTCATCCACATCGACCATCATATTGAGATATGATTCCGATCCCAAGTCCTCCTCTAGCTCAGACTCTTCTAGGATCACTAATGGTACCCCCGCCATTGGCACTGGTACTGGTTGTACCCAGTTTACAGACTCTTCACTCACCTCGTGTATATCCCTATACATGGAGCTATCGATGGACATCTACAATAACACATAACATGTTGATTATTACATAATACACAATAATATAAGCATAAATTACATTTAGTTTATTTAGGGTTAATTTCCATCTTTTAAATCTTTCGGTACTGAGTTTCCTCAATACTTAATTAACTTATTCTACTCGAGCTCAATTCCTTCTAACTTCTCATTTACTAACGAGGTTATTAGCCTAAGGTTCTTCCCCCTTTAAGTTTAATAACCTAATGCTTTAATACCAACCTGTGACGCCCCCAAATTCGGGTACTTTCATCCCACATATATGGTGCTACACGGTACTTATAACTATACATTCATTCCATTGAAACAACATCAAAATTATTGTATTTACTACATTCTTATTACAATAATAATAATAAATCCTTTCCCAGGTTCTATAATCGACACATTCTTCATTTATCATAATATGATTCTTACAAACATAATAGTCTATTACATGATAATCTACTTATCCATCTTAGCTTTGCGCTTATCCCTACTGGGATCCTCAGTTCTTTCGGCCTTAGTTGTGCAATCATATAATTCAATCAAGAAGTGAGCATAACTAGCTCAGTAAGTCTAACAATAGATAATACAAATACCACGTCGAGAATTATATGATTATTCTTCAATTACTTAACAAGTAGCTATGAATTACTATGAAACATTAAATAACACTTTTCATTTCATAAAAACAATTCCATAGTACATATAGTAACTTAAGAATTCTGAGCTGGTCAAAAGACCATGAACATTCTCTTTTGGTTTTCATTCATGAAAAAGGACAACCCAATACTAAGTCTGTAAGTCCGATATATCTTATGAGTACTTCTAGGTGATCAGCCTATAGTACTCTATGTTGATCAACATTCATCCGTTAAACATATCTACGTTTAAGTTTTGGAAACCTCACGTGCCCATCGAATAATAGATGTAAAATACATTTGTTTGTTCATACACAAGCTTACCTTGAATTCATACCAAACAATTGGAATATGATAGCATTAACAATACTATAACGAAGGACTTGTAAACAAATCAATCTAACTCTTAAGATTAGTTTAGCCCAGTTAAAACTGGCATTAACCTTTTCATAAAACAAATCATGCATCTTAGAACATGAATCACAGAAAACTTGGCTAACACGAAGGTTAGACAAGCGTTAAGAAAACTTGCCTTCAAGCGTCTTCAGTTAATTATTCAACAGTTCTTGGTCTTTACAGTCTCTACATGATATATTCACATAGCACACTGTAATTAGCTACCAAACAATCTAATCACATTGTTTTTACCAACTTATTTCTCTTGTATATCTTAATTGAAATTATTTCATTAATAAAAGTCATTTTGACTTGACTATCTTTCATTACAGCTTATTAACATTCTTACATCACTAAACCAATACTCAACTATCATTGGTTAATTACCAACGTTGAATACAATTTACTTCCTAATACTTCGCATTATTCGTTTAATTACTAAAAACGACATTCATCTCCTAAAGTCATCACTATATATACTATATAAGAATGGTCTTACCATGTATATTAAGTGTATACATGTCCCATCATTGGCTTGCAATAAATTGGGATTAAAACTAACTTGGTCAACATTTTTCTATTACCGGCGATGCGGCACCATCCCTTAGTACTTCATTGGCGCTGCGACGCCAACTAGCAGTAGCTAACCCTTCGTCTCGGCGCTTCAGCGCGAGACTTCTTATATATAAGTGGCGTTGTGGCGCCATTCTCCAGTAGCTAATTTCCCCTACTTGGCATTGCGGCGCGGCATATAAAGCTTGGGGTGGCGCTGTGGCGCCTACCCTGAGCGCTACGATTCTATTCGGACTCATTACTTTGTCGTTTAAGTCGGAATTAGCTCATTCAAAAGTCATTTTCTCACACATTTCATGTACTTCGATTTCATCCAGATAAAAGTAGTTTTTAAATCCGTTAACAATGAATTCACTATTTAATGTTCTATTACACGTTCATTTAACGCTCGTGAGCGTTCATAGCTCACTTTCTTTGTTCTAAGTCAGAATTCGACCATTCTTGAGTCCACGACTCGTGGTTCTGGCGTTCCCAAAAACTCCGGTTGTCCCAGTTCTTTGAACTGCTTAGCGGTGACCATCCGTGAGTTTCTAATGTTTCCACCTGCATTTTGCACACGAGTCTCTCTCGCCTGATGTTGCATGAATTGTAGAAAGCCTCTGAACATCCCATCATTCATCATTTGGTCAGTGTTGTTGTTTACCTGAGGATTATTGCCTTCCTGATGCACGTTATCCTGGGTATTGATTAGCGATAATTTAACGATCTCATGGGCTCCATTGCTCATCTTAAATTTCTTAGATGCCATTCTTAAATACTGCCATAAAACAATGGTAAATTAAACAAATTAACATATCACACTATTAACCCTATGCTCCGAATGACCCATTAAATACCAAATAAGCTTAGGTAGGACACACTAGTGAAGGATTTACTCGTCTCTCCCCTCCTAGTTCTATTTCCCGATGTGATGCCCCCAAAATAGGTATACATCACCCATTCTGAGTCGCCAAATACTTAGTACAGAAATCAAATACAAACTTCTTTTATACAATACGACAAAAGCGTAGCTAAGAGTTTTTACACAAATATTGTCTTCTAGACAATATCTGTAGCATCCCCGAATTCGGGTCCCAAATCCCCTCGGATCCGGTATACTATTTCTATCACTATTTGCGGAAGATATAAACATAAATTGTTTATACAATACATTACACACTATTCCCCAAGGTCGAGTAACCTTAACTGATTACACAATTCAAAAGTTATTTAACACAGAATATTATTATCAACTATTCTATTACAAAATAGCTGCATATATTACCCCAAGCTGAACTTGGCATTATCATTTTCCTGTATCCGAACGCATTCTCTTTATCTGCAATGTTTTATCATGATATAGCAAGGGTGAGTATGAAAGTTGCCCAGCAAGTTTATATACAACAATATAACGATATATCATGATTGAAGAGTATGAATAATGATCTTGCTATAATTCATCAATATAATTGAGAACTAACACGAACAAATTTTTGACTGAACAAGTTTTAAACATGAACAAACATTTCTGAACATAAATCATAAATATCCATCATAGATTTCAAGAAAAATCAAAACCTAGTTCACACTTTAAAAGTTTAACTTTTCCGGAAAAATTCCATTTTTCTCTTCCTTTGATTCCAACCAAAATCAACACCCATTATGGGTAATACCAAACACAAAACACTCATTAACATGTATATACATGGTTTTTGAGTTTAGAAACAAAGTTCCTTATTTCCTCAAACAAGCATCAAACAAAATCAAAGCCAAGAGAAAAATCATGTTTTCTTTTTTTGAAAAACCTAGCTTCCATTCCACACTTTAGATCTAACTTTTGATCTAAAAAAGAGTTGGATCTACATATTAAACACTTATATACACATAGATCTAAGGTTTTAAGCCTCAAGATCACAACTTCAAGTTGTCAAAAATCAAATCAAAACACAAAGGAAATTATATTACATAAGTAGACATTTTTTCTATACCTTAGCTTGATTTCCTTTCTCCCTTCAAAGATGTAGATAGATCTTGATTGTATGAAAACCAAAATCTCCCTCTCTTCTCACCCTAGGGCTGCCGAACTCCTCCCTCTCTCTCCCTCTCTCTCTTTCTTGTGTTCTAGCAAGAATAATAAAAGAGATGAAAGAGAAAAATATGATCCAAGTGTTGGAAAAATCTATAGATATATTTTGTATATCTATTTGTTATCTCCCAATCTCCTTTGCTCTCTACCACATCCGGCCAAGCCTTACTCTCTCTATCTCTTGTACATGCTAGTGGTTGCTTGCAAGAATAACCAAACATGTTGGCTAAATCAAAATTGGACACATAGGGGGAGTTAGTAGGGAAATTGGTCACCAACTAAAGTTAGCAATTAATACACATTCATTCCCCCTCTTTTCTCTCTTATATGGCCGGCCACTTGGCCATTGAATGCTCCAAGTCTTGCTTCACTTTTTAATGTAATATCTAGTGTACCAAAAGTCTAAAGTGTTCCTCCACAATTGGGCTAAAAATTGGGCTACCACTTCCATCTTTTGAGCTTGAAATTAATTAGCTAATAACTTGGACTCCTCCACCAAATAAATTGGGTCAACTCTTGAGCTATAAAATATACATAGTCCAATACCTTAAATTCTTATCCAACCCAAATCATTTACTTAGGGTTTTTACTACCTCAATTATAACATAAATCCTTACTCATGCACACTTATTTTCTTAACCCAATTAGACTTGCTATAATTAGGTTATAAAATTAATCATTTGAGATATATAAAATAAATCTCCTAGAATTAGTAAGTATTCTAAATACCACAATTCTCTTTTCCCATAACCCTTAAGTTATTAAATCCTTCATTCCTAATATATAATTAGGGTTACACTAGTTTCTTTTGTTTGTTTATATAATAAACAAATATAAACCATCACCTAATGTTCATATTCCTTACACACAACTTTTTAACCCTTAAGGTTTAATACTTTGCATTTAGGATTCCCAAATTAGGGTTTAAATTCTCGATACTGAAATTAAAGTTTCTAAGCGTATCGTTAGGGTTTCTAACAGTTCGTTAGATTTTTCTAACTTAATAAACATATGATTAACATAACTTTAGGGTTTGCTAAAGTTATAACTTATCTGATCAATCCTTGATCTTAAATCATTACGGTTCACATAAGTAATCAAATATACCGACTAGTATTCACTTCGATACTTATCCCTGATAATTCTTCAAAAGAATTTTAAATCTACCATAATCTTATACCTCATTACTAGACTATCACTTACAGTATATCACATAATTCAAGTCTTGTCCAAAACTTTTGAAATTCTTGGAATTTCATTACATAACTGCCAATTCCATACACTAATTTCCTGTCTAGGTCCTAATATTGAACCTTAAATAAATAAATTATGATTTTCATAAATTGTCTAAATTCTCGGGTTGTCACAATATTCAAACTCAAATGGAGTTCTCATTACATTTATTATCTCACTATTTCATAGAATAGTGAGGACTACTATAGCCACAATCTCAGACCATCATTCCATTCCCCGACTAGTCTCGGCTACGTTCTCATTTCCTGAAGAGAACAATGAAAGTAAAAGGGTGAGCTCAACTAGCCCAATAAGAAATATTATGACTAAGATAATGCAGAATAAATTATCGTTAGCCTTCAACAGTATAACAACTGATAGAATACAATAGACAACAAGTTTTAGATCAACAACTGTAGTGAAACAAGCAATCCATTAGAAGAGTTAAGTAGAGCATGATATCTACTTTCTTCTATGATTTAAAAATTTTATCATCAATTTTATCGCTACGACTCAGCAAAATAAATAATCAACATCATTGAATTATCCATGCGGTACGGGACAAGGATATTCATTAGTATCACAAACACGAATTATCCATGCACTACGGGCCAAGGATATTCGTGTATTCACCAATGGTCATAATTATACCGAATAATCCTTGGTCATAATCATACCAATCAACAGTCCATCTATGCACTACGGGCTAAAGATAACTTTTACCACATCATTTGTTACATTATAGGTCATGACTATACCGAATAATCCCTAGTCATAATCATACCAATCAATAGTCTATTTATGCACTACGACCAAAGATAACTTTCATCATAATATAAGCATGAGGATGATGAGAATGATATAAGAATTCAATTAAATGAGAATAAGGATAAATTTTAAAGATTTATAATTTAATTTATCCTGAATTCAATAATGTCCAAATTGTCAACATGATACTGCTTTGTGGAGTAAAATTCAACAATAATATTGTATCAAAAATAATTTTGACAGAACGAAATCAATTTTTGTCATGAATAGTACTCCGGGTGAATAGTACCCCATGAATAATACTTTGTGAATAGTACTCTGTGAATAGTATTTCATAAATAGTACCATGGGAATAGTACTTTGTGAATAGTACTTTATGAATAGTTTCCCGTGAATAATACTTTATGAATAGTGCCATATGTATAAATAGTGTCGCATAAATGAAAGTACCCATGAATAGAACTCCGACATGAAAAGCTTAAAATTTAACAAGAATGTTTAGAAAAATATCCTTGTGAAACGATACTAGATGAAACACAAATTTTAAGGATATTCTACTAATTTCACTGAGTATAGAAGCAATACTTTAACAAAATAAGTGTAGAATTAGGAATACGAAACAAAATAATATTACTTACATACTACAGAGTATGGAAGAAAATATTATTTCTTACGAATATTGAACGAAAATAAAATTCCTTACGAATACGAAAAACAATATCGTAAGCGAATATGAAATAAATCATACCCCTTATCTTAGTAGAAGGTTGGATACTGCAATAGTGAAGTAGAAGAATACTCTTCTTATTTCTCTCTATAGCTTCTCTCTCTATAATTGCTTTTGTGAGTCTTAGTGAATTGGTGAGAATGAAATAAGAATGAGCTTCTATTTATAGGAAAACATAGTTTCGATAATTGCACGATTAGGGGCTCAAATTATTACAGTGTAGTACCTTCATGCATCTATACCAATGATTGTGTCATCGTACGAATATTCCCTGTTGAAACGAATATTCTCCGACCAATAGAATATTTTATAACAACTTGCTTACTTTGCAAAATTTATAAATACTACCCGCAACTATAGCATTATATCATATCCACACCTTAATATTAAAAAAATATTTTGAGAAATTAAATCTTTATTCATAAAATTTGGGGTCTTATAACCTCACCTTATTATGAAATTTCATCCTCGAAATTGACGTATGTACCTGGTATGTCGAAGAGGTGATGATACCTCGTCATATTCTAATTCTTGAGGTATAACCTTTGAGCATAGAATATGATCCTTTTTATCCAATATTTTATAGGTATCTCCTCATACGTTAAATCTTCTGCTATCTCGTCTAGTTCTGATTAATAAATGTGGTTCGGGTCGTCCACATATTTACATAACATTGATACGTGAAAAATGTTATGAACACGCGAAAAATTTGGCAGTAAAGTGAGTCTATAGTGTGATGCCCCCAAAATAGGTATACATCACCTATTCTGAGTCGCCAAATACATGGTACATAATACAAATATAATATTTAATATACAACAAGAAAGCTGTGAGTTTTAATACAAATATTGTCTTCTAGACAATATCCACTCTCAGAATAAGTCCTCATTACATTTATTGTCATACTATTTAATTGAATAGTGAGGACTACTAATACTATCATCTGGACCGTCACTCCGTTCCCCGACTAGTCCCGGCTACGTTCTCATTTTTTGAAGAGAACAGTAAAAGAAAGGTGAGCTCAACTAGCCCATTAAGAAATATTATGACTAAGATAATGCAGAATAAATTATCATTAGTCTTCAATAATGTTAAACTGATAAAATACAATAGACATCAAGTTTAACTGCAGCGGAACATGCAATCCATTAAAAGAGTCAAGTAGAGAATAAAATCTACTATCTTTTATGATTTAAAAGGTTTTCATCACTTTTATCGCTGGGACTCAGCTTAATAAATAATCCACATCATCCCTGCGCTACGGCCAAGGATATTCATAAGTATCACAACCTCAAATTATCCATGCACTTCGGGCCAAGGATATTCGTGTATTCATCAATGGTCATGATCATGCCAACAACTGTCCATCAATGCACTACGGGCCAATGAGGACTTTTACCACATCATTTGTAACATTATGGTCATGATTACACCAAATAATCCTTGGTCATAATCATACCAAGTCCATCTATGCACTACAGGCCACAGATGACTTTCAACAAAATATAAATATGAGGATGATGACAATGATATAAGAATTCAATAAAAACAAGTTCAAGAATTAATTTATTTAGGAAATAATAACGTCCAAATTGTCAACATGATACTTCTTTGTAGAGTAAAATTTAAGAATGCTTAGAATAATATTTCCACGAAAAGATACTGGATGAAGCGCAAATATCAAGGATATTCCACTAATTTCATGGAGTATAGAAGTCAAAACTTTAACCAACTGAGTATAATAAAGAATGGAATAACAAAAGAAATCACCATGCATGCGGTACTTCACATAGACAGGTTATTCCAACAAAATAATAAATAACGGAATCAGGTCAGGCGTAATATGCACCGACATGATATTCCAACAGAATAATAAAGAATGGAATAACAACAAAAATCACCAAGTATAGGGTAGACCGCGTATACAGGTTATTCCAACAGAATAATTAAGAATGGAATAACAGAAGTTCTCTTCATGAATATATAAAAAAAATACCCCTTACCTTATAAAGAAGAGTACTCCACGATAGGGCGGGGATATACTTGAAAAAACTTGCACTACGCTCAAAGCTTTCTTAAACGCTAAAGAAATATGCTCAAGATAGAAGAATAATTCTTTCTACAGTTTTTCTTTGTGGAGTTTTAGTGAATTCGTAAGAAATAATGAAGGAATGAGCTTCTATTTATAGAAGAATGGACTGAATAGTAACCAATCCATGAACGGTCCAGATCGATTTACTTTAAACGGACAGTTCAGATTGGTTTACAATAAAATATAATATATTCTATTTATAATCTAATAAAACGAATAACTTTTAAAAAGATTTTACTATGCAAACACTATGCAGGCACTATGCATAATAAAATGTAATATATTCTAATTATTGTCTAATAAAACGAATAACTTTATAAAAGTATTCTATTTTATATAAAAAGATTTTACTATTAGCCTAATAAAACGAATAACTTTATAAAAGTATTATGTTTTATATAAAAAGCTTTTTTGTTTTATTACATTAATAATACTAATAAAACAAAACTTCATCATCATTATTATTATTCACACTATTAATCGACCAGGTCGTTCCTAGGAAAGAGGGGGCTTTCCAATAAAGATTTCTACCTATTGGCGCGCAATTAGGTGACCAAATCTCTCCTTGGCAGAACTTCTAGACATCGTTAATATTGCAAATAATAATATTAATAACTCTGTCATCTCAATTATTGATTTAATAATATATAAAATATCAACAATAATTGAATAAAACTGAATGACTTCTCACGTAAGCATCAATAATCAATATCGTGTGCTACTATGCAACCACGCGTATTCATGTACTTTTAACACTGGGTGTTTCAACAGTTAACAGGAAAACTTTCGCCGTTATTTTCATAAAAATATTTTTGCCATTTTATCAATCCGACAATAATTCCGTTGTGGGGTCCACCAATGATTGTGCCGTCGTACGAATATTCCCTGTTTAAAACGATTATTCCCTGACCAATCGAATATTATACAACAACTTGCGTACTTTGCAAAATTTATAAATATTACCCACAACTATAACATTATATCAAATTCATTCAAAAATGATAATTATATAAAATTCATCTTTATTCATAAAAGTTGGGGTCTTACAATCTCCCCTTCGTATGAAATTTTGCCCTCGAAATTAGGGTATGTACCTGGTATGTCGAAGAGATAAGGATACCTTGATTTCATTTCAGATTCTAACTCCCAGGTCATTTCCTCAACATCGTGGTTCCTCCATAAAACTTTGACTTGAGGTATAACCTTGGAGCATAGAATATGTTCCTTCTTATCCAATATTTGAACAGGAACCTCTTCATACGTTAAATCTTTCGCTATTTCGTCCGGTTCTAACTCAATAATGTGGTTTGGGTCTTTCACATATTTACATAACATGGATATATGAAAAACGTTATGAACATGAGACATACTTGGCGGTAAAGCAAGTCTATAGGCTACAGTCCCTACTCGATCGAGGATTAAAAATAGGCCAATGAATCGAGGATTGAGCTTTCCTCTCTTTCCAAATCTTGTAACTCCTTTCCATGGAGCAACACGTAACAACACATGATCTCCAATATCGAATTCCACGTCCTTTCGATGAAGATCAGCATAACTCTTTTGTCGGTCTTGTGAGGTTTTTATACGTTGTCAGATCGTTTAAATCTTTTCTATAGTCATATGTACCAACTTCGATCCCAACAACGTTGCTTCAACTACCTCATCCCAACATACTGGAGAACGACATTTTCTTCCATACAACGCTTGGAATGGAGCCATGCCAATACTTGCTTGATAACTGTTGTTGTAGGAAAACTCCACCACTGGTAAGAACTTGTCCCAACTTCCCTTGAAGTCAAGGACATAGAGTCTTAATAAATCTTCAAGAGTTTGAATAGTCCTCTCTGATTGTCTCTCCGTTTGAGGATGATATGCCAAACTAAATCGTAAATTCGTGCCCATAGCTTTTTGCAAACTAACCCAAAATCGTGAAGTGAATCTTGGGTCTTGATCAGAAACTATGGATACTGGCATACTATTTAATCTTACAACCTCGTTTATGTACATACGAGCAAGACGTTCAAGTGTATAAGTTTCTCGTATAAGTAAGAAATGAGCAGACTTGGTCAATCTATGAATAATGACCCAAATTGCATTTATACCCTGAGAAACCTTGGGAAGACCAGTAATGAAATCCATGGTAATGTGCTTCCTCTTCCATTTTGGAATTTCAAGTGGTTGCAATGGACCTTTTAGTACTTGATGCTCCACCTTGACTTGTTGACACGTTAGACACCTTGAGATAAACAGCGTTATCTCTCTCTTCATATTGCCCCACCAAAATGTATGTCGAAGATCATTATACATTTTAGTACTCCCAGGATGGATTGCAAACGGTGTGTTGTACACCTCCATCATGATTTTATACTTTAACTTAGGGTCATTAGGAACACAAAGTCTGGAGTTGACTCGAAGTATTTCTTCTTCGTCGATTCTTGCTTCCTGCATAGCACCTTCTTGTAGATTCTTCCTCATATGCATCAGCTCTAGGTCCCTGGAGTCTTTATCTCTATCTCTATCCTTTGCAAGTAATACAAAATGGGCCTTTGCGTTGACAATATCGCACTCGTACCTGCATATGATCTTCTACTCAATGCGTCAGCTACCACGTTCGCTTTTCCAGGATGGTATTGGATGGTATGATCATAATCTTTCAACAGTTCAAGCCAAAGTCGTTGTCGCATGTTGAGTTCCTTTTGAGTGAAGAAATATTTGAGGCTTTTATGATCCGTAAAGATCTCCACTTTCTCCCCATACAAGTAATGCCTCCAAATTTTAAGTGTGAAGACAACAACTGCCAACTCTATATCATGAGTAGGATAATTCCTCTCATATTCTTTGAGTTGTCGAGAGGCATAGGCTATGACTTTCCCATGTTGCATGAGAACACATACTAACCCTTTGCCCGAAGCAGCATGATAAGTTGATTTTATATACACTTATCCGGTATCTTTTACTTGAATTAGTTACTTATATTCATGTGTCTTAGTTACTTTTCATGCATTTTGTGTTCAATTTGTTGGTTATATGTTTGGGAGAGGTGTGAGCAATTATTGGTAAGGAAAAGCAAAGAAAATGCAAAGAAAAGTAATCCGGACATCATTTGGGCTTTCATGTTTACTTCATGTTCTTGGTTTGGAACTTAGCTTACATTGTAGAGCGTCTTCGTAGCTTTACGTAACATCTTGAATCATTCCGATCGGAGTTCAGATGCAAGAAATATGATCGTTGTACCAACGGATGTCGAACTTCGCTGTTTTGGTTAGCCATTTTCATTATAGTCACTTCTAGCTCAATTTCAACCTTCATCCGGCTAGAATCTGTCAATCCTCAAAGAAAAAAAGTTGTAGATCTTGTCGATATCTTCGATTTGATAGGTGGCAGGCCCCATAAATCTTCCTGGATCAAAAGTTATGACCGTTTACCAGAGGATGCTGTGACAGAAAAATGATGCCCGCCGGGGCGGGGGTACCAGCTGTAAAATAGTACTATATCCCGCCGGGGCAGGCCCTTGACAAGCCTAGACCCCCACCGGGGCAGGGGTATGCGTAAAAGATGTGATAACCCATGATTTCGAATTATCCAAAATTTGTAAATAATTTTTTTTATTAATATTAATTATCAATTTTGTGACAAATATTTGTGATATGAGTCTCGAGAAAGTCAATTTGTGTGTTGACTAATAAAATTAGAGTATAGTTGTGCTTAACAGCTTTAAAAACCCTAACCCTAATTTCTGGATAGGGATTCGATAGAAAATACAATTAAAATAATTGTACTATTGATATGTGTTTGGACTGTATAGGTATGTTATCCATTGTTGGACTGGATAAGGTTTAATATTAATAAAACCTAATATGAGATTAGAAACCCTAATCTCCGGATTAGAAACCCTAACGTACCGTAGAAAACCCTAATTATACGCCGAAAAACCCTAATTTAAAATATGGGATTTTCTAAACCCTAATTAGGCAACTCTAATTTTATTAGCATGCCTAAAGTATTTGTTAAACTTAAATATGATTAGAAAACCCTAATTATATTTTTAGTTATATTAATTTCTATTTTACAAACCCTAATTACATTTTTAGAAATCTTATTTTCTAATTTAAACCCTAAATTTGGATTTGTGGGAATTAGAATTTTAATATCTAAAGGGTTCAAACCCTAAACCCTAACCGAAACCCTAAACCCTAAAGGTTGTGCATTTGTCAAGATTGCCCTTTAAATTAATTTGCTAATGTCAAAAATGCCCTTTATGGGATTTTATAAGTTAACTTGCAAAAATGGCTAAATCTTTAGTTGGTCACCAACTATATTGACTTAGAGGCACTAAAATTTCAGCAAATCAGCTCATATTGACAGCAAGATCAAGTGGTGCATGAATCAAAACAATATATATTAGATTCAAGAGAGAGAAAATCAATTATTTGATCATTTGGCCAACCAAGCTCTCACCAACTCTCTCTCTATCTAAAAGCTCCGAAAATCACTAGTAGATCAGTCCTAAATTCAGTCCATAAATCAACCATAAACATATTGGAGAATCAAGATCAAAATTTGAGCAAGAACGGTATAACCGAAATCTTTTATTTTTGATCCATGTTGCTAAGAAAGATTTTGGGTTTATGTGTTTAGATTAGTGTTATATAATGTTTTTAGTTGATTTATGTTGATCCATGATGGATCCATAGCATCAAAGTTGGTAAAAATCGAAGTTTTTCAAATCTGTCCAAGAACAAAATCTGTGGTCTGACAAGCTAATGTCAGGAGCCACAGATTCTTGTTCGTTTGTTGTTTTTGTCGTTTAAATGTTGTAACATGTAGCCTTGTATGTGGTATTTACTCTGCAAGCGGAATCAATGTCATTTGATGTCCAGATCGTAAGATATAAACGGTCAAAACCCGTTGACCGGGCATGACCGATCAAAAATCTGGGCAACCCAGAATTTGAAAAATCGAGTCTGACAAGATTTTGTAGTGTCCGGATCTGTCAGTCTGTTAAGTTTTTGATGTTTTTTATTAGTACATCTTGTAGCTGGTTATGTGTACTACAGATCTGGGTCCTTATATCTCTTATAACGTCTTCAGATCGATTGTGATAGATGGTCAAACTAGCCATCCTAGACTCTTTTTGAACTTTCTGGAAATTCCAGAAAAGTTCTTGCACGAATTTTCTGACAACGCATGACCGTGATTTATCTGGCGTTTTAGATGTTTTTTAACTGCTCTGTTGTGATGAAAATGTACCTTGACACTAGTACTACATATTTGAATTTTAAGATCACATAAACCATGGCCAGAACATAGATTAAATTAAGTTTGAAAGTGACCACTCGAAACTATTTTGGCCCAGAACCGCCTGACAGAAACTTTGGAGGACTAGATCTTCTTGTTTTGATGTTGTTTGACCAAATTATTGGTTGGGTATTGTAGTGTTACATTAATACTACAATACCAAAGTTTTAGATAGCCTAGAACATGAACAGATTGAGAATTATACACGGTCAAACCGAGCACCTTGCACTGCCGGCTGTCAGTGTTCTTGAGCTCAAGAACACCAACAGCGACGCTTTGTGTCGCTATAGCCCTATAACAACGGTTTAATTATTTTATTTTCTGATTTTTACGGAAAATGATTAAAAAAATAGAAATAAATTCTAAAAATTACCAAAAATAGTTTTAAAAATTATTTTAAATAATGAAAAATAATTTTTGACCAATTAGAATATTTTTCATTAATATTTATAATTATTTGAATATTAATGATATTTAATTTATTTAATTAGTATATTAAATAAATTAGAGAAAAATGATTTAATATTATGAAAAATCATTTTTAAATAAGAAAAATGTATTTAAAAATATTTTGAGATATAAAATATAACTTTTAATATTTTTGGAGAATTATTCATTAATAATTTAATATTAATGATATTAGATTTATTTAATTATTAAATTAAATAAATAAGATAAAAATGATTTTAATGATTTAAAAATCATTTAAATTGAGAATAAAGTGTTAAAAAATATTATAAATTATAAAAAATAATTTTCAATATTTTTGGAGAATTTTCATTAATAAATTAATATTAATGATAATTGATTTATTTAATTATTATATTAAATAAAGGAATTAAAAATGATTTTTTAAATCATTTAAAAATGAGAAAAATGGTTTAAAAATATTTTAATTTATAAATTATGACTTTTAATATTTGGTTAATAATTTCATTAATATTTATATATTAATGGTGATTATTTAAAAATGATTTTAAATATTTTAAAAATCATTTAAGTAGAATATTGATGATTTAAGAATATTTTAAGTTATTAAAAATAACTTTAGTATTTTGACGAGTATGTTAATAATATTTTGATATTATTAAATATTAATAATGATATGATTATTTGATAATTAAATCATTTAAAAATGATTTAAGTGTTTGAAAAATTATTATAAATTATAGTAATTGTTTATAAATTATTAAAAGCTTCTGAAAAATATTATTATTGATAATTGAATTATCTGAATTAATATTGAAACTTAGAGACCAAGTTTAATTGACAATCAATGTGCTAATTGTCGGATATGGTGACCAGAACACCGAAAATGGACCGAAGTCCAACCAAATCGAAATAATTAGACTTGATAAGTGTTTATATAGGTTATAAACATTAATGTGGCTATGTGGTAATGTGCCTAGGAGAAGTTTGACTATAAAATACAGTGTTATGTGTTATAAATGATTGTACTAATTGTGAGACCGACATTGTTGAATATAGGTCTTACGAACGCAGTTAATTATATTGTGTAGATGTAATCAACGCGGAAGGCAAGTTTCCTAACTCAACCTTGAGTTATATTTCATTCAATTATTATAATGGTTAATTATTGCTAATTACACCACATCCAGGGAAGTTATTGTTGATTATTTGCAGTTAGTGCATGCTTAATAATTCAATTGAATTACTGATTCAGAAATATATATTCGTAGAATTACTGTTGTTGAATATTCAAATCTGTAGAAGTTAGAATTGACAGTACAGATAATTCCTGTTTATTGTCAAATTGTGTTGAGAAATGTCATAGCTAATTATTCTGGCTAGACAAATATTTGTTAGAACTTGATAAATTCAAGAAAATAATTTAATTATTATTGGTAGAATCGATGCTAATTATTTCGGCAAGATCGATAAGTAAATAGAATTTGAAATCACAGTATTTCGTTGTAAAATCAAAATCTTGATTCTAAAACTGAGAAGAACAACCTTTTATATAAAGGGAACATTTTGTTGGTCGTAAATTCGACCTTCGCGCGCGTTTTGAGTATTATGCATAATATAGGGTACAAGGAGTTGGCTGGCTCTAAGTACTTGCAGAGGGGTATGATTTAATCTTTATGTTTATCTGATACTCCTGGTATGTATCAAAGTAAATCTTTGATAGATACCCGAGAAAAATAAGTTCAAAGATCTAGTGTGATCGCTCAGCATAAATCTGGAAAACATTCCACATTGTTATTGCGTAGAATTAATTCTTGATTATTCAATAGAATATCGTAGAAACTTTGAAAGCGTTGTACTCTTTCATTATTAGATTATTGTGTTGCCTAGGATATGAGAAAACTTGTTATTGATTAACGATTTGTTTAGCTATTTCAAAGTTCACCGAACTTTAGTTTCATTCTATCAAAATAGATAGTCTGTTCTTGTTGATTCATATACATTTATTGTATGTCTTAACTTACGGGGCAAACTAGTTGTTCACCCTTGCTATAAAAAAAACATTTCAGCTAGGAACGAAGAGGCCAGCGGGTCAAAAAAGAACAAAGGCAAAGGCAAGATGCTGGAGTAGTTATAAAGAACATTATTATTATTATGATGTATTGTAAACCCTTTTTGTTTATCTAAGGGGTATGTTTGTAATTTCAGGTTAGAAAACCTGGGACTTATGTATTAACAACTTATGTTAATGATTTATATATTCCTATTTATATATGAATGGGTAGTTAAATGATATTATAGTGTGAATCGTGAACACCAAACTCGGGGGTCAGGTAACCCGGATTTGTGGGTGTCACAAAAGAAGTGGTTTTGGCCATATTTGAGTTTGGGAAGGATTATTTTCGATCCAATTGACTCAAGGACTTCTAAGAGGACTTAAAGACATGTGAAAAGGCTTATAAAAGGTGGGGAATAACAAGGATTAGAGGGGAGATTTGAGGAGATTGGGAGAGAGCATTCCATTAGATTAGATTAGAGTAAATTAGATCAAAACATTAGTTCTAAATAGTTTTGGAGATTGAAGCAACTTGAAGACCATTGAAGATCAAGAGCAGGAGCTTGAGGAAGATGTAGATTTGCTGACAACAAATTCAATTCTTTACTCTACTGTTATTTTTATCTTTTAATGTTATTTCAAGTGTGGATTCTTAGTTTTAATTCAATGAACTAATTCTTTGTTTGAGATTACAACGGATCTTATTGTGTAGTTTATTTTAATATGCTTCACTATCAATTATTATGCTCTATTGTGAGAATTGTCTATTGTGGTTTGGACTTAATTGTTTAATTGACTGGCCATCAATTACAATGATAATCTATATGAACTCGAGAGATGAATTATAGATTTAGATCTGATCATGATAGCATGTGTTCAGGATTTTGTTAGTAGCTTAAACTTGATGAGTGTTAAGATAGAGATATGCTTGACACCGCATGTAATCGGATAGAGAACTTGTTCTTAAACCTTCTTTAATTGTAATTCACATAGAGATATAGTGGGTTAGTTGATTAAGGTGTTTAACGGATTTCTATCTTAATTGTGGATTGATGTTAATACAGTATTAGTGCATCGAGAGGTGGTTAATACAACTTTAGTGTTCTTGATTAACAATTCGGGATAAAGAATAATCGATGAGAAGTGTGTTAACTTAAATGAAGCAATAAGTGAAGTTGTGATCTTAAATCTCCAGTCTTAATTTAACTAGTGGAATTTAATAGTAATTTAATTTATATAATTTGAAATTCATTCGTTTAAATAAGATTGAGTTGGTTACGGGTTAGTACTTGGTGATTTTTATTAAATAATTCTCTGTGGGAACGATACTCAACTTATCACTTTATTACTTGTTGACCACGTATACTTGCGTGTTGTGCGTAACTAGATTTTACCCAACAAGTTTTTGGCGTCGCTGCCGGGGAATTAATTTAATAATTATTTACCAATATTAATTTCAATCAAATTAGTCTTAATTTAAACATTTTTATTTTTATTTTTAACTTTCTTCCTATATTTCTTTCTTTTCAGGTACAATGGATGACTTTGCATATCAATGGCCATACACGAACATGACTCAACCAAGGGAAACAGGGATTGATGGACTTAATACATCTTCTATAAAGCCAATACAAATTGAGGCAACTTCGAAGACGTGGGAGGTTCTCGCAGCCCAACGGAGTCGAAGGATGGCAAAAATGACTCAACCAAAGGAAGCGGAGATTGACAGACTCGTGATAATTTCCGCTAATGTCAGCACAGATTGAAGAACTTTCGAGGAGGTTGGACGTTATCGCAGCCCAACAGAGTCGAAGGATGGCAATTACGTGTGGCTATTTTGCTGGCAATCACCCGAGTAATCAATGCACCATCAATCTTGGGTCGGTACAGTATGGTTGTAACTACCTCAATCAGTATGCATATGATAATTATGATCAAGTTTGGGGGTATCACCCAGATTCGTCATGGAGTTATACTTATGAAGACCAATACTACGCTCCAAATCCAACATACACGTCGGACATCACCACTTCAACTCATGGTCCTCAATTCATGGATTTCGAAATTTAGACAGAATATTCAAGGTTGGAGGATTTATTTTCCAAGTACATAGCATCAACTGATGAGAGCATGAGTAATCAAGCAAGGTCAATTCAAAATATGCAGAACCTGGCGGATCAAATACTCAAAGCCTTGAACAACTATTCTCAAAAAAATTGGTGTAATAATGAGGATTCTGAGATTAATGAAGTGCCCGAGCCAAATATACAACTGGATGAGCCACGAGATGTTGAAAAAGAGGAGACAAGTGGGGATAATGACAACAAGGTCGGTGAAGAACTAATTGTGAGAACCAACGATGATGAGCCGATGTTATTTATGCCTCAAGTGCCTTCTCCTCCATAGTTCAAGAATCCGGTTAGACTTGCAAAATCTTATCTGATTGGTAGTCATGTCTTTGGCAATACTCCTTGTGACGTAAAAGCGAGTACAACTTCGAAGCCATGGTACGATGAGCTGGAGAAGATAGAAGAAGAGATTGTTGTGTTTGACAAGCCTTAATGCCA
The DNA here is from genome assembly GCA_020205505.1 of Panax japonicus. Lineage (NCBI taxonomy): Eukaryota > Viridiplantae > Streptophyta > Magnoliopsida > Apiales > Araliaceae > Panax > Panax japonicus. The sequence continues at coordinate 66,518,424 of CM035095.1, read as the reverse complement.
GAATCTATTCGCAGACACAATGGAGAAAACACCTAGATGTTGGACGTACTGGAATGTGATCTTATCTAAAGAAAGCATGCTAAGTGACTTTAATGCAATGGCCATAGTAAATGGGAACCTACCAAAAGCTATATTATTTCCGATGGATGGAGGGTTCCTCAAGTTTCAAAGAGGAATTGGATAACATTGACCAGAAAAAGTCAGGCTGAAAGACTATAAATCAAGCACTGACTGGGGTGCAACCCAGGAATTTTTATATTTATATGCTTTACTAGTTTATTTAGTAGATAGGAATTAATTTGCTTATTAAGCTCTCAAACAAGATCTAATCCACGTTGTCTCTTCATTGCAGGTATTGGAGGTTCAATGGATAGGAAAATGATCGTCATCGCCATCGCCACCATCACCTTATGCTTAGCTGATTACAGGGAAGTTCTCTTCTACTTATCGCTATATTCTTACAATGAGGACATTGTAATTGCTATGTTTGGGGGAGTTTAGTTTAGTTCATTATTGCATGTTTAGTTTCATGTTTATGTCATGTTATTTTGCATATGTTGTTAATTTAGTTTAGGTTCATTATGTTTGCATTCATGTAGTACAACTGCATAAGTAGTTGCATAGTAGTATAGTTTGAATAACATTATATTCAGTTTCTTGTTTTAAAAAAAAATAAAAAATAATAGTTAGTTACTATGTTCATCTTGCATGAGTCCAGCTGTTTAATAGTTTAAGTTTATTTTGGCTAATGATGAGATTGGAATTGAGTAGACAAGTATAGTACTGACTATTAGATCTTTGATGTGATTTCTTGTTATAAATTGAATCTTTTTCTGTTTGAAACTGGTATAATCAAGGATAGCACAGTAAAAATAACTTGTTGATTGATTGAGTTTAAATTGATACATAATGGAATTCTAAAGGATAATGCTAGTTTAAATGAAAGAATGAGAAGAATAAGTAGTGATGGCTAAAGTTAGACAAGAACCTAAGTTTGGGGGAATATTTAAGGTATATAAGCTTTATAAAAAAAAGAATAAAAAAGAAAAAACACTGTGGCGTGCTTTTCTAGTTTTGTGGCCTTTGTTACTTGAGTAAGTAAGCCCGAGGGGAATGTCTTTACATCTAGCGCCCTAAGGTATTAATGGTCTGGGAGTCGTTGGTCGAAAGCTCGTTAAGGTAGCATTGAAAAGCCTAAGGGAATAAGACATCGCATAGCTTTGTGTATATAAACCAAAAAAAAAAGAAAAAAAGAAAAAAGAAAATAAATCGGGAAATAAGAGCAAAAATCCCCCGTAGATGAAAAATAAAGCATAAGTATCCCATGTTGACCCTCGATATTGGTAATTGCTTGATTTTAGTTGGATCTATCTTGTTTTTGGATTTCATGAGTTTACACTGTATGATGCCTTTGAAGAGACTTGTTATGTGTTAAATTTAATTTTATATCAGTTAAAATTGTTGTGGAACACACACGCACTATACCAGTAATAACAGTTTTAGACTTGATGATTGACTAGGAAATTGTTGATTGGTTTTGATATGAAGTATTGTCGTGTTTGCTTGATTGCTCTAAGGCCGAGTGAATAGATTTGATTCAATCAAATACTGCTGGATTCGTAGGCATATAGATTAGTTGCACTACTTTGCATTGCATTATGTTGTGTTGCTTGGGGACAAGCAACGGTTTAAGTTCGGGGGTATTTGATAAGTGAATTTTATATACACTTATCTAGTATCTTTTACTTGAATTAGTTGCTTATATTCATGTGTCTTAGTTACATCACCCATCTTGAGTCGCCAAATACATGGTACAAAATTCAAATACAACTTAATTATACAACAGTCGTGTAAAATATGACAAAACATAATCTAAGAGTTTTAATAAGAATATTGTCATCTAGTCAATATCTACACTCAATGGAGTCCTCATTACATTTATTGTCACACTATTTAACAAAATAGTGAGGACTAGTAATGCTATCATCTGGACCGTCACTCCGTTCCCCGACTAGTCCCGGCTACGTTCTCATTTCCTGAAGAGAACAATGAAAGTAAAAGGGTGAGCTCAACTAGCCCAGTAAGAAATATTATGACTAAGATAATGCAGAATAAATTATCATTAGTCTTCAACAATGTTAAACTGATAAAATACAATAGTCATCAAGTTTAACTACAGCGGAACAAACAATCCATTAGAAGAGTCAAGTAGAGCATGATATCTACTATTTTCTATGATTTAAAATGTTTTCATCAATTTTTATCGCTGATACTCAGCTTGATAAATAAACCACATCATCGAGTCATCCCTGCACTACGGGCCAAGGATATTCATTAAATCATCAATGGTCATGACTATACCGAATAATCCCGGGTCATAATCATACCAAAAACTATCCATCAATGCACTACAGGATACTGAGGACTTTTACCACATCATTTATAACATTATAGGTCATGATTATACCGAATAATCCCTGGTCATAATCATACCAAGTCCATCTATGCACAACAGGCCACAAATGACTTTCAACATAATATAAGCATGAGGATGATGACAATGATATAAGAATCTAATAAAACAAGTTCAAGATTAAATTTTAAAGATTTATAAGTTAATTTATCTTGAAATCAATTACCTCCAAATTGTCAACATGATACTGCTTTGTGGAGTAAAATTCAAAAATGCTTAGAAGAATATTTCCATGAAAAGATATCGGATGAAGCGCAAATATCCATGATATTCTACTAATTTCATGGAGTATAGAAGCCAAAACTTTAACCAAATGAGTATCATAGAATATATGAAACTACAAAATGGATTTTCACCCGCAATGCGATAATCCACGTAGACAGATCATTTCCACAATTTAATAAGGAATGAATACGAAGGATCATTCACCATTCATGTTATAATCCACATAGACAGGTTATTCCAACAGAATAATAAAGAATGGAACAAGGTCATGCGTAATCCGTACAGATAGGATATTCCAACATATTAATAAAGAATGGAATAATAGAAGAATTCACCACGCATGCGATAGACCGTACAGACAGGTTATTCCAACAGAATAATAAAGAATAGAACCAGGTCTAGCATAATCCGCACAGACTGGATATTCCAACAGAATAATAAAGAATGGAATAACAAAGAATTCACCATACATGAGATAGACCGCTCAGACAGGTTATTCCAACATAATAATAAAGAATGGAACCAGGTCTAGCGTAATTCGTACAGATAGGATATTCTAACAGAATAATAAATAATGGAATAATAGAAGAATTCACCATGCCTGCGATAGACCGCACAGACAGGTTATTCCAACAGAATAATAAAGAATGGAACCAGGTCTAGCGTAATTCGCACAAACAGGATATTCTAACAGAATAATAAAGAATGGAATAACAGAAGAATTCATCATGCATGCGATAGACCGCACAGACAGGTTATTCCAACAGAATAATAAAGAATGGAATAACAGAAGAATTTCACTATGTATGCGATACTTCGCATAGACAGGTTATTCCAACATAATAATAAAGAATGGAATAACAGAAGCTCTCTTCATGAATATGAAAGAAATAATACCCCTTACCTTAGAAAGAAACAATACTGGAGTAGAGAGGTAACAAACTTCTCTTCTTCTTTCTCTCTATAATTTCTCTATATAATAATTGCTATATAGATTTAGTGAATTGGTGATAAATGAAGAAAGAATGAGCTTCTATTTATAAGAAAATATAGTTTCGATAATTGTACGTTTTGGGCTCGAAATATTACAGTACAATACCTTCAATTTTTCTTTCATTTTTAATTTAGTCCTGCAAGTATTATCAAACTTTCACCACCTCCCCTAATAGTAAATAATATGAATCAATAGTTCAATCATGTGAATGAATAGTTATAATCATGTGAAAATACGAATTACAGTATAGTACCTCAATCTATACCTCTATTTTAACTTAGTCATGCAACTATTATCAATCTTGCACCAACTCCCCTAATAGTACATGAATGTGATTCAATAGTACACATATTTGAACAAATAGTTATATAAGCATATGAATTAGTAGCAATTAATTTCCCATTTATCCGATTAATTACCCAATTTATCAATATAACCCTCAGACATCAATTATCATCGGAATAGATGTAGATTTCCACTAACACTAATAATCCCAACATAATGGAACTATCAAATTCATCTTTAATCAACACGAACTTATTCATCATTAATATTATAACTCACAATATTATAACACGAGCTTTTCGATAAGGATTTCTCCTTATTGGCGCACAATTAGATGACAAAACCTTTCCTTGACAGAACTTCTAGACATTGTAAATATTGGAATTTAATAATATAAATAACTTTGTCGTCTCAATTATTGATTTAATAATATAACATATTATGCAGATGATATTGTGACAATAATTGAATGTATAATATGAGAGATATGATGCAGCAATTACTGTAGCAATAATTGAGTATAACTGAGTGACTTCTCACGTAAGCATCAATAACCAATACAGTGTGCTACTATGCAACCACGCGTATTACTTTACTTTTACTACCGGGTAGTTCAACAGTATTACTGGTAACACTTCCGCCGTTATTTTTATAAAAAGATAATTTTGTCGTTTTCTTATTACGACAATACTTTCGTTGTGGGGTCCACCAATGATTGTGTCATCGTACGAATATTCCCTGTTAAAACGAATATTTCTCGACCAATCGAATATTATATAACCACTTGCTTACTTTGCAAAATTTGTTAATATTACTCACAACTACAATATTATATTATATCCACACCATAATATTCAAAAATATATTTCGAGAGGAATTAATCTTTATTCATAAAAGTTGGGGTCTTACAACCTCCCCTTCTTATAAAATTTCGTCTTCAAAATTAGGGTACGTACCTGGTATATCGAAGAGGTGAGGATATCTTGACTTCATCTCAGATTCTAACTCCCAGGTCATTTCTTCCACATCGTTGTTTCTCTACAAAACTTTGACTTGAGGTATAACCTTGGAGCGTAGAATATAATCCTTCTTATCCAAGATTTTAACAGGTAACTCTTCATACGTTAAATCTTTCTCTATCTCGTCTGGTTCTAATTCAATAATGTGGTTTGGGTCTTTCAAATATTTGCGTAACATAGATATGTAGAAAACGTTATGAAAACGAGACATACTTAGCGGTAAGGCGAGTCTATAGGCCACAGTTCCTACTCGTTCGAGGATTATAACTGGGCTAATGAATCGAGGATTGAGCTTTCTTCTCTTTCCAAATCTCGTAACTCCTTTCCATGGAGCAACACGTAACAACACATGATCTCCAATATAAAATTCCACGTCTTTTCGATGAAGATCAGCATAACTCTTTTGTCGATCTTGTGAGGTTTTTATACGTTGTCGTATCGTTTGAATCTTTTCTGTAGTCATACGTACCAACTCCGATCCCAACAATGTTGTTTCACCTACCTCATCCCAGCATACTGGAGAACGACACTTTGTTCCATACAACGCCTCAAATGGAGCCATGCCAATACTTACTTTATAACTATTGTTTTAGGAAAACTCCACCAATGGTAAGAACTTCTCCCAACTTCCCTTGAAGTCAAGGACACAGAGTCTTAATAAATCTTCAAGAGTTTGAATAGTCCTTTTCGACTGCCCATCCGTTTGAGGATGATATGCTGAACTAAATTGTAAATCTGTGCCCATAGCATTTTGCAAACTAACCCAAAATCTTGAAGTAAATCTTGGGTCTCTATCAGAAACTATGGATACTGGCATACCATGCAATCTTATGATCTCATTTATGTACATACTAGCAAAACGTTAAAGTGTAAAAGTTTCTCGTAACAGTAAGAAATGAGTAGACTTGGTCAATCTATCAATAATGACCCAAATCGTATCTATGCCTTGAGAAACCTTGGGAAGACGAGTAACGAAATCCATGGTAATGTGCTCCCACTTCCATTCTGGAATTTCAAGTGGTTGCAATGGAACTTTTGGCACTTGATGCTCCGCCTTGACTCGTTGACAAGTTAGACACCTTGAGATAAACCCCGCTATCTCTCTCTTCATATTGCTCCACCAAAATGTATGTCAGAGATCATGATACATTTTGGTACTCACATGATGGATTGCAAACGGTGTGTTGTGCGCCTGCATCATGATTTTATAGTTCAAGTCAGAATCGTTAGGAACATAAAGTCTGGAGTTGACTCGAAGTATTCCTTCTTCATCGATTCTTGCTTTCGAAATAGCACCTTCTTGCACTTTCTTCTTCATACGCATCAGCTCCAGGTGTATAGTTTGAGCAGCTTTAACTTTATCGATTAAATTCGGTTCCACTCGTATATTCGTCATCATCACATGGGTCCCTGGAGTCTTTAACTCTATTTCCATCCTTTCCAAGTCATAAAAAAATGGATCTTTACGTTGACAATATTGCACTCGTACCCGCATATGATCTTCTACTCAATGTGTCAGCTACTACGTTCACTTTTTCAGGATGTTATTGGATGATATGATCATAATCTTTCAACAACTCAAGCCATTGTCGTTGCCACATGTTGATTTCCTTTTGAGTGATGAAATATCTTAGGCTTTTATGATCCGTATAGATCTCCACCTTCTCTCTATACAGGTAATGCCTACAAATCTTAAGCACAAAAATGACTGCTGCCAACTCTAGATCATGAGTAGGATAATTCCTCTCATATTCTTTGAGTTGTCGAGAGGTATAGGCTATGACTTTCCCAATGTTGCATGAGAACACATCCTAACCCTTTGCCTGAAGCATCACTGTAGATGAAAAATCCCTCCGAGCCAGATGGTATTGTCAGAACAGGTGTTGAAATGAGTCTCCTCTTGAGTTCTTGAAAACTCTTTTCACATTCCTCGCTCCAACCAAATTTTGTATCTTTTCGAGTCAGCTGAGTTAATGGAGTAGCGATTTGAGAAAACCCTTCTACGAATCTCCGATAATAACCAACTAAGCCGAGAAAGCTACGTACTTCGGTCATTGACTTAGGTTGCTCCCAGCTTTGAATTTCTTCAATCTTTGCCGAGACAACAGATATTCCATGATTTGATATCATGTGCCCAAGGAATGCAACTTCCTCAAGCCAGAACTCGTATTTCTTTAACTTGGCATAAAGCTTGTTTTCATGAAGCTTTTGGAGTATCAGCCTCAAGTGTTGCTCATGGTCTTCGTGGGTTTTGGAGTATATGAGGATGTCATCCATAAAGACGACCACAAAGTGATCCAAATATTCCTTGAATACTCGGTTCATCATATCCATGAAGGCAGCAAGAGCATTAGTTAATCCAAAAGACATGTCTATGAATTCATAATGCACGTACCGAGTTCTGAAAGCAGTCTTTGGAATGTCATCAATTTTAATCTTCAACTGATGATATCCGGAACGAAGATCAATCTTTGAAAAGAATTTGGCTCCTTGCAACTGATCAAACATGTCATTAATGTAAGGCAACAGGTACCTATTTTTGATGGTGACATGATTCAACTTCCGATAATCAATACAAAGGTGCATACTTCCATCTTTCTTCTTCAAGAATAGAACAGGAGCACCCCAAGGAGACGTACTAGGACGAATTAAACCAATGTCTAACAATTCCTGTAGTTGGGTTTTGAACTCCTGAAGTTCAATAGGAGTCATTCGATATGGGGCTTTGGAAATAGGTTTTGTATCGGATTCAAGGTCGATACAAAATTTAATTTCATGCTCTGGGGGTAGGCCAGGAAGTTCTTCAGGGAATACGTCAGGAAATTTATTAACAATAGAAATATCATTCAAATCTGACGTATCTTTATTTAAATCCGTAACATGGGCTAAGAAAGCTTGACATCCGTTTTTCAATAAACAAATAGCTTTATGACTTGATATGACAGTGATTAATTTTAGTGGTTTGGTTGCTTGAATTCGCAAAATAGGTGGGTTAGGAATATAAAAGCTAACAACCTTACGAAAATAATCAATTTTAGCATGATGAGTAGTTAACCAATCAATCCCTAAAATCACATCAAATGCAAGTATTTTCAAGGAAATAAGATTGACAGGTAACGTGCAGTTACCGATTTGAAGCAAACTAGACTTATAAACCGTGGATGTAATGAAGGTTTCTCCCAACGGAGTTTCAACAGATGAGTCAAAGTCTAATTTCTCTGGAGTCAAATTTAAACGTTGAGCGCAAGTAGGAGAAATAAAGGAATGGGTAGAACCGGTATCAAATAAAGTATAAACTTTGCTAGAGTTTATGATTAGCTTACCCGTGATCACCTCATTCGGATTCCTCGCTTTTTGGGAGGTTAAGACAAACGCTCTCCCTTGAACTACCGGTTTTGTCTTGTCTGGGACACCCTTTGATGCCTCCATCCCAGCTGGACTTGACTTTGGTGCACGACAAAATCGGGCTAGGTGACCTTCTTTTCCACAATTGTAACACGCTTTGGACTGCATCGTGCAGTTTGGACTTATGTGTCCTTCCCCTCCACATTTGTAAATACGACCGGTGGTTGTTCTCCTTCCTTAAAAATAGGTGCTAGTGCTGACGTCTTTCCATCCTTGTTGAATCTCCTCTTCTTGAAATGTACATTCTTATTGTCATGGCCATGATTACCACCGAAGTGATTATCATTTCTGGCATGTTGATTCCCTCTACGTTTGTTGTCACCATTTTGATGACTGCTACCACTAGTATTATCGACTTGTCAGTTGCTCTCTCTTGGTTGGGTTGACTCATTACCGCGCTCCAATAACTGAGCCCTATTCACAACATCTGAATACAAACACAATTTGTGAAAAATTAGGTATTGACGTATCTCGGGTTTCAAACCTCTTAGAAACATAAGCGTCATTCTCTCCTTATTATCAACCAAGTGGGACGCAAACCGAGACAACTCGGCAAACTTAGCTTCGTACTGCCCCACGGTCATATTATTTTTCTCAAGCTTGATGAACTCTACCTCCTTCATGTGACGAATACTTTCAGGAAAGTACTTGTCATTGAACAGCTCTTGGAACTTCTCCCAAGACATTTTGAGTGCGACATGTTGAGTACACTTTACAGATTCCCACCAGTAATCTGCCTCTGTTCGCAACATGAAGGTGGCAAAGGGAACCTTTTGCTCCTCAGAGCATCCCAAGACATCAAATATCTTGTTGATCTGCTTTATCCACGTCTCCGCCTTAAGTGGTTTTGGCTCTCCAAAAAACTTCGGTGGTCCCAGCTCCTTGAACTTCTTAGCGGTGACCATCAGAGAGTTATCAGTGTTTCCACCTGCATTTTGGACAGGAGCCGCTTTCGCCTGATGTTGCATGAATTGCATAAAGCTTCTGAACATCCCATCGTTCACCATTTCATAGGTGTTATTGTTTACATGAGGATTACTATCTTCCTTTTGCACATTACACTGGGCATTAATCTGTGGTGACTCAACGGTTTAATGTGCTTCATTGCTTATCTCAACATTTTCGGATGCCATTTTCAAATACTTCCACAAAACAAGGGTTAATTAACATATCACATATTATCCCTTTACTCTGACCGACCAATTAAATACCAAATAAAATTAGGTAGGTCATACTAGCGAAGGAATTTCCCGTCTCTCCCCTACTAGTTCTTGTCTCACATCTCAGCCAGTGATCATATCCCTAAGCTTTGATACCAACAGTTACGCCCCCAAAATAAGTATACATCACCCATCTTGAGTCGCCAAATACATGGTACAAAATTCAAATACAACTTAATTATACAACAGTCGTGTAAAATACGACAAAACATAATCTAAGAGTTTTAATAAGAATATTGTCATCTAGTCAATATCTACACTCAATGGAGTCCTCATTACATTTAATGTCACACTATTTAATAGAATAGTGAGGACTAGTAATGCTATCATCTGGACCGTCACTCCGTTCCCCGACTAGTCCCGGTTACGTTCTCATTTCCTGAAGAGAACAATGAAAGTAAAAGGGTGAGCTCAACTAGCCCAGTAAGAAATATTATGACTAAGATAATGCAGAATAAATTATCATTAGTCTTCAACAATGTTAAACTGATAAAATACAACAGTCATCAAGTTTAACTACAGCGGAACAAAAAATCCATTAGAAGAGTCAAGTAGAGCATGATATCTACTATTTTCTACGATTTAAAATGTTTTCATCAATTTTTATCGCCGAGACTCAGCTTGATAAATAAACCACATCATCGAGTCATCCCTGCACTACGGTCCAAGGATATTCATTAAATCGTCAATGGTCATGGCTATACCAAATAATCCCTGGTCATAATCATACCAAAAACTATCCATCAATGCACTACAGGCTACTGAGGACTTTTACCACATCATTTATAACATTACAGGTCATGATTAAATCGAATAATCCCTGGTCATAATCATACCAAGTCCATCTATGCACAACAGGCCACAAATGACTTTCAACATAATATAAGCATGAGGATGATGACAATGATATAAGAATCCAATAAAATAAGTTCAAGAATAAATTTTAAATATTTATAAGTTAATTTATCTTGAAATTAATTACGTCCAAATTGTCAACATGATACTACTTTGTGGAGTAAAATTCAAGAATGCTCAGAAGAATATTTCCATGAAAAGATACCGGATGAAGCGTAAATATCGAGGATATTCTACTAATTTCATGGAGTATAGAAGCCAAAACTTTAACCAAATGAGTATCATAGAATATATGAAACTGCAAATGGATTTTCACCCGCCATGCGGTAATCCACGTAGACAGATCATTTCCACAATTTAATAAGGAATGAATACGAAGGATCATTCACCATGCATGTGATAATCCACATAGACAGGTTATTCCAACAGAATAATAAAGAATGGAAATAGTTCATGCGTAATTCGCACAGACGGAATATTCGAACAGAATAATAAAGAAGGAAATAACAGAAGAATTCACCGTGCATACGATAGACCGCAAAGACAGGTTATTGTAACAGAATAATAAAGAATGGAACCAGGTCTAGCATAATCCGCACAGACAGGATATTCCAACAGAATAATAAAGAATAGAATAACAAAGAATTCACCATGCATGCGATAGACCGCACAGACAGGTTATTCTAATAGAATAATAAAGAATGGAACCAGTTCTAGCGTAACCCGCACAGATAGGATATTCTAACAGAATAATAAAGAATGGAATAACAGAAGAATTCACCATGCATGCGATAGATCGCACAGATAGGTTATTCCAATAGAATAATAAAGAATGGAACTAGGTCTAGCGTAATCCGCACATACAGGATATTCCAACAGAATAATAAAGAATGGAATAACAGAAGAATTCACCATACATGCGATAGACCGCATAGACAGGTTATTCCAACAGAATAATAAAGAATGGAATAACAGAAGAATTTCACCATGTATGCGGTACTTCGCATAGACAGGTTATTCCAACATAATAATAAAGAATGGAATAACAGAAGCTCTCTTCATTAATATGAAAGAAATAATACCCTTACCTTAGAAATAAATTGGATACTGAAGTAGAGAGGTAGCAGACATCTCATATTCTTTCTTTCTATAATTTCTCTCTATAATAATTGCTCTATAGCTTTAGTGAATTGGTGGGAAATAAAGGAAGAATGAGCTTCTATTTATAGAAAAATATAGTTTCGATAATTGCAAGTTTTGGGGCTCGAAATATTACAGTACAATACCTTCAACTTTTCTTTCATTTTTAATTTAGTCCTGCAAGTATTATCAAACTTGCACCACCTCCCCTAATAGTAAATAATGTGAATCAATAGTTCAATCATGTGAATCAATAGTTATAATCATGTGAAAATACGAATTACAGTATAGTACCTCCATCTATACCTCTATTTTTAACTTAGTCATGCAAGTATTATCAATCTTGCACCAACTCCCCTAATAGTACATGAATATGATTCAATAGTATACACATGTGAACAAAAAGTTATATAAGCATGTGAATTAGTAGCAATTAATTACTCATTTATCCGATTAATTACCCGATTTATCAATATAACCCCCGGACATCAATTATCATCGGAATAGATGTCGATTTCCACTAACACTAATAATCCCAACACAATAGAACTATCAAATTCATCTTTAATCAACACAAACTTATTCATCATTAATATTATAACTCACAATATTTAATAACCAGGTCGTTCACAGGAAACATGGGGCTTTCCGATAAGGATTTCTCCTTATTGGCGCGCAATTAGATGACCAAATCTCTCCTTGACAGAACTTCTAGATATTGTAAATATTTCAATTTAATAATATAAATAACTTTGTCATCTTAATTATTGATATAATAATATAACATATTATACAGATGATACTGTGACAATAATTGAATCAATAATATGAGAGATATGATGCAGCAATTACTGTAGCAATAATTGAGTATAACTGAGTGACTTCTCACGTAAGCATCAATAACCAATACCATGTGCTACTATACAACCACGCGTATAACTATACTTTTACTACCGTGTTGATCAACAGTGTTAACGGTAACACTTCCGCCGTTATTTTTATAAAAAGATAATTCTGTCATTTTCTTATTACGACAATACTTTTGTTGTGGGGCCCACCAATAATTGTGCCGTCGTACGAATATTCCCTGTTAAAACGAATATTCCCCGACCAATCAAATATTATATAACCACTTGCTTACTTTGTAAAATTTTTAAATATTACCCACAACTACAACATTATATTATATCCACACCATAATATTCAAAAAAATATTTTGAGAGAAATTAATCTTTATTCATAAAAGTTGGGTTCTTACAACCTCCCCTTCTTAGGAAATTTCGTCCTCGAAATTAGGGTACGTACCTGGTATATCGAAGAGGTGAGGATATCTTGACTTCAATCAACACGAACTTATTCATCATTAATATTATAACTCACAATATTTAACAACTAGATAATTCCCAGGAAAGAGGGGGCTTTCCGATAAAGATTTCTCCCTATTGGCGCGCAATTAGGTGACCAAATCCCTTTCCTCGACAGAACTTTCTAGACATCGTAAATAGTATTTTGTCGTATTTATTATTGATTTAATAATATAAAATATTATGCAGATGATACTATGACAATAATTGAATCAATAATATAAGAGATATTATGCAGTAATTACTATAGCAGTAATTGAGTATAACTGAGTGACTTCTCACGTATGCATCAATATTCAATACTGTGTGCTACTATGCAACTATGCGTATTACTGTACTTTTACCACCTAGTATTTTAACAGTTTAACGATAAAAATTTTGTCGTTATTTTTATAAAAAGATATTTTTGTCGTTTTCTAACTCCGACAATAATTCCGTTGTGGGGTCCACCAATGATTGTGACGTCGTACGAATATTCTCCGACTAATCGAATGTTTTATAACAAGTTGCTTACTTTGCAAAATTTATAAATATTACTCACAACTATAACATTATATCAAATCCACACGATAATATTCAAAAATATATTTCGAGAAAAATTAACCTTTATTCTTAAAAGTTGTGGTCTTACAACCTCCCGTTCTTATGAAATTTCGTCCTCGAAATTAGGGTACGTACCTGATATATCGAAAAGGTGAGGATACCTTGATTTTATTTCAGATTCCAACTCCCAGGTCATTTCCTCAACATCGTGGTTTGTCCATAAAACTTTGACTTGAGGTATAACTTTGGAGCGCAGAATATGTTCCTTCTTATATATGATTTTAACAGGTACTTCTTTTATACATTAAATCTTCTGCTATTTCGTCTAGTTCTAAATCAATAATGTGGTTCGGGTCTTTCACATATTTACATAACATAGATATGTGAAAAACATTATGAACACGAGACATACTTGGTGGTAAGGCGAGTCTATAGGCCACATTTCCTACTCGATCGAGAATTTTGAATGGCCCAATGAATCGAGGATTGAGATTTCTTCTCTTTCCAAATCTCGTAACTCCTTTCCATAGAGCCACACGTAACAACACATGCTCTCCAACATTTAATTCCACGTCATTTCGATGAAGATCAACATAACTCTTTTATCGATCTTATGAAGTCTTTATACGTTGTCGAATCATTTGAATCTTTTCCGTAGTCATGTGTACCAATTTTGGTCCCAACAACGTTGCTTCACCCACCTCATCCCAGCATATTGGAGAACGACACTTGCGTCCATAGAATTCCTCGAATGAAGCCATGCCAATACTTGCTTGATAACTGTTGTTGTAGGAGAATTCCACTAATGGCAAGAACTTGTCCCAACTTTCTTTTAAGTCAAGGAAATAGAGTCTTAATAAATCTTCAAGAGTTTGAATAGTCCTCTCTGACTACCCGTCCTTTCGAGGATGATATGCCGAACTGAATCGTAAATTCGTGCCTAGAGCTTTTTGCAAACTAACCCAAAATCGTGAAGTGAATCTTGGGTCTCGATCAGAAACTATGGATACTGGCATACCATGCAATCTATCTCATTTATGTATATACGAGCAAGACGTTCAAGTGTATAAGTTTCCCGTATCGGTAAGAAATGAGCAGACTTGGTCAATCTATCAACAATGACCCAAATTGCATCTATACCTTGAGAAACCTTGGGAAGACCAATAACAAAATCCATGGTAATGTGATCCCACTTCTATTTTGGAATTTTAAGTGGTTGCAATGGACCTTTTGGCACTTGATGCTCCGCCTTGACTCGTTGACAAGTTAGACACCTTGAGATAAACCTCGCTATCTCTCTCTTCATATTGCTCCACCAAAATGTATGTTGAAGATCACGATACATTTTGGTACTCCCAGGATGGATTGTAAACGTTGTGTTGTGCGCCTCCATCATGATTTTATACTTCAAGTCAGAATCGTTAGGAACACAAAGTCTGGAGTTGACTCAAAGTATTCCTTCTTCATCGATTCTTGCTTCCGAAATAGCACCTTCTTGTACTTTCTTCTTCATACGCATCAGCTCCAGATCTGTAGCTTGAGCAACTTTAACATTATCGATTAAAGTCAATTCTAATCGTATATTTATCATCATCACATGGGTCTCTGGAGTCTTTAACTCTATCTCCATACTTTATAAGTCATTAAAAATGGGCCTTTGCGTTGACAATATCACACTCGTACCCGCATATGATCTTCTACTCAATGCGTCAGCTACTACGTTCTATTTTCTAGGATGGTATTGAATGGTCTGATCGTAATCTTTCAACAGCTCAAGCCAACGTCATTGCCGCATGTTGAGCTCCTTTTGGGTAAATAAATATTTGAGGCTTTTATGATCCTTATAAATCTCCACTTTCTCCCCATACAGGTAGTGCCTCCAAATTTTAGGCGCAAAAACGAAAGATTCCAACTCTAGATCATGAGTAGGATAATTCCTCTCATATTCTTTGAGTTGACGTGAAGCATAGGCTATGAATTTCCTATATTGCATGAGAACACATCCTAAACCTTTGCCTGAAGCATCGCTGTATATGACAAATCCCTCCAAACCAGATGGTATTATCAGAACATGTGCTGAAATGAGTCTCCTCTTAAGTTCTTAAAAAATCTTCTCACATTCCTCGCTCCAACCAAATTTTATATCTTTTCGAGTCAGCTGAGTTAATGGAGTAAAGATTCGAGAAAATACTTCCACGAATCTCTGATAATAACCAGCTAAGCCCAGAAAGCTACGTACTTCAGTCACCGACTTAGGTTGCTCCCAACTTTGTATTGCTTCAATCTTTATTGGGTTAACAGATATTCCGTGATTTGATATCACTTGCCCAAGTAATGTTATTTCCTCAAGCTAGAACTCGCATTTCTTCAACTCGGCATATAGCTTATTTTCACGAAGCTTTTGGAGTATCAGCCTCAAGTGTTACACATGATCTTCACGGCTTTTGGAATATATGAGGATGTCATAAATAAAGACGACTATAAAATGATCCAAATATTCCTTGAATACTCAGTTCATCATATCCATGAAGGCAGCAGGAGCATTAGTCAATCCAAAAGATATGACTAGGAATTCATAATGCCCGTACCGAGTTCTGAAAGCAGTCTTTGGAATGTCATCAATTTTAATCTTTAACTGATGATATTCGGAACGAAGATCGATCTTTGAAAAGAATTTAGCGCCTTGCAAATGGTCAAACAGGTCATCAATGTGAGGCAACGGGTACCTATTTTTGACGGTGACATGATTCAACTCCCGATAATCAATACAAAGTCGCATACTTCCATCTTTTTTCTTTACGAATAGAACAGGAGCACCCCAAGGAGACGTACTAGGCTGAATGAACCGATGTCTAACAATTCCTGCAGTTGGGTTTTTAACTCTTGAAGTTCAATAGGGGCCATTCGATATAGGGCTTTAGAAATGGGTTTTGTATCGGGTTCAAGGTCAATACCAAACTCGATTTCACACTCCGGGGGTAGGCCAAGAAGTTCTTCAGGGAATATGTCAGGAAATTTATTAACAATAGGAAAATCATTCAAATCTGACGTATTTTTGTTTAAATCTGTTACATGAGCTAAGAAAGCTTGACATCCGTTTTTCAATAAACAAATAGCTTTATGGTTTGATATGATATTGATTGACTTTAGTGGTTTGGTTGCTTGAATTCGGATAATAGGTTGGTTAGGAATATGAAAGCTAACAACCTTATGAAAATAATCAATTTTTGCATGATGAGTGGTTAATCAATCAATCCCTAAAATCACATCAAATGCAAGTATTTTCAAAGAGGTAAGATCGACAGGTAACGTGCTGTTGTATATTTAAATCAACCAAGACTTATAAACAGCGGATGTAATGATGGTTTCTCCCAACGGAATTTCAACAGATAAGTCAAAGTCTAATTTCTCCAGAGTTAAATTTAAACGTTGAGCACAAGTAGGAGAAATAAAAGAATGGGTAGAACCGGTGTAAGACCACAACTTTTATGACTAAAGAATAATTTTTCTCAAAATATATTTTTGAATATTATGGTGTGGATATGATATAATGTTATAGTTGTGGATAATATTTGAATTTTTTTGCAAAGTAAGCAAGTTGATATAAAATATTCGTTGTGTCGGGGAATATTCGTTTGGTGGACCCCACAATAGAAGTATTGTCGTAATTAGAAAATGACAGAAATATCTTTTTATAAAAATAACGGCGAACGTTTTACCGTTAAACTGTTGAACTACCGGTGGTAAAAGTACAGTAATACGCGTGGTTGCATAATAGCACACGGTATTGATTATTGATGCTTACGTAAAAAGTCACTCAGTTATATTCAATTATTGCTACAGTAATTATTGCACAGTATCTCACATTATTTGATTCAATTATTGTCACAGTATCATATGCATAATATTTTATATTATTAAATCAATAATTGAGACAACAAAGTTATTCATATTATTATTTGCAATATTGACGATGTCTAGAACTTTTTGTCGAGGAGAGGTTTTGTCACCTAATTGCGCGCCAATAGGGAGAAATCATTATTGGAAAGCCCCCTCTTTCCTAGGAATGATCTAGTTGTTAAATATTGTGAGTAATAATATTAATGATGAATAATTGTTGAAGTATTAAGAATATGGTTATTGAAGATAAGTGAATTACAAAAGTTAGAGGGGAATAATGGAAACTTGGAAAACTTTAGGGGTACTAAAGTGTAATAAGTTAAATTAATCTGGATCATTGGTGGTGGTTTTAATAGTAAATCAATCTGGACCGTCGATGGTGGTTTTAATAGTAAATCAATCCAGACCGTCGATGATGGTTTTAATAGTAAATCAATCTGGACCGTCGGTGGTGGTTTTAATAGTAAATCAATCTGGACCGTCGGTGGTGGTTTTAAAAGTAAACAATTTGAACCGTCGGTGGTGGTTTTAAAAGTAAATCAATATGGACCGTCGGTGGTGGTTTTAAAAGTAAATCAATCTGGACCGTTGGTTATGGTTTTAATAGTAATCAATATGGACCGTACGTTCTAATAGTAAATTAATCTGAACCGTTCATGAATCAGTTATTATTTAGTCCATTCTCCTATAAATAGAATCTTAATTCTTCTTTCATTCTCACAAATTCACTGAGATTCACAAGAGACACTATAGAGAGCAAGAAGAAGAGTATTCTATTACTTCATTATTGCAGTATCCAGCCTTCTACTAAGGTAAGGGTATTATTTATTTCGTATTAATAAGGAATACTATTTTTTGTATTCATCCTTTAATATGTCGGAATAACTTGTCTACGCAAATTACGTACCGTATGACAGGTAAAAATCTATTTGCAGTTTCGTATGTTATTTTCTTTCATATTTTTAAATCTAAACTTACTATGGTAAGTATTACTTCTATAATCCTTGAAATTAATGGAATATCCTTAAGTTTTGCGCTTCATCCAGTATCGTTTTATTGGAATATTGATCTGAACTTTCTTATTAAATATTAATATTTTCACCCGGGGTACAATTCACAGGTTACTATTTACCCAGTTACTATTCACTATAATATTATTTTCTCGGGTATTCGGGGCACTTTTCATGTCGGGTACTATTCACGAGTTACTATTCAACTAATTACTATTCACTTAAATATTGTTCACTCGGGTATTCGGGATACTTTTCATATCGGGGTAATATTCTACGGGATATTATTCCCGAAGTACTATTCATATGATACTATTCACGGGGTATTATTCATCAAAAAATTTATTTCTTTTCTGTTCAAATTATTTTTGATACATGGATATTATTCTTGAATTTTACTCCACAAAAAAGTATCATGTTGACAATTTGGACATTATTGAATTATGGATAAATTAAGTATAAATCTTTAAAATTTTATCATTTGCTTTCTTTTAATTGAATTCTTATGTCATTGTCATCATCCTCATGCTTATATTGTGATGAAAGTCATATTTGGCTTATGTGCATAGATGAACTGTTGATTGGTATGATTATGACTAGGGATAATTCAGTATGATCATGACCATTGATGATTACACAAATATTCTTGGCTCGTAGTGTAAGAATAATTTGTGGACGTGATACTAATGAATATCCTTGGCCCGTAGGGCAGGGATGATTTGATGATGTAATTTATTTATTAAGCTGAGTCCCATCGATAAAGTTAATGATAAACTTTTTAAATCATAGAAGTTAGTAGATATCATGCTCTGCTTGACTCTTCTACTGGATTTCTTGTTTCGCTACAGTTAAACTTGTTGTCTATTATATTTTATCAGTTTAACATTGTTGAAGGCTAATGATAACTTATTCTGCATTATCTTACTCATAATATTTCTTACTAGGCTAGTTGAGCTCACCCTTTTACTTCCATTGTTCTCTTCAGGAAATGAGAACGTAGCCGAAACTAGTCGGGGAACGGAGTGATGGTCCGAGATGGTGTTATAGTAGTCCTCACTATTCTATAAAATAGTGTGCCAATAAATGTAATGAAGACTCCATTTGAGTTTGGATATTGTCTAGAAGACAATATTCGTGTAAAAATTCTCAGCTCATGTTGTATAATTAAGTTTGTATTTGTATTCAGTACCATGTATTTGGCCACCCAAGATGGGTGTTGTATACCTATTTTGGGGGCGTCACAGTTGCTATCAAAGCTTAGGGATATGATCCTTGGCTGAGATGTGAGACAAGAACTAGGAGGGGTGAGACGGGGAATTCCTTTGCTAGTATAACCTACCTAAGTTTATTTGGTATTTAATTGGTCGGTCATAGTATAAGGATAATATATGGTATGTCAATTAACCATTGTTTTGTGGCAGTGTTTGAAAATGGCATCTGAAAATGTCGAGATAAGCAATGAAGCACATGAGACCGTTGAGTCAGCAACGATCAATATCCACAATAATGTCTAACAAGAAGACAATAATCCTCAGGTAAACAATAACACCGATCAAATGATGAACGATAGGATGTTCAGAGACTATATACAATTCATGTAACATCAGGTGAGAGCGGCTCCTGTTCAAAATGTAGGTGGAAACACTGGCAACTCTCGGATGGTCACTGCTAAGCAGTTCAAGGAGCTGGGACCACCGGAGTTTTTGGGAGAGCCAAAACCACTTAAGGCGAAGACGTGGAGATATTTGATGTCTTGGGATGCTCTGAGGAGCAAAAGGTTCCCTTTGCCACCTTCATGTTGAGAGGAGAGGTAGATTACTGGTGGGAATCAGTAAAACATACTCAGCATGCCCCACTCAAAATGTCTTGGAAAAAAATTCAAGAACTGTTCAACGACAAGTACTTTCCCAAAAGTATTCATCACATGAAGGAGGTGGAGTTTATCAAGTTGGAGCAAAACAATATGACCGTGTCACAATACGAGGCTAAGTTTGTCGAGTTGTCCCGGTTCGCATCCCATTTGGTTGATAATGAGGAAAGAATGGTACGAATGTTTCTGCGAGGTTTGAGACCCAAAATACATCAATATCTCATTTCTCACAAACTGTGTTTGTATTCATATATTGTAAATAGGGCTCAGTTATTGGAGCATGATAATGAGTCAACCCAACCAAGAGAGAGTAGCCGACAAGTCGATAATACCAGTGGTAGCAGTCATCGAAGCGGTGACAACAAACGTGGAGGAAATCAACATTCCAGAAATGGTAACCACTTCAGTGGTAATCATGGCCAAGATAATAGAAGTGAAAATTTCAAGAAGAAGAGATTTAATAATGATAGAAAGACGTCAGCACCAGCACCTGTTGTTAAGGAAGGAGAACGACCACCGGTCGTATGTTACAAATGCGGAGGGGAGGGACACATCAGTCCAAACTGTACGCAGCAGTGCAAAGCATGTTACAATTATGGAAGAGAAGGTCACCTATCCCGATTTTATCGTGCACCAAAGTCAAGTCCAGTTGGAATGGAGGCATCAAATGTCATCCTCGATAAGATAAAATTGGTAGTTCAAGGGAGAGCGTTTGTCGTAACCTCCCAAAAAGCAAAGAATCTGAACGAGGTGATCACGGGTAAGCTAATTATAAACTCTTGCGAAGTATATACCTTATTTGATACCGGTTCTACCCATTCTTTTATTTCTCCTACTTGCGCTCAACGTTTAAATTTAACTCCAGAGAAATTAGACTTTAATTTATCTATTGAAACTCCGTTGGGAGAAACCTTCATTACATCCACTGTATATATAAGTCTTATTTGATACAAATCGGTAACCGCACGTTACCTGTCTATCTTATCTCATTAAAAATACTTGCATTCGATGTGATCTTGGGAATTGATTGGTTGACTACTCATCATGCTAAAATTGATTATTTTCGTAAGGTTGTTAGCTTTCATATTCCTAACTAACCTATTATGTAAATTCAAGCAACCAAACCATTAAAGTCAATCACTGTCATCTCAAGCCATAAAGCTATTTGTTTATTAAAAAACGGATGTCAAGCTTTCTTAGATCATGTCATGGATTTAAGCAAAAATATGTCAGTCTTGAATAATATTTCTATTGTTAATAAATTTCCTTACGTATTCCCTGAAGAACTTCATGGCCTACCCCTAGAGCGTGAAATTAAATTTTGTATCGACCTTGAATCCAGTACAAAACTAATTTCCAAAGCCTTATATCGAATGACTCCTATTGAACTTCAGGAGTTAAAAACCCAACTACAGGAATTGTTAGACATCGGTTTCATTCATCCTAGTACGTCTCCTTGGGGTGCTCCTGTTCTATTTGTATTGATTATTGGGAGTTGAATCATGTCACCATCAAAAATAGGTACCCGTTACCTCGTATTGATGACATGTTTGACCAGTTACAAGGTGCCAAATTCTTTTCAAAGATCGATCTTCATTCCAGATATCATCAATTAAAGATTAAACCCGATGACATCCCAAAGACTACTTTCAGAACTCGGTACGGGCATCACGAATTCATAGTCATGTCTTTTGGATTGACTAATGCTCTTGTTGCCTTTATGGATATGATGAACCGAGTATTCAAGGAATATTTGGATCACTTTGTGATCATCTTTATTGATGTCATCCTTATTTACTCCAAAAGTCGTGAAGATCATGAGCAACACTTGAGGCTGATACTCCAAAAGTTTTGTGAGAACATGTTATATGCCAAGTTAAAGAAATAGGAGTTCTGGCTTGAGGAAGTAGCATTCCTTGGGCAAGTAAAATCAAATCATGGAATATATGTTGACCCGACAAAGTTGAAGCAATTCAAAGCTGGGAGCAACCTAAGTCGGTTACCAAAGTACGTAGATTTCTCGGCTTAGCTAGTTATTATCAGAGATTCATAGAAGGGTTTTCTCGAATCACTACTCCATTAACTCAGATAACTCGGAAAGATAAGAAATTCAGTTGGAGCGAGGAATGTGAGAAGAGTTTTCAAGAACTCAAGAGGAGACTCATTTCAGCACCTGTTCTAAAAATACCATCTGGTTCGGAGGGATTTGCCATCTACAATGATGCTTCAGGAAAAGGTTTAGGATGTGTTCTCATGCAACATGGGAAAGTCATAGCCTATGCCTCACGATAACTCAAAGAATATGAGAGGAATTATCCTACTCATGATCTAGAGTTGGCAGATGTCGTTTTTGCGCTTAAGATTTGGAGGCATTACCTGTATGGAGAGAAGGTGAAAATCTATATGGATCATAAAAGCCTCAAATATTTCTTCACTCAAAAAGAACTCAACATGCGGCAACGACGATAACTTGAGTTGTTGAAAGATTATAATCATACCATTCAATACCATCTTGGAAAAGCGAACGTAGTAGCTGACGCATTGAGTAGAAGATCATATGCGAGTACGAGTGAGATATTGTCAACACAAAGGCCCTTTTTGATTTACAAAGGATAGAGATAGAGTTAAAGACTCCAGGGACCCATGTGATGATGGTGAATATACGAGTAGAACCGACTTTAATCGATAAAGTTAAAGCTGCTCAAGCTACAGACCTAGAGCTAATGCGTATAAAGAAGAAAGTGCAAGAATGTGTTATTCCGGAAGCAAGAATCGATGAAGATTGAATACTTCGAGTCAACTCCAGACTTTGTGTTCCTAACGATTCTGACTTGAAGTATAAAATCATGATGGAGGCGCACAACACACCGTTTGCAATCCATCCTGGGAGTACCAAAATGTATCGTGATCTTCAACATACATTTTGGTGGAGCAATATGAAGAGAGAGATATCGAGGTTTATCTCAAGGTGTCTAACTTGTCAACGAGTCAAGGCGGAGCATCAAGTGCAAAAAGGTCCATTGCAACCACTTAAAATTCCAAAATGGAAGTGGGATCACATTACCATGAATTTTGTCATTGGTCTTCCCAAGGTTTCTCAAGGTATAGATGCAATTTGGGTCATTGTTGATAGATTGACCAAGTCTGTTCATTTCTTACCGATATGGGAAACTTATACACTTGAACGTCTTGCTCGTATGTACATAAATGAGATTGTAAGATTGCATGGTATGCCAGTATCCATAGTTTCTGATCGAGACCCAAGATTCACTTCAAGATTTTGGGTTAGTTTGCAAAAATCTATGGGCACAGATTTATGATTTTGTTTGGTATATCATCCTCAAACTGACGGGCAGTCGGAGAGGACTATTCAAACTCTTGAGGATTTATTAAGACTCTGTGTCTTTGACTTCAAAGGAAGTTGGGGCTAGTTCTTACCATTAGTGGAGTTTTCCTACAACAACAGTTATCAAAAAAGTATTGGCATGGCTCCATTTGAGGTATTATATGAAAGAAAGCGTCGTTCTCCAGTATGCTGAGATGAGGTGGGTGAAGCAACATTGTTGGGACCGGAGTTGGTACGTATGACTATAGAAAAGATTCAAATGATCCGACAACGTATAAAAACCTCACAAGATTGACAAAATAGTTATATTGATCTTCATCGAAAGACCGTGGAATTTAATATTGGAGATCATGTGTTGTTACGTGTTGCTCTATGGAAAGGAGTTACGAGATTTAGAAAGAGAGGAAAGCTCAATCCTCAATTCATTGGCCCATTTGTTGTGACGCTCCCAAATTCAGGTACTTAAAATCCGAACTCGGTGCTTCATGATACCATTTCTATGAGTGGAATAATACTAATAATAATAACAATAATATAGATTATCAAACTTAATTTACACATTATCAGAGTTTAGTTCCCAAGTACGAAACCTTTAAACATTCATTACATGATGATAATAATAATAATAATAATAATAATAATATATATTATCCTCATCATAATAAAATCTAATTATTATATAAGATAGCATTATCATTCACTCAGTGACCTTTCATTTCCCTTTGTTCTTGGCAGAGTCTTAAGGTTGTTCACACTTAGCTGAAAACATTTAAATTAAGCAAGGATGAGCATTTGAGTGCCCAGCAAGTAATATCAACAATAATAGATAGCTGAACGAATTAAATGTTTTCTTTGAACGATACTTCTACAACAAGTCAACAGTTTTGAAGTAAGCTGAACCAATAATAAACAACATATCATTTCGATTTAAAAATTTTGAAATTACGTACTGATTATAAATGAGGATCAGTTGACAGACTATGAACATTATTTTTTATTTTTGAAAAGGTTAAACAGAACTTCATCTATAAACCGTCATAACTTACGAGCACGGGGGTGATCAGCCCATTATGCCCTGTATTGATCAATACTACATTCAAGGATGATATTTTCATCCAGCATATATGCCTTAGGCGCATAAAAGTTTTCCCATATTTGGGATGTTCATACCAGTCTAGAATCTGAACCAAAACAATTCGGTTGAATAACAATAAAGTTCTATCTTGTTCAACAACAATTTTAAGTTTGTGTCTAGACGGATCAAATAGCTTAGATGGCTTTTAATTCAACGTATACATACTAGATACTGATAAGCATGTATCAACATGTTATAAAATATAATGATTATCCAAGTGAGGACACTTGTATAACCATGTTTGGAAATTAATGAACAGAATATATATCTTGATCTACAATAACAAAATTAAGGAACTTGTACAACAGATTATAATTTAATAATTTACTTATACATAATCATTGCAGAAGTGTATATAAAGGTTGAAATATTTGAACAATGACAAAGAATAGTTCAGATATTATCTTATGCATGTCCATTGCATAAAGTAAATGCAAAGGGTTAGATATTTGCATGATTTGTTGCTTACACAACTTAGTTTTATCTTTTATATCAAGCCCTATCATTAAATAGACCATTCGTTCGATTAGTATAATATACTATAACACATAGCACTGCCTATTGTAGTCAGCACATAACCTAATCACCTTGTTACATATGTTTAACAACTTTGAATCACAGATAAACACTTATCAAGTTAACATATCTAAGTCCAGATCAATTTCTGAAATATGTCGGTGTACCGACAACTTTATCAGGTAATTATCGAGTCTAAGACTCTATTCTAAAGTTCAATATCTGTAAGTATCAGTCATATTATTTTTAAATGACTTATAATAATTTTAAAACATTTATTATAATTTATCATAAATTTTCAAACACTGGAATCATTAATAAATGATTTAAATATTAAACAATTCTATTATCATTAACATTTAATTAATATTAAACTATTAATGAAACCATTACCAAAATATTAAAGTTATTTACAATAACTCAAAATATTTTTAAAGCATTTATATTACCTTTAAATGATTTTTAAAATAATTAAAATCATTTTTAATTACTTACCATTAATATTTAAATATGAATGTACTATTTATCAAAATATTAAAAGTCATTAATTACAATTTAAAATATTTTTAATTCATTTATATCCCTTTTAAATAATTTTTAAATCAATAAAATCATTTTTAAACTATTTATTTAATATAATTATTAAATAAATTTAATATCAATACTATTAAATTATTAATAAAATCTACCTTTAAATATTAAAAGTTATATTTTATAACTTAAAATATTTTTATAACACTTAAATAATTTTTATATTATTTTTAAATCATTAATTCTATTTTTCCATAATTTATTTAATATATTTATTAAATAAAATAATTATAATTAATATTAATTTATTAATGAAATTTATCACATAATATTAAAAGTTATTAAAAATAACTTAAAATATTTTCTTATATCATAATATATTTTTAAATGATTTTTCATGTTTTAAAATTATTTTTAAATAATTTATTTAATATTATAATTAAATAAATTAAATACCTTTAATATTTCAAAAATATTAAATATTTACGAAATATATTAAAAATTATTAAAATATAATTTTTGGACTTTAAAATAATTTTTAATAATTTATTTTATATTTTTAATAATTAAAAACTAACTTTCTATAATTATTTAATAAAAATAATAATTTTATAAATAAAGTGTCGTTGAAGACTGCCTATAGCGACAGAACCGTCGCTATAGGTGTTCTTCATGTTCTTGATGAAACCCAGATCTTCATAGTCAGTGATCGAGGGTACTACTTTGACCAACAATGATTGTCAAAATCATGAAGTTTCTGGGCACGATATGATGTTGATCTTGTAGTACTAATGCAATACTACAAGATCCAACAACAAATATGACCAAACAACATAAAACAAACAAGATCTAAGCATCAAAGTAGCCGTCAGAGCTGTTCTTCATTTTCTGGGTTACCCCAGAAATGAAGAACAGTTCATATAGCCTACTTTGGGCTTCCACAACTTGCTAATCTTGTAATATTTTTGTGATTTAAATGTTGCAGTGTCTAGCCAACATATCAACGAAGAGATCCATCACAAAACATAAACAAAACAACAACAGAATCATAAGATCCATACTGGTCAAACCCTATCAGAGATCACGTTCTTGAGTTTTCGTGGTTACGCAGAAACTCAGTTCGTGATCATCTGGCCTGCTTTGACCAGCCACTAGCTTCCATTCATTTGATGTTTAGGAGATTTTAAGGCATAAATATGCAGTAAAAATACCGAACTATAAACTAGATACAACAAAAAACACAGATCAACAACAACATGAAAGATCTGGCTCCATGAACTTGCTGTCAGAGCTTTCTGGGCAAGTTCATGGCTGCCCAAATTTTGTATGGTCATGGCCGGTCGACGTCGTTTGACCACGATTATCTTGTAACCTAGATCAAATCTAAGCCTGATTTCAACTCCATATTAAAGACCATACTACTAACTACAAGTACAAACTTTCAAAACACAAAAATCATTAACAATCACTGAGATATAAGGTCTGACATTCGTTGTCAGACATTAAAAAAATATTTTTCCAAATTTGCAAAAACATCAAATCTGAGCATATAGATGTTATGGATCTAACATCTATTAATCCAGATCATGAATATACACTACTTATAACATGTCTTAACACTAAAACACAAGATCTAACATAAGATCAAGGATTAGATTCTAGGGTTAAATTTTATACCTTTATGAACAAACTTTTGATTCTAAGCCTCTGATATGATATGGTTGATAGCGGGCTTTGATTTGGGACTGAAATACTTTAAGATTTCGTTGGTTTAAGAAAGAGAGATTCTAGGTTGAGTACTTGTGTCAAATGAGTTAACAAATGATTTTTTTTCTCTATCCAATCTATATATACCATGATGTTACAATCAATTTGGCTGATAAGAGCTGATGTGCCAGAGATTTTGGTCATGCAAAGTCAATACTTTAGGTTACGAAATAAAAATTTGGCTAGATACACAAGTTATCTTAAATAATACAAGAGGGGCATTTTGGTCTTTTATCATTCAATTTTAATGGTTAAAATGTAACTTAGCAAACCCTTAGGGTTTAACCCTAAGGTTTGTCACAAAATTATAGGATTTTCAAGTAGGGTTTAAAAATAAAAATTTTTAATTTCTAAATTATAATTTAGAATTTAAAATAACAAAATTAGTTTCTAAATAAAATTTAGGGTTTTCCTCAACTAGATTAGGTTTTATTATACAGGAACAGTAGGGTTTAAAATTAGTAATTAGGGTTAACCAATCAAATAGGGTTACTAATTACTTAAAATAAAAATTTAAGTTTAAATATTTACTAATTATAATTAAGCTTGCTAAATTTAACAATTAGGGTTTACAATTAGCAATTAGGTTTTATAATTACTAATTAATTAGGGTTACCTAATATAGAAATTAGGATTTCAAATTATTAATTTAGGGTTTTTACTTAAGAAATTAGGGTTTCTAATTTCACGATTAGGGTTTCCAACAATTAGGGTTTTCCCAATTAATGTTAATATTTATAATAATTGTCATAAATCACAATACACAATTACAAAACAATTTTGTACTCTAATTTGGATCTCAAATTAGGGTTTTGCATAGTAAAACTAGGGTTTGATATATTACACGATAACTGACCAACCATTGTCAGCCCGTAAATATACAGTACATATTTATACCACAGAAATAAAATAATATTAAATTATCATTCTCATTCATTGATCAAAATCAAAAATTAGGGTTTGGATTCCATATCTGATTTATCTTTCATATTTAACATTATTAATTAAGTTAAAATAATTAACTTAATTAATCTAACATAAATTCATATAATAAAATAAAATAATTATTATAATAATTCTAATAATCATTCCATATATTATTTAAATAATACAAGATCATATTTTCTTGAAAAAAAATAAATAATAAAACTTTTCTACAATAAATTAATTATTATAAGAATATAGTTTATAATGATCAGTAATTCTAAAATAAAATTATTTGTAATTATTCATGTAATAAATATATTTTCATTTATCACATAAATACATACGCTTTGACTTATACATATTCCCCAAATTTATTTTAATAAATAAAAAAAATATTGGGTTATTACATTTGTAATCCTCGACCGAGTAGGAACTGTGTCCTATAGACTCGCCTTACTGCCAAGTATGTCTCGTGTTCATAACGTTTTTCACATATCTATGTTACATAAATATATGAAAGACCCGAACCACATTATTGAATTAAAACCGGATGAGATAGCAGAAGATTTAACGTATGAAGAAGTACCTATTAAAATCTTGGATAAGAAGGATCATATTCTACGCTCCAAGGTTATACCGCAAGTCAAAGTTTTGTGGAAAAACCACGATGTGGAGGAAATGACTTGGGAGTTAGAATCTGAAATGAAATCAAGGTATCCTCACCTCTTTGACATATCAGGTACGTACCCTAATTTCGAGGATGAAATTCCATAAGAAGGGGAGGTTGTAAGACCCCAACTTTTATGAATAAAGAATATTATGGTGTGGATATGATATAATGTTATAGCTATGGGGTAATATTTGAAAATTTTTGCAAAGTAGGCAAGTTGATATAAAATATTCGTTGTGTCGGGGAATATTCTTTTTGTCAGGGAATATTCGTTCGATGACACAATCATTGGTGAACCCCACAACAGAAGTATTGTCGTAGTTAGAAACGACATAAATATCTTTTTATAAAAATAACGGCCGAAAGTTTTACCGTTAAACTGTTGAACTACCTGGTGGTAAAAGTATAGTAATACGCGTGGTTGCATAATAGCACACGGTATTGATTATTGATGCTTACGTGAGAAGTCACTCAGTTATACTCAATTATTGCTATAGTAATTATTGTATAATATCTCACGTTATTTGATTCAATTATTATCACAGTATCATCTGCATAACATTTTATATTATTAAATCAATAATTAAGACAAAAAAGTTATTCATATTATTATTTATAATATTGACGATGTCTAGAAAGTTCTGTCGAGGAGAGGTTTGGTCACCTAATTGCGCGCCAATAGGGAGAAATCCTTATCGAAAAGCCCCCTCTTTCATGAGAATGATCTGGTTGTTAAATATTGTGAGCTATAATATTAATGATGAATAATTGTTGAAGTATTAAGAATGTGTTTATTGAAGATAAGTGAATTACAAAAGTTAGAGGGGAATAATGCAAACTTGGAAAACTTTAGGGTACTAAAGTGTAATAAGTTAAATCAATCTGGACCATTGGTGGTGGTTTTAATAGTAAATCAATCTGGATCGTCGATGGTTGTTTTAATACTAAATCAATCTAGATCATCGATGGTGGTTTTAATAGTAAATCAATTTGGACCGTCGATGGTGGTTTTAATAGTAAATCAATCTAGACCGTCAGTGGTGGTTTTAAAAGTAAATCAATCTAGACCATCGGTGGTGGTTTTAAAAGTAAATCAATTTGGACCGTCGGTTGTGGTTTTAATAGTAATCAATATGGACCGTCCATTCTAATAGAAAATCAATCTAGACCGTTCATGAATCAGTTACTATTTAGTCCATTCTCCTATAAATAAAAGCTTAATTCTTCTTTCATTCTCACCAATTCACTGAGATTCACAAGAGACACTATAGAGAGAGAAACTATAGAGAGCAAGAAGAAGAGTACTCTGTTACTTCATTATTGTAATATCCAGCCTTCTACTAAGGTAAGGAGTATTATTTCTTTCGTATTAATAAGGAATACTATTTTTTGTATTCATCCTTTAATATGTTGAAATAACCTGTCTACGCGGATTGCGTACCGTACGACAGGTAAAAATCCATTTGCAGTTTCGTAAGTTATTTCCTTTGATATTTTTAAATCTATACTTACTATGGTAAGTATTGCTTCTATAATCCTTGAAATTAGTGGAATATCCCTAAGTTTTGCGCTTCATCTAGTATCGTTTTATTGGAATATTGATCTGAACTTTCTTATTAAATATCAATATTTTCACCTGGGTTACTATTCATGGGTTACTATAATATTGTTCACTCAGGTATTCGGGGCACTTTTCATATCGGGGTACTATTCACGAGTTACTATTTATGGGTTACTATTCACCAGATTACTATTCACTTAAATATTGTTCACTCAGGTATTCGGGGCACTTTTCATATCGGTGTACTATTCACGGGGTACTATTCTCGAAGTACTATTCACGGGGTACTATTCATCGAAAAATTTATTTCTTTTCTGTCCAAATTATTTTTGATACATGGATATTATTCTTAAATTTTACTCCACAAAGAAGTATCATGTTGACAATTTGGATATTATTGAATTGTGGATAAATTAAGTTATAAATCTTTAAAAATTTATCATTTGCTTTCTTTTAATTGAATTCTTATATCATTGTCATCATCCTCATACTTATATTGTGATGAAATTTATCTTTGGCTTGCGTGCATGGATGAACTATTGATTGGTATGATTATGACCAGGGATAATTCGATATAATCATGACCATTGATGATTACACGAATATTCTTGGCACGTAGTGCAAGAATAATTTGTGGATATGATACTAATAAATATCCTTGGCCCGTAGGGCAGGGATGATTCGATTATGTGATTTATTTATAAAGTTGAGTCCCAGCAATAAAGTTAATGATAAACGTTTTAAATCATAGAAGATAGTAGATATCATGCTCTACTTGACTCTTCTAATGGATTGTTTGTTCCGCTATAGTTAAACTTGTTGTCTATTATATTCTATCAGTTTAACATTGATGAAGGCCAATGATAACTTATTTTGAATTGTCTTAGTTATAATATTTCTTAATGGGCTAGTTGAGCTCACCCTTTTACTTTCATTGTTCTCTTCAGGAAATGAGAACGTAGCAGGAACTAGTCGGGGAATGGAGTGATGGTTATAGATGGTGTTATAGTAGTCCTCACTATTCTATAAAATAGTGTGCCAATAAATGTAATGAGGACTCTATTTGAGTTTAGATATTGTCTAGAAGATAATATTCGTGTAAAAATTCTAACCTCATGTTGTATAATTAAGTTTGTATTTGTATGCAGTACCATGTATTTGGCGACCCAAGATGGGTGATGTATACCTATTTTGAGGGCGTAACAACCGGTATCAAATAAGGTATAGACTTCGCAAGAGTTTATGATTAGCTTACCCGTGATAACTTTGTTCGGGTTCCTCGCTTTTTGGGAGGTCACGACAAACGTTCTCCCTTGAACTACTGGCTTTGTCTTTTCTGGGACAACCTTTGGTGCCTCCATCTCAGCTAGACTTGACTTTGTTGCATGACAAAATCGGGCTAGGTGACCTTCTCTTCCACGATTGTAACACTCTTTGGACTGCATCGTGCAGTTTGGACTGATATGTCCTTCCCCTCAGCATTTGAAGCATACGATCGGTGGTCGTTCTCCTCCTTTAACAATGGGTGCTGGTGCTGACATCTTTCCATCATTGTTGAATCTTCTCTTCTTTAAATTTCCACTTCTATTGTCTTGGTCATGATTACCACCGAAGTGGTTACCATTTCTGGCATGTTAATTCCCTCCACGTTTGTTGTCCATGCTTTGATGACTACTACCACTGGTTTTATATATCATTTTACCGGATGCTCTCTCTTGGTTGGGTTGACTCATTATCGCGCTCCAATAACTGACCCCTATTCATAACATCTGGATAC
Organism: Panax japonicus; assembly: GCA_020205505.1. Classification (NCBI taxonomy): domain Eukaryota; kingdom Viridiplantae; phylum Streptophyta; class Magnoliopsida; order Apiales; family Araliaceae; genus Panax; species Panax japonicus. Next base: position 66,485,891 of record CM035095.1, on the reverse strand, counting down.
AAATAAAGTTTGTGAGAAATGAGGTATTGACATATCTTGGGTTTCAAACCTCTTAGAAACATCCACGTCATACGCTCCTCATTATCTATCAAATGGGATGCAAACCAGGAAAACTTCGCAAACTTAGCCTCGTACTGCGACACGATCATATTGTTTTGCTCCAGCTTGATGAACTCTACCTCCTTCATGTGACGAATACTTTAGGGAAAGTACTTATCGTTAAACAATTCTTGGAACTTCTCCCAAGACATCTTTAGTACGGTAGGTTGAGTACGTTTTAAAGATTCTCACCAGTAATCCACCTCTCCTCGCAATATGAAGGTGGCAAAAGGAACCTTTTGATCCTTGGAGCATCCTAAGATATCAAATATCTTGGTGATCTGCTTTATCCACGTCTCCGCCTTAAGTGGTTCTGGCTTTCTCAAAAACTCTGGTGGTCCCAGCTCCTTGAACTGCTTAGCGGTGACCATCCAAGAGTTGCCTATGATTTCACCTGCATTTTGAACAGGAGTCTCTCTCGTCTGATGTCACATGAATTGCATAAAGCTTCTGAACATCTCATCGTTCATCATCTGGTCGGTGTTGTTGTTTACCTAATGACTATTGCCTTCATAATGCACGTTAGCCTGGTCATTGATCGTTGGTGACTTAACGGTCTCATGTGCTCCATTGCTTAACTCGACATTTTCAGATGCCATTTTAAAACAATGCCACAAAACAAGGGTTAATTGACTTGCCATATATTATCCCTATACTCTAACCGACCAATTAAATAACAAATAACTTAGGTAGGTCATATTAGCGAAGGATTAACCTGTCTCTCCCCCTAGTTCTAGTCTCACATCTCAGTCAGGGATCATACCCCTAAGCTTTGATACCAACTATGATGCTCCCAAAATAGGTATACATCACCCATTCTGTGTCGCCAAATACATGGTACAGAATTTAAATACAAACTTCTTTTATACAATACGACAAAACGTAGCTGAGAGTTTTTACATGAATATTGCCTGCTAGACAATATCCAAACTCAAATGGAGTCATCATTACATTTATTATCACACTATTTCATAGAATAGTGAGGACTACTATAGCCACTATCTCGGACCATCACTCCGTTCTCCGACTAGTCCCGGTTACGTTCTCATTTCCTGAAGAGAACAATGAAAGCAAAAGGGTGACCTCAACTAGCCCAGTAAGAAATATTATGACTAAGATAATGCAGAATAAATTATCGTTAGTCTTCAATAGTGTTAAACTAATAAACAATAAGTTTAACTGCAGCGGAACAAGCAATCCATTAGAAGAGTCAAATAGATCATGATATCTACTATCTTTTATGATTTAAAATGCTTATCATCAATTTTATCATTGGGACTCAGCTCAATAAATAATTCACATCACTGAATTATCCATGCACTACGGGCAAGGGATATTCATTAGTATCACGTCCACGAATTATCCATGCTCTACGGGCCAAGGAAATTCGTGTAATCACTAATGGTCATGATCATGCCAGCGACTGTCCATCAATGCACTACAGGCCAATGAGGACTTTTATCACATCATTTGTAACATTAAGGGTCATGATTACACCGAATAATTCCTAGTTATAATAATACCAATCAATAGTCCATCTATGCACGTAAACCAAAGATGACTTTCATCACAATATAAGCATGAGGATGATAACAATGATGTAAGAATTCAATTAAAAGAAAGCAAATGATAATTTTAAAAGATTTATAATTTAATTTATCCAAAATTCAATAATGTCTAAATTGTCAACATTATACTGCTTTGTGGAGTAAAATTCAAGAATAATATTGTATCAAAAATAATTTGTCAGAAAAGAAATTAATTTTTTTCATGAATAGTACCCCAGGTGAATAGTACCTGAGTGAATAGTACTCTATGAATAGTACTTTGTGAATAGTACTTCAGAAATAATACTTTGTGAATAGTGCCCTATAAATAGTACTTTATGAATAGTACCCCGTGAATAGTACTTTGTGAATAGTATCCCGTAAATAGTACTTTATAAATAGTACTGTATTTATGAATAGTGCAATATTTATGAATAGTGCCAATAAATAATATTCCGGCATGAAAATCTTAAAATTTAACAAGAACGTTCAGAAAAATATTCTTGTGAAACGATACTAGATGAAGCACAAATTTCAAGGATATTCTACTAATTTCACGGAGTATAGAAGCAATACTTTAACAAAATGAGTGTAAAAGTAGGAATAAAAAACGAAATAATATTACTTACATACTACAGAGTATGAAAGAAAATATTATTTCATACGAGTATTGAAAAAAAAAATAATATCCCTTACCTTAGTAGAAGGCTGGATACTGCAATAGTAAAGTAGCAAAATACTCTTCTTCTTTCTCTCTATGTCTTCTCTCTCTATAATTTCTCTTGTGAGTCTTAGTGAATTAGTGAGAATGAAAGAAGAATGAGCTTCTATTTATAGGAAAACATAGTTTTGATAATTGCACGATTAGGGGCTCGAATTATTATAGTATAATACCTTCATCTATACCTCCATTTTTAATTTAGTCCTTCAAGTATTATCAATCTTGCACCACATCCCCTAGTATTACATGCATGTGAATCAATTGTTACATGAGAACCAATAGTAATTTTCATGTGAACTAATAGCAATTAATTACTCATTTATCTGATTAATTGCCCATTTGGTCAATTTAACATCCATAAATCAATTATTATCGAAATAAATGTCGATTTTCACTAACAGTAATAATCCCAACATAATGAAAATATTTTTTTCTCAACAATTTCATCTTTAATCAACACGAACTTATTCATCATTAATATTATAACTCACAATATTTAACAACCAGATCATTCCCAGGAAAGATGACCTTTCCGATAAGGATTTCTCCTTATTAGCGCGCAATTAGGTTACCAAACCCCTTTCCTCGATAGAACTTTCTAGAAATCGTCAATAATGCAAATAATAATATGAATAACTTTGTCGTCTTAATTATTCATTTAATAATATAAAATATTATGCAGATGATACTATGACAATTATTGAATCAATAATATAAGAGATATTATGCAGCAATTACTGTAGCAATAATTGAGTATAACTAAGTGACTTCTCACGTACGCATCAATAATCAATACCGTGTGCTGCTATGCAACCACGCGTATTACTGTACTTTTACCACCGGGTATTTCAACAATTTAACGGTAAAACTTTCGCCGTTATTTTTATAAAAAGATATTTCTGTCATTTTCTAACTCCGACAATAATTCTGTTGTGGGGTCCACCAATGATTGTGCCGCCGTACGAATATTCCCTGTTAAACGAATATTCCCTGACCAATCGAATATTTTATAACAACTTGCTTACTTTGCAAAAAAATTAAATATTACCCATAACTATAACATTATATCAAATTCACACCAGAATATTCAAAAATATATTTCGAGAAAAATTAACTTTTATTCATAAAAGTCGAGATCTTACATATTATGACTAAGATAATGAAAAATAAATTATCTTTAGCCTTCAACAGTGTTAAACTAATAAACAACAAGTTTAACTGCAGTGGAATAAGCAATCCATTAGCAGATTCAAGTAGAGCATAATATTTACTATCATCTATAATTTAAAATGTTTATCATCAATTTAATCATTCGGACTCAGCTCAATAAATAATCCACATCACTGAATTATCCATGGACTACGGGCCAATGATATTTATTAGTATCACGTCCACGAATTATCCATGCTCTACGGGCCAAGGATATTCGTGTAATCACCAATGGTCATGATCATGCCAACAACTATCCATCAATGCACTACGGGCCAATGAGAAATTTTACCACATCATTTGTAACATTACGGGTCATGATTACATCGAATAATCCCTGGTCATAATCATACCATTCAACAGTCCATCTATGCACGTAAGTAAAAGATGACTTTCATCACAATATAAGCATGAGGATTATGATAATGATATAAGAATTCAATTAAAAGAAATCAAAGGATAAATTTTTAAAGATTTATAATTTAATTTATCCAAAATTCAATAATGTCCAAATTTTCAACTTGATACTGCTTTTTGGAGTAAAATTCAAAAATAATATTGTATCAAAAATGGTTTGGACATAAAAGAAATAAATTTTTGTCATGAATAGTACTCCGGGTAAATAGTACCCGAGTCAATAGTACCCCGTGAATAGTATTTCGTGAATAGTACTTCAGAAATAGTATTTTTGTGAATAGCACGCCGTGAATAGTACTTTGTGAATAGTACTTCGTAAATAGTACTTTATGAATAGTACCATATTTATGAATAGTGTCGTACTTATGAATAGTGCCTATGAATAGTACTCCGGCATGAAAAGCTTAAAATTTAACAAGAATGTTCAGAAAAATATTCTTGTGAAGCGATACTAGATGAAGCGTAAATTTCAAGGATATTCTACTAATTTCACGGAGTATAGAAGCAATACTTTAGCAAAATGAGTGTAAAAGTAGGAATACAAAACGAAATAATATTACTTACATACTACAAAGTATGGATGAAAATATTATTTCATACGAGTATTGAACAAAAATAATATCCCTTACCTTAGTAGAAGGCTAGATATTGCAATAGTGAAGTAGCAGAATATTCATCTTCTTTCTCTCTATAGCTTCTCTATCTATAATTGCTCTTGTGAGTCTTAGTGAATTGATGAGAATGAAAGAAGAATAAGTTTCTATTTTTAGGAAAACATAGTTTCGATAATTGGACGATTAGGGGCTCGAATTATTACAGTATAGTACCTTCATTTTTAATTTAGTCCTTCAAGTATTATCAATCTTGCACGACCTCCCCTAGTAGTACATGCATGTGAATCAATAGTTCCATACATGTGAACCAACAGTAATTTGCATGTGAAATAATAGCAATTAATTGCTCTTTTATCTGATTAATTATCCATTTGGTCAATTTAACATCCAGAATCAATTATTATCGAAATAAATGTCGATTTCCACTAACACTAATAATCCAAACACAATAAAAATATTTTTTTCTCAATAATTTCAGCTTTAATCAACACAAACTTATTCATCATTAATATTATAACTCATAATATTTACCAACTAGATCATTCCCAAGAAAGAAGGGGCTTTTCGATAAGGATTTCTCCCTATTGGCGCGCAATTAGGTAACCAAACCCCTTTTCTCGATAGAAATTTCTAGACATCGTCAATAATGCAAATAATAATATGAATAACTTTGTCGTCTCAATTATTGATTTAATAATATAAAATATTATGCAGATGATACTATGACAATAATTAAATCAATAATATGAGAGATATTATGAAGCAATTACTGTAGCAATAATTTAGTATAACTGAGTGATTTCTCATGTATGCATTAATAATCAATATTGTGTGTTGTTATGCAATCACGTGAATTACTGTACTTTTACCACCAAGTATTTTAACAGTTTAACGGTAAAACTTTCGCCGTTATTTTTATAAAAAGATATTTCTATCATTTTCTAACTTCGACAATAATTCCGTTGTGGGGTCCACCAATGATTGTGTCGTCGTACGAATATTCTTTGTTAAAATGAATATTCTCCAACCAATCAATTATTTTATAACAACTTGCTTACTTTGCAAAATTTATAAATATTATCCACAACTATAACATTATATCAAATCCACACCATAATATTCAAAAATATATTTCGAGAAAAATTAACATTTATTCATAAAAATTGGGGTCTTACATATTATGACTAAGATACTGAAAAATAAATTATTGTTAGCCTTCAATAAATCAGATAAAATATAATGGACATCAAGTTTAGATCAATATTCGTAGCGGAAATAATAATTCATTAGAAGAGTTAAGTACAACGGAAATGACATTCATAAGTATCTGTTTTAGAAATACAGCTACTCATTGTATATAAGATTCATTCATAACATGTATATGCACTTATTGTTTTTGTCATAATCAAATAGGGGGAGATTGTCAGGAATAGGCATGTGAATGATATTCCTATTTATATATGATTTGATTATGATATATATATATATATATGAATGAATATGCAAGTATGCTTGCATTAAGAAAAGCTGAAAAGTCCTTTGATAGAGAATAGAAACATATGTACAAAGACTTAGAATGAATTGATCAAATGTGTTAGGTTGATCCTACATTAGCTAAACAGCTTTGTGAAGTCCTTAAAAAGAATTAATGTAAAAGGACTATAAATATAAAAAGATCAAGCTTGTTAGGTTGATCTTATGATGTAATAGATAAGCTTATCTGATCGTCGAGCACTGCACCAGAAATTGTAGTCTGCCATGAGAGTCAAGGAAAACTCGAGAGCTGTCGAGGCAGAATCGTAGTCTACAAGACAGTAGATCTCGGAGTTTGTAGGCTACCAGGAGAGACGAGGAAGGATCGTAGTGTGTCGAGGAGAACTTCCTTAGAATCGTAGTCTACTAAGGAAGCCATGTTCAGAATCGTAGAGATAGTCTTCCTACGAGCTGACCGAGCATCTGCCGAAGCTAAGTCAAGAATCGTAGACTACACTCAGAGTCGTAGAGTCTACTGATCGTATAAGAGGCAAAGATCGTAGTCGAACAAGATCAGATAAAGACAATAAGTACAACGACAGAAATCGTAGAATGTCAAGATCTGATCTCGAAGTCATAGTGTCTGCACAGCCGAAGCTGAATCGTAGAGTGTAGAACTGAGACTTCGACAGATGTGCTCACAACGCTAAGGAAGAATCATAGAGCAAACACGATTCTCAACAATTGAGCACTCCCAGAACATCCAAAGGAACGAAGCCTCTGGTTGGTACTGCAAAGATACATCCCACCTAAAGGAAACCAGAGAGCACTCAACGAATGGCATGTAAGCTAATAGAAGATCTAAGCACCAACTCAATCATCATTCAGATTGAGTTGTGAAGCCATTCGAGATGAATTCTTCCATAATTTGATCAGAATAAGACTTCAGTAACTGACTAAGAAAAGTCAGCAAGTGCAGTAGCTGTCAAGTAAACAGAAGACGACGATCTTAAAAGCAACCAGGATCTTAGTGTTTGCCAACAAAGAAGGAACTGATGGAGTGTACACAAAGATACTGGTCAGCCTCTGAAGAACAAGGTTAAAGTAATAAAGCATTGGGTCAGTCCATTGATGATAAGTGAACGGGAGATTACAAGGAGAAAGCGAGCTGGACACGCCACAAATCTGAAGTGTCTTCCTATTCAAAAGGGGCTAGAATAAAGAGTCAAGCCATCAATATCTGAGAGCAGTCGAAGCAAACAGAAGTGTTGAAGCACTGCATAAGAGAAGGAAGAGGTGTTCTACATTAAAGATCCAATCAAAACTCTTCAAGATCGTAGTGTTGTCTCTACCTATCAACTAGACACTACGATCAAGTCCAAGAAGATATGCATCAGAATCATAGAGTTTAGTCATATGAAGGTTGAAGAATTGGCAACGGTTCAATCTGAAGATTGATGATCGAACATAGCTTATTGAAGAGCATCGATGCTAAAGGACAACCTTTGATCGAGAAATAAGAAGGAGGAAATAAAGTTGACTACCTGCCCGAGACATCAAAGTAACATCTCTGACATGGTATGTGAAACAGTAGACTGCAGTGTCAGAAAGTCAGAAAAGGGGATGTCATGTCAAATCTGCAGTCTACACCAAATAACTCGAGATATGTGAAGCAATTCAAAAAGCTTTTAACAGCTACTTTCCAACGGAAAGATTGGGAAGGAGTATAAATCAACAGAGCTTCAAAGATCAAGAGTGGCTAATATATGCTAAGTTGTAGGATCGTTGAGTTGTTGGAATGCTATATTGTTGAATCTACGAGTTTCACCAGAGCAAAACAGAACAAGTCTCAGTGACAGTGAGACTACAAAGGTGAAAGTGAAGCAGCTTTGAAGAAGGACTTAAACAGACTAGAGCTTCACTCAACAAAGATGAGAATGCCACTGAAGATGGAAGCTAAGTTGAGAGCTGAGAAGGACAAGAAGATAGCATTCAGAAAAGTGGTAGGGTACAAAGAAGCTCAAGAGAGACGAAGGGTTCAGGGATTGCTAAGTGTCAGACGAAGGACAAGAAGATAGCATTCACCATGAACCAAAGGCTGAAAAAGAATATAAGCAGAATCATGTCTCCAAAACATTCAAGAAGGGTTCAGGGATTGCTAAGTGTCAGACGAAGTCTACCAAAAGCTCAGAGGCTTAGCAAATCCAGATGGTGATGGTGCACAAGCTGACATCAAATGAAGATGAGAAGAAAAGAGAGGAGATCAACTACACCAAAGAAGATGTGGTCCAGACTCGATGCAAAATGCAAAGAGGACCAAGTCAAGCTGCTAAGTACATAAGATGTTCAAGCTTAAAGACATCTTAATAGCTCAGCACCACCACCACCAACAATAACAACAACAAGCTAGGACCTGGGGGGTCCTTGTCCGGAGAGACTAAATGAAGTTTCAAGCCTGCTAGGCTTGAAGAGTTCCTAGGGAACTAGAGAAGTTCTAAGCCTGCTGGGCTTTAAGAGTTCTTAGTGAACTGCAGTCCTAAGGCTACTGGCCTTGAAGGAATCTTAGTGATTCAGGGTGCTGCCCTTCCTTAGTGGAAATCTTCTTAGTTGAAAGCAGGAGAGTGGATTAGGAGCTTGAGTCTCTAAACCACTTAAAATCCTTTGTGTCTTTTACTTTATGTCATTTACATTATGTACTTAACTGCTATAAGTGCTATGAGTATATTAACTACTTATCACTTAACTAACTCTAAGAACAATGTATGTATGATTATGAATATATCAATGAAGGGGATCTTTTACTTATTCCATTGTGCTTGAAAAGATTTTTATGTTTGTCATATGCTAATTCATTAGCAATACAAATTAAAAGGGAAAAGTATTTAAAAATTAAAAAGGATCTATTCAACCCCCCCCCCTTTTAGATCTATTGTGTGTCTAGTGGGAAACTAACATATTCATCAGGTAATCATTCATCTTTGCCCTACAAGTCAAATATATTCATCAAGTAATCATTCATCTTTACACTACAAGCCAAAGATATTCAGTTATATCACCATTTAGGACTGAGGATGATAAAAATATTTTTTTTAAAAAAATGAATCCAGTGAGATAAAAGAACAAAGATTAGGAATTCGTACTTTAGTTTATCCAAGTTCAAAAATACTCCATAATAATCAATTGTGGAGAAAAATTCAAGAATGAAGATCAAAACATGGACACAATCAAAGATAGTAACTATAATAGACATCTTGGAAAATGAAAAGAAAATTTTATTTTTCTATTAATAGTGTCGTATACGTGAATAGTGTCGTATATGTGAATAGTAACCCCGACACAAAAATATAAAAATTTCACAATAAAATTCACATCAATATTTCGGTATAATTATATTAAAAGAAAAAATATCATTTATAAAAAAAATAACATTCTTTACCTCAAAAGGACAGTACTTCTGATTGAAATATCGGATATAATGCTGAATGAAACTTGCACGGTATAGAAATACTCAAGATATCTAGATACTCACAAAAATACACTCAATATTATAGAGAGAGAAATTTCTAATTCTGTTGTGATTTTCAATTCTAACCTAAGCACCCTATTTGTAAGAAAATGCTTAAAATACCAAAGCAGAAAATTTAATAAAATATTATTATTTATAAAAAAAAATTCCTATGCCCACTTTGAAATCATATTTTAGCATTTACAACATGCAAAAGGACAAGTGTGGGGCCCACATTCTAGAAATCTCCACCAAAAATATTTTAAATCATTTATAAATTCAGAAACTTCAATAATTCATAATAAATGTAAGTCCCCAACTTATTATAAATGAAATTGAATTTTCTCTATTTATTATTTTGAAATAGTAAGGGTTGATTTTATTAATTTGGTTAGTTATAGGTAAAATGCGCAAATATTTTAAATAAGCAAGTGGTTATAAAATATTCATTGTTGTCGGGGAATGTTCGTTTGGTCGTGGAATATTCTTGGTGTCGGGGAATATTGTTACGACGGTGCAACCTTGTGTGGGCCCCATAACGAAAAGCAATTGGATGAAGAAAACGACAAGTATAAGTTGTTATAAATAATGGCGTAGTTGTTACCGTTAATACTGTTAAAATACTCGGTGGTTAAAACACAGTAGCACACGATATTACACCAATTATTGATTCTTACGTAAGAAGACACTACTCAATAATTGTTACAGTAATTACTGTTCAATATTTTATTTTATTGATTCAATAATTGATGCGTTGATATTTTATATTATTGTTGTTTCAATAATTATCAATACACAGTATTTTCCATTATCAGATCAATAATTCATATTATTTGAATAATATTATTATATAGCATTATTGGCAATGTATATAAAGTTCTATCTAAGGAGAGGTTTGGTCACCTAATTGCGCGCCAATAAACAGAAATCCTTATTGGAAAACCCCCTCTTTCCTGAGAACAGCCTGGTTGTCAGTATTATGATTCTGTAATATTATTTATAAATAATTAATTATTGATTTATATGATAAGGAAAATATTCATTTTATGTGGATATAGATGGAGAAAATTTTTAATGTGACAATTGTTGAAAATTTATATTTTATCTTTTCTGATAAAATAATTTATTATAATATAATAATAGTGATATTTTTACAATGAATGTAGGATATATGAATAAATGAGGAGGAAGAGTATTTTGTTAGAAAAAATTGTTTAAAACATGTTAAATATGTTTGTGGGTCCATTTCTTGACTGAAATTTGGTTGTAGCCTGTAAAATCTCTTGTTTGTGGATTTCGGTCAACTTCTGCTTGGAATTTGGAAAAATTGTCTTTTGCGAAGTTGTAGAGAATTGAATTTCCTATGGAATGGACATAAGATTCAAATTTTTTTGATAAAAGGGCTATTTATTATGAATTATTGAAGTTCCAAAGTTCTGAAATAATTGATTTTTGGAAGTTTTAATTATTTTTATTAAGAAAAACATTTTTATTGATTTTGGTGAAGGGGGACCACTTGTGTGGCTGATGTTTTGGATCAAAGGAAGTGTGCGTAGGAATTTATAATATATATAATAATATTTTATTAAATTTTCTGCTTTGGTGTTCTAAGCATTTTCCTATAAATTGGGTGCTTAGGTAAGAATTGAAAATTACACCAGAAATAAGTTTTCTCTCTCTTTCTCTCTCTATATTAGCGAGCGTATTCTTGTGGGAAGTTTGAAACTTTGAGTGTTGCTATATGGTACAAGTTCCCTTCAGCACTATATACAGTATTCCAGTCAGAAGTACTGTCTTTTCGAGGTAAGGATGTTACTTTTTTAAAAATGATATTATTTCTTCTAATATCATTATGTCGAAATATTGGTAAGATTTTTCTTGTGAAATTCTTGTCTTTAAAGTGTCGGGGTTACTATTCATGTATACGGCATTATTCACTGAAAAAGTAAATTTTCATTTTTTTGTCCAAGATATCTATTATGGATACTAGCTTTGATTTTATCCATGTTTTGATCATTCTTGAATTTTACTTCACTATAGTTATTTATGAAGTATTTTGAACATGGACTGTTTAAAGTACGAATCCTTAATATTTGTTATTTTGTTTTACTGGATTCGTTTTTTTTAAAATATTTTTCATCATCCTCAGTCCTAAATGATGATATTACTGAATATCTTTGGCCTGTAGTGCAAAGATTAATAATTTTCTATTAAATATCTTTGGTCCGTAGTGCAAAGATGTACAGGTATTGAGATGAACATGACCACCTGTTGAATATCTTTGGCCTGTAGTTCAAAGATGAATATTTGATTCAATATGTTTATTGATTGATGTTACAGGGATAAAATATTGATGATGGACTTTTAAATTCATAGATAATAGTAGATTTCATTCTCTACGTAACGTTTCTATGAATTATTATTTCTGCTACAAATATTGATCTGAAACTTGTTGTCTATTATATTCTATCAGATTTTTCCCTATTGAAGACTAACGATAATTTGTTTTATATTATCTTAGTCATAATATTCTTTACTGGGCTAGTTGAGCTCACCATTTTCCTTTTTGTTCTATTTTTCTTCTTAAGAGGCGAGAATGTAGCGAGTACTAATCGGGGTATGGAATGAAGGTTCTAGAAAGTCGTTTTTGTAGCCCTCACTATTTTGTAAAATAGTGTATCAATAATTTTAATGAGGACTTATTTGAGTATTGATATTGTCTAGAAGGCAATATTTGTTTTTAAAACTCACAATTTATGTGTTGTCGTATTTTGCACAACAATTGTATTAATAAAGTTGTAGTTGTTTTTGTACCATGTATTTGGCGACTCAGAATGGGTGTTGTATACCTATTTTGGGGGGCGTCACAGTTGGTATCAGAGCTTAGGGATATGATCTCTGGCGGAGATCGGGGAATAGAACTAGGAGGGGAGAGACGAGTAAATCCTTCGCTAGTGTGTCCTACCTAAGCTTATTTTTTTGGTTAGTCAGTATATAGGGATGTTATGTGATATGTTAATATCTTTAATTAACCTTTGTTTTATGACAGTATTTGAGAATGGCAACTGAGAATATTAACAGTGGAGCAAATGAGACCGTGGAGACACCTTTACTCACCAACGAGGAGAACGTGCAACAGGCTGGCAATGTTCCTCCTGTAAACAACATCATTGATCAGATGATGAACGATGGGATGTTTAGAAACTTTTTGCAGTTCATGAAAAATCATACGAAGGAGACTCGTGTACAAAAATATAGATGGAAATGATAACAACGCACGGTTTGTCACAGTCAAGCAGTTCAAATTGTTGGGACAACCAGAATTCTGGGGAAAGCCGGATCCGATTAAGGCGGAGACGTGGATCAAGCAAATTACCAAGATATTCAATGTCTTGGGATGCACGGAGGAACAAAAGGTTCCATTCGCCACTTTTATGTTACGTAATGAGGCAGATTATTGGTGGGAATCTGTGAAGCGTACCCATCCAGCCTCACTCAGCATATCTTGGGAAATGTTTCAGAAATTATTCAATGACAAGTACTTTCCTAAAAGTATTCGTCATATGAAGGAGGTAGAGTTTATTAGACTGGAACAAAATAACATGACGGTGTCCCAGTACGAGGCAAAGTTCACGGAGTTATCCAGGTTTGCACCTCATTTGGTGGAGAATGAGGAACGTATGACGCGGATGTTTCTGAGAGGTTTAAAACCCAGCATACGTCAATATCTCATTTCTCATAAATTTTCCCTCTATTCAGATGTTGTCGACTGGGCTCAATTATTAGATCGAGATAACGAGTACGTTCAACCAAGGGACCACAACCAGGATCATATCGGTGATAGCAGTCATCAGAACAACGATAACCAGTGGAGAAAGAAAAATATGGATAAAAGCGGTAACCACTCTGGTGGTAATCATGGCCATGAAAATAGAAGAAGCGAGTCGGGGGGAGATTTTAAAAAGAGGAGATTCAACAATGACAATATGAAGACATCAACACCAGCAGCAACTGATTCTAAGGGAGGAGAACGACCACCGGTCGTATGCTATAAATATGGAAAAGAGGGACATATCAGCCCAAACTGCCCACAACAGTTCAAGGTATGTTATAATTGTGAAAAGGAAGGACATATCGCTCGAGATTGTACTGTAGTGAAACCAAGTCCAGTAGGGATGATGACTCAAAAGGCTATCCCAGAAGAGTCAAAGTCAATGGTTCCTAAAAGAACATTTGTCGTGACTAGTCAAAATGCGAGGAACCCAAACGAGGTGATCACGGGTAAGCTAATCATAAATTCTTGCGAAGTTTATACCTTAATAGATACCGGTGCTACCCATTCATTTATCTCTCCTGCTTGTGCTCAGCGTTTAAACTTGAATCCGGAGAAATTGGACTTTGATTTATCTATGGAGACTCCGTTAGGAGAAACTTTTATTACATCCACTGTTTATAAATCTTGTTTGATCCAAGTTGGCACCATCACATTTCCTGTTGATCTTATCTCTTTAAAGATACTTGCTTTTGATGTGATTTTAGGGATCGATTGGTTAACTACTCATCATGCCAAAATTGATTGTTTTCGTAAGGTTGTTAGTTTCATATTTCTAATCAACCTATTATTCGAATTCAAGCAACTAAAACACTAAAATCAATTACTGTTATATCAAGACATAAAGCCATTCGTTTATTAAAAAATGGATGTCAAGCTTTCTTAGCCCATGTTATGGATTTGAATAAAGACACGTCAGATTTGAATGATATTCCTGTTGTTAGTTACTTTCATGACGTATTTCCTGAAGAACTTCCCGGTCTACCCACAGAACGTGAAGTTAAATTCTTTAATGACCTTGAACCTTGTATAAAGCCCATTTCTAAAACCCCATATCGAATGGCTCCTATTGAACTTCAGGAGTTAAAGGTCCAACTACAGGAGTTGTTGGACATCAGTTTCATTCGTCTTAGTACATCTCCTTGGGGTGCTCTTGTTTTATTTGTAAAGAAGAAAGACGGGAGTATGCGACGTTGTATTGACTACAGGGAATTGAACCATGTCACTATCAAGAATAGGTATCCACTACCTCGCATTGATGACCTTTTTGACCAGTTACAAGGAGCACAATTCTTTTCAAAGATCGATCTTCGTTCTAGATATCATCAGCTGAAGATTAGAACTGAGGATATTCCAAAGACTGCCTTCAGAACTCAGGTATAGGCATTATGAATTCTTAGTCATGTCTTTTGGATTGACTAATGCTCCTGCGGCTTTCATGGATATGATGAACCGAGTATTCAAGGAATATTTGGATCAGTTTGTTGTTGTCTTTATTGATTGCATCCTCATATATTCCAAAAGCTATGAAGATCATGAGCACCATTTGAAGCTGGTACGCCAAAGGCTTCGTGAAAATAAGCTTTATACTAAGTTGAAGAAATGCGAGTTCTGGCTTGAGGAAGTAGCATTCCTTAAGCACATGGTGTCAAAACATGTAGTATCTGTTGACCCAACGAAGATTAAAGCAATACAAAGTTGGGAGCAACCGAAGTCGGTGACCGAAGTACGTAGCTTTCTGGGCTTAGCTGGTTATTATCAGAGATTTCTGGAGGGATTTTCTCGAATTGCTACTCCGTTAACTCAGCTGACTCGGAAAGATTCAAAATTCATATGGAGCGAGGAATGCGAGAAGAGTTTTCAAGAGCTAAAGAGGAGAATAATTTCGGCACCTGTTATGAAAATACCATCTGGTTCAGATGGATTTGTTATCTACAGCGATGCTTCAGGCAAAGGGTTAGGATGTGTTCTCATGCAACGTAGGAAAGTCATAGCCTATGCCTCGCGACAACTTAAAGAATATGAGAGGAATTATCTTACTCATGATCTAGAGTTGGCAGCAGTTGTGTTCGCGCTAAAGATCTGGAGGCACTATATATATGGAGAAAAAGTGGAGATATATTCAGACCATAAAATCCTCAAATATTTCTTCACTCAAAAGGAACTTAACATGCGGCAACGACGTTGGCTCGAGATATTAAAAGATTACGACCACACCATTCAATACCATCCTGGAAAAGCGAACGTGGTAGCTGACGCATTGAGTAGAAGATCATATGCGGGAACGAGTGCGATGTTGATAACACAAAGGCCCATTTTGTGTGATTTACAAAAGATGAAGATAGAATTCAAGACTCCGGGAACCCATGCGATGATGTCAAGTATACGTGTAGAACCAACTTTAATCGATAAAGTTAAAGTTGCTCAAGCCACAGACCCGGAGCTGATGCGTATGAAGAAGAAAGTACAAGAAGGTGTTATTCTAGAAGCAAGAATTGATGAAGAAGGAATACTTCGAGTCCATTCCAGACTTTGTGTTCCTAATGACTCTGATTTGAAATACAAGATCATGATGGAGGCACATAATACACTATTTACAATTCATCCTAGAAGTACCAAAATGTATCGTGATCTTCGACATACATTTTGGTGGAAAAATATGAAGAGAGAGATCGCGAAGTTTATCTCAAGGTGCTTAACTTGTCAACGTGTAAAGGCGGAGCATCAAGTGCCAAAGGGTCCATTGCAACCGCTTGAGATTCTGAAATGTAAGTGGGAACACATTATCATGGATTTCGTTACGGGTCTTCCCACGGTTTCTCAAGGCATAAATGTTATTTGCGTTATTGTTGATAGATTAACCAAGTCTGCTCATTTCTTGCCGATACGGGAGATTTATTCCCTTGAACGTCTTGCTCGTATGTATGTAAATGAGATTATAAGATTGCATGGCATGCCAGTATCAATAGTTCTGGATCGTGACCCAAGATTCACTTCACGATTTCGGGTTAGCTTGCAACAAACTATGGGAACGGATTTACGATTCAGTTCGGAATACCATCCTCAAACGGACGGACAATCAGAGAGGACTATTCAAACTCTTAAAGATATATTAAGACTCTATGTCCTAGACTTCAAAGGGAGTTGGGATAAGTATTTACCATTGGTGGAATTTTCCTACAACAACAGTTATCATGCAAGTATAGGTGTGGCTCCATTCGAAGAATTGTATGGATGAAAGTATCGCTCTCCAATATGTTGGAATGAGGTGGGTGAAGCAACATTGCTGGGACCAGAGTTGGTACGTATGACTACGAAAAAGATCCAAATGATTCGACAACGTATACAAACGGTACATGATCGATAAAAGAGTTATGCGGATCTTCATCGAAAGGACATGGAATTTAGTATTGGGGATCATGTATTGTTGTGTGTTGCTCTATGGAAGGGAGTTACAAGATTTGGGAAGAGAGGAAAGCTCAATCCACGATTTATTGGTCCATTTCAGATTCTTGATCGAGTAGGAAATGTGGCCTATAAACTCGTGTTACCTCCAAACATGTCTCATGTTCATAATGTTTTTCACATATATGTGCTTCATAAATATGTGAAAGACACAAACCACGTTATTGAGTTAGAACCAGATGAGTTAGCCGAAGACTTAACGTACGAGGAGGTACCTGTCAAGATCTTGGATAGGAAGGAGCATGTTTTACGTACAAAGGTCATACCACAAGTCAAAGTTTTGTGGAGGAACCATGCTATTGAGGAAATGACCTGGGGGTTGGAAACAGAATTGAAAGCGAGGTATCCTCACCATTTCGAAACACCAGGTACGTACGTCAATTTTGAGGACGAAATTTCATAAGGAGGGGAGGTTGTAAGACCCCAACTTATTATAAATGAAATTGAATTTCCTCTATTTATTATTTTGAAATAGTAAGGGTTGATTTTATTAATTTGTTTAGTTATGGGTAAAATGCGCAAATATTTTAAATAAGCAAGTGGTTATAAAATATTCATTGTTGTCAGGGAATGTTCGTTTGGTCGTGGAATATTCTTGGTGTCAGGGAATATTCTTACGACGGCGCAGCCTTGTGTGGTCCCCATAACGGAAAGCGATTGGATGAAGAAAACGACAAGTATAAGTTGTTTATAAATAACGGCGTAGTTGTTACCGTTAATACTGTTGAAATACTCGGTGGTTAAAACACAGTAGCACACGGTATTGCACCAATTATTGATTCTTACGTAAGAAGGCACTACTCAATAATTGTTACAGTAATTACTGTTCAATATTTTATTTTATTGATTCAATAATTGGTGCGTTGATATTTTATATTATTTTAGTTTCAATAATTGTCACTACATAGTATTTTCTATTATCAGATCAATGATTCATATTATTTGAATAATATTATTAGATAGCATTATTGGCAATGTCTAGAAAGTTCTGTCTAAGGAGAGGTTTGGTCACCTAATTGCGCGCCGGTAAGGAGAAATCCTTATTAGAAAGCCCCCTCTTTCCTGGGAATGGCCTAGTTGTCAGTATTGTGATTCTGTAATATTATTTGGAAATAATTAATTATTGATTTATATGATAAGAAAAATATTCATTTTATGTGGATATAGATGGAGAAAATTTTTAATGTGACAATTATTGAAAATTTATATTTTATCTTTTTTGATAAAATAATTCATTATATTATAATAATATAATAATGGTGATATTTTTACAATGAATGTGGGATATATGAATAAATGAGGAGGAAGAATATTTTAGTTACAAAAAATTATTAAAACATGTTAAATATGTTTGTGGCCCCATTTATTGACTGAAATTTGATTATAACTTGTAAAATCGCCCGTTTGTGGATGTCGATCAACTTTTGCTTGGAATTTGGAAAAATTTTCTTCTGCAAAGTTATAGAGAATTGAATTTCCTATGGAATGGACATAAGATTCGAATTTTTCTGATAAAAGGGCTATTTATTATGAATTATTGAAGTTTCGAAGTTCCAAAATAATTGTTTTTTGGAAGTTTTAATTATTTTTATTAAGAAAAACGTTATTATTGATTTTGGTGAGAGGGGACCACTTGTGTGGCTGATGTTTTGGATCAAAGGAATTGTACGTAGGAATTTATAATATATAAATAATATTTTATTAAATTTTCTACTTTGGTGTTCTAAGCATTTTCCTATAAATAGGGTGCTTAGGTTAGAATTGAAAATCACACCAGAAATAAGTTTTCTTTCTATTTCTCTCTCTATATTATCTAGCGTATTCTTGTGAGTATTTTGAAACTTTGAGTGTTGCTATACGGTATGTTGGGTAAAATCTAGTTACGCACAACACGCAAGTATACGTGGTCAACAAGTAATAAAGTGATAAGTTGAGTATCGTTCCCACAGAGAATTATTTAATAAAAATCACCAAGTACTAACCCGTAACCAACTCAATCTTATTTAAACAAATGAATTTAATGTTATAAATTAAAATATTTAACTAAACTAATTCTAATTACCACTAAGTAAAAATCAGATTATGGAGAATTAAGATCACAACTTCACTTATTGCTTCATTTAGGTTAACACACTTCTCATCAATTATTCTCTATCCCAAATTGTTAATCAAGAACACGAAAGTAGTATTAACCACCTCTCGATGCACTAATACCGTATTAACGTCAATCCACAATTAAGATAGAAATCCGTTAAGCACCTTAACCAACTAACCCACTATATCTCTACGTGAATTACAATTGAAGAAAGTTGAAGAACAAGTTCTCTATAAGATTACATGCGGCGTCAAGCATATCTCTACCTTAACACTCATCAAGTTTAAGCTACTAACAAAATTCTGAACACATGCTATCATGATTATATCTAAATCTATACTTCATCTCTCGAGTTCATATAGATTATCACGGTAATTGATGGCAAATCAATTAAACAATTAATTCCAAATCATAATAGACAATCCTCACAATAGAAAATACTAATTGATAACGAAGCATATTAAAATAAACTACACAATAAGATCCATTGTAATCTCAAACAAAGAATTAGTTCATGATTATTGAATTTAAACTAAGAATCCACAATTGAATAATCATTAAAAGATAAAGATAGAAGAAGATGAGAAGAAATAATCTATTGTCAGTAGACTTGACGCTCCCTCCTTGCTCCTACTTTAAATCTTCAATGGACTCCAAGTTGCTTCAATCTCCAAATCTAATTAGAACTAGGGTTATGTTCTAATCTAAAGGAGTGTTTTTTTCTAGTCTAATCTATGTAATCCCTCCTATTTTATGCCTTACATTATGTATCTATAGGTTACAAGTCTAATTTTTAGCTTAGGAACAAACCCAATCCAATTTGGAGTCAAAAAGGTGTCAAAATTCGTCCAAAACGCGTCCAGGCCCGCACCAAGCCTTTCCCCAGCGTCCCAGCGCTCCAGCGCTGGGCACAACGCTCAAACTCTGCTTCCTAGCGCCTAGGCGCTTGAGATTGTGTTGTCTGTACCGCCTAGGAGGTTGCCTGCAGGAAGCTTGGGTCGTGTGGAGTGCCTAGGCGCTTGATTTGGCCTTGGCTGGAGCGCCTAGGCGCTTGCTCCTTTTTCCAACATTTTCTGCTCCGACGTCCTTTAGGAAAATGGCCATAACGTCTTCGTCCGAACTCCGATTTAGATGATTCAAGATGTTCTGGAAAGAGAAAAAGTAGATCTACAACTTTCATTCTTAAAGTTTCACAAAATAATATCTGGAGCTATAGTCAAATTGGCTCTGAAGTGACTGTTGTGTAAATGGCAAGCCGAAAACGCGAATCTAGCCACCCCAAACATCGATCCAAGTAACTTTTGTCCCAATTCCTACAAAACAATATAAAACATGCATGAATAGACACAAACACATAAAAACATCCTAAAAGACTTGAGAACAACAATAAATTAAGCTTGAATGTATCCAATTCATGTGTATAAAACTCACTCATCAAATACCCCCAAACTTAAACATTTTCTTGTCCTCAGCAAAAACATAAAAATGTTATGAAATGCAATGTAATGAAACTAATCTATATGCCTACGAATCCAACAGTAATGACAGAAACAAGTCTATTTAACCGGCCTTAGAGAAATCAAGTAAAAATGATAATACATCATATTTAAACAAATCAGTAATTTCTCAATCAATCATCAAATCTTAGACTGTTATCACTTATGTAGTGCGTGTGTGCTCCACAACAATACTAACTGATATAAAATCAAATTTAAGACATAATAGATATCTTCGAAGGCATCATACAGTGAAAACTCACAAAATTCACGAACAAGCTAGATCCAACTAAAGTCAAACATCCACCAAGTTCAAGAGTCCAATCCCGGATACTTATGCTTTACTTTTCATTACGGGGGCTTTTTGCTCTTTTCCCGTTTTATTATTTTTTTTAACCATAATTGTGCAATGTCTCATTCCATTAGGCTAATAGTGTCACCCCTTAGCGAGCTTTCGACCAATGACTTCCAGACCATATAAGACCTTAGGGCGTTAGGTTTTAAGATACCCCTTCGGGCGTACTTACTCAAGTAACAAAGGCCCCGAAACAAAACTAGCCACGGTAATTTTTTTTTTCTTTTTTTCTTTTTTTTTTTTTAATAGATGGTTGGTGAGTGCGTTTTACGCTCCATCTCACGCTTGTGTTTATGGGGAGTGTTTCTCCTCAACCCACCACAAGACTCAACATGTTTTTTTTAAAGCTTATATACCCCAAAATTTCCCCCCAAACTTAAGTTTTTATCAAAATTTAGCCATCTCCGCCTTTTCATGTCTTTCATTCTTTCACACTAGTATTATCCTTAAGAAATCCATTATGTATCAATTTAAACTTAATCAGTTAACATAGCTGTTATTAACGTGCTAACCTTGATTATACCAGTTTCAAACAGGAAAAGATTCAATTCATAACAAGAAATCACATCAAAGCCTGAATATTCAATACTATACTTATCTACTTAACTCAAGTCTCATCATTGGCCAAAATAGACTTTTACTATCTAACAGTTGGAATCATACAAATATAAACTAACTGCAACAAACATAGTAAACTAACTACTATTTTTGCGATTTTTAAATTTTTTTTTTTAAACAAAAAAAAACTGAATGCAAAAACTAAATGTAAATAACCCGAAAACATAACGAACTACAATATAAATAACTAACTACATGCAATACGACACTAAAATGCCCCCAAACTTAAACTAGACATTGTCCTCAATGACTGAAATAGAAAAAATTAAAGCAGAGGACTTCCCTGAAAATATAGCAATCGTCCTCCTTGCCCGCTAAGTTTGGAGAATATGCTAAGCACATGGAACAAATTGGACACCACACTTGAATTTGACTTGCATAACCTATAAAACCATGATAGAAGCAATTTTATTAAATCCTAAATAAATGCAAATTCAAAACTACTAATATAAAACTTAATAAAAACTAAAAATAAAAATTACACTTGGGTTGCCTCCCAATAAGCGCTTGTTTTATAGTCTTTCAGCCTGACTTTTTCTGGTCAATGTTATCCAATTCCTCTTCGAAAGTTGAGGAACCCTCCATCCATCGGAAATAATATAGCTTTTGGTAGGTTCCCATTTGTGATAGCCATTGAGTTAAAGTCACCTAGCATACTTTGTTTAAATATATGCCCAATTGAGAATGTTGAATAACTAGGTGCTTTTCCATCCGTTGAGCCTATGATTCGATTGGGGCTTTGAGGCTTGGCAAGAACAACTGGCTCTTCTTCTATCTTTTCCTCCTCATCCCACCATGGCTTCACATTTGTAGTAGCTCTCATGTCATAAAGAGTCTTGCCGACGACATGACTACCAAGTGGGCACGGTTTTGCAAATCTAACTGGACCCTTGATCTTTGGCGGAGAAGGAACTTGGGGCACTAATAACATCGGCTCATCCTCGTTGGTACTCATAGTTAGTTCTTCACCGACCTTATTTTCATTATCCCCACTTGTCTCCTCTTTTTCAACATCTCGTGTCTCATCCAGTTGTAGATTTGGCTCAAGCACTTCATCAATCTCGGAATCCTTATCATAACACCGATTGTTTTGAGGACAGTTGTTCAAGGCTTTGAGTATTTGATCCACATGGTTCTGCAAATTTTGCATTGATATCTCTTGATCAATCCTCCTCTCCTCATTTGATGCTATGAACTTGGACAACAATTCCTCCAACTTTGACTTTTCTTCTTTTAATGGAGGTTGATATGAGAATTCCGGTGTGTATGTTAGATTTGGAGTAGAGTATTGGTCTTGATAGTTGTAACTCCATGAAGAATCCGGGTGATACCCCCAAACTTGATGATAATTATCATATACATACTGATTGATGTAGTTACCACCATACTGTACCGGCCCAAGATTGATGGTGCATTGATTACTCGGGTGATTGCCAGCACAATAGCCACAGGTAACTGCCATCCTTCGACTCTATTGGGCTGCGATAACGTCCAACTTCCTCGAAAGTTCTTCAATTTGTGCTGACATTGCGGAGAGTGTCGCGAGTCTGTCAATCTCCGCTTCCTTTGGTTGAGTCATGTTCGTGTATGACCATTGATACGCAAAGTCATCCATGGTACCTGAAAAGAGAGACATATAGGAAGAGAATTAAAAATAAAAATAAAAATGTTTAAATTAAGACTAATTTGATTGAAGCTAATATTGGTAAAACTGTATTAAACTAATTCCCCGGCAGCGGCGCCAAAAACTTGTTGGGTAAAATCTAGTTACGCACAACACGCAAGTATACGTGGTCAACAAGTAATAAAGTGATAAGTTGAGTATCGTTCCCACAGAGAATTATTTAATAAAAATCACCAAGTACTAACCCGTAACCAACTCAATCTTATTTAAACAAATGAATTTAATGTTATAAATTAAAATATTTAACTAAACTAATTCTAATTACCACTAAGTAAAAATCAGATTATGGAGAATTAAGATCACAACTTCACTTATTGCTTCATTTAGGTTAACACACTTCTCATCAATTATTCTCTATCCCAAATTGTTAATCAAGAACACGAAAGTAGTATTAACCACCTCTCGATGCACTAATACCGTATTAACGTCAATCCACAATTAAGATAGAAATCCGTTAAGCACCTTAACCAACTAACCCACTATATCTCTACGTGAATTACAATTGAAGAAAGTTGAAGAACAAGTTCTCTATAAGATTACATGCGGCGTCAAGCATATCTCTACCTTAACACTCATCAAGTTTAAGCTACTAACAAAATCCTGAACACATGCTATCATGATTAGATCTAAATCTATACTTCATCTCTCGAGTTCATATAGATTATCACGGTAATTGATGGCAAATCAATTAAACAATTAATTCCAAATCATAATAGACAATCCTCACAATAGAAAATACTAATTGATAACGAAGCATATTAAAATAAACTACACAATAAGATCCATTGTAATCTCAAACAAAGAATTAGTTCATGATTATTGAATTTAAACTAAGAATCCACAATTGAATAATCATTAAAAGATAAAGATAGAAGAAGATGAGAGGAAATAATCTATTGTCATTAGACTTGGCGCTCCCTCCTTGCTCCTACTTTAAATCTTCAATGGTCGCCAAGTTGCTTCAATCTCCAAATCTAATTAGAACTAGGGTTATGTTCTAATCTAAAGGAGTGTTTTTTTCTAGTCTAATCTATGTAATCCCTCCTATTTTATGCCTTACATTATGTATTTATAGGTTACAAGTCTAATTTTTAGCTTAGGAACAAACCCAATCCAATTTGGAGTCAAAAAGTGTCAAAATTCGCCCAAAACGCGTCCAGGCCCGCACCAAGCCTTTCCCCAGCGCCCCAGCGCTGGGCACGGCGCTCAAACTCTGCTTCCTAGCGCCTAGGCGCTTGAGATTGTGATGTCTGGACCACCTAGGCGGTTGCCTGCAGGAAGCTTGGGTCGTGTGGAGCGCCTAGGCGCTTGATTTGGCCTTGGCTGGAGCGCCTAGGCGCTTGCTCCTTTTTCCAACATTTTCTGCTCCGACGTCCTTTGGGAAAATGGCCATAACTTCTTCGTCCGAACTCCGATTTAGATGATTCAAGATGTTCTGAAAAGAGGAAAAGTAGATCTACAACTTTCATTCTTGAAGTTTCACGAAACAATATCTGGAGCTATAGTCAAATTGGATCTGAAGTGACTGCTATGTAAATGGCAAGCCGAAAACGCGATACTAGCCACCCCAAACATCGATCCAAGTAACTTTTGTCTCAATTCCTACAAAACAATATAAAACATGCATGAATAGACACAAACACATAAAAACATCCTAAAAGACTTGAGAACAACAATAAATTAAGCTTGAATGTATCCAATTCATGTGTATAAAACTCACTCATCACGGTACAAGTTCTCTTCAGCACTATATCTAGTATTCCAGTCAGAAGTACTGTCTTTTCGAGGTAAGGGATGTTATTTTTTTTTTAAATGATATTATTTCTTCTAATATCATTATGCCGAAATATTGGTAAGATTTTTCTTGTGAAATTCTTGTCTTTTAGTGTCAGGATTACTATTCACGTATACGGCACTATTCACAGAAAAATTAAATTTTTCGTTTTTTTGTCCAAGATATCTATTATGGATAGTAACTTTGATTGTATCTATGTTTTGATCATTCTTGAATTTTACTTCATTATAGTTATTTATGAAGTATTTTGAACATGGACTGTTTAAAGTACGAATCCTTAATATTTGTTCTTTTGTTTCACTGGATTCATTTTCTTTAAAATATTTTTCATCATCCTCAGTCCTAAATGATGATATTACTGAATATCTTTGGCCTGTAGTGCAAAGATTAATGATTTTCAGTTAAATATCTTTGGCCCGTAGTGCAAAGATGTACATGTGTTGAGATGAACATGATCAACTGTTGAATATCTTTGGCCTGTAGTGCAAAGATGAATATTTGATTCAATATGTTTATTGATTGATGTTACGGGGATAAAATATTGATGATGGACTTTTAAATTCATAGATAATAGTAGATTTCATTCTCTACGTAACTCTTCTATGAATTATTATTTCTGCTGCAAATATTGATCTGAAACTTGTTGTCTATTATATTCTATCAGATTTTTTCCTGTTGAAGACTAACGATAATTTGTTTTATATTATCTTAGTCATAATATTCTTTACTGGGCTAGTTGAGCTCACCATTTTCTTTTTTGTTCCATTTTTCTTCTCAGAAAGCGAGAATGTAGCGAGTACTAGTCGGGGTATGGAATGAAGGTTCTAGAAAGTCGTTTTAGTAGTCCTCACTATTTTGTAAAATAGTGTATCAATAATTGTAATGAGAACTTATTTGAGTGTTGATATTGTCTAAAAGACAATATTTATTTTTAAAACTCACAGTTTATGTGTTGTCATATTTTGCACGACAATTATATTAATAATGTTGTAGTTATTTCTGTACCATGTATTTGGCGACTCAGAATGGGTGTTGTATACCTATTTTGGGGGCTTCACAATAAATGACCCTTTTATCAGAAAAATACGAATCTTATGTCCATTCCATAGAAAATTTAATTCTCTACAACTTTGTAGAAGAAAGTTTTTCTAAATTCCGAACGAAAAATGACCCAAGTTTACAAACAGGCGATTTTTCCAAACCCCCACACTAACAAAAAATATTTTGATAAAGACCTCCGTATACCAACTTTGAAAAATCAACAATCAACATTTTACAACAACAAGTGAGGCTGACCAACTTACAAAACATATTTTTAGCATTTATTGTAACAAAATGAATTCAGACCCAATTTGTTCTCTTTCTTCTCATTTTATTCATATACCGTGAATTTAGTGTAAAAATATCACCATTATTATATTATTTTATTATCACATTATACATTTATAATGTAATATAATAATATAGATAAAATATCAATTTTCAACAATTATCACTTTTCTAAAAATTCCTCCATTCCGACAAAATACTGATAAAATATCTCAGCATTAATTCTTTCATTTATATCCACATATAATAAATATTTTCTTATCATTTTTTTATCAATAATTAATTATTCACAAATAATATTACAGAACCTCAATATTGACAACCAGGTCGTTTCCAGGAAAGGGGGAGCTTTTCGATAAGAATTTCTCCTTACTGGCGCGCAATTAGGTGACCAAACCCCTTTCCTAGACAGAACTTTCTTAGACATTGCTAATAATGTTATCTAATAATATTATTTAAATAATATGAATTATTGATCTGATGATGGAAAATACTGTGCAGTGACAATTATTGAATCAATAATATAAAATATCAACGTAGTAATTATTGAATCAATAAGATAAAATATTGAACAGTAATTACTGTAACAATTATTGGGTAATGACTTATTACGTAAGAATCAATAATTAGAATTATTGTGCAATACCATGTGCTACTATACAACAACACGTATTACTTTACTTTACCCACCAGGTATTCCAACAGTTTTAACGGTAACCGTTACGCTGTTATTATTAAAAAAAAACTCATTCGTGTCGTTTTCTTCATCCGACGGTTTTTCGTTATAGGGTCCACAAATGGTTGCACCGTCATACGAATATTCCCTGACAACAAGAATATTCCACGACCAAACGAATATTTTCCGACAATAATGAATATTTTATAACCACTTGTTTATTTAAAATATTTGCGCATTTTATCCACAACTAACCACATTAATCGAATCAACCCCTTACTATTTCAAAATAATAAATAGAGAAAATTTCATTTTTTAAAAAAAAAATTTGGGGTCTTACAAATATTATATTGTAATATAATGATAAATGGAATAATATTATGTTGTAATATAATTAAATTAGTAATGATAATATCCGTACAGTTTAGATAGATAGTGATTTTTTGTTATATACGTGTATTATAATATTATACCATACATGTATGATATAATGTATGGTATAATTATGAATGATATAATATTAGAAAAGTAGTGATTTTAGGATATAATAATTATGTTTTAACATAATTAAATTAATAACAGTTTAGAAAAGTAGTAGATTTTGGGGATTATAAAATAAACATATTAGTGTGAGATTATATATATGTATGATATAATATATGGTATAAAATTATAAATGGTATATAATACTGTACAATTCTAAAAAACGGATTTATTCTTACATGTGAAAATCGGAGTAATGGATGAACATATTAATTATGTAAGACACGTGTTGCAATATGAGAATGTCAAATGTCATGCAATAGTATTATGTATTGTAATTTAATATATTTAATAGATAAATTTGACTTTTGAAGATAAGCGAGGATATATTAAATTTCAAAATTGATTTGAAATAATCATTACATATCAATTACTATAATAACATATAAATTCGAGACATATGTATTACCAAAGTTAAAAACCTTAACATTATTCATTTTTCATAAGCATCAAGATCAAATTTAGAAATTTGTTATCCTCGTTTAAGAGAATACTTAATAAATTTATCAAAAATAATTGTCAATATATACTCACTTTTTTAAATAAATTAATGTCTTTTGGGTAATTATACAATTTTACATCACAAAATAAAAATAAATTATTCATTTTCTTTTCAATTTTGTTCATACTATTAGCCAACTCATTATCAATGAATATGAAGTATACTTGGAAATAGGGAAGTTGACAAAGAGAGATGAAAATAATTGTATCCACTTGGTACCTTCTTGATAGAACCTTCTATTATTTGTGATAAGCTTTAAATAATATCTCATCTAAAGTTCATGGCAATAAATATGGGACTAGGCGGCTCCAGTAGGTACATATATAAATAAATAAATAAATAAATAAATAATAAATAAATAAACAAACAAACAATTAAATAAAGGTACTCAACCGCCAACCTATTTTAACTTAAAATGAATATATTGAACAACGAGAGCTTAATTAAAATATAAATAACTTTTTTTACATAATATAATTTTTGTTATAAAAGTTATTTGTAAAGATTATATTAGGATATAATTATTAATTTTAAATATTTTATTTATTTTTAAATTTAAACTTAAAATTATTAATATATAAATTATATAAAAAAATTAATATAAAAAATTATTAAAAATCATATTCAATCAAGTATTATAATCTCTACAACTGATATATCGTATCCAAATTGCTTCTTTTTTCTTTTACCCTTCACAGCTACCACTCCCTTCAATACATCCAAATCTAGTAATGTCATCAATCTTTCTAGATTTCCACGTGGTGCTAAGGATAAAATACTCCACTGGTCCTCCAATGAAGAAATAATAGGCCCAAAGGTTAGCATTTAACCACCTATCAAATAAGCATCTCGATTAATAATAAGTGTAATAATTTCATTCGTGTATAATAAACTCAAATTTAAATCAAATTTCTTTAAATGGCAATTGAACTAATTAAGATTATTGCCAAATTTATAAATGTTATTGTAAGTGCTCTCTTATATATATAATTTCATCTGTAAATAATCGTTAAAATTTATATATTACTCTTTTAATTTTTTTTATTTCCATAATTAATTATTCTAATACTATTTATTTTTAATTTATGTACTAATTTATGATAATTTGATTCTCAAATATTTTATATAGGAAAAACATAATAAAAGACTGTGAACTCACCAACTTATTTCAACAGTATTTAACAGTTTATAATTAATTGTTCATTATTTTTTATAAACAAGTTTAAATTATAGTTTAAAATATGTCATTGTTGACAAGGGTATAATAGTCCAAACGTTATTTTTTATCCAATCTTTTAATTAATCTTTAAAAAAATAAATATCTCATGAATAATCTCATAAAAAAATATTTGACTAAGACTATTTAATCTTAAAATTAATAATCTTAAGATTATAATTATTGCAAACAAACATGACATGTGTTAATTAATTATTAGTTAACTAGTCAATTTGAAAAACAACCGAAAATTTAAGACGGTCAAAATAAAGTGTAATTAATTATTAGTTATCTCGAGTCAATTTTTTAAATATTTTTAAATTTTCAGAGTCACATATATATAAAAATATATACTATATTAATACCGAATTTACGTCCTTCTGTCATCATTATAAGTTTACGTAATTACTTGCAATCCATGGATGATGTTTTTGTTGGTCTAATGTAAATCCAACATGTTTGCCTATTTCAAACTTAACGCTATGTTTTTTAATTTTAAAATGGATAGAAAAAAAAAGAAATGAATAAAAAAAATTAAATTTTTCTTTCCAATTTTTATGTTTCTGAGTTTTTTAATAAATAGAAAAGAAAAGAAATGTATAGAAAACTTGACCACTTTTTCTGCCAAAGTTTTCCGTCCAAAGTTGGCCTGATTTAGACGAAAAAGAAATTGGAATAAGTAATATTTTTATAATTCTCATATTATCCTAAACTTTTAATATATTAAATTTTAAATTACAACTCATATCCTCAATTTTAAATTTTCTATTCTTTTCTATTAAAAACTCAGAAACAACACAAAGAAAAAATTCAAATTTTTTATTCTTTTTTTTCTATTCTAATTTAAGTTTTCTATTCTTTTTTTTTCCTAATCAAAACTCAAAAACAGAGTTTAAGAGATTTTTTCCCCTTCACATTAAGCAAATTTCAATATTAGTAGGGAGAAGACTTTTAGGACAATGGGAAAGCATGTGATTTGACAATTAGAAGAAGTATTCATGTTTCTTCATTGTCCTTTAACTGTATCTTCTACCCATGGTAAGAAACATGTATGATGGTTTAGTCCCAACATTGTGATTTGTGAATGGTAGATATATAGATTAGTAATATAAATCCTTTTCTTAATAAATAAAATTTTCGCTATAGAAGCTGATAATTCCATAATTCATACATTTAAATTACATACATTTGTTCATTTTAATATTTTGATAATTTAATTAATTAATTTTATTTTATTTTGCAATAATTAAATAAATAAACGAAATTAAATTGAAAAAGTATAGATATAAGCAAAAGAAGAATACTTGGAAGATGAACATAAAGAGTTTAGTTTTATCTAAAAAGAAAAAAAAAATAGTGCAAGTACATTGGACCTATATTAAATGCAAAGTCAACAACTAAATTTTTTTGATATTTGAGTATTGAACTTTTTTTTCGATCAATGCAAATTGAATCCCTTTTTATTTAAAAATTTGACTTTGAACCCTAGACGCCACATGTCGTGTCCGTGGCGTCTGTTAAATTTTTCTTTGGGTATTGAGCCTCTTTCTTCCGGTTCCAAAATTTAGACTTTGAACCATCCTGTGTCCGCTGCTGACATGGCGACTGTTAATTTTTTCTAAAAAATTGCCTTTGCACAAATTTGAACTCGCAATCTCACATTTGAAATTTTGGTCATATGACCGTTGTAGCTAGACCTGGCAAATTGCAGCCCAAACTCGTGGGCCGGGCCGGGCCTGCCTTTGGGCTGCAGTTTTTTAGCCCAATACAATTTGGGTCTTTTTGGCCCGTCCATTTTTGGCCCGGCCCATTTGGGCCAAACCCAAAAAATAGCATAAAATAGGCACAAAGTGGTCTCGACCCGCCCTGCCACGGGCCGGACTTTGGGCTGCAAAATATTGACCCAGTAAAAATCGGGCTTTTTTAGCTCGCCCGTTTTTTCGCCCGCTCGTTACTCGCCGACCTGTTTGGACCCGACCTGTCTGTTTGTCAGGTCTAGCTAGAGCAACAAGGGTCAACTATTAATATCTTGCAATGATTAATATTTATATCAAAACATGAGATTTTTCCCCATGTATTCGTTTCTTTAGCCACATTATAGCACTCAAAAATAATTTTTTTATTTTTTTATTGTTATTATTACTATTATTATTTTTGATTGTTATTATTATTATTATTATTATTTTTATTTTTATTTTTATTTTTATTACTATTGTTATTGTTATTGTTATTGTTATCGTTATTGTTGTTATTATTGTTGTTATGGTATGTAGTGAAGGAGAAGAAAGGAATATATGTGGTAAATCTCATGTTTTGATATAAATATTAATCCTTACAAGATATTAACAATTGACCCTTGTTACTCTAGTGGTCATATGACCAAAATTTCAAATGTGAGGTTGTGAGTTCAAATTCGTGCAAAGGTAATATTTTGGAAAAATTTAACAGACACCACGTCAGCAGCGGACACGTGTCAAATTATAGTATTAAATAACACGTCAGATCTGCCACGTGTGTCACGTTAGCAGGTCAACACACATGTGGCGCCTTGGGGTTCAAAGTCCAAATTTTTGAATAGAAAGGGACTCAGTTTGCGTTGATCGGAAGAAAGGGGCTCAATACCTAAATATCAGAAAAGTTCAGTGATCGAGTTTGCATTTAACCCGTACAAGTAATAAATGTCTCTATAGATGGGGTCTTTATTTTGGAATCGAGCTTACGGGCAAGGGCCAATTGAATTCACTCAATTTTTAGGGGTCAAAAAGAAAAAAAAGAAAATTATAAAGTGTTTAATAAAATTTTTAAAGTTTAGATTGAAAATACCATCTCTGTTCTAAAATTAGAGATATATTTTAACTTTTTAAAGTCAATTCGCGAAATCTTAAAATTTAAAATTAATATGAAGTTATTTAGTTTTAATACAACAAATATAACAACTGTAAACTATAAAACACAACTAATTATTATCTTTGTTATTTTTAAAACTTAAAGAAACTCATATCAATTTGAGTTTTAGGATTTCGCAAAGCGACTTTAAAAAGTCAAAATGTATATCTAATTTTAGAATATAAGTATTATTAAATTTTTCAAAGTTCATATCTTATACTACCTTGGTCACTACTATACTCTTTGTCTCTCTATTTCTTGTCTAAAGGTTTGACCTAATTCTTCCCACTATAGTTCGACTTTAGAGAATATTCGATATGTTATATATGTTCTAATTTTTTTATTTATAATTTCACATATTTAGTAATTATTTTAAGATTTTTTCAAATTACTTGTAGTTTTTTAATTGCTTGTGGAGTTTTGTAACTAATAAAAATAAGACTATGTAAGACTCCGACTTTTATGAAATAAAAGTATTTAACTTACCTTATAATTATTATTCCAATCAGTAAATGGTTAAATTGATAAAAGAATAAAGTTAAGGGTGATATGTGTAAATTATAAAAGTATGACGATGAATATTCGTTTTGTCGAAAAATATTCGTTCTGACAAGGAATATTCGTTTTGTCGGGAATATTAGGTAAAAGTACAATGGTGCCAAAATAGCCAATCATTGATGGGCTCCACAACAAAATATTGTTGGATGCAAAAAATGACATAAATAACCTTTTAATAAAAATTGTCAACAGTACTATATCTTTCAACTGTTCAAATACATGGTGATAAAAGTACAGTAGCACGCGGTATTCTACAGTGACACAACATTCCACAGTATCACACGGTATTGCATAATACTTCATATTATTGATTCAATAATTGTTACGGTAACAATTGCATAATATTTCATATTATTAAACTCAATAATTACGATAGTAGCAAATGCACAGTATTTCATATATTGACATGTCACAGTAAGTCATTTGATTCGATATTATATTATTAGACTAGTAAACATTATTGATAATTTCTAAAAAGTTCTGTCAAAGAAATGAGTTATTTAATTGCGCGTCGTTTATACGGAAAGCCCCCTCTTTCATGAGAACGACCTGGTTGTCAATATTGTAAATCTATAATAATTATTCTCAGAAAAAATTAGTGAGCACCAGTCCACTGTAACGACTGAGAAAATCGGATTATTTGTAAAATAATTTTATTTAATTCTATAATGAATAAAATTATAGTATAATGAGTAAGCAAGATGAATGTTATTCTATAACCTAAACATGTTGGAATATCGTAGTATTTTGGCTACGTGGTAGAATTAAAGTGTTTGAATTTTCAAGACGAAAATAAAAGTTTTCCGAGAAATTTTTCAAAAAACACTATTCATCAATATCTACTCGGAAATTATTTTTGAACTTCCAAGAAATATGTAACGATAGAATTGCAAGGAAGGATGGATTATTATAATAATTCAAGTATGAGAAACACGGTTTTTTGCCTGCGTACTAAATTCGAGAATGTTAGGAAAAGTGAAAATTTAGTAAACGATGATCGTATGATACGTAAGTATTGTACGAGGTAATGAATATGTGTATGATATGAGGTATTATACGAGTATGTATGAATGATGATATATCGTATATGATGAATGAGTATACGAATTAGTGTATGAGAAGAATACGTTATAAGCTTTAGGCCAATGGTATTGGACTTGTAGGATGTGTAGGAATTGTACAAGCCCAAATGAAATAATGTTAAAGCCCAATATTTGATAATGTAAGCCCAAATGCTAAGTTAAAGTTATTAAAACTGAAGCTCAAACTAAGAACCGGATCCGTGGATCAAATCGATGGGTAAACGGGTAAGAAAAACCCATGGGGCAACCCATGTGGGCCCCATGGATCACATGGCAACCATCTTGGTGACCAAGTAAAGTGATTTACTTGGTAACCAAGGATGGAATAGTAAGGAGGTGGAGAAAGGAGGTGGGATGATTTAATGTCTAAATTTCCCTAACTTTATATTTCCTATAAATATGAGAGCTTGGTTTTGTAACGCTCCCAAAATCGGGACTATTTTTCTTCCCGATCTTGTGCGTTAATACTACCTTGTTATAGCTTTAAAATATTATTTAATGTTAAAATAGCTAAAAATACGGAATAAAATTATTTTTTTTCCTTTCCATTCATTCATTCCCTGAATCGCAACCTTTACAATTCTTCTTTATACTAGAATCATATTTATTATATGATTTGTATAATCCGTGTAAACGTATTAAAAACTTAAGTCTCAATACTTCATGCTGTTTCTATCGATGACTCACTTATTTCAGAATCATATTTATTCTCTTTTCAGACATTCTTTATCCATTCAACATTTCAAATTATACATAACTGTCAAGGGTTAAATACATTTTTACCCACTCTACTAAGGGTCGGTTTACAAATGCATCATTGAACTGATTTTTTTTACATTCGACTCACTGAACTACAACTTTTTTACAAACCGTTACAAATTCTGTTTAGGTGTTTGACTTTTGACGAAAAAATTACATCAGCTGCCATGTAAGAAAGAGAAAACCTTGCACGTCAGACATTTTTTTTTGACATGCCTAGATGGAAAATTATATAAACTTAATGCTAGATTAATCCTACTTCTATTTTTTAAAATTTTATTTTAATCAATTAATATTTGTAAAATGTTAAATAAATTATATAAAAAAAAGTAACCAAATAAAATATTTTAATTTCACAATTATAAAACAGAAAAAATTAATAACTTAAATATGATATATATATATATATATATATATTGCTTAAAAATTAATTTAAAAAATTAATATAATAATAATAATCCCTCTATTTCAAAATATTAGATAATTTTATATTTTTAAAGTGAACCTAAAATATTTAAAACTTATAAAAAAGATATGAATTAATTAATTTTATATAAATACATTTGTAAACATTATACATTAATATATTTTATTATTAATTAATAATTTTTATACATTAATTTTTCTTAAAATCACCATTTTCATTAATTAAAATAATTAAAAGGTAAAATTATAATTTTTATAGTACTAAATTTCCTAAAATTATCTCTAATTTTGAGAAATCAATGTTATACCCGTCCGGAAATTAATATTTTTCATATTTTAATATAATATAAACATTGTGTAATGCATGTATTGCCCTAAATTGGCAAACTAAATTAAAATAATAATAATAATAATAATAATAATTATTATATTTTATTATTAATTAATTTAATTATTTGTTATGTATATTAATTTAATTTATATTTTTTTAAACAAAATAAACTAAAAGAACACATTAAAGCTTAGTGTAAAAACAAAAAATCTGGGCAACTAAAATCAAACTAAAAAAACAAATTAAAACTTATCATTTATTCATTAGCTACAGGGGCAAAAATCATCACATTCATCATTCAACTAAACTAAAAAACCCAGATTCCGGCGATATTATCCGATCGATACAGAATAATCCACACAAAACAGAAAACCCCAAAACCAAAACAAGAACTAATTCGCACCGAACAAACCCAGTGTTAACGCCAAGTTTTGCCGGCGCGTCCAATCACAAAATCTACGCGCTAGAACCTACACAATAACAGATCACACAGAAGCTTGACGGCTTGTGCCGCCGGGGGATAGCTCCGGTGTGAGAATGAGTACAGGCCGTTACAAGGTTTTAACAATGGAGGCTAAGTGTTTAGTGCTCAAAAGTATGTATTACCTCTTAATTGTAACCCTGGCCTGATATTTATAATAATCTCACCGCCTTAGAATCCTTCTCCTAATCGATTAAGGACTCCTAGCTATGGTAGTTACCATAACTTGGGTCCAACACAATCTCCTTAAAAGATGCAAGTAGAATCCAATCTAATCACTACCTTTGGACCAACCGTATTTAATTGTAATTGGGACGTCCGACTCTGCACGTAGGAAGACCCACTATACAGGCCCAAACTATCCCACTGTCAGGTCTAGGCTTCGGCTCAAAGGACCCGAAGGCCCGACCCCCAATAGCACACAACAGGATAAGGCTCCGGCCCAAGGGGCTCGGATGCCGAACTCGAAGACATCCACCAAAGTGAGGGTCCGGCCCAGAAGGACTCAGACGCCGACCTGAACACCTCTAAATCCACCATGGGCTTCGGCCCAATGAACTCATACAACTCCTCTGATGTCGTGCCTTCATCCCAAGTGAAGGACAACAAAATGCTCCCGAACATTAGCAGAGGGATCCAGCAGTTCGACCTCTAGTAGGTCGCCGGTGGTAACGGTGGAGGTGACATTGATTGGCTCAGTGGCCGAAATATGGCTGAAATCGGCCATTGGAAAGAAATGGGATGCAAATAAGAAGTTTCGAAGAAGAGATGATCTAGAATAGACCTCAAATATCTGTAAAGTGGTGGAAATTTGGGGTGTTTGGTAAAGAAATGAGCTCGCCGAAAATCGTCTTGTCGGAAAAAATGAAAGCAGAGAGTTTGAGAGAGAGGAGTCAGTAAAGGAGATAATGAGGGGGGGGGGGAAGAAGAGAGGTTTTTATAAGGAGTACGGTACGGAACCCCAAGGCGGCTATTAAATGCTTAAAGTTGGTAAAAATCGAAGTTTTTCAAATTTGTCCAAGAACAAAATCTGTGGTCTGACAAGCTAATGTCAGGAGCCACAGATTCTTGTTCGTTTGTTGTTTTTGTTGTTTAAACGTTGTAACATGTAGCCTTGTATGTGGTATTTACTATGCAAGTGGAATCAATGTCATTTGATGTCCAGATCGTAAGATATAAACGGTCAAAACCCGTTGACTGGGCATGACCGGTCAAAAATCTGGGCAACCCAGAATTTGAAAAATCGAGTCTGACAAGATTTTGTAGTGTCCGGATCTGTCAGTCTATTAAGTGTTTGATGTTTTTTATTAGCACATCTTGTAGTTGGTTATGCGTACTACAGATCTGGGTCCTTATATCTCTTATAACGTCTTCAGATCGATCGTGATAGATGGTCAAACTAGCCATCCTAGACTGTTTTTGAACTTTCTGGAAATTTCAGAAAAGTTCTTGCACGAATTTTCTGACAACGCTTGACCGAGATTTATCTGGCGTTTTAGATGTTGTTTAACTGATCTGTTGTGATGTAAATGTACCTTGACACTAGTACTACATATTTGAATTTTAAGATCACATAAACCATGGCCAGAACATAGATTAAATTAAGTTTGAAAGTGACCACTCGAAACTGTTTTGGCCCAGAACCGCCTGACAGAAACTTTGGAGGTCTAGATCTTCTTGTTTTAATGTTGTTTGACCAAATTATTGGTTGGGTATTGTAGTGTTACATTAATACTACAATACCAAAGTTTTAGATAGCCCAGAACATGAACAGATTGAGAATTATACACGGTCAAACTGAGCACCTTGCACTGCCGGCTGTCAGTGTTCTTGAGCTCAAGAACACCAACAACGACGCTTTGTGTCGCTATAGCCCTATAGCGACGGTTTAATTATTTTATTTTCTGATTTTTCTGAAAAATGATTAAAAAATAGAAATAAATTCTAAAAATTGCCAAAAATGGTTTTAAAAATTATTTTAAATAATGAAAAATAATTTTTGACCAATTAGAATATTTTCATTAATATTTATAATTATTTGAATATTAATGATATTTAATTTATTTAATTAGTATATTAAATAAATTAGAGAAAAATGATTTAATATTATGAAAAATCATTTTTAAATAAGAAAAATGTATTTAAAAATATTTTGAGTTATAAAATGTAACTTTTAATATTTTTGGAGAATTATTCATTAATAATTTAATATTAATGATATTAGATTTATTTGATTATTAAATTAAATAAATAAGATAAAAATGATTTTAATGATTTAAAAATCATTTTAATTGAGAATATACTGTTAAAAAATATTATAAATTATAAAAAATAATTTTCAATATTTTTGGAGAATTTTCATTAATAAATTAATATTAATGATAATTTATTTATTTAATTATTATATTAAATAAAGGAATTAAAAATGATTTTTTTGATTTAAAAATCATTTAAAAATGAGAAAAATGGTTTAAAAATATTTTAATTTATAAATTATGACTTTTAATATTTGGTTAATAATTTCATTAATATTTATATATTAATGGTGATGATTTAAAAATAATTTTAAAAATCATTTAAGTAGAATATTGATGATTTAAGAATATTTTAAGTTATTAAAAATAACTTTAATATTTTGACGAGTATGTTAATAATATTTTGATATTATTAAATTTTAATAATGATATGATTATTTGATAATTAAATCATTTAAAAATAATTTAAGTGTTTAAAAAATTATTATAAATTATAATAATTGTTTATAAATTATTAAAAGCTTCCGAAAAATATTATTATTGATAATTGACTTATCTGAATTAATATTGAAGCTTAGAGACCAAGTTTAATTGACAATCAATGTGCTAATTGTCGGATAGGGTGACCAGAACACCGAAAATGGACCGAAGTCCAACCAAATCGAAATAATTAGACTTGATAAGTGTTTATATATGTTATAAACATTAATGTGGCTATGTGGTAATGTGCCTAGGAGAAGTTTGACTATAAAATACAGTGTTATGTGTTATAAATGATTGTGCTAATTGTGAGACCGACATTATTGAATATAGGTCTTACGAACGTAGTTAATTATATTGTGTAGCTGTAATCAACGCGGAAGGCAAGTTTCCTAACTCAACCTTGACTTATATTTTATTCAATTATTATAGTGGTTAATTATTTCTAATTACACCACATCCAGGGAAGTTATTGTTGATTATTCGCAGTTAGTGCATGCTTAATAATTCAAATTGAATTACTGATTCAGAAATATATATTCATAGAATTACTGCTGTTGAATATTCAAATCTGTAGAAGTTAGAATTGACAGTACAGATAATTCCTGTTTATTGTCAAATTGTGTTGAGAAATGTCTTAGCTAATTATTCTGGCTAGACAAACATTTGTTAGAACTTGATAAATTCAAGAAAATAATTCAATTGTTATTGGTAGAATCGATGCCAATTATTTCGGCAAGATCGATAAGTAAATAGAATTTAAAATCACAATATTTCGTTGTAAAATCAAAATCTTGATTCTAAAACTGAGAAGAACAACCTTTTATATAAAGGGAACATTTTGTTGGTCGTGAATTCGACCTTCGCGCGCATTTTGAGTATTATGCATAATATAGGGTACAAGGAGTTGGCCGGCTCTAAGTACTTGCAGAGGGGTATGATTTAATCTTTATGGTTATCTGATACTCCTGGTATGTAACAAAGTAAATCTTTGATAGATACCCGAGAAAATAAGTTCAAAGATCTAGTGTGATCGCTCAGCATAAATCTGGAAAACATTCCACATTGTTATTGAGTAGAATTGATTATTGATTATTCAATAGAATATCGTAGAAACTTTGAAAGCGTTGTACTCTTTCATTATTAGATTATTGTGTTGCCTAGAATACGAGAAAACTTATTATTGATTAACGTATTGTTCAGCTAATTCAAAGTTCCCCGAACTTTGGTTTCATTCTATCAAAATAGATAGTCTGTTCTTGTTGATTCATATACATTTATTGTATGTCTTAACTTGTGGGGCAAACTAGTTGCTCACCCTTGCTATAAATAAAATATTTCAGCTAGGAACGAAGAGGCCAGCGGGTCAAAAAAGAACAAAGGCAAAGGCAAGATGCTGGAGTAGTTATAAGGAACATTATTATTATTATTATTATGTTGTATTGTAAATCCTTTTTGTTTATCTAAGGGGTATGTTTGTAATTTAAGGTTAGAGAACCTGGGTGATGTATTATTAAACTCTGATAAAATCTTATGAAAGTTACTATCTATATATATTATGGGTAGTTAAATGTTATTTATATTATGGATCGTGAACACCAAACTCGGGGGTCAGGTAACCCGAATTTGGGGGTGTCACACGTTGGTATCAGAGCTGTAGGTTATAAACCTTAAGTGGGGTGGGTAAAGCCCTAGGATTATAACCATAAGCGAGATAGAGAATACTCATTTAGAGTACTAAGTGAGAGATTGCCGAAGTGCAACGATAGTGAGAAATGGGGACACATAGTGTGAGGAGTTTGTACTAATGAAGTACTAATCAAGTTATTTAAATTGATTGTAGGATGTCTGGAGAAGATCAAATGAGTACGAAGATGCTAGCGGCTGTTGCACCAATGCCAGAAGCCGAGGTGCTAGCGCAAAGTGAATCGGTTGATAAGGTGGGAGAAGATGAACCTATGGTTAATCTGGGGAGCGATCATGACGATTATCCCGAGATGTATCTGAGTGGAGATGAGGAGGCAGAGTCTGAGACAGCTAAGGTAGAGTTAAAGAATAAGACTAAAGTTGAAGAACAAGATCAACTAGTTGCAGAAGTTCAAGAACTCCGGAGTAAGGCGTTTCTCTTGGAGCAGCTATGGAAGACAGAACGAGCGTTATGCGAAATGACTGAAGAAAGGAACGAACTCAAGGCACAGGTGGACAGAATGAAGGCGGAAGGTGGTGGATCATCTGAAGGGAAGATCAAGCAGCAGAAAGACAAGAAGAAAAGGAAGAGGGACAACGATAGCCCTAATTCAGAAAAGTCATGCTCGAAGAAGAAGAAAGCCTGTGGCAAGTGTGGAAAGAGCGATTTGGGGGAATGTATGTGGGGTCAGAATGTGTGTTATAATTGTGGTCAGGAAGGACATCTATCACCAAATTGTCCTAAACCAAAGAAAGGAGGATGTTTTGCATGTGGTGGAACGAGTCATAGGGTTAAGAATTGTCCTAAAAGGAAGAAAGATGGAGAAAGTGGACGGAAGAAAGATTAAGTGTGAGGAGTATAATCTTTTGGAGTATAATATTTTCTTTGGTAGGAATAGGAGATAACTTTTGTATACCTCCACTTTTGTGTAAAGTTGTAGTAATGAATCCCGACTTTTGTCACAATGGGATAGTAACCGTTTGTAGTGTATGTGCAGTGTACTGAAAAGTACTATGTATTATTTGCATAAATATAAATGCAATAATATGTTTGTATGAATTAAATATTTTTCTCTATATGAACATAAGATTTTGATTACTTTGCAAGTTCTTAAAACTCATATTTATGGTAAGTTAATGACTCATAATTATATGAAATGTTTTGAACCCCTCAGCGAATGGACGCCAAAGGTCTGACGAGGATAAGTTCATATACTCATATAATTGTGGCAAGTTCCTGAACTCATAAATGTGGTAAGTTTGATGAACTGGTAATAACCGTGTGTGAATGGAGAATAACAACTTTTTGTGTAAAGTTGTGTTGTTAATCTTGATATAATTTAAAAAGGGATAGTAATATGTGAAGTACTAAATGTACTATGTGCTTTTTGAATAAATATGCGATTATGTGAGATTTAATATAAGATTTTTATTTAAATCAGATCATGCCGCCTAGACGACAGAATTGAAACCAACGAGAAGAACAATCAGTGAATAACGAAGGAGTTCAAGCTGACCCAATGCAAAATTTTGCAAATATGATAGCTGAAGTTATGGAGAATAGAGCTCCCGCAGGAAGAGGAAGAGCGAGAGAACAGCCAGCTGACAGATTAGCTAACTTCAAGGACTTTAAAGCGGTAGGACCGTCGAAATTCAAGGGAACCACCGATCCGATTGAAGCCCAAACTTGGGTAAAGGAGATGGAGAAAGCATTCATCATTGCACGTGTGGCAGAAGAGAAAAAGACGGCTTTTGCAACTTATCTGATGAAGGGAGAAGCTAATTACTGGTGGGAGACGAACCAAGCGAGAGCTGGTACAGAGGTGGTGTTGTGGAAAAAATTCAAGGAGTTGTTCTTTGAGAACTACTTCTCACCAAGTATGCAATCCAGAATGGAAGTCAAATTCTTAGAACTAAAGTAGGAAAACATGTCGGTATCTGAATATGCTGCCAAATTCAATGAGCTGGCAAGATTTGCACCTCATCAGGTGGACACAGAGGCGAGAAAGGCAAGAAGATTCGAGAACGAACTGAAACCAGGAATATTCAATAAGGTAGCGGTATTGCAGATTAACACATTCGCGGCGTTGATGGAAAAGGCGTTAATTGCCGAAGGAGGGAGCGAAGGTGCGTCTCGATTTCATCAGGATAAGAAGAAGAAGAAGACAAATGATGGAGGAAGCAGTGGAGGTAGTAACCCGAATAAGAGGAAATGGAGCGAGAATACCCAAACGGGTAGCAAAATTGAAGGGAATAGAAAAGAAAGGGAACTATGTGCAAATTGTGGTAAGAACCATGCTGGTGTTTGTCTAAAAAAGAAAGGGGTTTGTTATAACTGTGGGCAAGAGGGGCATATGTCACCCAATTGTCCCAGCCCAAAGAAAATTCAAGGTTGCTTTGGATGCGGATCGACTGATCATTTGGTTCGAAACTTTCCGAAGAAGAATGCGGAAAAGGAAAGTGGCAACAAGGGATCCAGTGGCGGAACCTTGGAGATTCGAGGATCTACACAGCCAGGAAGACCAACGGCCCGTACATTTAACATGACGACGCAAGATGTAGTGTCTACTCAGGAGGTGACAGGTAACGATTTCGTTTAGAAATTTAATTACGCGAGTAATCTTGGTTAGTTGTTGTTGTGAATTGTTTTCCCTTATAGATTCAAGTCACATGTTAGAATTTGAAACACAAATTAATATTGTGTTGATAAGAATGAATTGATGATACAACTTTAAAAGATTTTAGAGAATATGAAAGCGGTGATTCCGAGGACAAAATCCTTTTAAGGAGGGGTGAATGTGATAACCCAAGATTTCGAATTATCCAAAATTTGCGAATAATTTTTTTTTATTAATATTAATTATCAATTTTGTGATAAATATCTGTGATATGAGTCTCGAGAAAGTCAATTTGTGTGCTGACTAATAAAATTAGAGTAGAGTTATGCTTAACAGCTTAAAAAACCCTAACCCTAATATCCGAATAGGGATTCGATAGAAAATACAATTAAAATAATTGTACTAATGATATGTGTTTGGACTGTATATGTATGTTGGCCATTGTTGGACTGGATAAGGTTTAATATTAATAAAACCTAATATGAGATTAGAAACCCTAATCTCCGGATTAGAAACC
Source organism: Panax japonicus (assembly GCA_020205505.1). Classification (NCBI taxonomy): domain Eukaryota; kingdom Viridiplantae; phylum Streptophyta; class Magnoliopsida; order Apiales; family Araliaceae; genus Panax; species Panax japonicus. Next base: position 66,442,621 of record CM035095.1, on the reverse strand, counting down.
CTAACGTATCGTAGAAAACCCTAATTGTACGTCGAAAAACCCTAATTTAAAATATGGGATTTTCTAAACCCTAATTAGGCAACTCTAATTTTTATTAGCATGCCTAAAGTGTTTGTTAAACTTTAATATGATTAAAAACCCTAATTATATTTTTAGTTATATTAATTTCTATTCTATAAACCCTAATTACATTTTTAGAAATCTTATTTTCTAATTTAAACCTTAAATTTGGATTTGTGGGAATTAGAATTTTAATATCTAAAGGTTTCAAACCCTAAACCCTAACCCAAACCCTAAAGGTTATGCATTTGTCAAGATTGCCCTTTAAATTAATTTGTTAATGTCAAAAATGCCCTTTTTGGGATTTTTATAAGTTAACTTGCAAAAATGGCTAAATCTTTAGTTGGTCACCAACTATGTTGACTTAGAGGTACTAAAATCTCAGCAAATCAGCTCATATTGACAGCAAGATCAAGTGGTGCATGAATCAAAACAATATATCTTAGATTCAAGAGAGAGAAAATCAATTATTTGCTCATTTGGCCAACCAAGCTCTCACCAACTCTCTCTCTATCTAAAAGCTCCGAAAATCACTAGTAGATCAGTCCTAAATTCAGTCCATAAATCAACCATAAACATATTTGAGAATCAAGATCAAAATTTGAGCAAGAAATGTATAACCGAAATCTTTTATTTTTGATCCATGTTGCTAAGAAAGATTTTGGGTTTATGTGTTTAGATTAGTGTTATATAATGTTTTTAGTTGATTTATGTTGATCCATGATGGATCCATAGCATCAAAGTTGGTAAAAATCGAAGTTTTTCAAATCTGTCCAAGAACAAAATCTGTGGTCTGACAAGCTAATGTCAGGAGCCACAGATTCTTGTTCGTTTGTTGTTTTTGTTGTTTAAACGTTGTAACACGTAGCCTTGTATGTGGTATTTACTATGCAAGTGGAATCAATGTCATTTGATGTCCAGATCGTAAGATATAAACGGTCAAAACCCGTTAACCGGGCATGACCGGTCAAAAATCTGGGCAACCCAGAATTTGAAAAATCGAGTCTGACAAGATTTTGTAGTGTCCGGATCTGTCAGTCTGTTAAGTGTTTGATGTTTTTTTATTAGTACATCTTGTAGCTGGTTATGCGTACTACAGATCTGGGTCCTTATATCTCTTATAACGTCTTCAAATCGATCGTGCCTAGACTGTTTTTGAACTTTCTGGAAATTCCAGAAAAGTTCTTGCACGAATTTTCTGACAACGCTTGACCGAGATTTATCTAGCATTTTAGATGTTGTTTAACTGATCTGTTGTGATGTAAATGTACCTTGACACTAGTACTACATATTTGAATTTTAAGATCACATAAACCATGGCCAGAACATAGATTAAATTAAGTTTGAAAGTGACCACTCGAAACTGTTTTGGCCCAGAACCGCCTGACAGAAACTTTGGAGGTCTAAATCTTCTTGTTTTGATGTTGTTTGACCAAATTATTGGTTGGGTATTGTAGTGTTACATTAATACTACAATACCAAAATTTTAGATAGCCCAGAACATGAACAGATTGAGAATTATACACGGTCAAACCGAGCACCTTGCAATGCCGGCTATCAGTGTTCTTGAGCTCAAGAACACCAACAGCGACGCTTTGTGTCGCTATAGCCCTATAGCGACGGTTTAATTATTTTATTTTCTGATTTTTCCGGAAAATGATTAAAAAATAGAAATAAATTATAAAAATTACCAAAAATGGTTTTAAAAATTATTTTAAATAATGAAAAATAATTTTTGACCAATTAGAATATTTTCATTAATATTTATAATTATTTGAATATTAATGATATTTAATTTATTTAATTAGTATATTAAATAAATTAGAGAAAAATGATTTAATATTATGAAAAATCATTTTTAAATAAGAAAAATGTATTTAAAAATATTTTAAGTTATAAAATGTAACTTTTAATATTTTTGGAGAATTATTTACTAATAATGTAATATTAATGATATTAGATTTATTTGATTATTAAATTAAATAAATAAGATAAAAATGATTTTAATGATTTAAAAATCATTTTAATTGAGAATAAAGTGTTAAAAATATTATAAATTATAAAAAAATAATTTTCAATATTTTTGGAGAATTTTCATTAATAAATTAATATTAATGATAATTGATTTATTTAATTATTATATTAAATAAAGGAATTAAAAATGTTTTTTTGATTTACAAATCATTTAAAAAAGAGAAAAATGGTTTAAAAATATTTTAATTTATAAATTATGACTTTTAATATTTGGTTAATAATTTCATTAATATTTATATATTAATGGTGACGATTTAAAAATAATTTTAAAAATCATTTAAGTAGAATATTGATGATTTAAGAATATTTTAAGTTATTAAAAATAACTTTAATATTTTGACGAGTATGTTAATAATATTTTGATATTATTAAATTTTAATAATGATATGATTATTTGATAATTAAATCATTTAAAAATGATTTAAGTGTTTGAAAAATTATTATAAATTATAATAATTGTTTATAAATTATTAAAAGCTTTCGAAAAATATTATTATTGATAATTGACTTATCTGAATTAATATTGAAGCTTAGAGACCAAGTTTAATTGACAATCAATGTGCTAATTGTCGGATAGGGTGACCAGAACACCGAAAATGGACCGAAGTCCAACCAAATCGAAATAATTAGACTTGATAAGTGTTTATATAGGTTATAAACATTAATGTGGCTATGTGGTAATGTGCCTAGGAGAAGTTTGACTATAAAATACAGTGTTATGTGTTATAAATGATTGTGCTAATTGTGAGACCGACATTGTTGAATATAGGTCTTACGAACGTAGTTAATTATATTGTGTAGCTGTAATCAACGCGGAAGGCAAGTTTCCTAACTCATCCTTGAGTTATATTTCATTCAATTATTATAGTGGTTAATTATTGCTAATTACACCACATCCAAGGAAGTTATTGTTGATTATTCGCAGGTTGTGCATGCTTAATAATTCAAATTGAATTACTGATTCAGAAATATATATTCGTAGAATTACTGTTGTTGAATATTCAAATCTGTAGAAGTTAGAATTTACAGTACAGATAATTCTTGTTTATTGTCAAATTGTGTTGAGAAATGTCTTAGCTAATTATTCTGGCAAGACAAACATTTGTTAGAACTTGATAAATTCAAGAAAATAATTTAATTGTTATTGGTAGAATCGATGCCAATTATTTCGACAAGATCAATAAGTAAATAGAATTTGAAATCACAGTATTTCGTTGTAAAATCAAAATCTTGATTCTAAAACTGAGAAGAACAACCTTTTATATAAAGGGAACATTTTGTTGGTCGTGAATTCGACCTTCGCGCGCATTTTGAGTATTATGCATAATATAGGGTACAAGGAGTTGGCCGGCTCTAAGTACTTGCAGAGGGGTATGATTTAATCTTTATGGTTATCTGATACTCCTGGTATGTAACAAAGTAAATCTTTGATAGATACCCGAGAAAATAAGTTCAAAGATCTAGTGTGATCGCTCAGCATAAATCTGGAAAACATTCCACATTGTTATTGAGTAGAATTGATTCTTGATTATTCAATAGAATATCGTAGAAACTTTGAAAGCGTTGTACTCTTTCATTATTAGATTATTGTGTTGCCTAGAATACGAGAAAACTTATTATTGATTAACGCATTGTTCAGCTAATTCAAAGTTCCCCGAACTTTGGTTTCATTCTATCAAAATAGATAGTCTGTTCTTGTTGATTCATATACATTTATTGTATGTCTTAACTTGCGGGGCAAACTAGTTGCTCACCCTTGCTATAAATAAAACATTTCAGCTAGGAACGAAGAGGCCAGCGGGTCAAAAAAGAACAAAGGCAAAGGCAAGATGCTGGAGTAGTTATAAGGAACATTATTATTATTATTATGTTGTATTGTAAATCCTTTTTGTTTATCTAAGGGGTATGTTTGTAATTTAAGGTTAGAGAACCTGGGTGATGTATTATTAAACTCTGATAAAATCTTATGAAAGTTACTATCTATATATATTATGGGTAGTTAAATGTTATTTATATTATGGATCGTGAACACCAAACTCGGGGGTCAGGTAACCCGAATTTGGGGGTGTCACACGTTGGTATCAGAGCTGTAGGTTATAAACCTTAAGTGGGGTGGGTAAAGCCCTAGGATTATAACCATAAGCGAGATAGAGAATACTCATTTAGAGTACTAAGTGAGAGATTGCCGAAGTGCAACGATAGTGAGAAATGGGGACACATAGTGTGAGGAGTTTGTACTAATGAAGTACTAATCAAGTTATTTAAATTGATTGTAGGATGTCTGGAGAAGATCAAATGAGTACGAAGATGCTAGCGGCTGTTGCACCAATGCCAGAAGCCGAGGTGCTAGCGCAAAGTGAATCGGTTGATAAGGTGGGAGAAGATGAACCTATGGTTAATCTGGGGAGCGATCATGACGATTATCCCGAGATGTATCTGAGTGGAGATGAGGAGGCAGAGTCTGAGCCAGCTAAGGTAGAGTTAAAGAATAAGACTAAAGTTGAAGAACAAGATCAACCTGATTTCCTCTTTCTGATTTCTCGATCAGAGATTTTCCTTTTGCATCGATGCTCTCAATAAGCTCTTGTCCGAATATTACCCTTCAGATTGAACCGTTGCCAATGCTTCAGTCTTCGGCTATTCGAACTCTAGATTTTGATGCATGTCTTCATGGACCTAATGTAGAGGCCCCAAATTCGGGTATCTTCCAACCAAACAGATGGTGCTATACTGTACAAATATTCATACATTCATTCAATTGAAAAGTCTCAAAGAACGAACATAACTTCTATATATTAAAAGTAATATTTATATTTCCTAGGTTCTATACCCGTTACAAAGGTTATTTGTCATAATATTCATTACATTAGAACAATAGACCTATACTATTACAAGACAGCTTAATAATCTTCCTAAGCCTTTCCCTTATCCTTATTTGATCCTTCGGGACGTTCAGTATTAGCTCCAGTCATATGGTTCAAGCAACAGTGAGCATAACTAGCTCAGAAAGTATAACAATTTCAATAACAACATGCTTGATACATATGAATCGTATATCTTCGATAACTGAACAATACTTATAAAGTAATATTAATAATTCAAAATTACACTTCATCTTTCTTTCAAAATGTTTCACAATGAATAATATTCAGTAAAACATTCACTCCGGTCAAAGACCTTTAGTATTCATTCTTTCTTTGAAAAGGACAACCCGGAACTAAGTCTGTAAGCCCAGTATTACTTACGAGCACTTCTAGGTGATCAGCATATTGTACTCTATGTTGATCAACACTACATCCATTAAACGTATGTACGTTTAATCATTTGGCAACCTCACGTGCCTGTCATTTTACCGACAAAACTTTTGTTTAACATTACAATCTTCTTTTGAAAACCATATCAAGTAGTTGACAAAAGATAATTCCATTTGATAACAGATGAATAGATTATCAACAATCCACTCAATATGTCAAGTTTAGCCAAAAGAACTGGCTTTAACTTCATTGTACTTCAATTCATGCGTAAGGATACATGAACTTCAAAAACTTGTTCAGATTGAACTGAGACAAGAGTTAGAATACTTGCCTTTAGCGTCTGCTACTGTGTAATTACTTTACGTTCAAGTCTTTCAAGTCTCTACAATACATGATCACATAATGCCTTACATTAGGTCACATATAATCAAGTATGTATCTGACAATATCTTACCCTTCATCTCAATCTAATTGTGTATTAGATTTTATTATTAGGGTTTCCGGCTTTCGTTACGTCATTCACATTCCGCTAATATTCAATTGATTATTAACTCTTAATCAACATGCATTAATGTCTTACAAGTACCTTACAATGTCTTAATCATGTTATGATTACATCTTAATTCATTACTAACCAGTTCTCTTTTCTTCTATACTTGAAAACATTCTTCACTATCAACTTCTTAAGACTGGCGCCGCGGTGCCAAGATTGGCTGTGTGACTCGCACTGCGGCGCGAGTTAGCAGTGCACCAGCTCCGGACCTTGCGCTGCGGTGCGGGCATTCTAGGATTAGAGTCGCGCCGCGGAGCGGACTCTGTGCCACAGACAATTATGCAGTTTTGACATTTTTACGAACTTCCCGGACGCATAACTTCTTCGTTTTAAGTCCGAATTGGTCCGTTCAAAAGTCTACGGTTCACAAATTACGTAATCTATACGTTCATGTAAGAATTTTATCTATTTGACTTCGTTTGCTAAAAATTCACCTATTGGTTCATTTTTAACGAAAACGATAAACGTTCGTGAACGTTAAACGCTCGTTTCTTCGTTTTAAGTCGAAATTCGACAATTTTCGTGTCCGTAAATCTTAAATGACGAACATGACTTGTCTCCATTGGAAAATAACATTTTCGAGCTCAAACTCAAAATTTGACTTCCATTTCGAGAATTTTACGAATTCGATGATTATCGTCTAATCGTGCGATTTCCGACAAATCTTCGTTCTTATGACTTGTTCAACATTACCAATGAATTACATTCATAATGTGAACATCTTAACATATTTTTTTCCAACAACTTATACTCATGGTTGGATTTTGACTTATTTCATTCTTGAGCTTATAGCTTATTCTATTATAAACTACTTATTACTTCATTGTTCCTAACTTAAGAAAGTTAGTCTTTTAATCATCGTGCATACATGTTTTCACATATAATTCCATCCTTGTATATATATAATTCATATACATACAAATTCATTACTTTCATTAATAAACTTATTACAAGTTCATAATCTTTCACATAAGTTTATAACTTATGCTAGCTTAAATGACTTATTACCAACTTATATGGCTTAAGTTCATTACTTACACATTCTTCTTATTTATTAACATCCATGACCCCTTAATCTATCTTTGTTTATCAACCTATCATGAATAGAGATAGAAGATAAAGTAGAGAATGAGTCTTACTCTAGAATTTCTTGATAAGTAGCTTCTTTCTTCTTCTTATGTAAGTGGCTTATTTTCAACTTAATCTTCCTAACACTTAAGCACTTTGAGAGAGTGTGGATTGTTTGAAAAATTATCAAATGGCTTGTAAACCTCCTCTATTTATAGATTTTCCAAGCTTAGGGTGGTTTAGTCTTTTCCATCATCCCACCTCCTTTTGCACCTCCTTACTATCCATTACTTGCATGGCACAAAATCTATCCATTGCTTGGCCATTACACATTTAACTTGGTCATTACATAACTTGGTCACCACTTAAAAGGCTTGGTTACCACACTAACTTGATCACCACTCATAAAACTTGGTCATTACGTATTTACCATATTCATATGGTTTGCCTCATGGATCAAACAATCCATTGGACTCTAGCTTGGGCTTTATCAACTTAATCCTTTGGGCTTTACATTAACAAACACTCTCTTGTTTATTAATTCATTAGATGGGCCTTACACTTAATTGACTTGGACTTATACAAATTTCTAGCCAATCCTTACAAGTCCATTAATATTACATAATATATATACATATAGCTTATGTATCATTCTCGTATTCTAATTTATATAGAATTTATATACGATAATTCATTTTTCATACAAACTCGTATAATACTTCATATCATACTCGTTTTCTTTCCTCGTACAATCCTCACATATCATACGATTATCTCTTAACGCATTAATTCTTCACTTTCCTCACATTCTCAATTTAAGTCCGCAAGCGAAATATTACATTTTCCATAGCTAGATTATTATTACATAATCCATCTTACCTTAATATTCTATCATTACGTATTTCTCGAAAATTCAAAAATAAATCCCGAGCAAATACCGAAGAATAGTGTTTTTCGAAAAATTTCTCAGAAAACTTTCATTTTCGTTTTCATTTTCGTCTTAGAAATTCAAACACTTTAATTCCTTCACGTAGCTCAAATACTACAATATTCCAATATCAATATGTTATAGAACGACAACCATCTTGATATCATAAATAATATGATATTATTATTATTTAAATTAATAAAAATCATTTTACAATAAGATCCGAATTTCTCGGTCGTTACATTCTCCCCCTTATAAAGATTCTATCCCCAGAATCTCGTCTTACTTAATCAAATAGATGAGGAAAATTTTTCTTCATCTTTTCTTCTAATTCCTACGTTGCTTCTTTGGCATCGTGGTTCTTCCATAATACCTTCACCAACAATATTACTTTGTTCCTCAGAACTTGCTCTTTCGTATCAATGATTTGAATCTGCGATTCTTCATATGATTAATCCTTCTCGATATGAATCGGCTCATACTCAATTACGTACTTATAGTCCGACTTATATGGACGTAATAAAGATACGTGAAACACGTTATGTATTCTTTCTAGGTCTGGAGGTAATGTTATTATATACGCTACCTCTCCTACCCGTTTTAATACTTCAAAAGATCCTATAAACCTTGGACTTAACTTCCCTTTCTTTCCAAAGCGTATCTTTCCTTTCCAGGGAGATACCTTTAGAAACACATACGAACCTACTTCAAACTTTTGGTTTAATCTATACAAGTCCGTATATTTCTTCTGTCTGTCTTGAGCTAAAACAAGATGCATCCGAATTAACTTAACCACATCCGCTATTTGCTGCACTAATTCTGGTCCTAGCATCCGGCGTTCTCCCACCTCGTCCCAACACAATGGTGTTCTGCACCTTCTTCCATACAGAGCTTCATAAGGCGGCATACCTATGCTTGCATGATAACTGTTGTTATACGCAAACTCTACCAGCGACAGATGATCATCCCAACTACCCTTGAAATCCATGACGCAAGACCTCAACATGTCTTCTAACATCTAAATTATTCTCTCGCTCTGCCCATCAGTTTATGGATGATAAGTTGTGCTTAACTTTAACTGTGTTCCCAGCTGTTCTTGCAAACTTCTCCAAAAGTTCGATGTGAATCGTGGATCACGATCTGACACAATCGATACCGGTACTCCATGTCTGGAAATTATTTCCTTGACATAAAGTTTAGCTAGCTGGTCTAAGTTATACTTGACCTTAATTGGTAAAAAGTGATCCAATTTCGTCAATCGGTCTACTATTACCTAAATCGAATCTTACCCTTTTCCCATTGTTGGAAGTCCCACCACGAAATCCATCGAGATATGCTCCCACTTCCATTCTGGAATCTCCAATGACTGTAACAAGCCACTGGGTTGTTGATGTTCGGCCTTAACTTTTTGACAAGTCAAGCACCTACTCACATACTCTGCTATTTCTCTCTTCATGCTCGGCCACCAAAAACTTTATCGAAGGTCTTGATAAATCTTAGTGCTACCAGGATGTATCGAGTACCTCGAACTATGAGCTTCTTGTAACACTTGTTCCTTTAATTCCGTCTCATTCGGAACCCAAATTCTTCCTTCAAATCTTAATAATCCTTCATTATCAAGACTATACTTAGTATCTTCCTTCTCGGATAACCACTTCTTCATTTGGTTACACTCGTCAGCTCTGAGTTGTACCTCTTTGACTCTCTCTACGATGGTAGATTGCATCTCCATCGTAAAAAGTATCTGCCTCAATTCACTCGGCTTCTTTAATTTTATTTCCATCCAAGCCATCTCTGTTATTTACTCATTTTGATCCGTTAACATAGACAACTTTTCTAGACCCTTCCTACTTAAGGCATCGGCAACTACATTGGACTCTTATGGTCCGTATATATCTCACATTTCTCCCCATAAAGATAATGTCTCCATATCTTTAGGGCAAATACTACCGCGGCTAGTTCCAGATCATGCGTAGGATAAACTTTCTCATAATCCTTCAACTGCCATGATGCATACGTAATGACTTTGTCATGATGCAAGAGCACGCAACCAAGTCCCCTATGCGAAGTATCACTATATACTACGAAATTTCCTGTGTCATCTGGCAATGACAAAACAAGCGCTTCACTTAATCTTTTCTTCAGTTCTTGAAAACTGTCTTCACATTTATCAGTCCATACGTACTTCACCATCTTTCTTGTCAAGTTAGTCAACAGGGTAGCCATCTTCAAAAAATCTTGGATAAATCTTCGATAGTATCCCGCTAACCCTAGGAAACTTCGCACCTCAGTCGGCATTTTCGATTGTTCCCAGTTCATCACTGCTTCTACCTTTGCTGGATCCACTGAAATCCCTTCGTGGTCAATGACATGACCTAAAAACTGTACTTTCTCTAGCCAAAATTCACACTTAGTAAATTTCTCATATAACTTCTCCTTTCTTAGTGTCTCCAACACTAATCTTAAGTGTTCAGCATGATCTTCTGGCGTCTTAGAATAGACTAGAATATCATCGATAAACACAACGACGAACTTGTCCAAATATGGTTTGAACACTGTGTTCATCATATCCATAAATGCAGTTGGTGCATTCGTCAACCCAAATGACATCACCAAAAACTCGTAATGACCATAACGAGTCTTGAATGCCGTTTTTGGTACATCTTCCTTCCTCACCTTCAACTGGTGATACCCTGTCCGCAAACCTATTTTAGAAAAATTCTTTTCCCCTTTCAACTGATCAAAGAGATCATCGATCCTGGGCAATGAGTATTTATTCTTTATCGTTAGCTTGTTCAACTCTCGATAGTCGATACAAAGCCTTAACAATCCGTCTTTTTTCTTGACAAACAACACTGGTGCCCCCCACGGTGAAACACTTGGCTGAATGTACTTTCTGTCCAATAGTTCCTGTAACTAAACCATTAGCTCTTTCATTTCCACAGGCGCCATACGGTACGGTGGTCTTGAGACTAGTGCCGCTCCTAGCACAATGTCTATTACAAATTCGATCTCCCGATCCGGTGGTAACCCCGGTAACTCACTTGGAAATACATCCATAAATTTGTTCACTATAGGTATTTGTTCCATGGTTGCTCCCACTCGCTGGGTATCAACAACATGGCACAGGTAACCAATACACCCTTTCCTTAGAAGTTTTTTAGTTTGTGTTATCGTAAGACAACACGAGCGTCCCGACTATTTATTACTGTAAAATACTACAGGAGGTTGTTTCCGCGTTCTGATGCTTACACATTTCTTTTGGCAATCTATAATTGCTCTATGGTTACTCAACCAATCCATTCCGAGAATTACGTCGAATTCTCCCAACTTTATCGGTATTAAATCTACCGATAGCTTACACCCACGTATATCCACGCAACAACTCCTATGAATATTTTAAACAGGAATTATCTCTTCGTTTGCTACCTTAATGTTCAAAGGTATAGGCAACTTTTCGGGAAGTAATTCTAGTCGTCTAGCAAAATCACATGCTATAAACGAACAAGTAGCACCCGAATCAAATAGTACGTATGCATTTATGTTATTGATCAGAATAATACCTGCAACTACATCCCCTGATGCCACCGCATCTTTGACCGTCATATTAAAAGTGCGGGCCATTGATCTACCCGGCTGAGCTGGTCCACTAATAGCCAACTTACCGCTATTAGTGCCCTTATTTCCATCCATACCCTTCTTCGGACAGTTCTTTGCTATGTGATCAGTTGATCCACATACAAAACATCCGTGGTTTTTCTTCGGATTGGGACAGTTAGGCGAAATGTGCCCTTCCTGTCCACAATTATAACATATGGCCTTTCATTTGAGACAGACTCCTAAGTGAGTCTTCCCACAGGTTTTACAGACCTCCATCCTCCTTTTAGGATCCCCTTGCTTTACTCCGGTATTCTCAGAGTTAAAAACCTTCCTCTTCTGACCGTCACAACTACCGCTGGCTCCTTCGGTCTTTATCCCCTCATCAACTTTCCCTTTATTTTTCTTAACTTTGTGGTACTGGCTGAGAGCCTCATTCCCACCTTCGGCAATTATTGCCTTCTCTAGTATGGTTCCAAAGGAAGTACTTTAAAACATCGAGATCCGGCTATAGAGCCAGGGTTTCAAGACCTGCTCGAATCTCCTAGCCTTTCTCACTTCAGTGTCCACTTGGTGTGGAGCAAATTGTGCCAGTTCATTAAACTTGGCAGCATACTGGGGAACTGTCATATCCCCTTGTTTTAATTCCAGAAACCTCATTTCCATTCTCCCTTGCATACTCGTGGAAAAATAGTTCTCGAATAAAATCTCCTTAAACCTTTCCCACGTTAGGTTTCCTATATCGTCCCTAGCCTGGTTTGCCTCCCACCAGAAGTTGGCCTCTCCTTTCATCAAATAGGTTGCAAAGGCAACCTTTTGACCCTCCTCAACATTTGCTATAACAAATGCTTTCTCAATTTCTTTTACCCAAGTCTGGGCTTCTATAGGGTCCGTAGTTCCTTTGAACTCCGGCGGACCTACACTTTTAAAGTCCTTAAAAGTAGTAGCTCGTACTACTCCAGGAATTACGGGTACATTAGCCCCCGTTCTATTAAATGCAGCCGTTAAAAGATTAACGAACTCCTGCATTGGATTAACCGGACCACCCTCCGGTTGATTAACATTATCATCTTGATTTCGTTGTCTCCTTCTTGGCGGCATTTTGCTGTTAAGAAAACAACACATCATTATTACTTTCTTCTTGTTGATTAGTTATTATTTGCGATAAAACAATAACTCATCCTCATTACTCAATATGTTCCATAAAAGAAACTTATATTGATTCTAATCTTGTAGTGTAATACTACATTGTTTACATTACTCAGCCTTAGCTGATTACATTACCATCCAACAATTACTTTCCAAAAATTGAGATTTGCAAAAGACTACCCTTGATATACAAAAGAGGGTTTTACGTCACTACTAGATACATAATATTTACATATCTAATCTACTCTAGCTATTGCTAGATTACATCTGCCGAATGGCATTCTCGAAATCTTTCTTGGCCAAACCGGCTATGACATCTCGACTAATGGTATGTCGAGTCTGCCCTACTTCCACTGGATATCCAGCTACTTGCTGCTAGAAGTCCATGTGAGAACTCTTATGTATATAGGACATCCTCTCCAACTTCTGCTGTTTAGTCTTTAGCTCCTGCTTGAGCTCAAAGACTTCACATTTCAGCTCTCGGACCTTGTCCTTAGCTAGAATTCTATCATTGTGCTCTTCTTCCCACATACCCTCCATGCTAGTCTTATCCTCACGGACAGCTTGGAGTTCCTCTTCCAACTCCTTCACCTCGTGGCAGTAATGGACATTCTTATCCAATACTGACATAAATAGTGCCTATATTGACTCTTTAGTAGTCAATTCTTCTGTAGGTGGAACCTGGTCAAAGGACATCACGTCCACCTCTTCCTCTAGCATGCCATCGAAAATAGACATATAGTTTAAATCGTCCGAGTCTCCAGACTCTATTACTACCACCACTGGCTCAATCGCTACTGGATTAGGTAGTACCTCTACCCGATTAACTGAATCCTCGCTCACTATATGTATATTTCTATACATATCATTTTCTCCTGACATCTACAATAAAACAATATAGTTTGATTAGTACACGTCAGTAAAATAATAAAAACACATAACATAATATAATGTATTTTTATAAGGTTATCTTTCATCTTTTACTTCTTTATTAAGGTTATGACTTAAGGTTCTAATCCCCCTTAAGTTTTATAACCTAGGCTCTGATACCAACTTGTAGCGCCCCCAAATCCGGGTATCTTCCAACTCGACAGATGGTGCTATACTGTACAAACATTCATACATTCATTTAATTAAAAAGTCTCAAAGAACGAACATAACTTCTATATATTAAAAGTAATATTTATATTTCCCAGGTTCTATACCCGTTACAAAGGTTCTTTGTCATAATATTCATTACATTACAACAATAGACCTATACTATCACAAGACAGCTTAATAATCTGCCTTAGCCTTACCCTTATCCTTATTTGATCCTTCGGGTCGTTCAGTCTTAGCTGCAGTCATATGGTTCAATCAAGAGTGAGCATAACTTGCTCAGAAAGTATATCAATTTCAATAACAACATGTTTGATACATATGAATCGTATATCTTCGATAACTAAACAATAGTTATGAAGTACTATTGATAATTTAAAATTGCACTTCATCTTTCTTTCAAAATGTTTCACAATGAATAATATTCAGTAAAACATTCACTCCGGTCAAAGACCTCGAGTATTCATTCTTTCTTTGAAAAGGACAACCCAAAACTAAGTCCGTAAGCCTGATATTACTTACGAGCACTTCTAGGTGATCAGCCTATTGTAATCTATGTTGATCAACACTACATCCATTAAACGTATGTACGTTTAATCATTTGGCAACCTCACGTGCCTGTCATTTTACCGACAAAACTTTTGTTTAACATTACAATCTTCTTTTGAAAACCATATCAAGTAGTTGACAAAAGATAATCCCATTTGATAACAGATGAATAGATTATCAACAATCCACTCAATATGTCAAGTCTAGCCAAAAGAACTGGCTTTAACTTCATTGTACTTCAATTCATGCGTAAGGATACATGAACTTCAAAAACTTGTTCAGATTGAACTGAGACAAGAGTTAGAATACTTGCCTTTAGCGTCTGCTACTGTGTAATTACTTTACGTTCAAGTTTTTCAAGTCTCTACAATACATGATCACATAATTCCTTACATTAGGTCACATATAATCAAGTATGTATCTGACAATATCTTACCCTTCATCTCAATCTAATTGTGTATCAGATTTCATTATTAGGGTTTCTAGCTTTCGTTACGTTATTCACATTCCGCTAATCTTCAATTGATTATTAACTCTTAATCAACATGCATTCATGTCTTACAAGTACCTTAAAATGTCTTAATCATGTTATGATTACATCTTAATTCATTACTAACCAGTTCTCTTTTCTTCTATACTTGAAAACATTCTTTACTATCAACTTCTTAAGACTGGCGTCGCGGCGCCAAGATTGGCTTTATGACTCGCGCTGCGGCGCGAGTTAGCAATGCACTAGCTCCCGGCCTCGCACTATGGTGCGGGCATTCTAGGCTTAGAGTCGCGCCGCGGCGCGGACTCTGTGCCACAGACAATTATGCAGTTTTGACATTTTTGCGAACTACCCGGACGCATAACTTCTTCGTTTTAAGTCCGAATTGGTCCGTTCAAAAGCCTACAGTTCACAAATTACGCAATCTACCCGTTCATGTAATAATTTTATCTATTTGACTTCGTTTGCTAAAAATTCACATATTGGTTCATTTTTAACGAAAACGATAAACGTTCGTGAACGTTAAACGCTCGTTTCTTCGTTCTAAATCGAAATTCACCCATTTTTGAGTCCGCAATTCTTAAATGACGAACACGACTTGTCTCCATTGAAAAATAACATTTTCGATCTCAAACTCAAAATTTGACTTCCATTTCGGGATTTTTACGAATTCGACAATTATCGTCTTATCGTGCGATTTCCGGCAAATCTTCGTTCTTATGACTTGTTCAACATTACCAATGAATTACATTCTAAATGTGAACATCTTAACATATTTTTTTCCAACAACTTATACTCATGGTTGGATATTGACTTATTTCATTCTTGAGCTTATAGCTTATTCTATTATAAACTACTTATTACTTCATTGTTCCTAACTTAAGAAAGTTAGTCTTTTAATCATCGTGTATACATGTTTTCACATATAATTCCATCCTTGTATATATATAATTCATATACATACAAATTCATTACTTTCATTAATAAACTTATTACAAGTTCATAATCTTTCACATAAGTTTATAACTTATGCTAGCTTAAATGACTTATTACCAACTTATATGGCTTAAGTTCATTACTTACACATTCTTCTTATTTATTAACATCCATGACCCCTTAATCTATCTTTGTTTATCAACCTATCATGAATAGAGATAGAAGATAAAGTAGAGAAGGAGTCTTACTCTAGAAGTTCTTGATAAATAGCTTCTTTCTTCTTCTTATGTAAGTGGCTTATTTTTAACTTAATCTTCCTAACACTTAAGCACTTTGAGAGAGTGTGGATTGTTTGAACAATTATCAAATGGCTTGTAAATCTCCTCTATTTATAGATTTTCCAAGCTTAGGGTAGTTTAGTCTTTTCCATCATCCCACCTCCTTTTGCACCTCCTTACTATTCATTACTTGCATGGCACAAAATCTATCCATTGCTTGGCCATTACACATTTAACTTGGTCATTACATAACTTGGTCACCACTTAAAAGGCTTGGTTACCACACTAACTTGATCACCACTCATAAAACTTGGTCATTACGCATTTACCATATTCCTATGGTTTTTCTCATGGATCAAACAATCCATTGGACTCTAGCTTGGGCTTTATCAACTTAATCCTTTGGGATTTACATTAACAAACACTCTCTTGTTTATTAATTCATTAGATGGGCCTTACACTTAATTGACTTGGACTTATATAAAATTCTAGCCAATCCTTACAAGTCCATTAATATTACATAATATATATACGTATAGCCTATGTATCATTCTTGTATTCTAATTCATATAGAATTTATATACGATAATTCATTCTTCATACAAACTCGTATAATACTTCATATCATACTCGTTTTCTTTCCTCGTACAATCCTCACATATCATACGATTATCTCTTAACGCATTAATTCTTCACTTTCCTTACATTCTCAATTTAAGTCCGCAAGAAAAATATTACATTTTCCATAGCTAGATTATTATTACATAATACATCTTACCTTAATATTCTATCATTAAGTATTTCTCGAAAATTCAAAAATAACTCCCGAGCAAATACTGATGAATAGTGTTTTTCAAAAAAAATTCGAAAAACTTTCATTTTCGTCTTAGAAATTCAAACACTTTAATTCCTTCACGTAGCTCAAATACTACGATATTCCAATATCAATAGGTTATAGAACGACAACAATCTTGATATCATAAATAATATGGTTTTATTATTATTTAAATTAATAAAAATCATTTTACAATAAGATCCGAATTTCTCGGTCCTTACACCTGATCGTAGTGTCTTGTTGACTAGTAGAGATAATACTAAAATCTTGAAGTGTGTTGATTGGATCTTCAATATAGAACACCTCTTCCTTCTCTTGTGCAGTGCTTCAACACTTCTGTTTGCCTCAGCAGCTCTCAAATACTGATGGCTTGACTTCTTTGTTCTGGCCCCTTCTGAATAGCAAGACAATTCAGATTTGTGGTGTGTCCAACTTGCTTTCTCCTTGTGATCTCCCGTTCACTTATCATCAATGGACTGACCCAATACTTAATCACTTTATCCTTGTTCTTCAGAAGCAGTCCAGTATCTCTGTATGCACTCCATCAGTTCTTTCGTTATTTAGCAAACACTACGATCCTGGTTACTTCCAAGATCGTTGTCATCTTACCACTTGACAGCTACTGCACCTGCTGACTTTCCTGAAGTTTTCTTATGATCATCTTGTGGAAGACTTTATCTCGAATGGCTTTACAATTCAATCTGGATGCTGATTGGGTTGGTGCTTAGATCTTCTGTTAGCTTGCATGCCATTCGTTGAGTGCTCTCTGGTTTCCTTTAGGTGGGATGTATCTTTGCATTATCAACCAAAGGCTTCATTCCTTTGGATATTTTGGGAGTGCTCAATTATTGAGAATCATGTTTGCTCTATGATTCTACTGTGGCAATGTGAGCACATCTGTTAAGGTCTTAGCTCTGCATTCTATGATTCATCTTCGGCTGTGAAGACACTACGACTTTGAGATCAGATCTTGATACTACGATTTGTCTTCATCTGATCTTGCTCGACTACGATCTATGCCTTTGATACGATCAGTAAACTCTATGATTCTGAGTGCAGTCTACGATTCTTGAATTGGCTTTGACATTAGTAGACTTTACGACTCCGAGTGTAGTCTACGATTCTTGACTGGCTTTGGATGATGCTCGGTCGGCTCGTAGTCAGGCTGTCTCTACAATTTGGAACATGAATTCCTCACCAGACTACGGCCCTGAGGAAGTTCTCCTTGACACACTACGATCCTTCCTCGTCTCTCCTGGAAGTCTACGAACTCTGAGATCTACTATTTCGCAGACTACGATCCTGCCTCGATAGCTCTCGAGTTTTCCCTGACTCTCCTGGCAGACTACAATTTCTGGTGCAGTGCTCGACGATCAGATAAGCCTATCTATTGAATTATAAGATCAACTTAACATGATTGATCTTACTATATTTATAGTCCTTGTACATCATTTCTTTTTAAGGACTATAAAAAGCTATTTTACTTATGTAGGATCAACCTAACACATTTGATCAACTCATTCTAAGTCCTTGTACATATGTTTCTATTATCTATCAAGAGACTTTACAACTTTTCTTAATGCAAGCATACTTGCATATTCATATATATATATATATATATATATATATCATAATCAAATTATATGTAAATAGGAATATCATTCAAATTCTTATTCCTGATAATCTCCCCCTATTTGATTATGACAAAAAAAAGTGCATATACATGTTATGAATGAATTTTATATACAGTGAGCAGCTGTATTTTTAAAATAGATAATTATGAATGTCATTTATAATGATGTGGAATTTAATACACTGACATTTTACATCCTGGATCCAAAACATACCTAACTAGTTAGAGATGTACCTCTTTGGTTCCATGTATACTTTCAGGATGTCTGTTGATCAACTATTCATTTGTTTGATTTCTTTGCTTTTCCTTCCCTTGGGATGTTGACTTCATTTCTTTTGTTTGCTCCTTTGTAGATGTATGCTCCTCTTCTTCTTCTGGCTCCCCCTCAGTGTTTGCATATACAGGCTCATCATCCTTTGGCTCCCCCTCAGATGATGAACCAGCTTCTTCTCCTGCAGTCTTCTTCTTTGTCTTCTTGTCTTGTTTCCTTCTGCTCTACTTGCCCTTTCTTGAATACCTTTTACTCTGCCTCTTTCTATTCCTCTTTTTCTCCCCCTTTTTATCATTAATCATTTAGGAGAGCTGCTCCATGTTGGATATAAGCCGCTCCATCAGATAGTAGGAGTTACCGACTTCAATCTTGAGTTCTTGTTGACTTAACTCAAGTTGCATAGAGAAAGACTGATTCATGTTGTCAATCTTGTCAGAGAGGACTTTGAGTTGTTCTTCATTTGTCTTTTGTACTAGTATAGCTTCAGCCTTTTGATCATGTAGAGCCTTGAGATAGATGTGATCTCTTTCTCTGATTTTGAGGGATACATCAGCCATCATCGCTTGGAGTCTTTCTTGAACTAAATTGTCTTCTGTTGTCGTCAGCTTCTTTGACTCTTCAGCGAATAGAGATATTTTCTCAATCAGTTTATCAGAATTTTTCATCAGCTCCTTCTCCACAGATTTTTGATCATCTAGTTGGGCAACCCCTAGTTGAGTATCAGATTGTACTCTACGATCTGCTTCCTTGGGCAGATTTTTGAAGGTGTTGAGAATCTGAAGAATTGTTGAGTTCCAATCACTAGTTGAGGATGAAGGAATGTTAGATAGCTGTGAGTTTTATACACATGAATTGGATACATTCGGGCTTAATTTATTGTTGTTCTCAAGTCTTTTAGGATGTTTTATGTGCTTGTGTCTATTCATGCATGTTTTATATTGTTTTGTAGGAATTGGGACAAAAGTTACTTGGATCGACGTTTGGGGTGGCTAGATTCGCATTTTCGGTTTGCCATTTACACAGCAGTCACTTCAGAGCCAATTGGACTATAGCTCCGGACATTATTTCGAAAACCGCAAAGAATGAAAGTTGTAGATCTACTTCTCCTCTTTCCGGAACATCTTGAATCATCAAAATCGAAGTTCGGACGAAAAGGTTATGGCCATTTTCCCAAAGGACGTCGGAGCAGAAAATGTCAGAACTTTTAACAGCGTCGGGGCGCTAATTTGAAGCCTATTTACAGCGCCGGGGCGCTATAAGGCAGATTCTCAGCGTCGTGAACAGTGATGGGGCACTGGGGAAGAGGTTGGGTGCGGCCTAGACGCGTTTTGGGCAAATTTTGACACCTTTTTGAGTTCAAATTGGATTGGGTTTGTTCCTAAACTAAAAATTGGACTTGTAACCTATAAATACATGATATAAGGCATAAAATAAGAGGAGATTACATATATTAGACTAGATTAAACACTCCTTTAGATTAGAACATAACCCTAGTTCTTATTAGTTTTGGGGATTGAAGCAACTTGGAGACCATTGAAGATTCAAAGCAGGAGCGAAAGAGGAGTCTCAAGGCTATTGACAATAGATTATATTCTCTTCTCTTCTCTTACTTTTATCTTTTAATGTCTATTCAGTTGTGGATTCTTGGTTTTAATTCATTAATTATGTACTAACTCTTTTATTAAGATTTCAATTGAATTTTTTATGATTATGAATTGATTATTTGATTTATTCTAATTATTTGTGTTGAAGTGAATTGTTCATCTTGCTATGTGCTTATTGATTAATTATCTGATCAGTAATTACCTTGTTACTCTAGAAGGAATTGAGAAAGGAATTCTAGGGTTAGAACTGGGCATGGTGACATGTGACTTAGTTATTTGCACAGTGAATAATTAGGTTTGTGAATAGAATGAGAATATCTATTTGCTACATGTAACATATAAGGAATTGGGATTGTAACGAGTTTAATTCAATTGTTTTGCATAGAGATGTAGCAAAATTAATCTGGGTTAAATATAAGGCAATTGATCACTCGAGAGAGGGCTTTTGGCATTTGAGAGTTCCTGTTAACAATTCAGAAGACATAATAATTAGAATAATTGGATAATTGGTTTATAGTTCATAATTGGGAATATTGGAGTCTTAGCCTTTATTTATTTGAATTCATTTATAAAGTAACCTAGTTTTAATTGATTAATTTGTTTTATTAATTAGAAAAATCATGATTTGAGATTATTTAAATAAAATTAGATTGGTTAAGAATTAGTACTTGGTGATTTTTATTAAATAATTCCTCGTGGGAACGATACTCTACTTTCACTTTATTACTTGTTGACCGTATATACTTGCACGTATTCATTGATTGTGAAATCGATCAACAAGTTTTTGGCGCCGTTACCGGGGAATTAATTTAATAATTATTTTTTAATATTAATTTCAATCAAATTAGTCTTAATTTAAACATTTTTATTTTTTTTGTTTTTTTATTTTTAATTCTCTTCCTATATGTCTCTCTTTTTAGGAACCATGGATGACTTTGCGTATCAATGGCCATACATGAACATGACTCAACCAAGGGAAGCGGAGATTGACAGACTTGAGAAATTTTCTGCATTGTCAGCACAGATGGATACACTTTCGAAGATGGTCAACGCTTTTGTAGCTCAACGTCATCAAAGTGTGGCGGTTACTTGTGATTATTGTGCTGGAAATCATATGAGTCATCAATGCGCCATCAGTTTCGAGCTGGTACAGTATAGGGGCGATTATCCCAACAGTTATGTCTATCGCAACAACTTTCATCAGAATTGGGGGTATCACTCAAATTTTTCATGGAGTAACAATCAAGATCAATTTTATGCTCCAAGTCCAACATACCCACCGGATTTTTCGTGTCCACCTCCACTACAACAGGAAGAACATTCAAATTGGGAGGAAGCCTTGGAAAAATTTATTACAGCTTTTGAAAAAGAGTACGTAGGAACACGAAAAAAGATTTAATCAAATAGAGCTGAATATACAAAGCCAAGGTGAGTCAATAAAGAATCTGGAAAATCAATTGGGGCAGATAGCACATGCGTTGAACAACCGTCCTCAAAACACTTGGCTCTATGACATGGATAATGAGATTGATGATGAGCCCGATGGTGAGCCAGAGCCAAATCTACAACTGGATGATCCACGAGATGAAAAAGAGGAGACAAGTGGGGATAATGACAACAAGGTCGGTGAAGAACTAATTGTGAGAACAAATGATGATGATGAGCCAATGTTATTTATGCCTTAAGTGCCTTCTCCTTCACAGTTCAAGAGTCCGGTTAGATTTGCGAAACCTTGTCTGCTAGGTAGTCATGTCGTCGGCAATACTCCTTGTGACGTAAAAGCGAGTACAACTTCGAAGCCATGGTTCAATGAGTTGGAGAAGATAGAAGAAGAGATTGTTGCTGTCTGACAAGCCTCAATGCCAGAATCTATTCGCAGACACAATGGAAAAAACACCTAGATGTTGGACGTTCTTGAATGTGATCTTATCTAAAGAAAGTATGCTAGGTGACTTTAATACAATGGATATCGTAAATGGGAACCTACCAAAAGCTATATTATTTCCGATGGATGGAGGGTTCCTCAACTTTCGAAGAGGAATTGGATAGCATTGACCAGACAAAGTCAGGCTGAGACTATAAAACAAGCGCTTATTGGGAGGCAACCCAAGTTTAATTTTTATTTTTAGTTTTTATTAAGTTTTATATTAGTAGTTTTGAATTTACATTTATTTAGGATTTAATAAAATTGCTTCTATCATGGTTTTACAGGTTATTCAAGTCAAATTCAAGTGTGGTGCCCAATTTGTTTCATGTGCTTAGCCTATTCTCCAAACTTAGCGGGCAAGGAGGAAGATTGCATTTTTCAGGGAAGTCATCTGCTTTAATTTTTTCTATTTCAGTCATTGAGGACAATGTCTAGTTTAAGTTTGGGGGCATTTTAGTGTCGTATTACATATAGTTAGTTATTTACATTGTAGTTCGTTATGTTTTCGGGTTATTTACATTTAGTTTTTACATTCAGTTTTTTGTTTAAAAAAATTCGCAAAAATAGTAGTTAGTTTACTATGTTTGTTGCGGTTAGTTTATATTTGCATGATTCCAACTGTTAGATAGTAAAAGTCTATTTTGGCCAATGATGAGACTGGAGTTAAGTAGATAAGTATAATATTGAATATTCAGGCTTTTATGTGATTTCTTGTTATGAATTGAATCTTTTCCTGTTTGAAACTGGTATAATTAAGGTTAGCATGTTAATAACAGCTATGTTGACTGATTAAGTTTAACTAGATACATAATAGATTTTTTAAGGATAATAATAGTGTGAAGGAATGAAAGACATGAATAGGCGGAGATGGCTAAATTTTGATAAAAACTTAAGTTTGGGGGGAAAATTTGGGATATATAAGCTTCGCTAAAAAAAAGAAAAAAAGAGAAAAAAAAATTACCGTGGCTAGTTTTGTTTCAGGGCCTTTGTTACTTGAGTAAGTACGCCTGAAGGGGTATCTTAAAACCTAGCGCCCTAAGGTCTTATATGGTCTGGGAGTCGTTGGTCGAAAGCTCGCTAAGGGGTGACACTGTTAGCCTAATGGAATGAGACATTGCACAGTCATGGTTAAAAAAGAATTAAAAAAAACGGGAAAAGAGCAAAAAGCCCCCGTAATAAAAAGTAAAGCATAAGTATCTCGGATTGGATTCTTGAACTTGGTGGATGTTTGACTTTAGTTGGATCTAGCTGTGTTTGTGAATTTTGTGAGTTTTCACTGTATGATGCCTTTAAAGAGATCTATTATGTGTTAAATTTGATTTTATATCAGTTAACATTGTTGTGGAGCACACACGCACAATATCAGTGATAACAGTCTAAGATTTGATGATTGTTTGGGAAATTACTGATTTGTTTTAATATGATGTATTATCATGTTTACTTGATTTCTCTAAGGCTGGTTGAATTGACTTGTTTATGTCATTACTGTTGGAGTCGTAGGCATATAGATTAGTTTCATTACATTGCATTGCATAACATTTTTGTGTTTTTGCTTGAGGACAAGCAAAGGTTTAAGTTTGGGGGTATTTGATGAGTGAGTTTTATACACATGAATTGGATACATACGAGCTTAATTTATTGTTATTCTCAAGTATTTTAGGATATTTTTATGTGTTTTTGTCTATTCATGCATGTTTTATATTGTTTTGTAGGAATTGGGACAAAAGTTACTTGGATCGACGTTTGGGGTGGCTAGATTCACGTTTTCGGCTTGCCATTTACACAGCAGTCACTTCAGAGACAATTGGACTATAGCTCCGGACATTATTTCAAAAACCGCAAAGATTGAAAGTTTTAGATCTACTTCTCCTCTTTCCGGAACATCTTGAATCATTGAAATCGGAGTTCGAACGAAGAAGTTATGGCCATTTTCCCAAAGAACGTCGGAGCAGAAATTGTCAAAACTTGTAACAGCGCTGAGGCGCTAATTTGAAGCCTATTTGCAGCGCCGGGACGCTATAAGGCAGATTCTCAGCGTCGTGAACAGTGCTGGGGCATTGGGGAAGAGGTTGGGTGTGGCCTGGACGCGTTTTGGGCAAATTTTGACACCTTTTTGACTTCAAATTGGATTGGGTTTGTTCCTAAACTAAAAATTAGACTTGTAACCTATAAATACATGATGTAAGGCATAAAATAAGAGGAGATTACATAGATTAGACTAGATTAAACACTCCTTTAGATTAGAAGATAACCCTAGTTCTTATTAGTTTTGGGGATTGAAGCAACTTGGAGACCATTGAAGATTCAAAGCAGGAGCGAAAGAGGAGTCTCAAGGCTACTGACAATAGATTATAGTCTCTTCTCTTCTCTTACTTTTATCTTTTAATGTCTATTCAGTTGTGGATTCTTGGTTTTAATTCATTAATTATGAACTAATTCTTTTATTAAGATTTCAATTGAACTTTTTATGATTATGAATTGATTATTTGATTTATTCTAATTATTTGTGTTGAAGTGAATTGTTCATCTTGCTTTGTGCTTATTGATTAATTATCTGATCAGTAATTACCTTGTTACTCTAAAAGGAATTGAGAAAGGAATTCTAGGGTTAGAACTGGGCATGGTGACATGTGACTCAGTTATTTGCACAGTGAATAATTAGGTTTGTGAATAGAATGAGAATATCTATTTGCCGCATGTAACACATAAGGAATTGGGATTGTAACGAGTTTAATTCAATTGTTTTGCATAGAGATATAGCAAAATTAATCTGGGTTAAATAGAAGGCAATTGATCACTCGAGAGAGGGCTTTTGGCATTTGAGAGTTCCTGTTAACAATTCAGTAGATATAATAATTGGGATAATTGGATAATTGGTTTATAGTTCATAATTGGGTATATTGGAGTCTTAGCCTTTATTTATTTGAATTCATTTATAAAGTAACCTAGTTTTAATTGATTAATTTAGTTTTATTAATTAGAAAAATCACGATTTTAGATTGTTTAAATAAAATTAGTTTGGTTAAGAATTAGTACTTGGTGATTTTTATTAAATAATTCCTCGTGGGAACGATACTCTACTTTCTCTTTATTACTTGTTGACCATGTATACTTGCACGTATTCATTGATTGCGAAATCGATCAACACTGTGCTTGGGCAGATGGAGATATCTGATTCTGGACTTGATCATCATCGGTAGTAGAGTGAACAGACTCTACGATCAATGTCTCGACCATATTCCTTTTTCCATTAGAGTTCACTCTACGATCATAAGGAATATAATGATTATCAGCATGTCGGTAGATTTTGTAGTGGGGCTTGTCATTGATCATTATGGTGGCAAACTTCTTTACCCTAGGGAAGTTCTGTGACACCCGCTCTAGATTTGAAACTGAGAATAGCACCAACTGAAGTAGCTTTCATCAGCATTAGTATGTGCCTTCAACCATGGCATCCACGGGAAGAACCATCTCATCAGACGGTCTTCAAAGTCATACAGTAATGTTGTGCAGTCTAATTCCATGTTTTTCCAGTTGTGAATTACTTCATCTGTGGTCATTCTTACAACAAAAAAGTTGATCATTTCCTTGATTTATCCATCTTGTTGGTGGTTCTACTGGTGGCTCATCAAAGACTTCCACTACAATTCTTCTGCTAATTCTGACTGGAGAGAGAACAGGATAATATTCTAGTTCCCCAGATTCATCAATAGATTCTTCTTGTTGAACTTCATTTTCAGAATCCTCTTCAGTAATGGCTTCCTTGGAATCATCTCCTTCAATGCTGGTCTTATCTTCAGCATTCTTTTCCCCTGATGCGGATTCATCATTACTTAGTTCAATGATTTTAGTAGATTGATCATTTCTCCTTCCAGAGGTAAATTAAGCTATCAATCTGTGACTCCTTCTTCTTCTTGGAGGTTCAGTTATGGGTGAAACAGATGCATCCTTCTTCGGACTCTGAGGTCTTTGAGTCAGGAAAAGAACTTTCTTGATTTTAATCATTGATGGGGGCATTTCCTTCTTCTTCAGAATCAGCATTATTTGATCCATCATCTGGGATGGTTGGAGCATTTGCATTTGGAGATGCAGTTTGGTCAATTTGTATCCTGTCTTTATCAGCAGAGTGAATGCTCTGGGGGCTTGTGCATTCTTCTTCATCAGCAGATGCTGCATTATCTTCCTTTAATCCAGCTTCACCTTCATTGCTAGATTTGGCCTGTGGGGGCTCAGCCTTTTCTTCTTATGATTCTACGTCCTTTTCTTCATTAGACGTACCTTCATGGTGAGTTGAAATTGGACTGTCCATCATCTTAGCTTTCTTGCTGGATGGCCTTTGAAGTAATCTGTTACTTTTTCTCTTAGTGGTCTCTGCAGTTGAGACCTTTTCATCTTCAACCTTGTCTTCTATGGATAGACTTTTTGGAGAGGCCTCAGCTTTACTCATGCTCTTGGATTTCTTCCTAGGCTGGTATTGTTGCCGTTGGTACAGAATCATCAAATTCAAAATTTTCTACCTTTTTGCCTTCCTCTTCTTTGTAGAGGCTTCGCTACTGCTCCCAGTTGTCAACCTTCTATTCTCCTTTGGGTTTTTCTTCTAATTTACGAACAGTTGTGGAGACATTACCTTGTGAACATTAAGGATTTCACCATCATCATCCTTAATTTTATTCTTCAACTTTTTCTTCAGGATGATACTTAAGAATCTCCCATGAAAAACCTTTGTGAGTGGTTTTTCAGTTAATCTTTTCTTTTCTTCCTTATCCAACCACTTAGACATATGATCGAGCATGACATCTCCAAAGTTAATGTGTTCCTTCAAGACTATGGCAGACATGATCTTCAGCTGTTTGTCAATCACAATATCATGTGCAATGTCTTTGCATAAGATACATTTCCCCACGATTTCAGCAAGGAACTCGAATTCTTCAGGAAACTCCTTTTTCTTCATGTCCTTCAGACTAGGGTTTCTTCTGTACTGCATAATCTTCTTAGCTTTTTTGTGTCGATCTCTTTCAGGCTTTTCAGATTTTGGTTAGGAAGGCCTAAGCATTGATTGATATCAGAAGAGTTTAGTTTCAGAATCTTAACTTTAACCTTGGTGGAGAGGATTCCAGAATTTATGGTTGCGTTTGAATGGAACTCTTTGACTAGGTCACCATATATTCATGTGTCTTCCTCAAGACATTCTGAGAACTCGGCTTTCTTCACAAGTTAAGAATATCTTTGAACTTCTTTTCGAATTTTTTGAATGTCTTGGTTCCTAGCTGAATGCCAGTGATTACTCATCAATCTGCCATTTGAGGAGTTTGAGGAATATAGGTGTTAGTTTTAGGAAGTCTTGTGAGAGATAGTTGACTGTGATTTAGGTAAGGATTTGGAGGGTTAATGGATTCAGGAAGTGAACAGGCTTTTAGGGTTTGAAAACGAGAGGGAAGAAGTTTTGATAGTTTATAACAACTGTTTTGTAGATTTTGAATTTGTCTTTAAGGCAGTTTCTTTTCTCTCTGCAAACGCTGTGATGTGTCACCCAGTCATTGGTTGCACGATACCCAGTAACAAGCTTGTAACTCCCCAGTAACTTGTCAGTTAGCTGTCTATTTTAGAAGAGTGGACATTTGATTGACGTGGATTGACCTTTGACCTCTTGAGTTCGTAGAGTAGCATGATAAGACAGTTCTTGACTCTACATTTTCCTTTGTTAACTCAACGATCAATTCTCTGAAGGATGCTGCAGTGGGTGGTTTTGACATTTCTCCTCATGTTGAAACTGCATAGCTCAACCACTGATGTACCCCAAGCCAGTTTAGGCACTTAAGTTCTGATGTGCGTTTGCAAGATGTCTTTCCAAACTCTATTTGAACTAATCTCCTCATACTTCAGAATGGTAGAGCAATTGTCTCGTTCTTCCAAGCTCCTCATGAGCTAGAGTGTCTTCTGGTAAGTCTGCGATCATCGAGTCTACTTCTGCGATTGTTGAGTTTTCACTACGATCATTGAGATTACATCACGATCGTTGAGTTCTCTTAAAACTCTATTCTATAATCGTTGACTGACTTGGTCCTTGAGATGAACTTTACTAAGCATTCCTTCTGGGTCAAGGTTGCTCAGGAAGGGCCAACCTCTTAGAGTGAGCTAAAGGTCAGGTTTGTCCCTGAGGCACTTTCCAGATGAAATACTTTAGAAGTGATTTGCACTGATATTTCATTTGACCTTTTTTGTTGGGGAGTCCCTTTTCCAACTTTAGACATTTGCACTGGCTGCAATTATGGTGTCTTCCTGCTCTTGCACTACGATCAGATGTTTGATCATAGGTACTCCATGATTTTGAGTTGGGTGACTGAAAGGTTATCAGTAGTACATTTTGAGACATTCCTACTGACTATGGATCTTCATTTGGTTCATCAGTCACAAAGTTTTAGGACTCTGTAGCTGGTACACAGCTTCATAATATATCTCTGATGGTTTAGAGCTTCTGTACTATTAGAAAATTACTGCTCCCCCATAGTTGATACTGTCTTCTCAGAGAGACCTAAGTTCTTCTTCTTCATGTATAGCAGAAGGCAACCATGCATATCTCATTCTGGCTGAAGTCATTAAATCTTCTTGTATCATAGAAATGGGCATTTTAGGGTTAATCATTCTATGATCCTTTGACAGCACTACGAACGTAGTATTCCTTGTCAGTTTGTACTTGCTGAGTTCTGCTCCCATAATGAGTTCCTCATGATTGATGCTCGATGATCGTCTGTAGTCAGCTTCCTTGAGGATTCTTTTTTTATGACATATTTTGCATGATTGAGCATATAAGACCCTTTTTCTTCTTTTGTTGAATGGCCTGCTTCCATACAAAGATTAGCAGTCATATGAGCTTTATTCAGATTAGCTCAGCAGGTCTTTAAGAACAGGCTTTAACATATAGGAATTTTATCAGAATCATTTCTGAACAGTTTTAAGACTTCTGCTGGTTGAATCTTTCTTGACTGAAGTCTTCTGCTTTAATATTCCTTAGTGTAGTTAGATAGACCAAGTACCTGCAGGTTATAAATTTATATTTTTGGTACCCATGGTTAAGTGGGTCCTACTAGGTTAGTTTTCTAAACCCCTGTTCCTCATATATTTAGATAATCATCATATTGATCACCAACAGTCATATTCATGCATGTAACTCATTTAGATAATACATTTTGAGATGCATGAAGTTGAGTATGTGTAAGATTTGCTATTTTAATAAAACACTCTTTTTCTTTGATGGTTTCTTCATTTACTTGGTTATGTTCATAGAGTTTAAATGTTCTCAGAGTGAGAATCAACTCTACGAATTATTTGTATCTGGTTGATTCATGGAGGTGATCAGTTTTTACAAATCATCAAGATACTTTTGTAGGACTGATCATACTCTGTGTGTTATCAAACTCTTAGAACATTGGTTTGTATATACATACTCACCCATCAGCAAAGATTACTTCTCATAAAATTAATTTAACCTGTGATGCTCTTATGACCCATTTCAGATTTCTTTCAAGATGTCATCTTTAACCTAAAACTTGGATGGAGAGAAAGTTTATAGGCAATTGGGTTTCCATCCTTAGTGTACTTTCTCTATTCACCTTTTTAGGTAGATTATGATTTCTTGAGAGAATAATGTTATAGTTCATAAGAAGGTACAACATGATGTACACAGTTATACTAGCGAGGAACTGTACCTTTCTACTGTTAGTTCCTTAACTGTGACGCCCCCAAATCCGGGTCTCTTCCAACCCGACAAATGGTGCTACACGGTACTACCATTCATTCACACATTTCCTCAAATAGTCACAAGAGGACTAATATAACTCCATATATATCAAAATAATATTACATTACCCAGGTTCTTTGTAACCCTTTCATTTGTTCTTGTCATAATATCAATATATTACAGACATTATTCCTATACTATTACATAAGTATGCTACGGGTTCGTCTTCGCCTTGCATTTATCCTTGCCGGATCCTTCAGTCCGCTCGATCTTAGCTGTGTTCATATGGTTCAAGCAAGAGTGAGCATGGCTAGCTCAGCAAGTACTATAATTCTAATAAACAACATGCTTGAAACATAGAGCAAATATATATCTCCAGTAACTGAACAATAGTTACGAAGTACTATCGGTGATTCAAAATAGCACTTCATTTCCTTCAAAACGTTTTTCCATCAATATTCAGTAGAATAACAATTATGGCTCAAGATTATGAGCATACATAAGTTCTTTTAAAAAGGACATCCCGGCACTAAGTCCGTAAGTCCGGCATAGCTTACGAGCACTTCTGAGTGATCAGCTCATAGTACTCTATGTTGATCAACACTACATTCTTTAAACGTGTATACGTTTAATTGTGGCAACCTCACGTGCCTGTCGTTAAACGACAAAAACATTTGAACATGCGTGGTCTTCGATTGAAAACCATACCAATATAACTCGGTAATTTCTAAATCATGCTTGACAGAATCATAATATAAGTCTAGCCGGAAGAATTGGCTTAAGACTTCATCATTCTAGATTTCATGTGAAAGAGAACATGAATTACAAAGCTTGCCCAGACTGAACTGGAACAAGGGTTAGAATACTTGCCTTTGGCGTCTGCTTACTGGTTAATACACGTACACTTTAAGTCTCTATGATTCTACAATTCATAATCATATAACGTACCATATTAGATCATAATTAACCAAGTATGCTTTCTATTATACCTTACCCTTCATCTCAATGTAATTCTAACTTAGTTTAGTTATTAAGGGTCTCGGCTTTCATTACTTCATTCATATTCCGCTCGTCTTTGATTGATTATAAACATGCATTACTGTATTACAAGCACCTTACAATGTCTTAATTATGTTATGATTACATCACAATTCATTACTATTGATCCCTCTTTCATTCTACACTTGGAACCCTTCTTCTCTATCTTCTTCTTTACTCTGGCGCCGCGGCGCCACTAATTGGTCTGTAACTCGCGCTGCGGCGCGAGTTAGCAGTGTGTAATCCTCCGGCCTCGCGCTGCGGCGCGGCCAAGAAGGCTTAGAGTCGCGCCGCGGCGCGGACTCTGGTCCTCAGAAAATTTTGTAGTTTTTGAAAATTTTGCTAACTTCTCGGACGCATAACTTCTTCGTTTTAACTCCGAATTGGTCCGTTCAAAAGCCTACGGTTCACAAATTTCATAATCTATGCGTTCATGCAAGAATTTTATCTATTTGACTTCATTTGCTAAAATTTGACCTATTAGTCCATTTTAACGAAAACGATAAACGTTCGTGAACGTTCAACGCTCATTTCTTCGTTCTAAGTCGGAATCCGGTCATTTTCGAGTCCGCAACTCTATAATGACTACAATGACTTGTCTCCATTGAAAACCAACGTTTTCGACTTCCAATACAAAATATGACTTCTATTCCGAGACTTTCACGAATTCGACGTTAATCGTCTAATCGTGCAAAGTTCGTCAATTCAACCATACTAAGCGTTCTAAGTGGATTTTAACCAACATATCATCGTTTCAAGTTATTTATTACACCAACTTATAATCAAAGTAGGTTTTGACTTATTTCCATAAGTCATTGACTTTCTCAACTTATGAACTAGAAATCTTCATACTCATGACTTACCAATAATTTAAGTCCTTCAATCAATGTTCTCATGTTATAAATAACATACTAACATCATATAACAAATCCTTCATGATCTTAACAACTTATTAGGGTTCAAGTTGCTTATTCAACTTATTCGACTTAAGTTCATTCCTTATAACTTATTACATGTTATCCTCAATCAATCCCCCTTCTCTATCAATCCTATCATAGAAAAGATATAGATAAAAGAAAATGAGTCTTACCCTTAAAGACTTCTATTTGCTTTGGAAACTATCAAAGGTTGAAGTGGCTTATAAGTGCTTTAAGTGACTTATTCTCTCTACCAAATAAGTTACTTATATGCTTGAGAGGAAAGTGTTGGATGATAACAAAACAACCAACAAAAATGAAATGAACTTGGTATTTATAGGCCACCAAAGCTTGGGGCAAAATGGACAATAATCAATCCCACCTCCTCATTCCACCTCCTTACTATTCATAACTTAACCTTCAAGTCTTCTTGCTAGCCACTTCTTTTACTTGCTCACCACAACACTTGGTCATCACACTTAATCCTTGCCCATCAAGACTACCCACTTCCTCACTTGGTTTGACCCATGGGTCAAGGCTTCACCTTGGGCTTGGTTAATTAATCCAACTACTTTCCTATTGGGCTTGAGTTACAATAGATTGGGCTTGTGATAATCATACACTTGGGCTTCTATCAATAAACTAGAAATCCCACAAGTCCATTATCTTAAATTCAATAACTTAACATACATATCCTACGTATAATTCTCGTATGCTATCTCGTATATTAATTCGAAATATACGATATCTCGTTCTTCGTACATAATAATACAATACGTCGTATTATACCTCCATTCCTTACTCCATATAATGTTTACACATTATACGATTACAACTTCATTCTTTTAACGCTTAATAACCTAACTATCTCAAATTAGGTACGCATGCGAAATATTTCATTTTCCATACTTAGATTATTATTACATAATCGATATCATCTCGATATTATAACATTACGTATTTCTCGGAAGTTCAAAAATAATTCCTGAGCAAAAATTGATGAATAGTGTTTTTCGGAAAATTTCTCAGAAAACTTTTATTTTCGTTTTAGAAATTCAAACACTTTAATTCTCCCACGTAGTTAAAATACTACTACTTTACGACGTTTCTAGGTTATAGAACAACATCCATCATCTCAACACGCAATAATAATAAATAATATTATTTTATTCATTATTAAAAGAAATTACAAAATGTTAAATTTTCTGGGGCGTTACACTCTCTCCCCCTTATAAGGATTCTGTCCCCAGAATCTCGCTATATAAAAAAAAAATTACACAAATAAATTCGGGTAATTCTTTTTCATCATTTCTTCTAACTCCCACGTTGCTTCTTCTGCATCGTGGTTCTTCCATATCACCTTTACTGAAACTATACTTTTGTTCCGCAGAACTTGTTCCTTCCTATCGACAATTTGAATTGGCGTTTCCTCATATGTTAAGTCTTTCTCGACATGAATAGGCTCGTATTCTATCACGTGCTTATAATCCGGCTTATAAGGACGCAATACTGAAACGTGAAATACATTATGTATTCGTTCTAGGTCTGGAGGTAACGCTACCATGTAAGCTACCTCACCTATCCGTTTTAAAACCTCAAAAGGTCCTATAAATCTCGGACTTAACTTTCCTTTCTTCCCAAAACGTATCTTTCCTTTCCAGGGAGATACTTTTAGGAATACGTATGAACCCACTTCAAACTCTCGATTCTCTCTATGCAGATCTGTAAACTTCTTCTGTCTGAATTGTCCTCTCGCTTTGTCCATCCGTTTGTGGATGATACGCCGTACTTAGCTTCAACTGCGTTCCCAACTGCTCTTGCAGACTTCTCCAAAAGTTCGACGTGAATCGTGGATCACGATCTGACACAATCGATACTGGCACTCCATGTCTAGAGATTATTTCCTTAATATAAAGTCTAGCTAACTGATCTAAGTTATACTTAACCCTAATTGGCAAAAAGTGAGCTGATTTCGTCAATCGGTCCACTATTACCCAAATTGCATCATACCCCTTATGAGTAGTCGGAAGTCCCACCACAAAATCCATTGTGATATTCTCCCACTTCCACTCCGGAATCTCTAATGACTGTAACAAGCCACTAGGTCGTTGATGTTCAGCCTTAACTCTCTGACAAGTTAAGCACCTACTGACGTACTCAGCAATCTCTCTCTTCATGTTTGGCCACCAAAAACTCTGTCGAAGGTCTTGATACATCTTAGTGCTACCAGGATGAATCGAAAACCTTGAACCATGAGCCTCGTGTAGAACCTGCTCCTTTAATTCCGTCTCATCCGGAACCCAAATTCTTCCGTCAAATCTTAATAATCCCTCATTATCAAGGCTATATTTAGTATCTTTTTCGTTGGTCAGCCGTTCCTTCATCCGGTCACACTCATCAGTTTTGAGTTGCACCTCCTTAACTCTCTCTACGATGGTTGGTTGCATCTCCATTGCAAACAACATTGGTCCTTCTTCTTCACTGGGCAGCTTCACCTCTAACTCCATCCTAGCCATCTCTGTTATTAACTCAGTTTGAGCCGTTAACAAAGACAACTTTTCCCGACCCTTTCTACTTAAGGCATCGGCAACTACATTGGCTTTTCCAGGGTGATACAGGATTTCACAGTCGTAATCCTTTATCAACTCCAGCCATCTTCTCTGCCTCATATTCAACTCCTTCTGTGTGAAGATATATTTTAGACTTTTATGGTCCGTGTATATCTCACATTTTTCTCCATAAAGATAATGTCTCCATATCTTTAGAGCAAAAACTACTGCGGCTAGTTCTAGATCATGAGTAGGGTAAACTTTCTCATAATCCTTCAACTGCCTAGATGCATACGCAATGACCTTGCCATGCTGCATGAGCACGCAACCAAGTCCTCTATGCGAAGCATCACTATAAACTACAAAATTTCCCGTGTCATCGGGTAATGACAACACAGGTGCCTCACTCAATCTCTTCTTTAGTTCTTGGAAACTGTTCTCACACTTGCCAGTCCAAGCGTATTTCACAGTCTTCCTCGTCAAATTAGTCAACGGAGTAGCTATCTTTGAAAAATCCTGGATAAATCTCCGATAGTAACCCGCTAACCCTAGGAAACTCCGCACCTCAGTCGGCGTTTTCGGTTGTTCCCAATTCATCACGGCTTCTACCTTCGCTGGATCCACTGAAATCCCCTCATGGTCAATGACATGACCTAAAAATTGCACCTTCTCTAACCAAAATTCACACTTTGTGAATTTTGCATACAACTTCTCCTTCCTTAATGTCGCCAACACTAATTTAAGGTGTTCAGCATGATCTTCTGGCGTCTTAGAATAGACTAGAATATCATCTATAAACACCACGACGAACTTGTCCAAATATTGTTTGAACACTCTGTTCATCATATCCATGAATGCAGCTGGTGCATTTGTCAATCCAAATGACATCACTAAAAACTCGTAATGACCATAACGAGTCCTGAATGCTGTCTTTGGCACATCCTCCTTCCTAACCTTCAACTGATGATACCCCGTTCGTAAATCTATTTTAGAAAAATAATTAGCCCCTTTCAGCTGATCAAAGAGATCATCGATCCTGGGCAATGGGTATTTATTCTTTATCGTTAACTTGTTCAACTCTCTGTAGTCGATACAAAGTCTTAACGATCCATCCTTCTTCTTGACAAACAGTACCGGTGCTCCCCATGGTGACACACTCGGCTGAATGTACTTCCTATCCAACAGTTCTTGTAACTGCACCATCAACTCCTTCATCTCTACTGGCGCCATACGGTACGGTGCCCTGGAAACTGGTGCCGCTCCTGGCACAATGTCTATCACAAATTCTGTCTCCCTATCCGGCGGAAGACCAGGTAATTCACTCGGAAATACATCGGCGAATTCCATCACTATAGGTATTTGTTCCATGGTTGGTACCACTCTTTCGGTATCAACAACATGGCACAGATATCCTACGCATCCCTTCCTCAGTAATTTTCTAGTTTGTGTCATGGTTAGACAACACGAACGTCCCGGCGATCTATTCCCATAAATACTACCCGAGGTTGTTCTAAGGTCTTTATGTTCACACACTTCTTTTGACAATCTATTATTGCCCCATGGTTTACTAACCAATCCATTCCAAGAATTACATCGAATTCTTCTAACTTTATTGGTAATAAATCTACCGATAATTTACAACCCCGTATATCTACACAACAACTTCTATGAACATCTTCAATAGGAATTATATCTTCGTTTGCTACCTTAATATTTACAGGTATAGATAACTTTTCGGGAAGTAGTCCTAATCGTCTAGCAAAACTGCATGCTATAAATGAACAGGTAGCACCCGAATCAAACAGCACGTACGCATTGATATCGTTGATTGGGATAATACCTGCAACAACGTCCCCTGATGCAACCGCATCTTGAACTGTCATATTAAAGGTACGACCCATCGGCCTACCCTGCTGAGCTGGACCCCCAATAGCTGACTTACCGCTATTAGTGCCCCGATTCCCGTCCGTCCCCTTCTTCGGACAGTTCTTTGCCATGTGGGCGGTTGACCCACACACAAAGCATCCATGATTCTTTTTCGGACTCGGACAATTTGGCGCAATGTGTCCCTCCTGTCCGCAGTTGTAACAGACGGCCTTCCCCTTGAGACAGACTCCTAGATGAGTCTTTCCACAGGTCTTGCAGGCCTCCATTCTTCTCTTTGGGTCTCCTTGCTTCACTCCGGTATTCCCAGAGTTAATTACCTTCCTCTTTTGACCCTCGCCACTCCCACTGGCTCCCTCAATCTTGACTCTCTCGTCAACCTTCCCCTTATTCTTCTTTTCCTTGTGGTATTGGCTCAGCGCCTCACTACCACCTTCGGCGATTATCGCCTTCTCTAAAACGATCCCAAAAGAAGTACTTTGGAATACTGATATACGGTTATAGAGCCAGGGTTTCAAGCCTTGCTCAAACCGTCTCGCCTTCCTCACCTCGGTATCCACTTGGTGTGGAGCGAACCTAGCCAGTTCATTGAACTTAGCAGCGTATTGGGGAACCGTCATTTCCCCTTGTTTCAGTTCTAAAAACCGCATCTCCATCCTTCCCTGCATGCTCGTGGGAAAATAGTTCTCGAAGAATATCTCCTTGAATCTATCCCACGTTAAAGTCGTTATCCCGACCCTAGCCTGATTGGCTTCCCACCAAAAATTGGCCTCTCCCTTCATCATATAGGTTGCAAAGGCAACCCTCTGGCCCTCATCAACATTTGCAATTACAAATGCCTTCTCTATTTCCTTAACCCACGTTTGGGCTTCGATTGGGTCCGTAGTTCCTTTGAACTCCGGCGGACCTACACTCTTAAAATCCTTAAAGGTAGTAGCTCGTGCTACTCCTGGATTTACGGGGATATTAGCCCCTGTTCTATTAAAGGCGGCTGTTAATAAATTAACAAACTCCTGCATCGCGTTAACCGGACCTCCCTCCGGTTGATTTACGTCCGCACCTTGATTTCGTTGCACTCTTCTCGGCGGCATTTTGCCTGATACAATAAACACATTACGTTATTATTCCTTTCTTTATTAGCTATCATTAATATAAAACAATAACTCAAAACATTCATAACTCATTGCTTTCCATAAAACGATCTTTATATACATTCTTTGTAGTATAATACTACATCGGTTACATACTCAGCCTAAGCTGATTACATTACTTTCCCGCTATCACTTTCCAAAAATTGGGATTTACAAAAGACTACCCTTTACTATACAAAAAGGGTTTTACATCACTACTACTTACCAAAAATATCTAAAAACTATTCTAACCACCACTAAACTACATCTGCCTCAAGGCATTATTGAAATCTGCCTTGGCCAGACCGGCAATGATATCACGGCTAATAGTATGCCTCGTTTGCCCCACCTCCACCGGATATCCAGCTACCTGCTGCTGAAAATCCGTGTGAGAACTCCTATAGATATAGGACATCCTCCCTATTTTCTGCACTTTTGTCTTGAGCTCCTCCTTAAGCTCCAAGACCTCATGCTTTAAATCCTGGACTTTGTCCTTAGCCAAAATCCTCTCGTCATGCTCCTGCTCCCACATGGACTCGACATCAGTCTTGTCCTCTATAAGCATTTGAAGTTCTGCCTTCAGCTCCTTAACCTCCTGACAGTAATGGATATTTCTATCCAACACTGACATAAACAGAGACATCATTGACCCCCCAGGAGCTATCTCCGCTGCTATAGCTACTGGGTTAAAGGAGACTGTCTCTACCTCCTCCTCTATCATCCCGTCAAATACTGACATGTAGTCAGCTTCTTCTGAGTCTTCAGACTCAATGATTACTACTTCTGGCTCTGCTGCTATAGGGTTTGGTACAACCTCTACTTGGTTCACCGACTCATCACTTATGGTCTGTTCATAAACAAACATCTCGTTTACTCCTGACATCTACATAAAACAAATGAGTTGATTAGTACACGTCAGTAGCATAATAAACATACATATCATAATCATAATGCATTTTTATAAGGTTATTTTCTTCTTGTATTTCTTTGATTCTTCCTAAGGTTATGGCTTAAGGTTTTAATTCCCCCCTTAAGTTTTATAACCTCTTGCTCTGATACCAACCTCTGACGCCCCCAAATTCGGGTCTCTTCCAACCCGACAAATGGTGCTACACGGTACTACCATTCATTCACACATTTCCTCAAATAGTCACAAGAGGACTAATATAACTCCATATATATCAAAATAATATTACATTACCCAGGTTCTTTGTAACCCTTTCATTTGTTCTTGTCATAATATCAATATATTACAGACATTATTCCTATACTATTACATAAGTATGCTACGGGTTCGTCTTCGCCTTGCATTTATCCTTGCCGGATCCTTCAGTCCGCTCGATCTTAGCTGTGTTCATATGGTTCAAGCAAGAGTGAGCATGGCTAGCTCAGCAAGTACTATAATTCTAATAAACAACATGCTTGAAACATAGAGCAAATATATATCTCCAGTAACTGAACAATAGTTACGAAGTACTATCGGTGATTCAAAATAGCACTTCATTTCCTTCAAAACGTTTTTCCATCAATATTCAGTAGAATAACAATTATGGCTCAAGATTATGAGCATACATAAGTTCTTTTAAAAAGGACATCCCGGCACTAAGTCCGTAAGTCCGGCATAGCTTACGAGCACTTCTGAGTGATCAGCTCATAGTACTCTATGTTGATCAACACTACATTCTTTAAACGTGTATACGTTTAATTGTGGCAACCTCACGTGCCTGTCGTTAAACGACAAAAACATTTGAACATGCGTGGTCTTCGATTGAAAACCATACCAATATAACTCGGTAATTTCTAAATCATGCTTGACAGAATCATAATATAAGTCTAGCCGGAAGAATTGGCTTAAGACTTCATCATTCTAGATTTCATGTGAAAGAGAACATGAATTACAAAGCTTGCCCAGACTGAACTGGAACAAGGGTTAGAATACTTGCCTTTGGCGTCTGCTTACTGGTTAATACACGTACACTTTAAGTCTCTATGATTCTACAATTCATAATCATATAACGTACCATATTAGATCATAATTAACCAAGTATGCTTTCTATTATACCTTACCCTTCATCTCAATGTAATTCTAACTTAGTTTAGTTATTAAGGGTCTCGGCTTTCATTACTTCATTCATATTCCGCTCGTCTTTGATTGATTATAAACATGCATTACTGTATTACAAGCACCTTACAATGTCTTAATTATGTTATGATTACATCACAATTCATTACTATTGATCCCTCTTTCATTTTACACTTGGAACCCTTCTTCTCTATCTTCTTCTTTACTCTGGCGCCGCGGCGCCACTAATTGGTCTGTAACTCGCGCTGCGGCGCGAGTTAGCAGTGTGTAATTCTCCGGCCTCGCGCTGCGGCGCGGCCAAGAAGGCTTAGAGTCGCGCCGCGGCGCGGACTCTGGTCCTCAGAAAATTTTGTAGTTTTTGAAAATTTTGCTAACTTCCCGGACGCATAACTTCTTCGTTTTAACTCCGAATTGGTCCGTTCAAAAGCCTACGGTTCACAAATTTCATAATCTATGCGTTCATGCAAGAATTTTATCTATTTGACTTCATTTGCTAAAATTTGACCTATTAGTCCATTTTAACGAAAACGATAAACGTTCGTGAACGTTCAACGCTCATTTCTTCGTTCTAAGTCGGAATCCGGTCATTTTCGAGTCCGCAACTCTATAATGACTACAATGACTTGTCTCCATTGAAAACCAACGTTTTCGACTTCCAATACAAAATATGACTTCTATTCCGAGACTTTCACGAATTCGACGTTAATCGTCTAATCGTGCAAAGTTCGTCAATTCAACCATACTAAGCGTTCTAAGTGGATTTTAACCAACATATCATCGTTTCAAGTTATTTATTACACCAACTTATAATCAAAGTAGGTTTTGACTTATTTCCATAAGTCATTGACTTTCTCAACTTATGAACTAGAAATCTTCAAACTCATGACTTACCAATAATTTAAGTCCTTCAATCAATGTTCTCATGTTATAAATAACATACTAACATCATATAACAAATCCTTCATGATCTTAACAACTTATTAGGGTTCAAGTTGCTTATTCAACTTATTCGACTTAAGTTCATTCCTTATAACTTATTACATGTTATCCTCAATCAATCCCCCTTCTCTATCAATCCTATCATAGAAAAGATATAGATAAAAGAAAATGAGTCTTACCCTTAAAGACTTCTATTTGCTTTGGAAACTATCAAAGGTTGAAGTGGCTTATAAGTGCTTTAAGTGACTTATTCTCTCTACCAAATAAGTTACTTATATGCTTGAGAGGAAAGTGTTGGATGATAACAAAACAACCAACAAAAATGAAATGAACTTGGTATTTATAGGCCACCAAAGCTTGGGGCAAAATGGACAATAATCAATCCCACCTCCTCATTCCACCTCCTTACTATTCATAACTTAACCTTCAAGTCTTCTTGCTAGCCACTTCTTTTACTTGCTCACCACAACACTTGGTCATCACACTTAATCCTTGCCCATCAAGACTACCCACTTCCTCACTTGGTTTGACCCATGGGTCAAGGCTTCACCTTGGGCTTGGTTAATTAATCCAACTACTTTCCTATTGGGCTTGAGTTACAATAGATTGGGCTTGTGATAATCATACACTTGGGCTTCTATCAATAAACTAGAAATCCCACAAGTCCATTATCTTAAATTCAATAACTTAACATACATATCCTACGTATAATTCTCGTATGCTATCTCGTATATTAATTCGAAATATACGATATCTCGTTCTTCGTACATAATAATACAATACGTCGTATTATACCTCCATTCCTTACTCCATATAATGTTTACACATTATACGATTACAACTTCATTCTTTTAACGCTTAATAACCTAACTATCTCAAATTAGGTACGCATGCGAAATATTTCATTTTCCATACTTAGATTATTATTACATAATCGATATCATCTCGATATTATAACATTACGTATTTCTCGGAAGTTCAAAAATAATTCCTGAGCAGAAATTGATGAATAGTGTTTTTCGGAAAATTTCTCAGAAAACTTTTATTTTCGTTTTAGAAATTCAAACACTTTAATTCTCCCACGTAGTTAAAATACTACTACTTTACGACGTTTCTAGGTTATAGAACAACATCCATCATCTCAACACGCAATAATAATAAATAATATTATTTTATTCATTATTAAAAGAAATTACAAAATGTTAAATTTTCTGGGGCGTTACATTAACAGCCATTTAACTTTGACATGTTGAGATTAGGCATTGATGTGCATAGTTTCTCATTTACTCCTGACAGTTTGTTGCTCCAGTTAACCTTCAATCAATCAGTCGTGGTCTTGAGGATGCAAGCTAATAGAATCTCAACGTCTTCAGTTCTTCGACATCCTTGAGTTCATAAGATTTACATCCAGCTGCAGGTTGACCAGACATATGGTTGAGAAGTTCCTCTCTCTTCTTTGGAAAAGAAATACTTAACATGTATGGCCTTTTCATCTTTTCAGGCTGGTGGATGTTTGAATCTTTTTTATTGATATCTCTTAAGCTTTCTAGCCTGGTCTTCAGGCAACAAGATTAACATCGAGCAAGGATTGGTCTTGTTGATATGACAATCAAGAACATGGACCAATCTGAGCAGTTTCAGGTGTATATACACATTTACATGCACACAATATTTCCAACGTGTGAGCTCATCTGCATACAACAAATGACTTACTACTAAACTAAGTTTAGAATAATGTTTGTGCCTAGGATCAGACTCAAAGAGATTAGCTTTTGAATATAGAATGAGAACCTGCTCTGATACCAATTGTTAGTTCTCGGAGGCACAATAGTTATCTAGAAGGGGGGGTTGAATAGATGTTAAAAACTTTTCTTTGTTTATTTTGTATTGCTAATAATTTAGCGTGTGACAAACATAAGAATCTTTTCAAGCACAGCGGAATAAGTAAAAGATCCCCTTCATTGATATATTCATAATCATACATACATTGTTCGTAGAGTTAGTTCAGTGGTAAGCAGTTAAAACATACATAGCAATTATAGAAGTTAATGTACATAATGTAAATGACATAAAGTAAAAGACACAAGGGGTTTTAAGTGGTTCAGAGACTCAAGCTCCTAATCCACTCTTATGTTTTCAACTAGCAGGATTTCCACTAAGAAGCACCTTGAATCACTAAGATTCTTTCAAGGCCAGCAGCCTTGGGACTTCAGTTCACTAAGAACTCTTCAAGGCCAACAGCCTTGGAACTTCTCTAGTTCCCTTAGAACTCTTCAAGCCCAGCAAGCTTGGAATCTTCATTTAGTCCCTCCAGACAAGGACCCCTCAGGCCCTGGCTTTTTGTTGTTGAGTTGTTTGTTTGTTTGTTGGATTTGGTGTTGAGTTGCTAAGATATCTTTAAGCTCAGAACATCTTCTGTACTTAGCAGCTTGGCGTGATCATCCTTGAAGTGCAGTTGAGTGTTGCATGATGCTCAGCTTCTTCAGTTACTCAACCACTTCTGATGATCCCTTGATGAACTGCCTTGAAGATAATTCCTCTTGATACTTGATGGCTGCACATGATGGGTTTCTTAGATGAATGTAAGCTCTTCTGCTAGGTACTTAGAAACTTTCTCATATTTGCCACCATGATGGCGTTGGTGATCTTCTTTCTTGATACTTGATTCCTTCTCATGATGGACTTGCTAAGATGACTGCGAGCTCTCCTCTATGGTACTTAGAGTCTTCTCATGATGGACATCAAGACGACATTGATGCTCTTCTATCTCTTGGCAGTTCAGAACATTCTTTTTGTAGTAGAACTCTCACTTCTACATTGTAGAACTCTCACTTCTACTTCTTTCTTTTTCTGTCTCTAAGTGTTCTTGGTGGATCGTAGAGTGAGTCTTCAGACCTTCATTGGTCACTCACTATTTACGTTGGTTAGATCAGTCCACTACTTCTCCAAACTCAGCAACTCCAGTAACCCTCGATCGTTGAAGCTCTTGCGTATTTATACTCCTTCCCAATCCTTCCATTGGAAAGTAGCCGTTGAAATCTATTCAAATATCTTCACAGATCTTGAGTTGACTGAGGTAGACTGCAGATGTGACATGTCATACTTTTCTAACACTGCAGTCTACTGTTTCACCTACCCCGTCAGAGGTGTCACTTTAATGTCTTGGGCAGGTCAAAGACTTTATTTCCTCCTTCTGATTTCTCGATCAGAGGTTGTCCTTTTGCATCGATGCTCTCAATAAGCTCTTTTCCAAATATTACCCTTCAGATTGAACCGTTGCCAATGTTTCAGTCTTCAGCTATTCGAACTCTACGATTCTAATGCATGTCTTCATGCACCTGATCGTAGTGTCTTATTGACTGGTAGAGACAACACTACGATCTTGAAGAGTGTTGATTAGATCTTCAATGTAGAACACCTCTTCCTTCTCTTGTGTAGTGCTTTAACACTTCTGTTTGCCTCAGCAGCTCTCAAATACTGATGGCTTGACTTCTTTGTTCTGGCCCCTTCTGAATAGCAAGACACTTCAGATTTGTGGCGTGTCCAGCTCGCTTTCTCCTTGTGATCTCCCGTTCACTTATCATCAATGGACTGACCCAATGCTTAATCACTTCAGCCTTGTTCTTCAGAAGCTATCCAGTATCTCTGTATGCACTCCAATAGTTCTTTCTTTGTTTGGTAAACACTACGATCCTGGTTACTTCCAAGATCGTTGTCATCTTACCACTTGACAGCTACTGCACCTACTGACTTTCCTAAAGTCTTCTTATGATCATCTTGTGGAAGACTTCATCTCGAATGGCTTTACAACTCAATCTGGATGCTGATTGGGTTGATGCTTAGATCTTCTGTTAACTTGCATGCCATTCGTTGAGTGCTCTCTGGTTTCCTTTAGGTGGGATGTATCTTTACATTATCAACTAGAGGCTTCATTCCTTTGGATATTCTGGGAGTGCTCAATTGTTGAGAATCGTGTTTGCTCTACGATTCTACTGTGGCCTTGTGAGCACATCTGTTAATGTCTTAGCTCTGCATTCTATGATTTAGTTTCGGCTGTGCAGACACTACGACTTTGAGATCAGATCTTGATTCTACGATTTGTCTTCATCTGATCTTGCTCGACTACGATCTCTGCCTTTGATACGATCAGTAAACTCTACGATTTTGAGTGCAGTCTACGATTCTTGAATTGGCTTTGACATTAGTAGACTTTACGACTCTGAGTGTAGTCTACGATTCTTGACTGGCTTTGGC
Source organism: Panax japonicus (assembly GCA_020205505.1). NCBI lineage: Eukaryota > Viridiplantae > Streptophyta > Magnoliopsida > Apiales > Araliaceae > Panax > Panax japonicus. The sequence goes on along the minus strand of CM035095.1, from coordinate 66,397,825 downwards.
AGATGCTCGGTCGGCTTGTAGGCAGGCTGTCTCTACGATTTTGAACATGACTTCCTCAGCAGACTATGGCCCTGAGGAAGTTCTCCTCGACACACTATGATCCTTCCTCGTCTCTCCTGGAAGTTTACGAACTCCGAGATCTACTATCTCGCAGACTACGATTCTGCCTCGATAGCTCTCGAGTTTTCCTTGACTCTCCTGGCAGACTACGATTTCTGGTGTAGTGCTCGACGATCAGACAAGCCTATCTATTGCATCATAAGATCAACCTAACATGCTTGATCTTACTATATTTATAGTCCTTGTACATCATTTCTTTTTAAGGACTTTACAAAGCTGTTTTACTTATGTAGGATCAACCTAACACATTTGATCAATTCATTCTAAGTCCTTGTACATATGTTTCTATTATCTATCAAGGAACTTTACAACTTTTCTTAATGCAAGCATACTTGCATATTCATTCATATATATATATATATATATATATATATATATATATATATATATATATATATATATATATATATATATATATATATCATAATCAAATCATATGTAAATAGGAATATCATTCATATGCTTATTCTTGACAAACTTAATTTAATCAAATAAGTTACTACATAAATCTCCTTAATTTATTTTACCCTCTTGGAATCATATAATTTACATAACTCATCTTTAATATATAATTTATATAAAATATAAAATAACATACTCAAATTATATATTTATTTTATAATTGTAAAATAAATATACTACACATAATTTCTTATGTAAATACAATTATTTACATACCCAAGATATTATAATATAATATCCTTACCTCATTATCATAAATTCAATTAAGAATTTATTTACTTTCTTAAGATATTACGATGAATATAATATCTTTTCTTTATTAAATTAATTTTATATAATAATTTATTCTAATACTCTTGGGTAAAGTATATACAAATATTATATGCTTAACCCGCCTCTTTTTTGCCTCATTACGTAAATTGTTCCCAACAATTTTATTTCCCTGCGTAATATATATATATATATATATATATATATATATATATATATATATATATATGATAAAATGGGTATGCACAGCCGTGCACTTTTTTTAAAACAACAGCTAAAAAACGACGTCGTTTTATTTGACTTGTTTTAAAACAAAAAAACAGTGCTTCTCTCCCGCATGGCTTGTCTCCACCATAAGAGCTTCACCCTTTTCACTTGTTGTTTCCAGCCAAATCAAAATTTTGTAATCCAGCTAAATCGAAAGTTTCGAATTCGCCAAAAGGAATATCCGGCCTAAGCTTCTCCCTGCGGTCGTAACCTTCTCTCTCTTCGAATGTATTAATTTTGTAATTTGAAGAAATTTAGGGTTTATTTGGAACTGACATACAACTCTGATTTAATTTTGAGTAATTTTAATTTAGGGTTTATGACTTCTGATTTGATGTTTTTTTCATTGGTGAACCAGTTTAATTAGTTTCATCCCCAATATAGTCACTTTTCTTTGTGATTTTTCCTAATTTTTCTTAATTACATCGATCTGTTTTTCCGCCCATGCTCTTCTCTTAGCTATTTTGTATTTTGATTTTGAAATTTTTGTAACTTCACTTTATTTCTTTTTCCTTCTTCCGAGTTCTTCATCAATGGAGAATCAACGGTCACTCTTCAATTTACTCTCTATGTTTTTGGCTATTGTTATATGCACTGTTCAATGAACAAAAATATAACAAATATGGAGAGCTAAACCAATAGTTGGGATAGGTTAGCTATTTTGTATTTTGATTTTGAAATTTTTGTAACTTCAATTTTTGTAATATATTTTAGATTCTTATTTTGATTACATAAATTGCTACTCCAGATTCTGAGATCAGATGATATTGAATTTGTCGTAGCTCCAGATGAGGCTGATGTGCAGTTAGCGTACCTGTCCACTCTTGAATCAAAAAAAGGTGGAATAGCAGCAGTAATCTCATAGGATAATGATCTGCTGGCCTATGGTTGCCCATTTATAAGATTTGCATGAAACTTTTGTACGTCCAGATGGAGATTTACTTATCTCCTATTGACATAAAGATTCTTCATTGGAGTATTAAAGTTGTTCTGTTTTAATTTGTATAGGGCCATGGGTAGGCTATTTTTAAGATGGACAGGTTAGGCAATAGTGAGGAGATAGTGCTGGACAAAGTCTTTGATTTGGTAGCTTGTGTACCTTCCTTCCAAAATTTTGATAGAAACTTGTTCGTAGGTAAATCACCTGTGTGACACTTTTGCAGCTCTTCTTAATATGTATATTTTTGTAAGGACTTGATTTGGTTTAAGATTCCTCCTTCAATTAAATCATTCCGTAAATTAAAGCTAATATCAAAACTAAATTTTATTCTACATGTTAATGAAAAGACCTTTCTTTGTCAGTATAATTGTGCCCATCAACTAAGCTATAAATATGAATTCTATTATCTTTAAATTCATTTGATTTAAGGTAGAACTTTATATTGCAGGTATGTGTGTCTTAGCTGGTTGCGATTCCATCTATTCCTGGAATAGGGCTTATTCTTTGGTTTCCAAGTATCGAAGCTTAGACCCAGTAAATATATCCTAGTTCTTTTGAAAGGCGAACTATTGTTGATAGCATTCTTTTTTGCCAAATCAAGAAATGCTTGCTGCTTCAGACCATTTGAAAGCCTCTATTGTATATGTATTCACATGAAAGCATACAAATTTGAAATACGTGTGCATTGTCATGAGATATTGCGAAGCTCAGAATTGTCAGTTTTGAAGAACTAGTAATTTAAAAGAACTCTCAATACTTGGTGTATATAATTGTTTCAGTAATGCGGAGGGGTTACTTAAAGTTACGGAGAGTTCTTATGTAGATTCAGAGAAAATAATCACATAATAGGCTTGAAAGAATTGGAATACAATTGTTTTCAATTTGTGATATGTCATGTATTATATGTATTCTTTATGTTAAGGAGTTGGGCTTTTTATCCCTCTGGTAAGAGTTTTGCTATCGAGATGCCAAGATTATGTTTTTTCTTGACTGCTTGCATTACTTACCAGATGAAAAATGGTGTGCTCATCTATGCTAGGGTCATTTTGTATTACAGATGAGAAGGCTTGTTTTTATGAACGGAGGGAGTATTTAGTTAATTTAAGGATTTCATAAACTAAACTGATGTGTTCATCTACTTTCTGCATGTTTACAGCGACTACCATTTATGGAAAATAAAACCTTTAGATGCATTGACGATTATCTTGAATGGAATGAAGTAATACTTTTGGCTGATACTACTTCAAATCTTGAATAGAATGAAGATTTGTGTTTGCATAATAGTAGTAGCACAAATGCAAATGAAAATTTACAAAGATCCACAAAGGTCATTGGATACCCCCCTTATAAGTATTCCCCCCATACATTCAAAACAAAATCTTTAAAGGTCAAGTGCAGACATAATCATGATCTCTCCGATAGTATTCCACGTTAAACCTACACAATAGGAAAATGAAAAAGTCTGGCATTGAAGAAAACAAAATTGGAGCCACTTCCTTGAAGTAAAATTGTAGTATTGATTTCTCATCATAATGTTGGATTCCTAACTACATTCCACTTGTATAAATAGTATAAACTAGGATTATAAAGAAAAAGAAGAAAAAAGGGGCTATGTCCATTGTTTAAATTGGAAAAAAAGATGAAGAAAAAAGTAGAACTAGACCACAGTGAGGCCGACGCTATATCTGGGTCTTGTTTTATCTTGTAGAAGCCCTTCTTCCAATTCCACAGCCTTCCTCTTGTTATTACTGGATTGATGTTGTAGTGATGGCTGAACCTTTTTTTTTTGACAATCCTTATTTTTGGTTTTCATCATATGAGGTTTAAGCTTATTCATATTTGACAATCTCACTGGTTTAAGAAAAAACTCCTCTGCTCCTCCTTCCAAACATCTGTCCAATGTAATTAATCATACTGGTATGTCTCTAAATGAAGAAGATTCCTGTAGAACAAAAACAAAAGCTCTTTCAATTGCTAACCAACAATATACCAATTTATAGTATCCTTTTAATATCGATAATTATAGTTTTTCGAATAAATGGAAACAATCCAAGAGAGCTAGTAACAAAGTCATTTCCTGATTTCATCACTTTGCTCAAGTGCTGACATTCATTTTGAAATGCACGAATAGATAAATTTCTGATGAGTTCTGTTCAGGTGAAAAACAAGTGACAATTTTTGTTGAAAGATCAAGATTTGACACTTGTATGGCAACTTTTCAAACAATATATACCATCTAGAATGAATACATGATGATTTACAAAATCCTGTAAACGAATAGAAAAAAGGGTATATAAACCATAGCATACCTTAATTTTCTTGAGCAAATCATAGCCTATCATTCCAGGCATACAGTTATCTGTTATAATAAGTTTCACTTCCACCTCCTGTAAATCATGAAACCAAATAGAAATTTTCAGAAAACCCCAATTAATTGTTGTTGGTTGGGGAATCTGAGAATTGAGGAGAAAAAGAAAGAATGGGTGCATGTTGATTAATTGGAGATAAACAAGGCTCGTTTGTGTTGATTTGCTCATCATCTTCATGCAAACCAAGATATTCTAAAGCTTCGCTACCAGAATCGACTGTGGTAACTGCCATTAAAAATACCAACCAAGAAATTTAACAAAGGAATCAAGAAATTAATTTGGACATCAAAATAAGTTTATACCTTGATAAGATGAGGTCTTGAGGAGCCTCTCGATTAGCTTTCTATCAATGATGTTATCATCAACAACTAATACATGAAACTCTGACTCTCTGTCAACTACTCCTTCAGTCCCAAAAATGAGCAAATAAACTATCAAATAAACCTAGCCCAATACTACTAAACACCGCTTAACTCAGTCAATTAAAGACACAGCAGGCAAACAAAATTAAAGTCAGTAAGTAAAGGCAAAAATACTAATACCTGAACCAGCTCATATGCGGTCATTTGTCCTGTACAGCTCACTTAATTATCACATTAGTAAGCCTTGTTCTGTTCATAGAAATAGAAAACTAAATTTCAGTATCAACTGCAAATTCATGCTACATAATCTCAATTGGGTGATAAATTCAAAGTGGATCAAATTTTGAGATTATGTAGCATGAAGAGTGTAATACCGTTGACATTCTCTCTGTCCACAACTTAAAGCAAGCTTAACTTTCTAATATACTAAAGTAGCCTCAACCTCAGACAATCAGATTGATGTTCCAGTTTAATGTATTGTGGTTTCTTATCCTCCAAAAGCATATTTAGACAAAAATGGTAGATTGTAGAGTTGAACTTTTTTAAGGTTGAGAATCATTTTTGTTCATTGAACAGTACATATAACAATAGCCAAAAACATAGAGAGTAAATTGAAGAGTGACCGTTGATTCTCCATTGATGAAGAACTCGGAAGAAGGAAAAAGAAATAAAGTGAAGTTAGAAAAATTTCAAAATCAAAATACAAAATAGCTAAGAGAAGAGCATGGGCGGAAAAACAGATTGATGTAATTAAGAAAAATTAGGAAAAATCACAAAGAAAAGGGACTATATTGGGGATGAAACTAATTAAATTGGTTCACCAATGAAAAAAACATCGAATCAGAACTCATAAACCCTAAATTAAAATTACTCAAAATTAAATTAAAGTTGTATGTCAGTTCCAAATAAACCCTAAATTTCTTAAAATTACAAAATTAAAACATTCGAAGAGAGAGAAGGTTACGACCGCAGAGAGAAGCTTAGGCCGGATATTCCTTTTGCCGAATTCGAAACTTTCGATTTGGCTGGATTACAAAATTTTGATTTGGCTGGAAACAGAAGGTGAAAAGGGAAGGATGAAGCTCTTATGGAGGAGACAAGCCATGCGGGAGAGAAGCACTATTTTTTTGTTTTAAAACAAGTCAAATAAAACGACGTCGTTTTTTAGCTGATGTGTAAAAAAAATAAGTGCACGGTTGTGCATACCCATTTTCCCCATATATATGTATATATATATATATATATATATATATATATATATATATATATATATATATATATATATATATTAACTCTCCATTACAAGTTACACTAAACATGCACACATCACATATAGAAAATAATTTAAAATTTTATTTTCTCACATTATAAATTATTTATATCAATTTATTTACATATAATAAATATATATTACCAATATATTTATTAAGCATAAACATCACATATTGCATAGTTCATTCCCACTTATGCAATATAATATCATACAACATATTATCTAATAGAAATTTATTTATTTAATTCTTATTTTAATATTACCCAAAAATTTGGGTTATCACATTCTTTCCCCCTTATAAGGATTTCGTCCCCGAAAATCACAATACCGAATCATTCTTAATCGGTTTAGATCTTATTCTTTCTCATAACCTTCTCGTTGAATCATTTCAACGTACCATTTCCTTGGATTTTTCTTAAATTTTTAAATAAATCATCTATTTTCACTATAGGTTTTAAACTTTAACCTTTAATTTAATCATTCAAGATCTTCTAAATTTTTGGGATTGTTACATTCACCCTTCTTCTTAAAATTTCGTCCCCAAAATTACAATCTACTAATCTTTGCTTCTCCTATTCACCGAAAATACGTTTTCAATTTAACCTTTACATTTTCCTCATCTGAGGATTTCTCTTCTATCATCTCATTCAACCATTTCTACCCTTTTTAGGAAGTTAAAAACTTTTCATATCATGCTGAGGGGTCATATAGACCATGAACTATCAGGTTTAACGGTATTCACCGCAACCAATTCTGTAAACATGTTGTACTAGGTGATCAACCTAGTACAGATACGAGTACGTTAGGTGATTAGCCTATCATACCCTACGTCGTGCACAACGTATCAATCTTGTTTAGCTGACTATTTGTGCTACTAGATTGGATTATTTTATCCAATCGGGGTTGTTCACCTCAGACTTAGCATAAGATTTCGCACCAAAACAATTTGGTTGGGGATAAATTCTCAAAGAAATACTTGAATTTTCATAAACATGTGCCTAGCTGAATCAAATAGCTTAGACGCATATCAATAAGTCAAACATCAATCGAAACATTTGTCCAACCACTTTAATTGGTATTGAATTTTCTTTAACTGGTTTAAAATTCTGAAATATCATTTTATAACGTCATGATACCGCACTGTATTTACAGTCCGTTTGAGGATTCCGTCATTTGGTGATTTTATCATACTACATCATACCATAGTGGGCTGACGATCCTTAGATCACATCCAACACTAAGTAATACTGAATTGATGACTCCATCGTTTTTATCATCTATGCACCAGGTTCCATGATGCATTGATGATATATAAAATACATTTTGATATATTTCAAATCATTTTTGTCTAGCCGAAGCAATTAGCATAGACTCTTCTTTAAATGGTTCAAAACCATTGAAAAATCAATTTTAGTGTTATCATGTCGTAACAGATAACGAGATGTTAGTGGTTCATAGTCCACATACACACCTTTGTCACCGTATGTTATTGATAACAAAATTAGTTTTTAAAGGCACCATAATGCGAATTTAGCTTGATGTCAAAAATTTTAAAGTCTAGCATAGCTAGAAGATTTGGAATACATATGCTTCCACCATAAACTTCAATTTCTCTAATGATTCCATTGCTTAATAAGTCTATCTATTCCTATCATCCTCAATACTCCATTCACACTTAGTTATATCCAGTTAATCAAACTTACCACACTTTGAAATCCAGGAACTTGCCATAATCATATGAGTTTAGAAATTTATCCTAGTTAGACCATAGGCGTCCATTCGCTGAGGGTTCAAAACATACCATATGATTATGAGTCAGGAACTTACCATATATATGCATTAATTTTAAGAACCATACCTAATCTTAATATCATCTAACCTAATCTTATATTCTCTACCTATCCGTTATACACATGAGAAAAGAATCACCTTCTCCACAGATATATAGCAAATAACGCGACACAAATATTTTAATGATTATCACTACCAGAAGCTAAGTGGTTGTTACACCAAGCACAATTTTCCGCCCATACAAAGAATCATACAACTTAGCTGCTGACATGAGTTCTCAATTGAAATCCCACCCAATTCTAGCTTCCTCGTACTCAATACGAATTTTATTTAATCCGTATCTCATCATCTAAAACTCTTTTCAAAGTTTGCATAGTACCATTTCATAGTACATTCTCTTTATAGCGTCAGGCTATATCATTCCAATCATTTCATAGATTTTCTGCTATTCAATCTGATCACGTCTTATCTTATAATCGTGTTATATTACGATTCTCTTCTATCTTATGATCATTTTGTTTTACGATCTCCTTTCCCTTTATACTTTGTCTCATAGACTATATCTATTCATTATTACTTTTTGTCTCTAACATCAGAGTTAGGAAACTCTGGATCTTTATAACTTTTCAAGATTCTTCTTTGAATCTTATTTACTTAATAATGAATTTCTCAAATTCATCTCTTAACAAATTAAACTCTATTTGAGTAACAAATTAAACTCTATTTGAGTTTATTCCTTATCCCCATCTCTGCAGTTATAGCCTAAGGTACACCTACCTGAGGTTTATAACCTACATCTCTGATACCAACTGTAACGCCCCCAAAATTGGGACTATTTTCCTTCCCGATCTTGTGCGTTAATACTACCTTGTTATAGCTTAAAAATATTATTTAATGTTAAAATAGCTAAAAATATGGAATAAATTTTTTTTTTTCATACACATTCATTCATTCCCTGAATCGCAACCTTTACAATTCTTCTTTATACTAGAATCATATTTATTATATGATTTGTATAATCCGTGTAAACGTATTAAAAGCTTAATTCTCAATACTTAATACTTTTTCTATCGATGACTCACTTATTTCAGAATCATATTTATTCTCTTTTCAGAATAGACATTCTTTATTCATTCAACATTTCAAACTATACATAACTGTCAATTACATTTTACAAAATTATCAATCAAAGATTTATACCATTTCTAATTCAAGGAAATGTATTCATTTTGCACATCGTACAATCTTCATCATCTGGATTAAAAAAAGTAATATCGCTAAACATCATTAACCTGCAAAAGGTTTGTGTTTGCAAGATTGAACTCGACAGCCCAACAAATTTAAAAGTCTATCATGTTTCACATGGCACACAATTTCATATGCAATATATTTCCTTTATTATGCATATCCAAATGCAACATATATTTTTTACTATGTATATCCTACATGCATCAATAATTTCTTACAAAGTATACATTCATGCATTATACATTTCTAATTTATCGAGTTACATCATACAACATGTGCTATCACATATCACATATAAATTGAGTTCCATAACCCAATTAATTTAGTCATATTTTGACTTTAACAATTCATAAAGCATGGTATGTAACTCACCACATAATCACATTTAATCCAAAAACATAATAGAACTGAAAAACTTACTTTGATTGGAGATTACCACAAAAGTTAACTTAGAGTTTCTCCACAATTCCTACAGAATTATATTTACATGCACACATATTAGACAATTGAATATGTTACAAAACATGCATGTATATTCATCAATAATAATTATTAGTTTTATACAAACTAATATTATTTATTCTTACTCAAAACGAATATTAGTTTATTTAGAAACTTAATTCGTTTTAATCTTTTTACACCAAATAAGGGTGCCTCACATTTTAGTATGTAAATATTTTACACTTCGAAGTTCAATCATTTATATTCCAATTTAGGAATATCTTACGCCTTTACTCATTAATTCGGGACTTAAACCGCTAATAAATAGCTTTTATAGTAAAATTCAATTTACTATATTATTCCTTTAATATAAATATTTTTATATTATTATTTTGCCCACTCATGAGTTAACTCGGACCATTGTCTCATTTATAAACATTATATCCCGCTAACACACTGCATTTTTTGTTTTGCAAATATTCACATTTTCACTATATATATTTACTAGCAACGGTCCCGTGCCTCCGGCACTATCGACGGTGGGATTTATCCAAAACTTTGAACGGCCCAGATGATTTATTAAGATGAGCGGGAAATTCAAAATCATTTGTATTATATTAGATAGATATATTAAGTATATATAAATCTTGGCTCAAAAACTCCATTTTAATCCCCGCAATTCTCCATTGCATCACTTTTATGATTATTACAACTTTTTAATGGTTCCATACTTTTCGTTTCATTATAAAACCATTTTTCATGTCAATTCCGGCTTACATTCGCTTAAATATGCAAATTCATATTTATATAATATTTTTATTGCATTATTTATGTCCGAAAGGAAGTTTCATTACGTAAAATATCACATACAGTCAAATCTCTTCTCTTGAAACTTTATTAGATATAATATTGTCTTAAATTAAGCCCACACACACTTTGGAACGACGAAAGTCAAAACATCCCATCATGACTACATTCGCCCAAATTGTAGTTCTGACATGCCTGTTCGTCTATTTTTAATTCTTAAACCATTAATCGAATCGTGGCGAAATTCTAGTATGTTATAGACTTTATGACATAGTACATTTAAAAATTTTCTAAACACGAAAACAAGCTACGAACATTGATCAAAACAACGCTCAAAAAGCCCACCAAGCGACTGCACCAGCAGCACGTCGCGGCGTGCGCGCGCGGCCACGCGGCTGGCACAGCGCTGGCTGCTGCCTTGCGATTTTCTCACGCCTTGCTCGCTTATCGGAAAATTCCCAAATTTCAGTATGTTTTTCTTATCATATGAGACTATTTTTAAAAAATATGAAACCCCCATTTTGGGTTCATTAGGCAGCCCAAATAGAGCGCCAAAAGTGTACGTTCATAACAGTTTTTCACTTTCATTTCGGCTTTACCCTCTCTTGCTAAAACAGTCATAACCTTTTCGTTTCAAAACATTTTTGAGCGATTCTTGAGCCCACGCGAAGCTAACTTCTGGGACTAAAACTTTCATTCTTTGACCATTTCCAAATTCAAAACACAAAATTCCAGAAATTCCGTGTAAAGGGACTGACCCGAGTTGGTTAGACAGTTTTGACGCGACTACTTTGAATGGTCATAACTCTTTGCTCCAAAGTCGGAATTAGTCTGTTCCGGAGTCTATGGAAAGCTTTTTCAGTGTACTATAACATACCAAAAGCCCAAATTTTTTGGAAACATTAACTGATCAAAACAGTGTCCCGAATAGCCCGTCTCGCTGCTGACTTCCAGTTTGACAAATTTGACACATTTCCTTCCAATGACCATAACTCCCTTTTCCGAGGTCGGAATGAGGTCATTCCAAAGCCTATGGCTTCCTAAATCAGTGCACTACAACTACCCAGAAACTCAGAATTTTTCTGACAACATAGCTATTCCAGAATTTGACACTATAGTCACCGTTCATCCAATTTTCATTTCTAAACATGATTTACTAAACCATTCACTTTAAATTCGTTTTAACTTCTTTTTGGTTCATTCCAATTAACACGAAACTTGTTCCTAGCTCTAGACTTTATTACAAGGTACAATAACCTAAAATTCTCAAATCTCCATTCATCAGTACATTACACGTCCATATTTCTAATTTATATGGACTACCCTTCCATTTGCCATGTCTTGCAATACTTTCCTTGTACATAATAAATATACAAAAGTTCATTTCATCCAACAGTATCACATACTACGTCAAATAAGCAGGCAAAGCAAAGAGGCCTGCAATCAACATGCACATCATCCCCAGTCCGCACTCTTATCTAAAGGTAAAAATTAGAAGCTTCACATGGTTATATTTTGTCAGTGATTATATTAAGTATTCCCTCCGTTCCTTAATATAAATCGTTTTATAGAAATATTTTTGTTTCTAAATATAAATCGTTTGGGAATTTCAAGTAAGCATTAATTGCTTAGTTTCTAATATTAACCCAAGTAATAAATATAACTTTGGTTCTTTCACTATTTTTTGCCCTATAAATAACATTCTCTTTTTCCAATACAAGGGTAATATAGACAATTGATAGTATATTTAATACTTTACAATCATTTCCTTAATACTTGTGTACGTATAGGAACGGAGGGAGTATGTGAGAAGGGTGGTAAATTCTAGAAGATAATAAAAATCATTAGACAACTAATTGCACCCAACCCACAAACTAAAAATGTTTTCCACACAAATTCTAATTCTTATTGCCTTTAAACTCATCGGTTAAAAGTGACTTTAACAATAAAATAATGGTCATGATACAAGACAACAAATAGGATAAAATCTGAAAATATTAAAGTCCACAAATGAGACGATTCCTTCCGTCATCAATACTGAACTCTTATTTTCTCAACTTGTTGATACCCCCAAATGAGTACCTTAACTTTAGGCAAAAAGCACTTTTTTATCATTGTGGTTATAGTGTTATAAGTAATTAGTTATTGTGTTTTTAAAATATTTAATTAGTCCACTGTACTTTTTAAAAATATTCAATCAAGTCATTCCGTCTAATTTTGTAGACGGGCGTTAAAAAATTTGGATGATTTTCCTACGTGACTTTTGAAAAAAATAAATAAATTAAGTTATTTCCCACGTGGCAAGCCAGTCAGCCAAATTCTTAATACTATTGAGTCACTACACTTTAAAAAAAATGCAATTGGCCCACTGTGGTTTTAAAAATATTTTTATGTTTTATTTTCTTTCTTTTTCTTTACCTAAATATTTATAATATGTATAATATTAACATAAAATAGAAAATTTGATACAATTAGCAAAAATTAGTTAAACAAATGACATAAAAATAAAAAGTAATTATACAATCAAAACCTCATTATTTTTTTATAATTTTTTCTTTTCTTTTATCTTTTCCTTTCTTTTAATTATTTTAATTCTAAATAATTCTCCACTCCCAAAAAATTGAAGGTGAAGATTATTCTCAAAAACTCCCAAAAGATCTCCTGTTAATTATCTTCTGAAAACTACTCGTTAATTCAAGTAAGATCTCCATCGAATTTATCTGCTAATTGAGGATAATTTTCGGTTGCCCAAACCAAATTGAACTACTGTTGCTGTGCGGATGCCACCCGAAAAGAATAGAGGGTTTGAAACCTTACTTTGTGTTAACACTTTTTTGAATTTGAGGAGCAGGAAACCCTTGAATCCGTATGCAGCACTGATGTGGGTCGAGATTTCGGGTGTAGAATTTCACTGTCTTTCGTGTGTTGGGAGTTATTTGTGGTGCCATTTAAAATCGACCGGATGATGATTTTAAATTCCGCAACTCTCACTAGGGTAAGACTTTTTGGTTCAATAATTTGCACCGGGACGCAAATGGGCAAAGAGCTCAAATTTTTTCCTTTGTAAAATCTGGCCTGGGCGAGTTTCGGCAGAGAACACCTTGTCGAGGCGAGTTTTCCTTTCACAATTTCTTCGCCGGGGCAAAGATTTTGTTTCCGGCCATAAATTTTCTTTTATGTCCTGATTCCCTGGATTGTGTACTAAACATGAAATAGTTTTATTTCCTCTCCTCTTAGAATCTAATCTCAAATGGAAGCCTAAATTGCATAACTGACCCTCTTATTTGCTAAACTGTTCCTTAAACTTTTTTTTAGTATAACTGTTCCTCGTAAATGCATTAGTTATGCAAAAATGTTCCTCTATCATTTTTCTGTTAAATCATTTAACAGAGATTAACTGAGCTAAGGGCATAATGGGCATGACAAGAAAGGAAAAGAAAAAGTGAGGGAAAACATAATGGTACAACCATTTCTCTTCCAAAACAAATGGATGTGCATGCTTCCAGTATATTGCTTTCAATAACTTAGTTAAGTTGCATAATCATGTAAACGTAAACCCTATAATTCTATGACATATAGAAAACAGAGACCACAACATGATCCCAAATAGAAAAATTGGAATATTCAAAAAAAAATTATATTTATGTTAGTATGATAATATCTATATGAAAAACAGAAAGAAGTAGGTAATATGAACAAATCCTACTAACTTTGTTATATATTGCTAACTTTCCCACTATTTCAAAAGTTCACTAATATTTGTATGAACCAAAGACTGTAGCATGCCTGTAGCATGATTTGATATTGCCATTAAAATGTTCAATACTAAAATTTAGTCTTGACGTAATTTTAAATTTATAAAACTTAAAAATTCTGATCTGATGGAACAAAACTAAAAATAACTGTCATAGAATTAAAAAAGTTCAGTCATGTCAATCAAAGCAATAAAGACATTCAAATATAGCTCCATTCTAAATACTAAGCCATGAATTTTTTTCCCTTTTTGTACAGAGTTCATTAATCCACACGTAGAGAGGAGAGTCCATCAATCCACACACAATCTACATATCTTAAAACTATTGATACCAACAATAATTTCATGGTGAAAAACATTGCCAATTAATACCCAAAAAGATTAGTTAAATATTTGAAGTATTCCTTAACGAACACCAAAAACATAATAAACTACTTATTTATTGTCTTCTTGCAACCCTTGATCACCACTTCCTTACAACCTTGAGATGGCTTTTTGGTTCTCCACTTCCGCAAACTACACATCAGGTTATGTGAATATAAATTAGAGATGACATTCAATTATAAAAATACACTGTAATTATAAAATGACATTACTTGTTTAGATGTAACAAATGATGACTCATTTGGATTCATGTTATAGACCCTCGTTGGTGGTAGCAGTGGTGGCTCATTTGAAATCTACACAAATTCATTTAAAATGACAATCAATTCATTTAAAATAGTAATCAAGGACAAGCAAGTGAAAACAATGGTAAATATAATTATAATTAGTAATATTACCCTTGTAGATGTTGCTGATGTAGCTCTAGGAGGCACCCATGATTTTCTATATGGTGGAGGTTTAGACTTAGGGACCCATGTTTCTTTAGGCATTTTTACCTACATACAAAATCATAATAAATATATACACACACACACACACACACACACACACACACATATATATATATATATATATAAGAACAAACTATAACTCAAGTAATTGCATATTTATTCAAATAGCACATAGTACATTTAGTACTTCACATATTACTATCCCTTTTTAAATCATATCAGGATTAACAACACAACTTTACACAAAAAGTTGTTATTCTCCATTTTCACCTTACTATATCCAGTTCATCAAACTTACCACACTTAGGAGTTCAGTAACTTGCCACAATTATATGAGTGTATGAACTTATCCTAGTCAGACCTTTGGCGTCCATTCGCTGAGGGGTTCAAAATATTTTATATAATTATGAGTCATGAACATACCATAAGTATGAGTTTTAAGAACACACAAATTTATTTTAATCTTATATTCATATAGAAGATAAAGATTTCATTCATACAAACATATCATTGCATTTATATTCATGCATATATTACACTTCAATGAACTTGTCCAAATACTATTTGAACACTCTATTCATCATATCCATAAATGCGGCTGACGCATTTGTCAACCCAAACGACATAACTAGAAACTTGTAATGCCCATAACAAGTTCTGAACATCATCTTATGTACATATTCCTTCCTTACTTTAATAAAAATACTTTGCCTCTTTCAACTTATCAAATAGATCATCGATCCTGGGCAACGGGTATTTATTCTTAATCGTTAACTTGTTCAACTCTCGATAGTCAATACAAAATCATAACGATCCCTTCTTCTTTACAAACAATACGGGCGCTCCCCACGGAGACACACTCGGTTATACGAGTCTCGAGAAAGTCAATTTGTGTATTGACTAATAAATTTAGAGTAGAGTTGTGCTTAACAGCTTTAGAAAACCCTAACCCTAAATTCTGTATAGGGATTTAATAGAAAATACAATTAAAATAATTGTATTGTGGATTATGTGTTGACCATTGTTTGACTAGATAAGGTTTAATATTAATAAAACCTAATAAGAGATTATAGAAAACATAATCTCAGGATTAGAAACCCTAATGTGCTGTTAGAAACCCTAATTGTACGTCGGTAAATCCTAAATTAGGAAACCCTAATCCTAATTGACAAGCTTATGGGTTCATTAAACTTAAATATGATTAGAAAGCTATAATTATATTTTTGAATATTAATTTTCTATTTAGCAAACCTAATTGCATTTTTAGGAATTTTATTTTCTAATTTGTAAACCCTAAATTTGGAATTGTGGGAGTTAGAATTTTCAAAACCTTAGTGCTAAAACCTTAGGGTTAAACCCTAAGGGTTTGGAGAATGTCAAAAATGCCATTAAATTTAATTTACAAAAGACCAAAATGCCCCTTTGTGTATTTTTATGAGCTAACTTGTGAGAAATTATAAACCTAAAGGGTCTAAATACTAAACCCTAAAGAGTCTAAACCCTAACCCAAACCCTAAACCCTAAGGGTTTGTATAAATTCCAAGAATGCCATTGAAATAAATTTGTTAATGTCAAAAATGCCCTTTATGGATATTTTATTAGATTACTTGTATATCTTGCCAAATCAAGAGTTGGTGAACAACTTTGTTGACATTGTGGCTCAAAAATCTCATCAAATCAGCTCTAATTGACAGCCAACATCAGCTATACAATGAATCAAAGCTTTATATATTAGTTTAGAGAGAGAAAAAGTCCATAACTTAGTTATTTTGCAAACTTTGCTCTCACCAACTCTTATTTTTTTCTCAACCTTCGAAAATTGCAAGCATTTAAGTCCCAAATAACTTCCCTAGATCAACCATAAACATATTGGAGAATCAAGATCAAAATTTGAGCAAGAAATGTATAACCGAAAATTTTAATTTTGATCTTTGTTGATTAGAAATTTTTTTTTGTTTAAGTGTTTAAAAGTGTGTTATAATATGTTATTAGTTGGTATATGTTGATCCATGATGGACCCATAACATCAAATTGCTCAAAATTAAAGTTTTTCAAAATTTGGAAAAACTTGAAAATTTTCGTCAGACAGCCATATGTCAGAGGCTCTAGATCCGCGTGTGTTAAGTGTTTTTGATGTTTAAAGCTTGTAACATGTAGCCAGATATATGGTCTTTAAGATGCAAAAATATTTAAAGCTAGATCAATTGTAGATCAAAAGTTATAGGCGGTCAAAACCCGTTGACCGAAAACTGTCAAGAACACAAACCCAGAAATTTCAAGCCTAACTTCTGTGTTCAAGTTTGACCGGACGGATCTAGCTGTTGTTTTGATGTTTCAGTGTTATTATGCTTTGTAGTTGTAGTCCTACATGTTTTCTACACATTTCAATTGATATATTACATAAACATTACACGATAATCAAGTTATAGAGGTCCAAAGTAGGCACCTCGAACTGTTCTTCGTGAAGAACAGCGTTGTCAGAGATTTTGGAGACTTAGATCTTTATGATCTGTTGTTGTTTAGTCATGAAACTTGTTATCTAGTTGTAGTATTACGTATATACTACAACATGAAAGCAATTACAAGATCAGAAAGTAAGAGGAACAAAGATTAAAATGTGGTCAAACAAGGCATCTCGCGACTGGCAGTTTTCTGGGTCTGAAGCTCAAGAACACCTATAGCGACGGTTCTGTCGCTATAGGGTCCTTTAGCGACGGTTCAATTAATTTAATCTTTCTGTTTTTCCGGAAAATGATAAAAAATAAAAAATAAATTCTAAAAATTAGCAAAAATAGTTTTAAAAATTATTTTAAATTATAAAAAATAATTTTTGACCAATTGGAATATTTTTCTTTAATATTTATAATTATTTTAATATTAAAGGTATTTAATTTATTTAATTAGTGTATTAAATAAATTAGAGAAAAATGATTTAATATTATGAAAAATAATTTTTAAATAAGAAAAATGTATTTAAAAATATTTTAAGTTATAAAATATAACTTTTAATATTTTTGGAGAATTATTCATTAATAATTTAATATTAATGATATTAGATTTATTTGATTATTAAATTAAATAAATAAGATAAAAATGATTTTAATGATTTAAAAATAATTTTAATTAAGAATAAAGTGTTAGAAAATATTTTAAATTATAAAATATAATTTTAAATATTTTTGAAGAATTCTCATTAATAAATTAATATTAATGATATTGGATTTATTTAATTGTTATATTAAATAAATTAATTAAAAATGGTTTTATTAAATTAAAAATCATTTAGAAATGAGAAAAGTGATTTTAAAGTACTTTAAGTTATATTTAAAGACTTTTAGTATTTAGATAATAATTTCATTAATATTTATATATTAATGGTGATGATTTAAAAATAATTTTAATTATTTAAATAGAATATTGATGATTTAAGAATATTTTAAGTTATTAAAAATAACTTTAATATTTTGACGAGTATGTTAATAATATTTTGATATTATTAAATATTAATAATGATATGATTATTTGATAATTAAATCATTTAAAAATGATTTAAGTGTTTGAAAAATTATTGTAAATTATAATAATTGTTTATAAATTATTAAAAGTTTCTGAAAAATATTATTATTGATAATTGACTTATCTGAATTAATATTGAAGCTTAGAAACCAAGTTTAATTGATAATCAATGTGCTAATTGTCGGATAGGGTGACTAGAACACCGAAAATGGACCGAAGTCCAACCAAATCAAAATAATTAGACTTGATAAGTGTTTATATAGGTTATAAACATTAATGTGGCTATGTGGTAATGTGCCTAAGAGAAGTTTGACTGTAAAATACAGTGTTATGTGTTATAAATGATTGTGCTAATTGTGAGACCGACATTGTTGGTTATAGGTCTTTCAAACGCAGATAAGTATTTTGTGTAGTTGTAATCAGTGGAAGAGGCAAGTTCCCTAACTCAACCTTGAGTTATTTCATTCAAATTATTATTGGTGGATAATTATTGTTAATTATACCACGTCCAGGGATTTATTGTGGAAATTAAATTATTGAATTAGAAAATATATATTCGTAGAATTACGGTTGTTGGATATTCATATCTGTAGAAGTTAGAATTGACAGTACAGATAATTCCTGTTTATTGTCAAATTATGTTGAGAAATATCTTAGCCAATTATTCTGGTTAGACAAACATTTGTAAATACTTGTTAGGTTTGAGAAGAGAAGCAAATAGAATTTAAAATCACAGTATTTCGTTGTAAAATCAAAATCTTGATTCTAAGACTGAGAAGACCAACCTTTTATATAAAGGGAACATTTTATTGGTCGTGAATTCGACATTTGCGCGCGTTTTAAGTATTATGCATAATATAGGGTACAAGGAGTTGGCCGGCTCTAAGTACTTGCAGAGGGGTATGATTTAATCTTTATGGTTATCTGATACTCCTGCGTATGTATCAAAGTAAATCTTTGATAGATACCCGAGAAAATAAGTTCAAAGATCTTGTGTGATCGCTCAGTATAAATCTGGAAAACATTCCACTTTGTTATTTCGTAGAATTGGTTCTTGATTATTCATTAGAATACCGTAGAAACTTTGAAAGCGTTGTACTCTTTCATTATTGAATTATTGTGTCATATAGAATACGAGAAGACTTGTTATTGAATAACAATTTGTTCAGCTATTTCAAAGTTCCCCGAACTTTGGTTTTATTCTATCAAAATAGATAGTCTGTTGTTTTGAATACTTATACATCTATTGTATGTCTTAACTTGCGGGGAAAATTAGTTGCTCGCCCTTGCTAAATAAAACTTTTCAGCTAGGAACGAAGTGGCAGGAGGTGCTACGAAGGATAAAGGCAAAGGCATTGTAATTAATTAGTTATGATTAGCATATTTATTATGTTATATTGTAAACTCTTTTTGTATATCTAAAGGGTATGTTTGTAATGTTAAGGTTAGATAACCTGGGTAATCCATTATTAAACTCTGATAAAGTATTATGTAAGTTACTATCTATATATTATGGGTAGTTAAATGTTATTTATATTGTGGATCGTGAACACCAAACTCGGGAGTCAGGTAACCCGGATTTGGGGGTGTCACAGGTTGGTATCAGAGCTGTAGGTAATAAACCTTAAGTGGGGTGGGTAAAGCCTTAGGATTATAACCATAAGCTAGATAGAGAATACTCATTTAGGGTACTAAGTGAGAGATTACCGAAGTGCAACAATAGTGAGAAATGGGGACACATAGTGTGAGGAGTTTGTACTAATGAAGTACTAATCAAGTTATTTAAATTGATTGTAGGATGTCTGGAGAAGATCAAATGAGTACGAAGATGCTAGCGGCTGTTGCACCAATGCCAGAAGCCGAGGTGCTAGCGCAAAGTGAATCGGTTGATAAGGTGGGAGAAGATGAACCTATGGTTAATCTGGGGAGCAATCATGACGATTATCCCGAGATGTATCTGAGTGGAGATGAGGAGGCAGAGTCTGAGCCAGCTAAGGTAGAGTTAAAGAATAAGACTAAAGTTGAAGAACAAGATCAACTAGTTGCAGAAGTTCAAGAACTCAGGAGTAAGGCGTTTCTCTTGGAGCAGCTATGGAAGACAGGACGAGTGTTATGCGAAATGACTGAAGAAAGGAACGAATTCAAGGCGCAGGTAGACAGAATGAAGGCAGAAGGTGGTGGATCGTCTGAAGGGACGATCAAGCAGCAGAAAGACAAGAAGAAAAGGAAGAGGGACAACGATAGCCCTAATTCAGAAAAGTCAAGCTCGAAGAAGAAGCAAGCATGTGACAAGTGTGGAAAGAGCCATTTGGGGGAATGTATGTGGGGTCAGAAAGTGTGTTATAATTGTTGTCAGGAAGGACATCTATCACCAAATTGTCCTAAACCAAAGAAAGGAGGATGTTTTGCATGTGGTGGAACGAGTCATAGGGTTAAGAATTGTCCTAAAAGGAAGAAAGATGGAGAAAGTGGACGGAAGAAAGATTAAGTGTGAGGAGTATAATCTTTTGGAGTATAATATTTTCTTTGGTAGGAATAGGAGATAACTTTTGTATGCCTCCACTTTTTGTGTAAAGTTGTAGTAATGAATCCCGACTTTTGTCACAATGGGATAGTAACCGTTTGTAGTTGTATGTGCAGTGTACTGAAAAGTACTATGTATTATTTGCATAAATATAAATGCAATAATATGTTTGTATGAATTAAAAAAAAATTTCTATATGAACATAAGATTTAGATTACTTTGTAAGTTCGTAAAACTCATATTTATGGTAAGTTAATGACTCATAATTATAAGAAATGTTTTGAACCCCTCAGCGAATGGACGCCAAAGGTCTGACTAGGATAAGTTCATACACTCATATAATTGTGGCAAGTTCCTGAACTCATAAATGTGGTAAGTTTGATGAACTGGTAATAACCGTATGTGAATGGAGAATAACAACTTTTTGTGTAAAGTTGTGTTGTTAATCCTGATATGATTTAAAAAGGGATAGTAATATGTGAAGTACTAAATGTATTATGTGCTAAATATGCGATTATGTGAGATTTAATATAAGATTTTTATTTAAATCAGATCATGCCGCCTAGATGATAGAATCGAAAACAACGAGAAGAACAATCAGTGAATAACGAAGGAGGTCAAGCTGACCCAATGCAAAATTTTGCAAATATGATAGCCGAAGCTATGGAGAATAGAGCTCCCGCAGGAAGAGGAAGAGCGAGAGAACAGCCAGCTGATAGATTAGCTAAATTCAAGGACTTTAAAGCGGTAGGACCGCCGGAATTCAAGGGAACCACCGATCCGATTGAAGCCAAAACTTGGGTAAAGGAGATGGAGAAAGCATTCATCATTGCACGTGTGGCAGAAGAGCAAAAGACGGCTTTTGCAACTTATCTGATGAAGGGAGAAGCTAATTACTGGTGGGAGACGAACCAAGCGAGAGCTGGTACAGAGGTGGTGTTGTGGACAAGATTCAAGGAGTTGTTCTTTGAGAACTACTTCTCACCGAGTATGCAAGCTCGGATGGAAGTTAAGTTCTTGGAACTTAAGCAGGAGAACATGTCTGTTTCTGAATACGCGGCTAAATTCAACGAGCTAGCAAGATTTGCACCTCATCAGGTGGACACAGAGGCGAGAAAGGCAAGAAGATTCGAGAACGGACTGAAACCAGGGATATTCAACAAAGTGGCAGTATTGCAGATCAACACGTTTGCGGCTCTACTGGAGAAAGCATTAATTGCGGAAGGAGGAAGCGAGGCTGCATCTCGTTTTCATCAGGAAAAGAAGAAGAAGACCTATGAGGGTGGAAGCAGCGGTGGTAGTAACCCTAACAAAAAGAAGTGGAGCGAGAATACCCAATCGGGTAGCAAAACTGAAGATAATAAGAAATGAAGGGGGCCGTGTGCAAATTATGGGAAGAACCATGCTGGAGTTTGCCTGAAGAAGAAAGGAGTCTGTTATAACTGCAGGCAAGAGGGGCACATGTCGCCCAATTGTCCCAGTCCGAAGAAAATTCAAGGTTGCTTTGGATGCGGATCGACTGATCATTTGGTTCGGAACTGTCCGAAGAAGAATGCGAAAAGGAAAGTGGCAACAAGGGACCTAGTGGCGGAACTTTAGCAATTCGAGGACCTGCACAGCCAGGAAGACCAACGGCCCGTACATTTAACATGACGGCGCTAGATGCAGTGGCTACTCAAGAGGTGACAGGTAACGATTTCGTTTAAAAATTTCATTAAGCGAGTAATCTTGGTTAGTTATTGCTGTGAATTGTTTTCTTTTATAGATTCAAGTCATAGGTTAGAATTTGAAAGACAAAGAAATATTGTGTTGATAAAAATGAATTGATGATACAACTTTAAAAGATTGTGGAGAATAGGAAAGCGGTGATTCCGAGGACGGAATCCTTTTAAGGAGGGGTGAATGTGATAACCCGGGATTTTGAATAATCAAAAATTTGCGAATAATTTTTTTTTATTTAATATTAATATTAATTATCAATTTTGTGACAAGTATCTGTGATACGAGTCTCGAGAAAGTCAATTTGTGTATTGACTAATAAATTTAGAGTAGAGTTGTGCTTAAAAGCTTTAGAAAACCCTAACCCTAAATTCTGTATAGGGATTTAATAGAAAATACAATTAAAATAATTGTATTGTAGATTATGTGTTGACCATTGTTTGACTGTATAAGGTTTAATATTAATAAAACATAATAAGAGATTAGAAAAACCTAATCTCAGGATTAGAAACCCTAATGTGCTGTTAGAAACCCTAATTGTACGTCGGTAAACCCTAAATTAGGAAACCCTAATCCTAATTGACAAGCCTATGGGTTCATTAAACTTAAATATGATTAAAAAGCTATAATTATATTTTTGTATATTAATTTTCTATTTAGCAAACCTAATTGCATTTTTAGGAATTTTATTTTCTAATTTGTAAACCATAAATTTGGAATTGTGGGAGTTAGAATTTTCAAAACCTTAGGGCTAAAACCTAGGGTTAAACCCTAAGGGTTAAACCCTAAGGGTTTGGAGAATGTCAAAAATGCCATTAAATTTAATTTACAAAAGACCAAAATGCCCCTTTGTGTATTTTTATGAGCTAACTTGTGAGAAATTATAAACCTAAAGGGTCTAAATACTAAATCCTAAAGAGCCTAAACCCTAACCCAAACCCTAAACCCTAAGGGTTTGTATAAATTCCAAGAATGCCATTGAAATAAATTTGTTAATGTCAAAAATGCCCTTTATGGATATTTTATTAGATTACTTGTATATCTTGCCAAATCAAGAGTTGGTGAACAACTTTGTTGACATTGTGGCTCAAAAATCTCAACAAATCAGCTCTAATTGACAGCCAACATCAGCTATACAATGAATCAAAGCTTTATATATTAGTTTAGAGAGAGAAAAAGTCCATAACTTAGTTATTTTGCAAATTTGCTCTCACCAACTCTTATTGTTTTTCTCAACCTTCGAAAATTGCAAGCATTTCAGTCCCAAATAACTTCCCTAGATCAACCATAAACATATTGGAGAATCAAGATCAAAATTTGAGCAAGAAAGGTATAACCGAAAATTTTAATTTTGATCTTTGTTGATTAGAAAATTTTTTGTGTTTAAGTGTTTAAAAGTGTGTTATAATATGTTATTAGTTGGTATATGTTGATCCATTATGGACCCATAACATCAAATTGCTCAAAATTAAAGTTTTTCAAAATTTGGAAAAACTTAAAAATTTCGTCAGACAGCCATATGTCAGAGGCTCTAGATCCGCGTGTGTTAAGTGTTTTTGATGTTTAAAGCTTGTAACATGTAGCCAGATATGTGGTATTTAAGATGCAAAAAGATTCAAAGCTAGATCAATTGTAGATCAAAAGTTATAGGCTGTCAAAACCCGTTGACCGAAAACTGTCAAGAACACAAACACAGAAATTTCAAGCCTAACTTATGTGTTCAAGTTTGACCGGACGGATCTAGCTGCTGTTTTGATGTTTCAGTGTTATTATGCTTTGTAGTTGTAGTCCTACATGTTTTCTACACATTTCAATTGATATATTACATAAACATTACACGATAATCAAGTTATAGAGGTCCAAAGTAGGCACCTCGAACTGTTCTTCGTGAAGAACAGCGTTGTCAGAGATTTTGGAGACTTAGATCTCTATGATCTGTTGTTGTTTAGTCATGAAACTTGTTATCTAGTTGTAGTATTACGTATATACTACAACATGAAAGCAAGTACAAGATCAGAAAGTAAGAGGAACAAGGATTAAAATGTGGTCAAACAAGGCATCTCGCGACTGGTAGTTTTCTGGGTTTGAAGCTCAAGAACACCTATAGCGACGGTTCTGTCGCTATAGAGTCCTTTAGCGACGGTTCAATTAATTTAATCTTTCTGTTTTTTTGGAAAATGATTAAAAATAAAAATAAATTCTAAAAATTAGCAAAAATAGTTTTAAAAATTATTTTAAATTATGAAAAATAATTTTTGACCAATTGGAATATTTTTCTTTAATATTTATAATTATTTTAATATTAAAGGTATTTAATTTATTTAATTAGTGTATTAAATAAATTAGAGAAAAATGATTTAATATTATGAAAAAACATTTTTTAAATAAGAAAAATGTATTTAAAAATTTTTAAGTTATAAAATGTAACTTTTAATATTTTTGGAGAATTATTCATTAATAATTTAATATTAATGATATTAGATTTATTTGATATTAAATTAAATAAATAAGATAAAAATGATTTTAATGATTTAAAAATAATTTTAATTAAGAATAAAGTGTTAGAAAATATTTTAAATTATAAAATATAATTTTCAATATTTTTGGAGAATTCTCATTAATAAATTAATATTGATTATATTGGATTTATTTAATTGTTATACTAAATAAATTAATTAAAAATGGTTTTATTAAATTAAAAATCATTTAGAAATGAGAAAAGTGATTTAAAAATACTTTAAGTTATATTTAAAGACTTATAATATTTAGATAATAATTTCATTAATATTTATATATTAATGGTGATGATTTAAAAATGATTTTAATCATTTAAATAGAATATTGATGATTTAAGAATATTTTAAGTTATTAAAAATAACTTTAATATTTTGACGAGTATGTTAATAATATTTTGATATTATTAAATATTAATAATGATATGATTATTTGATAATTAAATCATTTAAAAATGATTTAAGTGTTTGAAAAATTATTGTAAATTATAATAATTGTTTATAAATTATTAAAAGCTTCCGAAAAATATTATTATTGATAATTGACTTATCTGAATTAATATTGAATCTTAAAAACCAAGTTTAATTGACAATCAATGTGCTAATTGTCGGATAGGGTGACCAGAACACCGAAAATGGACCGAAGTCCAACCAAATCGAAATAATTAGACTTGATAAATGTTTATATAGGTTATAAACACTAATGTGGCTATGTGGTAATGTGCCTAGGAGAAGTTTGACTGTAAAATACAGTGTTATGTGTTATAAATGATTGTGCTAATTGTGAGACCGACATTGTTGGTTATAGGTCTTTCAAACGCAGATAAGTATTTTGTGTAGTTGTAATCAGCGGAAGAGACAAGTTACCTAACTCAACCTTGAGTTATTTCATTCAAATTATTATTGGTGGATAATTATTGCTAATTATACCACGTCCAAGGATTTATTGTGGAAATTAAATTATTGAATTAGAAAATATATATTCGTAGAATTACTGTTGTTGGATATTTATATCAGTAGAAGTTAGAATTGACAGTACAGATAATTCCTGTTTATTGTCAAATTATGTTGAGAAATGTCTTAGCCAATTATTCTGGTTAGATAAACATTTGTAAATACTTGTTAGGTTTGAGAAGAGAAGCAAATAAAATTTGAAATCACAATATTTCGTTGTAAAATCAAAATCTTGATTCTAAGACTGAGAAGAACAACCTTTTATATAAAGGGAACATTTTATTGGTCGTGAATTCGAGCTTTGTGCGCATTTTAAGTATTATGCATAATATAGGGTACAAGGAGTTGGCCGGCTCTAAGTACTTGCAGAGGGGTATGATTTAATCTTTATGGTTATCTGATACTCCCGCGTATGTATCAAAGTAAATCTTTGATAGATACCCGAGAAAATAAATTCAAAGATCTTGTGTGATCGCTCAGTATAAATCTGGAAAACATTCCACTTTGTTATTTCGTAGAATTGGTTCTTGATTATTCATTAGAATACCGTAGAAACTTTGAAAGCGTTGTACTCTTTCATTATTGAATTATTGTGTTATATAGAATATGAGAAGACTTGTTATTGAATAACAATTTGTTCAGCTATTTCAAAGTTCCCCGAACTTTGGTTTTATTCTATCAAAATAGATAGTCTGTTGTTTTGAATACTTATACATCTATTGTATGTCTTAACTTGCGGGGAAAATTAGTTGCTCGCCCTTGCTAAATAAAACTTTTCAGCTAGGAACGAAGTGGCAGGAGGTGCTGCGAAGGATAAAGGTAAAGGCATTGTAATTAATTAGTTATGATTAGCATATTTATTATGTTATATTGTAAACCCTTTTTGTATATCTAAAGGGTATGTTTATAATGTTAAGGTTAGATAACCTGGGTAATGTATTATTAAACTCTGATAAAGTATTATGTAAGTTACTATCTATGTATTATGGGTAGTTAAATGCTATTTATATTGTGGATCGTGAACACCAAACTCGGGAGTCAGGTAACCCGGATTTGGGGGTGTCACATTTCGGGTTTCAAACCTCGCAGAAATATTCGCGTCATTCTCTCCTTATTATCTACCAAATGGGATGCAAATCAGGATAACTCCGCAAACTTAGCCTCGTACTGCGACATGGTCATATTGTTTTTCTCTAGCTTGATAAATTCTACCTCCTTCATGTGACGAATACTTTTAGGAAAGTACTTGTCGTTGAACAATTCTTAAAACTTCTCCCAAGACATCTTGAGTGCATCAGGCTGGCTACATTTTACAGACTCCCACCAATGATCTGCTTCTTCACGCAACATAAAGGTGGCGAATAGAACCTTTTGCTCATCTAATCATTCCAAGACATCAAATATCTTGGTGATCTGCTTTATCCACGTCTCTGTCTTAAGTGGTTTCGGCTTTTCCTAAAACTCCGATGGTCCCAACTCCTTGGACTGCTTAGGGGTGACCGACCGTGGGTTGCCATTATTTCCACCTATATTTTGAAAAGGAGTCTCTCTTACCTGATGTTGCATGAATTGCATAAAATCTCTGAACATCCCATCATCCATCATCTGATCAGTGTTGTTATTTACCTGAGGATTATTGTCTTTCTATTGCAAATTATCCTAGGTATTGATCTGTGGAGACTCAACGGTCTCCTGTGCTCCATTGCTATTCTCAACATTCTCGGATGTAATTTTCAAATACTGCCACAAAACAAGGGTTAATTAACATATCACATATTATCCCTATACTCTGACCGACCAATTAAATACCAAATAAACTTAGGTAGGTCATACTAGTGAAGGAATTCCCCGTCTCTCCCCTCCTAGTTCTTATCTCACATCTCAGCCAGGGATCATATCCCTAAGCTTTGATACCAACTGTAACACCCCCAAAACAGGTATACATCACCTATTCTGAGTCGCCAAATATATGGTACAGAATACAAATACAATCTTAAATATACAACATGAGATGTGAGTTTTAATACAAATATTGTCTTCTAGACGGTATTCAAACTCAAAATAAGTCCTCAATACATTTATTAACACACTATTTCATAGAATAGTGAGGACTACTAATACTATCATCTGGATCATCACTCCGTTCCCCGACTAGTCCCTGCTACGTTCTCATTTCCTGAAGAGAACAATGAAAGTAAAAGGCTGAGCTCAACTAGCCCAGTAAGAAATATTATGACTAAGATAATGCAGAATAAATTATCGTTAGCCTTTAACAGTGTTAAATTGATACAATATAATAAACATCAAGTTTAACTGCAGTGGAATAAGCAATCCATTAAAAGAGTCAAGTAGAGAATAAAATCTACTATCTTCTATGATTTAAAAGATTTTTCATCACTTTTATTGCTGAGACTCAGCTTAATAAATAAACCACATCATCCCTGCACTACGACCAAGGATATTCATTAGTATCACAACCACAAATTATCCATGCACTACGGGCCAAGGATATTCGTGTATTCATCAATGGTCATAATCATGCCAACAACTGTCCATCAATGCACTACGGGCCAATGAAGACTTTTACCACATCATTTGTAACATTACGGTCATTATTATACCTATTAATTCTTGGTCATAATCATACCAAGTCCATTTATGCACTACTGGCCACAGATGACTTTCAACATAATATAAACATAAGGATGATGACAATGATATAAGAATTCAATAAAACAAGTTCAAGAATTAATTTATCTAGGAACTAATAGCGTCCAAATTGTCAACATGATACTTCTTTGTAGAGTAAAATTCAAGAATGCTCAAAAGAATATTTCCATGAAAAGATACTGGATGAAGCGCAAATATCAAGGATATTCCACTAATTTCATGGAGTATAGAAGTCAAAACATTAACCAACTGAGTATAATAAAGAATGGAATAATAAAAGAAATCACCAGGCATGCGATAGACCGCACAGACAGGTTATTCCAACAGAATAATAAATAACGGAACCAGGTCATACGTAAACGCACAGACAGGATATTCCAACAGAATAATAAATAACGGAACCAGGTCATGCGTAAACGCACAGACAAGATATTCTAACAGAACAATAAATAATGGAACCAGGTCATGCGTAAACGCATAAACAGGATATTCTAATAGAATGATAAATAATGGAATCAGGTCATGCGTAAAGCACAGACATGATATTCCAACAGAATGATAAAGAATGGAATAATAGAAGAATTTCACCATGTATGCAGTACTTTGCATAGACAGGTTATTCCAACATAATAATAAAGAATGGAATAACAGAAGAATTTTATCAAGTATAGGGTAGTCCACGTATACAGGTTATTCCAATAGAGAATAACCCGTCTCTCCCCTCCTAGTTCTTATCTCACATCTCAGCCAGGGATCATATCCCTAAGCTTTGATACCAACTGTAACACCCCCAAAACAGGTATACATCACCTATTCTGAGTCGCCAAATATATGGTACAGAATACAAATACAATCTTAAATATACAACATGAGATGTGAGTTTTAATACAAATATTGTCTTCTAGACGGTATTCAAACTCAAAATAAGTCCTCAATACATTTATTAACACACTATTTCATAGAATAGTGAGGACTACTAATACTATCATCTGGATCATCACTCCGTTCCCCGACTAGTCCCTGCTACGTTCTCATTTCCTGAAGAGAACAATGAAAGTAAAAGGCTGAGCTCAACTAGCCCAGTAAGAAATATTATGACTAAGATAATGCAGAATAAATTATCGTTAGCCTTTAACAGTGTTAAACTGATACAATATAATAAACATCAAGTTTAACTGCAGTGGAATAAGCAATCCATTAAAAGAGTCAAGTAGAGAATAAAATTTACTATCTTCTATGATTTAAAAGATTTTTCATCACTTTTATTGCTGAGACTCAGCTTAATAAATAAACCACATCATCCCTGCACTACGACCAAGGATATTCATTAGTATCACAACCACAAATTATCCATGCACTACGGGCCAAGGATATTCGTGTATTCATCAATGGTCATAATCATGCCAACAACTGTCCATCAATGCACTACGGGCCAATGAAGACTTTTACCACATCATTTGTAACATTACGGTCATTATTATACCTATTAATTCTTGGTCATAATCATACCAAGTCCATTTATGCACTACAGGCCACAGATGACTTTCAACATAATATAAACATAAGGATGATGACAATGATATAAGAATTCAATAAAACAAGTTCAAGAATTAATTTATCTAGGAACTAATAGCGTCCAAATTGTCAACATGATACTTCTTTGTAGAGTAAAATTCAAGAATGCTCAAAAGAATATTTCCATGAAAAGATACTGGATGAAGCGCAAATATCAAGGATATTCCACTAATTTCATGGAGTATAGAAGTCAAAACATTAACCAACTGAGTATAATAAAGAATGGAATAATAAAAGAAATCACCAGGCATGCGATAGACCGCACAGACAGGTTATTCCAACAGAATAATAAATAACGGAACCAGGTCATACGTAAACGCACAGACAGGATATTCCAACAGAATAATAAATAACGGAACCAGGTCATGCGTAAACGCACAGACAAGATATTCTAACAGAACAATAAATAATGGAACCAGGTCATGCGTAAACGCATAAACAGGATATTCTAATAGAATGATAAATAATGGAATCAGGTCATGCGTAAAGCACAGACATGATATTCCAACAGAATGATAAAGAATGGAATAATAGAAGAATTTCACCATGTATGCAGTACTTTGCATAGACAGGTTATTCCAACATAATAATAAAGAATGGAATAACAGAAGAATTTTATCAAGTATAGGGTAGTCCACGTATACAG
Organism: Panax japonicus; assembly: GCA_020205505.1. Classification (NCBI taxonomy): domain Eukaryota; kingdom Viridiplantae; phylum Streptophyta; class Magnoliopsida; order Apiales; family Araliaceae; genus Panax; species Panax japonicus. The sequence continues at coordinate 66,366,768 of CM035095.1, read as the reverse complement.
GTTATTCCAATAGAGAATAACCCGTCTCTCCCCTCCTAGTTCTTATCTCACATCTCAGCCAGGGATCATATCCCTAAGCTTTGATACCAACTGTAACACCCCCAAAACAGGTATACATCACCTATTCTGAGTCGCCAAATATATGGTACAGAATACAAATACAATCTTAAATATACAACATGAGATGTGAGTTTTAATACAAATATTGTCTTCTAGACGGTATTCAAACTCAAAATAAGTCCTCAATACATTTATTAACACACTATTTCATAGAATAGTGAGGACTACTAATACTATCATCTGGATCATCACTCCGTTCCCCGACTAGTCCCTGCTACGTTCTCATTTCCTGAAGAGAACAATGAAAGTAAAAGGCTGAGCTCAACTAGCCCAGTAAGAAATATTATGACTAAGATAATGCAGAATAAATTATCGTTAGCCTTTAACAGTGTTAAACTGATACAATATAATAAACATCAAGTTTAACTGCAGTGGAATAAGCAATCCATTAAAAGAGTCAAGTAGAGAATAAAATTTACTATCTTCTATGATTTAAAAGATTTTTCATCACTTTTATTGCTGAGACTCAGCTTAATAAATAAACCACATCATCCCTGCACTACGACCAAGGATATTCATTAGTATCACAACCACAAATTATCCATGCACTACGGGCCAAGGATATTCGTGTATTCATCAATGGTCATAATCATGCCAACAACTGTCCATCAATGCACTACGGGCCAATGAAGACTTTTACCACATCATTTGTAACATTACGGTCATTATTATACCTATTAATTCTTGGTCATAATCATACCAAGTCCATTTATGCACTACAGGCCACAGATGACTTTCAACATAATATAAACATAAGGATGATGACAATGATATAAGAATTCAATAAAACAAGTTCAAGAATTAATTTATCTAGGAACTAATAGCGTCCAAATTGTCAACATGATACTTCTTTGTAGAGTAAAATTCAAGAATGCTCAAAAGAATATTTCCATGAAAAGATACTGGATGAAGCGCAAATATCAAGGATATTCCACTAATTTCATGGAGTATAGAAGTCAAAACATTAACCAACTGAGTATAATAAAGAATGGAATAATAAAAGAAATCACCAGGCATGCGATAGACCGCACAGACAGGTTATTCCAACAGAATAATAAATAACGGAACCAGGTCATACGTAAACGCACAGACAGGATATTCCAACAGAATAATAAATAACGGAACCAGGTCATGCGTAAACGCACAGACAAGATATTCTAACAGAACAATAAATAATGGAACCAGGTCATGCGTAAACGCATAAACAGGATATTCTAATAGAATGATAAATAATGGAATCAGGTCATGCGTAAAGCACAGACATGATATTCCAACAGAATGATAAAGAATGGAATAATAGAAGAATTTCACCATGTATGCAGTACTTTGCATAGACAGGTTATTCCAACATAATAATAAAGAATGGAATAACAGAAGAATTTTATCAAGTATAGGGTAGTCCACGTATACAGGTTATTCCAATAAAATAATAAAGAATGGAATAACAGAAGAATTTCACCAAGTATAGGGTAGCTCGAATATACAGGTTATTTTAACAGAATAATAAAGAATGGAATAACAGAAGTTCTCTTCATGAATACGAAAGAAATAATACCCCTTACCTTAGAAGAAATTGCATATAGGAGTAGTGAAGTAGCAGAATAATTTTCTTCTTTCTCTCTATAGTTTCTCTCTCTAGAGTTTCAGTGAATTCGTAAGAAATAATGAAGGAATGAGCTTCTATTTATAGGAAAATGGACTGAATAGTAACTAATTCATGAACGGTCCATATTGATTTACTTTTAAATGGACGGTCCATATTAATTTACTATACAATATTAATAAAATATTCTAATATACAAAATCTTTTAAATAAAATATAATATATTCTATTTAAAATTTAATAAAATGAATAACTTTATAAAAGTATTATGTTTTATATAAAAAGATTTTACTATGCAAACACTATGCAGACACTATACAAACACTATGCATAATAGAATATTATATATTCTATTTATAGTCTAATAAAACAAATAACTTTATAAAAGTATTCTATTTTATATAAAAAGATTTTACTATGCAGGCACTATGCAAACACTATGCATAATAGAATATTATATATTCTATTTATAGTCTAATAAAACGAATAACTTTATAAAAGTATTCTATTTTATATAAAAAGTTTTCTATTTTATTACATTTATAATAATAATAAAACAAAACTTATCACCTTTATTATAATTCACAATATTAATCGACCAGGTCATTCCCAAGAAAAGAGGGGGCTTTCCAATAAGGATTTCTCCCTATTGACGCGCAATTAGGTGACCAAACCTCTCCTTGACAGAACTTCTAGACATCGTTAATATTGCAAATAATAATATTAATAACTTTGTTATCTCAATTATTGATTTAATATTATATAAAATATCAACAATAATTGAATCAAATAACGTGAGATACTATGCAACAATTATTGTAACAATAATTGAGCAAAACTGAGTGACTTCTCACGTAAGGATCAATAATCAATACCGTGTGCTACTATGTAACCACGCGTATTACTATACGTTTAACACCGGGTGTTTCAACAGTTAACGGTAAAACTTCCGTCGTTATTTTCATAAAAATATTTTTGTCGTTTTCTCAATCAGATAATAATTTCGTTGTGGGGTCCACCAATGATTGTACCGTCGTACGGATATTTCCCGACAAAAAGAATATTCTTCGACCAATCGAATATTATACAACAACTTGCATACTTTTCAAATTTATAAATATTACCCACAACTATAACATTATCTTAAATCCACACCATAATTTTGAAAAAATATTTCGAGAAAATTAAATCTTTATTCATAAAATTTGGGGTCTCACAGTTATGATTTCTTGTTCAAACATAACCAGAACATATGAGTTGTTGTTTATGGGAAAAATGTGTTTGATTTGATATTAAAGCATATATTGTGATAAACCAATTTTGTTTGGTATCAACATATATATTGACACTATTATGACCGGCAGTAACAGGCTGACCGGGTTCTATGTATCGGCATTTATAGTAATGATCGGACGTTATTATAATAGGTGATATGCATACTCCTAGTTTTGTTTGGTTGAGCAGATCAACCCGTATTTCTAAGTTTACAGGACTGACAGAAATTCAAAAAGGGTTTGCCGATAAACCTCAGTATATATATATATATATATATATATATATATATATATATATATATATATATATATATATATATATATATATATATATATGGCACTACTCTGAATTTAATATTCATTCAATCTAGATTTGGTGTGTGTATAACATTGCTTATTATTCAAAACTTGTTGAGCTTTTGTAGATCATCCCTATAAATATTTTTCATTTGAAAATAGAAAGAATGTATTCCAGCGGTTCCGGTATTTGTGGATAAAAGGGGTTTAAGACATGGATATCCTGTTGGGGACTATAATGTAATAGTTAACGACCTTTCGAATCGATGTAATGGTATATTATTTATGTAATGTATTATTAGTTCAAGTGTTTAATCTTTATTCTAATGAAATTAGAAAAGAGTACAGTATTTATATGAACTATACATCTGAATGATAGTATTAACAGACATTGGGCTTCTCTGATACACTGAGGTAGCACTTCTCAGTTCCAAGAACCATACCATTAATACTATGAAGGTCAGATTTATAGGAATTATTGATATGGAAGAAATATATGTAAGATACTAAACATGTACATCCAAGTGAGGGTACTCAATTACGATAATTGTTCTAATGAGAACTACTATTTGCTATGAGTACTGTGAATCTTGGATTTATAGGAATTATTATCCTATAGAATATTTACGTGAGCATCAAATCTACTACAATAAATGTAGAGAATTTTGGGGCGTCATATAAGTGAGATGAACAACCGTGTTATAGGGGATTACTAATACTTTATCGTTAAGATATTGTGCATAGTATGGTACTAAGGGCTGATCCCCCTAAGTACGAGAAGAAGAGTCCATAGTCTTATAACTATTAAAGGTTTCAAGTATAAACATTTGACAACCTAGGATGTAGTTCAAGGTCTTATGACCCTCAGAAGTTCTTTTGATTCTTATTATTCATTCATAATTCAAAAGTCAAATTTCTTATTTCAGAAGTCTTTGATTCACTCGCATGTTATTATTTTATTATTGTATTATTATACTTGTGGGCAATCGTGCTCACTTTTACGTAATAATAACATTGCAATTAAGAACAAAAGGTCTGACGAACCTTTCTTCTAGCAAAGGCAAGGGCAAAGTCAGCAAGTGACGAAGACTTGTTTATTTGAGATATTTATGTTTCAGACTTATGTTAATGTTGTGTAAGACTTATTAATTATTACGCTTTCGTATTTGATGTTTAAGGTTAGTATGACCTGCAATTGATGTATTTATATTCAGATGTTGTAACTCCAAAAGGGGAGGATTTATTTATATCTATTTATAGTTTTTCATTTATTATGCTTAGATAGATACATGATATTTGGACAGTGAACACCAAATCCCGTGGGAATTAAAGTACCCGAATTTGGGGGTGTCACAACTGGGATTTAAAAATAAGTAGTCCGTATAGGAGATAACAACATGAATTTGTAGCACATATCACATGAATCAGTAAGAATAAGAGCATGGAAGAGGAAATAGAAAATTCTTGAGCCTTAATTCTGTAAAGACCCAGAAATTTTCAAATAATTATATCTATATTTTTACAAATAATTTTTTTTATTTAATTTAATTATTTATATTAATAATTTTTATGAGTATTGGTATTAAGAATAATATTTTGAAATAATTAAGATATGGATTTAGCATGATAGTCAATTTAAATTTTTAAGTTGACTGAGAATGAAAGTTAAGTCAGATATGGTTCAAACCCCTAATTTTGGATTTTGGACAAGGAATGAGAATATTAATATAATAATAATTATATTTCATTGCTATAAGTATGTTTATTATGTATGTAATGTTAATTTGTGGAACAGTTATGGTGTAGCAGTAGAAAAACCTAATGCTAGCTGCTAAACCCTAATTCGGAAGTCAAATAAGACTTTAAGATTTGTTAAGGTCGTTGTTTTATGTGATAAATGATATGTATTATTAGAATATAATCCTAATTAGGGAAACTCTAATGATTAATTAGAAACTTTAATTACTAAATTAGAAACCCTAATTGCTAAATTAGGAACCCTAATCGGTAATTCAGAAAGCTTAATGTTAATTAGGAAACCTTAATCCTAATTTGTAAGTCTAAGTAATTACGAAACCCTAATTTCCATTTTTAGAAAGTTTATTTTCCATTTCAAGCTATAATTAGAAATCCAAAAATATCAAATTTTAAAACCTTAGGGTTAAACCCTAAGGGTCAAACCCTGAGGGTTAGTCAAGTTACAAGATTGCCTATTAAATTTGTTAGACAGTTGACCAAAGTGCCTTTTTATCACATTTTTTAATAGGTAGTTGTTGATCTTGCCAAAATTGGAGTTGGTGGCCAACTAAGATACACCATGTGACTAAAAATCCTAGCAATCAGCCACATCTCTCAGCCATATACATTGCATCATATTATATATAAATTAAGAGAGAGAAAAGTTCACATTTTAGCCCCATTTATTCATCAACACTCAACAAAACTCTCTCAACCCTACACCCACTACAAGAAATCACACATTTTATAACGAATTTTTTGCCACGCACAAAATTTTGTCACAATTTGTTAATTAATAATTATGAAATTCATAATCATCACTAAAACTTTTGCTTTTGTGATGACCTTTAATTTTGTTACTATTAATAATTTATATCTTCACTAATTTACACATTTGATGACGATTAACAAAATTTCGTCACAAGTTATTTTGGAATTATAATTTCGTACCAAAATTTTTTAGGGAAACTATTTTGGTGACATTTTGTAATAATTGATGACAGTATTTATTGTCACACAATATTTCTTTCGATGACAGCATAATAGTTTGTCATTAATTATTTGTAAAATTTAGTGACAATATGGTTTTCTCACAAATGTTCACATTTAGTGACGCCAAATACAAATTCATCACAATTTTGTTTGGAGACAAAAAAATTCTAAAATTTTTTGGAGGAAAATTTTTTAAAGACGGAAAAATAATCATTTATGACAATTTGTATTGTCATAAATACCAATTTAATATCACGAGATAATAGTTCGTCACTAATTAGATGAGTGGATAAGTGACAAAAATGGTTTGACATAAATTCTTATATTTAGTGACAAAGTACATAATATCGTCACATTTTTATTTGGAGGCAAAATTTTCTAAAAAAATTTGGAGGAAAATTTTTTAAAGATGGAAAAATAATAATTTATGACAATTTGTATTGTCATAAATACCAATTTTATTTGACGAGATAATAGTTCGTCACTAATTAGATGAGTGGATAAGTGACAAAAATATTTCGTCATAAATTCTTATATTTAGTGACAAAGTACGTAATATCATCACAATTTTATTTGGAGGCAAAAAATTTTAAGAAATTTTGTAGGAAAATTTTGTAAAGATGAAAAATTAATAAATTATGACATTTTTATTGTCACAAATACCAATTTTATATGACGAGATAATAACGCGTCACTAATTAGATGAGTGGATAAGTGATAACATTGGTTCGTCATAAATTCTTATATTTAGTGACAAAGTATGCAATGACGTCACATTTTTATATGGAGGCAAAATTTTTCCAAACAAACTTATATCTAAGCGACGTCACTGATCTTTCTTTTATCATTGGCAGCCTCCATTTAGTCAAGAATCTCCATTATCAATTTTCAATAATCCCAATTTGAAGGCATAAATTATTTAACATTTTAAGTATGTTTCTAGATTTTGATTTGAACTGATTAGTAGTTTTTCTAATCAAACAACTACGATTTTGAAATTATCTCATGTCATTGTTGTTGATGGTTGCTATTGTTGTTGATGATCTTGTACAATTTTGATAATCTAAGTCACTATTTGGTTTAAATTTTTGACGAAGCAACTTCATAGATTTGATTAGTAAGTGTAGTGAATCGACATCATAGAATGATTCTACTTTCTTGGAAAAAAAATGAGAGTAGTGATTTTGCGTATCAGGAGATTTAAATTCATAAGGCTGCTCTATTAGTTATGTATGCATTTATAGTGTTGACAAAAGATAATATAATAGTCCAAATTTTTAGTATATATTAAAATAAGAATTTACTAAAATATTTTTTTATTATAATATACATTGTATTGAATATGTGATACAGAATAAGTGACTATGTGCGGTATAATTCGTATGTGTGATAAATATATGAATATATTTGTATTGCATGATTTGTTAGGAACTAAATCTTTCGCAAAAGAGACGATCAATTAAGAATAATTTTTAATATTAAATTCTAATATTAATATTTAGAAATTTTTATTTAAGAAAGGGCTATTAAAATAATTTTAATATAGAATTATTTTAATACAATATTACTATGGGAAGTATAATTTTCATATAATGATGTGAGTAGTACATTTTTTTTAATATTATGTAAAATAAGCATAATATAATAAATAATATATATTATATTTGAATATTGTACGTATGGAAGATAATTATTCATATAATGTGATATAAGTTGTTAAATTAAAATAACACTTTAACCATGAAAACTAATTGGGAAATTATTTAGAAATAAATAGAACAAAACTTAAAGATTATAAAAGGAATTAAATTACTTGTTCTCTGCAGTCTGCCATAACCCAAAGCCAAAACCCAAATCACGTCTCACTCTTTACCTCCCTAACCCAAAACCCCAAATTGTGTCTCCGTCTTCGGCCTCTCCGTGTCTCCCTTCCTTTCAATGTCCTCCATGTTCTAACCTAATTTCTATTTCTTATGAATTTCTCAATCCTATAAGATTTTCAAAAGTTGTGACAACCATGACTGAGGAGATTCGAGTTTAGGGAAGCAATTCCTTGCTACGGTTATGATTATTTCGTTTTCACTGAATAAAGCGGTAGATTTGGCTCGGGTTAAAGCCGAACGAAGATGCTAAAGAAGCTATTCTGGCCAGGGAGAGAGCTAAGGACGCGTTGGAGCGATTTTTTGCCCTTACCTCCAAGAATGATGAATTGATGAATGGTCTGCACTCTTTGTGAGTTAATATACCCTTTATTTTTTTATGCTATGTGGAATGGCTTGAACTTTAAGAATTTATGTAGATTATATGGTCAGAATTTTCTGTTCTAGTATTGACCAATTAATTTGTATTTGTAGTATTGACCAATTGATTTGTATTTGTGATACTGTAGCTCCATTTGTAATTTATTAGTTCAGTTTCTAAGTTTTAACCCAAATTAGCAACACAATTAACATCAGAATCACAATGAATGTGATTGGTATAGTCGTCCTGGTCGCTGGCCATAGGAGAATGCAAAAATGCTATTATATTATTCTAAGTTTCCAAGTTTGTGATAATTTATTTCTTTTCATGCCCTTCATCAAAAATGCAATTATATGCAATTATATTATTTAACAAATGTCTTTTGAGAAAAATGCAATTGGGTTTATGTTGTAGTTGTTACTAAAAAATTAATTATTAGTTTTTGAAATTATATGCGGAGATATGATATGATATTATTGATTGAATTTAAGTTTGTGATAATTATTTTGTTCCCTGCCCTTCAGCAAAGTGCTGATTTTATTTGTAATGGGTTTTATGCGATTGTTATTAAGTGGATTATGATCGAGTTGTTGACCATTCAATGCAACAATATATGCTATTTTTTCTTCTTCATACCTAGTTATTACAGATATTTTTGTATAATATTTCCTCTATCTTAATAAATTCAGTTGTTTTAATTGTAATGGTTATGTTTTGTTGGTGAGAAAAAAAAATGAAAGAAAGAGAAACTTATTTACAAGCTTTGGTGATGGATTGATTTGTTGATATATAATTGGAAGGGGAAATCAAAATCACACGCATTCTACAACAAATAAGCATGATATAATTATGTACTTGGCTTAAACTGTTTTTGCTTTGTCAATGTGACATAATCATAACTTAGAAAGTTATATTAACTATGGAAATGACTTTGAAAGCTTAAGGATATGTTTGGAGCTTGACAAATCCTGGGGAAAAGAAAAGATACGACAAAATTTGTAGAAATCTATCTTAATGAATCATAATTATATTTATTTATACTTTTTTTAATAAATATGTAAAAAAGAGAAAAAAAAGAAGGTAAGATCTAGTATAGTGTTAAAATTTAGTGTAATGGAAGGTTGAGCTACATCCAACTTTTAGATTTCCTTTTCCATAATTCCCTTGTGTTTTCTGATTTTAGACAGCCAAAGAGAAATTCTTTTTTTGCTTTCAATTCTTATTTTCAGTTAACTTTCCCGTGAAACTGACATCGCAGATTACTTGTCCAACTTTCAGCAGAATAAAACAAGATATCTCTTATTACCATTAACTAATTGGTGGCAAAACAGAGCAAAAACAAACAAAGTATTAAATTTTGATATTATTTATATGATTCTGCTCTGTTTCTGTTATTAATAGTATTAACCTATTGCAGTTATATGCGGTGATAATGTTTGATGCTGGCATAACTTCATATATCTTACCAATTTACTGATGAGAACTTTGACTATTATTGTATTGTGAAGTGGCCAAGGGTCTTCTTGTTTTCCTCTACCATTCTGACACTTATTACACTTCAGTCCTCTCTCTACATATTGGTCTTCGCCATAATGCTACTAGGATCCCTATATACCCACTTCTTTGAGAAATGTTATTGCACATCTTGTGTTGCTTGATACTTTTGGAACTTGGCCTAGTTGTAATTTGAAGGTACTTATCTCTTTAAAGTTTGTAGTGTTCTCAAATTTGTCAAACCCTCAACTTCTGGACTATTTCTCTTATTTGTTAAATAAACTTGGTTTTATCTTATCTTAAGCTAGTTTTGATCGGTGGAAGGTAACTTATTAAACATAACAAGTTATGTGTTTTGTATCTTACAAATCACTAACAAAGGCCTAGGGAGTCCTTATTTAAAATCTATGGCTCTTGTGTAGGCGTGTGTACATTGTTGATATAGTCTAATATTTGTGACTTCCTTTTTCATGCAAGACACGTATATGGATACATCTTTCTTAAGTGTGAGGTATATGTTTTCACTTGTGTTCATTTACCCCTAGTCCTCATTGCCTTTTTATCCTTTAGCTCACACAACTGTTAATTTGCATTGATGGTTTCATGGTGGGCTCTTTCTTTACTTTGTTTTATCTAAAAGGGTGCATTCCATTTTTGTACTTCATTTGTTCAATGATTATTTTGCAATGAATCTTTTCAATGCTTCAACGGTTTCACTACTTTACCAAAAATGACATCTAGGTTTGATTATATTCAGGTAGTATTCTATTTACTTGTCAGTTTCATTTATTTTAAAAAGGAATACTTGAATTAAATTAGAATGTATTTGACTTCACTTTGTATTAGTACAATGGAGTTGTTTCAATAAAGATGAAAGTACTTCTCTACGCTCCACCTTTATTACTCCTCATGCTCAAGGTATGCAATCCGTTTCAATGTGACCCTTATATTTGTAGATGTGTTATATAAGTATTCTAGAAACTATCCATTTTTGACGCTGTTGTAATTTCAGGCTATGAATATTTTTAGGGTGATGTTGGCTTTAGCAGGTGCCACAATAGTGTAGGTGAGCTCTTTGGTGGTATTCTTGCTGGTGAGCTCTTTACTGTTATTTTTATGTGTTTATATATGTGATAATTCCTTTTAAATAATTTGCTTAGTTTTCCTGCTTCTAAGTACTGCCTACGTTCCATAATGACAATCCATTGGAAAGTCAAATTTTCTTTTAAATTTGACTTTTACATGATCAGTTGCCAATATTTGTTCTGGGACAGGGTGCTTTTTTGGCTTATTTTTGGCATTGACAATGGGGTTTCGTGTGTAGCACTTTGTGGAATTCGTTGAGAGTGTTGAAGACCTCTATTCTTTTCCACTTTTACTTTTTAGTGGGCTTATTCTCCTCCTCAGCTGTCATTCTCTTCTTTATAATAAAATATTTGTTGTTTGATTAAAAAAACACTTGATAATCTGATGTGCCTTTTTTACCTAAAAAAACTGACGACCTTTTGTTGCTTTGACAATGACTCCTTTAGATGAGATGGGGTTGGGGAAAACAGTTGAAGTGCTTGCTTGTATATTTGCGCATCGAAAGTCAGCATCGGAAGTCGGCCATGTATCTGATGACATAATGCAAGTTTCTAGGGATCAGAAAAATAACATTAAAAGAATGAAATGGGAGCGTGTTGAATGTGTATGTGGGGCTGTGAGTTAAAGTTCTAAATATGAAGGACTGTGGGTGCAATGTGATATCTGTGATGCTTGGCAACATGCAGATTGTGTTGGCTATTCAGCTACGGATAAAACTTTAAAATCAAGAGAAGTTTCAAAGGATAAAGGGTCCGGAAAGAAGCTAACAGGTAGCTCACAAAAGCTCAAAACAAGTAAGAGAAATACCAAAATAGTAGTTATGGAGGGGGCTCATATTTGCCTGATGTAAAGCAGAAAATAGAGGTGCTGAAGGATGAAATCAGAAACTTTGGTGCGTATGGAGTTCACGTGAAAATAGTTCATGAACATGGTGGTCATTGGCTCATTACTTGCACTTGATTGTGAAAATAGTTCATGCACATGTTCATGTATTTGAGTATTAATTAACTGCATTCTTCTGTTGGTAAGGCTGAGTTTGTTGCTCAGTTCTGCTAGTGTTGTTGTAATAACACGATGATTTTATTTAAAGGGTTGGAATTTATTGGTCATCATCTTGGTGTAATCTTTTTTCTTATTTCTAGATCTATAATTTTATATTTAGTTTTTCATTTAGTCAAAACAACTAATTTTGTCACTATTAGTAAATCTTTTTATGATGAGATATATTGTCACCATAAGTATTCAATCAGTGACATTGAAAAATGTGTCCCCAAAAATAACTCTTTGGTGACAAATTATTTTGTCATATTATTTAAAATATGAAATGACGACAACATAATTGTCATGTTAAATGTATTATTAGGTGACGAATTGTTCTGTCGTCGTTAATTTTCTTATTTTTGGTGACGATAAACACAATAACATGACGAAAGAATAATCATAAATATGACAATATTATCGTCATTAAAATTAGATGATTTAAATAGAGTAACATTTTTTTGTCACTAAAATAATATCATTTAATGATGAAAAAAGATTTTCGTCATTAAATGCACTAAATTTTGATGACGAAACATAATATAGAGTGACAAAAGTTTCATTCAAATAGTGACGCTATTAACGTCACTAAAAGTAATTAATATAGTGACAATGGTGTAGATTGTCACTTTAAGTTAAAACATTTAGTGACGACATCAAATATTATCAAATAAACCTAATACCACGCTCATACGGTGACGGTCTCTGTGACGATCAACACTCATCACCAAATGTTTTAGTGACGAAAAATGAATTTTATGTGACATATTTTAGCGTCATTTTTTGTGTAATTTCTTGTAGTGACCCATGAAATTGTTAAGTAGACCAGTCCCTTATCAAGCTCCTAGAACAACACAAACACATTAGGAAGCCTAGAATCAAGATTTGTCAAAGTGAGGTATAAACCCTAATTTAAAATATGATCTTTAAAGATAAGTTAGATCTTGTGTTTTTGTGTTTTATATGTTGTATGATGTGTTAATAAGTGATCTAGGTTGTTATATTGTGGATCTATAACATCTAGATACACAAAATTGAAGATTTCAAAAATCTAGAAAAACTTGAAAATGTTGTCTGACAGTCGAATGTCAGGCCTCATAGATCGATGACTGTTAAGTGTTTTAGTGTTTTAAAAGTTTGTAGTTGTAGTATGTTATGTGGACTTTGATTTGGAACTTGAATTAGGGTCAGATCATGTATATATTACAAGTTATGGATGGTCAAACCTCGTTGACCGACCATGACTTTACAAATCTAGGTAACCTAGAACTTGCCCAGAAACGTCTGACAAGAAGTTTATGGGCTCGAATTTGTCAGTTGTTTGTTGATATGATTCTGTTATGGTATGTGTTGATGGAAACAACTTCACACACAGGAATGCATACCAGATCTTACCATATAAACTCATATCTTTTTTCATGATAAGAGTTCTTCCTTTCTTCCCTTTCGACCATGTAGTGCCCAGTTTTGATATTTCAGTAAGAATCTGATCGTAGTTTGGGTTGTTGTCTCGCAATTGGACATACTGACAGACTATTGGGGCTCTCAAGTTATAAAACTCATTGATCGCCTTCGAACTGAAATGCACTTTCTTGTCACACACAAATGGTGCCTTATCCTCTACGTTAGCATAAATTCCTTTACTACAGTCACAACTGCAGGGTCCGATTGATCACTAAATATATTACCTTGTTCATTAATCTGTCACCGCATTTGTCCATCAAATGAATCTGGCCTCAAGCCTCTTTCTAGTATCAGTGCCTTTGTTGTGAAATAATCGTATTTGTCAGCCGCATAGGCACTGACAAATAATCATATTTCTTCGCCCTGTTGGCATTTAACCGACATTTTTGGTGCCATGATATCACAATGCTAGTAACAAATGCCCCAAACTTTGTCGTGGTCAATATCTCAAACACTTAGTATGCACAATAACTCACAATACCCAAAATTGAAGAATGAAATCCAAATATGAGGAAAAGCTGATAAGAGTTACTTACCCACACTAATTTATGTACTATGTAATGAACTTGCACTGTTAGTTGACCAATATCTGAGTTTCTCCCTTCCATCCTTGCTTGCAACCCAAAAAATGATGAAACCCTAGGTTTTGAATATCAAAATCAATGGATTTGGTGTATAATAGGTGTGTATATTATGTGGAATGGATGGAATGTGAGTTAGGTTTATATAGAATGGAAGTAGTGATCGAATTTGATGGATATTGTGTGTTAGAGAGGTAGTTCGTGGGTAGAGAGAGGCGTTGGATTCGGTTAGAAGAGATAGAAGTGGACCAGACACGATTCCGTGGAAGGTTTTTAAAACTAATTTTTCGTACCCCTACGGGGGGTATTTTGCCATAAGAAGGCCCGCCGGGGCGGGTTGATACAGAGGCCCCCCCCCAGTCGGGGCAGGCTTGTCAGGCGGCAAATGGACCCGCTGGGGCGGGCATGTATTTTCTTAATGACTTATGAATTTCAGCAATTTTGACTCGCACGCTTTCAATTCTTCATCATCGGTACCTGAAAACCATTAAAACCAAAATTTTAAGTTAAGCACATGGAGTTTGAGAAAGAACGTTGTAAATTACTACACTGACTAACTAATTACCTAAGAATTGCACATTTTTGAACTACGAACTACTAAAATTATTAACTAAAGTACGAATTATGCAATATAAATCTAAAATAGTGTAAATGACAAGAAAAATAGGTTGCCTCTCAATGAGCGCTTATTTTTTAGTCTTTCAGCCTGACTACTCCCTATGTTACGACGTATTGGCAAGAGTGATCGCGATGGCTTGATTATCAATGCCACCACCCTAATAGTGCTTTAGACGCTACCCGTTGACTTTGAACGTTTCAAATGCATTCCTGCTATAGAGTTCAACGGGACCATGTGGGTATACTGTCTTGATGGTAAATGGACCCGACCATCGTGATTTGAGTTTCCCGGGAAATAACCTTAGTCGAGAGTTGTATAATAAGATAGCTTAGATGTGACAACCCGAGAATTCAGACAATTTATTAAAATCTTAAATGATTGATTTAAGGTCAAATATTAGACCTAGACAGAAAATAAGTGTATGCGTTTGATATTATTAGGGTGAAATTTTGATGATTTCAAAATTCTATGAAGGATATAGGTGAATTATTCAGGATTAAGGATTTATGTGATTAAATTCTGTGAATATGGTTATGTATGTGTACTGAATGTGGTTAAGGGTCAAGGGTTGACCAGATGAATTATATATGTGTCAAACCCTAAGTATATATTAAGAACGTCAACGTTCGGTTAGAAAACCCTAACAATTAATAAGAAATCCTAGAAACCGGTTCTGGAAACCCTAGTTTCAGTTCCGGGAGTCCGAAACCCTAATTCAGATATTAAAAACCCTAGATTGGGAATGCAATGATATGTATAAGGTTAAACGTCATTAATATTAAATTAATTAGGGAAAGCCCTAATGAATTATCTAAAATCTTAATTGATTATTTGAAAACCCTAATACCATATCTGAAAACCCTAATTTCAGATTCTGATAAAATGAAACCCTAATCTGGGAATATAACGGAGAATTTTAATGCTTTAGTGATTTAAATTATTAGTCTAATTATGGTAAAGCTTAATTAATTAGCAAACCCTAATTTCTAATTTTTGGAACCCAAATTGTTCCGTCAGAAACCCTAATGCTCAATTGTGGATTTAATTGCTAAAATTAACAATGCTAATTAGGAAACCCTAATCCTAATTATTTCAATTTATGAGTAATTAGAAAACTCTAATCTAATTACGAAATCTAATTTCTAATTTAGAAAATCAAAAATTTTCTATTAGAAACCCTAATTTTTGGGTTATAAACCCTAATTCGTGATTTTGACCTTAATTGCTTAATTAGCGATTGTAATTAGGAAATTCTAATCCTAATTAGCAAGATTGAATTTATAATTAGGAAATCTTAATTATAATTATAGAACCCTAATTATAATTTAGAAATATTAAATTTCTATTTTTTTAAAAATCTAAATTTGGAAATTTTAGGAAACTAAATTGTTAAACTTGAGGGTTTAAACCCTAAACCCTAAAAGTTTTCTAAATCCTAATAAACCCTAAACCCTAAGGGTTTGATAAAATATCAATTTTAGAATTAAAATAGCATGGAAATGACCAAAGTGCCCTTTGTTGTATAATTGAACATAACTTGCAAGAGTTGGCCTAGTGGAGTGGTTGAGCAACCCTAAGCCTAGCTTGTGACTTTTATATCCAGCCATCTCAGCCAAATTGACAGCCAACACTACATTATATCAATTTATATAGATTAGAGAGAGAAATATGCTCACTTTAAATTCATTTTTGCTCCTAACCCTTCTCTCTCTAAAAATTCGGGATTTAGTGTGATATGGATTGGGGAGATGAAACCATATCAAACCCTAACTCTCCATGATCAGCAGCAAAGGATCAGAAATCAAAGATCAAAGTTTTAAATGTATAAAACCCTAATTCTAGAAATTTCATAATCTGGTGTTAGATGTTAGGATTTGTTGTTTAGATATGTGTTAGGGGGTGTCATTTGATGATCTGGGTTGCTAAAACCTAGATCCATATCATCTTGATGCTCGAATTTAAAGATTTATCAAATCTGGAAAATTTTGTATAACTGGCTTGACAGTCGAATGTCAGAGCCTTTAGATTCTTTTGTGTTAATGATTTATGATGTTTAAAGTTGTATATGTGTAGTATGTCATGTATACTATGGTATGGAATTGGAATCAGGTTGCTATCATGTTTAGATTACAAGATATGAACGGTCAAAGACCGTTGACCGAACACAATTTCTGTTTATGGGCAACCCAGAAAAATTTGCAGATTCCCAGAAATCTGACAATGATTTTCTAGGCCTTAGATCTTTCTACTGTTAATGATATTTACCATGTTAGTGTTAGATATGGATAGTATGACATGTGATCTACACAACAAAGCCCTTATAACAACCAGATCAGGATCATGATTGCAAATATTGTTGGTCAAACTTCGTTGACCAATCAGCCTTATGAACTTTCTGGAAAACCCAGAAAGTTCAAAACCCGATTCCTGCTTACTAGTTTGACCGATCCATTTCTTTTAGATTCGGTGTTGTATTGATGTTCTAATGTTATGTCGTTATACCATGTCATGTGATCTGCAATTTTGAACCAATAGATTACATAAAACAAGCCCAGGATGTTATGATTTAAAGCTTCAAAGTAGGCTCCTTGGCTGTTCTTCATTTCTGGGTAACCCAGAAAATGAAGAACATGTCTGACAAGAGTTTTGCATGCCCAGATCTTGTTGTTCGTTTGTTGTATGATCGAGATGATGATTGTTTCATATAGTGTTACATAAACATTACATGATAAACGTTTAACATACCCCAGAAACACTTTTGAATGGAAAATATAAGCGGTCAAATCTACCCACCCGAACTCTGACTATGAAGCTCAAGAACACTCAAGAACACCTATAGCGACAGAAATTGTGGCTATAGGACTTTAGCAACAGTTTTATTTTTTATTTTCTGTAAAATGATTAAAAATTAGAAAAAAATTAGTTTTTAATTATTAAAAATACATAATAAATTATGAAAAATTATTTTAAAGTCTGAAAAATAGTTTTTAACTATTTTGAGTATATTTTGAAAATATTTAATATTTTTGGAATATAAATGGTATTTATTTATTTAATTATAATATTAAATAAATGATTTAAAAATAGTTTTAATTCATGAAAAATTATTTTTATGATAAAAGAAAATATTTTAAGTTATTTTTGATGACTTTTAATATTTTGGGATGAATTTCATTAATTAATCAATATTAATGATAATTAGTTTATTTAATAACTATATTAAATAAATTAAGGAAAAATGGAATTAATGCTTCATAAATTATATAAAAATGATTTAAGTGATATAAAAATATTTTAAGTTATAAAATATAACTTTTGATATTTTGGCATGAAAATATTAATATTTTAATATTAATAGCAATTATCGGATAATGGATTTAAGTTTTTAAAAATTATATAATTATGATTTTAAGGTATTAAAAATACTTTGATATATTATAATTATATTATAATATTATGTAATAATTTTCATTAATATTTTATACTAAATTAATATTAATAATTAAGGAATTATGTGGTATTTAATTCATTTAAATACGGTTTTAAGGATTGAAATTTTTTGATAAATGATATTAATTATCTGAAAATTATTATAAGTCTTTAAAAATTATTTTAACTGATAAGATAATTATCTGGGATAATTGTTAAGTGTTTAGGAAGAGTTTAATTGAACTTAAACTCGATATAAGTCCGACTAGACCGTCGGGATGTTAGAATTGTGTCGGGTTCAACTCAAACTGCAATAGTTTGACTTGATACCTAGTCTTATGTGTGTTATAGACTGATAGGCTTATGTGGTAATGTGTTTAGGTTATTCTGTGGATATAAATATAACAGTATTATACTGTGATTATATTATTCTAATATTGGAGATCTATATTATTAATATTAGGTCTTCGGATAAAGCGTTATAAATTGCGTTGCGGTAATCAACGGTTCAGGCAAGTTTTCTTTGTACTTAACTCTAATAAGAGTGTTTTATTCAAGCTTATGGTTAATCATTGCTGATTGCCATGAAAATTGTACTCTGTACATCTTGCATGTATAAGTCAGGTATGAAAGGCTGATCACCTTCATTATCAGTTGGTTCAGAAATGTTTGTTCATGTATAAAACTTGTTCAGTCTAAAGTTTGTTCGTGCTAGTTCTTAATTATATTGATGAATTATAGCTTGCTTATTATTCACACTCTTCAATCATGATATATCGTTATATTATTGTATTTAAACTTGATGGGCAACTTTCATGCTCACCCTTGCTATATCACGATAAAACATTGCAGATAAGGCGAATGCGTTCGGATACAGGAAAAAGACAATGCCAAGTTTAACTTGGGATATAAAGTGCAGCTAGTTTGTAATAGCGTATTTTGATAAATATTGTTGTGTAATAGATACTTTATGAATTGTGTATTAAGTTAAGGTTACTCGACCTTAGGGAATAGTGTGTAATGTAATGTATAAACAATTTATGTTTATATCTTCCGCTAATAGTTATAGAAATAGTATACCGGATCCGAGGTGATTTGGGACCTGGATTCGGGGCTGCTACATTAGACCGGTTCAAACTTCCTCTGCAAAATTTTTTGATCGTGCCACTTCTTGACCTTTTCCTTATAAAGCTTAGATTTTTCATATGCTTGCAGTCAAAACTCATCTAGGTCATTAAGTTGCAAAACTCTTTTCTCGCCTGCAACTTTTTGATCAAAATTTAACTTCTGAATGGCCCAATATGTTTTGTGTTGAAATTCCACTGGGAGATGACACGATTTTCCATAAACAAGTTGATACAGAGATATCCCAATTGGTGTCTTGTATACTATTCAAGCCCATAGAGCGTCATCCAATTTCAGATACCAGTCCTATCTATTCGAATTCACCACTTTCTCTAATATTCGTTTCACTTATCTATTTAAAACTACATCTTGGCCACTCGTTTGGGGATGATAAGCCATTTCAACCCTGTGATTAACTCCATACTTTGCCAAGAGAGATGTAAAGAACTTATTGCAGAATTGACTTCCTTCATCACTTATAATTGCTCTTGGCGTGCCAAATTTCGTGAAGATGTTTTTCTATAGGAACTTCAAAACCACTTTGGCATCATTCGTAGGGAGTACTGCGACTTCAACCCACTTCGATACATAGTCTACCGCTAACAAAATTTATAGATTGTTGCATAAAGGCAAAAAAGGTCCCATAAAGTCGATTCCCTATATATCAAAAATTTCAACTTCTAAGATTGTGTTGAGTGGCATCTCATTCCTTTTTCAAATATTACTCACCCTTTGACATCTATCATAACTTTTTACAAACTGGTTGGCATCCTTAAATATAGTTGGCCAATACAATCCTGCCTGAAGCACCTTTGTCGATGTTCGCTCACTTCCATAGTGTCCCCCATACGTAGATGTGTGGCATGCATGAAAGATGTTTTTAACTTCATTATGGGGGCACACATCTACAAATCATCTTGTCCGCACATTGTCTGAAGAGATAAGGCTCATCCCACATGTATCACTTGACATTATATAGGAACTTCTTTTTCTGCTGACGTGTCAAATCTGGACGAAGGATCTTGCTCACCAAGTAATTAGAAAAATCAGTATACCATGGAAATTAAGAATTTACTGCAAATAACTGTTCATCTGGAAATGACTCATTGATCAAACATTTATCTGCCTTGTCCTTGTCTAGATTTTCCAATCTCGAAACATGATCAGCTACTTGATTTTTTGTCCCCTTCCTATCCTTGATTCCTAAATCAAACTATTTGAGGAGTAGAATCCATCGAATAAGCATAGGCTTTGCATCTTTCTTGGAAATTAGATACTAAATCACCGAGTGGTTTGTGTATACCACAACCTTTGTTCCTATCAGATATGCTTAAAATTTATCAAAGGCGTACACGACCGTAAGTAACTCCTTCTCAATAGTTGTGTAGTTTAATTGAGCATCCGTGAGGGTTTTACTTGAATAGTATATGGCATAAAAGATCTTTTCTCGACGTTGTCCCAAAATAGCCCCTATCACTTAATTGATAGCATCACACATCAACTCAAACGACATTGTCTAATCCGGTGCTATGATCACAAGAGTTGTTGTTAACTTCTTTAACTGTTTAAAAGTTGTTAAACATTCTTCATCAAATCTGAAAATTACCTCTTTCTCTAATAGACTACATAGCGGTTTTGCAATCTTTGAGAAATCTTTGATAAACCGACGGTAGAATCCGGCATACCCGAGGAAACTGTGAATTCCTTTAACTGAGGTCAGAGGAGGAAGATTCTTAATAGTTTCCAACTTTGCCCGGTCAACTTCCAAACCTTTCACAAAGACTTTATGCTTGAAGATAATTCCTTCTTCGACCATGAAATGGCATTTTTCCCAATTCAGCACAAGATTGGTTTCCATGCAGCGTTTCAATACCATCACCAAATTCTGAAGAAAACTATCAAAGGTATTCCTATATACTGAAAAGTCGTCCATAAAAACTTCAACATTACGTTCCACCATGTCTGAAAATATAGTCATCACACATCTCTGGAAGGTTTCCGGTGCATTGCACAACCCGAATGACATCCTCCTAAAAGCAAAGATGCCATATGGCACGTGAATATAGTCTTCTCTTGATCTTCAGGATCAATGACGATCTGGTTATACCCTGAGTACCCGTCCAATAGGCAATAATACTCATGCCCGGCCAAACAGTCTAACATATGATCGATGAAAGGTAGAGAAAAGTAGTCTTTTCGGGTTGCCTTGTTAAGCTTCATGTAATCCATGCACACCCTCCAGCCGGTCACTTTCCTCGTCGGTATCAATTCATTGTCATCGTTAGTCACAACTGTCATTCCACCTTTTTTCGGGACACACTGAACTGGGCTTACACATGAACTATTTGAAATAGGGTAGATTATCCTATCATCCAACCATTTTAGAATCTCTTTCATGATTGGATTGAGCCTTCTTTGTTATTCCACTATCGGTTTTGTATCCTCTTCCAAGAGTATCTTGTGCACACAAAATGAAGGGCTTATTTCCTTGATGTCAGCAATTGTTCATCCTATTGTAGACTTGTACTCTTGAAGTACCCTCAGAAACTTACTTTTCTGTAAATCATTAAGTGCAAATGCAATAATAACAGGTAAAGTATCAAAATTACCCAAAAACGCATAACTGAGGTGTTTAGGAAGAGGTTTTAGCTCAAGAGTGGATGGTTCCTCAAGTGAAAGTTTCATTCGTGCTGATGCTTTCTATTCTGTATGTAATGGCTCGAATGGCACCTTGAATCTACTCACTCTAGGAAATGCATCCAAAATATGCAAATAGTCCACAAATTCTGGATCATCCAAGTCGGTATCCCCCACTAAAGTGTTTTCCAATAGATCCTTTCCCAAACCACTAATCAAGTCCTCATTAACCATCTTTACGATCACATCCATTCTGAAACACTCTTCATCATCTGTAAGGAATCTCATGGCTTTGAACACATTAAACTTCACCTCTTGGTCTTGTACTCTCATCGTTAACTCCCCTTTCTAAACATTAATGAGAGTTCTCCCAGTAGCCAAGAATGGTCTCCCTAAGATAATTAGGATGTTCTTATCTTCTTAATAATCCATGATGATGAAATCCGCTGGGAAGATAAACTTATCCAACTTTACTAGTATATCATCAACAATCCCTCTCAGATAAGTAACTGATCTATCCACCAACTACAGTGAGATGTTTATAGGTTTCAGTGCTGGCAAAACCAACTGAGTGTACACAGATAATGGAATGAGGTTCACACTCGCACCCAAATCACACAAACATTTGTTGAAGGCCATGTTCCCAATTGTGCAAGGAATGGTGAAACACCCCAGATCCTTCAACGATGCAACTTTCTCTGTAATATCGCACTACATTCCTCTGTTAATTCAATAGTCTCATAATCTTCTAACTTCTACTTCCTTGACAAAATACCCTTCATAAACTTTGCATAGCTCGACATCTGTTTTATTGCTTCTACAAATGGAATATTAATCTGCAACTTCTTGAAGATTTCTAAAACTTTGAGAACTATTTATCCATCTCCTGCTTTTGAACTCTCTATTGAAATGGTGGTGAAGGATAGACAAATGGCTCAACATCTGCCTGATTCTTATCCACTTGCATGTCTTCACCCTGCTTCTCTTCAACTCACTTTTCTTTTTTTTTTCTTTCACATCTTTCTTTGGCCATTTTTTTGCATTTTGTCCCTCAAGATGTTTTCCACTTCGTAATGTGATTGCTTGACACTGTTCATGATTCCTCGGATTCTTCTCTGTGTCACTTGGTAAAGTCCCTTGAGGCTTGTTATTCAATGCTAACGCAAGATGTCCCATCTGATTTTTCAAGTTCTTAATCATCGTTGCTTCTGTTTTCATAGCTGCCTCATTAATGGATATGTATTTCAATAACAACTCTTCCAAATCTGACTTTTTCTCTTGATGTGGAGCTGTCTGTTGATGCTAATTTTGGAAACCGGGGGGGGGGGGGGATAAGATTATCGTGGAGCTTGCTGAATTTGGTTGTTGCTCCATGAAAAGTTAGGATGGTTTCTTGTCCCCAGGTTGTAGGTATTTTGGTATGGATTCAGAGGTATTCTGTTATAACTACCTACAAACTTAACTGTTACAGGATTGATGGCACACTGCTCAATTAGATGTTCACCCGCACAAAATTCCCACACATACGCCACCTGCTAAACCCGTGCACCCGTGAGGGCATCCATCTTCTTTGATAATGCTGAAATTTAAGCCGCTAAAGCTGTCACTCTATCTACTTCTAACACCCCAGCTGCCTTAGGTTATGCCATTCTTGCTGTGGGCCATTGGTAGTTGTTAGCCGCTGTTATCTCAATCAGATCATACTCTTGCTCAAATCTTTTAGCCATAAAAGCTCCCCCAGATGCTGCATCAATACTAGTATGAAGATATCCATTCAGCCCATTGTAAAATGTGTTCATCTGCAACCAGTTGGGTAATTCGTGATGCGGCCATTTCCTTAGCAATTCCTCGTACCTTTCCTAAGCTTCATACAGAGACTCCCCATGCAGCTGTTCGAAAGTTGTAATCTCATTCCTCATCTTTTGAGTCTTTGCCGGTGCAAAATAATTAGCTAAAAACTTCTGAGCAAGGTCATCCTAAGTAGTGATTGACCCTTGTGGCAGTGAATGTAACCAGCTCTTCACCTTATCTCGCAGTGTGAACGGAAACAAATGAAGCCTAACTGCATCATCAGATACCCCGTTGTATTTGAAGGTATCATAAATCTCGAGAAAACTCATATGGAACTCATTTGGGTCATCATTAGCCAATCCCCCAAACTGTACTGAATTCTTTATCATCTGAATTGTCCCGGCTTGATCTCAAAATGGTTTGCAGCTATCGTAGGCCTGGTAATGCTTGACTGAATTTCAGTAACCCTGGGAGTAGCATAATCCCTAAGTGTTTTTTGATCCTCTGTTGCCATACTTTCTTACTTATCAAAATTCTCTCAAGTTTCTTTAATCCACTTACTAAGCCTTTGGAACCTTCGTTCGATGTCGTCCTCGTGAGGAAACAAATCTAGTTTCTTTGATCTAGTTTGCATACACTAAGTAAGAGAACCTGAAATAAGAAATAACAAAAACAAAAAAGAATTTTTTTTAAAACAAAAACTTATCTAATTAAACTGATATTGAAACTAATAAAATCAATAACTAATCCCCGGCAACGACGCCAAAAACTTGTTGGATGTAATCTAATTGAGCACATCACGCAAGTATACGTGATCAACAAGTAATATAATGATAAGTTGAGTATCGTTCCCAACGAGACAAGTATCAATTTTAATCTAACAATTACCATCTATGTATTATTTCAATTTTATTAAACTAATCAAATTTATGATTGAAAATAATGAAAAACTAATAAATAAAAATCAAACAAATCAACGCAACTAATTACCGCAAATTTTAATTAGATAATGGAGAAATAAGTCTACAACTTCACTTTATACTTCACTTAGATTATCACACTTCTTTTCAATCCAATTAACTTTTCCAGTTCATTAATCAAGAACGCAAAAGTAGAATTAGCCATCTCTCAATGCACTAAAACCATATCAACTTAAATCCACAAATGATATAATTAAGCCAAACACCCTAATTAACTAATTCACTATATCTCTATATGAATTATAATTAAAGAAGGTTAAAATCCCAAGTTCTTACACTATTACATGCGATGTTAGGTATATCTCTATCCTAAACATACATCATGAATTCCATCAAAGCGCAGAAATCATAAACACATGCTTTTATGACTAAGTCTAGATTCATATCTCATCTCTCGAATCCATACAAATCCACATTAAATTGGTGATCAAGCAATTCATAAGTTATGCACAAATCATAAAAGATGAACTAAAAATAACTTCATTGAATCGAATTAAAGCATGATAATCATCGTTACACTTAAAGATCCATTGTATGCTCAATAAGATAATTTAGTTCATAATTAATAAATTAAACATTGAATAGATTAAAGAAAACATCATCCTAATTACATAAACTGAAATTAAAAGAACAAGAATAGTATAGAACCACAATTCTCCTCACTCAATTTTGTAATCTTCGTGAACCTTTCTCCCTTGCTTTGATCCTCAAAGAATCTTCACAAATTAGGATTTCAAAGTTGAAATTGATGATTGATTGATGAATGTATGAATTGAATTGCCTAAGTCTCTGTAATAGCAGCTAATTACGTCCTTAATCCAGTCCTAATCGAAACCAAAGTCATTCAGTCCATGCCACAACATTAGTAGAATTGCAACAGAACTTGTGACGCCCCCAAATTTAGACCACACTTGTCTCAAATTTGGTTGTCACGTACGAACTCAAATAATAAATCAATATCTTAGATAGCGGGATAATAGAATAAATTACATTGAAATAATATAATTATCCTTGTCCCAAAGTCTCGCAACCGTGACTAATACAATACATCTTAAGCTGAACATAACTCAATACAAAAAAGTTCTGCAACTACCACATAATAATGCATTCCTAGCATTATTTAAATAACTACTCCAAAGCTTTCTCTTTACCCTTGTCCTTGCCAGAGGGTTCACCACGTTCTGCCTTCACTGAAAAGTTTATGGAAAGCAAGGATGAGCAACAATTTTGCCCAGCAAGTAATATAGCAAAAGGGTAATAAATATAGTTTTAAATTTCTCAAGGGTTTATCAATAATGATAGTTCAAGATAGCAAGAAGTATCGATGATTATAAACAATAATCGCTAAGGATAGAAAAATATCAATAATATTCAACAATTAAATCAATTTAAGATTTCAAAGTAATAAATACTAAGCAGTCACTAAGGACTATGAACTTCTCCTAGAATTAACAGTAATAGACTGATAATTCTACAAAACGAGTACAATAGGTGATCAGCCTAAAGTACCCTATGTCATCCATAACATTTAGTCTTTCTCATATGCACACATCGGTTCCCCGATAATATATATAATTCCCCTACCAAGAGGGTTGTTCTTCTCAGTTATAAGAGTCCGCACCAAGTTAATTTGGTTTTGATAGCTTTCGATCAAATATCAATAGTCAAGTCGAATCAATGTCTTAAAAAGTTTCTTTCATAATATATATATGAACAATTATCGTTCGAATCAAAGTTTGAAATTTCATTACGAAGTATTGTTCCTTCAAAGTTCTACTTGTATGATCAATAATTGCACAAGTTTAATAATGCTCAATAAAGAGTAAGGTTCGAGTACTTGCCTCAAGCGTAGTTTACCAAATATAGCTTATCAACACTCGTTCGAATCCTAACACAATATAGTTACACGTATAGGATATTCATTAGTTACATAAACTCACATATGTAAGTTCAAAAGTACACATAAACGTCTTACGTAGTTGTAAACTTTATATATACTACATCACATATCCTACATCCTCATAGCATAAATCAGATTGTATGACACCACAAAGTCCAATAACTTGGTTTCAAATCATTGCTTTATATTTTGCAAATATTTTTCTTGAACTTCACATTTGAAATTTATAATCATTCGTTAAATATTTAACTCTAGCATCTATCATGTTTCTTAACACATTGGATATCACACTAGTCATATAATATAAGTTAACTTAACCGTACATGCATGCTTTGAACATCATATTACAAACATAATCTAGACTTGACTGCAGGATGGTGCAGCTGCGCCCTAGGCTAGGCTTAGGGATAGCGCAGCTGCACTGTCCCCTGGCCAGACCAGGGTTGAGCCTTGCATTTCCTATTTCTGTCCCTTCCTTTAGTATGCTCAAATAATCACACTTCACATACAAACATGCTAAAGTACTTTATATAAGTGTATGATCATCTTGAGTTTACTTTTACATGGTTTTAGTTTACGATTTCCATGGAATATAAGCATAAAGAGGTCATGTAATTACCATGCATTATAACTTTGGCCATATGTCTACATAGAGAGGTCACACAATCTGTTAATACACATGCTCATAGTGTTCATATCATTTATTCATAACTAGCACTGTTTAGCACTTTAAAACATGCTTTAAACTCATGTTTGATTTAGTTATCATTATGTCCAATACATACGAATCATTTTTAAAGCATAATAAACATAAACATGACATCTTAAATCTTTAGAATCTAAATACTCATATAATATAACTTAGTTTTGAAACAAGTTCAAGGTTTCCTTTGAAATCACTTTAACATGAATGATGCAATATAACACTTACAAGACAACTTTAAAACTCTTATCATATGTAACTAAGTCATGTTAACATCTTTTCAAGATCAGAACCTACATCATGTAGCATTCATGTACATTAACTTTAACATATCAAGCTTTTCTTTTAAAATATTTTCTAACACAAATCTTAACAAGTTGGTCATGGATACAATAACTATTAATCATATATCATGCTTATTTAGGTTCTAAATCAGTCATGTGCGTGTGCTACTAAGTTCAGAATTTGTAGAGCATTTATTACATCAAAGTTTGTTTTCAAAACTTTAAGTTTTTATTACAAAACTCTCACTAAATCATGTTGATAACTTCATACTACATAAGAAAGCTTTATATCTCATGTTATACCACTTTTAAGGTATATATTTAAGTTATAATACCAAGTTCACAACACATAGCATAACAAAAACCACTAACTGATTCTGGGGTACGGCGCAGCTGCACTGTACCCATGTATAAAATGGACGCAGCTGCGCCATGCCTGGAACAAAAATAGTGAGATACTCTGTTTTATAGAGCATCAAATATCCTTCATTTTTATTGGTTTAAACATGCTCAATTCATCATTAAAGGTTCCATACATGTAAACATACTTCATAAGCACATGATAGCTTTTTAATTCATATCAATTGACAGAGAATTCTAAGAAATTTCAAGAACTTGGCAAAACCCAACTAAGTACAAAAGTTAAGATTTTTATACCTCTTGAAGCTTAATAAACTTAATTTCTTCCTTTTGAGATTGCTAGCCTCTTCTTTGGACAACAACCACTCAATCTCAATTTATCAGAGTTTCAACAAACCAAACAAGCAACGTAAAAACTAAAAATGGACTACTATTTATAGAGGAAACTTGGACTGGGCATTGGAATTACATTGGGGTTGGAATCCATGGTGCATTGGAAGGAAACATTGGTTAATTAAGATAAGTTAAACTACCCAACACCAGCCATCTTCTAGCCAATGAGTACAGGCTTGGAAGTTATGTAATTTAGGCCATAGGTTACTATTCATGCACTGTTGGAGCAACTGATGAGTTAAATTTCTAGCAGCGCGATTAACTAGTTCAATTCAGATACTTTACTTCCCAAAAATGAATTTTAATGTACAATTGTTACTATATTAGGAAAATTAGGGATTATTTTTGTACTCATATCATATAATCCATGTACATTAGTTCACATAATATAATATTTAAAATATGTGTGGACTTAATTTAATTGATCACTAATAATTTAATATCTCCTTTTTGCTATTAATCACCCATTGGTATAGAACTAAATATTTTAATATTACATCTTTATTTACTCCCATACTTTAGAGTACACATTTAATTTTCAGCTTGAGGATTTTCATTGGCAAAGTTCTGTTTTTGCTTTAGATCCTTCCCTTCCTTCTCATCAATAACCTTCAGCTTGGAGAGAAGAGGATTGTGGGCATCAGGAGATTCATAATATGTCTTTTCTTGAGGACTAGAATCAAAGGCTATAGGAGATAAAGAATTTGTAGTTGCCATAGGAGTAGTAGCCAATGGAGGGGACAAGATAGCAGAGAGATATGGATAGAGATGGAAGCTGATGAAGGACTAGGGATGACACCTAGGCCAGTAGAAGGGGTCAGAGTGGTATTTCCAGTAGAAGGGGCTTTGGGAACCCATTTGAAGTTTGCCTTAGGACATTTAAGATGAGAATGTCCAAAAACTTGACAGGAAGGACAAGAAGGGGGGCGACTTTGGTATTCCACATCAACATTGACAGACATCTTCTCATGATTCTTTGAGTTGATCACAATAGCTTTAATAGAGGAAGGAAAGGAGGATGAAGCAGAAATTTCAATACAAACTCGAGCAAAGGTCATGTACTCATTCTTGGAGGTCATCTCATCCGAAAACAAAGGTTTCCCAATAGCGCTAGGAAGGTAGCTAATACATTCATCAGACCAGTAGGATAATGGGATCTGGCTAAGCTTTACCCAAATAGGATAAGTGGCACAATCCAATTTAGAGAACTCTACCCCCTCGTGCCATTTATGGAGCACAATAGATTTTGAGGCAAAATGCCATGGCCTAGATGCAAGGATGTTATCTCGCTCAGGAATAGAGTTGAACTTGAAGATGTAGTAACCCTTACTATGAAGGAAAATCTTTGATAAGCCAAGGTTACCCAAAAGTCTTCTGGCTATTGGTTCAACAACCTTGTAAGGAAGAGTTGAGTGAAGAAAGTATCCAACTAAGCTTGAGGACCAAATCTGGTTCCCACGTATAAGTAACTCATCAAGGGGTTGGACAAGGATGTCACCATTAGAAGTAATAGGAGGGTGAAAAGAGAGAGATCTTGAGGACTTCCCAGCATTCTGTGAGACCACATTACTCCAAGTTTTAGGCATACCAGAAGTTGGACTTGATAAGATTCACCTTCTTCAGCAATAGATGGGGCTTGCGCGTTACAGTTTAGGGGAGCCCCAAGCTCCATCCCTATTCCATGGTTCAACAGACCAGCTTTGGTAGTCCCTCCCCCAACTAGGGCAGAAAGAGGAGGACTTTGAACGAACACCTTCTGGCCATTACCAAAATCAGATAATGTAATGCCCCCAAATTCAGGTTCTTAAAACCTGAATTCAGTGCTTTATGATACCATTTCTATGAGCGAAAATAATACTAATAATAATAACAATAATATAAATATCAAACTTAACTTACATTTATTAGAGTCTAATCCCAAGTACGCAACCTTTACTATAACTCTTTACATGATAGATAATACATATCATTATCTTAATACAGTCTAACTATTACAAAAGATACCATAAAACATATTCTGTTTGCTTTCCTTTTCGCTTGATCTTGTCTGAACCTTCAGGTTGATCATGCTTAGGTGAAAACATTTAAATTTAAAACAAGAATGAGCATTTGGGTGCCCAGCAAGTAATAACAATTATAAATATAATTAGCTGAAAGAATTAAATATTTTCTTTATACATCACTTCTACAACGAATTAATAGTTGTGAAGTAAACTGAACAATAATAATAACATAACAATTCTATATCAAATTTTTGAAACTACGTATTGACTATATATATAGGGTAGTCGACATACTATGACCATTATTTTCTATTTTTGAAAAGGTTAGACATAACTTCATCTGCAAACCGTCATAACTTACGGGCACGAGGGTGTACATCCCATGGACCCTGTATTGATCAATACTACATCCAAGAACGATATCATCATTCATCTTTTCTGCCTTGGGCGCATAAAAGTTTTCCCTTGATCAAGATGTTCATACGTAGTATGGAATCTGAACCAAAACAATTTGATTGGATACAAAAAAGGTTTTATCATATTCAACGATATTTCTAAATCTGTGTCTAGATGATCAAATAACATAGGGGTATATATATATATATATATATATATATATATATATATATATATATATGACACTTGAATAACCATATTTAGAAATTAACGAACAGAATATATGTCTGAATTACAATATAGTACCATGTTGATAATCAATGATCGGATATAACATATATAACAATAGGGTTAATAATCTAGTACAATAATAATATAATTCTGAATATTCTTACTCATATCCATTGCATAAAGAAAATGCAAAGGTAGGATACTTGCCTGGTCTGCTGTTTACAATACGCAACTTAGTTTTATCTTTTATACCAAAACCTATCATTAATAAGATCATTCGTTCGATTAGAATAACATACTATAACACATATCACTACTTATTGCAGTCAGCACATAACCTAATCACATTGTCACACATATCCAACATTCATTGAATCATAAGCAAACATTAATACAATCAAAATATCTAAGTCCAGATCAATTTCTAAAATATGTCGGTGTACCGACAGCCTTATCGGGTAATTATCGAGTCTAAGACTCTATTCTAAAGTCCCATAACTGTAAATATCAGTCATATTATTTTTAAATAATTTTTAAACATTTATTATAATTTATCACGAATTTTTAAACACCTGAATCATCATTAAATGATTTAAATATTAAACAATTCTATTATCATTAACATTTAATTACTATTAAACTATTAATGAAACAATTGCCAAAATATTAAAGTTATTTATAACAACTTAGAATATTTTTTAAAGTATTTATATTACCCTTAAATAATTTTTAACGCAATTAAAATCATTTTTAAATAATTTACCATTAATATTAAAATATTAATGTATTATCTATCAAAATATTGAAAGTCATTAATTATAACTTAAAATATTTTTAATTCATTTCTATCCTTTTTAAATGATTTTTAAATTAATAAAACCATTTTTAAACTATTTATTTAATATAATTATTAAGTAAACTTAATATCATTTATTATTAAATTAATATCATTAATATTAAATTATTAATAAAATTATCCTTTAAATATTCAAAGTTATATTTTATAACTTAAAATATTCTTTAACACTTCATTTTCATTTAAAATGATTTTTATAATATTGAAATAATTTTTAAACTAATTTATTTAATATAATTATTAAATAACTTTAACATCATTAATAGTAAATAATTAATGAGATTTACCTTTAAATATTGAAAGTTATATTTTATAACTTAAAATATTTTTAAAATCTTTATTTTCATTTAAAATGATTTTTTTAATATTAAAATCATTTTTAAACTAATTTGTTTAATATAAGTATTAAATAAATCTAATATCATTAATATTAAAATATTAATATTTTTCATGAGAAAATATCAAAAGTTATATTTTATAACTTAAAATATTTTTACAATCTTTAAATCATTTTTATATGATTTTTAAATCATAAATTCTATTTTTATAATTTATTTAATGCATTTATTAAATAACTTAATTATCGTTAATATTAATTTATTAATAAAATTTCATCACAAAATATTAAAAGTTATTAGAGATAACTTAAAATATTTACTTATACCATAATAAAATTTTTAAATGATTTTTCATGTATTAAAATCATTTTCAAATAATTTATTTAATATAATAATTAAAGAAATTAAATGCCCTTAATATTCCAAAAATATTAAATATTTACGAAGTATATTAAAAATTATTAAAAACTAATTTTTAGACTTTAAAATATTTTTTAGGAATTTATTTTATATTTTCATAATTAAAAACTATTTAATACTAATTATATAATAAAATATAATTTTTTGAAATAAAGTGTCACTAAAGACTGCCTATAGCGACAGAACCGTCGCTATAGGTGTTCTTCATGTTCTTGAGCCTGCCCAGAAATTCATAGACAGCTATCAAGGTTACCAGTTTGACCATAAATGGATCGTAGATCATTATATTTCTGGGTTATAAATTTAGCTAATGTTGTATTACTCATGTAGTACTACAACTCTAAACAAGTTTCATGACCAAATCCTAACACAATAGCAAGATTTAATCTACAGAAAACCTTGTCAGACGTGTTCTTGAGTTTCTGGGCTGCCCAGAAACTCAAGCAGTCTCAAGGGTCCTTTTTTGAGCCTCGATTAATCCGGTGTTTGGTCATTACAATGTTGTTCTTATGATCGAAACATGTAGTCCACATGGCAAAGAATACATAGGCATCAACAAATCAGTTCAAGTATGTGACAACCCGAGAATTTAGATAATTTATGAAAATCTTAAATGATTGATTTAAGGTTAAATAATAAACCTAGACAGAAAATAAGTGTATGCGTTTGATGTTATTGGGATTGAATTTTGAGGATTTCAAAATTCAATGAAGGATATAGGTGAATTATTCAGGATTAAGGATTTATGTGATTATGTTCTGTGTTTATGGTTAACAATGTGTTTAGAATGTGGGTAAGGGTCATGGGTTGATCAGATAATTTACATCTGTGATAAACCCTAAGTATATATTAGGAACGACAGCGTTCAGTTAGAAAACCCTAACGTCTGATAAGAAACCCTAGAAATCGGTTCTGGAAACCCTAGTTTCAGTTCCGGGAGTCCGAAACCTCAATTCGGATATTGAAAACCCTAGATTGGGAATGCAATGCTATGTACAAGGTTAAACGTAGTTAATATTGAATTAATTAGGGAAAACCCTAATGAATTATCTAAAATCTTAGTTGATTATTTGAAAGCCCTAATATCAGATCTGAAAACCCTAATTTCAGATTCTGATAAAATGAAAGCCCTATTCTGGGAATGGAAAGGATAATTATAATGTTTATGCGGTATTAATTAAGTATAATTAGGGTAAAGGTTAATTAATTAACAAACCCTAATTTCAAATTTTGGAACCCTAATTGTTCCGTCAGAAACCCTAATGTTCAATTGGATTTAATTGCTAAAATTAGCAATGTTAATTAGGAAACCCTAATCCTAATTATTTCAATTTAGGAGTAATTAGAAAACTCTAATCTAATTACGTGATTTAATTTCTAAATTAGAAAATTAAATTTTCTATTAGAAAACCTAATTATTGGGTTATAAACCCTAATATGTGATTTTGACCCTAATTGCTTTTCTAGCGATTGTAATTAGGAAATGCTAATTCTAATTAGCAAGAATGAATGTATGATTAAGAAATTTTTATATAATTAGAAAATTCTAATTATAAATTAGAAATATTAATTTTCTATTTTTATAACCGAAATTCGGAAATGTTAGAAATTAAATTTGGCAAAGTTAAGTGTTAAAACCTAAACCCTAAAATTCTCCAAACCCTAAACCCTAAGGGTTTCATCAAATGCAAAATCTAGAAATAAATGAAAATGACAAAAATGCCCCTTTTGTGCATTTTTATTAGTAGCTTGTAAATCTTGGCAATATCTTAGGTGGTTGAACAACCCTAACCCTAACCTAGCCTAGCATTTGACTTATTATCCAGCAACTCAGCCTAATTCAGCAGATTCATGCATTTGCAACATGATATTAATAGATTTAGAGAGAGAAAAAGACACTTGACATTTCATTTTTCTCCAAGCCTTGTCTCTCTCTATATTTTCGGGAGTTAGAGTGAGAAAGTGTAAGAAATAAAACCATGATCAAACTTTAGCAATCCAATAACATGAATCAAAAGTCAGAAATCAAGATCAAAGTTCAAAAGAGGTATAAACCCTAAATTTTGAAATTTATGATTTTGATGTTTAATGTTGTTGTTTGTTGGTTATATATGTGTTATAAGGTGTCAATTAGAGATCTGGGTTGTTGGATCATGGATCCATAACACCTAGATGCTCGAATCTAGCAATTTAGAAAATCTGGAAATTTGGAAAAATTTGAGTCTGACAGCCTTATGTCAGACCTCGTAGATCTTTGTGTGTTAGATGTTTAGTGTGTTTGATGTTATATATCTATTCTATGTCATGAGATCTTTCATTTCCAACTTGAATCAAGTCCAGATCTTGTCTAGATCTTAAGTTATATGCAGTCAAACGGCGTTGACCGACGTTGACTGGCCAAGAATCTGGGTAAACCCAGAAACCCAGATTTCTGACAACGTTTTTGCAGGCTCTAGATCTTGCTGTGTGTTACTGTTTTGGCCACGTTTTTGTGTTGATATTGTAGCCTGACATGAATACTACATGTTAAAGTTTTTAGATCACTTTGATTCGTAACCAAACCGTATAAAATATGTGGTCAAACGTGGGATGAAAAACTGCTCAAGAACATTTCTGGGTAACCCAGAAATGTTCAAGAACAGTTTTTCTTGTCTACTTTGACCGACTTAAATATTGAGCTGGTGATGTTGTTAGACTAATCTGATGTTCTGAAATTATACTCAGACATCAAGACTATAAGTGTGAATCTTTATATCACACAAACGATAAATAGACTGTAAGTTATAAGGACCCAAACTAGGTACCTATGAATCTGGAAAACCCAGAAAGGCGAAGAACAGCTCTGACAATGATTTCTGGAGCCCAGATCTTACTGATATGTTGTTGTTTGGTCATGAAATGAGTTTGTAGTTGCAGTACTACATGAGTACTACAATCTGAAAGTCTTAACGAACCCATAAATCGAACATAATACGGATTAAAAAGCCAGTCAAACCAGCCCCTCACACATTAATTTGTCAGTGTTCTTGAGTGAAGAACACCAATGGCGACAGACAAGTGTCGCTAAAGGCCTATAGCGATGGTTTATTTATTATTTTCCGGAAAATGATTAAAAATTAGAAAAAAATGGTTTTTAATTATTAAAAATACATAATAAATTATGAAAAATTATTTTAAAGTCTGAAAAATAGTTTTTAACTATTTTGTGTATATTTTGAAAATATTTAATATTTTTGGAATATAAATGGTATTTATTTATTTAATTATAATATTAAATAAATGATTTAAAAATGGTTTTAATTCATGAAAAATCATTAAAAATTATATTATGGTATAAGAAAATATTTTAAGTTATTTTTGATGACTTTTGATATTTTGGCATGAAAATATTAATATTTTAATATTAATATCAATGATCGGATAATGGATTTAAGTGTTTCAAAATCTTATAAAAATGATTTTAAAGTATTAAAAATACTTTGTGATATTATAATTATATTATAATATTATGTAATGATTTTCATTAATATTTTATATTAAATGAATATTAATGATTAAAGAATTATGTGGTATTTAATTCATTTAAATACAGTTTTAAGGATTGAAAAATATTGATAAAAGGTAATAATTATCTGAAAATTATTACGAGCTTAGGAAAAATGTTTTGTCTGATAAGAAAATTATCTGTGATAAATGATAAGTGCTTAGGCAGAGTTTAATTGAACTTAAACTCGAGTATTGACCGACTAGACTGTTGGGATGTTAGAATTGCGTCGATATCAAGTCAGACTGAAATAGTTTGACCTGATACTAAGTCTTATGTGTTGTATAGACTGATAGGGTTATTTTGTGAATATAAATATAACAGTATTATACTGTGATGATATTATTCTAATGTTAGAGATCTATATTGCTAATATTAGATTTTCGGGTAAAGCGTTATAAAAAGTGTTGCGGTAATCAACGGTTCAGACAAGTTTTTCAGTTCTATTATGTTTGTGGATGAAATGTGTTATGTGTTAAATTACATATCATACTCTATGAATTGTTAAAAGTCAAAATATGACTAAGTTAATTGGGTTATGGAACTCGATCAATATGTGATTACATGTTGTATGATGTAACTCGATAAATTAGAAATGTATAATGCATGAATTAATGTTTTGCAAGAAATTATTGATGCATGTAGGATATGCATAGTAAAGAATATATGTTGCATGCAGATATGCATATTAAAGGAAATGTAGTGCATATAGAATTGTGTGCTATGTGAAACATGATAGATTATTAAATTTGCTAGGCTGTCGAGCTCAATCTTGCAAACATAAACTTTTTGCAGGTTAATGATGTTAGACAATATTATTTGCTATACGGATGATGAAGATTGAACGATGCATAAAATGAATACATTTTCTTGATTTAGAAATGGTATAGATCTATGATTGATAGTTTTATCTAATGTAATTGGCAGATATGTACAGTTTGAAATGTTGTATAGATAAAGAAGGTTTATTTTGAAATGAGAATAGATATGATTCTTAAACAAATGAATTATCGATAGGAACGATAATGCCAAGTTCAGCTTGGGATATAAAGTGCGGCTAGTTGTATTAGCATATTGTGATAAATATTGTTGTGTAATAGATAATTGATGAATTGTATTAAGTGAAGGTTACTCGACCTTGGGGAATAGTGTGTAATATAATGTATAAATAATTTATGTTTATATCTTCCGCAAATAGTAATAGAAATAGTTTACCGGATCCGAGGTGATTTGGGGCCCGGGTTCGGGGCTGCTACAAAGTACATCACAGTTTCAATATTTAATCCGATCAAACCCTGTCAGAGGGCATGTTCAACCGGTTTCTGGAATTTCCAGAAAAGCAAATCGTGATCGGATGACCAAGTTTGACTGTCCACTACGTTTAATCCTTTGATTTTTTGTGGGACATAAAGACATGGATTTAAAGAGCATATAACATACTATAAACTGATTACAATAACAACACCAATATACTTAAACCAACTGTCAGATCAAGGCATGCCAAATATTGTCAGACACATAATAATGCTTTCTGGGTTACCAAGAATTCCTCTGGTCATGCCTGGTCAACGTGTTTTAACCATGCCATTCCTTTGGTTTGGAGTAAGGTTTGTAACAATCTGGATAAGTTTGGGGTTTTCTAAGGCTCCAAGGTTAAAAAATGAGGTTTGATCAAGATTTAGTTTAGGTTTTTCCTCGACCCATTCTTTGATCTCCTGAGGTATCTCATAGTCCTCTTGTATTTCCATTAAGTCTGAGTCCAACTTTACATCAAAGTTACAGTCCTTGTGGAGAATAGGCACCTCATCAGCAAGTTTAGGCACATCTAAATTCAGAGTCCTGATACCAAAAATGTTTTCACTTAATATATAAAATTGTTCAATCATACAAAGTGTTAGTATGTAATGACAAAACAACTGTTAATTCTATACAGAAAAGTAAGCAGTTATTGCTATCTGCAGGGCAGAGAGAGTTTCTGTCCTTTTTACCCTTGTTGGCAAACACATGGAATGTTGCTCCAATTGCCAAGGGTGAAGTCCTATTGGACAACAGTGATGAAGGGGCTATCATCGTCCTCCTTCTCCCAAATGATGACCATGATATATGGACAATCATCATTTGGTATGTCTCTATTCATGCCCTCAGTATGGACAATGATGCGTATATTTGATAACCGCCTGGCAATGTCTTGTTTAAGTCTCCGTTCCCTTTCTTCCACTTCGGGATCTAAATCATGACCTCTTTTCCTTTGACTGGTATCGGCTTAGGAAATAATATAGCCATTACATGGACAGGCACCTTTACCGGAGACCATACTAGGCTCAGGATCTATAGGTTGAGATAATCGTCGTGTGGCTGAAGCTGAAGGAACCTGTTTATGCTTATGAGGATTCTTGTGATTGGAGCTAGCAGAATAGCCTAGCCCGGCTATTCCGATATGACTGAGAATTTGAATTGGGCGCTTAATGCCCTGATGATCTTTGCCCAACCCTTGTTCAAGTTGATAACCCAACGACATCATCTCTTGAGTTACCGACATTACCTCGGCAGAAATCTTGGGTATCAGAGGTGGCGCCCCAATAGGATGATAGTGAGTATTGCTCACCTCTAGGGCATGGAAACTGATCAGCTCAAATTCCGAATTGAAGGTGATGAGTGGTATGTCACCTTGTTCAAGACATTCCGGCTCAGCGTTGACAGTGACTAGGCTATTTTTAATGATATATTTGAGTTATTGGTGAAGGGTGAAAGGGACGGCTCCAGCCATGTGAATCCACGTTCTCCCCAAGAGCAGGTTGTATTCTGTGGCTATTTTGAGCACGTGAAAGGATACGCAAAAGGTATGTGGACCAATCTCCACAGACAGTTCAATCTCTCCGATAACATTTCGTCGGCATCCATCAAAAGCTTTGATAACTGTATGGCTGCTTCTGATCCTATTGAGATTGATGTTCATCTTCTCCAAAGTGGCATACGGGCAGATATTCAAAGATGATCCTCCATCTATAAAAACTTCTCCCACCATGTATCTGGAGGACAGAACCGCTATGTGCAACGTTTACAATGACCAGTCCCCTCGGGAGGTATGTCGTCATCAGTGAAGGATATTACATTGCTGTTAAAAATGTGATAAACCAGATGCTAGAATTTTTTGACATCCACTGATTTCGGCA
Source organism: Panax japonicus (assembly GCA_020205505.1). NCBI lineage: Eukaryota > Viridiplantae > Streptophyta > Magnoliopsida > Apiales > Araliaceae > Panax > Panax japonicus. Next base: position 66,327,658 of record CM035095.1, on the reverse strand, counting down.
AATGTGCTTCTTCCAAAACCTTTAGTAAGACCTTCCTGTGATCTTCGGAAGAGAAAACCAAGTCCTGTATGGAAATTTGTTGTGGACCTTCTCTCAAGCTTAAAACCACCTTGGCTTTATTATGGCCCATAGTATGAAGGAACTCTTCAATCTTCTCCATGGGAACCTTCCCCTTTGATCTGATGGTAGGCTTCATCACATGGTGGGGAAGATATAGTGGATTTTCCTTTAACACTGTAGCAGTTATGTGGGATGTGGATCCTTCAACCTATCCATAATTCCATGGCACTTTTTGCAGGCTGGCGACAAGATATTATGGTCTGTATAGGAAGAGAATTGGCTTTGCTGCAGCTACTTTCAAAGGATTGTCAACACCTTTGAGTTAAATTGCTTGTATTGTGAGTAGTTTGGCAGCCAAATCATCCTCAGAGGATATAACTGCTACGACTTTCTTCCATTTTGTAGGAAATGTGTCCCCACTCTCGAGTTACACAGTGTCATTATCTGCCAATTACAGGACACCGCTGTCAATTAGGTTCTGAATAAGATAGCGGAGTGCCCAGCATTCTTCAGTACTGTGTTCGCGAGAGTAGGACTGATACTGACATACTCCATTACAATTGAACCATTTTTAACGGGGATTGATTGGAGGTAGAAGAGATATAATTCTTCCTTCATTGATCAGCATCTGAAAGATCTCCTCCATCTGTTGACCGAGATAGGTAAATTCTCTCTTGTTGGAAAAATCCAGACGGGCTTTGACACTTGCTCTTTTTACAACTTTATCCTCCAGTGTTTCACTTTCTGGAGTTAATGGAGTATTCATAACAAGCGAAAGGAGACTAGTATGCTCCTGGCTGACTAATTAGCGTGTGACTGGTGCTGATAGATCACCAGTTCTGCCAATTGGTTAACTTGCTTACAAAGATCTTTCATCTTTCGTTCCATCATAAACTGGAACTGTGCATAATCCCATTTGTTAGCATTATCCTTGCTGGTTTGGGAGGATTCACCACCGCAATTGGAACTATGTCCATTGCTCCAATTAATCATATTAACCTACTCTTTTTTGTGTTGAGGAAGAGGGTTGTCTTGCACATGAGGTTGGTTGGGTTTAGTCACCACGATCTCACCATTATCGATCAAATCTTGGATCTTATGTTTCAAGGCCCAACAATCTTGAGTATCATGTCCTGGAGCTCTAGCATGATAGGCACACTTCCTGTTAGCATTGAAACTCTTCCCATTCGGGTTGGCTGGTGGAAAGAGATGGGTAATTTTCTTTTGAGTTGTCAGAAGGTTAAGAATATTCTCGAGTGAATCCCCTAAGGGTGTGAACACTCGAGTGTGTCTAACTTCCCCACTCTTTGTCAATAGAGGGTTTGAAGACTGTGCTTGAAAATGGGAGTAGTTTCTCCTCTGGATAGGCACACTCTGACTACCTTTCTGTCCTTGTAGTATCAAGGAAACATCCTCCTCTTTTTTTTGATAACCGGGTGTATCCCAACTGCAGTCGGACTAAATCTCCATGAACTCGGATCAGTCTTTTCATACGGGCTTACGCCCGCGTCCCTGTGGCCACTCGAGGCAGTTTTAATTGGCCCTTACACTTGTTGCAGGCGGGAATCGATCCCAGGATGCCCGGGTTTACGGTTCACCCTAGGTGGAAGCTTAACGTTGCGCCAAGTGATGTGGTTCATCCTCCTCTTTCTTCTTATGAACCCTCCAAGGGTTGTTTCTATAACTTCCAAACTAGATGTGCTCAACAACAGCTTTCAAAGTGGCTAGGTCTTGAATCTTTCCTGACTTCAATCCCATCTCAGCCATCTCTCCATGTTTAATCATTTCAAAAAATGGTTTGCCAATGCCAGCTAAGACTCTATCATAGAAAGGAGCTTCTTGTATGTTTATGAAGGTCATCACCATTTCAGACTCAGTCATAGAGGGAACAACTTGAGCAGCAAAACGCCTCCACCTTTGAGTATACTCTCTGAAAGACTCATTGGCTTGTTTATTGACCTTGGTAATTTGGTATCGGTCTGGAGCCATCTGAGACTGAAAACTATACTAGATAAGGAAGGCATGAGCCAGGTCTTCCCAGCTATGAATCTTATAGTTGTCTAATCTGGTGTACCACGATCGGACTTCTCCAGCAGACTTTTCTAGAATAGCTGCATTCTGAGCTTCTCATCCTCGGCATAAGATCCGAGTTCTCCAATGAATACCTTCAAATGTGTGTAAGGATCCCCCAACCCATTATACTTTTCAAAGTTAGGAGTCTTGAACTTATCTGGATAATGAACACCAGGGAATATACAAAGGTCAGCATATGAAACACTCCCGTGTGCTCCAATCCTTTTGATAGAACGAATGGTCTCTTCCATTTGAAGGACTTTCTTCTTGATATCATCGGTGTCTGGATCTTCTTTGAGATGGGTGATTTCAGGGGTTTTGTTGGTTTTATCCAACTGAGACTCAGGTACAGGAACTTTTTTGTCCAGACCACGGGTTCCTCCCTGTGTAGAGGATTCTGTATGTATGGGTATTCGTAGACCGTAAGTAGACTGGTGTAGTTCTTTAAGCAGAATAACCAAATCTGTAATTTGTTTGCTTATTCCTTCAAACTCCTCACGAGAGACAGGAGTAGAACTAGACTGGCCAGATTAAGCCATAATTGGCTGTAGGCTTATTGCCTTTTTGGACTTTGAGCGGGTAACAGGCCCAATGTTTTCCCTACAAAAAACCTATATAGTTTAGTCTTAGGGAATGTATAAATGATGCATACAATATAATATGTTCATTTTAGGAATATTATCCTGCAAAATGGATGTTAGTTGTTTGTAAGATAGCATGTCAGGTTTGGATATAAAAGGGAATGCATGTACACATTCCTTCATATTTTCCATTACAATGAGATTAACATGGAATGAAATTACAAGTAATTGAATTTACAAGTAATTGAAATGGGAAAGTATGAAGAGACTTCCCTTCGCATTTGGTATATCAGAGGCTGACCTATCTTAGGTTATTCTCGCGGTTTTTTGGCATGAAGGTCCCCAGATCATCGCAATTTATTAGACGGAAAGTTAATCCGGTCTTTCAACTGGAGCGAATCTAGGTGGTGCCTTTCCTGAACCTCATTTGAATTAGTCTCCCTATGAGTCCAGTAATCAAACACCGATAGGATAGTCCTCCTGGTGGAAGGACCACACAACATACATTCACATACAACGTGTCTCATCGTATGGAAATGACATGTGCGAAGCACTTTAATATAACAAGCAGATACAGTGTGAATCACTAAGTGTAGTAAGTAAATGCATTCGTAGACATTCGTATAAATGTAAATGCAACATCCACACACAAGTATATAATAATTTTGAAAAGTTGTAGTAGCAGCTTAAGCCCTTTAACTGGATGTCCACAACAGAGTTGCCACCTGTCGATGTCGTGATTTTTACTGTCCCTTTTTTCGTTCTTGTCTTTTGATGTTCTCATGTTAGGTGAGATTTGTTTGAAAAAATAAGTTGTGAAAAGGTCTGACATGTATATGTCGATGATTGGACTGTAAGAGTCGCAAGATGGTATTTTTAAATGGTTGCACCAACTCAATCGAGAAAAGGTTTGCACATTGATCCAATGATGTAACACTGCTTAACACGTCTGTGAAACCAAGATTCGTTAGCGTCCGGGGGCTTAATTATGCGAAGGAAGGTGTTAGGCACCACCCCCCCGACATCCGTGTTTCCACGGTGACTACCACTTTTTAATTTAACTGTTATATAAATGTGTGGGGGGGGGGGGGGGTCAATGTGCAATTATCTGGAAGTAGTGCTATGCCTCGTTTGCATCTATATAGAAAGGGTTTGAATTTTTTATAAAATTTCAGTTTTAACAAGATATAGCAGTGATGTTTTATAAATGAGGTTTTTTAAACCCTATGCTCAATAGTAATTGAGGCCTTTGATACTTCCATTTTATTATATGTTCGACTTGATTGCTTTTATTTTCGAGATGCGAGGCATCTTTGAGAAAATAATATATATAGTAGTGCCGAACTTCTTGTGGGAATGAGAGGCGTCTAAGGAAATTCAAACACCGTGAATAATATACAAGCTGATTACAGCCGAAAATGTCCATCACGGGAACGAAATCTAGATTCAGGAGACTGAATCTGTGATCACATGATTCTTAGGTTCACATGATGTAGCAGTTTGTATGAAAGCTGTAAGCAGTTATATATATAAAAGCTGTAAATATATATATAAATGATCAACCACCACGAAACAACTCCATGGAGGATTGGAAATGTAAATAAAGCAGTAAAAGTAATCAACCACCAAGAAGTAAACTCTAGGTGGGACGAAATATAAAGAATGCAGTAAAAGGTCACGAAGTAAACTTCAGGCCTAACAAAAATATATATATATATATATATATATATATATATATATATATATAGGTAATAATATATATATATATATATATATATATATATATATATATATATATATATATATATAAGTATTTATATATATAAAAGCATTAAATGCACCGGATATATCTAGGCTCACCAGATATATATATATATATATATATTCAAAAGAAATAAAAAGCCATAGACCGAAGTTTGGGCACATGCACACAACACGACTCTCAATGTGAATAATTGTGCATACAGAATGTGGAGAAAAGGCTTTATGAAATGTAAGAAGTCTTACAGTGGGCTGCCAAGAAGACTTCAAATAGCTTTAATTTAATGAACACTCGGTTTTCACTGGTAAAATATAGCACAGTATAAGCTCACAAATGTTTAAAATGAGAAAGCACATAGTTTATAGTGTGTACAGAGCAAATTGGACAGGACTTCCTCGCCTTTTCTCTATGCAAAATGGCCACCCCAATCCCTCTATTTATAGAGGGTGGAGCCGTAGGTGTACCTGCAGTAGCACATGTAGTAGCCGCAGATGCACCTACGGCTGCCCGGGGTGCCCCGGGCTCCATGGGTCCTGCCGTCTCGAAGTACGTTGTTGGATAAAATCTAATTACGCACAACACGCAAGTATACATGGTCAACAAACAATATAATAGTAAGTAGAGTATCGTTCCCATAGAGAAAATTTAGTAAGAATTTAACCTCAGAATTATCAGTTTCTTATTCATCCTAATTTTATTAAACTATTCAAATCAATGATTATAAGTAATAAAACTAAATTATTAAAAATACTAAGATCACAAAATAATCACAAATATTAAAAACTGAAATTTCAAACAAATATTAGAGAATTAGGCTTACGACTTCACCCTAAGCTTCACTCTAATTTTTACACCTTTATCCTAGTTCAATTCACTATCCCAATTTATTAATCAAGAACACGTATGTAGCACTAGCCACCTCTCGATGTACTAATACCATATTAACTCAAATCCACAATTTAGATAGAAATAAGTTAAACACTATAATCAACTAACTCACTATATCTCTATGCGAATTATAATTAAAGAAGGTTTAAGCTTAAGCCCGTTATCCGATTACATGCGATGTCAAGCATATCTCTACCTTAACATTCATCAAGATTCTGTTCATTCCCAAAATTCAAGAACACATGCTATATTAACTAAGTCTAGACTCGTACTTCCTCTCTCGAATTCATACAAGTCCACAAAGAACTGTTGATCAGACAATTCATAAATTCAAGCTCAAATTAATATAGATAAACTGGATAATAGCTTATTAAACTGGAAATCAAAGTTACATAATCATCATTTCACTTAAAGATCCATTATAAGCCTAAAAAGTGAATTAGCCCATTATCAATGAAATAATAACTGAATAAATTAAAGATATCATCATTTCAATTACAAATAAACTAAAAGAGAAGAATAATGCAGAACACCCTTCACTTTCGCATTAATCTGCAATCGATATGAACGTTCCTTCAAAATCATCACTCCAATACTCGATATGAGAATCTATATGTAATCTCTGTTAATTGCCTTGTGTCCGCTCATGATCTTATGTTTGTGTTAATATACGTGTACACAAGCAATCTCTGCTCAATTCCATGCCAACTAAAGTCCTAAAGCTATGCAAGAACCAAAATCCAAGTCCCAACAGTGTTTGAATCAAGTTAGGATAGCCAGAATTCGAGACCCCCCGCCCCGGTGGGGGTATATACATAGGAAATTCCTGAACCTACGGGCTAGGTTACTTCAAACAACTTTGAAGACCTCCCACCCTAGGCGGGGGTATAGGAGCTAAATAGGCCCGCCCCAGCGGGCTACCTTACTGATTTCTGACTGGTAAAACTCCATACTTGCTAAGATTTTGCCTAAAAGGCTTCCCTTCTTGATTACTTGCCACACCAACCCACCTACACATAAAACAACAATAAACAAGTAAAATAAAACATAAAATCAAGGATTTAACAACGAATAAGCTTGAATTAGAAACCGATTCGTGGATATAAAATCCACTTATCATACGTGCACACATGCAACGTGTTGTGCGCTCAAACTTTCAGAACTTCAATCTGGGCATCCGATTGAGGTGTATAAGACCTTTTTCTGAATGATGTTGTCGAGAGCTACACAATGACATGTGATTAGAGGTTGTACGAAGTCAGGAAGATGGGACGATACCCAGGTATTTAGGCCTCAAATTCTATCTACTAGTGCTGGCTTGTGTAGTAGTCACTCGAGATTGGAGCTATGGTTCTTGTAGGACATTGCTATTAATTATATGTTGAAAATGTGTTGAGACGGTCCAGTGTGGAATCGAGGTGGCAAAATGATGATTTTTTCCCTCACTGGGGTTATCTCCGGTTTGGGCTGATGTAGCAGTCGTTTCTTAGGGTTATCTCTAAGATTGGGCTGCTGTAAGTACTGAAGGTCCTCAGGGTTGTCTCTAAGGCGTGCCTGACCTCCCGGGGTTATCTCCAGGACTTGAACTGAGTGCCTCTAGGTTATCTCTGAGGTTGAAGCTGACTGCAAGGGTTGAAATAAGCTTTTTCAGGGTTATATCCGGAACTACAACTGCACTCCTCAGGGTTGTCTCCGAGGTTGAAACTGAAACTCCCGAGGTTATCTCCGGGACTAAGTATCTCGGGGTTGTCTCCAAGATGGAAGACTGAGTATTCTGGGGTTATCTGGGGTTGTCTCCGAGGTTGAAACTGAAACTCCTGGGGTTGTCTCCGGGATTGGAATTGCTTTTTCGTCCACGATTATCTCTGAAAGATGATTCTGCCCTCCTGCAATGTTAGTAAGAGGAATGTGATGTGACATCTACACATAAAGATGGGCGAAGGGAATAGATCAATGCCATGTTGTGACCAAAGCAGAACCCGTGCTGACGAAGCCGACTAATTGGTCTCAGATGGGTCAAAAACCAAATATATAAAAGACGAGACTACCTTTGAACTCCTAATCCCCAATAGTCGGGCAGAAGGATGTCGATATGAATGTCTTCACCAAAATAAGGGGAAGAATGGTAAGGTCGTCTCTAAAATACTTAATGACCATCGATATCTAAATATCTAGATGATCGGCATAAAAGGGCATGTACTATGACACCCCCAAATCCGGGTACTTCAATCTGACAGATTTGGTGCTCACAATCCATCACAGTTATCATCTAACTACCCATACATAAGAATAATAAACTCAATAACAATAATCCCATTAAAGGGTTATATATTAAAACAAAATCCTAGGTCATCTAACTTTTAACTATTACATCATGATAGTGGAGATAAAATTTAACATCCTTAAATCCATTACATAAACCTTTAAATTAATATATAATCTAAACATCATTCATATATTCATCTTACCCTTGCCCTGGCTTATAGAAGGCTCCTCAAGCTTCTCGATCTTAGCTGTAATGTTTATGCAAGAGTGACCAAAAAAGCAGAATAATATATAATAATAGTATATGAATGAACAATGATTAAGCTCCAACTGAATAATATAATCTTTACCGATGAATAATCAAGAATTTAGAGTTTAAGGGAAATAATCAACCTTTATTCAACAATATACATCAAGATCAAAGATGTAAACTGAGGGTCACAAGACCATGAACTATGTTCTAGGTTAATAAGTATTTCTACCGTAACCTTTAACAGTCTTAAAGACTATGGATTATCCATCTCAGTACTCCAGGTGATCAGCCCTTTATACAATGTATTGTGCGCAATCATTTTAATGTTATTGCGTAGCATAATCCCCTACTTTAGGGTTGTTCATCTCAGCTGGGACATTAGAATCCGTACCAAATGAAGTTTGGTTTGTAATAGCTTCAAGGGAAATTTGGATATTTAGAACGTTCATCAACTAAGGATTAGTTGAATCAATAAGGATTTGATAGTCATTCAAGAGTTCAATAGCAATATCATCTCATGTAATAGTACTTAAACAATTATATAATACAATAATTCACAATTGAATAAACATCTTTTATCAACGTAATGCTTTCGAAAGAATTAGAAAGCTTATTGAGAAACATAGACATTGAAACAACATAAGAAACCTCCCTGAATTATAAAGTAACAAAGGTTAGGGAACTTGCCTCGTGCGTTCGATACACAACTACAATTCACATTCCCCAAATATCCTACATGTATCATCAAGATCATCATGCCAATTAGTAACATTAACACTAACTTCATTGGTTTAAGCTTAACTTTATTGTCTTAGTTTAAAATCTGAACATACCAACTATTCACAGATCATGAATCTAGTATCCCTATTATATTATATTGTACACGACACGGTACCTAAATAATAACTCCAATTTTCACAAGCTTCAAGTTAAAGACTTTCACAAATTCTTAGTTCATATCTCATAGTATCAACTTCATGATTACAACATGTTATGATAATTTATTACATATTTTACACTTTACTACAATAATCTAAAGAGGTTATATATACATCCCTAAGCTAAACAAATAAGAATTCATATCTAAGTCTGACTGACCTCTGGCACGGTCGCGCTGCAGCGCGATGGCGCCCAACTAAGCCTATTTTCCAGTGTGGTAGCACCGCGATGCATACACATCTACTGCTATTAATTCTCAGACTCTGTTCTTTAACCAAAAATCCCATCCTTTCCATTCCAGAACCAAATTAGATATCCCTTAATTCTTAAAACATTTTAAACATAGAAAGGTATAGTTACAGAGCAATCTTAACATTTCAAATAACTTAAACAACTAATTTAAAGACTAAAATTCCAAGTTCATTGCTTTATTTTCATGTTTTGACATACTTAGAGAAATCAAACACCACAAATGCAATTTTTAACCATTTTAATCCATACCAGTTACGTTATTCTTGTATCTCAGAACACTATCATAATCAACCATCAATTTAAGATTTCAAGCATGGATTAACAACTAACTTTAGCCTCTGAGAAAACCATGATACACATATTTTAACAAAACTCAAATTCTTCATCTTTAATATATTTTTCATGAATTTAATTACTCCAAAATCATTTATAGATGATATAAAATAGATCAATTGCACCCAAGAGCACATATATACTATCTCTACATAATTCATCCACCAAAATCCATTTACAGTTAAAATTTTTAAAAGAATAAAACCTAAGAACCTTAATATTAGACTATTTACCTTTTGATTTCTCCTTAAGCTAGTTAAATGATGAGAATTACTTGATTACTCTTTCTCCTCCTTAATATGTGATAATGTGACACCCCCAAATCTAGGTACTTCATTCCCACAAGACTTGGTGTTCACTTTCCATTCATTCATATCTATCTACCCATATATAATAAAATTAAATCATAAATCCTCCCTTTAAATAGGGTTACATCATTAAATCCAAAAACATCCCAGGTTGTCTAACCTTAACATAAATCAAGTGCGAAAATTAAAAAAAATAGTTACATCACATCATTAAATAAAAGTCTATCATTCATGACCATAAATAAAATTACAAGTCTTCATCACTTGCACATTTTCCCCTTTCCTTTGCTAGTTGAAGTGTAACGACCGAGAAATTCGAATTTTAATGTAAGATGATTTTATTAGATTAAATAATAATAAAATCATATTATGTGGGATATCAAGATGGTTGTCGTTTTGTAACCTATTGATATTGGAATATCGTAGTATTTGAGCTATGTGAAGGATTTAAGGTGTTTGAATTTCCAAGACGAAAATAAAAGTTTTCCGAGAAATTTTCCGAAAAAACACTATTCATCGGTATTTGCTTCGGGATTTATTTTTGAATTTCCGAGAAATACGCAATGGTAGAATATTAAAGTAAGACGGATTATGTAATAATAATCTAGTTATGGAAAACGTAATATTTCGCTTGCGGTCTTAAATCGAGAACGTAAGGAAAATGAAGAACTATTGCGTTAAGGAATGATGGTATGATACGTGAGTATTGTACAAGGAATGGAAACGAGTATAATACAAAGTATTATATAAGTTTGTAAGAAGAATGCATTATCATATATAAATTCTATATAAATTAGAATACGAGAATAATACATAAACTATATGTATTTGTATTATGACTTAGTAATGGACTTGGAAGATTGTTTATAATTGTTACAAGCCCAAGTGAATTAAGGGTTAAGGCCCAACTTATGAATTAATAAACATATGAAGGTTTGTTAAGCAAAGCCCAATGTTCATTTAATCTAAGCCCAAGCTAAAGTTCATTGGATTGTGTGATCCATGGAGCAAACCATAGTGATATGGATAAAGTGTGGTTATCAAGATAAGTGATAACCAAGATAAGTGATGACCAAGTAAAGGTGGTGCTCAAGATAAGTAATGACCAAGTAAATAAAGTAGGGACCAAGCAAAGGATATGAGTGGTGTTGGTCAATTAATGAATAGTAAGGAGGTGGATTGTGTAAAGACTAATCTACCCCAAGCCTTGCAAGTTCTATAAATAGAGAAGCATGGCAAGTCATTTGCTAGTTATTCAAATTAATTCAATCACTCTCTCTCAAAGTGCTTAAGTGTTAGGAGAATTAAGTTGCAAGTAAGTTATTCCATAAGTCAAGAAGAAGAAGAATCTACTTATTAAAGACTTCAAATGTAAGACTCCTTCTCCAATTATCTTCTATCTCTAACATGATAGGTTGATAAGAAAAGCTTGGATTAAGGAACATGAATGATAAAAAAAGAAAGAAGTATGTATAAGTAATGAACTTAAGCCACATAAGTTGGTAATAAGTCATTTAAGATAGCATAAGTTGTAAACTTATGTGAATGCATGATGAACTTGTGATAGGTTTATTAATGAAAGTATATGTATATACATCAACTTGTAAGAACATATGTATCAAGAATACATAAGTAAAGTTATATGATGAAATCATGTATGGATGATGAATAAGAACTTTAATTGTCATAAGTTATGAATGATAAGTTCATAAGTAGTTTGAAAGTTATCAAGTATAAGCTTATAATGAGATAAGTTAAAATCCAACCACGAGTATAAATATTTGGAATAAGGATGTTAAGATGTTCACATTATGAATGTAATTCATTGGTAGTGTTGAACAAGTTCTAAGAACGAAGAATTGTCGGAAAATCGCACGATTAGACGATAATCGTCGAATTCGTAAATTTCCCGGAATGGAAGTCAAATTTTGAGTTTGAGTTCAGAAATGTTATTTTCCAATGGAGACAAGTCATGTTTGTCATTTAAGAATTGTGGACTCGAAAATGGACGAATTCCGACTTAGAACGAAGAAACGAGCGTTTAACGTTCACGAACGTTTATCGTTTTCGTTAAAAATGAACCAATAGGTGAATTTTTAGCAAACGAAGTCAAATAGATAAAATTATTGCATGAACTCATAGATTACGTAATTCGTGAACCGTAGGCTTTTGAACGAGCCAATTCGGACTTAAAACGAAGAAGTTATGCGTCCGGGAAGTTCACAAAAATTAAAAGTTAGAAAAAAAATTCTGGTGCACAGAGTTGGCGCCGCGGGGCCAACCCTCAGCCTTTTGGTCACGCCGCAGCGCGACATCTGGGACTCGACCACTGCTAACTCGCGCCACAGCGCGAGTTGTAAGAGTAATGCCCGCACCGCGGCGCCAGGCACAGAACTTTGATAGTAAAGAATAAAAATGAAGGGAAAGGAAGGGGATGGTAGGAGATTGAACTAAACCTACCTTAAACAACTTAAAGTAACATTGTTGGGACCTTGTTAAGACTTAAAAGTAATGAAGAATGGTTAATATAACCAAGTCGAATGAATGTAAAGCGAACAATAAGTTGAAACACATAATAATGAAATCTAATCTATAATTAGATTGAAATGAAGGGTAAGATATAGTCAGATACGTACTTGATTATATGTGACCTAATGTAAGGCATTATGTGATCATGTATTGTAGAGACTTGAAAGACTTGAACGTAAAGTAAAATACACAGTAGCAGACGCTAAAGGCAAGTATTCTAACTCTTGTTTCAGTTCAATCTGAACAAGTTTATGATGTTCATGTATCCTTACGCATGAATTGAAGTATAATGAAGTTAAAGCCAGTTTCTTTGGCTAGACTTAACATATTGAGTGGATTATTGATAATCTATTCATCTGTTATCACATGCTAGTATCTTTTGTCAACTACTTATAGTTTTCAAAAGAAAACTGAATTGTTAAACAAATGTTTTGTCGGTAAAACGACAGACACGCGAGGTTGTCAAATGATTAAACGTACATACGTTTAATGGATGTAGTGTTGATCAATATAGAGTACAATAGGCTGATCACCTAGAAGTGCTCGTAAGTAATATCGGGCTTACGGACTTAGGTCCGGGTTTTCCTTTTCAAAGAAAGAATGAATACTCAAGGTCTTTGACCGGAGTGAATGTATTACTGAATTTATTCATTGTGAAACATTTTGAAAAGAAAGATGAAGTGCTATTTTGAATCATCAATAGTACTTTATAGCTATTGTTCAGTTATCGAAGATATATGATTCATATGTATCAAGCATGTTGTTATTGAAATTGTTATACTTGCTGAGCTAGTCATGCTCACTCTTGCTTGAACCATATGAATGCAGCTAAGACTGAACGTCCCGAAGGATCAAATAAGGATAAAGGAAAAGCTAAGGCAGATTATTAAGCTGTCATGTAATAGTATAGGTCTATTGTTATAATGTAATGAATATTATGACAAGAGAACCTTTGTAATGGGTTTAGAACTTGGGAAATGTAAATATTGAATTAAATATATATAAGTTATGTTCGTTCTTTGAGACTTTCAATTGAATGAATGTATGAATGTTTGTACAGTATAGCACCATCTGTTGGGTTGTAAGATACCTGGATTTGGGGGCGCTACAAGTTGGTATCAAAGCCTAGGTTATAAAACTTAAAGGGAATTAGAACCTTAAGTCATAACCTTAATAAAGAAGTAAAAGAAGAAAGATAATCTTATAAAAAATGCATTATATTATGTTATGTGTTTTTATTTATGTTACTGACGTGTACTAATCAAACTGTATTGTTTTATTGTAGATGTCAGGAGAAAATGATATATATAGAAATATACATGTAGTAAGCGAGGATTCGGTTAATCGGGTAGAGATACTACCAAATCCCGTAGCGATAGAGCCAGAAGTGGTAGCAATAGAGTCTGGAGACTCGGACAATTTAGACTATATGTCTATTTTCGATGGCATGCTAGAGGAGGAGGTGGACGTAATGTCCTTTGACCAAGTTCCACCCGCAGAGGAGATGTCTACGGGGGATTCGATGAAAGCATTGTTTATGGCGGTATTGGATAGGAATGTCCATTATTGCCAGGAGGTAAAGGAGTTGAAAGCGGAACTCCAAGCTGTCCGTGAGGACAAGCTTAGCATGGAAGGAATGTGGGAGGAGGAACACGATGATCGTGTTTTAGCTACGGACAAGGTCCGAGAGCTGAAATATGAAGTCTTTGAGCTCAAGCAAGAGCTAAAGACTAAACAGGGGAAATTGGAGAGGATGTCCTATATACATAGGAGTTCTAATGTGGATTTCCAGCAGCAAGTGGCTGGGTATCCGGTAGAGGCGGGACAGACACGACATACCATCAGTCGGGATGTTATTGCCGGTCTGGCCAGCAAAGATTTTGAGAATGCCTTACGGCAGATGTAATCTAGCAATAGCTAAAGTAGCATAGATATGTAAATATTATGTATCTAGTAGTGACATAAAACCCTCTTTTGTATAAACAAGGGTAGTCTTTTGTAAATCCCAATTTTTGGAAAGTAATTGCGGGATGGTAATGTAATCAGCTAAGACTGAGTAATGTAATCAGCTAAGGCTGAATGATGTAAACAATGTAGTGTTATACTACAAGTTATTAATCAATATAAGCCTCTTTTATGGAACATATTGAGTAATGAGTATGAGTTATTGTTTTATCACAAATAATAACTAACTCACAAGAAGAAAGTAATAATGATGTGTTGTTTTCTTAACAGCGAAATGCTGCCAAGAAGGGGACAACGTAATCAATAAACTAATGTTAACCAACCGAAGGTGGTCCGGTTAATCCAATGCAAGAGTTCGTTAATCTTTTAACGACTGCATTTAATAGAACGGGGGCTAATGTACCTGTAATTCCTGGAGTAGTACGAGCTACTACTTTTAAGGACTTTAAAAGTGTAGGTCCGCCGGAGTTCAAGGGAACTACAGACCCTATAGAAGCCCAAACTTTGGTGAAAGAAATTGAGAAAGCATTTGTAATTACAAATGTGGAGGAGGGTCAAAAGGTTGCCTTTGTAACCTATTTGATGAAAGGAAAGGCCAACTTCTGGTGGGAGGCAAACCAGGCTAGGGCCGATATAGGAAACCTAACGTGGGTGAGGTTTAAAGAGATTTTCTTCGAGAATTATTTTCCCACGAGTATGCAAGGGAGAATGGAAATGAGGTTTCTGGAATTGAAACAAGGGGATATGACAGTTCCCCAGTATGCCGCCAAGTTTAATGAACTGGCACGATTTTCTCCACATCAAGTGGACACTGAAGTGAGAAAGGCTAGAAGATTCAAGCAGGGCTTAAAACCCTGGCTCTATAGCCGAATCTCTATGTTCCAAAGTACTTCCTTTGAAACCATATTAGAGAAGACAATAATAGCTGAAGGTGGGAATGAGGCTTTAAGCCAGTACCATAAAGATAAGAAAAATAAAGGAAGAGTTGATGGGGGAATTAAGACCTAAGGAGCCAGTGGTAGTGGCGACGGTCAGAAAAGAAAGGGTTTTAACTCTGGGAATACCGGAGTGAAACAAGGCGATTCAAAAAGGAGGATGGAGGCCTGTAAAACCTGCGGGAAGACTCACTTGGGAGTCTGTCTCAAAGGAAAGGCCGTATGTTATAATTGTGGACAGGACGGGCACATTTCGCCTAACTGTCCAAATCCGAAGAAAAATCACGGATGTTTTGTATGTGGATCAACTGACCACATAGCAAAGAATTTCCCGAAGAAGGGTATGGAAGGAAATAAGGGCACTAATAGTGGAAAGTTAGCTATTAGCGGTCCAGCTCAGCCGGGTAGACCAATGGCCCGCACTTTTAATATGATAGTCCAAGATGCGGTGGCATCCGGGGACGTAGTTGCAGGTATTATCCCAATCAATAACATTAATGCATATGTGCAATTTGATTCGGGTGCTACTTGTTCGTTTATAGCATGTGATTTTGCTAGACGATTAGAATTATTTCCCAAAAAATTGCCTATACCTGTGAACATTAAGGTAGCAAATGAAGAGATAATTCATGTGGATAGTATTCATAGGAGTTGTTGCGTAGATATACGTGGATGTAAGTTATCGGTAGATTTAATACCGATAAGGTTGGGAGAATTTGATGTAATTCTCGGAATGGATTGGTTGATTAACCATGGGGACAATTATAGATTGCCAAAAGAAACGTGTGAGCATCAGGACGTTGAAGCAACCTCCTGTAGTATTCTACGGTAATAAATCACCGGGGAGATCGTGTTGTCTTACGATGACACAAACTAGAAAACTCTTAAGAAAAGGATGTGTGGGTTGCTTATGCCATGTTGTTGATACCCAGCGAGTGGGAACAACCATGGAACAAATACCTATAGTAAACGAATTCATGGATGTATTTCCAAGTGAGTTACCGGGTTTATCCACCGGATAGGGAGATCGAATTTGTAATAGACATTATGCCAGGAGCGGCACCAGTGTCAAGGGCACCGTACCGTATGGCGCCGGTGGAAATGAAAGAGCTAATGGTTCAATTACAGGAACTGTTGGATATGAAGTACATTCAACCAATTGTTTCCCCGTGGGGTGCACCAGTGTTGTTTGTCAAGAAGAAAGATGGATCGTTAAGACTTTGTATCTACTATCGAGAGTTGAACAAATTAACGATAAAGAATAAATACCCATTGCCCAGGATTGATGATCTCTTTGATCAGTTGAAAGGGGCAAAGTATTTTTTTAAAATAGATTTGCGGACGGGGTATCACCAGTTGAAGGTGAGGAAAGAGGATATACCAAAGACGGGATTCAGAACTCGTTGTGGTCATTACGAGTTTCTGGTGATGTCATTTGGGTTGACGAATGCACCAGCTGCATTTATGGACATGATGAACAGAGTGTTCAAATCATATTTGAACAAGTTTGTGGTTGTGTTTATTGATGATATTCTAGTCTATTCAAAGACGCCAGAAGATCATGCTGAACACTTAAGATTAGTGTTGGAAACACTAAGAAAGGAGAAGTTATATGTGAAATTCACTAAGTGTGAATTTTGGCTGGAGAAAGTACAGTTTTTAGGTCATGTCATTGATCAGGAAGGGATTTCAGTGGATCCAGCAAAGGTAGAAGCAGTGATGAACTGGGAACAACTGAAAACGCCGACTGAGGTGCGGAGTTTCCTAGGCTTAGCGGGTTACTATCGAAGATTTATCCAAGATTTTTCGAAGATAGCTACCCCGTTGACTAATTTAACAAGGAAGACGGTGAAATACGTATGGACGGATAAATTTGAAGACAGTTTTCA
Organism: Panax japonicus; assembly: GCA_020205505.1. Taxonomy (NCBI): domain Eukaryota; kingdom Viridiplantae; phylum Streptophyta; class Magnoliopsida; order Apiales; family Araliaceae; genus Panax; species Panax japonicus. The sequence goes on along the minus strand of CM035095.1, from coordinate 66,310,626 downwards.
GGAACTGAAGAAAAGACTAAGTAAAGCACCTGTTTTGTCATTGCCAGATGACACAGGAAATTTTGTAGTATATAGTGATGCTTCGCATAGAGGGCTTGGTTGCGTGCTCATGCAGCATGGCAAAGTCATTGCGTATGCATCACGGCAGTTGAAGGATTATGAGAAAGTTTACCCTACTCATGATCTGGAACTGGCCGCGGTAGTATTTGCCCTAAAGATATGGAGGCATTATCTTTATGGGGAGAAATATGAGATATATACAGACCATAAGAGTCTAAAGTATATCTTCACTCAGAAGGAGTTGAATATGAGACAGAGGAGATGGCTGGAGTTGATAAAGGATTACGACTGTGAAATCCTGTATCACCCTGGGAAAGCCAATGTAGTTGCCGACGCCTTAAGTAGGAAGGGTCGACAAAAGTTGTCTATGTTAACGGCTCAAGACAGACAGAAGAAGTATGCGGACTCATATCGATTAAATCGAGAGTTCGAAGCAGGTTCGTATGTGTTTCTGAAGGTATCTCCCTGGAAAGGAAAGATACGCTTTGGAAAGAAAGGAAAGTTAAGTCCAAGGTTTATAGGACCTTTTGAAATATTAAACCGGGTGGGAGAGGTAGCTTATAAGATAGCATTACCTCCAGACCTAGAAAGAATACATAACGTGTTTCACGTATCTGTATTATGTCCGTATAAGACTGGACTATAAGCACGTAATCGAGTATGAGCCGATTCATATCGAGAAGGATTTAACATATGAAGAATCGCCGATTCAAATCATCGATAGAAAGGAACAAGTTCTGAGGAACAAAGTAATACCATCAGTGAAGGTGTTATGGAAGAACCATGATGCTGAAGAAGCAACGTGGGAGTTAGAAGAAAAGATGAAGAAAAATTTTCCTCATTTATTTGATTAAAAAAACGAGATTCTGAGGACAGAATCTTTATAAGGGGGGAAGAATGTAACGACCGAGAAATTCGGATTTTAATGTAAGATGATTTTATTAGATTAAATAATAATAAAATCATATTATATGGGATATCAAGATGGTTGTCGTTTTGTAACCTATTGGTATTGGAATATCGTAGTATTTGAGATATATGAAGGATTTAAGGTGTTTGAATTTCCAAGACGATAATAAAAGTTTTCCGAGAAATTTTCTGAAAAAACACTATTCATCGGTATTTGCTTGGGATTTATTTTTGAATTTCCGAGAAATACGTAATGGTAGAATATTAAAGTAAGATGGATTATGTAATAATAATCTAGTTATAGAAAACGTAACTATTTCGCTTGCGGACTTAAATCGAGAACGTAAGGAAAATGAAGAACTATTGCGTTAAGGAATGATGGTATGATACATGAGTATTATACAAGGAATGGAAACGAGTATAATACAAAGTATTATATGAGTTTGTAAGAAGAATGCATTATCGTATAAAAATTCTATATAAATTAGAATACGAGAATAATACATAAACTATATGTATTTGTATTATGACTTAGTAATGGACTTGGAAGATTGTTTATAATTGTTACAAGCCCAAGTGAATTAAGGGTTAAGGCCCAACTTATGAATTAATAAACATATGAAGGTTTGTTAAGCAAAGCCCAATGTTCATTTAATCTAAGCCCAAGCTAAAGTTCATTGGATTGTGTGATCCATGGAGCAAACCATAGTGATATGGATAAAGTGTGGTTATCAAGATAAGTGATAACCAAGATAAGTGATGACCAAATAAAGGTGGTGCTCAAGATAAGTAATGACCAAGTAAATAAAGTAGGGACCAAGCAAAGGATATGAGTGGTGTTGGTCAATTAATGAATAGTAAGGAGGTGGATTGTGTAAAGACTAATCTACCCCAAGCCTTGCAAGTTCTATAAATAGAGAAGCATGGCAAGTCATTTGCTAGTTTTTCAAATTAATTCAATCAGTCTCTCTCAAAGTGCTTAAGTGTTAGGAGAATTAAGTTGCAAGTAAGTTATTCCATAAGTCAAGAAGAATAAGAAGCTACTTACTAAAGACTTCAAATGTAAGACTCCTTCTCCAATTATCTTCTATCTCTAACATGATAGGTTGATAAGAAAAGCTTGGATTAAGGAACATGAATGATAAAAAAGAAAGAAGTATGTATAAGTAATGAACTTAAGCCACATAAGTTGGTAATAAGTCATTTAAGATAGCATAAGTTGTAAACTTATGTGAATGCATGATGAACTTGTGATAGGTTTATTAATGAAAGTATATGTATATACATCAACTTGTAAGAACATATGTATCAAGAATACATAAGTAAGTTATATGATGAAATCATGTATGGATGATGATTAAGAACTTTAATTGTCATAAGTTATGAGTTTTAAGTTCATAAGTAGTTTGAAAGTTATCAAGTATAAGCTTACAATGAGATAAGTTAAAATCCAACCATGAGTATAAATATATGGAATAAGGATGTTAAGATGTTCACATTATGAATGTAATTCATTGGTAGTGTTGAACAAGTTCTAAGAACGAATAATTGCCAGAAATCGCACGATTAGACGATAATCGTCGAATTCGTAAATTTCTCGGAATGGAAGTCAAATTTTGAGTTTGAGTTCGGAAATGTTATTTTCCAATGGAGACAATTCATGTTTGTCATTTAAGAATTGTGGACTCGAAAATGGACGAATTCCGACTTAGAACGAAGAAACGAGCGTTTAACGTTCACGAACGTTTATCGTTTTTGTTAAAAATGAACCAATAGGTGAATTTTTAGCAAACGAAGTCAAATAGATAAAATTCTTGCATGAACGCATAGATTACGTAATTCGTGAACTGTATGCTTTAGAACGAGCCAATTCGGACTTAAAACGAAGAAGTTATGCGTCCGGGAAGTTCACAAAAATTAAAAGTTAGAAAACATTTTCTGGTGCACAGAGTTGGCGCCGCGGCGCCAACCCTCAGCCTTTTGGTCGCACCGCAGCGTGACATCTGGGACTCGACCACTGCTAACTGGCACCGTAGCGTGAGTTGCAAGAGTAATGCCCACGCCGCGGCGCCAGGCACAGAACTTTGACAGTAAAGAATAAAAATGAAGGGAAAGGAAGGGGATGGTAGGAGATTGAACTAAACCTACCTTAAACAACTTAAAGTAACATTGTTGGGACATTGTTAAGACTTAAAAGTAATGAAGAATGGTTAATATAACCAAGTCGAATGAATGTAAAGCGAACGATAAGTTGAAACGCATAAGAATGAAATCTAATCTATAATTAGATTGAAATGAAGGGTAAGATATAGTCAGATACATACTTGATTATATGTGACCTAATGTAAGGCATTATGTGATCATGTATTGTAGAGACTTGAAAGACTTGAACGTAAAGTAAAATACACAGTAGCAGACGCTAAAGGCAAGTATTCTAACTCTTGTTTCAGTTCAATCTGAACAAGTTTATGATGTTCATGTATCCTTACGCATGAATTGAAGTATAATGAAGTTAAAGCCAGTTTCTTTGGCTAGACTTAACATATTGAGTGGATTATTGATAATCTGTTCATCTGTTATCACATGCTAGTATCTTTTGTCAACTACTTATAGTTTTCAAAAGAAAATTGAATTGTTAAACAAATGTTTTGTCGGTAAAACGACAGGCACGCGAGGTTGCCAAATGATTAAACGTACATACTTTTAATGGATGTAGTGTTGATTAACATAGAGTACAATAGGCTGATCACCTAGAAGTGCTCGTAAGTAATATCGGGATTACGGACTTAGGTCCGGGTTGTCCTTTTCAAAGAAAGAATGAATACTCAAGGTCTTTGACCGAAGTGAATGTTTTACTGAATTTATTCATTGTGAAACATTTTGAAAAGAAAGATGAAGTGCTATTTTGAATCATCAATAGTACTTTATAGCTATTGTTCAGTTATCGAAGATATATGATTCATATGTATCAAGCATGTTGTTATTGAAATTGTTATACTTGCTGAGCTAGTCATGCTCACTCTTGCTTGAACCATATGAATGCAGCTAAGACTGAACGTCCTGAAGGATCAAATAAGGATAAAGGAAAAGCTAAGGCAGATTATTAAGATGTCATGTAATAGTATAGGTCTATTGTTGTAATGTAATGAATATTATGACAAGAGAACCTTTGTAATGGGTTTAGAACTTGGGAAATGTAAATATTGAATTAAATATATATAAGTTATGTTCGTTCTTTGAGACTTTCAATTGAATGAATGTATGAATGTTTGTACAGTATAGCACCATCTGTCGGGTTGTAAGATACCCGGATTTGGGGGAGCTACATGAAGGCTCGTCTACCTTCTCAACTTTAGGTACAATAATTATATTTATGCAAGAGTGAGCAGAACAAATGCTCACTGGATATAACAATAAATTAACAGGAGAATAATAATAACTGCCAATAAATTGGCTCATCAAAACTGAATAGTTCTCTATCAATGATAACCAAAATCTAGAATCGAAATAAGAAATATATCTGAGGGTCATAAGACCACGAACTATGACCACGGTTACAAGTAATCTTTCAACTCTAACCTTAACAGTTATACCGTAGGGACTTCACGTACTTAGGGGAATCAGCCCTTCGTACCATATATTGTGCACAAACATCTAAACGCATTGCGTATCCCCTATAATAGGGTTGTTCTTCTCAGTTTTAGAGTACAAGTCCGTACCAAAGAAAGTTTGGATTGGATAAGCTTTCAAGGGTAATTTAAAGTTTAACGATCATCAACTAGGGAACTAGTTGAATCAATAAGATTTGATAACACAACGGTTGTTTACTAGCAACATAACATAGAATAATTGAGAATCATAGGTGAACTGACTATATATTAACCTCATACTTGAAAATAACTAGAAAGAATAAGCATTGAACAAAATGAATAAAATGATAAACCTTTGCTTGAACAATAATAAGCTAGGTATACAATCTTGTCAAATTAGAAATTTAATTAATGAATATACACTAATTGATAGCAAGCTGGAACAAAACTTGCTCCACATGATAATCACTTGTATAAAGTAATTGAAATACAATAGTTCACTGCTATGAATTAAAGTTCAAGAAGCATTCGCTATAAAAGAATGAACTAGGAAACTTGTTGAATTATAAACAAGTTATAATAACTAAATAATGAATAGAATTTAACTTGCCTAGGTAAAGTTAGAATTATAGCTTGTTCGAGTACAGATTAAGAATAAAAGAGATCGCTTAATCAGAGTTTAGAGTAAGAAACTTGTTCATCATAAACAACTAGGTACAAGAACTTTCTCAATGTAAATATAGAGTTAGAAAACTTGCTCAATTATAAAAGTAGAATTAGAAACTTGCTCAATTGTAAAAAGATAAGTTTAGAAACTTGCCTCGAGCGTAAGCTATAATATTAAACTCACATTTACCTACACATAGGTTTAGAACCACAATCTATTAGATATGTTAACATTCACGTATCAAAGTAATACTCTCTTCTAGTTGGACTTGCTATGTTAGCACAAGTCTTATGCTACTATACAAATATCAGAAATTCATAAGTGTTAACTTCGCAACACCTATCTACCATTCATTGTGTACACTATGTCATAACATAACGCGTTCATAACTTACTAACCACTTATACAAAGTTGAAATCATCATTGACATGACACACTTCTGTTTTAAACTCCTTACTACATGTTTGTTACTTTAACATATCATTGAACTCAATTATTATGGCATCCAAGGTCTGCAAGCAGCAGCAGCAACAGACTTCACTGTCTCAAGACAGGGTATGGCGCAGCTGTACCATACACAAGCCTGGGACCGGCGCAGCTGAGCCATTTCTATCCTTGGCACTGGCGCAGACTTGAACATTTTATTTATGGTCATGAATGATAGACTTTAATTTAATGATGTGATGTAACTATTTTTTTTAATTTCCGCACTTGATTTATGTTAAGGTTAGACAACCTGGGATGTTTTTGGATTTAATGATGTAACCCTATTTAAAGGGAGGATTTATGATTTAATTTTATTATATTTGGGTAGATAGATATGAATGAATGAAAAGTGAACACCAAGTCTTTTGGGAATGAAATACCTAGATTTGGGTATGTCATAGATAGATATGAATGAATGGAAAGTGAACACCAAGTCTTGTGGGAATGAAGTACCTAAATTTGGGTATGTCACAGATAAACTCATAGTTTTAAGCAATGCTTTTAAAATCATGATGAGATAATGCTAATGAGATCTAAATTATTAGATAACTTAAAAACTAAAATGTTCTCAATCGATGGATTATTAAAAAGGGGATTAGTGAATCCAGATAGATCGATACATACGTTGTTTGCTAATTGGATGAGGATGATTGATCTCGTGATCATTTGTGTAGAGACACTAAAGCAAGTATGTAGGTGCTTATTGGAGAATAAGTACACTGAATGTGGCTCACTAAGGAATGCCTAATGGAGTTTTACTTATTTGTCAATAGGAATTCTTGTAGTGATAGTAGTATAAGTGGTCCTTGGACTTGAGATCATCATAGTATCTTGTGTATGATGAATTATACTTTGACTTATTCCTTAAGATCCTTAGGGTATATCAAAAGGTATGCTTGGATATAATAAGTTTTATTTGGAGATAATATATGATCAATAAAGAATCTACCGCTTTTAGTAAAAGAAGAGAGACGTCCTATATGTTTCGATAAATGACAATTTAGTAATTCTAATTCTGAAACAAAGGAGTTTATTTTTATTTAGAATTGAATTAAAATAAAGTTGTTTATTTTAATTAGAATTGGATTCCACGTTCGTTTGAATAAAAGAGTTTATTCACATATGGAATAGGATTCCATGTGTTCTAGAATAAATGAGTTTATTCACATATGGAATATGATTCCTTGTTTCCTAAAATTAAAGGTGTTTAATTTTAATAAGGAATAGATTCAACATATTTTATTTTTTCAACAATTTTAAGTTAAAATAAAGGAGTTTATTTTGTTTCAAAATTGCATTTTATGCTAATTAAAATTGCTCATTAAATCGATATCAATGTATATATTGAATGTTTATTATTCATGAAATGAATGTTATATATTGATGCATATGTTGATATGTATGATAATAAATGGAGTTGATTATGGACTATTTACCAATGTGATTGAATTTTATTTTAGTTGGATGCATGAATGTATAGGTTTTATTAAATGGGGTCTACGTCCCTCGGCTTCTCTAATTTTTCTTGATGTAAATTCTATCTCCCTCCTATGTACTTCCCCTTGACTGCTGATGAAGATTTCTATTTAATTTAAATAGTTTTGTAATAGGAATAATTAGAATTAATTTTGAAGAATTGGAGACCAAGGAGCAAGGAGCGCTTGAAGACCCATTTGTAATGGAGCCTGGGATTTAAATATAATAGTTATATTTAAATTTAATTCTTGCACCTTAGGTTTGACCTTTTGGTTCACTTGGTGGTTCTAGTGAACCAAACTAGAATAAAGTCCATAATTAATCCGGGTGGAATATAGTATTCTATATGTGCATGCTTATACTATATATATATATATATATATATATATATATATATATATATATATATATATATATATATATATATTGAATATTATGCAAACATGCTTCGCATGTTAATTAATATGGCGCGTATTTTATATATATATATGTGCATGCGCGCTAAACAAGATGAGACAAAATAATAACAAACCTCTCAAATAAATTATATTAAGTTGTAACATTCAAAGATATTTAGAATATCGAACGTCGCCTTCTAGCATGGTAAAATAATAGAGTATTAAATATTTAATATGAGTTTGTTGTGCACACACAAGGCAAGTATTAAATATTTAAGACGTTGTTTTATCACATTTAATGCTTATAAATAGACTGAACGATGCTATTTTTTTTATGCACGCACAAGGACAGTATTTTTCTTTTGAATATATGGAAGTGCTAGGTATTACTTAACTTAGATAATTTTAGTTCGAATGTGCACACACTTGACCATTATGATCTAAGAGGCAAAATACAAGGAGTTGCATAATTAATGTAATTGACAAGAGTTGTCTACATATTTATTTATATATAGTTTGTTGTGCACACACAAGTCTATATACATTTAAAATGAGATCCTTATTCTCACTAGAAAATTTTTAATTAGATATTGTCGAACTATATATATTGAGGGCAATGTAGTTTGAAGAAAATAGTTGGAGATACCAATTTAAAACAAGACCTAATTTATTTTGGTAATTAATAAAAGAATGTATGCTAAAATGTTGTTAATTACAAATTCATTTACATAATTTTATAATGTCTAAATTACTTTCACTGCAGAGCATATTAGATGCTAAATTAACCTAATCAAATTAAACGAATTGGTTAAGGAATTTGAGAATAGTTCTCATAGCTTAAAAGCCATCTTATGTCCTTCATATGCCTATCCCTGCAATGGTTGCAGATAATACCTCTGAGGAAGAGATTGCTACTTTTAGAAAGTGGCAAGATGATGCACAGTTGCCTCAATGTATCATGCTCACATCCATGAGTAACGAGATTCAGCGTCAGCATGAAACTATGAATGCTCCTAATATATTCCTACACATCAAGTAGTTGATGATGAGGAAAGTAGGAATGAAAGATATCAGATATCTAAAGAGCTCTTCTGATCTAGATTGACCGATGACACTACAGTATAGACAAAAGTCCTTAACATTATCAATTTGATTAAACAAATAGGATAATGGGTTTTATTATGGATGGAGAGTAGAGCTAAGATCTGATCTCGCAGTCACTCCGGACTCCTTTCACAATTGTTGTGAATTTTTCATATGAACAAGCTAGATATCAGCCTCGCTGATTTTCTTAACACGTTGAAAAATGTTGAGAGTCACTTTTCAACCAAGAAAGACCAAGTCTTACTAGTGGGGGTCAAAGAATCTTCTTAAAAGAAGAAGGATTCTAAGAAGGTAAATAAAAATGCGTAAACAAAGGATAATAAGAACAAAACAGATACCAATAGCAAAGGATTTTGCTTCCATAGCAATAAGCCTGAACACTAGAAAAGAAACTGTGAGAAGCATCTTGTAGAGGCTAACCAAATAAGCTTAGTGAATCTTCGGTTACAAAACAGTTTTGTTCATGATTAAAATAAATTTTTCGGTAAGTAAAGTTTCTACTTGGGTATTGGATACCAGTTTTGGTTATCATAAATATAGATTTATGGAGGGACCAAGCATAAGTAAAAAGCTAAACAAGGGATAAGTACTCTTATGTGTGGGAAATGAAGCAAAGGTTGGTGCATTAGCCATAGGAACTTATAGTTTAGTGTTGCCTACGGGCAAGTCTATTAATTTAATAAGTTGTTATTATATTCTAGTTCTCGTTAGAAATATTATTTTCATTTTGTTGTTAGACAACAAAATTTTTGGTATTATATGTAAGAGCAATTGTTGTTCTATTTATAATAATAATGTTTTAATGGAACTTAAATGTTACTTAATGGATTTTGTATACTTGACTTACGTGAAAAATATTTTGCAAATTGAATAAACTAGTATAAGAAAAAGAGATGATCATTCAAAGAGTTGAATGTGTGTATTTTCTAAAATATAAGTGTGAATTATTTGAAAGGTTCAAAGAATTCAGATGTGAAACTAATTGAAAAGTATTAGAATTCTTTGATTAGATCAAGGAAGAAATACTTGTGCAATGAGTTTCTAGATCATCTTAAATGGTTTTCTCATAATGGACGCCTCCTAAAAAGTAATAATCGATTGATGTATCTAAAAGAAAAAATTGTACCTTGTTGGACATGGTTCAGTCCATAATAATTTTACTGACATTCCAGTATCCTTCTGGGGTCATGCCTTAAAAATGGCTGTATATCTACCAAAAGGTAACCTCAAAATCCGGCCAAAAGATTCCATAAAATTTATGGACAGGGAGGATTCCTAATCTTAAGTATGTTAAGATAAGGGATTGTCCAGCTTAAGTGAAAAAGGTTTCAAAGGATAAGCTTGGGAAAAGATTTGACAAGTGCAGACTTGTGGGACATCCTAAAGTAAGTTTAGGGTATATGTTCTATAATCCTACTTAGCTAAAGTTGTTTGTTGTGAAACATGATGCCTTCTAAGATAAAGGTGTTTATCATTGAAGGGGCTAGTGGGAGGATAATAGATCTTGAAGAGTTCAAGAACCACAAAGCACTATAAGTCAAATAAGAGGAACCTATAGATAGACCTATTGTACCACAACCAAATTATAAATCTAGAATAGTACCAAAGATTCCTAGGAGGTATAGATTCATCATAGATAGTGATGATGAGGTACATATCAAATAAAATGATGATCCAGTTACATACGATGAGGTAAGAGTTGTAGACACTCAGAGAAATGGATTGAAACAAGCTTCTCAAAAATGGAACATTCATTTTGATGAGATAATCAAAAGAGTTTGATTTTATCAAAACCAAGAACGAACCTAATGTGTACAAAAGGGTTAGTGGGAGCGTTGTGACATTCCAAGTATTATATATTGATATACTACATATAAGGAATGACAAACCAATATTATAATCAGTAAAGATAAAGTTGTCTAAACATTCATTCATGAATGATTTGGGAAGAGTATCTTAATTGGGGATACAAATCTATATAGATAGATTTAAAAAGGATGCTCTGCTTAACCCAAGAAATGTATATTCATTTGATGCTAAAGTCATTTAGTATGGCAAACTCCAAGAAGTGTCTCATGTTGATGAGCCGTGGACTGTATCTCTCTTAATAGTCCTCATAGACTCCTGAAAAGAGAGATCGCATGAGTAACAATCATGTATTTAATGAAATGTACGAGACCTAATGTTGATCGGTCATATTCTAGAGAAGATCATTGTAAGACAGTGAAAAACATCTTAAAGTACTTAACCGACACTAAGAATGTTATTAAAATTTATGGTCGGTCTTAATTAAAACTAGAGGGCTTGACAGACTCAAGTTTTTTTTCAGACTGACCAAGACGACAACAAATCCATTTTAGGGTAAATTGTTACCTTGAACAGTGGTGCAGTGAATTATAAAGGTTCCAAATAGCAATGAGTTGCAGGTTTAGTGATAAAGACAAAGTATATAGATATAAATGAAGCTGCAAGTTGAGGAGGGACCTCAACATCAGGAAGATCACCCTAATCATCAAGAAAACCACTCTTGTCAATGCCAATCAGATGAATCACCGACTCAGTGAGATGGAGAATTTGACGGGTAACCCGCGGAGCGGGAAAATCCGAAATGGGCCTCCGAAGATGAAGCCCTATGGGAAGAAGAGCTACTAGGCCTATCTAAATGCATACCTAAACAACCAAATCACGGTGATCATAATCAGATCAGGTATGTCTCTATCTTATCCAGTTTAAATCTACATTTGCAAAAGCCTAATGACAAAAATTCCAAGGGATATAATTTTGGGTCATAGCATCATGCATGTCTTACACGCGACCTATCAGGTGTATACATCATTCTGGCATATATCCTAGCATAACTAAGCATGCATATCCTATCATCTAACTCTTGAAAAAAATTCACCATTGTTCCCTTTATAAAATGGACTATCCCCATGCACGTGGGCATGTGTAAAAAGTCCTCTATAAGCACCCAATCACATCATAACATTCAAATATAATATTTAAATGCATTTTTAATAGTTTTCTAATGCATTATCAAGATTTATGCTTAAAATAATTATTAAAATAAAATTTCTTACATCTGAACGATCCATATAATGATACGTGAGCATGCATTACATCAAAACATGTCTATCAAACTATTGATGCATACATTGTCAATACGTTGTGTTTAATGAAGAAAACATGGTAAAACATTGACAAAAATAAATGAGAGTGTATACGTTACCTCTAGTACGCTGAACAAGTGTATAGTGGTGGAATACTCGAAATCAAGCCCCAAATGAGTAGATCTATGAGGGAGCTCAGAGATTGCAGAGAGAATGCAAGGAAACTTGGATTGAATGAATGAAAATGAGCTTACTTGAGGGTATTAACCAAGCCAAGGCTGGCCGTAGGTGTACCTGTGGCTGGCTGTTGTGGGTCCTATGGTTCCCCTTTTAGTAAAATTAAGGCCAAAACGCGTCTTGTTGAGTCTAGAAAAGGGTGTTCACCTAGAAAGATAACGTTTTGGATCATTTTAAGGCCTTAAAATCCCTGAAAACCCTAAAAAATGGTGAAATCAAAGAAAACCAGGAATCTCAACGTGAACGACGGGAAAACCAAGAGTTGTTATCAAAATCACTTTTTTTAATCGATAACCAATCTTGTAATCCATTAGAAACTAATCTTAAGAAGGCATCAGTACTACCTGAGGATGTAATCTATTAGATTCTAATCTAACGAAGAGATCAGTACTACCCGATGGTGTAATCCGTTAAAAACTACTTCTAGTGAAGGCATCGACACTATCCGATGGTGTAATCCATTGAGAACTATCTCTAGCAAAGGCATCGGAACTACCTGATGGTTAATCAATACACATGAGTCATTACCCCGTAATAGTGATATAATGAATCATATCCCCAGAGACGGATCAGTCATTTAAAAACTTGTTTTCACACTTATATATCACTACATACTTTACAAATGGCATTGCATCATTAGATATACCTTGTCACGTATCAAGTGTGTAGTAGTCTTTGTCGTGTTCATTTCATTGCATTACATAAACATGACAACGAGGGACATATGTAGACACTCGAAATTTCGCTTTCCTTGGACTAACCTTATAGGAGGGTAAAAGCATAATTTCACCCCAAAGACAACCCCGCGGGAGGAAAAAGCATGATCTCACCCTAGAGACAACCTCATGGAGAAATCAAAGTGCTACGATGCCCAAAACACTTTGTGGTATAAACGTGGACTGCAAAGCTGAGGAAGAGGCCACAAGAAGCCACCGCAGCAACCCCTAAATTGCTAATTGCGTAAAACGAGTCAGTTGATCATCTCAAGAACCGAAAGATACCTTTTAGCTAATTACATCATCTTCTCAGACTCTAAATTAGTCAAACTCGACCTTGTTTTGCGGCCTTTAGCAAAAGCTTTCTTGGAGTTTTGGGTCCAGAGCTCAACTTTCATAGACAGCTGAATATAGGACCAAACTTTGAGATGGCGGGGCCAAATAGGCCCAGCTACAGGTGTAACTGTAGCTGGCCGTAGGTACACCTGCGGATGGCCAGATAGGCTTTATCAGCACCTCAACAGCTCATTAAAGAGGAGGTCAGAAAAAAGTTAGATTTCTATAGAGAGAGCTCGGGTCTAGAGAGAATCTATATCTTCACATTAAATCGCTAGATTTGTGTTGAATCCATACCATACACTGTAAAATTCGCATACCTAGAGTCGGATAGCTCAAATCCAAGCCAAAAGAAGCTTGTTTCTGCATTCCCCAAGGTGAAAAATACGTTTCATTATAAATATAGTTTAATTTACTAGTTCTATTTTAATGTAGTGTTTATATAGCTAGACTTGTATTTTTTGAATATATATTGCACGTTGGCTGATAGAACTATCTATTTTATGAATTAGTTTGTACATATTTCACTTGAAATTGAGTCTTGTTACTAGATCTATTCGGATCTAATCGGGTCTAGCCCTCAATTGGTTCATGAGCTTCAAAGCTTGAACCCAAATGCTAGATTGGCTTAGATCTGGGATAGATCTAGTCATTTTAATGCTTTTAGTATATTTTAATTACTTCGGATAGTCCTAGATCTATATAGTGTTTAGGAGGTCCTAAATATTTGTGATGGGGATTTCAATCGATGAATCACCGCATGATGGGCTTAGGATACATTTTATACTAGTTCAAGCATATCAATGTGAGACTAGGAATCTTGGGGTTGAGATCTACTGACCGGATCTCGACTAGATTCTCGTAATGGAATTTTTGGTTTATAATGTAATACCAAGTCGCGCAAACCTTTGTATATGTAATGGCCATAAAACAATATTGAGGGCTTTATCCTGAGAGATAGAATTTAATGTCTCGTGATAATGAAAAAATTAATTATGGGTTTTCGGGTCTATCGAGATGATTTTCATGCCCATAGATGGTCTGACCCTTTTTGATGCTTTTTTACATGCATTATCATCAAAAACAATTTTCAATCAAAATAGCAAAGAGTTTTTATAAAATAACAAAGTACTTCGAGGTTAGATAAATCTAAGTTTAATAACAAGAAGTATCAAAGGACCTTAATTCCTATTTTGGCGAAGGATTTGAAAACTATGATTTTCAAAATATCATTTCAATACATATTTTCTCAAAAATAAATTTTTCACTAAATCAAATCCTTCGTACATAGGTTCAAAGAGATACAACACTACTTTCAAAATAATGTAGCTCATAAGTTAAAACAGAGCTTAGAGCAATTATTAAAATTAAGGCTCTTCACACAAGTTAAAACACACACACTCTATGCTTAGGAAAATTAACAAGATGCGGTAACTGTGTTTTCACAAAAGTCGGGGTGTCCTAACATCATAGCCTCACTTAATCAAGCCCCCAAATTATTCCAACCTTGAGTTTTAGAACAAATTAAATAGAGTCATATATTGGGCCATATTGTGAAAACCTTCAAAACTCGGATGAGTTGGTACATCCATTTGAAACTATACTGACTAGCGACTTTGTCTAAATCGACCCAATCATTAAAATTAAAACAAATTAATCTTTACAAATAGTCAACAATCATGTCAATCCTTTCCTAAAAAACTCATCCTTTGAATAAATAATTTGATCAATCAAAACACAAAGGGTTAATAGACCACAAAATAATATTTTTGGAACAGAATCCCTTCCCGGCGTCGACATCAAGTTTGGCTGCAGATGTCATCAGAGTCTTAATGAGGGTTGTTGAGTTTAAGCCATACTTCTTAAGAAGATCCTTTATATATTTGGTTTGATTGATACAAATTCCTTCATCTGTTTGTTTTACTTGAAGTCTAAAAAAGAAATTAAGCTCACCCATCATACTCATCTCAAATTTACTCTACATCAACTTGTCAAATCTATCACAATATTTTTTGTCAGTAGAACCAAAAATATAATATCATATACATATATTTGAACTAATAGAATTTATCCTTATGCTTCCTAAGGAATAGAGTTGTGTTAACTCTACCTCTAGTAAATCCATTTTCAATAAGATAGTTATTGAGTGTTTCGTAACATGCTCTAGGTTCTTGCTTTAAACTATAAAGTGCTTTATCTAGCTTATAGACATGATTAGGAATAGTAGGATTGATAAAATCTGGTGGTTGTTCGACATAGATTTCCTCTTGAAGTTCACCATTTAGAAAAGCACTCTTGACATCAATTTGTAAAACCTTAAATTTCATGTGGGCTGCATAAGCTAGGAATATCCTGATGGCTTCTAATCTTACAACAGGTGCGGAAGTCAAATTATAATCGATTCTTTCTTTCTGATAGTAGCCTTTAGCTACTAGCCTTGCCTTGTTCCTTGTGATAACACCAGTTTCATCCATTTTGTTCCTGAAGTTCTATTTTGTGCCAATGTCTAGGTAATCTCTTGGTCTTGGTACCATTCTCCACACCTTGATTTAGTTCTTCTTGCATAGCTTCAATCCAGCTTGAAACTTTTAGATCTTCTTTAATTTTCTTTAGTTCATTTTGGATCACCAATTATCAGGTTTTTAGTGTTGTTTCTTTCCCATCTGGTTCCGGATGGAACATCAGTCCTTGTTCCTTCCTATCAGAAATCTTTAAGATTTCATTCTTGTTCTGCATCTTCATGAATTCATAGAGCTCCTATATTTGGAACTAAAGACTATGAATTATTTGTCTAGAATTACGATTGTAGGTTTTGGTTCTTCATTTTTAGCTTTTGCGATCATAGGGTTTTCCTGCTCTACGATCCGAGGTTCCAGTTCTACGACTTCTTCAAGTTGGGTTGCTTTGTCTGATTTACCTTGATTGGCTTCATCAAATATGACATGGATAGAAACTTCCACAGTCAAGGAGTTCTTGCTGAACACTCTATAGGTTTTTTTTTACATACAGTATCTAAGAAAGATTCATTCATCTAACTTAGGCTAAAACTTCGTCAAGTATCTTTTGCCATTATTGAGGATGTAGCATGCACAACCAAAAACACAAAAGTAACTAATTATTTGCTTTCTTCCTTTCCATAACTCATAAGGCATCTTCTTTAAAGTAAAGTGAATCAGGGACCTGTTATGTGTGTAGCAAGCAGTACTGACAGCTTCTGCGTAAAATATTATGGTAAGCGAGCTATTGCTAAGAGTGTTCTTCCGGCTTAAATCGATGTTTTGTTCTTCCTTTCAGCTACTCCATTATACTGTGGAGTTCTTGGCAATGAAAAATTATGTTAAATATCATTGTCTTCACATAACTAATTTACTTTAGAATAGTTAAATTCTTTGACATTATCACTCCTTATAGCTTTTATCTTTTAGCCCGTCTCATTCATCACCAGCTTGAAGTATTTGATCAACTGAGTGCTAGTCTTATCTTTAGAGCTTATGGAGAATACCCATATAAATCTGATATAGTCAGACACTACAACCAGTGAGTATCATTTGCCTCCAAGACTAATAGTTGGAATAGGCCCAAAAAGATCCATATGAAGAAGTTGTAGGGGCCTTTCATTTAAGTTAACTTCTTTAATTTTGAATGAGTTCTTGGTATGCTTTCCTAGTAAACAAGCTTTGCATGGCCTTTCTTTGATAAAGCTCATCTTGGGTAGACCTCTAACTAAATCATTTGATACAAGTTTTGACATGCTCTTGAAGTTTAGGTGGGACAAACTCTTATACCATAACCAGCTTACATCTTCTGATGCTTTTGAAAAGAAGTAAGTTGATTCTGTGGAACTCGGTTCAAAGAGATTGCCACATATACATCTCCTTCTCTTGATCCATTCAGCTTAATAAAATTGGTTTCCAGATCTCGAACTTGACACTGATTGTTGAGGAAGATAACCTGATGACCCTTGTCACATAGCTGACTTATGCTCAGCAGGTTGTGCTTTAATCCATCAACATAGGCTACCTTAGTGAATGAAACAACTCCTTTTCCTATTGAGATGTAACCTATAGTTTTCCTAGAGTTGTTGTCTCCAAAGACAACTGTCGAACCATCTTTAGCTTTGAAATCTAACAGAAGAGCCTTATTGCCAATCATGTGCCTTGAGCACCCACTGTCGAGATACCATATATATATTCCATGGACCTTGATATATGCATTTACAGTCATTGTTTATTTTGGTACCCATACTTTCTTGGGTCCTACAATGTTAGTTTCTTTAGGAACCCAAAGTTGCCTGACTTTGGGTCTTCTATATGCAACATTCTTGAAATAATAGTCTACAACCTTATGACCATATTCATGACAGTTATAGCTGTTAATATACAACATGTGTGAGTGTGAGTGTGTGTGTGTGTGTGTGTGTGGATATCTTCTCACTTAGAACTTATGTGGAGGATAAGTTTTTCTTCTTGGTTGAACCCCATATTTCTATATTATTCTATGATTTTGAAATTTTGTAGAGTACGAACCAGTTCTACGATTGATGCCATGTTGATTTATATAGTTTTATCCAGACTATAAGACTCTTCGAGGCACTGTCGTAAACTTTTTTTTACTCTGCAATTTTACAAAACCTAGACCAGTATACGACTTGTTGTTTTTTGGAACAATAATCTGGTCAATAGAGATTGGACAACTTGGAATACTTGGCTCGATGACCTCTTTCGATTTCATAAATATAATACTCTTATGGGAAGAAGAAGTTTTGTTATTGCTACTATCCACTGATTTTTCCACACTTGGAATAGATGAAGATAGATCTCCAAACCTCAAAACTGATTTGTCTGAGACCTCTCTCTGACATGTGATCAGTGAATCCATAGACGAGGAAGAACGATTCCACATAGAGATTATCCTTTCTAATTCTTCTATTCTAGAGGTAAGAACAGACTCCCTCAAAGTGTTGGACTCAGTTATCTTTCTCAAATTATCATTCTCAACCTCAAGCTTGGATAAAGTGTTGGATAAATTATCATCTTCTTAAAGAAGATAATGTCATTTGATAGAACCCTAAATAACTTCATGTATCGATGCAATTCAAATGTTATATCATGTAAAGCTAATCTAAGATCATCTATATTAACATCAGAAGAGCTGAAGTCAAATACCTCACTAATGTCAATCTCTCGAGGATCAGTAGTTGTGCTGGAATCTTCTTCTATATCCATTAAGTATAGATTGACTACTTGAGGTTCTTCATCATCACTAGAATTTGAGCTGGAGTCATTGTCTAAATCACTCCACGATCCTTTAACTACTAGGCCCCTTTCTTTCTTGTGATGCCTCTTATAGCGCTTATATTCTTTCTTTCCATCTGACTTGTTTTTATACTTTTTGAGATCTTCACGCAGAGGTTTGGTGCACTCTGCGATATAATGGTCAGGCTTCTTTCAATTGTAGCACATATCCTTATCTTAATCTCTGTTGTTGTTGCCTTTGTTGAAGTTCTTCTTGGGCCAACAACTGTTGCTCTGTCTCATAAACTTCCTTAGCCTTTGAGTAAGCAGGGCTATATAATCATCTTCATTAGCCGCATCTCTATCATCATCTTCTTCAACTTCAGTTGAAGCTTTGGAGACATCTTCACAAGATTTGAGAGCAACACCTTAATCCTTCTTCTTATTTTCTAAAAACGCTTCTGCTTAGCTCAAGCTCATAGGTAAGAAGATTACCGTAGAGCTTTTGTACTATCATTTTATGCAAGTTATTTGATTCTCGAATAGCAGTGGTTTTAGCATCCGACTTACATGGTAGAGCTCTCATAAACTTGATATTTAGGTCTTTGTTAGGATAGACCTTGTCATAAAATCTCAAGGAGTTGAGGAGAATGTTAAATCTTTCATATGTTGCAGTGATATTCTCTTTAGGGACATGAGAAAACATCTCATATTGTTGGGTTACGAGAGACTGCTTGTTTTTTCTGACTTCTTTTGTTCCCCCATTCATTACCAACAGGGCTTCCCATACTTCTTTGGCAGTGATGTAGTTTACAAAATTTTTAAATAGATCGTTTTCTAGAGTAATAAAGAGAATATTTTTGGCCTTTTTATCTAGCTGTATAAGTTTTTTCTCATTCTCAGTCTACTCTACGTGCTGCCTGACAGCTACCTTGTTTGGATCATCTGTTGCAGAAGCTCACTTGGTAGGAACATATGGACCATTAAGGACATCATCAAACAGATCATCATTAATAGCATCCATGTACGCCTGTATACGCGCTTTCCAATTAGCAAACTTTTCTCTATTTAGAAGAGGTGGCTTATTTCCACCACCAAGCTCATAACTTATTTTATTTAATGTCATTGATCTACTCAAAGTGTAAGCTTTATGTTCATGAGAACCTGCTTTGATACCACTTGTTATTTTCTAAAGGCACTTATAGATCTAGAAGGGGAATTAAATAGATCTTTAAAACTTTTGATTAGTTAGAAGATATTACCAAATAATTTGTTAATCAAATTGATTAATCACAACGGAATATAATGTTTGAAAATCCCCTTAAAGATTAAAAAGAAATCTCAGTTTTGAATTTAGTTAGGTAAGCAACCTTAAGCAAGATAAATAATCAGACAGAAAGTAAGAACTGGAAAAGTAAAGACACAACAAAGTTTAAGTGGTTCAAAAATTGAATAACTCATAATCCACTCTTCTACTCCACGAATAGGAAATCCACTAAGGATCAAGATCATTAAGATCTATTACACCTGAACTACTTAGGTTCCTGTTGGGTAAAATCTAATTACGCACAACACGCAAGTATACGTGGTCAATAAGTAATATAATAGTAAGTAGAGTATCGTTCCCACAGAGAAAACTTAGTAAAGATTTAGCCTCATAATTATCAGTTTCTTATTAATCCTAATTTTATTAAACTATTCAAATCAATGATTAAAATTATTAAAACCAAATTATTAAAAATATTACGATCACAAAACAATCACAAATATTAAAAACTGAAATTTCAAAAAATTATTGGAGAATTAGGCTTACGACTTCACCCTAAGTTTCACTCTGATTTTTACACCTTTATTCCAGTTTAATTCACTATCCCAATTTATTAATCAAGAACACGTATGTAGCACTAGCCATCTCTCGATGTACTAATACCGTATTAACTCAAATCCACAATTTAGATAGAAACAAGTTAAACACCTTAATCAACTAACTCACTATATCTCTATGCGAATTATAATTGAATAAGATTTAAGTTTAAGTCCTTTATCCGATTACATGCGATGTCAAGCATATCTCTACCTTAACATTCATCAAGATTATGTTCATTCACAAAATTCAAGAACACATGCTATATTAACTAAGTCTAGACTCGTACTTCATCTCTCGAATTCATACAATTCACAAAGAACTGTTGATCAGGCAATTCATAAATTCAAGCTCAAATTAATATAGATAAACTGGATAATAGCTTATTAAACTAGAAATCAAAGATATATAATCATCGTTTCACTTAAAGATCCATCATAAGCCTAAAAAGTAAATTAGTTCATCATCAATGAATTAATAACTGAATAAATTAAAGATAACATCTTTTCAATTACAAATATAACACTAAACAAAGAATAAATCAGAACACCCTTCACGTTAGCCTTAATCCACAATTGATATGAATGTTCCTTCAAAATCTTCACTCCAATGCATGATAAGAAAATCTGTAATTAATCTTTGATAATTGCCCTTGTGAGTCTCCTTGATCTTGTGTTTGTGTTAATATATATATCCTCAAGCAATCTTTGCTTAATTCCATGCAAACTAGAGTCCTAAAGCCATACAAGAACCAAAATCCAAGTTCCATCAGTGTTTGAATCAAGATAGGATGAATCAAGCTAGGCTACTGTCTTGCAGACTTGAAGACCCCCGCCCTGGTGGGGGTGTAAGGCTCTGATTTCTGACTTTGGTGAAACTCCATACTTGCTCCAATTATGCTCCAATGCCTCCCTTTTTCAATCACATGGCACACCAACCACCCTAAACATAAAATAACAATAAACAAGTAAAAGTAAACATGAAATCAAGGTTTTTAACAACGAATAAGCTTGAATTAGAACCCAGTTCGTGGATATAAAATCCACTTATCAAAATCTTCCAAACTTAAACTGTGCTAGTCCTCGAGCACAAAATAAACTATATGCTATGAAATGCAATGCAATGATATGTAATGCACCTAATCAATATGTTTTTGAATACAATAGTGTCATAAACTCAAAAGTATTTCTCTGGCCTCAGGGAAATCAAGCAAACACTACAACTCTTAATTACCAAAACCAATTGATAATTCCTTATTAGTCCTCAAATCTTAGACAATTATCACCGGTATAGTGTGTGTGTGTGTGTGTGACCAACATCCATGGTAACTGATACAGACTCAAATTCAATACATAACCAATTTTTTATTAGGAATCATATAAAATAACTCAAAAAAAATTCAACAACAGACGAGTTCCAACTAAAATCAAATGTTTACCAAGATTAGGGGTCCGAATAGGGTATTCATGCTTCTTCTTCTTCTTTTTTCATTGACAAGGGCTTTTTGCCCTTTATTTCCCGTTTTCTCTTTATTTTTCTTTTCTTTTTTTTCGATAAATGGTTGGTGAGTGCGTTTTATGCTCCATCCCACGCCTGTGTTTATGGGGAGTATTTCTTCTCAACCCACCACAAGACTCGACTAGATATTATTTTCTTTTTTTTATGAAGCTTATATACCCTACTTTTTCCCCTAAACATAGGTTTTTGCCTAATTTATCGTCTTCACTATCTATTCTTGTCATTCTATGATTTACACTAGCATTATCCTTTAGAAACTATTTATGTATCAATTTAAACTAATCATTCAACACAGATGTTATTACGTGCTTCCCTTTTTATACCAGTTTCAAACAAGCACAAGATCCGAGTCATATTTCAAAACTACATCATGATTCTATACTAGGTACTGTATTTGTTTACTCAATCCCAAACTCATCATTGGCCAAAAATGAACTACAACACTGTTGGACATAAACAAAATTAACACAATATTTAACTATATTTTTTTATTTTTTTTATTTTTTAGATATGTATAGGGTTAACATGAATGAAAACATAAATAAATAAATAAAAACTAAATATGCACCTAAGCTACTATGCAAATGCAACAATTGATTAACCTAAACTACTATGCAAACCTAGCTTAATAACTTAAATATGCAAGATGCAAACATGAAATAAAATCCCCCAAACTTGAAAAGTATAATGCCCTCATTGTATAGATATAGCCAGAAAGATAAGAGGACTTCCCTATAATCACTAAGCTTGAGGTGGTGGTGTGTTGTGTTCTTCTTCATCGGAGTCACTTGGTGGAAATCGTGGCAATGGGGCCGATTGCTGATATGGAAAGTGAGCATTAGGATTGAAACTTTGGAGCGTCATGTTTAATGATGCAAACGAGAGGTTCATTGCTTCAAACATGTGATCTTGCCTAGCGGCAAGGCGTCTCAACTCTCGTCGTGCTTGCTTGTTGTGCTCATCCACTTGCACTGAAAATTTAGGAAATGAGGGCTAGAGATTGCCTCGGATTATGGTACCTACTCTATTACTTGATCTCCCATCGGTGCATCCTCATCCCCCGAGGTATCTGCAGCATCAACTTCGTTCTCTGAAACCGATGGAAAAATAAAGCCTAGACCTCTAGGATGGGAATCACCCCCAGCCCACACTGAATATCGCGCGATCATTCTACAATCGAGTAGCTGAAGCAGCATCTGAGTGGGTTCATCATCGGACCATCTAACACCCGCTTGGTGATACAACCCACAAATGAGTGATGGATGTGGCAAGCCTCCCAAAAAATTTCCTCGTAAGCATCAACGAATGGAAAAACAGATTATGGCCCTGATATCGATGATGAAATCTTGCACAATTGCATATAAAAGTAGTGCCTTTTCTTTAGTCACGTCCGATGTGTGTGTGGACGGAAACAATTTCGCACATAAGAAGGCATACCATATCTTACCATATCGGCTGAGATCCTTACTGTGAAAAATTGTGCCTCCTTTTCGACCCTTGATCCATGTTTTTCTCGGCTTAGTCATTTCTTTGAGAATTAGCCTCAAAGTCAGGATTGAAATCACGTAAGTGAGCATATTGGCACTGTCGAGGCACTCGTAACTGATAATAAGTGTTGATGGCATCGGCACTGAACGGGACTAATCAACCCCGCACAAAAGCATTGAAGGGGGCTTTATCCTCGACGTTAGCATAAAACTCTTTGACCACGCTGACAATTGTAGTCTCAGGTTCCTCAATGAACTTATTCCACCCTTTATGATAAATATGTTGCATCATTTCACCGTCGACAGGATCCGGAGCCAACCCCCGCTCCGACGTAAGAGCTTTCGTTACCATGTAGTCGTATCGGTCGACGGCGGTGGCACTTACGAATTTGCATCGGTCCAAGGTTCGTGATGGTGGTGTTGTTGTGGAACTCTCTCCCCGGTGCCTCTTAGTTGTGGGTTTCGACGCCATTGATTTGAAAATAGTAAGCTTTATTAATGATTTTCCCCCAAACTTCAGTCACACAATCTTGCACTTGGCGTGCACACTGATTTCTTCCCCCAAACTTGATGAATTTGTGGCAATTATGGTGATTGAAGATGAAGAACTTGAAGATGGGTTACTCACTCTCAAGTGCAAGATGAATTCCCACAATAAGAACCCTAATTCATGGCTTTCTAAGTTTAAATTGAATGTATGTGATGAACTTGGGTTGTGAGGGTGTGTTTATATACAGGTGGTGTGATGGAGAGGGTTAAGGGTTGGAATAATAGACTGAAGTCAGTGACTGTGTTAATGAAGTGGGAAGATGGAGTGTGAGTTATAAAATCATGGGTAGATAGTGGGGGTTATGTATGGGAATGGGAAGTTTATGTGAGGAAGAAGTGGGGTTTCAATTGGGAAGAAGAAGTAGTGGGCGTGTGTAACTCTCGAACCAAACTTGTTCAAATTCTAGGACCCCCACCCCGGCGAGGGTAGTAAGCCTATGAAGCCCGCCCCGGCGGGCATGCTCACTATTTTTGAACCGGAGAGACCCCTGCCCCGGCGGGGGGTATAGTGCATAAAGGGCCCGCCCCGGTGGGGGTAGGTTCTGTTAATTGATGTTTTTTTGCTCCTTTCTTCACTTCAACTCCCAACCATTATCATATTGAGATCCTGCAAAGCTAGAAAACATAAAAGTTAGAACGTGGTGGAGAGATTATCAAGAACATGCAACTTATCTAAACTATAATTTGACAGTTATGATTTAAAATATGAAAAATAAAAGTATGATTGGGTTGCCTCCCAATTAGCGTTTGATTTTAAGTCGTTCAGCCTGACTACTCCCTATTTATGGTACATCGAATAATGTGATTGTGATGACATCCATGTTGGATTCGCCACCCCAATAATGCTTCAGCCTCTGATTGTTGACCTTAAACGTTTCCAATGGATTCTACTATAGAGTTCAACGGCGCCATGTGAGAAAACTCTTTTGATGGTGAATGGTCCTGACCATCTTGACTTAAGCTTGCCTGGGAACAACCTCAACCGTGAGTTGAACAATAGGACTGATTGCCCCAGCTCGAACGTTCTATGCATGATTTTCTGGTCGCGCCATTTCTTGACCTTTTTTTTGTATAGCTTAGAGTTCTCGTAAGCTTGAAGTCAGAATTCGTCGAGCTCGTTTAAATGAAGTAGTCTCTTTTCCCCCACAGCTGCTTGATCAAAGTTAAGTTTCTGAATCTCCCAGTATTCCTTGTGCTGTAACTCAACCGGTAAGTGACAAGCTTTTCCATAAACCAATTGATATGGTGACATACCAATTGGTGTTTTGTACGGAGTTCGGTAGGACCATAGTGCATCGTCCAACAGGAGAGACCAATCCTTTCTATTTGGGTTCACCACCTTTTCTAAGATTCTCTTCACCTCCCTATTTGAAACTTCAGCTTGCCCACTTGTTTGGGGATGATATGTTGTTGCCACCTTATGGTTGACCCCATACTTCGCCAAGAGAGCTGTAAACGATCTGTTGCATAAGTGACTACCTTCATCACTTATGATAGTTCGTGGCGTGCTAAATCTCGTAAAAATATTCTTCTGCAAGAATTTGAGGACCACTTTGGCATCGTTAGTTGGGAGTGCTGCAGCTTTAACCCATTTTGAGACATAGTCAACTACAAGCAATATATATTGATTACCAAATGATAATGGAAATGGCCCCATAAAATCAATGCCCCAAACGTTAAAAATTTCAACTTCCAAAATTGATTGTAGTGGCATCTCATTCCTTTTTGATATGTTGCCCACCCGTTGACATCTATCACAACTTTTAACAAACTGGTGGGCGTCCTTGAACAATGTAGGCCAATAAAACCCGGCTTGAAGCACTTTTGTCGATGTTCGCTCACTACCATAATGTCCCCCATACGCAGATGAATGACACTCATGCAATATACTATTCACCTCACTGTAAGGCACACACCTTCTAATCATTTTGTCGGTGCACTGTTTGAATAGGTATGGCTCATCCCACAAGTACCACTTGACGTCATGTAGGAATTTCTTTTTCTACTGACGAGTAAGATCACGGGGAAGGATGTTGCTACTAGATAGTTGGCGAAGTCCGCGAACCATGGAAATTCCGTATTGATCTCAAACAGTTGCTCATCCAGAAATGATTCATTAATTACACACCTGTCCTCTTCCTTTTTGCCTTGATTTTCCAGCCTTGAGAAATGATTCGCAACTTGATTCTCTATACCCTTTCTATCTTTTATTTCCAAATTAAATTCTTGTAAAAGGAGAATCCATCTAATAAGGCATGGTTTAGCATCTTTTTTCAAAATTAAGTACTAAATAGCCGAGTGATCCATGTAGACTATCACCTTTGTTCCGATCAAATAAGCCTGGAATTTATCGAAGGCATATACTACCGCAAGTAATTCTTTTTTCATAGTTGTGTAATTAATTTGAGTTTTCGTAAGTGTTTTACTTGCATAGTATATGGCATGAAATACCTTCTCTCGGCGTTGACCCAAAACAGCCCCAACCGCATAGTCGCTCGAATCACACATTAACTCGAAAGGCATATTCCAATCTGGTGCGACGATTACGGGAGCTTAAGTCAATTTCTTCTTCAATAGTGTGAATGCCAATTTACACTCCTCATCAAACTTAAAAATAGAATCTTTCTCTAAAAGACTGCACAAAGGTTTTGCAATTTTAGAGAAGTCTTTTATAAATCGTCTGTAAAACCCGGCATGTCCCAAGAAACTTCGAATTTCCATAACTGAACTTGGTGGAGGAAGTGTTTCAATTGTTTCCAGCTTCGCCTTATCAACCTCTAATCCGTGAGTCGAGACCTTATGCCCCAAAATTATGCCTTCCTCAACCATGAAGTGGCATTTTTCCCAGTTAAGTACAAGATTCGTGTCCGTACATCTTTGTAACACCATCACCAAATTCTCTAGACAAGCATCAAAGTTATCTCCATAGATAGAAAAGTCATCCATGAAGACTTCCACATTTTTCTCAACCATGACTGAAAAAATGGCAATCATACACCGTTGGAAAGTAGTCGGTGCATTACACAAGTCGAACGACATTCTCCTGAATGCAAATGTGCCATATGGGCATGTGAAAGTAGTCTTCTCTTGATCTTCAAGGGCAATGACGATCTGATTGTATCCGGAATATCCATCCAATAAGCAGTAGTACTCGTGTCCCACTAATCTGTCCAACATTTGATCTATAAATGGCAAAGGAAAGTGATCTTTGTGGGTTGCCTTATTCAACTTCATGTAATCCATGCAAACCCTCTAGACAGTCACTGTCCTTGATGGTATTAGCTCGTTGTCATCATTTTGTACCACGGTCATTCCTCCCTTTTTTGGCACACACTGAACCGGACTGACCCACTTATTATCAAAAATTGGGTAGATGATACCCGCGTCCAACCATTTTAGTATCTCCTTCTTCACTACTTCTTTCATGATAGGGTTGAGCCGTCTCTGTTGCTCCACTGTCGGTTTTGCATCGTCTTCGAACAGAATTTTGTGCATGCAAAAGGATGGGCTAATTCCCTTTATATCCGCGATTGTCCATTCTATAGCCAATTTATGTTCCCTAAGCACCCTCAGCAACTTTTCTTCCTGCAATTCATTAAGTGCAGCAAAAATAATAACATGTAAAGAATTAGAAGTGCCTAAATACGCATACCTGAGGTGTTTAGGTAGTGGCTTTAGCTCAAGGAAAGGTGGATCCTCCGATGATGGTTTCATTCTGGTTGTGGATCTTTCCTCTGAGTGCAATGGTTCAAATGGTGCTTTAAATCTGCTAACTCGTGGCAAGGAGTCTAGTATCTGCAAGTAATCCACAAACTTCTGGATCATCTAACTCTTCATCTCCCAATAGTGTCATTTCCAATAGATCGTTACCCAAACTTTTACCCATGTCTTCGCTGATTATATGGTCAATGATATCCATCCTGAAACACTCTTCTTCATCTGTAGGGAATTCCATGGCCTTGAATACATTAAATTTTACTTCATGATCTTGGACCCTCATAGTTAGTTCACCTTTTTGTACGTCGATGAGTGTCCAACCTGTAGCCAAGAAAGGTCTCCCTAGGATAATCGGGATGTTCTTATCCTCCTCAAAATCTAAAATTATAAAATCCACGGGGAATATAAACTTGTCAACCTTGACCAATATGTCCTCTATAAAGCCTCTCGGGTACGTTACTGACCTATCCGTCAACTGTAATGAGATGTTTGTAGGCTTTGGAGCTGGCAAACCTAATTCTGTATAAACTGATAACGGCATAAGGTTCACACTCACCCCCAAATCACATAAATATTTATTGAATGCCATGTTCCCAATCATGCATGGAATGGTGAAACTCCCCGGATCTTTCAACTTTGGTGGCAACTTTCGTTGTAAAATCGCACTACACTCCTCTGTTAATGCCACTATTTTGAAATCTTCCAACTTCTTTTTCCCGGACAGAATCCCTTTCATGAATTTAGCATAACTTGGCATCTGCTCCAGGGTTTCTGCTAACAGGATGTTAACCTTCCAAAAATTTCGCAAACTGCTTATCTAATTTCTGTTTTTGGACTCTCTGCTGAAACGGGGGTGGAGGATACCCAACTGGCTTGTCATCTAACTTTGTTTTCTCAATTTGCTTATCCTCACCTTGTTTTTCTTCAACAACTTTATTCTCATCAACTTTGCCATCCGTTCTAGCTGAATTTTCTGCACTTGTCTCATCCAGCTGTTTTCCACTTGTCAAAATGATAGCCTGACACTGCTCATGATTTCCCTTCGGATTTCTTTCGGTGTCACTCGGTAGAGTCCCTTGTGGTCTATTGTTCAATGCTAAGGTAATCTGTCCCATCTGATTTTCTAGATTCTTGATGGCCATTGCTTGGTTTTTCATCACTGCCTCATTGCTCGTTATATATTTTGACAACAACTCCTTTAAATCTGATTTCCTCACTTGATGTTGAACTGGTTGTTGATGATTCTGAAATCCTGGGGGATATAATGGTCGTGGAGCTTGTTGATGCTGATTATTACTCCATGAAAAGTTAGGATGATTCATATTCCCCTGATTGTATGTATCCTGGGACGTATTCTGTGGAATTCTATTGTAGCTACACACAAATTGCACTGACGCTGGGTTGATTGCACATTGATCTGTAGGATGCTCACCCGTGCACAATTCACAAATAACTGCAACCTGTTGTACTTTTACCCCTGACATGGCATCCAACTTCTTAGAGAGTGCTGAAATCTGTGCTTGTATTGTCCGTCACTCCATCTACTTCTAACACGCCAGCTACCTTCGCCTGTGTCATTCTTTTCGTGGGCCACTGGTAGTTGTTAGCTGCCATAGTCTCTATCAACTCGTAAGCCTCCTCATAACTTTTAGCCATAAACACTCCACCAGAAGCTGCATCAATACTGGTTCTGAGATTTCCGTTCAATCCGTTGTAAAATGTGTTCATCTGCAACCACTTAGGAAAACCATGATGCGGGCACTTTCTGAGAAATTCCTTGTATCTTTCCCATGCCTCATATAGTGACTCCCCGTGTTGCTGTTCAAACGTAGTTATCTCATTCCTCATTTTTGCAGTTTTTGCTAGTGGGAAGAATTTTGCAAGAAATTTCTGAGGAGGTCTTCCCAAGTAGTTATTGATCCCGACGGTAGAGAATGTAACCAACTCTTCGCCTTGTCCCGTAGAGTGAATGGGAACAAGCGAACTAAATGTACCTGAAGGTGTCACAAATCTCCAGAAAGCTAACTAAATGTTCATTCGGATCATCATTTGCCAATCCCCCAAACTAAACTGAATTTTGAATCATTTGAATCATCCCAGACTTGATTTCAAATGTGTTCGCAGTTACAGCAGGTCTGGTGATACTTGACTGCAGCTCAGTCACCTTGGGTGTAGCAAAATCCCTCAACGCTTTCTAATCTTTAGCAGTTATTGCTTCTTCTTTTTCAGAGTTTTTGAATTCTTCTCTTGTTTCATTGATCCACTTACTTAACCTTTGGAACTGTTTCTTAATGTCGTCCTAAAAAGGAAGCAAGTCTAGATTTTTGGACCGCGTTTGCATAAACCAACTTCAAAAACCAGAAATAAGACGAACAAAACAAAAATAAAAATGTTTAAGTAAAACTGGACTAATTAAACTGATGTCATAAAATATTAAAATCTATACTAAAATTGTTCCTCGCTTAAAAATTATTATTGGCAAATATTATTAAATTAATTCCCCGGCAACGGCGCCAAAAACTTGTTGATCGATTTCGCAATCAAAACATTCGTACAAGTATACACGGTCAACAAGTAATAAAGTGAAAGTAAAGTATCGTTCCCACGAAGAATTATTTAATAGAAATCACCAAGTACTAGTTCTTAACCAAACTAATTTTATTTAAACAATCGAGTTAATGGTGTGAATTAAAATATATAATTAACCTACTACTACTAATCACTAGTTGAATATCAGGTTATGGAGATTTAAGATCACAACTTCACTTATTACTTCACTTATATTAAAACACTTCTTATTAATTATGCTCACTATTATGGATTGTTAATCAAGAACTTATTAGTATTTATAACCACCTTCTGATGCATCATAGGACATATTAATCCAAATCCACAGTTGATAGAATTAAATCAAACACCCTACTTAACTAATTCACTATATTTCTATGTGAATTACAATTAAAAAGGATTTAAAGTACAAGTTTCCTATCAGATTACACGCGGCATAAAGGCATATCCCTATCCTAAACACAAATCATGATTTCCGACACTATGCAGAAAACACAATCACATGCTATTATGATTAGATCTAAATTTATATTTCATCTCTCGAATTCATATAAATTATCATGCTAATTGTTAGCTAGACAATTAAACAATTATGCACAAATCATAGTAGACAATCCTTAGAATAGATCACAATAATGAATAAAGAAGCATACTAAAATAAGTTACGCAATAAAATCCGTTGTAATCTTAAACAAGAATTTAGTTCATTGTCATTGAAGTAAAATCTAGAATCCACAATTGAATAAACATTAAAAGATAAAAGTAAAAGAAGAGTAGAGAATAGAATCTGTTGTCAGCAAATCTGATGCTCCCCTCTTGCTCCTGCTCTTGATCTTCAATGATCTCCAAGTTGCTTCATTCTCCAACAATCCAATATAAACTAAGGGTTTATATTCTAATCTATTGGAGTGTTTTTTCTAATCTAATCTATCTCATCCCTCTTTATTTTATGACTTCCATCATGTATTTAAAGGTTACAAGTCCAATTTTTAGCTTAGGAACAAACCCAATCCAATTTGGAGTCAAAAAAGTGTCAAAATTTTCTCCAAAATGCAACCAAGCTTGACCAGGCCCTTCCCCAGCCTCCTAGTGCCCTGGCACTGGGAATAGGCTTAAAATGGGCGCCCCCGCGCTAGCCTCTTTTTCAAAAAAAATTTGCTCTGATGTCCTTTAGGAAAATGGTCATAACTTCTTCGTCCGAACTCCAATTTTGATGATTAAAGATGTTCCAGAAAGAGGAGACGTAGATCTACAACTTTTGTTCTTTACGTTTTTCGAAATAAGGTTCAGAGAAATGTTGAAATTGGCCCTAAAGTAGCTGCTATTTAAATGGCAAGCCGAAAATGCAAATCTAGCAACCCCAAACGTTGATCCAAGTAACTTTTGTCCCAATTCCTACAAAATAACATAAAACATGCATGAATAGACACAAACACTTAAAATCAACGTAAAACATGCATGAATAGACACAAACACTTAAAAACATCCAAAAGATTAAGCTCAAACGCACATAATTCATGTGTATAAAACTCACTCATCAGTTCCTTCGAGTCATTAAGTCTTGGAATCACCACTAAACCAGTTAGGTTTCTTTTGAGTCACTAAGTCTCAGAATCTGGGTCACTAAGTCCCGCGATGAACATTTGTTTGAATGTTGTTGAGATGTACTACAAAAATGGCGTTTAGCTCTTCTTCTCAAGTACTTACCAGCTTAAACTGGATGTTTAAAATCGTAGAGTTAGTTCTTTTGGTTTTAGCAAAGCTTAGGCTTTTTTTATCAGAGTTCGTCACATGAAATTTAAATCTTTATTGTCTTTTATAGTTTACTGAAAATCTTCCTGTTACTAGGTGCCCGTTGATGCATTTAATGCTTAGATACTCTAGGATCTTTGATGTGGACATTTTAAACTTATATGTTAGCTTCTTTTTAGCTTGCCTATCACATCAGTCATCTTTCTCACCTAACACTATTGTCGTGTCGCTTTCAACAACCTATGTTAGACACATCTTCTGATCTTCGATTTCAATAAAGGATATTTGGTGAATGCATCGGGACCTTTAATTAGCAATGTTCCAATGTCAGTCATATTGTTAAACTTGACTTACTCTACGATGATGATGGATCGTAGTGTTTATTCTACGTCCTGTTCTTTTATGATGATTGTTCTACAATAGAATAAGCATGTACTTTACGATCAGATCGGCGAATGTTACTTTACGATTTTGAGGTTGACTTTACAATCATGTTTTACTGAATGATCTTTGAGTTACTTTACGTTATGTCTTTTTTAGTGATTACGTTTGAGTACTCTACGTTCAGTTCTTATTCAACGAGCTTTGCTTGACTTTGCGATTCTACGTTCACTTTACGAACTGGTGTTTCCTTTACGATTTGATCCTACCAGCTATACATCAAACCAATTCAATAAGATCAACTTAACATTATTTTATCTTTCTAATCTAAGTCCTTGTACTTCGAATCAAACCATTATTAAGGATTTTACAAAATTTATTGATACAAATATACATTAATCACATTCATCATCAAATTTAAATATGCAAACTCTAACAATAAGAATACCCATGAACAAATGGAAAACTTAATCGCATTAAATCGAATTATACTCGTCTTAGTTCGGTACTGTAAAAATGAGATGAGATCGAACAATATATATCACGAATCAATGCTCAAGAATTTTCTATTTCTCTTTCATATTCAAGTTGGTTGTTACATATTCAAGTAATCAATAACAATAATAACAATACACAAGAAGAAATAGAAAATTTCTTTAACCTTAAAAATGAGATGAGATCCAAAAGTCATTATATGAAGTATGAAACTTTCAACAGTACTTGGCCATATTTATAAAGAGACTTAGCATCTGCAGTATTAAACTGCAGATAAGACTTATAAGTTTCTTGGCATCGTTCAGTTAAATAAGGGCATCGTTTGGGAGAACCTAGAATTTGTATTATTAAACTGCGAACGGTTGTTTAGAATAAAACGACAACGTATTAATTTTCAAAAGGAAACTTAGCGTCCGCAATTTAATACTGCGGACAGGGACTTGTAAAGAAGGGGCTTTTTGGACATTTATCATGTCCACAATATTAAACTGCGGAATAATAAAAATTAAAATGCAGACAAGAGCTATATTAATCGTCTGATATTCGGATGGACACTCAAGATTTGTTGTAAGGCTAACCTTAAATTGATAACGTTAGCTATGAATCGGTCCTTATATATATATATATATATATATATATATATATATATATATATATATATATATAGAGAGAGAGAGAGAGAGAGAGAGAGAGAGACTAACTATTTATTGTGTCAAATCAAGTGAAATCATGATTAGCATTAAATCATACACATTTAAACAATAGACAATTACAAAAATTTATTGTTTATAAATAACAAATAAATTGTATCAATTCTTAATATATATATATATATATATATATATATATATATATATATATATATATATATATATATATATATAATTTGAAACTCACAACTTATCCAATATTGAACGATAAGTGTACTTCTATACGTGTAGAATAATAAAAATACAAATAATAAACGATTTGAGATGGATTATTCACTTATCTTCCTTCAAAAAGAAAAAATATATAAACAAGCTTATTTTTACTTTACTAGAAAAATTAAGATAACTAATTTATGCCCATTAAATCCGTGTCTTGCGGTTTAAGGAATAATTATTTAATAAATATACAGTATACATAGTATCATATTTGTGTACAAGACAACGCGTATAAACAAGTTAAGTAAGGGCTTCAAAAAATTATTGTCAATAAACAAGCAATATGTACAAACAAATTATTGTCAATTTTAATGTTGACAATCTTGACATAAACAAGTCGAATTTGTATTAACATGTTTATTGTAACATTTTCTCCATCAAAAATTACCCAAATTGACCTAACACAAGACAATGACAGTCTACCATACATCTTTGATATCACACAAAGAAGAATACAGAGATGGTTATTATGAAGTTAATTTCATGATAAGTTGGTCAATTGATCAATACGGTACTGACACACAGAAAAATATCACCTCTCGATCTGCGTGTCGATACTGTATTGGTCAATTGACCAAAATTAACTTCATATTAACCACTTTCAAAGAATATACACAATAGTCCTCCCAAATGCACCCTAGAAAATTACGATACGCATAATAACTTTTTGTTCTAAAATATATGATCACATTTGATTTTAAAAGTCAAAATATAGTATTTTTAAATTTAAATTTAATATAATTTATTTTACTTTTTAAAACAATAAATATTGTAACTAATAATATTTTCATATATTTTACGATATTTCCATTTGTATTATCAAAAATTAAAAGGTATTCACATTAATTTTGCTTTTATAAATATCTCAATTTAAGTAAATCCCATATTTTGGATCAAAGATATATTACGCAGGCCAACCAAAGATACTAAAACTAGCAACACTAACTTATCTTTCTGAGTTATAATTCTAAAGAAAATAATAATAAAACTTAAATTATAATAGTTATGAATAAAATAAATAAATTTGTAAATTTTCTTTCGAGTTATTACTCAATTTAAAAAAACCTTAAATTTATATTTATATTTATATTTAGATTACTATTTAAACTTGTAAAAAAGTTGGCTTATTTTAAAACAGTTTTCCGTTTAAATTCCTCTATTTCTAAACGAAATTATTTGACACAAAAATTCCCAAGTATTCAAAAATAATCCCTTTTTTTGGTTCATTTAAAAAATTCCGAAATAAGAGAATTGGATATTAATTTTTGGCCTAAATATGAATTAATACCCTGAACGTTTAATGTTTTTTCACTTTAAAGATTGTCTTCTCAATTTTTTCAATTAGGGGATTAAACTCTTAATTTTTTTCACTTTAGGGATTGTCTTCTCAATTTTTTTCGAGGATTAAACTTTTAAATTTTTCTGATTACGTCTAAATTGATAGCAGTAATGCGTGACTAAAAAAAATACTTACGTGTAATATTAAATTTCATTCTAACATTTATTCAATTAATTTTTTGTATAAGAAAGAATAAATATAAGACCATTATTAATTTCACTTTAAAAAATTGTCATTAAATTTGCTTAAAAAAATTAAATTTACCAAAAAATTAAATTTAATAATTTAATATTTTTCCAAAAGGGTAAAATTATTATTAAATTTACTTTAAAAAATTAATAATAGTTTTATATTAGGGATAAATAACATTTTAGTCACTGTACTGGGGTCCGGTTTTCATTGTGGTAACCGAAACTTTTTTGTTACAATCGAATAATTGTACTCTCAAAAACTTACAAAATGGTCATTCCGTTCGATTTCCGTCCAAAAAACGGACGGAATGCTGACTGTGCAAGTTGACTCCATTTTTTTGCTTACGTGGAGCACAGAAAAGGCAAACAGGCGGACAAACCAACAAAACTATTAACTACTTCACTTAAACAATTCCAAAACTAATAATAATAATAATAATAATAATAATTTCAAAATAATAATAATAATAAAATACTATTAATAGTAATAATTTTAAAATAATAATAATAATTTTTAATAATAATAGTATTACTAATAATTTCAAAATAATAATAATAATAATTTTTAAATAATAATGATGATAAAAATAATTTTTAAATAATAATAATTTGTTTTTAATTTATTTTAATGGAGAATAAAAAATGATTTGTCAAATTTACCATTACTCAAATAATTTAAATTAATAAAATAATAAAAATATTTTTTTTAAATACACATCAGCTTCATATAAAAATATTTTTATAATTTATATAATCTTTTTTAAAATTTTACATTTTTAAAAATTATTATTATAATTATTACTATTATTAATAATTTCAAAATAATAGTAATTGTAATAATAATAATTTTAATAATAATACATTTCAATTATCTATAATACCTTTTATCATACTTATTTCACATTCGCTCTCTACTACTATAATATTTTTTTCATCAGGGATAAATTTAGAAAAAATGTGGCTAATTTTCTTAAATTATATAAAAATAAAATTGTGAAATAGACACAGTGTTATTTAGTAAACTATTTAGTAAAAATATAAAAATTTTAGTACACAACGATCTCGGACCTTCGCCGGAATCTAAAAATATTTAGTAAAAATATAAAAATTTTAGTACACAGTGTTATTTTATATTAATATTAACATAAATTAAACTTCTTTTTTGTAATAAAAAAAATGACCCTTGGATTCCAAATGATATAAAATATTTTTATATCCAAAAACTAAAACTGCAGTGACCCTTGGATTCCAAATGATATAAAATAATAGTAATTGTAATAATATTATTGTGAAATAGACAGATAGAAAATTATTATTGTGCAATTATTATTATTATTTTGTAATTATTGTAAAATCCCAAATTTTACGAATAAAGATTTAATTTTCTTAAAATATTTTTTTGAATATTATGGTGTGGATCTGGGATAATGTTATAGTTGTGGGTAGTATTTATAAATTTTGCAAAGTATGCAAGTTGTTATATAATATTCGATTGGTCGGGGAATATTCTTTTTATCGGGGAATATTCGTACGACGGTACAATCATTGGTGGACCCCGCAACAGAATTATTGTCGGATTAAGAAAACGACAAAAATATTTTATGAAAATAACGGCGAAAGTTTTACCGTTAAAACTGTTGAACTACTCGGTAGTAAAAGTACAGTAATACGCGTGGTGGCATAGTAGCACAAGGTATTGATTATTGATACTTACATGAGAAGTCACTCAGTTTTGTGTAATTATTGCTACAGTAATTGCTGCATAGTATCTCACGTTATTTGATTCAATTATTGTCTATATTTTTTATATTATTAAATCAATAATTGAGACGACGAAGTTATTAATATTATTATTTGCAATATTAACGATGTTTAGAAGTTCTGCCAAGGAGAGGTTTGGTCACCTAATTGCGTGCCAATAGGGAGAAATTCTTACTGGAAAGGCCCCTCTTTCCTGGGAACGACCTGGTCGATTAATATTTTGAATTATAATAATGATGATAAATGTTGTTAAATATATTGAGGTGTCTTTTTATGAAGTCACGGAAGTTTTATATGTTGGTATCAGAGCCAAGTTGTTTGTTGTTAGTAACTGTTTAGTCAGATCTTTTTAATCAAACTACTCTTTACTATTTCAAAATCTTCTCCTTCCTCAGTGTTCTGCAATCACCTTACTTACCTGTAGTCCACCTAGTTCGTGTCTAACCTTTGTAAGTCTCCAGGGTGTGAGCAGTGTCGGGTTATAGAACATAGGTATGAGTCTACTTTGGGTAAACGGGGTATGTACGAATGAACCTTGAGTAAGATTTTATTTTGAAACAGTCAAGATGAGTAGATTATTCAAGTCCAGCTCTACAGTTAGTAATAGGTCAGCTTTGCCTCCTGTCCCGGACATAGTTAACCAAGAAGAACATGGTTATGAAAACATTAATCAAGTTTTACACAATTGGAATATACCTCGTGTATCTCCAAAAGATATTTATCAATCAACCTTTTCAGATAAATTTAAAACTGACTATAATGTCAAAACAGTTGAAAGAGTATATGCAATTAACAAGGAATACGAAAATTGTAGTCTTTTATCACATGAAGTTATTAAAAAACACAGGAAAAAGAGTTACAATTTTATTCATATAGGTCTTGTTCAAGTTGCAGTTAAGCCACTCAACCGAAAAGGAATTAATTCATCTATCTACCTCTGCCGATTTTTGAATTATTATCCAAGTATTATTGGTACCATGGAAGCAAGTTTGCATAATGGACCTATCCATTTCAATTGCTTTCCTGATTTCACCTTGAGTCTAAGTGATCAAAACTTATTTAAAGCTTTATCATTAAATATTAAAACTGATGGAGAAATTACTCAAATGATTGAAGGATCTCAACCAATTGCTTTAATTTACAGGATTTATTATAAGACAATGAAATCAAACTTAAACGTTCATGCTCTTAATAAAAGTCCAAAAGATCAAACAGTTTTAATTCAAAGTTTAACTAGTGATGCTAATATCCAGATCCCAAGAACGATTCTTTGGAAAGATATTACCTTACCTAATCAATGGACTTTACCGAATGAATTACCATAAAAGCCCATAGTTAAAAATTTGTTAAATATTGAAAACATTCAACAATTTTCTGACGGAACTGTTAAAATTAGTTTTGAACGTACTAGAACGCCAGTCATCATCGAGGACATTTCCAGTTCTTCAGCCCCTTCAGTTATCCACACTAGAAGAGATACTGAAATTCTTAGTAATCCTTCGGTTAGAGATATCAAACTTAAAGGTATCCTTAATCAAGGACAAGTTAGTCATCCTTGCCATACTCAGAATGATACCGTAGAAGATGAAGGTTCTTCTTCTTCGACATCCTCAGTATATCCCACGCAGTCTGATATTAATGTTCCAATTCATAATCAATTAAGAGTCATTAAAAAGAAATTCGTTTTAGATTGGGATAACTTAGTAAAAGATTTTAATTCAAAATTTAACAAAGAAAAAAGACATCTATTCAGATCTAATCATCCCATTGAAAAGGAAAGGGATAAGATAGTTAATAGATGGAAAAGATTTATTAAAAATGAGAAATTAATATTACTTTTTACGACTGGTATGAACAATATCAAAGTAAATGTAATGTTATAAGTAAAATTCAATGGATTAAAGAAGACAAATCTAAAGTATCGTCTAGTCATCCACCTTTAGAAACAATTCTAATTCCAGTTAAAAACACTTCAGTTATCGCTAGTCCCTTCAAAATACCTAATGGAACTAATGATAATAAAAAAATAATTGAACAATTAAACTTTAATAATCAATATCTAGCAACAGTAGGAAAACAGCTAGATAGGATTGAAGAAAAATTTGAAGAAAGTATTATTAAAAAACCTGATTCACTGATTGAACAACCTTTAATCAAATTAACTAAAAACAGATATAATTTAAGTTTACCTAATAAAGAAAGTGAATTAGTCCAATCTATTGAAAAGTTATTTAAAAAACTTAAAACAGAACCAGGTCCAAGTGGAACTATTGTTGTTATCTATCATGTAGAATCTGATGATAATAACGAAAGTTCTTCTGATCACTCTAATCACTCATTTATTTCAAATCTTAATGAACAGCTAAATAAATTAACTGTTAATAACACAAGCATTACCAGAAATTGGTACTCTAGACCAACTCCTCCGAATCTGCAATTCGAAGAGAGAAATCTAGATAAACAATTTTCTGTATCTTCTAATAAAATTTATGAATGGAATATAGATGGATTTAGTGAACAAGAAATTTTTAATAAACTTAATCATATGTCTATGGTAGCCAATAGCTATATCACCAAATTCAACACTTTATCTCAACCGAATATAGTTGAATTATTAGCTAGTGGATTTACTGGCATTCTAAGGTCTTGGTGGGAAAAACATCTCACAGAAGATATTAGAATATCCATAGTTCATGCTATCCAAAGAGATAATGATGGCAATCCCATCTTTGATGAAGATGGTGGTATTGGTCTTCCTGATGGAGTCAATACTTTAATATTTACTATTATTGAACATTTTGTTGGAACCCCTAGTAACATTACTGAAAGGATTCATGACCAATTAAGTAATCTTACGTGTCCCACTCGGAGTGATTTTAGATGGTACAAAGATGTATTTACCTCTAGAGTTATGATGAGAAATGACAGTAATAAACCATTTTAGAAAGAGAAATTCGTTAATGGTTTACCATCCTTATTTGCTCACAACGTTAGAGAAGACTTAAGTAAAAATTTAGGATATATTGACTATGATAATTTAACCTATGGTGATATTATTAGTTATATTCAAAAAATTGGATTGAAAATGTGTGTTGATTTCAAATTAGCCAAACAAGCTAGTAAAGATAGAAATAAAGCCAAATAAGAGTTAGGAATGTTTTGTGAACAATATGGTTTACCGCCGGTTGCTCCCTCTAGAAGGAAGCACAAAATTAAGAAAAAACATATTGAGTCACATAAAAGTCATAAACGTCGTAAGAAAAGATATAATCAAGATAAAAGTAATAATAAAAGTAATAATCAACATACTTATTACAATAAACCCAAGTCATCAAAGAAAAAATCATATAAAAAATCAAAGAAATATGATAAAAGTAAAATTGTCTGTCATAATTATGGGCAGAAAGGACATTATAAAAGTGAATCTAGAGTTAAACAAAAATTAGCTCAATTAAATATTTCAACAGAAGATACGGAATAGTTATTAGAATTAATGAGAATTGATAATAACAGTAGTAGCAGTAATGAAGAAGCTTCTGAAATCCCAGAATCTTCTAGTAATAACGGATCTAACGATGAATCTGATAGTGAAAATGAAGTCACTATATGTACAAAAATTGCAGCAAAAACTGTTGTAAAAGAATTAATGTAATTACAAAAGAAGAAGAAGAAAGTTCTTTATTAGTAGATTTAATCAGTAAAATCACAGACCCTGAATTAAAAACTCAGTATTTAAAACAATTAAAAGATTTATTAACTAAAGACAAGAAAGTTACTGATAGGGTTCTTAGAGCCAAAGAAAAACCTATTTTTAGTCTCAATAAAACTCTTGAAAGATTTAAAGCTCTGGTAAAAGAAATTACCCTCCCTGAATTAAATAAAGAAGTTAATAAACTTAAGAAAGAAATTTCTAATTTAAAATTAGATATTTCTAATCTAAGAAAAGAGATTGACGATAAAAAATCAGATCTTCAAGTTCATGATTCCTCTTCTAGTGATGAAAGTCACGATGAACCAGAATCATCAGGTGCTAAAGATTTTGATCTCTTTATTCAAGGTCTCTCACATAAAAGAATCAAAGATATTACTATTCAAAAATGGTATATCTCTATTAATTTAGTTATTGATAAAACTTTCTCTGTACAGCTCCCTGCTTTGGTTGATACTGGTGCAGACTTGAACTGTATTCAAGAAGGTATCATCCCCACTAGATATTATAAGAAAACTAGTGAAAAACTAAATTCAGCTAACGGTAGTCAAATGGAAATAAAATGTAAATTACCTAATTTACATATTTGTCAAAACAGTATGTGTTTTAAGACCTCGTTTGTCTTAGTTCGCAATCTTACTGACAAAATCATTCTAGGTTTACCATTTATATATTTATTATATCCATTTACCACTAGTAATAAAGGTTTAAGTTGTGAACATTTAGGAAAGAAAATTACCTTTAAATTTCTTATTAAACCAAAAGAAAGAGATTTAAAATTCATTCAAGAAGAATCAATTTCTAAATCATTGAATCTGTTAAATTATAAAGTTACCCACCTAAATTTCCTTAAAGAAGAAGTTAGGTATCAACAAGTTGAAGAACAACTTAAGAGTAACAGAGTTCAATAAAAAATAGAAGAATTAAAGGATTATTTAATAAAAAAATTGTGTTCTGATTCTCCCAATGCCTTTTGGCATAGGAAGAAGCACACAGTTAGATTACCCTATGCTAAAGAATTTAAAGAACATTTAATTCCCACCAAAGCTAGGCCTATTCAAATGAGTCATGAGCAGATGGAGTTATGTAAAAGTGAAATTAATGATCTTCTTAGTAAAGGTTTAATTAGACATAGTAAGTCGCCATGGTCTTGCCCAGCCTTCTATGTTAATAATGAAGATGAGAAAGAGCGAGGAGTCCCTCGGTTAGTCATTAATTACAAGCCATTAAACAAAGTTCTAGAGTGTATTAGATACCCTTTGCCCAACAAGGATGATCTCCTTAGTAGGTTAAGTGTCTCCACCATCTTTAGTAAATTTGACCTTAAGTCTGGATTCTGGCAAGTCGCTATTCATCCCGATGATAGGTATAAAACTGCATTTACCACTCCGTTCGGACACTACGAATGGAATGTTCAGTCATTTGGACTTAAAAATGCACCTAGTGAATTTCAGAATATTCTTAATAATATTTTGAACCCTTTCAGTCATTTTATCATTCTATACATCGACGATATCCTTGTATTCTCCAAGACTATTGAAGAACATATTAAACATTTGAATTCATTCTTCAAAATAGTTAAAACCAATGGTCTTGTCCTTTCTCCTTCCAAGTGTAGTCTGTTTCTGACTAAAGTCAGGTTTCTCGGATTAATCCTCTATCATGGACTCACACGGCCAATTGACAGAGCTATTCAATTCGCCGACCGGTTCCAAGATAAGATTACCGACAAAACTTAGCTACAGAGGTTTCTTGGCTCGCTTAATTACATTGAAAAGTTTTACAAGGACCTCGGGAAGATTTGTAAGCCTCTCTTTCAGCGCTTACAGAGTAATCCACCTCCATGGACTGACATTCATACTTTTGTCATCCAACAAGTTAAAACGTATGTTAAGGTTTTGCCCTGCCTTGGCATCTCAAATGATTCAGCTTTCAAAATAGTTGAAACAGATGCCTCTGGCATTTGATTCGGTGGCATACTCAAACAAAAATTAACTCCTACTTCTAATGAACAAATTGTTCGTTTCCATTCTGGCGCATGGAATCCTACACAG
Source organism: Panax japonicus (assembly GCA_020205505.1). Taxonomy (NCBI): domain Eukaryota; kingdom Viridiplantae; phylum Streptophyta; class Magnoliopsida; order Apiales; family Araliaceae; genus Panax; species Panax japonicus. The sequence continues at coordinate 66,267,992 of CM035095.1, read as the reverse complement.
TTAAAATACAGTACTATTAAAAAAGAAATTTTATCATTAGTTTTATGTATAAAAAAATTTCAGAGAGATTTATTGAACCAAAAATTCCTAGTTAGAATAGATTGCAAGTCAGCAAAATTCATTCTTGAAAAATATGTTGAGAATGTCGCCTCTAAACATTCATTCGCTAGATGGCAAGCAATTTTAAGTATTTTTTATTTTGATATTGAATATATTAAAGGTAGTAACAACTCAGTTCCAAATTTTCTCACTCGTGAGTTTATTAACACAGTGTACTTTTACAGCTACATGAGTGTACGGGGAGGTTCATCTTCTCGTGGTCATGGTCGCTCTGCCGGTCCAGTTAATCAGTCAAAAGGAACTATTATTCCTCATCCAGTTACCCAAACCCATAATAAATTCCAGGTGCTTGGTACAGTTCCCAAGCCTTACTCCTCAGTTCTCTCTAGTCAGCCCAAGCCGTTTGATATTTTTGCTAGTCAAACCCAAGCTACCTCATCAAAAACTAGTCATCCAGTGTCTGATTATCGTCATTTTTTTTATCAGCACTTATTTCATATTGAGTTATCTATGAAACCTAAGAATGACCCAATTCAATTGGTTGCCCAGTATTTTCCTACTGAATGGCACTTTCTACCATTAGCTCCTTATAAATCACTTGTGTATTATAGGGACATCCTTATTGAAACAGAGTCAGTCTTTATTAAATCAATTTATGCCAACGATGATAAATCTAAGCTTCTTTATCATTCGTTGTATATTAAACAAGTTCTCAATCTATCCGATTGGGGTAGTCATCCTTCTGATCTCAAGTCACTTTCTAATCACACTAGCTCTTATTGCTATTATGATTATATTGAGGCTTGGCATAAAATTATGCTTCATCAAAATGAAGGTCATAGTCATTCGTGGTTTTTCCAGTTCGACCACAAGTTCAAAAGTCAATTCCCCAAATGGTTTATCCTTTGGTGGATAAGGTATGGTTTGTGCCATGATATTTTTGTGACAATCTGATATTTTCTATATAAATAAATCATAAATTTTGCGTATAATTTTTTAATTTATTTATTAAAATAAATATGAATGATATGTGTCAAGGTAATGTGTAATATATATATATATATATATATATATATATATATATATATATATATATATATATATATATATATTTACATGTGTGATAAATAAAATTTATTTATTACATTAAGTATTGCAAATAAATTTATTTTAGAATTATTGATTATTATCAATTATATTTTTATACTAATTAATTCCTTATTGGAAATGTTTTATTAATTATTTTTCAAGGAAAATATAATCTTATATTATTTAAATAATATATGAAATGATTTTAGAACACTTAATTATTTTAAAGGTAAGAATGCGTGAAAGGTATTATGTATGTATTTATGTGATGAATATAAAATATATTTATTACATGAATGGTTATGAATAATTTTATTTTAGAATTATTGCTCATTATAAATTATATTCTAATAATAATTAGTTTTATAGTAAAATTGTTTTTAATATTTATTTTCCATGAAAATATGATAATTATATTAATTGAATAATATATGATATGATTATAGAATTTTTATAATAATTATTTTATTATATAAGTTTTATTCGGGTTATTAAGTTAATTATTTTAACTTGATTATAAGGTTAATTATGACAGATAAAATCAGATATGGAATCCAAACCCTAATTTTGGGTTTTGATCAAGGATTGATAATAATATTATAATTTTTTGATTTTTCAGTGCTATAAATATGTACTGTAAAAATTGTACTGTTGATGGTTGGTCAATTATGGTATATTGACCAAACCCTAGCATTAATTGATTTAATCCTATTTATCAATTTAAATGGGAAATTTAATATTATTAAATATTTGTATTATATGATATATGTTGTGTGTTATTTCATGGTATGCTAATTAGGAAACCCTAATTTGAAATTTAAATCCTAATGATCATTATTAATGTAATTAGAAACCCTAATTACAAGTTGTTAACCCTAATTATTAAATTGTTAATTCCAATTAGTAAATTATTAACCCTAATTACCTAATTGGTGCCTTAATTGTTAATTAGTGATCTTAATTATAATTAGTAAATCCTTAAACCTAATTTTTAAGTATATGTGATTAAGAAATCTAAACTAATTTAGAAATCCTAATTTGTGAATTTTTAGAAACTAAATTTTAGTTTATAATTTTATTTTTATTTTTTTACAAACCCTAGTTGCTAAATTTTATTTTTCTATATGCTAAACCTTAGGGTTAAACCCTAAGGGTTCAACCCTAAGGGTCAAACCCAGGGTTTGACAAGTTACTAAAATACCATTAAAATGATTTATTAAAAGACTATTATGCCCCTAGTTGAATTATTTGGATAAAAAATAGGTTTTGACATTTAGGGTGAGTTGGTTGCCAACCCTAACAACTCTACCTGCCCAAAATTGACAGCAACAAGCTCTAGATCAGCCAAATTCATTGTAACTTCAAGCTATAAATAGATCAAGAGAGAGAAATGTGCATTATTTGGCCATTTAAGCACCAACTCTCTATCAATACCATATAACTCTCTAAACCACGAAAATATCAAGCAAATCAGTCCCAGAATCCAGCCCCGCGAAATTCCTAACAACATCAGGAGCCAAAATCAGAAATTAATCAAAGAAAGGTATAAAAACCTTAGCTTTAATTCTGTCAATAATATGTTGTTAGATCTTGTGTTTAAATGTTAGAATATGTTGGTTTTAGTGTCTAATGATGATCTGGATTGCTAGATGTTAGATCCATAACATTTAGAAGCTCGGATTTGAAGATTTGAAAAATCTGGAAAAAATAAATTTCTATGTCTGACAAGCAAATGTCAGTCATTATAGATCTTTGGTTGTTATGTGTTTTTGTTGTTTTATAGTTTGTATCTGGAGTTTGTCATGTTGAATTTAATTTGAAAGAGGAATCAAAGTCATAGCTATTATAAATTGAACGGTATAATCAGTCAAAACTCGTTGACCGACAATGACTTTTTAAAAATCTGGGTAAACCTAGAAAGTTTTTTGCAGCATCTGACAAGATGTTTGAAGCCTTGATCTGTCAGCTGCTTATGTGTTCTGATGTTGATATTTGAACCAGTTTATAGTCTGTAATGTGTTATTCAGTTTCATGTTCCTAGATCACTTTGACAATCAACATACTAACAATAATCTATGGTCAAAATATCCTTCTAGATCTGATTTGAAGTTTCTGGAATTTCCAGAAATGGAAGAACATGCCTTCTGACATCACTTTGACCGGCTTTGATCTCGTTTCTGAAATGTAGTTTGGTTGTATTAAGATATCTAGATTATAGTATGACATGTACTCTACAAGGCCCGACGTATAAAACACCTATAACATGAGTTGATCGACCGGAATAAGACCACCAAGGTCGTTGACCGGCGTTGACTAGATTTTCTTGGCAGCCCAGAACTTCATAAACAGTCCTAACAATGATTTTAATGGCTCCGATCTTGCATCTGAGTTGTTGTTTAACCAAAATGATGGTTTATAATTGCAGTTCTACATTTACATTACATAACCAATGCTTGAGAATTACCAGATCAGGCAGGAACAAAGAATTATAAGTGGTCAAACGTGACCCCTTAACCACTGAGCTGTCAGTGTTCTTGAGGATCAAGAACACCAACAGTGACGGTTACTGTCGCTAAAGGCCTATTGCGATGGTTTTTAATTAATTTAATTTCTGAATTTCCGGAAATTGATTAAAAATAGAAAAACAATAGTTTTTAATTATGAAAAATACAAAATAAATTCTGAAAAATTATTTTAAAGTCCGAAAAATAGTTTTTAATTATTTTGAGTATATTTTAAAAATATTTAGTATTTTTAGAATATAAAAGGTATTTATTTATTTAATTATAATATTAAATAAATTATTTAAAATGGTTTTAATTCATGAAAAATCATGAAAAATTATATTATTCTGTTAGAAAATATTTTAAGTCATTTTTGATGAATTTTAATATTTTGTGATGAAATTTCATCAATTAATTAATATTAATGATGTTTAAGTTATTTAATAAATATATTAAATAAATTATGGAAAACAATATTAACGATTTTAAAAATCATTTAAAGTATTATAAAAATATTTTAAGTTATAAAATATGATTTTTGATATTTTGACATTAAAAATATTAATATTCTAATATTAATAATATTAGATTTATTTAATATTTATATTAAATAAATTAGTTTAAAAATGATTTTAATATTATAAAAATCATTTTAAATGAAAATATGGTGTTTATGAATATTTTAAGTTATAAAATATAACTTTTAATATTTAAAGGATAATTTCATTATTAATTTGATATTAATGATATTAAGTTAATATAAATGATATTAAGTTTATTTAATAATTATATTAAATAAATAGTTTTAAAATGGTTTTATTTATTTAAAAATCATTTAAAAAGGATATAAATGAATTAAAAATATTTTAAGTTATAATTAATGACTTTTAATATTTGGATAAATAGTTCATTAATATTTAAATATTAATGGTAATTATTTAAGAAGGATTTTAAATATTTTAAAAATTATTTAAGGGTAATATAAGTACTTTAAAAATATTTTGAGTTATTATACACAACTTTAATATTTTGGCAATGGTTTCATTAATAATTTAATATTGATTAAATGTTAATGATAATAAAATTGTTTGATATTTAAATCATTTAATAATGATTCTAATATTTCAAAAATTGTGATAAATGATGATAATTATTTAAAAAATTATTGTAAGTCATTTAAAAATGATATGACTGTCACTTAAATAGTCTAAATAGATATTAAGGTACAGGATAGAGTCTTAGACTCGATAATTATCCGATAAAGTTGTCGGTAAACCGACATGTTTCAGAAATTGATCTAGATTTACATAATGTGTCTGTATATGTATTTGTTTGTGATATGATGACTGTGAAATGTATGTGACAATGTGATTAGATTATGTGCTAACTGCAATAAGTAGTATTATGTATTATGATGTGTAATTCTAATCGATAGAATGATTTGATTAATGATAGGTCGTGATAGAAAAGATAAATCTAAGTTGCGTAATTGTAAGCAGCGCATCAGGCAAGTATCCTAACTTTGCATTTTCTTTATGCAATGGACACGTGTAAGAATGTTTCAGTAATTATATTATTATTATACAGATTGTTAAACCTATATTATATAAGCCCATTGATTATCAACATGTTAGTATATGATAATCAAGTTATATATATTCTATTCTTTAATTTATAGAAATGATTATACAAGTGTCCCCACTTGGATAATCATTGTATTTAATCGCATGTTGATACACCTTTGATATATATATATATATATATATATATATATATATATATATATATATATATATATATATATATGTGTGTGTGTGTGTGTGTGTGTGTGTGTGTGTGTGTGTGTGTGTGTGTGTGTGTGTGTGTGTGTGTGTGTGTGTGTGTGTTGAATTATATAAGACCTTTGTTATGAAAACCCGACAGGTATGAACATCCCGATAATAGGAAAATTTTATGCGCTACGGCGGACAAAGGATGAACGATAATATCGTTCTAGCAATGTAGTATTGATTAATACAGGGCCTATGGACTGTACACCCTCAGGCCCGTAAGTAATGCCGGTTTACAGATGAATTTCTGTTTAACCTTTTCAAAAATGAAAATAATGTTCATAGTATGTCACAGAAACCCCATGTATAGTCAATACACAGTTTCAAAAATTTGAAAGAGGGTTGTTATGTTATTATTATTTGTACAGATTACTTCACAACTATTGACTAGTTGTAGAAGAATATTATAAAGAAAATATTTAAATTCTTTCAGCTTATATATATATATATATATAATACTTGTTGGGCACTCAAATGCTCATCCTTGCTTAATTTAAATGTTTTCAGCTAAGTGTGAAGGACCAGAAAGCTCATGTCAAAACAAGTGAAAAGGAAAGCAAACAGAATATGTTATTGGTATCATTTGTAATAGATAAATTGTATTAAGTTAATGATATACATTATAAATCATGTAAAGAATGTAGTAAAGGTTGCGTACTTGGGATTAGACTCTGATAAATGTAAGTTAAGTTTAAAATTTATATTATTGTTATTATTATTAGTAATATTTCCGCTCATAGAAATGGTATCGTGAAGTACCGAGTTCGGGTTTCAAGTATTCGGGTTCGGGGACTTTACAGAATGGTATCAGAGCTATAGGGTTAGAAACCTTAGGTGGGTTAGACTTTAGGCTATAACCTTAGAACAGAGGAAAACATTGAAAATACAAATAACTCATATAGAGTTTAAAGATAGATGAATTGAATAAATTCATCGTCAAACAAAATAAAAGATAACTTATAAAACTAGTATGTGTTGTGTGTATTTATTATTTGTTAGTCAAGATAATTTGTGTGTAGGTGTTAGAAAGGAACAGAATTAGGATACCCTTAAGTCGTAAAGAATAAGTCAACCTCCATGACCGAGCCAATATCAAAGTCAATAACTGCAATAAAGGCTCACATTGAAAGCTACCTCAAAGAGGTGGTTATTTTGGAAAGGACAGTATCGGATTAAGAAATGATCAGTATAACTGATAGGAAAAGTATAGCTAAAGGATTATAAGTGGCCAATGTCGAGTTCTTAAACTCATATGTTGGTGAGGAGTTTTTAAACTCATAAGGTGTTGAAAGTTGTGACAAACTGGATATAGTTATGTGTAAATGGATATTGAGGATAATGGAAATAGATAGGTTACTAAGCAATTGATCGTTAGTGAATGTGTAAGGAATAGGTAGTATTAGTATTAGTTGGATATGTATGATTTTAGGTGGTATATATGATAGGTATGTTGGTGTAATGTAATGTTTTGTATAAGTTATGGCAGCGATTCCCGACTTTCGAGTCACAAAGGGATAGCGGATGTTGAAAGTAGTGTGTGCTAAGGCATGTTAAGTAGTATAAATATGAGTTTATGTTGGATTAATGGGATAAATTGGTATAAAGATAATAGATATTTATTTGGTCACTGGTTATTACAGTAGACCGAGTTTTCAAAATATAATATTTTGAGTACATGATTATTTGAATAGAAAGTTTTGCGTTATATGTTAAGCGTTTACGATAAGGCTTAGAATGTAAGAATAATTCATGATAATGCCGTCAAAACAAAAACAAAACCAAAGGAAGAAGAACCTGTCAACAAAGCTGGAAGACAACCAGACCTGACACAGAATTTTGCGAATGCGGACGATCAAGCTATGCAGAACGAAATACCAGTCGCAAGAAATCAACTAGACAATCGATCGACAAACTTCAAAGACTTCAAGACAACCGGACCGCCAGGATGTAGAAGATCAACCGACCCTGTTAAAGCGTATGTGATAGCTAGGATAACGGTGGGGCAAAAGACAACTTTTGTCACCTATATGATAAAAGAAGATAATTTCAATAAATAAGCCAGGAATGCAATTAAAAGAAAAGTTTGTGTGTGGAAAGTAAGGACAGAACGGATATATATCTTTCCAAAATGTCCCAATCCAAGAATGTATAGTGAATGTGTTGTGTGCGAATCAATGAAGCATAAGGTGAAAGACTGTCCAAGAAAAGAAATGGAAACAAGGAATGCGAATACGGAACAAGGCAGCAGGATATTGGCGACAACGGGACCAACTTCAACAAACAAACTAACGAAATCAACCGCAAACTTCTTCAACGTGACTGTTCGGGATTCGGTAGCAGCCGGGGATGCAACTCCAGGTATTAATCTAACCAATTTTTATTTTCTTATTATATTTTTATATATAGTAAATTATTTTTATAAATTATTTTGAAGGAGGAATTTGAGTTCTCTTAGAAATCAAATTTCTGTTTAAGGAGATAGATAAGTGTTATGCTAAATAGTTAAAGATCGATTCGATCAATTATGATCGAGATCTAATTGTAATGATTGTGTATGTTATGTACCCTGGTATGTATAGGTTTTAAAAGGTGATTCCGGGGACGGAATCTTTATAAGGGAGGGTGAATGTGACAACCTAATATTTTCTATATAAATAAATCATAAATTTTGCGTATAAATTTTTTTTATTTATTTATTAAAATAAATATGAAAGATATGTGTCAAGGTAATGTGTAATATATATATATATATATATATATATATTTACATGTGTGATAAATAAAATTTATTTATTACATTAAGTATTGCAAATAAATTTATTTTAGAATTATTGATTATTATCAATTATATTTTTATACTAATTAATTTCTTATTGAAAATGTTTTATTAATTATTTTTCAAGGAAAATATAATCTTATATTATTTAAATAATATATGAAATGATTTTAGAATAATTATTTATTTTAAAGGTAAGAATGCGTGAAAGGTATTATGTATGTATTTATGTGATGAATATAAAATATATTTATTACATGAATGGTTATGAATAATTTTATTTTAGAATTATTGCTCATTATAAATTATATTCTAATAATAATTAATTTTATAGTAAAAATGTTTTTAATATTTATTTTCCATGAAAATATGATAATTATATTAATTGAATAATATATGATATGATTATAGAATTTTTATAATAATTATTTTATTATATAAATTTTATTTAGGTTATTAAGTTAATTATTTTAACTTAATTATAAGGTTAATTATGGCAGATAAAATCAGATATGGAATCCAAACCCTAATTTTGGGTTTTGATCAAGGAATGATAATAATATTATAATTTTTTGATTTTTCAGTGCTATAAATATGTACTGTAAAATTGTACTGTTGATGGTTGGTCAATTATGGTATATTGACCAAACCCTAGCATTAATTGATTTAATCCTATTTATAAATTTAAATGCGAAATTTAAGATTATTAAATATTTGTATTATATGATATATGTTGTGTGTTATTTCATGGTATGCTAATTAGGAAACCCTAATTTGAAATTTAAACCCTAATAATCATTATTAATGTAATTAGAAACCCTAATTACAAGTTGTTCACCCTAATTATTAAATTGTTAATTCCAATTAGTAAATTGTTAACCCTAATTACTTAATTGATGCCTTAATTGTTAATTAGTGATCTTAATTATAATTAGTAAATCCTTAAACCAAATTTTTATGTATATGTGATTAAGAAATCTAAACTAATTTAGAAATCCTAATTTGTGAATTTTTAGAAACTAAAATTTTATTTTTATTTTTTTACAAACCCTAGTTGCTAAATTTTATTTTGCTATATGCTAAACCTTAGGGTTAAACCCTAAGGGTTCAACCCTAAGTGTCAAACCCTAAGGGTTTGACAAGTTACAAAATACCATTAAAATGATTTATTAAAAGACTATTATGCCCCTATTTGAATTATTTAGATAAAAAATAGGTTTTGACATTTAGGGTGAGTTGGTTGCCAACCCTAACAACTCTACCTGCCCAAAATTGACAGTAACAAGCTCTAGATCAGTCAAATTCATTGTAACTTCAAGCTATAAATAGATCAAGAGAGAGAAATGTGCATTATTTGGCCATTTAAGTACCAACTCTCTATCAATACCATATAACTCTCTAAACCACGAAAATATCAAGCAAATCAGTCCCAGAATCCAGCCCCACGAAATTCCTAACAACATCAGGAGCCAAAATCAGAAATTAATCAAAGAAAGGTATAAAAACCTTAGCTTTAATTCTGTCAATAATATGTTGTTAGATCTTGTGTTTAAATGTTAGAATATGTTGGTTTTAGTGTCTAATGATGATCTGGATTGCTAGATGTTAGATCCATAACATTTAGAAGCTCGGATTTGAAGATTTGAAAAATCTGGAAAAAAAAAAATTCTATGTCTGACAAGCAAATGTCAGTCATTATAGATCTTTGGTTGTTATGTGTTTTTGTTATTTTATAGTTTGTATCTGGAGTTTGTCATGTAGAATTTAATTTGAAAGAGGAATCAAAGTCATAGCTATTATAAATTGAACGGTATAATCAGTCAAAACCCGTTGACCGACAATGACTTTTTAAAAATCTGGGTAAACCCAGAAAGTTTTTTGCAGCATCTGACAAGATATTTGAAGCCTTGATCTGTCAGCTGCTTATGTGTTTTGATGTTGTTAATTGAACCAGTTTATAGTCTGTAATGTGTTATTCAGTTTCATGTTCCTAGATCACTTTGATAATCAACATACTAACAATAATCTATGGTCAAAATAGCCTTCTCGATCAGATTTGAAGTTTCTGGAATTTCCAGAAATGGAAGAACATGCCTTCTGACATCACTTTGACCGGCTTTGATCTCGTTTCTGAAATGTAGTTTGGTTGTATTAAGATATCTAGATTATAGTATGACATGTACTCTACAAGGCCCGACGTATAAAACACCTATAACATGAGTTGATCGACCGGAATAAGACCACCGAGGTCGTTGACCGGCGTTGACTAGATTTTCTTGGCCGCCCAGAACTTGATAAACAGTCCTGACAATGATTTTATTGGCTCTGATCTTGCATCTGAGTTGTTGTTTAACCAAAATGATGGTTTATAATTGTAGTTCTACATTTACACTACATAACCAATGCTTGAGAATTACCAGATCAGGCAGGAACAAAGAATTATAAATGGTCAAACGTGACCCCTTAACCACTGAGCTGACAGTGTTCTTGAGGCTCAAGAACAACAACAGCGACGATTACTGTCGCTAAAGGCCTATTGCGATTGTTTTTAATTAATTTAATTTCTGAATTTCTGGAAATTGATTAAAATTAGAAAAAAATAGTTTTTAATTATGAAAAATACAAAATAAATTCTGAAAAATTATTTTAAAGTCCGAAAATTAGTTTTTAATTATTTTGAGTATATTTTAAAAATATTAATATTTTTGGAATATAAAAGGTATTTATTTATTTAATTATAATATTAAATAAATTATTTAAAATTGTTTTAATTCATGAAAAATCATGAAAATTATATTATTGTGTTAGAAAATATTTTAAGTCATTTTTGATGAATTTTAATATTTTGTGATGAAATTTCATCAATTAATTAATATTAATGATGTTTAATTTATTTAATAAATATATTAAATAAATTATGGAAAATAATATTAACGATTTTAAAAATCATTTAAAGTATTATAAAAATATTTTAAGTTATAAAATATGATTTTTGATATTTTGACATGAAAAATATTGATATTCTAATATTATTAATATTATATTTATTTAATGTTTATATAAAATAAATTAGTTTAAAAATGATTTTAATATTATAAAAATTATTTTAAATGAAAATATGGTGTTTATGAATATTTTAAGTTATAAAATATAACTTTTAATATTTAAAGGATAATTTCATTATTATTTTGATATTAATGATATTAAGTTAATATAAATGATATTAAGTTTATTTAATAATTATATTAAATAAATAGTTTAAAATGGTTTTATTTATTTAAAAATCATTTAAAAGGATATAAATGAATTAAAAATATTTTAAGTTATAATTAATGACTTTTAATATTTGGATAAATAGTTTATTAATATTTAAATATTAATGGTAATTATTTAAGAATGATTTTAAATGTTTTAAAAATCATTTAAGGGTAATATAAGTACTTTAAAAATATTTTGAGTTATTATACATAACTTTAATATTTTGGCAATGGTTTCATTAATAATTTAATATTGATTAAATGTTATTGATAATAGAATTGTTTGATATTTAAATCATTTAATAATGATTCTAATATTTCAAAAATTATGATAAATGATGATAATTATTTAAAAAATTAATGTAAGTCATTTAAAAATGATATGACTGTTACTTAAATAGTCTAAATAGATATTAAGGTACAGGATAGAGCCTTAGACTCGATAATTATCCGATAAAGTTGTCGGTAAACCGACATGTTTTAGAAATTGATCTAGATTTATATAATGTGTCTGTATATGTATTTGTTTGTGATGTGATGACTGTGAAATGTATGTGACAATGTGATTAGGTTATGTGCTGACTGTAATAAATAGTATTATGTATTATGATGTGTAATTCTAATCGATAGAATGATTTGATTAATGATAGGTCGTGATAGAAAAGATAAATCTAAGTTGCGTAATTGTAAGCAGCGCATCAGGCAAGTATCCTAACTTTGCATTTTCTTTAAGCAATGGACAAGTGTAAGAATATTTCAGAATTATATTATTATTATACAGATTGTTAAACCTATATTATATAAGCCCATTGATTATCAACATGTTAGTATATGATAATTCAGTTATATATATTCTATTCTTTAATTTCTAGAAATGATTATACAAGTGTCCCCACTTGGATAATCACTGTATTTAATCGCATGTTGATACGCCTTTGATATATATATATATATATATATATATATATATATATATATATATATATATATATATATATATATATATATATTGAATTATATAAGACCTTTGTTATGAAAACCTGACAGGTATGAACATCCCAATAATGGAAAAAATTTTATGCGCTACGGCGGACAAAGGATGAACAATAATATCGTTCTAGCAATGTAGTATTGATCAATACAGGGCCCATGGACTGTACACCCTCAGGCCCGTAAGAAATACCGGTTTACAGATGAATTTCGTGTTTAACCTTTTCAAAAAAGAAAATAATGTTCATAGTATGTCACAGAAACCCCATGTATAGTCAATACACAGTTTCAAAAATTTGAAAGATGGTTGTTATGTTATTATTATTGGTACAGATTACTTCATAACTATTGACTAGTTGTAGAAGAATATTATAAAGTAAACATTTAAATTCTTTCAACTTATATATATATATATATATATATATATATATATATATATAATACTTGTTGGGCACTCAAATGCTCATCCTTGCTTAATTTAAATATTTTCAGCTAAGTGTGAAGGACCAGAAAGCTCATGTCAAAACAAGTGAAAAGGAAAGCAAACAGAATATGTTATTGGTATCATTTGTAATAGATAAAGTGTATTAAGTTAATGATATGCATTATAAATCATGTAAAGAATGTAGTAAAGGTTGCGTACTTGGGATTAGAATCTGATAAATGTAAGTTAAGTTTAAAATTTATATTATTGTTATTATTATTAGTAATATTTCCGCTCATAGAAATGGTATCGTGAAGTACCGAGTTCGGGTTTCAAGTATTCGGGTTCGGGGACTTTACAATTTTCCCCAAACCTCTCCTTGCCCAGTTAGAACTTTTTTGTCATCATAGTAATTATCAATCCAAATATGAGGAAATTTTAGTCTTCCTTATATTCTGTAGTAAATACAAAATCCCTTGGATTCTTAAATGGCAATATGTCATTTTAGCTACCCAAAAAGTCACAGTATTTCAGTCTCCGTCGTCCATAGGTATTAGGCACTGCTCAGACTTACCTATCTCATATTTCTCATGTCTCTCGCCATTTTTTCATTAAATGGTGGGATAAATTCGGTGTTGATAGAATAGTTGGCCAAGTTCAGAAAGAATTTTTACCTTCTCCTTTATTAACTCCTCCAGTTACCATCCCTTCAGTCACTACGGCCCCTGCCGTTGCATCTTCCAATAAATCAATCACTAAAACGGTTGATAAGTCAAAAGAAAATCAGTTGATCCTCCTGATTCTGATAAAATTACTAATATTTCTAGTTACTCTACTTCTCAGTTAAGGCGTCTTGCAGATGCTATTCATATGAGACTTGATCAATTACACGAAGATCCAGATAAAGCTTCTTCTCAATCCAGAGGAGAAAATTCTAGTCAAGACCTTGAAGATGTAGGTGATTGTGATCCCTATGGCACAATTCATCTCCAGGATGCTCAAGATCCCTTTGCCTGAATCCTATAGTAATCAATCAAAGTGGGTCTGATGACATGTTTACTGCACCTGCTCCAGCAGCCTCAATCAGCCAGCACCTGCTCCGGCAGCATAGTCAGCAGTATCTTCTGCTTTTCACCAAAAGCAGCAATCAGTCAAGCATATGGCCCCACTGTCGCATTAGTCAAAAGAGATGTCTGCTTTTCCACCGAAAGCAGTTTCTTTTCCTTTTACTTTAGTAAAATGTTTTTACTTGTACTTTTACTTTAGTGAAATGTTTCTTACTTTTACTTTACCCCAATTATTGTAATAGTAATCTTGTAACAGTTCGTTTCCTTATTCGATAAAAGGAAATTGAATTCATTTGGTTAGGCAGACTTAGAAAGACTTAGAGTTCCTTCTCTGATTAATCTTTAGCCTCAACCGCTGATTAAGCCTACTTAACCCCATTTCATCTAATGTTCTTATTTCAGTAAAAGTGTAAGCTATCTTGTAATCAGTTTAAGTTATCATCAATAAAACTATTATTTATAGTAATTTAATTGTGTTTGTATGCGCGCTTGTTCTTCCCTTTCCTTCCGCCCCCATATGGTATCAGAGCCACACGGTTGGTTCTTGATGCTATCGGTGGTTTCGATTATAAACAGTTTGATTTGTTTACTTAAATGTTTTTTCAAACTTTTATTTTTCTTGCTTCGATTTTAATCGCCCGACCTTCGCCGTGAACCACCCAAGATCGCCTTAAGTCCCGAATAATGCCGTTTGTAAGTCTCAATTGGGAGCAGTGTAAGGCTAAAGGGAATCTTTAGATCTACGGGTATGTGTTCAAGGTAAGTAAGGCTAGAGTCTAAGTGGACCTTCAAAAAAAGAATTTTTATTTAAACAGTTAACAATAAAATAAAGTCTTCTATTTAGATCGATTTCACTGATAGATCAGGACTAATCGAGTGATCCTTTGTTTCAGATTTCAGTCTGATTTGTTTTTAAACAAATTTTTTTTACAAAATCTAAGAAATTTTGAAGATTTTGACCAATTTTTGGTAGAAAAAGTTTTTCCTCCTTCTTTGTAAACAAAAATTTTGGGGGTGAAAGGGTTATTTCCTAGATAAAAATTTTAAGGTGGAAATGTATGGGATGGTGACTCATCTGAGAAGATGATCAACAGCTCCTTCCGGCATCCACAAGAGACTGATCAGTTAACCAAGAAGACGCCAGAGGAGTCTTCAGTCACCGACAGGTGATGGCCCACGCCATCATCTCTTTTACTTTAGTAAATGTAAAAGTAAAAGTAAAAGAATAACTTTTGATTTTACTTAAGTTAAATATTTTTTATATTTACCAATATAAAAGTAACTGTAAAATGTTTCTTACGTTTTACTTTTACTTTAGTAAATTACTTTTACTTCAGTTAATGTAATAGTGATTCCTACGTGAATCAAATAATACTTTACTTTTCAGTTTTCTATTTAAATAACTCAAAGTGTTTAGAGTTGTTTAGGCTTAATTCAATGTAGCCTCAGAGCTTCTCTCTCTAGAAAGCTCTTCTGAGGTCCTCTCCCTTCTCTCTTAGTTAGCCGGAGACGAAGCTTTCAGCTTCGATCTTCTTAGTTAAAGATGAAGACGAAGTCTTTAATACTTCGATCTTCCCTCTTAAACATTTATATCTAGGATTCACATGTAATACCTTCCCAAATGTTTATAAATTAAAGAAAGAGATTACTTTACCGATTCATTGGTCATCTACTGAATCTTTTCTTTCTTCTGTTAAAGTTTTTCTTTTAAAAACTTATCCCGCTGTTATAACATGTCATCACACCCACTTTGATTGATTACTATAGGATTCAGGCAAAGGGATCCTGAGCATCCTGGAGATAAATTGTGCCATAGGGATCACAATCACCTACATCTTCATGGTCTTGACTAGAATTTTCTCCTCTGGGTTGAGAAGAAGCTTTATCTGAATCTTCGTGTAACTGATCAAGTCTCATATGAATAGCATCTGCAAGACGCCTTAACTGAGAAGTGGAGTAACGAGAAACATTAGTAACTTTATCAGAATCAGGAGGATCAACTGATTTTTCTTTTGACTTATCAACCGTTTTAGTGGTTGATTTACTGGAAGATGCAACGGCAGGGGCCGTAGTGACTGAAGGGATGGTAACTGAAGGAGTTAATAAAGGAGAAGGCGAAAATTCTTTCTAAACTTGGCCAACTATTCTATCAACACCGAATTTATCCCACCATTTAATAAAAAAACGGCGAGAGACATGAGAAATAGGAGAGTGGTAAGTCTGAGCAGTCCTAATACCTATGGACGACGGAGAATGAAATACTGTGACTTCTAGGGTAGCTAAAATGACATATTGCCATTTAAGAATCCAAGGGATTTTGTATTTACTACAGAATATAAGGAAGACTGGAATTTCCTCATATTTGGATTGATAATTACTATGATGACAAAAATGTTCTAACTGGGCAAGGAGAGGTTTGGGGAAAATATCATGGCACAAACCATACCTTGTCCACCAAAGGATAAACCATTTGGGAATTGACTTTTGAACTTGTGGTCGAACTAGAAAAACCACGAATGACTATGATCTTCATTTTGATGAAGCCATAATTTTATGCCAAGCCTCAATATAATCATAATAGCAATAAGAGCTAGTGTGATTAGAAAGTGACTTGAGATCAGAAGGATGACTACCCCAATCAAACAGATTGAGAACATGTTTAATATATAACGAATGATAAAGAAGCTTAGATTTATCATCGTTGGAATAAATTGGTTTAATAAAGACTGACTCTGTTTCAATAAGGATGTCCCTATAATACACAAGTGATTTATAAGGAGCTAATAGAAGAAAGTGCCATCCAGTAGGAAAATACTGGGCAGCCAATTGAATTGGGTCATTCTTAGGTTTCATAGATAACTCAATATGAAATAAGTGCTGATCAAAAAACTGACGATAATTAGACACTGGATGACTAGGTTTTGATGAGGTAGCATGGGTTTGACTAGCAAAAATATCAAACGGCTTGGGCTGACTAGAGAGAACTGAGGAGTAAGGCTTGGGAACTGTACCAACCACCTGGAATTTATTATGGGATTGGGTAACTGGATGAGGAATAATAGTTCCTTTTGACTGATTAACTGGACCGGCAGAGCGGCCATGACCACGAGAAGATGAACCTCCCCGTACACTCATGTTGCTGTAATAGTACCCGTGTTAATAAACTCACGAGTGAGAAAATATGGAACTGAGTTGTTAATACCTTTAATATATTCAATATCAAAATCAAAAATACTTAAAATTGCTTGCCATCTAGCGAATGAATGCTTAGAGGCGACATTCTCAACATCTTTTTCAAGAATGAATTTTTTTGACTTGCAATTTATTCCAACTAGGAATTTTTGGTTCAATAAATCTCTCTGAAATTTTTTTATACATAAAACTAATGATAAAATTTCTTTTTTAATAGTACTGTATTTTTACTATGTAGGATTCCATGCGCCAGAATGGAAACGAACAATTTGTTCATCAGAAGTAGGAGTTAATTTTTGTTTGAGTATGCCACCGAATCCAATGTCAGAGGCATCTGTTTCAACTATTTTGAAAGCTGAATCGTTTGAGATGCCAAGGCAGGGAAAAACCTTAACATATTTTTTTAACTTGTTGGATGACAGAAGTATGAATGTCAGTCCATGGAGGTGGATTACTCTGTAAGTGCTAAAAGAGAGGCTTACAAATCTTCCTGAGGTTCTTGTAAAACTTGCCAATGTAATTAAGTGAGCCAAGAAACCTCTGTAGCTGAGTTTTATCGGTAATCTTATCTGGAAACCGGTCGGCGAATTGAATAGCTCTGTCAATTGGCCGTGTGAGTCCATGATAGAGGATTAATCCGAGAAACCTGACTTTAGTCAGAAACAAACTATACTTGGAAGGAGAAAGGACAAGACCATTAGTTTTAACTGTTTTGAAGAATGAATTCAAATGTTTAATATGTTCTTCAATAGTCTTGGAGAATACAAGGATATCGTCGATGTATACAATGATAAAATGACTGAAAGGGTTCAAATTATTATTAAGAATATTCTGAAATTCACTAGGTGCATTTTTAAGTCCAATTGACTGAACATTCCATTCGTAGTGTCCGAACGGAGTGGTATATATATATATTGTTTTATTAGTATTATTAATGTAATAAAACAGAAATTTTTTTTATATAAAACAGAATATTTTTATAAAGTTATTTATTTTATTAGACAATAATTAGAATATAATATATTTTATTATGCATAGTATTTTGCATAGTAAAATCTTTTTATATAAAATAAAATACTTTTATAAAGTTATTTATTTTATTAGACAATAATTAGAATATAATATATTTTATTATGCATAGTGTTTATATAGTACCTGCATATTGTTTGCATAGTAAATTTTTTATATATAAAATAGAATACTTTTATAAAGTTAAATTTTTTATTAGATTTTAAATAAAATATATAAATATATATATATATATATATTATATTTTATTGCTAGTATCCTTTCTATTTTCCTATAAATAGGATGCTTAGTTAGAATTGAAATCACACCAAAAATTCAGAGAATTCTCTTCTATAATCTTGAGCGTATTTTTTTAGAGTTTTAAGAAGCTTTGAGCGTAATGTAAGTTTTCTTCAACTATATCCCCGCCCTACCCGTCGGAGTACTCTTCTTTATAACGGTAAGGGGTATTATTTCTTTCGTATTCATGAAGAGAACTTCTGTTATTCTATTCCTTATTATTCTGTTGGAATAAACTGTATATGCGAAGTACCGCATACATAGTGAAATTCTTCTGTTATTCCATTCTTTATTATTATGTTGGAATAACCTGTCTATGCGAAGTACCGCATACATGTTGAAATTCTTCTGTTATTCCATTCTTTATCATTCTGTTGGAATATCCTATCTGTGTGTTTACGCATGACATAGTTTCATTATTTATTATTCTGTTGGAATAACTTATCTGTGCGGTCTAACGCATGCATGGTGATTTTTGTTGTTATTCCATTCTTTATTATTCTGTTGGAATATCCTATCGGTACGAATTTCGTCTGACCTGGTTCCGTTCTTTATTATTTTGTCGGAATATCCTGTCTATGCGTTTACGCATGACCTGGTTCTATTATTTATTATTCTGTTGGGAATAACCTGTCTGTACGATCTATCGCATGCATGGTGAATCCTTCTGTTATTGCATTCTTTATTATTCTGTTGGAATAACCTGTCTATGTGGATTACCACATGCATGGTGAATGATCATTTGTATTCATTCCTTATTAAATTATGAAAATAATTTATTTACGTGGATTATGATGAAAGTCATAATAAAAGCATTGGACTGATGAAAATCATGGGTATATGTAGTATTAGTAAGTGTTATGATGAGTTATGTTGGTTATAATGTGAAAACATGAAAGTTTCTTAGAAATCACAAAGGGTTGAAAATAAGATTTTGGTGAAAATGGAACATGAAATTCAATTGACCATATCTCCTATTATATTTCGAATTTTTGAGTTTGGTCAAGTTCCAGAGTTAGATCTATGAGTTTTCTAACTTATCCAAGTGGAATCACGTGAAAAGGTGTTGTAGATTTTCGTATGGACTGATTTTAGCTAAGGAGTCAAAAATTGTAAAGTACAAAAAAGCTATTGCCCAGAAATTTAAAAGGACATTTTCGGCCACTTATTTGTGAGAAAAATTGCAGCCTTTTGGGACATGCAAATATAGGGTATAAAGTACCTCATGTCCAAAAATGAGCTCATTCCGACTTAAAATGAGCAAGTTATGACTATTTCAATATTTTGGTTTTTTCGACGAAAAACGATATAACTGGAGTTCTATAATTCCGATGACCATGAAATTTAAACTGGAAGCTCACGTTAACATGTGTAAGATCCTGCCAAGATTTGGGAATTTTTGGAGTTAAACGTTAGGTAGCAAAATTCATAAGGAATTGATTAGAAATTAATTTTTAAAAAATACTTAAGGGAGTTGAAAAATTATAAAAAAAATACTTATTGTGTATGAAATATATGTATATATATTTGGACAAAGGATAGAAAAATAATAAGTTGATTTGGTAATTGTTTAATGAAAATGGTTTAGTTACAAACATATGAGTTAAATATGTTATGTGAAGTTGAAGAATTGGTAAATAGGATTTTAGGGCATGAAAATCCTATATACAGTATATGTAGATTTTTGATGAGGGATTTGATCATTGGTGATGACATCTTATGAGTATGGCATTTTTGAATAATTAAATGCATTATTTGGTAAAGTATAAACAATTGAAATAAATTATTTATAAGTTTAAGAAGTGATTAAAGTATTCAATTTTTCTTATAATTATTATTCAGTAAATGGTTAAATTGATAAAAGTTTAAAGTTAAGGGTGATATGTGCAAAGTTTATAAAATACGCAAGTGGTTATAAAATACTCTTGGTTGTCGGGGAATATTCGTTTGGTCGTGGAATATTCTTATTGTCGGGGATTATTCGTACAACGGCGCAACCATTTGTGGGGCCCCATAATAGAATAACTGTCAGATGAAGAAAATGATAAGTTTGAGTTTTTATAAATAACGGCGTAGTTGTTACCGTTAATACTGTTAGAATACCTGGTGGTTAAAATACAGTAATACGCATGATTGCACAGTAGCACACGATATTGCACAGTATTTTTGAATTATTGATTCTTACGTAAGAAGGCACTACTCAATAATTGTTACAGTAATTACTGTTAAATATTTTATTTTATTGATTCAATAATTGTTGCGTTGATATTTTATATTATTGTTGTTTTAATAATTGTCACTGCACAGTATTTCCCATTATCGGATCAATAATTCATATTATTTGAATAAAATTATTAGATAGCATTATTGGCAATGTCTAGAAAGTTCTGTCAAGGAGAGGTTTGGTCACCTAATTGCGCGCCAGTAATGAAAAATCTTTATTGGAAAGCCCCCTCTTTCTTGAGAACTGTCTGGTTGTCATTATTATGATTCTGTAATATTTATGAATAATTATTGATTTATATGATAAGGAAATATTTATTTGATGTGGATATAAATGATGAATTTATTTATGTGGTTATAAATGAATGATTTAATGTTGAGGTGTTTTGTCGAAATGAAGAACAAAATATGGGATTTTCGGAAAAAATTAGTTTATTACTTGATTTTGTATAATCCATAACTCTTGGTGTATAATGAGTTAGGAGATGAGCAATATATCAAAAGAAAGCCCCGGAAGTAAGCTAACCGTAAAAATTGGAATCACCCAAAAATTCTTTGAGGATTTTTCGTGGTGACAGTTTGAGTGAAACTGATTCGAAGGACTTATAATCCGATAATGAGTGTTCTTAAGATATATTACGTGAGTTATAATTTTTAATCCGACCGTTGGATCGTTGTGATTTTTGGATATGTTATACATATATAAGTTAAGTATATATCCACAAATTTTGAACCGTTAAAAATTAACATATGATTTGTTATGAATTTTATGAGGTGACTGATTCGGAAATTATTTTTGTAAATGATTTTGCTGGAAATATTCTAGAAGGTGAGCCCCACTTTTGTTTTTAATTGAATGCATGTGTTGAATTAAAGCTTCAAGTATGGTGGGCTGGAATTTTCAACTTGCCATGCGTAGTAATTAAATAAATATATTATTTTATTATTTTAGTCTCCTTTGGTGTTCTAGCATTTTCCTATAAATAGGTGCTTATGTTAGAATTAAAAATCACACCAGAAACAAGTTTTCTTTCTCTCTATATTGTCGAGCATATTTTTGTAAGTATTTAGATACTTTGAGAGTTACTATTTAGTGCAAGTTTCCTTCGGCTTTACATCCGATGTTCCGGTCAGAAGTATTGCTCTTTTGAGGTATGGGATTTTAAGGGTTGTTATGTTTCTTCAGTTTCGTAATTTTTCTGACGTTCAAAAATTCTGAAAAAATTTAAAATGATAATTTGATGAGTTTTATTGATTGTGTCCAAAAATAGTAATTTTTGAATGTATAGATTAAGAGTTATAGATTTTATGAGAAAAGACTATTTTAAAAGTAAACCCTTATAACTCCTTGTGGTTAACTCCAAAATTAGGTAAAAATTTTATTGGGAGTATATCTATATAACATCAGTATATTCTGTAAATTTCGAAATTTTTGGACTAAAGTACAATTTATGATAAATGTCTAAATATTCGATAGTTTTGACCATGTGAAAAATAGTAAATAAATTTTAAAAATTCCGAGAAAGATATATGTTCAATATGGGACTATATTATGCTAAATCCCAGAAAAGAAATATTTTTGGAACTGATTTGGTATTTTTCATGAAAATAGACTAGTTATGAATAAATAAATTAAATATGTTATGTGAAGTAACAAAATTGAAAAATAGGATTTTATGGCTTGAGAATCTTATATATGGTATATGTAGATTTTTGATGAGGTTGTTGGTTATTGGTGATGAAATCTTATGAGTTTGGCATTTTAGTATGATTAAATGCATTAATTAGTAAAGTGTAAATAATTAAAATAAATTGTTTATAAGTTTAATAAATGATTAAAATATTGTGGTAATATTAATAATATTAGATTATGAGATTATTAAGTGATTTATAACATTTGGATTAAGGTGTTATGAAATCATTGATTTATGAATCTTACTCTTGAAATTAAATGCAGTTGTTGATCGTATTGTTTTTATTATCATATATAATATTTTTATAATCCCCATGTGGAAATTTCTCTTTGACTTAAGTGTAAAGATGGGTAGATTATTGGTATGATCGTGACTATGAGTTCTCTTTGGCCAGTAGTGCAAAGATGAATTGTTAACTGGTATGACCATGACCATTGAATTTATAATTGAATATTTTTAGCTTAAGAGCAAAGGTGAATTGATCAACATGGTTATAATTATTGTTTATATAAATTCTGAAATGATTATATATTTCTTTGAAATATTAACATCTTTGGCCTGTAGTGCAAAGATGAATTGTTGATGAATATCTTTGGCGTGTAGTGCAAAGATGACCTATTGTTGAATATCTTTGGCCCATAGTACAAAGATGACCTGTTGTTGAATATCTTTCGCATGTAGTGCAAAGATGAACTATTAATGAATATCTTTGGCCCGTAGTGCAAAGATGAACTTATTAGTATGATTATGAACAGGTACTGTGATTTGGTATAACCATGATCTTTGATGTTTCAGGTAAAGACATGTGATGAAAAATATCTTCGTCTTGGATGAGAAGAGAAAATTAGAACTACAATTATAATTAAGAGTTATTCACATGACTGTGAACAGGATCTGTTGATTAATGTTACAGGGTTAAAGCATTGTTGGTGGACTTTTAACATTGAGAAGATAATAAACTTTATGGTCTATTTGACTCTTCTAATGGATTGCTCATTCCACTGCAACTATGGTTGAAAAGTTTTATCATCTACCATATGTTCTAAATTTCTGATATATTACTGATGAAGGCTATTGATAATTTAATTATCTTTAGTCATAATATTCTTTACTGAGCTAGTTGTGCTCACCCTTTTGCTTCACAATTCCTTTCGAGTAATAAGAGTGTAGCTGGGTCGAGCAGGAATAACAGGGGAATAGTGTGGTGGTCTGAGACTGTTAAAGTTTCTCAACACATTATAAAACGGCATGACATACAATATATAATTGTATTGAGGACCTAAGATGTGTGTGTCGTATATTATACGTCACTTAATAAATAATTGCTTTTGGTGAACAACAATAGGGTGAGGTGAACCCAACTTTGGAAGGGTGTTTTGCCACTATCATACAGGATGTCTAATGACATACAATCTCGTGTTATCATAAGACAGGGTTGTGCACATCCACTTGCTGAGTATATCTACGAGCACTACCTATATGATCTTGGAGTTTATTTAAAATATAATTTTCAACTGAAGACAGTGGAGATAGTTATATGTCAAGAGAAGACTCACCATTGGAAGGAACATGATAGTAATCTTCTCGTTTTTCTTTGGGGTCTATTGGATCAACCAAGGATAATTCTCTGGACATATGATATCTATCATAACTTCGATTCATGGCCTTCTATGTACGAAGGTTTCCTTAAGAACTTCCCAAAGATTTTAATTTCTAAAACAGTTCTAGATTGTACCTTTATGTAAGGTATCACTGTGAAGTGTTGTCCATAGTGGGGACATGAGTCACAGTTGGTATTAAAACTCACAGTATATATGTTGTTCTATTTTGCATGACAATTGTAGTAATAAAGTTGTAGTTATTTTCTGTACCATGTATTTGGCGACTCAGAATAAGTTGGATGGATTGGACCTATTTTGGAGGTGTCACAAAAATAGTGTTATATATTAATAATATTAGATTATGAGTTTATTAAGTGATTGATAATATTTGGATAAATTTAAAGTCTTTAATATTTATCCTTGTTTTCGTTTGATTAATGCTTATATCATTGTCATCATTCTCATGTTTATATTATGATAAAAGTCATATTTGGCTTACGTGCATAGATGGACTTGGTGTGATTATGACCAGGGATTATTCGGTATAGTCATGACCACAATGTGACGGATGATGTGGTAAAAATCCTCAGTGGCCTGTAGTGCAATGATGGACAGTTTTTGGTATGCTTATGACCAGGGATTATTCGGTATAGTCATGACCATTGATGATTTCATGAATATCTTTGGCCCATAGTGCAGGGATGATTCGATGATGTGGTTTATTTATTAAGCTGAGTCTCAGTAATTAAGTTGATGAAAAACTTTTTAAATCATAGAAGATAGTAGATTTTATTATCTACTTGACTCTTTTAATGGATTGCTTGTTCTGCTGCAATTAAACTTGATGTCTTTTTTATTTTATCAGTTTAACATTGTTGAAGGCTAATGATAATTTATTTTGCATTATCTTAGTCATAATATTTCTTACTGGGATAGTTGAGCTCACCCTTTATTTCACTGTTCTCTTCAGGAAATGAGAATATAGCTGGGACGAGTCGGGGAACATAGTGACGGTCCAGATGATAGCATTAGTAGTCCTCATCATTCTGTTAAATAGTGTGACAATAAATGTAATGAGGACTCCTTTGAGTGTGGATATTGTCTAAATGACAATATTCTTATTAAAACTCTCAGCTATGTTTTGTCGTATTTTTACACGACGTTTGTATAATTAAGTTATATTTGTATTTTGTACCATGTATCTGGCGACTCAAGATGGGTGATGTATACCTATTTTTGGGGGCATCACAGTTGGTATCAAAGCTTAGGGATATGATCCTGGCTGAGATGTAAGACAAGAACTAGGAGAGGATAGACGGGGTATTTAATTGGTCGGTCAGAGTATAAGAATAATATGTGATATATTAATTAAACCTTGTTTTGTGACAGTGATTGAAAATGGCATCTAAAAATATCTTGGGAGAAGTTCCAAGAGTTGTTCAACTACAAGTACTTTCCTGAAAGTATTCGTCACATGAAGGAGGTGGAATTCATCAAGTTGGAGCAAAACAATATGACTATGTCGCAATACGAGGCTAAATTTGCGGAGTTATCCCGGTTTGCATCCCATTTGGTCGATAATGAGGAGTGAATGACGTGGATGTTGCTAAGAGATTTGAAATCCGAGATACGTCAATAACTTATCTCTCATAAAATTTATTTATATTCAGATGTTGTGAATAGGGCTCAGTTATTAGAGTGCGATAATGAGTCAGCACAACCAAAAGGCAACGACCAACAACACGATAATAATCGTACCGGTGGAAACGGCCATTGGAACAATGATAACCATCGTGTGAGAAATTATCATGCCAAGAATGGTAACCACTTCAGTGGTAATCATGGCCAAGATAATAGAAATGAAAATTTCAAGAAGAGAATGTCATTTAGCTCGATTTTGTCGTGCACCAAATGTAAGACCCCAACTTTTATGAATAAAGATGAATTTTCTATAATTATCATTTTTAAATGAATTTGATATAATGTTATAGTTGTGGGTAATATTTATAAATTTTGCAAAGTACGCAAGCTGTTATATAATATTTGATTGGTCGGGGAATATTCGTTTTAACAGAGAATATTCGTATGATGGCACAATCATTGGTGGACCCCACAACGGAATTATTGTCGGATTAAGAAAATGACAAAAAATATTTTATGAAAATAACGGCGGGAGTTTTACCGTTAACTGTTGAAACACCTAGTGTTAAAAGTACAGGAATACGCGTGGTTGCATAGTAGCACACGGTATTGATTATTGATGCTTACGTGAGAAGTTTCCCAGTTTTGTTTAATTATTGCTTCAGTAATTGTTGCAATGTATCTCACGTTAATTGATTCAATTATTATTGATATTTTATAATTGAGATGACGAAGTTATTAATATTATTATTTGCAATATTAACGATGTCTAGAAGTTCTGCCAAGCAGAGGTTTGGTCACCTATTTGCACGCCAATAGGGAGAAATCCTTATTGAAAAGCCCCATCTTTCCTGGAAACGACCTGGTCGATTAATAGTGTGAATAATAATAATAATAATAATAATAATAATAATAATAATAATAATAATGAAGTTTTGTTTTATTAGTATTATTAATGTAATAAAACAGAAAAGTTTTTTATATAAAACATAATATTTTTATAAAGTTATTCGTTTTATTAGGCTAATAGTAAAATCTTTTTATATAAAACAGAATACTTTTACAAAGTTATTTGTTTTATTAGACAATAATTAGAATATATTATATTTTATTATTCATAGTGTTTGCATAGTGCCTGCATAGTGTTTGCATAGTAAAATCTTTTTAAAAGTTATTCGTTTTATTAGATTATAAATAGAATATATTATATTTTATTGTAAACCAATCTGGACCTTTCGTTTAAAGTAAATCGATCTGGACCGTTCATGGATTGGTTACTATTCAGTCCATTCTTCTATAAATAGAAGCTCATTCCTTCATTATTTCTTACAAATTCACTGAAACTCTAGAGAGAGAAATTGTAGAGAGAATTATTCTTCTATCTTGAGCGAATTTCTTTAGCGTTTAAGAAAGCTTTGAGCGTAGTGCAAGTTTCTTCAAGTATATCCCCACCCTACCGTCGGAGTACTCTTCTTTATAAGGTAAGGGATATTATTTGTTGTACTCGTAAGGGGTATTTTTTCATATTCATGAAGAGAACTTCTGTTATTCCATTCTTTATTATTATGTTGGAATAACCTGTATACGCGGTCTACCCTATACTTGGTGATTTCTGTTGTTATTCTATTCTTTATTATTCTGTTAGAACATCATGTCTGTGCATTTTACGTTGGACCTGGTTCCGTCTTTATTATTTTGTTGGAACATCCTGTCTGTGCGTTTTACGTCGGACCTGGTTCCGTCTTTATTATTCTATTTGAATATCTTGTCTATGCGTTTTACGCCGGACCTAGTTCCGTCTTTATTATTCTGTTGGAATATCCTGTCGGTGCGTATTACGCCTGACCTGGTTCCGTTATTATTATTCTATTGGAATAACCTGTCTATGCGAAGTACCGCATGCATGGTGATTTCTTTTGTTATTTCATTCTTTATTATACTAAGTTTGTTAAAGTTTTGACTTCTATACTCCATGAAATTGGTGGAATATCCTTGATATTTGCGCTTCATCCAGTATCTTTTCGTAGAAATATTCTTCTGAGCATTCTGAAATTTTACTCTACAAAGAAGTATCATGTTGACAATTTGGACGTTATTAGTTCCTGAATAAATTAATTCTTGAACTTGTTTTATTGAATTCTTATATCATTGTCATCATCCTCATATTTATACTTTGTTGAAAGTCATCTGTGGCCTGTAGTGCATAGATGGACTTAGTATGATTATGCCCAGGGATTATTTGATGTAATCATGACCGTAATGTTACAAATGATGTGGTAAAAGTCCTCATTGGCCTGTAGTGCATTGATGGACAGTTGTTGGCATGATCATGACCATTGATGAATACACGAATATCCTTGGCCCGTAGTGCATAGATAATTTGTGGTTGTGATACTTATGAATATCCTTGGCCGTAGTGCAAGGATGATGTGGATTATTTATTAAGCTGAGTCCTAGCGATAAAAGTGATGAAAAACCTTTTAAATCATAAAAGATAGTAGATTTTATTCTCTACTTGGCTCTTTTAATGGATTGCATGTTCCGCTGTAGTTAAACTTGATGTCTATTGTATTTTATCAGTTTAACATTGTTGAAGACTAATGATAATTTATTTTGCATTATCTTAGTCATAATATTTCTTACTGGGCTAGTTGAGCTCACCCTTTCTTTCACTGTTCTCTTC
The DNA here is from genome assembly GCA_020205505.1 of Panax japonicus. Taxonomy (NCBI): domain Eukaryota; kingdom Viridiplantae; phylum Streptophyta; class Magnoliopsida; order Apiales; family Araliaceae; genus Panax; species Panax japonicus. The sequence continues at coordinate 66,239,654 of CM035095.1, read as the reverse complement.
AGGAAATGAGAACGTAGCCGGGACTAGTCGGGGAACGGAGTGACGATCCAGATGATAGTATTAGTAGTCCTCACTATTCTGTTAAGTAGTGTGACAATAAATATAATGAGGACTTATTCTGAGAGTGGATATTGTCTAGAAGACAATATTTGTATTAAAACTCACAGCTTTCTTGTTGTATATTAAAGATTTTATTTGTATTCTGTACCATGTATTTGGCGACTCAGGATAGGTGACGTATACCTATTTTGGGGGCGTCACAGTTAGTATCAAAGCTTAGGGATATGTTCCCTGGCTAAGATGTGAGACAAGAACTAGGAGGGGAGAGATGGGGAATTCCTTTGCTAGTATGACCTACCTAAGTTTATTTATTTGGTCGAACAGGGTATAGGGATAATATGTGATATGTTAATTAACCCTTGTTTTGTGGCAGTATTTGAATATGACATCCGAGAATGTTGAGAACATTAATGGAGCATAGGAGACCGCTGAGTCTCCACAGATCAATAACCAGGACAATGTGCATCAGGAAGGCGACAATCCTCATGCAAACAACAACACTGACCAAATAATGAACAATGGAATGTTCCGAGGCTTCATGAAATTCATGCAACATCAGGCGAGAGCAGCTCCTGTCCAAAATGTTGGTAGAAACACTGGCAACTCTCGGACGGTCACCGCCAAACAGTTCAAGGAGCTGGGACAACCAAAGTTTTTTGGAGAGCCAAAACCACTTAAGGCGGAGACGTGGATAAAACAGATCAACAAGATATTTGATGTCTTGGGTTGCTCCCAGGAGCAAAAGGTTCCCTTTGCCACCTTCATGTTACTGGCAGAGGCAGATTACTAGTGGGAATCTGTAAAGCTTACTCAACCTGCCGCACTGAAGATGTCTTGGGAAAAGTTTCAAGAACTGTTCAACGACAAGTACATTCCCAAAAGTATTCGTCATATGAAAGAGGTAGAGTTCATTAAAATGGAGCAAAACAACATGACCGTGTCGCAGTACATAGCCAAGTTTGCCGAGCTGTCACGATTTACGTCCCATTTGGTTGATAATGAGGAGAGAATGACGCGAATGTTTCTAAGAGGTTTGAAACCCGAGATACGTCAATATCTTCTCTCTCATAAACTGTGTTTGTATTCAGATCTTGTTAATAGGGCTCAGTTATTGGAGCGCGATAATGAGTCAACCCAACCAAAAGAGAGCAGCCGGCAAAATGATAATACCAGTTATAACAATCATCGAAGCGGTGACATAAGCGTGGAGGGAATCAACATGCCAGAAATGGTAACCACTTCGGTGGTAATCATGGCCAAAACAATAAGAATAGACATTTCAAGAAGAGGAGATTCAACAATGATGGAAAGACGTCAGCACCAGCACCCGTGGTTAAGGAAGGAGAGTGACCACCTATCATATGCTTCAAATGCAGAGGGGAAGGACAATCAGTCCAAAATACGTGATGCCATCCAAAGCATGTTATAATTGTGGAAGAGAAGGTCACCTAGCCTGATTTTGTCGTTCACCGAAGACAAGTTCAGCTAGGATGGAGGCACCAAAGGACGTCCCAGAAAAGTCAAAGCCAGTAGTGCAAGGGAAAGCGTTTGGCGTGACCTCCTAGAAAGTAAGGAACCCGAATGAGGTCATCATGGGTAAGCTTATCATAAACTCTAGCGAAGTATATACCTTATTTGATGTCCGGTTCTATCCATTCTTTTATTTCTCCTACTTGCGCTCAACGTTTAAATTTAACTCCGGAGAAATTAGACTTTGACTTATCTGTTGAAACTCCGTTGGGAGAAACATTTATTACATCCACTATTTATAAGTCTTGTTTGGTTCAAATTGGTACCCTCACATTACCTGTCAATATTATTTCATTGAAAATACTTGCATTTGACGTAATTCTGGGGATTGATTGGTTAACTACTCATCATGCAAAAATTGATTGTTTTCGTAAGGTTGTTAGCTTTCATATTCCTAACCAACCTATTATGCGAATTCAAGCAACCAAACCATTAAAATCAATCACTTATCATCTCAAGCCATAAAGCTATTTGTTTATTGAAAAACGGATGTCAATCTTTCTTAGCTCATGTCACGGATCTAAACAAAAATACTTTGGTTTTGAATGATATTTCTATTGTTAATGAATTTCCTGACGTATTCCCTGAAGAACTTCCTGGCCTACCCCCAGAACGTGAAATTGAATTTTGTATCGACCTTGAACCCGGTACAAAACCCATTTCCAAAACCCCATATCGAATGGCTCCTATTGAACTTCGGGAGTTAAAGACCTAACTGCAGGAATTGTTAGACATTGGCTTTATTCGTCCTAGTACTTCTCCTTAGGGTGCTCCTAGTTCTATTCGTGAAGAAGAAAGATGGGATTATGCGACTTTGTATTGATTATCGGGAGTTGAATCATGTCACCATCAAAAATAGGTACCCATTGCCACGTATTGATGACATGTTTGACCAGTTGCAAGGCACCAAATTCTTTTCAAAAATTGATCTTCATTCTGGATATCACCAATTGAAGATTAGAACCGATGACATTCCAAAGACGGCTTTCAGAACTCGGTGAATTCCTAGTCATGTCTTTTGGATTTACTAATGCTCCTGCTGCCTTCATGGATATGATGAACCGAGTATTCAAGGAATATTTGGATCACTTTGTGGTCGTCTTTATTGATGACATCCTTATTTATTCCAAAAGCCGTGAAGATCATGAGCAACACTTGAGGCTGATACTCCAAAAGCTTCGTGAATATAAGCTTTATGTCAAGTTAAAGAAATGCGAGTTCTGGCTTGAGGAAGTAGAATTCCTTGGGCACGTGGTATCAAGTCATGGAATATCTGTTGATCCGGCAAAGATTGAAGCCATTCAATGATGGGAACAACCTAAATCAGTGACCGAAGTACGTAGCTTTCTCGGCTTAGCTGGTTATTATCGGAGATTCGTAGAAGGGTTTTCTCGAATCGCTACTCCATTAACTCAGCTGACTCGAAAAGATACAAAATTCGGTTGGAGTGAGGAATGTGAGAAGAGTTTTCAAGAACTCAAGAGAAGAATCATTTCAGCACCTGTTCTGACAATACCATCTGGCTCGGAGGGATTTGTCATCTACAGTGATGCTTCAGGTAAAGGGTTAGAATGTGTTCTCATGCAACATGGGAAAGTCATAGCCTATGCCTCTCGACAACTCAAAGAATATGAGAGGAATTATCCTACTCATGATCTAGAGTTGGCAGTTGTTGTCTTCACACTTAAAATTGGAGGCATTACTTGTATGGGAGAAAGTGGAGATCCTTACGGATCATAAAATCCTCAAATATTTCTTCGCTCAAAAGGAACTAAACATGCGATAATAACGTTGGCTTGAACTGTTGAAAGATTATGATCATACCATCCAATACCATCCTGGAAAAGCGAACGTGGTAGCTGACGCATTGAGTAGAAGATCATATGCGGGTACGAGTGCGATATTATCAACGCAAAGGTCCATTTTGTATGGCTTGCAAGGGATGGAGATAGAGATAAAGACTCTAGGGACCCAAGTAAAGATGGAGAATATACGAGTGGAACCGACTTTAATCGATAAAGTTAAAGCTGCTCAAGCTACAGACCTGGAGCTGATGCATATGAGTAAGAAAGTACAAGAAGGTGATATGCCAGAAGCAAGAATCGATGAAAAAGGAATACTTCGAGTCAACTCCAAACTTTGTGTTCCTAACGACCCTGAGTTAAAGTATAAAATTATGATGGAGGCGCACAACACACCGTTTTCAATCCATCCTGGGAGTACTAAAATGTATCATGATCTTAGACATACATTTTGGTGGGGCAATATGAAGAGAGAGATAGCGCTGTTTATCTCAAGGTCTCTAACGTGTCAACGAGTCAAGGCGGAGCATCAAGTACCAAAAGGTCCATCAAGTACCAGAATGGAAGTGGGAGCACATTACCATGGATTTCGTTACTGGTCTTCCCAAGGTTTCTGTGACAACCCAAGAAATTAGACAATTTATGAAAATCTTAAATGATTGATTTAAGGTCAAATAATAGACCTAGATAGAAAATAAGTGTATGCGTTTGATGTTATTGGGATTGAATTTTGAGGATTTCAAAATTCGGTGAAGGATATAGGTGAATTATTCAGGATTAAGGATTTATGTAAATATGCTCTGTGTACATGGTTAATGATGTATTCAGAATGTGGTTAAGGGTCATGGGTTGATCAGATAAATTAAATCTGTGACAAACCCTAATTATATATTAAGAACTTTAACGTTCAGTTAGAAAACCCTAACGTCTAATAAGAAACCCTACAAATCAGTTCTGGAAACCCTAGTTTCAGTTCCGGGAGTCCGAAACCTTAATTCGGATATTGAAACCCCTAGATTGGGAATGTAATGTATGTACAAGGTTAAACGCCAATAATTTTAATTAATTAGGGAAAACACTAATGAATTACTGGAAATTCTAATTGATTATTTGAAAACCCTAATATCAGATCTGAAAACCCTAATTTCAGATTCTAATAAAATGAAACCCTAATCTGGGAATATAACGAAGAATTTTAATGTTTTAGTGCTAATAATTAAGTACTAATTAGGGTAAAGGTTAATTAATTAGCAAACCCTAATTTCTAATTTTTGGAACCCAAATTGTTCCGTAAGAAACCCTAATGCTCAATTGTGGATTTAATTGCTAAAATTAGCAATGCTAATTAGAAAACCCTAATCCTAATTATTTCAATTTATGAGTAATTAGAAAAACCTAATCTAATTACGAATATTTAATTTCTATTTTAGAAAATTATTTTCTATTAGAAAACCCTAATTTTTGGGTTATAAACCCAAATCCGCGATTTGACCCTAATTGCGTAATTAGCAATTTTAATTAGGAATTATTAATCCTAATTAGCTAGATTTAAGTATGATTAAGGAATTTTAATATAATTAGTAAATCCTAATTATAATTTTGAAATGTTAATTTTCTATTTTGAAAACCGAAATTCGGAAATGTAGAAATTAAATTACAAAGTTAAGGGTTAAACCCTAAACCCTAAAATGTCCAAACCCTAAACCCTACGTTTCATCAAATGCAAATTCTAGAAATTTAAGGAAATGACAAATATGCCCCTTTTGTGTATTATTTGAGGTAACTTGCAAGTTTTGCCAAGGCCTTTAGTGGTTCACCAAATCTTGACTTTTGCACCATCTAAATTCCAACAACTCAGCCTATAATCAGTAGCTATGCAAGTAAAATGCAATGTATTATGTGATTAAAAAAGATTAGAGAGAGAGAAAGTTACAAAAATTTAGTAGAAAATTTCCCAATCCATCCTCTCTCTCTAAAATCCGAAAATGAGAGTGAAAAGGAGTGAGTAGTTAAGATAAAATCATCTATTGGCTCAACAAGATCAGATCATCAAGAACAGAAATCAAAAATCAAGCTCAAAAGGTATAAAACCCTAAAAATTTGAAATCTTATGATTTGGTGTTAAATGTTGTTGTTGATTAGTTAATGATGTGTATTTAGGTGTCACTTAGTGATCTGGGTGGTTAGATCTGATATCTATATCATCTAGATACACGAATTTAAAGTTTTCACAAATCTGGAAAATGGGAAAAATATGGTCTGATAGCCTAATGTCAGGACCCATAAATCCGTGTGTAATAGTTGTTTTGTGTGTTTTAAGTTATAGACTTGCTCTATGTCCAGAGCTTGTCTTGACCAAAAGTTATGAACGGTCAAACCTAGTTGACCGATCACAGAAACTGATTTCTGGGCAGCCCAGAAATCTCAGTAACCTCTGACAAAGTTTTTGCAGGCGCTAGATCTTGTAGTCTGTTTGTGTTTATGCCATGTTTTAGGTTGGTTACTGTAGCCTGCCATGAATACTACATTCTGAAGACTTTAGTTCATCCAGATCATTAACATAATCGTGTAGAATCATGGTCAAACATCATTGACCGAACTGCCTGATGAAGGTTTTCGAGAAAACCCAGATCTTCATCAGCCGAATTTTTGTCAGAACTTTGACCAGCTTTAATCATGTGTATATATTGTTGTTAGATATACTTTTTGATATGTAATTCTAGCTTTACACCACCCCTGCAATATTTAACCTTTAGATCACAGAAGAAAAACCTAGATTGCAAGTTATAAGGATCTAAAACAGGCACCTCGACTGTTCTTCAATTTCTGGAAAACCCAGAAATTGAAGAACAGCATTGTCAGAGTTTTGATGACCAATATCTTCCAGATCTGATGTTGTTTAAACATGATATTTGTTGATAATTGTATTATTACACTAGTACTACAAGCACTAAGTGTTAGATTGCCCAGAAACGTAATGAATTGAAAATTATAATCGGTCAAACTAGTCCACTCGGATGTTGACTTTGGAATTCTGGGCTGGTGAAGAACACCTATAGTGACAGAAAGTGTCGCTATAGCCCTTTAGCGATAGATTATTATTATTTTCCGGAAAATGATTAAAAAATTAGAAAAAAATGGTTTTTAATTATTAAAAATACAAAATAAATTCCGAAAAATTATTTTAAAGTCTGAAAAATAGTTTTTAACTATTTTGAGTATATTTTGAAAATATTTAATATAAATGGTATTTATTTATTTAATTATAATATTAAATAAATTATTTAAAAAATAGTTTTAATTCATGAAAAATTATTTTATAGTATAAGAAAATATTTTAAGTTATTTTTGATGACTTTTAATATTTTGTGAGGAAATTCATTAATTAATCAATATTAATGATAATTAGTTTATTTAATAGATATATTAAATAAATTAAGGAAAAATGGAATTAATGCTTTATAAATTATATAAACATAATTTAAGTGTTATAAAAAAAATTTAAGTTATAAAATGTAACTTTTGATATTTTGGCATAAAAATATTAATATTTTAATATTAATAGCAATTATCGGATAATGGATTTAATGGTTTAAAAATCATATAAATATGATTTTAAGGTATTAAAAATACTTTGATATATTATAATTATATTATAATATTATGTTATGATTTTTATTAATATTTTATATTAAATGAATATTAATGATTAAGGAATTATGTGGTATTTAATTTATTTAAATACGGTTTTAAGGATTGAAAAATGTTGATTAATGGTAATAATTATCCGAAAATTATTACGAGCCTAGGAAAAATGTTTTGTCTGATTAGAAATTATCTATGATAATTGTTAAGTGGTTAGACAGAGTTTAATTGAACTTAAACTCGATAAAAGTCCGACTAGACCGTCGGGATGCTAGAATTGTGTCGGGTTCAACTCAAACTGAAATAGTTTGACTTGATGCTATGTCTTATGTGTGTTATAGACTGATAGGCTTATGTGTTATGTGTTTAGGTTATTCTGTGGATATAAATATAAGAGTATTATACTGTGATGATATTATTCTAATTATTGGAGATCTATATTACTAATATTAGGTCTTCGGGTAAAGCGTTAAAAATTGTGTTGCGGTAATCAACGGTTCAGGCAAGTTTCTTTTACTTAACTCTAATAAGAGTAGTTTCTTCAAGCTTATGGTTAATCATTGCTGATTGCCATGAAATTTGTACTCAGTACATCTTACATGTATAAGTCCGGTATGAAAGGCTGATCACCTTCATTACCAGTTGGTTCAGAAATGTTTGTTCATGTATAATACTTGTTCAGTCAAAAATTTGTTCGTGCTAGTTCTCAATTATATTGATGAATTATAGCAAGCTCATTATTCATACTCTTCAATCATGATATATCGTTATATTGTTGTATATAAACTTGTTGGGCAACTTTCATGCTCACCCTTGCTATATCATGATAAAACATAGCAGATAAGGCGAATACGTTCGGATACAGGAAAAGATTAATGCCAAGTCCGGCTTGGGATAAAATGTGCTGCTAGTTTGTAATAATATACTTTGATAAATATTGTTGTGTGATAAATAGTTTATGATTTGTGTATAAGTTAAGGTTACTCGACCTTGGGGTAATGTGTGTAATGTAATGTATAAACAATTTATGTTTTTATCTTCCGCAAATAGTGATAGTAATAGTATATCGGATCTGCGGTGATTTGGGGCCCGGATTTGGGGCTACTACAGTTGGTATCAGAGCTGTTGGTTATGAAGCTTAGGTAGGAATACCTGAGACCAATAACCGCAGTGATTAGGATAAGGCTAACTCAAATAGAGTTAGTTGCTCGGTAAGATTCAAAGATGAATCTCGGCAAGTGTAAAGACACAGAGTTCCCTAACTCTGATAATAAAATTGAACAGTAACAGTAAATAGATCGAGTCTAAAAGACTGAAAGTGCAGGGATAGGAGATCGTAAAACAAACGATCATAGTGCATGGAATTGAATCGTAATATATACGATAAGATCGCCCTGTGATCTGATAAAGGTTATTATATGGGAAATGAATCAATTTACTGATTGAAAAGTTTACAGCAAGATGTTGTGTGTAAGTTGTACTATGAAATTGTACTATGAAAACTCATGAAAGAGTTATGGATTATGAATACGAATTGAATTCGTATTGAAAAAGGGGGTTAAGATTAGGTGGGGATTTCAATGAGGACTCGTGTCAGCAACTGAGTTGTATGATTCCTTGTATGGGCGGGGAATTGTACTTGGTGTAAAAACTACTTAGTTGGTGGCATTGGTAATAATTGAAATGTTGTGTCACGCTAGTTATTATATACAGATAAATATGTCATAGGTAGAGAATATAGGATTAAGTACGAGTTCTTAGAACTCATACTTATGTGACATTCTTGACTTATAGTTATATGAAATGTTTATGAGCCCCTCAGCGAACGGACGCCAAAGGTCAGACTAGGGTAAGTTCGTAAACTCATATAATTGTGGCCAGGTTATGAGCTCATAAGTGTGGTTTTATGAACTGGGTATAGTTGTGTGTGAATGGAGTGTTAAGGACTATAGGAACAGATAGATTGTTAAGCAAATGATCATTAGTGGAGATTTAGGTTTTCCTAAACCCCTAGCTTTGCTAAACCTCAAATTTTTGACATCAAGCTAAATACGCACTATGTGCCTTTTAAAAAAAATGTTTTTATTTATCACTTATGTACCATGTAACCTGGTGCAGAGATGATAAAAATGATGGAGTTATCAATGCAGAATTACTTGGTGTTGGATGTGATCTAAGGATCGTCAGCCCACTACAGTATGATGTAGTATAACAAAGTCACAAAATGACGAAATCCTCAACGGACTGTTAAATACAGTACGGCATCATGACGTCATTCTCAAAAATGTTTTATTGAAAGAAATTTCCAAAACCAAATTGTTTTGCTGTGGAATCAAATAAGACTGAGATAAAAATTTTGTGCCTTTGGCAGTGATGGAAAACAGATAAAATCAGTACTTGGCCAGTACAGGGCATATCGGGCTAATCACCCTTTGTGTCTGTAAGTAATGACGGTTTGCGGATGAATTTCCATAAAACCTTTGCAAAAATAAAAAACAAACAGTCTATACGATTCCTCAGCACAGTTTTAAAATTTTTACCCTTGTGAGTGGTGTATTGGGTAGCATGTGAAATGTGTGTGAATGGTGTAAGGTGCACGGTGTAAGGTGTAAGGTGAATTTCGGGGACGAAATTCTTAGAAGGAGGGGTGAATGTGACAACCCAAGAAATTAGACAATTTATGAAAATCTTAAATGATTGATTTAAGGTCAAATAATAGACCTAGATAGAAAATAAGTGTATGCGTTTGATGTTATTGGGATTGAATTTTGAGGATTTCAAAATTCGGTGAAGGATATATAGGTGAATTATTCAGGATTAAGGATTTATGTAACTATGCTCTATGTACATGGTTAATGATGTGTTCAGAATTTGGTTAAGGGTCATGGGTTGATCAGATAAATTACATCTGTGATAAACCCTAAATACATATTAAGAACTTTAACGTTCAGTTAGAAAACCCTAACGTCTAATAAGAAACCCTACAAATAGGTTCTGAAAACCCCAGTTTCAGTTCCGGGAGTCCGAAACCTTAATTCGAATATTGAAAATCCTAGATTGGGAATGTAATGTATGTACAAGGTTAAACGCCAATAATTTTAATAAATTAGAGAAAACCCTAATGAATTACTGAAAATTCTAATTGATTATTTGAAAACCCTAATACCAGATCTGAAAACCCTAATTTTAGATTCTGATAAAATGAAACCCTAATCTGGGAATATAACGAAGAATTTTAATGTTTTAGTGCTAATAATTAAGTACAAATTAGGGTAAAGGTTAATTAATTAGCAAACCCTAATTTCCAATTTTTGGAACCCAAATTGTTCCGTCAAAAACCCTAATGCTCAATTGTGGATTTAATTGCTAAAATTAGCAATGCTAATTAGAAAACCCTAATCCTAATTATTTCAATTTATGAGTAATTAGAAAAAACCTAATCTAATTACAAATATTTAATTTCTATTTTAGAAAATTATTTTCTATTAGAAAACCTTAATTTTTGGGTTATAAACCTTAATCCGCGATTTTGACCCTAATTGCGTAATTAGCAATTTTAATTAGGAATTATTAATCCTAATTAGCAAGATTTAAGTATGATTAAGGTATTTTAATATAATTAGTAAATCCTAATTATAATTTTGAAATGTTAATTTTCTATTTTGAAAACTGAAATTTGGAAATGTAGAAATTAAATTACAAAGTTAAGGGTTAAACCCTAAACCCTAAAATATCCAAACCCTAAACCCTAAGGGTTTCATCAAATGCAAATTCTAGAAATTTAAGGAAATGACAAATATGCCCCTTTTGTGTATTATTTGAGGTAACTTGCAAGTTTTGCCAAGGCCTTTAGTAATTCACCTAATCTTGACTTTTGCACCATCTAAATTCCAACAACTCAGCCTATAATCAGTAGCTATGCAAGTAAAATGCAATGTATCATGTGATTATAAAAGATTAGAGAGAGAGAAAGTTACAAAAAATTGGTAGAAAATTTCCCAAGCCATCCACTCTCTCTAAAATCCGAAAATGAGAGTGAAAAGGAGTGAGTAGTTAAGATAAAATCATCTATTGGCTCAGCAAGATCAGATCATCAAGGACAGAAATCAGAAATCAAGCTCAAAAGGTATAAAACCCTAAAAATTTGAAATCTTATGATTTGGTGTTAAATGTTGTTGTTGATTTCCATTTCTCAATAAACGAATGGCTTTATGGCTTGGTATGAAAGAGTTTGACTTCAATGGTTTGGTTGCTTGAATTCGAATAATAGGTTGCTTAGGAATATAAAAACTAACAACCTTACGAACGCAATCAATTTTGGCATGATGAGTAGTTAACCAATCAATCCCTAAAATCACATCAAAAGCAAGTATCTTTAAAGAGATAAGATCAATAGGTAATGTGATGGTGACAACTTGGATCAAACAAGATTTATAAATAGTGGATGTAATGAAAGTTTCTCCTAACAGAGTCTCCACAGATAAGTCAAAGTCTAATTTCTCCGGATTCAAGTTTAAACGTTGAGCACAAGTAGAAGAGATAAATGAATGGGTAAAACTGATATATAATAAGGTATAAACTTCACAAGAATTTATAATTAACTAACCCGTGCTAACTTCATTCGGGTTCCTCGCATTCTGACCAGTCATGATAAACGCTCTTCCAAGAACCGTTGACTTTGACTTTTCTAGGATAGCCTTTTGAGTCACCATCCCCGCTGGACTGGGTTTCGCTATTGTATAACCTCGAGCGATATGACCTTCTTTTCCACAATTAGAACATACCTTGGAAGGCTGTGAACAGTTTGGACTTATATGTCCCTCCTCTCTACATTTGTAGCATCTAACTGGCAGTCGTTCTCCTCCCCTAGAATTTGTTGCTGGTTCTGGTTCTGGTGCTGGTGCTGGTGCTGGTGCTGGTGCTGCTGCTGCTGCTGACATCTTCCCATCATCGTTAAATCTTCTCTTCTTGAAATTTCCACTTGAGTTATTTCTTCTATTATCTTGGCCATGATTACCACCGAACTGGTTACCATTACTGGCACGATAATTTCCTCCGCGATAGTTGTCCTTGTTCTGATGACCATTGCCATCGGTACGATTATCATCGAGTTATAAGCCGTTATTCTTCGATTGAGCTAACTGATTATCGTGCTCCAATAACAGAGCCCTATTCACAACATCTGAATATAGAGAAAATTTATGAGAAATGAGATATTGACGTATGTTGGGTTTCAAACCTCTCAAAAATATCCGCATCATACGTTCCTCATTCTCCACCAAATAAGGTGCAAACCTGGATAACTCCGCGAACTTCGCCTCATACTGAGACACCGTCATGTTGTTATGTTCTAGTCTAATAAACTCTACCTCCTTCATATGACGAATACTTTCAGGAAAGTACTTGTCATTGAACAGTTTCTGAAATGTTTCCCAAGACATATTAAGTGCGGTTGGATGGGTACGCTTCACAGATTCCCACCAGTAATCTGCCTCATTATGGAACATAAAAGTGGCGAATGGAACCTTTTGTTCCTCTGTGCATCCCAAGACATCGAATATCTTGGTAATTTGCTTGACCCACGTCTCCTCCTTAATCGAATTCGGCTTTCCCCATAATTCTGGTGGTCCCAACTCTTTGAACTGCTTGGCTGTGACAAACCGTGCATTGCTATCATTTCCACCTATATTTTGTACACGAGTCTCCATCGTCTGATTTTGCATGAACTGCAAAAAGCTTCTAAACATCCCATCATTCATCGTCTGATCAGTGGTGTTGTTTACAGGAGGACCATTGTCTTCCTGTTGCACGTTCTCCTGATTGGTGATTAAAGGTGTCTCCACGGTCTCATTTACTCCACTGTTAACATTCTCAGTTTCCATTCTTAAATACTGCCACAAAATAAGGGTTAATTAAAGAAATTAATATGCACATAATAACCCTATACTCTAACCAACCAAAAATAAGCTTAGGTAGGACATATTAGTGAAGGATTTACTCATCTCTTCCCTCCTAGTTTTATTCCCCAATCTCCGCTAGAGACCATATCCCTAAGCTTTGATACCAACTATGACGCCCCCAAAATAGGTCCAATCCACCCAACCTATTCTGAGTCGCCAAATACATGCTACAGAAACAACTACAACTTCATTATTACAATTATCGTGCAAAATACGACAACACTTATACTGTGAGTTTAAATACAAATATTGTCTTCTAGACAATATCAACACTCAAATGAGTCCTCATTACAATTATTGATACACTATTTTACAGAATAGTGAGGACTACTATAACCACTGCCTTGGAACATTACTCCACACCCCGACTAGTTCCCACTATATTCTCGCCTCCTCAGAAGAAAAATGAAATAAAAAGGAAAAGGGTGAGCTCAACTAGCCCAATAAAGAATATTATGACTAAGATAATGTACAACAAATTATCCTGAGTCTTCAACAAGGAAAAATCTGATAGAATACAATAGACAACAAGTATTAAATCAACAACTGCAGCGGAAACAATAATTCATTAGAAGAATTAAGTAGAGAATGAAATCTACTATCATCTTTGAACTTAAAAGTCCATCATCGATATTTTATCCATATAACATCAATCAATATACATCTTTAATCAAATAGTCATCTTTGCACTACAGCCCAAAGATATTAATTAGTCGGTCATGTTCATCTCAACATCTGTTCATCTTTGCACTACGGGCCAAAGATATTCATCAGAAAATCATTCATCTTTGCACTACAGGCCAAAGATACTCAGTTATATCATCATTTAGGACTGAGGATGATGAAAAATATTTTTAAAGAAAACGAATCCAATGAGACAAAAGAACAAATATTAGGGATTCGTACTTTAGACAATCCAAGTTCAAAAATACTCCATAATAAACTATTGTGGAGTAGAATTCAAAAATGAAGATCAAAACATAGATCCAATCAAAGATAGGAACCATAATAGACAATCTTGGACACATAAAAAAATTAATTTTTCTGTGAATAGTGTCGTATTTGTAAATAGTGTCGTATACATGAATAGTGACGTATACGTGAATAGTAACTCCGACACTAAAAGGTAGAAATTCCACAAGAAAAATCATCATACTTTGTGAATAGTACTCATGAATAGTAACTCATGAATAGTAACTCATGAATAGTAACTCGTGAATAGTAACTCATGAAGAGTAACCCCGATATGAAAAGATAAGAATTTCACAAGAAAAATCTTACCAATATTTTGGCATAATGATATTGAAAGAAATAATATCATTTTTTAAAAATATAGCATCTCTTACCTCAAAAGAATAGTACTTCTGGCTGGAATATTAGATATAACGCTAAAAAAAACTTGCACCATATAACAACACTCAAGATATCAAAATACTCACAAGAATACGCTCGATAATATAGAGAGAGAAAACTTCAGTTTCTGGTGTGATTTTTAATTCTAACCTAAGCACCCTATTTATAGGAAAATATTTAGAACACCAAAGTAGAAAATTTAATAAAATATTAATATTTATTATAATTTCATAAGCCAACCTTTGAATGATGCTTTCAACATGTTTAACAACCCACTAATCATAGCAAAAACGTTTTTATTAACAAAAATATTTAAAACTTCAAAAAATAATTATTCTGGAACTTCGGAACTTCAATAATTTATAATAAATAGCCCTTTTATCAGAAAAATTTGAACTTTATGTTTTTTCCATAGGAAATTCCATTCTCTACAACTTTGCAGAAGAAAGTTTTTCCAAATTCCAAACAGAAATTCACCGAAATCCACAAACGGACGATTTTACAGGCTATAATCAAATTTCAGTCAAGAAATGGGGTCCACAAACATGAAAAACATGTTTTTAACATTTATTGCAACAAAAATACTCTTCCTCCTCATATACCCATATATCCCACATTCATTGTAAAAATATCACCATTATTATATTATTATAATATAATAATATATTAAAATAAATTATTTTATCAGAAAAGATAAAATATCAATTTTCAACAATTGTCACATTAAAAAATTTCTCCATTTATATCCACATAAAATGAATATTTTTCTTATCATATAAATCAATAATTAATTATTCACAAATAATATTACAGAATCAGAAAACTGACAACCAGGCCGTTCCCAAGAAAGAGGGGGCTTTCCAATAAGGATTTCTCCTTACTAGCGCGCAATTAGGTGACCAAACCTCTCCTTAGACAGAACTTTCTAGACATTGCCAATAATGTTATCTAATAATATTATTTCAATAATATGAATTATTGATCTGATAATGAAAAATATTGTGCAGTGATAATTATTGAAACAACAACAATATAAAATATCAACGTAGCAATTATTGAATTAATAGAATAAAATATTGAACAATAATTACTATAACAATTATTGAGTAGTGCCTTCTTACGTAAGAATCAATAATTGGTGCAATACTGCATGCTACTGTGTTTTAACCACCGGGTATTCCAACAGTATTAACAGTAACAACTACGCCGTTATTTATAAACAACTTCTACTTGTCGTTTTCTTCATCCAATCGATTTCCGTTATGGGGCCCACACAAGACTGCGATGTCGTACGAATATTCTCCGACAGCAAGAATATTCCACGACCAAATGAATATTCCCCGATAACAATAAATATTTTATAACCACTTGCTTATTTAAAATATTTGCGCATTTTACCCACAACTAACCACATTAATCAAATAAACCCTTACTATTTCAAAATAATAAATAAAGGAAATTCCATTTTATTTATAAAAAAAATTCGGGGTCTTACAACGGTCCAGATTATAGTATTAGTAGTCCTCACTATTCTGTTAAATAGTGTGACAAAAAAATATAATGATGACTTATTCTGAGAGTGGATATTGTCTAGAAGACAATATTTGTATTAAAACTCACAGCTTTCTTGTTGTATATTAAAGATTTTATTTGTATTCTGTACCATGTATTTGGCGACTCAGAATAGGTGATGTATACCTAATTTGGGGGCGTCACACCAAAGTCAAGTCCAGCTGGGACGGTGGCACCAAAGGTGGATACGGACAAAACAAATTCGGTGGTTTCAGGAAGAGCATTTTTCGTGACTTCTCAAAAAGCGAGTAACCCGAACGAAGTTAGCACGGGTTAGTTAATTATAAATTCTTGCGAAGTCTATACCTTATTAGATACTAGTTCTACCCATTCTTTTATCTCTCTTGCTTTCGCTCAACGTTTAAATTTGACTCCGAATAAATTAGACTTAGACTTATATGTTGAAGCTCTGTTAGGAGAAACCTTTATTACATGTGATATCCAAGTCTTGGATGAGAGTCATAGTTTTAAATGATATTTCTATTGTTAATAAATTTCTTGACGTATTTCTGAAGACTTCTTGGCCTACCCTAGAGCGTGAAATCGAATTTTGTACTGACCCCAGTACAAAACCCATTTCTTCAACCCTTAAATATTTCTTCAACCAAAACGAATGTATAATGCGCGAAATATGTTGGCTTGAGCTGTTGAAGATTACGATCATACCATTCAATATCATTGCAACGTGGTAGCTGACGCATTGAGTAGAAGATCATATGTGTTTACAAGTGCGAATATACGAACCTACGTGAAGGTAACGAATATATGATTAGAACCGACTTTAGTCGATAATGTTAAAGTTGCAAAAGCTACAGACCCTGAGCTGATGAATACGAAGAAGAAGGTTCAAGAGGGCACTATTTTAAAAGCAAGAGTTATTGAAGAGAGGAAATATCAACCCTCGATTTAATTAGCCCATTTGAAATCCTCGATCGAGTAGGAATTGTGGCCTATAGACTCGTTTTACCGCCAAGTATGTCATGTGTTCATAATATTTTTAACGTATCGATGTTACGTAAATATGTGGATGACCCAAACCACATTATTAAATTAGAACTAAACGATATAGCAGAAGATTTAACGTATGAGGAGATATGTGTTAAAATCTTGGATAAGAAGGATCGTATTCAACACTCAAAGGTTATACCTCAAGAGCTAGTATTTGAAATAAAGTCAAGGTATCCTCACCTCTTTGACATACCAGGTATGTACATAAATTTCAAGGGCAAAATTTCATAAGGGGGGAGATTGTAAAACCCCAAATTTTACGAATAAGGATTTAATTTTCTCGAAATATTTTTTGAATATTATGGTGTGGATTTGAGATAATATTATAGTTGTGGGTAGTATTTATAAATTTTGTAAAGTATGCAAGTTGTTATATAATATTCGATTTATCGGGGTATATTCTTTTTGTCGGGGAATATCTGTATGACGGTACAATCATTGGTGGACCCCACAACGGAATTATTGTCGGATTAAGAAAACAACAAAAATATTTTATGAAAATAACGGCGGAAGTTTTACCAGTTAAAACTGTTGAACTACTTGGTAGTAAAAGTACAGTAATACGCGTGGTTACATAGTAGCACACGGTATTGATTATTGATGCTTACGTGAGAAGTCACTCAGTTTTGTGCAATTATTGCTACAGTAATTGCTGCATAGTATCTTACGTTATTTGATTCAATTATTGTCGATATTTTGTATATTATTAAATCAATAATTGACACAACGAAGTTATTAATATTATTATTTACAATATAAACGATGTCTAGAAGTTCTGCCAAGGAGAGGTTTGATCACCTAATTGCGTGCCAATAAGGAGAAATCCTTACAAGAAAACCCCTTCTTTCCTGGGAACGACCTAGTCGATTAATATTATGAATTATAATAATGATGATAAATGTTGTTAAATATATTGAGGTGTCTTTTTATGAAGTCACAGAAGTTTATATATATATATATATATATATATATATATATATATTATTTTATTAGTATTATTAATGTAATAAAGCAGAATACTTTTATAAAGTTATTTGTTTTATTAGACAATAATTAGAATATAATATATTTTATTATGCATAGTATTTGTATAATACCTGCATAGTATTTGCATAGTAATTTTTTATATATATAAAACAGAATGCTTTTATAAAGTTAATTATTTTATTAGATTTTAAATAAAATATATAAATATAAATATATATATATATATATATATATATATATATATATATTATATTGCATAGTATCCTTTCTATTTTCCTATAAATAAGATGCTTATTTAGAATTGAAATCACACCAGAAATTCAGAGAATTCTCTTCTATAATCTTGAGCGTATTTCTTTAGAGTTTTAAGAAGCTTTAAGTGTAGTGCAAGTTTTCTTCAAGTATATCCCCGCCCTACCCGTCGAAGTACTCTTCTTTATAAGGTAAGGGGTATTATTTCTTTCGTATTCATGAAGAAAACTTCTGTTATTTCATTCCTTATTATTCTGTTGGAATAAAATGTATACGCGAAGTACCGCATACATAGTAAAATTCTTCTGTTATTCCATTCTTTATTATTATGTTGGAATAACCTGTCTATGCGAAGTACTGCATACATGGTGAAATTCTTCTGTTATTCCATTCTTTATCATTTTGTTGAAATATCATGTCTGTGCGTTTACGCATGACATGGTTCCATTATTTATTATTCTGTTGGAATAACCTGTCTGTGCGGTCTATCGCATGCATGGTGATTTCTGTTGTTATTCCATTCTTTATTATTATGTTGGAATATCATGTCGGTGCAAATTTCGCCTGACCTGGTTTCGTTCTTTATTATTCTGTCGAAATATCCTGTCACCTGGTTCCATTATTTATTATTCTGTTGGGAATAACCTGTCTGTATGATCTATCGCATGCATGATGAATTCTTCTGTTATTCCATTCTTTATTATTCTGTTAGAATAACCTGTCTATGTTGATTACCACATGCATGGTGAATGATCCTTTGTATTCATTCCTTATTAAATTATGGAAATGATTTGTTTACGTGGATTATGATGAAAGTTATAATAAAAGCATTGGACTGATGAAAATCATGGGTATATGTAGTATTAGTAAGTGTTATGATGAGTTATGTTGGTTATTATGTGAAAACATGAAAGTTTCTTAGAAATCACAAAGGGTTGAAAATCAGATTTTGGTGAAAATAGAACATGAAATTCAATTGACCATATCTCCTATTATATTTCGAATTTTTGAATGTGGTCAAGTTCTAGAGTTAGATCTATGAGTTTTCTAACTTATTCAAGTGGAATCACTGAAAAAGGTGTTGTAGATTTTCGTATGGACTGATTTTAGCAAAGGAGTCAAAAACTGTAAAGTACAAAAAAGCTACTGTCCAGAAATTTAAAAGGGCATTTTCGACCACTTAATTCATGAGAAAAAACTTCGGCCTTTTGGGACATGCAAATATAGGGTATAAAGTATCTCCTGTCCAAAAATGAGCTCATTCCGACTTAAAATGAGCAAGTTATGACTATTTCAATATTTAGGTTTTTTCGACGAAAAACGCTATAACCGGAGTTCTATAACTCCGATCACCATGAAATTTAAACTGGAAGCTTACGTTAACATGTGTAAGATCCTGCCAAGATTTGGGAATTTTTGAAGTTAAACTTGAGGTAGCTAATTTCTTAAAGAATTAATTAGAAATTGATTTTTGAAAAATACTTAAGGGAGTTGACAAATTATAAAAAAATACTTGTTGTGTATGAAATATATGTATATATGTTTGGACAAAGGATAGAAAAATAATAAGTTGATTTGGTAATTTTTTATGAAAATGATTTAGTTACAAACATATGAGTTAAATATGTTATGTGAAGTTGAAGAATTAGTAAATAGGATTTTAGGGCTTGAAAATCCTATATAAGCTATATGCAGATTTTTGATGAGGGATTTGATCATTGGTGATGAAATCTTATGAGTATGACATTTTTGAATAATTAAATGCAGAATAAATTATCATTAGCCTTCAACAATGTTAAACTGATAAAGTACAAAAGACATCAAGTAGATAATAAAATCTACTATCTTCTACGATTTAAAAAGTTTTTCATCAACTTAATCGTTGAGATTCAGCTTAATAAATAAACCACGTCATCGAATCATCCCTGCACTACGAGCCAAGGATATTCATTAAATCATCAATGGTCATGACTATACCGAATAATCTCTGGTCATAATCATACCAAAAACTGTCTATCAATGCACGACAGGCCACTGAGGATTTTTACTACATCATGCGTCACATTACGGTTATAACTATACTGAATAATCCCTGGTCATAATCACACCAAGTCCATCTATGCACGTAAGCCAAAGATAACTTTTATCACAATATAAACATGAGAATGATGACAATGATATAAACATTAATCAAACGAAAACAAGGATAAATATTAAAAATGTTAAATTTATCCAAATATTATCAATCACTTAATAAACTCATAATCTAATATTATTAATATATAACACTATTTTAATCACTTCTTAAACTTATAAACAATTTATTTCAATTGTTTATACATTATCAATTAGACGTAATCGTAAAAAATTAAATTTTAATCCCCTTGTAAAAAAATTGAGAAGACAATCTACAAAATAAAAAAATAATAATTTAATTTCCTAATTGAAAAAATTAAAAATACAATTTTCAAAGTAAAAAAAAATAAAAGTTCAATCCCCTAATTAAAAAATTAAGACAATCCCAAAAAAAAATTAAAAGTTCAAGAGTATTCTTAATTTTTTTTATCCATTTCTTTTATTTACCATCTTTAAAACTCAGAAACACAATGTAAAGAGCAACGAAGCCTACTCACCACTTGCTCACAATTTAATCATTTGGACTTTTAATCGAGTCAACGAACATTCAATAGCTGTGTTTATGTATGAATGCAATCCGTTCGAAAAGATGAACCAAAAGTAAATCGTTTGAAGCAACCTAACCATATTTCATTCGTTTCTACCAGAAGATAACGTTTACACATCAACAGTCCGCTTTGACGGCACCAAGGAAGAAAAATCAAAGACACCTTTCCCATTGTCACTTTTAAGGCAATTCAGAAATGTAAACATCATTTCTTTTCACCAATCTAAACACGAGGACATTCAATACTCATTTTCCTTCCCTCAAAAAATATTGGATAACACAGTTTAGGGTAACAACCAAATCCAAGTGAAATATTGACACAATACAAATAATATCCAGTGTAATGTCAAGAGGGATGATGCAGCTTCCCTACAAGTCTTAAGAGCATTGAACTAGAACTACACCAATTGCTCGTCATTGAATACCAAAATCATAACTTCACATCATACCAATTGAAAAAATCCCAATCTCACATAGCACACTAAACTGCAGCTTATTAGCATATCTGTTGCCATTGAAATGAAGAGATCGGAATGATTGCTTTGTAACTAAGGTAAACATAACATCAAAAGAATGCAAAACCCATTCCAAGGTTTGGCAGTAGATCATGGGTTTCATCGACATATATTCAATGGACTACTTGATTAACCCTTCAAAACTCGAAACAAACTGCAATAGTAGCAGATGTCAAGTGTTTTAAAGGGTAATTCTTTTTAACTGATCAAAACATACAAGTATTGACTCTTTAGTATGTCACATAAGATCAAATGATGCTAACAAGATGATAAAAACAGACGTCAAAACATTTAATATAAGGAATGACGAAAAATCCATTTAAACTCTACGAAGTGTGAGCCTCCTCTGCTGCAGATTCGAAAGTATCACCATGGACAAGTTCTGGGACATCATCATCATCATCTTCTTGTGTGGCAGCTGCACCATCAGCAGCACCTGGTGCCTGCTTCTGGAACTGTTCAGCAAGCTTCCTCAAGTTGTCCAAGTTATCTGGCCCTGTTAATAAATAATGCATATAGGAAATTAGATGCTTTCAAGTTTTATGATTCTGCAAATAAGCAAGCACAAATGGACATGAAGTGAAGATAATGACTAATGTGTCAGCACATACCCAATTGATTGATAATTCCTGGAAGAATATCTTGCAATTCTGGATACAAACAAGAAAAAATAACAGTGTTAATGTGAGTCTCTTCACAGTCGAGACAGGCGGTAAGATCCGGAAACAACTGGAGATAATATGATTCAAGAGCCAGCACTAAATAATAACAACTGCTTTCAGTCGAGAAGTCAACCCGATCAAAATACACTGAATTGTCTTCCAAAATTTTGGTCCATGTAGATATTATATCTTTTGGAAAATGCAACAAAATGGCCAAATATAGCTACACTACTGAAGATTGAAGCCTTTCTTAGACAGATAAGTATTGAATAAAGTAATAAATATACAAATATAATTTATGGAGATGGTGATGGAGATGGAGGGAGTATACTCTTTGTTTGTGGAGAACCACTAACAACCCAAGTGTTGGCAGGAATAGAGGCTTGAACTGAAACACAAAGAACAAGTATCAACTATTAGTCCATAGGGGAAAAAGGACTGCAGTACAGGGTTTTACTTTCACTATCAATACCTTTAGGATTTATGAACTGGATAACTACATCATCCTTGAAAATATTGACTTCCTCAATTGCGGGAATTGCATTAACCCCTATTCTCTTCAGGGTGCTTTGGAGTCTTTTGTCATCTGTGGTAGTTGTCTTGTGCACTGCCTTCTTCTTCCTGTGGTAGAGAGAATTTAATAAATGTCATTAAACCATGGACAGAGAGAAATTAAAAAAAACCCCAAAGAGAGAACATAGGGATATTCAGCAAAATGAACACATGCAAAAAATCTATATAAAAGGAAACTCATTATAGATGACAGGCAGGTATCATAATTTGAATAAAAATTAATGCAATATTCTATTATTCTATACGTGAGACTAAAATGTAAAACCATCCCCTCAGTTTATCCACCTGTGACGTTTTCATCCATGAGTTCAAGTATTAGCAATATCCTCCCTCTATGTACTAAAAGCCGCAAACTATGAATAGGTACAATTAGTAGTGCTAAACTATACCGTTTGAGTAAGTTTTGCACAACTAATTTTACCTTAAAAAGTATTGTTTTACACTAATAATTATACTTTGAGGTAGGGGTTTGCTAATTGGCCAAACCCAAGGACAAAAACATTGTACAAACACATACAAATGGGTAATTTTGCATTTTAGTCCTTACAAAAGCATCTGTCAAAAGCTTAACATATAATATTTTCTTACTTCATATCATAGTGCATCCAAAAAGCTAAAAGTCTAAAACATCATCTCAAATTCAATGCATTCAAAAACTAATTTGATATCTTATATCTTCAACAATTAACAATCAATACTTCTCATAGTTGGATGAAATGCTAGAGCATAGTCTTAAGTTGCACAGAAACACACCTCCTCACGCTACCTTTTCCACCGGTGCGAACAGCACCAGCCATCTTCATTAGCTTTTCCCTATTCATCTGCCATGAAGAAATAGAGAAAATGAGTTAAAGAGCAATACAAATATACTATCCTATCAGGGACTAAATTAGCACTTCAACACAAAAGTACCATCAACAAATTGATGCAAGTGTTTACATCTGGTAAATTAAAGAAAAGAATAAAATAAGTTCGTAGAACCCTTTGACAACACATTTGGTGATGGGTGCGAACCCTTTGACAACACATTTGGTGATGGGTGCACATGTGCATGGGCAAATGCATTCAAACTCCTTTCAGATATCTTATAGCCAAAAAATCCATCCCAGTGAACAGTGCAGCAAAATAACTATATAGTGAATGAACAGAAAGAAGTAAAACATAAAAACGACATAAAGCTTTGAACTTTGATGATACTGAAACCCCAAAAAAATAGCTTAAAAATGCTACCAAGTTCCTTTTTCATCACCATGTTATCTTTAACATATCAAAAATTGTCAACATGTTTTTTCTACAATATCAAAAATAATCACCATGATGTCCTAACAACAAAACTAAAAATCTTCCTTCGATTTTAAGTGGCAAAATACTCTATTTTCGGCCATAATTTCAAGATCTCAAAATGATAAAACAATCATGACAAGAATGCAAAAATAAAATGAGGAAATGCAAGAATGGATCAAAAAATAAAGTTCTCGAGAAATCAGCAAAAGTTCAACTTTAATGTTTAACAGGCAGAGAAACACTGCAAAATACTTCCTCGGTTCCGTAGAAGGGGTTACATTTGCGCGGGGGGGGGGGAGAACAAACAACAAAAAAAAGTCGATCTTTTTATTGATGATAGTATAAAATAACAGTGTCATCCAGTATAAAAACACAATTTCACTATCCTACCACCACTACTAAACTAAACACTCATTATATTTAATGATAAACATTGAAGAAATATATGTCCTTACAGTAAATAATTTTGCAGAGTACAGGATTTAATAAATTGTTCTCTTCAATGCCCAATATTATTGGTAATTTAGTACTTGTCTAGCATAAAAGTATTCCTAATATGACAATTACCAACTACAAAAAATATTTTCAAGTTGGAAAGCAAACCAACGAAAATTGAGTATAAAAACCCACTAAAAATTAAGAGTTTGTTCTGAACTCAGAAAATGAGGAAAGCAAAAAAAAAATGAAATATAAATCAGAGTTACCAGATACTCTCATTGACCTAACGAACTATTTACGTACCCAAATAGGGTACTCTTACATACTAATACTCTAAATTTAGAGCACCGAGAAATTTCTTTATTATTTTACCAATAATTGTACAAAATAACATTATTATAACTTAGTATTAGATGCTCAAGCATTACATTTATAATAATTTGTTTATAAAACAATCAACTTCAACTTGTTGATTCAACTAAAATTTTTCTATTATTACATTAAGATTCTAAGAGAAATCCTAACTACAATAACTCCAACGTATCACATATTAACTATGAAATGTACCGAGTATCCGTATTCGTACTGCGTTCTAGGCAACACTGATGTAAATAAGTATATGTCAAAACTCTTTTCCCAACATCATATTTGAAATTAGTTTCCAAGCATACACATGGGTGAACATGTATTCATCAAAAGTGCTTCTATTTAACTGTTATTTTTATTTCCTTTCCCCTTGCAACGAGTTCTTAACAAAGCATTAACCAAATTCCCATAGTCCACCTCTAATACTCTAATCAAAATAGCAAAAATGACAGAAATATTCAAGCCCAATCACATGATAAACATAATGAAAGAAAACACTAAGTAGGATATGATAAACACTAAATTCATAAACATAAACTCAAAACAAAAAGACCTTTTAACTATTTAAATGGGAAAAAAATCCAGACACTAAAAATGAGATCTGGTCTAACACTGAAGCTAAAACACCTATTTCACATATACAATCAAACATTTACCAGACGCACACAAAAAAACCCTTACAGATAGTAAATCATATATAAAAGAGCTAACATCAAATTAACCATAAAATTCATAACATATACATATAGAGACAGAAAGATTGATGCTTTACCTCGGCAAAGGAGAGTGAAAGAAAGGAGCCGGTGCGGAAATGAGAGAATAGAGTGAGTTTGGAAAACGAAATGAAACCCTAGTGCCAAGGTTTTTTATAGAGATATTTATGGCAGGGTAGTTTTGGTAGCTCGCAAAAGTTCTTAGGGCGTTTTCGTACATAAAAATATATATCTGCATCAGGTCATCGTGTTTTCGGGTATAGCCCAGCTCAAGTGAAGATCTATAGTTGTCCAATCCAATACAGTCCAATCCAATTCGAATCTTCAAATGGCCCAAAATTTGAAATGATTAATAGTCTCTTTAAACATGCTCATTACCCCCATTGATGGTTACATGTATTTATTGGATATAGTAATTATTTTTTGGAAGAATTACATTTATTAGTACTTTTTTAGAAATAATTACAAAAATCATACACCTATAAAATAATTACAAAAATATTACACTTTTCCATATTTATTTACAAAAATAGTGCAATTAAGATTCCTTAATTTGAGGGATTAGTATTAATGGGCTGATATGGCAAATCTGGTGGGGTTTTTTTAAACGCGTGAAATCTTCTTCTTCTTCCTTCTTTTTCTCCCAACTCCCATATCCTTTGTTCTGGTATTTCTCTCTCTAAAATCTTCTTCTTCTTCTTCTTCTTCTTCTTCTTCTTTCTTCTTCTTCTTATTTTTCTTCTCTCCGCACGCGTGAAATCTTCTTTTTCTTCTTCCTTATTTTTCTCCCAACTCCCATATCCTTTGTTCTGGTATTTCTCTCTCTAAAATCTTCTTCTTCTTCTCTCCGCCCTTACTATTTCTCTCACTCCTCTTGAAGTCACTCGTCGTCAACGGACTGAATCTACTTCTTCAGACGATAGAGTTTTTACTTTGGTAGAACCGTCTCCTTTTGGAACCTACCATGCGATATGTACATGGTTGAAGTGATGTTGTCATACTATGAGTTTGTACTTCTGGCGACATTCTGTTTATGTTAATTTTTTTTATTGAAGGAATTTTTTTTATCTCTATGACTGGGTTATTTGCGATAGACATCATTTAACAGCATAATATTTGCTAAAGTGGATAATTATTTTAAAATTATTTAGACTCTTAACATATCTAGTCTGCTTTTGAATGATCATGATTGTCTCATCTTCATTTTGTCATTTTACTTCTGTATCATATACTGACACAAGACCAATTTATGGGGGCTTGATGTAATGCTTACGTTGTAGCTTCAAGTAATAAAAAATAGATTCTATCATATAACTGTTTGGTTACTTCTGTATTATATTTTGGTTACTGTTAGCTTAAAATTCGGATACCATTTTTGTTACCTTAATTTGATATTTTGGTTACTTTTTTATGTTGTTATGGTTACCGTGTATTTGCTTAGTATATATGATTGACTAAATTGGTTTTGGTGTACATGTTGTTTATGTATTGGTTACCATTAAAACATGTTTTGGTTACTATCATATAAATATTTGGTTACTTCTTTAGTATATTTTTGGTTACTGTTATTTTCTGATTTGGATTCCATTTTTGTTTTCTTGAGTTGGGATTTTGTTTCCATTCGTGTTCCCTCAATTTGGAATTTTGGTTACTTTTTTTATGTTATTTTGGTTACCTTGTATTTGCTTAGTATACATTGGTTGACTAAACTGGGTTTGGACTACATGTTTTTTTTGTGTTGGTTACCATTAAAATATGGTTTGGTTACTTTTTAGTATGGTTAAACCATGTATTTTCTTAGTATACATTGATGTATTATTTTTGTAAATTCCTTCAGATTTCTTCTACAAGGTTTATGTTCTTCTAGTTCTACTTTCATTTCCACAAACACATCCTACATGGGCTCTCTATTCACTAATCTCAATGTATTTTTCTTCCTCCCACAGGTTCATAATGTAGAAGTCGTTTCTAGAGAATGAGAGCAACCATGAAGAAGAAAGTAGCAGTAGCCAAAAAGCTCAAGTTTCAGGAAGATTTGTACCTAGATTTTGATTTGTTCGATTGTCGTTGTCTTGTCCTTCTGAATTGTGTTTCGTTCTTTGATTTTTGTTGGATATCCATAACCATTTTGTAAGACCCCAGTTTTTATAAATAAAGATAAATTTTTTATAATTATTATTTTTGAATATTATGGAATAAATTTGATATAATGTTATAGTTGTGGGTAATATTTATAAATTTTGCAAAGTACGCAAGTTGTTATAAAATATTCGTTTGGTCGGGGAATATTCTTTTTGTCGGAGAATATTCGTACGACGGCACAATCATTGGTGGACCCCACAACGGAAGTATTGTCGTAGTTAGAAAACGACAAAATTATCTTTCTATAAAAATAACGGCGGAGGTGTTACCATTAAAACTGTTGAACTACTCGGTAGTAAAAGTACAGTAATACGTGTGGTTGCATAGTAGCACACGGTATTGATTATTGATGCTTACGTGAGAAGTCACTCAGCTATACTCAATTATTGCTACAGTAATTGCTGCATCATATCTCTTATATTATTGATTCAATTATTGTCACAGTATCATATGTTATATTATTAAATCAATAATTGAGACGACAAGTTATAAATGATTAATAATTGTTGAAAGATTAATTATGTGTTGATTAAAAATAAATTAATTTATGGTAATATTTATTCAATCCTTGATGTATATAAAGAGTCTGTTATGAGACGTTTGTGGTAAGTTTGGTTATTTTATGGGGGGGCCCATATGTCATCATCTAAGAGTCTCTTTCGTCAATAGTAATTGCTTTCGTCAATAGTAATTACCTTAGTCAATAGTAATTATTTTCGTCAATAGTAATTACCTTCGTCAATAGTAATTATTTTCGTCAATAGTAATTATTTTCGTCAATAGTAATTACCTTCGTAAATAGTAATTACCTTCATAAATAGTAATTACCTTTACCAGACGTCAAACCACTTGCCGTTTCATATTACAGGCGTCGAACCAATTGTCGTTTCACATTACAGGCGTCAAACCACTTTTCTTTTCACATCACCAGTCGTCAAACTACTTGCCTTTTACATGGCAAGTGCTAAGCTAGAAATCTTCTATAAATAGAGGCCTAGTGCTTCATTATTTTTCACGAATTCATTCAAGATATAGAGAGAGAAAGTATAGAGAGAATAAGAGAGAAAGAAGAAGAGTATTCGGTTACTACACTACTGCAGTATTCAATCTCCTAATAAGGTAAGGGGTGTTATTCTTTCTTCTTGAAGAGAACTTATGTTATTCCATTCTTTGTTATTCTGTTGGAATAACCTGTAAAAGTGGCATACCCTATACATGACCTGTATACGCGGTATACCTTATACTTGGTGAAATCCTTATGTTATTCCATTCATTGTTATTCTGTTGGAATAACCTGTATACGCGGAATACCCTATACTTGGTGATATCCATTTATTATTCTGTCTTTATATTTCTGTCGGAATATCCTGTCTGTGCTATACGCCGAACCTGATTCCATTTACTATTTCGTCTTTACATTTCTGTCAGAATATCCTGTCTGTGCTATACGCCGGACCTGGTTCCATCATTTACTATTTCGCATTTATTATTCTGTTGGAACATCCTGTAGGTGTGAATTTCACCTGACCTGGTTCCGTTATTATTATTCTGCTGGAATAACTTGTCTGTGCGGTCTCTATCGCATGCATGGTGATATCTTTTGTTATTGTGTTCGGTATTACTCAGTTGATCAAAATTTTGACTTCTATACTCCATGAAATTAGTGGAATATCCTTGATATTTGCGCTTCATCCAGTATCCTTTCCTAGAAATATTCTTCTGATCATTCTTGAATTTTACTCTACAAAACAGTATCATGTTGACAATTTGGACGTTAATAATTTCTGGATAAAATAATTCTTGAACTTGTTTTATTGAATTCTTATATCATTGTCATCATCCTCATGTTTATATTTTGTTTAAAGTTATCTGTGGCCTGTAGTGCATAGATGGACTTGGTATGATTATGACCAGGGATTATTCGGTGTAATCATGACCGTAATGTTACAAATAATGTGAAATTTTAAAATTCTCATTGGCCCGTAGTGCATTGATGGACAGTTTTTGACATGATCATGACCATTAATGAATACACAAATATTCTTGGCCCGTAGTGCATGAATAATTGTGGTCGTGATACTAAAGAATATCATTGGCCGTAGTGCAGGGGTGATTCAATGATGTGGAATATTTATTAAGCTGAGTCTCAGCTATAACAGTGATTGAAAAACCTTTAAAATCATAAAAGATAGTAGATTTTATTTTCTACTTGACTCTTTTAATGGATTGCTTGATCCGCTGCTGTTAAACTTGATGTCTATTATATTTTATCAGTTTAACAATGTTGAAGGCTAATGATAATTTATTCTGCATTATCTTAGCCATAACATTTCTTACTGGGCTAGTTGAGCTCACCCTTTCTTTCACTGTTCTCTTCAGGAAATGAGAATATAGCTAGGACGAGTCGGGGAACAGAGTAATGGTCCGGAAGATAGCATTAGTAGTCCTCACTATTCTATGAAATAGTGTGATAATAATTGTAATGAGGACTCCTTTTGAGTTTGTATAATCTCTAGTAGACAGTATTTGTATTCAAACTCACAGTTTATATTTTGTCGTATTGTACACGATATTTGTAGTAGTAAGTTGTATTTGAATTTTGTACCATGTATCTGACGACCCAAGATGGGTGATGTATACCTAATTTTGGGGGCGTCACACATTTGTTATGGTTAGTGAGTATGTAATTTTTTATTGGAGCTTATGTAAATGGAATTACATATTTGATTATATAATCAATTATTTGACATTGTTTGCTGGTTCGTATTAAGTTGTGTCTGATACATTATTTAAAAGGTGCAGTTGGTAACCAAACATGCATAGAAGGGTATCCATTTTATTTTCTGGTAGTAACCAGATAGTTACAAACTTATATCAGGACATATATCAAGTGTTAAATGTACATGTGAGAGTATACATGGGTTGCCTAAACTGGGTTGGATATACAGGTTGTTTCTGTTTTGGTTACCATTAAAACATGTTCTGGTTACTTTTCATATAACTATTTGGTTACTTCTTTATTTTGTTTTGGTTACTGTTACCTTATGGTTTGGCTACTATTATTGTGCCTCGATGTGAGATTTTTGTTACTGTTATTTTTATTCTGGTTAATATGTAATTGTTTAGTATACATGGATTGCCTAAACTGGGTTTCATTACATGAAATGTATGTTTTGGTTACCATTAAAACCTATTCTGGTTACTATCATACAATTATGTGATTACTGTTTTATTATGTTACATTATGGTTACTGTTATTAGTAAGCAGATAGTTACAAGCTTGTATCTGGACAAACATCAATCGTTAAATGTACATGTGAGAGTTTTTATTTATATATATGGTTACTTATAGATCTCATATTAAAATAAAAATAGTTTGAGAGGTGCAGTTGGTATCCAAACATGCATATAAGGGTAACCATTTTAGTTTTTGTTAGTAACCAAATAATTAAAAACTTATATCAGAACAGTTATCAAGTGCTTAATGTACATGTGAGGGTTCCCATTTATCTAGCTGATGGATACTTTTAAATTACATAGTTATAAAAGTTATTTGGAAATGGTCTATGCCAGTTGGTAACTAAATATGAATATAGAGGTAACCATTTTATTTTTGATGGATAACCAAATTTACATAAAAATATTTCAGAACAGTTACCAATTGTTCAATTTATATGTTTACTTTATATTTGATAACTCATGATGGAATCAAAAATTAAAATATTAATCAACATCAATTTTGGTTACTGTTCACCATCAAAAATGTTACCAACCATGTGGTTAATAGTTACTAGCAGTAAACAATTATATATTCCTGTAAACAATTAAATTTGTTGTATTGATTACTGTCAATAGTCATTGTCTAACAACTGAATAAACATTGTAAAGTAACCAAATCAATATTAGACAGTAACCAAATTACATAATCTTAGTAACCAGAAAATAAACCAAACTTTTACATGCAATTTTGAAGGCCTAAATGATGGAATTCGACCAAAAAACCCTGCAGTTCACCAGCAAAGCTAGTGACTTTTGATCGTTGACCCGTTTCCAATGAAATTAGGATCTGAAAACGCCAAAATCCGACACTCCAAACTTGACAGAAATATTCAAATTGTCACTGCAACCAAATAAACATTATACTGTAACCAATTAAATAGTATACAACAACCAATATATATAATCAGATTAGCAGTTGTATGAAGGTAACCAATGTAGTCAATGAGTAACCACCAATATAAAAGAAACAATTATAAAACTGAATAACAGTATAGAGTAACCAAATAAACACCTTACAATATCTAAATACATATTATACAGTAATCAAGATATATGTAATTAGTAGCCAAGATTATAAAAAATATTTTTACATTCATTTTACAACCAAAATAATCAGTAATGACTTTGTTACAAATTAAAGACTAACAGATGTATGAAGCTACCTACCAATGTAGTTAATCAGTAACCATCAATATAAAATAATCACTATAAAACACAGTAATATAATGCAGTAACCATGATAATATTACATAGTAATCAAGTCAGCATTATATACTAACCAAATCCAAATTAAACAGTAACCAACATATATTTACTTAGTATACACAAGATAAATACATTCTGCATTGCATTTTTATAGTAAAAAACAACTAGTATAATTTGTTTGTTACCAACTAAAGGCAAACTTTTGTAAGAATGTAACCAATGTAGCTAACAAGTAACCATTAATATAAAAAACATAAGTAAAAGTGTACATTAATATGCTTCAGCAACCAATATTACAGTAACCAATTAATCATTACAGTAATTAAGTTTGCATTAGTCAGTAACCAAGTCAGCATTAGTTAGTAACCAAGTCAGCACTATAATTTTACAAAGTAACCAAGTCAGCATTAACAGTTGTATAAAGGTAACCAATATATATAATCAGATTAACAGTTGTATAAAGGTAACTAATGTAGTCCATAAGTAACCACCAATATAAAAGAAACAATTATAAACCACAATAACATTATACAGTAACCAAATAAACACCTTACAACATCTAAATACATATTAGACAGTAACCAATATATATGGTAATATTACTGTTAGCTTATGGTCAGTAAAGTAACCATCACAATGTCAAACAGTAACCAAACTACATAATGTTAGTAACCAGAACATGAACTGGGGGTAACATTATGCAGTAACCATTGCAATTTTACACAGTAACCAAGTCAGCATTATATACTAACCAAATTCAAATTAGACAGTAACCAACAGTTGCAGGAACCAATATATATGGAATATTACTGTTATCTTATGGTCTGTAAAGTAACCACCAATATAAAAGAAACAATTATAAACCACAATAACATTATACAGTAACCAAATAAACACCTTACAGCATCTAAATACATATTAGACAGTAACCAATATATATGCTAATATTACTGTTAGCTTATGGTCTGTAAAGTAACCATCACAATGTCAGACAGTAACCAAACTATATAATGTTAGTAACTAGAACATGAACTGGGGGTAACATTATGCAGTAATCATTGCAATTTTACACAGTAACCAAGTTAGCATTATATACTAACCAAATCCAGATTAGACAGTAACCAACAGTTGCAGGAAGGTAACCAATGTATTTAATAAGTAATCATTAATATAAAAAATATCAGTAGAATAATGTTTAAAATTATAAAGCAAGCATGTAAAAATTATACATCAACCAAATTAATAATAAACAGTAACCAAATCAATAATAAACAGTAACCAATTTATATGTATTTAGTAACTAGAGTATAAAACATATTTTAAAATGCATTTTGCATTCAAAACATTCATTATTCTGACTTTGTGACCATTTAAAGAGCGAAAAAGTTGAGAAAGGTAACCAATAGACGAATACGTAGTAAACAAGGGATAACACTATGCATATAAATTGGAAACTCAAATACCTCGGTATACAAAATTATAACGAATCAACAATCAGTGCAGTACGATCAACAATCAGATCTTGAAGTTGTTGTCGATCTTTTATGTTTTTCTTCGATTTCAGAGTTGCGTCGCGACAAGAGATTTCTTCTTCTCTGGTAGATACGTCGTTGATCTGTTCTTCTCCGATCTCAGAGTTGCTGTCGATCTCAGCGTGCCGTCGCGACAAAAATTTTCATCTTCTCCGATCTCAGTATGTCGTGCCAGAAAATTTGGATTTCTCCAATATCAAAGTTGCGTGTTCTGTTCAGTTTCTTAAATGTAGGAGCGTGTTCTGTTCAGTTGCTTGAATATAGGACTGATTTTATCAATTTTATATTGTGTTGTTTTATTTTTGTAATCATGTTGTGTGTGTTTTATTTTTGTAATTACTTTCTAATTGTTGTATATTAGTGTTAAGGAACCTTATTTTTTTGAATTAATAATTAAGTCATATAGTATATTTAATTTAATTTTATTATCTTATTGATACTTTTTATTAATTGCTATTGGGTAGAATAATTCATTTGTATTTTAAGATATGAAAACTGGATGCACAGAATATTGCACATAAAATTTAAGCGCGGTAAACAAAAACGACCTCGTCATCTTTAAAAACTAAAAACTTCTCTTTCCTTTTCCTATTTTCGGCGACTAGTTCTTGAGGTCAGTGTTGTAATTGTTGTTTTTTTCAAATAACTGGTCGAGACTATCAAGGCCTCTGCGATTTCAATGATAGTTGGTGATATAATTCGATTCATACGATATAGTTAAACGATATATGTGATATGGTTGATTTGTTGCGTGATCTATAAATTTAGGGTTTACAAAAATTATTTCCTAAACTCTAAACTCCGTTTATGGATCTTGATACGTTGTTGTGTATGATTATGAATCATGTAAGCCTATGTGTCAAAATCGGGAAAAAAATTCTTCTCTTGAATTCTTTTTTTAAATATTTATTATCCTTTATGTTTTTATGTGGCTCGAATTTGGTTTGAAAGAGTGAAATTGACAAAAGAGTCCGATATGAAATGTCGACGATTTGAAAATATTGATTTTTATAGAGCCGCCAGTTGGTAGGAGTGAAATGGTTGTACCAACTCAACCGAGTTTATGAAAATTTTTGCAAAAAGACCCAATTATTGAACTCTGTTTAACAGGCCTTGAAAATCGAGATTCATAGAGTTCTTCCGTAGAAACACGGTTACCGTGTCTTTTCAATTCCCTAACTTATTTGAAATGTGTGTCTGTTGCAGCTAATTTGGCCTAAGTGTTTTATTTGGAAGTAGTGTTATGCCTCTTTTGCACTTATATAAAAAATGTTTGACTTGTATAAAAGTTTAATTTTAATACTGAAAGTAGTATGCACACAAGTCAATCATGTTTGATGATAAAGCATATACTTTGTAACAATATTATTCATTTATTAATAAAAAAATATTTATTTATTAAAGGCTTTTAATTATCTACATGATGCTGCTTTATAATATGTGATAAACTCGTAGTTTTAAGCAATGCTTTTAGAATAATGATGATGATCATTCTAATGAGATCTAAATTCTTAGAAAGCTTAAAACTAAAATAGTTCTCAATCGTTGGATTACTAAATTGGGGATTAGTGAATCCGGATAGATTGGTACATACGTTGATTACTCATTGGATGAGGATGATTGATCTCATGATCATTTGTGTTGAGACATTAAAGCAAGTATGTAGGTGCTTATAAGATAATAAGTTCACTGAACGTGGCTCGCTAAGGAATACTTAATGGAGTTTTACTTACTTGTCAATAGGAATTCTTGTAGTGATAGTAGTACAAGTGATCCTTGAACTTGAGGTCATCATAGTATCTTGTGTATGATGAGTTATACTTTGACTTATTCCTTAAGACCCTTAGGGTATATCAAAGGGTATGATTGGGTATAATAAGTTGTACATGGAGATAATGTATGATCAATAAAGAATCTACCGCTTCTAGTAAAAGAAGAGAAATGTCATATGTGATTTGATAAATGACAACCCAGTAGTCCTTGGCCAATGCAGAATGAAATTAGAAAGGAGTTTCTAATTTGTATTATTTGGTGTTGTACATTTAAGAATTGAAAAACATATAATTAAATAAAATAAGACTTATCGGTAATTCCATGTCTTATATTTAATTGGGACAATGTATGGTGGAATAATTGAATTGTACGGTAACTATTTACACAAAGATTCTTTTATGATTAATGTTGAAATCTATATTATCTGAAAAGTCGTTAATCACTAGGGATGCTTATCCTTATTGTAAAATAAATATTATTTATTTAAATAAATTAATAGTTCAATTTATTTATTTAAATAAGATTAAAATTGTTCTAATTGATTTATTCACAACTAGTTTAATATGGAGAACCTAAAGGGTCACACCATAAAGAAAGAATAATTATTTAAGAAGTTAATGACATAATCGTAATAATGTGTCAAGTGTATTTAATTTAATCTATGGTGATAGCATAAATTAAATAGTTTAATATTTATTATTTAATATTTTGAAAATATTAAATATCTAAATTAATAAGAGGAGTCTTATTAATATTATTATAATAATAATTATTTTAATTTCTAAAAAGTTAGAAATTAATTTAATATAAGTACTCTTATATTCCTAATAATATTAGGAGACTAATTAATTAAAAGAGTTTAATTAATTATTTCTAATAAGATTAGGAGCCTAATTAATTAAAGGAGTTTAATTAATTAAAATAAAACTCAATTCCTTAAAAAGGATTGCCTACATCTATAAATAAAAGGAGTCTTATTATAGATGAAGTGGTTGAAATTTTCACAAAACAAATGAATACGTAATTCTTATAGTTGAGAGAGTACACCTTTTTCTATAAAGATAGAAAAATTAGGGTTTAGCCAGCTACCATTCTTCTTGAATATTTCTTCTTCCTTGGTGGATCACCTCTAGAAGCCAAACACTTTGGTGGCTAACGTTGATCAAAGGAAGGAACCAAACCCGGTGGATTCAAGTTGAACGCGAAAAGGATTTGGAGGTGAACTTGTACATGAGAAAGCTCGAATCTTCAAGTGTATGACTTTTGTTCTTTATCTTTTCGTTTAATTAATAATTATGCATAAAGGTTGATCCGGGCATATAGTTTGTAAAATTTTAAAACTCTATTTTATCATGTTTCCACTTATTTTCTGCAATTTAATTGCATCCATGAATATTATAAACCTAACAGTGATATCAAAGCCAAATTTTTATGTGAATTATTAATTATTTTAATTTGATATATATATTTATATGTGTTTAGAATCAATTTAATTGAACATAATTTGTTGTATAAAATTTGATTTTTTAAAATAATAAAAAAAATAGATTTTATGCTAACTAAATTTGTCCATTAAATGATATCAATATATATATATATATATATATATATATATATATATATATATATATATATATATATATATACAGACAGGATCAGGTAAGGGCTCCCTTATTTTGTTAAAATGCGGACTTTTTTTTTTTGATTTTTTTTGGTTTTTTTTTAAAACAACTAAAAAAAATATTTAATATTTTATGGAACTGAAAATTTTCCATAATATAATGTTTTGGACGTGTTTTGAATACATATATTAAAAAGTGGTGGTACAGTCTGCCCAGACTGTACATACATATTTTTGTTATACGTACCCAAATCACATCCAAAACACTGTATTATAAAAAAATTTCAATTCCATAATTTTTTATTTATTTTTTTTATTTGTTTTAAAAAAAAAGCAAAAATAAAATAAAATATAAAAGTCCGTATTTTAACCAGGTGCGGGATCCCGCACCTGATCCGCTCCCTATATATATATATATATATATATATATATATATATATATATATATTGAATGTTTATTATTCATGAGATGAATTTATTTATTGATGCATATGTAGATGTGTATGATAATAAATGGGATTGATTATGGACTATTGACCAATATGATTGGATTTTATTTTAATTGGATGCATGAATGTATGGGTTTTATTAAATGGAGTCTGCGTACCTCGTCTTCTCTAATTTTTTCTTAATGTAAATTCTAACTCCCTCCTCTGTATCTCTTGACCGCTGATCAAGATTTCTATTTATTTTAAATATTTTTGTAATAGGAATAGTTAGAATTAATTTTGAGGAATTGGATATCAAGGAGCAAGGAGCGCTTGAAGACCTGTTTGTAATGGAGCCCAGATTTAAATGTAATAGTTATATTTAAATATTAATTCTTGCACCCCTAGAGTTTGACTTTTTGATTCACTTGGTGGCTCTAATAAACCAAACTAGATTAAAAGTCCATAATCAATCCTGGTAGAATATAGTATTCTATATGTGCATACTTATACTATATATATATATATGTGTGTGTGTGTGTGTGTGTGTGCATGCGCGCTAAACAAGATGAGATAAACTAATAACAAATTCCTCAAATATTATATATTAAGTTGTAACGTTCAAAGATATTTGCAATATCGAACGTCGCCTTCTAGTATGATGGAAATAATAGAGTATTAAATATTTAATATGAGTTTGTTGTTCACACACAAGACAAATATTAAATATTTAAGATGTTATTTTTATTACATATGATGTTTATAAGGAATTGAACATTACTATTTTGTTGTGTACACACAAGAGCTGTAGTTTTTTTTTCCACTTATATGAAAATGTCGGGTCTAACTTAACTTAAATCATTTTAGTTCGGATATACACACACTTGACCATTATGATTTAAGAGGCAAAATATAAGGAGTTGTATAGTTGATGTAATTGACAAGAGTTGTCTACCTATTTATTTATATATAGTTTGTTGTGCACACAAGGCTATATACATTTGAAATGAGATCCTTAATCTCACTAGCATATCTTTAACTAAATATTATCAAACTATATATATTGAGGATAATATAGTTTGAAAAAAATAGTGGGAGATACCAATTTTAAACAAGACCGAATTTATTTTTGTGATTAATAAAAGAATATATACTAAAATGTTGTTAAGAACAAATTCATTTACAGAATTTTACAATGTCTAAATTACTATCACTGCGAAGCATATTAGATGCTATTTAATCGGACCAAATTAAACGGATTGGAAAGGAAATTTGAGAATAGTTCTCATGGCTGCAAAGCTATCTTATGTCCTTAATACACGCCTATCCTCCCTACAAAAAAAATGGGCTTTTAACAACGATTTTTCGGGCAATGACTTTATAAGTCGTTGCTAAAAGTATATGTTTAGTAACGAAATTTGTCCTTCGTTGCAGATTGTGTCAGACTTTTATTTTTTGCAACGAAATTCATAAGCCGTTGCAAAATTTCGTTGCTAATTCATTGGCGGAAAAAAAATTCGTTAGAAATTCGTTGCAAAATTTTTGGCCACTTGTTTTCCCGTCATCGTGGGCAACGAAAGTTTTTTTGTTGCTAAAAATGAGGCTTTAGCAACGATTTTTCAGGCAACGACTTATAAAGTCGTTGCTAAAAATGTATGTTTAGCAACGAAACTTGTCCTTCGTTGCAGATTGTGTCAGCCTTTCACTTTTTGTAACGAAAATCATAAGTAATTGCAAAATTTGGAAAAAAAATTCGTTAAAAATTCGTTACAAAATTTCTAACCACTTGATTTCTCCTCATTGTGGGCAACGAATTTCGTTGCCTAATATGGACCACATTTATTTGTAATAATTTTTATTTTCGTTGCATATTTTATGCAACTTTTTACAACGAATATTAAAATGTTACCTTAAATTAAGATAATAATAATAATAATAATAATAATAATAAGGCTTAAATATATTTTACTTCCCTAAACTATTAGCCATATTTTATTTCGGTGATCCACCTTTCAATTTTGTCAATTAGATAATTGAATTATTAATTTTTTTTTACTATTGTCCAAATTCACTTGACACATCATAAATTGATGACGTGTTTTCTTAAGTGGGACATAGAAAGCTGATGTGTATTTAAATAATATTATTTATATTATTTTATTAATTTAAATTATTTGGGTAAGGGCAAATTTGGCAAAGCCTAATTAAAGAAAATTAAAACAAATCAAAACAAAACAAAATAAAAACAAAACAAATCTAAAACAAAACAAGCGTGAGGAAACGGATCTGGAGGATCGATCGGGAGGAAACGGATCAAAGTTCGGTGGAACGGACGAGAAGGTGTACAGATCTGGGGTGATACGGATCTAGAGGATCTAGGGTGATACGGATCTAGAGGATCGATCGGCAAATCGGAAAAGGCACTGCTTGCCGGAAATCATTTACTCCTGCCTTCTGCTTTTTCCTTTTTGATCTACGAAGGCCATCTTCTTGTGCGTTCTCAGCTTCACTGTCTTCTGTGCTGCATTCTCGATCACCAGAAGAATGGGAATTAAGACTTCCTTGCTCCCCTCCAGAAGAATTCTCCTCTAGTACAGTATACTCTGCATCGTTATCATCACTTTGTACTTCAATCTCGGGTTTCCAATCCATGGCTTCTAATAATTCTGGAAGTGGATCAATCAATATATCCAAATCTGCTATTGGCAGCATCTGGTATTCTTGGTCCAGACTGATTTCTGCACCAACAGCAAATCTTACAGAAGATGGACGCCATTCAATGCCAAGAGCTCCTAACCGCCGTCCTTGGTACATGCTCTGATAAGGCTCTGGATACGGAATCATGGCTAGAAATTCCAAATATTTAATAATTTGAGAATACAAATAATTAAGAGAATATCAGCCCAAAAAATATAGCTTTCAAAAAGAAACCTGAATCACAAAGGAGGTCTTGCATATTTCTTCGATATGGAGCAAGTTGATTTTTGGCTGCAGATTTTGATCTTCAATATTTGGCTGAGAGGTGTTTTTGATCGATTTTTAATGGTTTTAGATTTTACTGTTTTGATTGATTTGATCAATTTCTGATTGTTTGGAAGTTTTAATTAGTTTTGATGTATTAAGTGAATATGGTGTGATCATTCTACCCTTAAATATAGCAAATATGTTTTATCACAATTTAAAAAATTATTTTTTTATACAGATCAGCTGAGATGTGTCCCACTAAGATAGTCACGTCAGTAATTTCTGACGTGGCAACCTCAATTGAAAAAATTGAAAAAAATTGATAGTTTAAGCATTTAATTAATAAAATTAAAACTTTGATCACTAAAGTGGAATATGACATAGTTCAGGATAGTAATTCATATTTAAGCCTAATAATAATAATAATAATAATAATTATAATAATAATTTTTTATTTTATTTTACACGTGAACGGGCTGACGTGGCGAATATTAAACTCATAATAATAATAATAATTTATTTTATTTTACACGTGGACGGGCTGACGTGGCAAATATTAAGCATATGGACCTAGTACAGTATGAAAGAAGTCTTGAAACGTATACAAGACGTTTCTACCATTGAAAAACCTACTACCATTCAGGATCTCAAAGAAGAAATCAATATTTTAAAATTCGAAATAAAACAATTACATAATACTAATGTTATTATCTTCCAGGATTTAAATAATATTAAACAACAGTTAAATCATAAACAAGATAATAATATTGGATCCTCCAAACCTGAATC
This sequence comes from Panax japonicus, assembly GCA_020205505.1. Taxonomy (NCBI): domain Eukaryota; kingdom Viridiplantae; phylum Streptophyta; class Magnoliopsida; order Apiales; family Araliaceae; genus Panax; species Panax japonicus. Next base: position 66,198,517 of record CM035095.1, on the reverse strand, counting down.
TTCTGATAAATCAGAGTCTTCTGAACAATATTTGATGCTTATGAATCAAATAATTTTTTAGAAATGGTATATTAGAATTACTTTTATTTTCAAACCAGATTTTATTATTAAAGACGCCATTGCCTTAGTTGATAGTGGTGCTGATATGAATTGTATCCAGGAAGGATTAATCCCTACCAAATACTTTCAGAAAACCACTTAATCTTTAACTAGTGCAAGCGAAAATACTCTAGAACAAATATTTAAAAAAATATCAGTAAATATCACTTACTCTTCAAGCCATATTTCTCCTTGTTAGTTGGTAGGTAGGTCTTATGCATAAAAACTAGCGAATTTGTTGGGTTATTATATTGAATTTTGGCTTGTATACATTTCAACAAGCTTATGCATAATAACTGCTTATGTATCAAGCAACAACTTTTTACAAAAATAATTAGCGAGGTTTTGGGCCACAATAACAACTACTTTCCCTCAGGGGTGCTATTTCTAGCTTTTAAAAATGTATAATGCATTGATCTTAAAGCTTGTTTTGGCAAATAAAAGTATATTTAAAAGCAAAAGATAGCAAAGCCATCTTAATTATGTCAATTATTAATATGTTACAAATGCAAACACGCAAGAGCTCAGTTCCACACATATTGAGCAACAACACCACAAATGAAAATGTATTAAATCTGAACAATTAACTTCAGTAGCAGAATCATTATCATATGCCCTGAAGTTCAAGGTCTTTCATCTTGTGGGTCATGCGGGATAGGGTATCCATTGCATTTTTCACTACACATCGGAGAATATCATTACCTCTAACAGCTGCTGCTAGCTAAGCTTGAAGTTGCTCCACATCCAGCTCCTTCAAGTACAACTTGTCTCGTAATAAGTTTGTTAGCAAAAGTTCTGCTTTGAGCTCTGACCTTATTGCGTCCTATGTAAGTTAACAAGAAACATCAAAACTTCAAATGACAAGGAAAAGACTAACATTGAATAATGTGTTTATTGACGTTGAAACTAGATATAAGTTGTTAGGGGTGGGGGGAATTATAAAATATGGAAACTGTTCATTATTTAAGAACTATTTTGAACTAATATTAATTAATATGGTTTTATGATTGTATATTCTCTGAACAGGTTAGTCATCAAGTGAAGATCAGAAGTAACATCAGATTTGGTCCAGACTCCAGACCTCAAGGTTTTTCATCTAGATGTTTAGTGTTGGTGTTCGAGCTGAGTTGTATAAAGGAAAGGTATCCTTCTCTTTAAAAACGTAAATATCTTTTATTTTTCATCAAAATCTAATGTCTCGATTAGAAAAAAACAAATGTAAGAAAAGACTAACATTAACTGAGTAAGTTCTAGGAGTACATAAACAAGTAAATATTAGCACCAAGTACCTCTGAGTTCTGATAATTTATGTGGCCCATCCCAGCTCTCAAGCTATGTGATTGAGATTCCACAGTGGTTGGATACACTTTTTCTTGCAACAGAGAAGATACATTCTGTAAGCTCCACATTAGGTTCTCAGCTCCCCGCTTAAAACCCTATAGCTTCATATCAGATTCAAAAGCAAATTACCCATCTAAACCATTCTTAATGACTTCAAAACCATGCTTGATATCAGAAGAGTGGTGTGCTCTCTCTTTTATGTGCTCTAATAGCTTCATTCAGAGCTGAATACTCTCATTGAGCAGCTTTGGCCCCTGATTCTGTAAGCAACAAACATGGTTCCAAAGTTCCTGATTTAACTTGAAAGTTGACCTACCCTCCTTACTAATTCCCTTTAGACGATGTAAGAGGTTTATATTCTCATGACGAAGAGAATCAACTTCATTCCTATAAGATTCCACTTCCTTCCTAAAAGCCTGTTCAACTCTTGTCAATCTCATTAGCTCTATTTGCAACTTACCCAACTGGCTATCGAAGTTCTCCAGAAAAGTCTTTTTCCTGACTTCCTCCTTAAGTCCCTCTCGTAACCCATCAATTGTCTTCTCTTGTTCACTGCATGTTCTTAGCATTCTAGTAACAGATTTGTGCAATTTCGTGTATTCTTTCTCTTTTTCCTCGTAGTTCCTATGATTGCAAACCCAATCTTCTTCGGCTGCTCTAAACTTTTATTGTATCTCAGAAATACTTTGCTAGAGATTTTGATTCTCATCTGTTATGATATCAAGAGGGATATAGAAGATGATATTATAAAGCCAAATTACGCCAGCCCAACCCCATCCAATTCCTTCAATAGCAGCAAAACCCCAATTTGCATAAACCGCAATCAAAGTAGCAATCTGGCTGTAATGAAAAATAAAAATAATAAGATTTTCATTCAATCACTCAAAAGGAAAAAGCAGAAATGTGAAAGCATAGTTAACTCACCAATTGAGCAACCGCAAAGGCCACGACAAGTAACACACCAGGACGCTCAACAAAGGACCGACTTCGAGATCGTGTGACAAATATTAGGGCCTGACTAATAGTGCTCACTTGAAGATATATGGCTGAAGCAAGCTTTTTAAAATCATCACGAGTCGTTTTCTCAAGAGATTCCACCCCAAAAACATTCTCGAAGCTCATCGTCACTGTAATGCGTCACCGCCTGCACAATCGCCCGAGCTCTCCTCGTAGAGTCAACGCTCTTGAACACACCCGACCCGGCAAACACTCCATCGCACACCAATAGTTTAGTACTGAACTAATTAAAAATAAAATTAAATAATCTAAAAGTATTTCTTAATTAAAATCGTCCCAAATTGTTATTTAACTTAATATTAAATACAATACTAAAAAAATAAAATCTTTAAATTAATCTCTAAAAGATGTTTTTGGATTAATATTATATACTTAAAATAAAATTTAAAATCTTTTGGATTATTTAATTTTATTTTTATATAATTTTAACTTTATTTAATTATGATCATAAAAATAAACTTTTATGGAGAAATTTTAAAGTTTAACATAGTGTAAAGTTATTTACTTTATATTACTTTATAGTTTATTAAAATAAATAGCTGATATTGTAAGTTACTTAAAAAGTGTTATTAAAATTAAATTTACTATTGTAAAAAATTTAAGGTATTTATATATACCACAATTAATTTTAAAAAAAATTATTTAAAACAAGATAGCGACCAATTTTATACCTCGCAAAAAACTTCTGAATAATGATATATAGTGAGTAATAATTCCTTCACTAAATAAATTTTTTCCTCGTAAATTTTCATTATAAATTGGCTCCAAAAATCTTTCTATCGCCCCAATTTTGCGAGGAAAAAAATATAAATTGTGAAGGATGTTTCTTTCGCTAATAACTTTATTGTAACTATACTTTTTTCCTTCACTGTTCCTTCGCTAAACAACTCCTCGTGTGAAGGAATAAATTCCTTCACAAAATTTCCTTCGCTAGAGGCCATTTTTGGTGTAGTGAAGGCTTTAAGCCAAATGTAATGGACTTGTAGGATTGAGTAAGAAATTGTAAAGTCTAATGAGAATTGATAAGGCCCAAGTGTAGAAATGTGTAAGCCAAATGCAAGCTAATGGTAAAGCCCAAAGAATTGTTAATGCAAGCCCAATGTATAAGTTAGGTTAATTAAACCTTGAGCCCAAAATAAGATCCAATGGGTAAAGTTTGTTCCATGGGGCAACCCATAGGTGAATTGGTGACCAAGAATTTAGTGTGTTGAGCAAGTAGACTTAATTGTTAAGCAAATGATAAGTTAAGTAACTTAAAGGCTAAGTAAAGTACTTATATGTGATAAGCAAGTAAAGTGCTTATGTGTGATGAACAAGTAAAGTGCTTATGTGTGGTAACCAAGTTAACTTAATGATTAAGTGTTGTGATGGCCAAACAAAGAGTGTGGAGGCCAAGTAACTTATTTGGTGAGCAAGTAAACTCAGGGTTGAAGTAATGAATAATATGGAGGTTTAGTAAGGAGGTGGAGTGGTCTTATGACCATTATGCCCTAACTTAGACTTTCCTATAAATAGTAAGCTTTGGATTTCATTTATTCCTTGTTCAAAAACACCAACAAGTTGAGAGCTTATTGGTTAGAGAGAATAAGTGAGAATAAGCTAGAAAGCTAGTGTTCATAATTTAAGAAGAAAGAAGGAGAACAAGGATTAATCAAGTGATGTAACGCCCCGAAATCCGGTCTATCTTCACACCCGGATTCCGTACGTCACGAGTACATCATTCATCCAACATACACCATTATATACTGAAATATAATAACATACATTCTGAATTCCTAGGTTCTAAAGCCTTATAACCTTTCTCATTACAAATAATGATAATTACATTATTCCTTTCATCTTACAAGAGTGATTTTTACCCGCCACCAAGGATACATAACAGTTCATTAAACTAGTCTATAGTTCAATTTCATCTTTATACACTACAAGTCTTCACTTGATCTTCTCACACATTCACATTCTGAATGGCACTTCATCTGGATACCGTCAGCTTGATCCTTACGGGATCCTTAAGTTCTTCTAACATCGTTCGCTAAAAATATTTTTCATTTAAAGCAAGTGTGAGCATTTAATTGCCCAGCAAGTCATAGCAGTTGAACAGACAACTTCAAGAGTTTAACATTCCTTTGGAACTTCAATAACCGAACAAAGGTTATGAAGCAGCTTGAACAATAGGAATAGTCTTGATTCATATCATTTTAAAACATTAGTCACATTCACTTTGAAATACTTTCATTCTCTATTCTCTTCTATACACATTCTGTCTGGCTAGAATTAATAGCACAAATTTAGCAATAACGGTTCATGTATAAACAAAACATTCTCATATTGAACAGTTCAATCATAGAATAGTTCATCTCGCACAAACACCGAAGTGTTCAAATTGTGGCATATGGCCTCATACGTTCTACCACCTTGTAAAAATATCACACATTTGCACATAGACGGAACTTCTCAAGTTCAACATCTGAGAAGTTTAAGAAACTAACATTAATTTAAAATATGAATGAAGTTAGGAAACTTGCCTTACGCACAGCTACAACTTACGCTGAACTGCTCATTCCAATCCCTATAACACATAAGGAAATAACACATACACCAATTAGTCATATACTTGACTGACACATTGGTTTACTTAACTTTACTTCTTAGGGTTCGTGTTCTTGCAATATAATTTTATGCGACTAACTTTCATTACCGGTTTATGGCTTCATGACATACGGAGATGTCTTACTCAAAACATTCATCATCTTTGATGATTCACATCCTTATCTTCTTCTTATAACTTCTCTAGGACTCAGCACACATCAGTTCTCTACTAGTATTCCATATGATACTCTGAGTGGTTTCCCACAAACAACCAACAAACAAGTTCCCATCTCATCTACACTACCATCACAGTGAGTTAGATCAATTTCAAGTTTCGTATATACCTTCGCTCTCTGAAGGAATTGTTTAGCCCTGCTATCATATGTCAACCATCAAAGGTTACGATTATACCACAACCAAAACTCATCTTAACTTATCCAAACTAATAAACTGTAATATTCGATAAGTCAATTTCTTATTCCTTATGGCTCTCTGGCAAGTAATTGCCATACCTCAAGACTAATTATTTATCCGACACACATGCGGCTTCAATACTATTATTACCGTTTGCTACGGCTTTCTTGTTATTTCATATCCTACTTACTACTTTCATCAACGTCTAAGTCATACAACCAGGGTATACTTAGAACGTTCGTCCATCGCGAATACGATTTACGAGGATCGTTTACATATTCAACGTTCATGTTGCTCATCTCTTAATCTTTCATTCAACCTTTACTCAAGGTTTTAATCGCTTTTGATCGTTATCCATACCATGAACCCCAAGTTCGTTATTCTTTCTTAATGTCGAAGCCATACAAATCATTGTATGCTAAGACCGATCGTTCATCGCAATAACGTTGCGTTCACAACTTCTATACACTTTACATTCATCTCGCATTACTATGACATAACATAGAAATTTTATTCATTTCCCTCGTCACTCAACATCTAAGGAATCACAATCATAGTAATCCCTCACGTTCGTTTATCGCGACTACGGTCCCCGGAGATCGGTTCCGTAACCCGCAATTACATTCTTTTAATCTCGTTTAATCTTTCCATTCAACCTTCATCAAAGGTTTAAAACACTTGATTAAGTGTAACATTAGTTGAACATTATGTTCTTATTTCTTTCTTGCACATCCCCCAGCAGTTGAGCACTTAAAAGATCAGAATTAGCTTTTTCCCTGTACCGGTGCTGCGGCGCCACTCTCTGCACTAAGACTCGCGCTGCGACGAGAGTTAGCAGTGTCTGGCTCTCCGGTCTGGCACTTTAGCACCACCTTACAAGGCATGGCTGGCGCCGCGGCGCCAAGCCCTTCTTCTCAAAAATTTTTCTGAGTGTTAACTTCTTTTTGAGACGCTTACTTTATGATCTCATAACTTCTTCGCTATAACTCGGAACGAGATCGTTCCTAAGCCATTTTCTTCCTTATCTTACGTACTTTGATTAGCTATGGACAGAACTTCATTTTGAATCTGTTAACATGCCATTCAATTGGCTTAATCTTCGATATTCGTTCGTTTTACGTTATTAACGTTCTTCATTTGTTCGTCCGTAATTCGGTCATCCGAACTCGGAATTCGTTTGTTCTTCAGTCCATGACTCACGTTTTCTACATTCTCTTACTTTCTTATAAAACCCTACATGTTCGGGTTCATTTAGTAACTTTCTAATTCTCGTTCATATTTTATGAATTTTTCGCCATAACTTCGTTCTTAATTCGTTCTTCATGAACGTTTTCTACATTCTCATTCTTAATTCATTCTTCATGAACGTTTCTACTGTTCCTAACCAAGCAATAATCATCTAACTTATACGCAATGGTTTTAAACTTGTCCATCAACAACAATTACACTACGATGGTTTTAAATTTGACCATCAACAACGTTCTTCGTGTTCTTCGCGTGTTCTTCGCATTCTTCATATGTTCTTCATTTTTTATTGATATTTTGATTACGATTTTATTTTTTTTTGGAATTTGATGTTATAAAACATAATTCCTTACTTATTTGACCTACTCATTCATAAGATTCATTCGGATCGCACAAAATCCTTACGAATCTTATACTTCCTTAAGAAATTTATTAAAATAAATTTCTAATTCTTATTTCTTCATTTTCTTACGATTTCAACCATATGAAATCATTTCTAACCTAATCTACTTCTTATCTTCATTAAGTTATGTTTTTGAACATAATAAACTTAAAGAAAATTAAAAGAAACTAGAGTTTGGATTACCGTTCTTCATTAATCTCCTTCCGTCGGACAAAGCGTGCACTCTGGCAAGCTTTTCCACTTCCTCTTCCTCTTCCTCTTCTTCTCCCATCCAAACTCTCTCTCTCTTTCTCTCTCAAGTGTTGGTTGAAATTTCCAATCAAACAAATGAGGTTAAGCTTGTTTATATAGAAAACCAAGGCTAGGGGTATTTTAGTCATTTTCCCTCCCTAACCTCCTTACTAGAATACATCTCCTTACTATTCCCACCTCTTTACTATTCACGTATCTTCCCTTGGAAACTTCATGGTTTCGTCATTTAGAATTCGTCCGACAGTTCGAAAACTGTAATTCTCGGAATCCAAATATTTTTGGATATTTTGTCTTTCCTTTACCGATTAACTTTTACGTATTCTTCGGATTTCTAAAAAACACTTTTTGGTGTCAAGCGTTTTCCTTCACGTGTTCCCCTAACGTAGCTAAACGAATGAAAAGTACATTACAGTACTTTTAGTCATTTTTTATTTTATCCGATTTTTGCACGTTTTTTAAGAAAAAGTTTTATCGACTTACTTAACTTTTCACGACATATTATAATCAAATCTTTCGACGAAATATCATTTCGACATACTGATCTCTCAGAACAACTTAGGTTATTCAAACCCTAACCCTTAGATTTCGTCGAGTGAATAGTGCCTATTTCGTCTTTTTCCCCAAAAATATTTTGTTCTCGAAAATTTTTTTATTTTCGTCTTGAAAATTCTTACTCGTTCAATCTAGCTCGCAGCCAGAATCCTCCCGATTAATAATCATTCTAGGTTATAGAACGATTAATAAACACATAGCACATAATAGTATTAATAAAAATTTATTTTATTAATAACTAATTCTTTAAATCTTAATTTCTGGACAATCCGGATATCCGGGTTGTCACAAGTGATCTTCATAGGTAAGGACTTAAACCATAATTGTCCTTCTCTTCCATTGGTAGGGAAATGTGTAGCAACCCCGATTCCGGGCCCCGAATCGCCTCGGATCCGGTACGCTAAATTCTTTCACTAATTGCGAAAGATATAAACATAAATTGTTTATACATTACATTACACACTATTCCCCAAGGTCGAGTAACCTTAACTTAATACACATTTCCTAAAATATCTATACACAACAAAATTTATCACAATACGCTATTACAAACTAGCTGCACGTTTTATCCCAAGCGGAACTTGGCTTTAGTCGTTTCCTGTATCCGAACGCAATCGCTTTATCTGCAATGTTTTATCATGATATAGCAAGGGTGAGCATAAAAGTTGCCCAGCAAGTTTATATACAATAACATAACAATATATCATGATTGAAGAGTATGAATAATTGGTTGGCTATAATTCAACAATATGATTGTGAACTAGCAGGAACAAAATTTTGACTGAACAAGTATTCTACATGAACAAACATTTCTGAACCAACTGGTAATGAAGGTGATCAGCCTTTCATACCTGACTTATACATGCAAAATGTACAGAGTACAAATTTCATGGCAATCAGTAATGATTAACCATAAGCTGGAATAAACTACTCTTATTAGAGTTAAGTATGAGAAAACTTGCCTGAACCGTTGATTACCGCAATGCAATTAATAACGCTTTACCCAAAGACCTAATATTAATAATATAGATCTCCAATATTAGAATAATATCATCACAATATATTACTGTTATATTTATAACCACAAAATAACCTAAACACATTACCACATAAATCCTATCAGTCTATAACACACATAAGACTAGGTATCAAGTCAAACTATTGCAGTCTGAGTTGAAACCGACACAATTCTATCATCCCGACGGTCTAGTCGGACAATATCGAGTTTAAGTTCAATTAAACTCTGACTTAACACTTAAACATTATCACAAATAATTTCTAATCAGACAAAACATTTTTCCTAAGCTCGTAATAATTTTCGGATAATTATTACCATTTATCAACATTTTTCAATCCTTAAAACCCGTATTTAAATGAATTAAATACCACTTAATACCTTAATCATTAATATTTATTTACTATAAAACATTAATGAAAATCATTACATAATATTATAATATAATTATAATATCACAAAGTATTTTTAATACTTTAAAATCATAATTATATGATTTTTAAAACTTTAAATCCATTATCCAATAATTAATATTAATATTAAAATATTAATATTTTCATGCCAAAATATCAAAAGTTATATTTTATAACTTAAAATATTTTTATAACACTTAAATCATTTTTATATAATTTATAAAGCATTAATTCCATTTTTCCTTAATTTATTTAATATATCTATTAAATAAACTAATTATCATTAATATTTATTAATTAATGAATTTCATCACAAAATATCAAAAGTTATCAAAAATAACTTAAAATATTTTCTTTTATCATAACATTATTTTTCATGAATTAAAAACTATTTTTAAATAATTTATTTAATATTGTAATTAAATAAATAAATACTATTTTTATTCCAAAAATACTAAATATTTTTGAAATATACTCAAAATAGTTAAAAACTATTTTTCAGACTTTAAAATAATTTTTCATAATTTATTTTGTATTTTTAATAATTAAAAACCATTTTTTTCTAATTTTAAATTAATTTCTAGAATATTATAAATAAACTGTCGCTAAAGGCCTATAGCGACACTTGTCTGTCGCTATAGGTGTTCTTGACTCAAGAACACTAACAGATCAGTGTGCGAGATGGCTTGTTTGACCGAGTTTTAATCCGTGAAAATAATGTTTTCTGGACTGAAATTTGGATTAACATTAAAGTACTAATGTAATACTATAATCACAAACTTGTTTCATGTCTACACAACATCTGATCAGGGAGATATTGATCATCAAAAGTTCTGACAACGCTGTTCTTCATTTTCTGGGTTTTCCAGAAAATGAAGAACAGATAAAGGTGCTACTTTAGATCCTTGTATCTTTCATTCTAAGATTTGTTTCTGTGATCTAAAGGTTCTATATTGTAGAACATATGTCAGTGTACATTTCTATTACATCAGATCAACATATCAACATCAAAACAGTAAGATCTAGATCGGTCAAACAAGGGGTCAAAAAATGTTCTTGGTGAATTCTGGGTTTTCCAGAAATTCATCAGGTCAGTTGGTCAAAGCTACTTTGACCGTGATTTTCGTCCACTCCAGTTATGATCTAAAGGATCTGATGACTTTAACATGTAGTATAAATACCAGACAACAACATAACAACAACATCTTAGCCAAATCAACAAGATACAGCAAGATCTAGACGTTCAAACATGCTGTCAGACCACTGAAAATTTTCTGGGTTACCCAGAATTTAACTTTTCGTGAACGGTCAACGGTCTTTGACCGCTTATATCTTTAAATATACACATGATCTAGCTCTGTTTTCAGTTCCAGATTATAGACAAAATGACATACTACAAATCTATAACATCAAAAACAAGATATCATTAACACACACAGATCTATGGACCCTGACATTTGACTGTCAGGCCATATATTTCCACTTTTTCAGATTTCATAAATTGCTAAATTCGAGCATCTAGATGTTATGGATCCATGATCCATCAACCCAGATCTCTAATTGACACCTTATAACACATATTTAACCAACAAACAACAACATTAAACATCGGAATCATAATTTTCGAAATTTAGGTTTTATATACCTTTTATGCTTGATTTTTGATTTCTGCCTTCCTGATCTGTTATTGGCTTGCTAGGAACTGATCAAAGTTCATCTTTTCTTTCTCTATCACTCTATATCTCGAATTTTTAGAGAGAGGAGGGTTAAGAGAAAAATGAAACATAAAGTAGTCCATTCTCTCTCTTAATCTAATATATATCAATTAGATACATTGAATGATCTATCTTGCTGCTGATTTTGCTGGATTTGATAAAGGCTAGTCTAGGTTTAGGCTTAGGGTTGGTTCTTGCAAGATTTGCAAGCTATCTTATTAAAGAATATGATTTAAGGGCATTTTGGACATTTCCATTTATTTCTAGGATTTTTCATGTATTGTAAACCCTTAGGGTTAGGATTTGGACAATTTAGGGTTTAGATTTTAACCCTTAACTTTGCAAAAAATTTTAATTTCTAACATTTCCAAATTTCGGATATAAAATAGGAAATTAACAATTTTAACTTATAATTAGCATTTACTAATTATATTAAAATTCCTTACTCATACTAAAATCTTACTAATTAGAATAAGTATTTCCTAATTAAAATTGCCAATTACGCAATTAGGGTCAAAATGGTCATTAGGGTTTATAAACCGCTAATTAGGGTTTCTAATAGAAAAAATAAATTTCTAATTTAGAAATTAAATATTCGTAATTAGATTAGGGTTTTTTAATTACACAAAAATTGAAATAATTAGGATTAGGGTTTTCTAATTAACAGTGCTAATTTTTAGCAATTAAATTCCACCATTGAAAAATTAAGGTTTCCGACGGAACAATTAGGGTTCCAAAAATTGAAATTAGGGTTTGTTAATTAATCAACCTTTTACCCTAATTAATACTTAATAAATACCTCATAAGCATTATAATTCTCCATTAATTTCCCAGATTAGGGCTTGAATTTAACATAATCTGAAACTAAGGTTTTCAGATCTGGCATTAGGGTTTTAAATTTGAAATTAGGGTTTTGTAATCAATTATCAAGATTAACCCTAATTAATCTTTTAATTATTTACACTTATGCCATTAAGTTCCCAATTTAGGGTTTCATGCACCGAATTAGGGTTTCGGATTCTCGGAACTGAAACTAGGGTTTCCAGAACCGATTTCTAGGGTTTCTTATTAATCGTTAGGGTTTTCTAACCGAACGTTGTCGTTCTTAATATATTCTTAGGGTTTGTTACAGATATAATTTATCTGATCAACCCATGACCCTTAACCATATTCTGAACACATCATTAACCATAAATACATAACATAATCCCATAAATCCTTAATCCTGAATAATTCACCTATTTCCTTCACAGAATTTTGAAATCCTCAAAATTCAATCCCAATAACATTAAACGCATACACTTATTTTCTGTCTAGGTCTACTATTTGACCTTAAATCAATCATTTAAGATTTTACTAAATTGCCCAAATTTTCGGGTTGTCACATTCACCCCTCCTTATAAGAATTTCGTCCCCGAAATTCACCTTACATCTTACACAGTGCACCTTACACCATTCACACATAAACCATTCACACACATTATTACTTGTTACCCAATACACCTCTCACCAGAGTAAAAGTTTTGAAATTGTACTGAGGAGTCATTTAGACTATTTGTCTGTCATTTTCGCATAGGTTTTATGGAAATTCATCCGCAAACCGTCATTACTTACGGACACAAAGGGTGATCAGCCCGATATGCCCTGTACTGATCAGGTACTGTGGGTCGGAACAATTTGTTCCTCTTTTCCGCCTTGGGCGCATAAACTTTTACCTCAGTCTTTTTGGATTCCGCACCAAAACAATTTGGTTCGGGAAATTCTTTCAATGAACACTTGAAGTTTTTATAACTTTAGTCTAGCTGAATCAAATAACATAGACTCATATCAATAATTCAATTCAATCGAATTATTTAGGTGTAGCCAAACCCCGTTGGCTAATTAAAATTTTTGAAAACATTTTCGAGAATGACGTCATGATACCGTACTGTAATAACAGTCCGTTTGAGGATGCCGTCATTGTATGACTTTGTCATAACACATCATACAATAGTGGAACAACGACTTTAGGTCAAGTTCACACTAAGTATTCCTGTATTTACAACTCCATCACATTTTTATCATCTCTGCACCAGGTTACATGGTACATGAGTGATAATTGAAAATAATTTTTGATATTTCAAATCATTTGCGTCTAGCCGAAATAAGTAGCATAGACTGTACTTTAAACCGTTTCAAAAATGGTTACGAGTCTACATTTTTTTTAAAAGGCACATAGTGCGTATTTAGCTTGATGTCAAAAATTTCGAAGTTTATCATAGCTAGGAGTTTAGGAAAAACCTAAGTCTCCACTAATGATCATTTGCTTAATAATCTAGCTGTTCCTATAATCCTTCACACTCCATTCACACACAACTATACCCAGTTCATAAAACCACACTTATGAGTTCATAGCCTGGCCACAATTATATGAGTTTACGAACTTACCCTAGTCTGACCTTTGGCGTCCGTTCGCTAAGGGCTCATAAACATTTCATATAACTATGCGTCAAGAATGTCACATAAGTATGATTTCTAAGAACTCGTACTTAATCCTATATTCTCTACCTATGACCTATTTATCTATATATAATACCTAACGTGACACAACATTTCAACTATTACCAATGCCACCAACTAAGTAGTTTTTACACCAAGTACAATTCCCCTCCCATACGAGGAATCATACAACTCTGTTGCTGGCACGAGTCCTTATTGAAATCCCCACCTAACCTTAACCCCCTTTTTCAATACGAATTTCATTTAATCCGTATCCATAATCCATAACTCATTTATGAGTTTTCATTTTCATAGTACCATTTCATAGTACAACTTTCACACAGCATCTTGCTGTAAACTTTTCAATCATTAGATTGATTCATTTCCAATATCATAACCTTATATCAGATCACGGGGTGATCTTATCGTATATATTACGATTCAATTCCATGACTATGATCGTTTTGTTTTATGATCTCCTATCCTTGCACTTCTGTTCACCACTACTGTTCACCACTATAACCAGAGTTAGGGAACTCTGTAGCTTAACAACTTACCGAGATTCGTCTTTGAATCTTACTGACCAACTAACTCTATGTGAGTTAGTCTTTTCCTAATCACTACAGTTATTGGTCTCAGGTATTACTACCTAAGCTTCATAACCAACAGCTCTGATACCAACTGTAGCAACCCCAATTCCGGGCCCCGAATCGCCTCGGATCCGGTACGCTAAATTCTTTCACTAATTGCGGAAGATATAAACATAAATTGTTTATACATTACATTACACACTATTCCCCAAGGTCGAGTAACCTTAACTTAATACACATTTCCTAAAATATCTATACACAACAAAATTTATCACAATACGCTATTACAAACTAGCTGCACGTTTTATCCCAAGCGGAACTTGGCTTTAGTCGTTTCCTGTATCCGAATGCAATCGCTTTATCTGCAATGTTTTATCATGATATAGCAAGGGTGAGTATAAAAGTTGCCCAGCAAGTTTATATACAATAACATAACAATATATCATGATTGAAGAGTATGAATAATTGGTTGGCTATAATTCAACAATATGATTGTGAACTAGCAGGAACAAAATTTTGACTGAATAAGTATTCTACATGAACAAACATTTCTGAACCAACTGGTAATGAAGGTGATCAGCCTTTCATACCTGACTTATACATGCAAAATGTACAGAGTACAAATTTCATGGCAATCAGTAATGATTAACCATAAGCTGGAATAAACTACTCTTATTAGAGTTAAGTATGAGAAAACTTGCCTGAACCGTTGATTACCGCAATGCAATTAATAACGCTTTACCCGAAGACCTAATATTAATAATATAGATCTCCAATATTAGAATAATATCATCACAGTATATTACTGTTATATTTATAACCACAAAATAACCTAAACACATTACCACATAAATCCTATCAGTCTATAACACACATAAGACTAGGTATCAAGTCAAACTATTGCAGTCTGAGTTGAAACCGACACAATTCTATCATCCCGACGGTCTAGTCGGACAATATCGAGTTTAAGTTCAATTAAACTCTGACTTAACACTTAAACATTATCACAAATAATTTCTAATCAGACAAAACATTTTTCCTAAGCTCGTAATAATTTTCGGATAATTATTACCATTTATCAACATTTTTCAATCCTTAAAACCCGTATTTAAATGAATTAAATACCACTTAATACCTTAATCATTAATATTTATTTACTATAAAACATTAATGAAAATCATTACATAATATTATAATATAATTATAATATCACAAAGTATTTTTAATACTTTAAAATCATAATTATATGATTTTTAAACCTTTAAATCCATTATCCAATAATTAATATTAATATTAAAATATTAATATTTTCATGCCAAAATATCAAAAGTTATATTTTATAACTTAAAATATTTTTATAACACTTAAATCATTTTTATATAATTTATAAAGCATTAATTCCATTTTTCCTTAATTTATTTAATATATCTATTAAATAAACTAATTATCATTAATATTTATTAATTAATGAATTTCATCACAAAATATCAAAAGTTATCAAAAATAACTTAAAATATTTTCTTTTATCATAACATTATTTTTCATGAATTAAAAACTATTTTTAAATAATTTATTTAATATTGTAATTAAATAAATAAATACCATTTTTATTCCAAAAATACTAAATATTTTTGAAATATACTCAAAATAGTTAAAAACTATTTTTCAGACTTTAAAATAATTTTTCATAATTTATTTTGTATTTTTAATAATTAAAAACCATTTTTTTCTAATTTTAAATTAATTTCTGGAATATTATAAATAAACTGTCGCTAAAGGCCTATAGCGACACTTGTCTGTCGCTATAGGTGTTCTTGACTCAAGAACACTAACAGATCAGTGTGCGAGATGGCTTGTTTGACCGAGTTTTAATCCGTGAAAATAATGTTTTCTAGACTGAAATTTGGATTAACATTAAAGTACTAATGTAATACTATAATCACAAACTTGTTTCATGTCTACACAACATCTGATCAGGGAGATATTGATCATCAAAAGTTCTGACAACGCTGTTCTTCATTTTCTGGGTTTTCCAGAAAATGAAGAACAGATAAAGGTGCTACTTTAGATCCTTGTATCTTTCATTCTAAGATTTGTTTCTGTGATCTAAAGGTTCTATATTGTAGAACATATGTCAGTGTACATTTCTATTACATCAGATCAACATATCAACATCAAAACAGTAAGATCTAGATCGGTCAAACAAGGGGTCAAAAAATGTTCTTGGTGAATTCTGGGTTTTCCAGAAATTCATCAGGTCAGTTGGTCAAAGCTACTTTGACTGTGATTTTCGTCCACTCCAGTTATGATCTAAAGGATCTGATGACTTTAACATGTAGTATAAATACCAGACAACAACATAACAACAACATCTTAGCCAAATCAACAAGATACAGCAAGATCTAGACGTTCAAACATGCTGTCAGACCACTGAAAATTTTCTGGGTTACCCAGAATTTAACTTTTCGTGAACGGTCAACGGTCTTTGACCGCTTATATCTTTAAATATACACATGATCTAGCTCTGTTTTCAGTTCCAGATTATAGACAAAATGACATACTACAAATCTATAACATCAAAAACAAGATATCATTAACACACACAGATCTATGGACCCTGACATTTGACTGTCAGGCCATATATTTCCACTTTTTCAGATTTCATAAATTGCTAAATTCGAGCATCTAGATGTTATGGATCCATGATCCATCAACCCAGATCTCTAATTGACACCTTATAACACATATTTAACCAACAAATTAACAACAACATTAAACATCAGAATCATAATTTTCGAAATTTAGGTTTTATATACCTTTTATGCTTGATTTTTGATTTTTGCCTTCCTGATCTGTTATTGGCTTGCTAGGAACTGATCAAAGTTTATCTTTTCTCTCTCTATCACTCTATATCTCGAATTTTTAAAGAGATGAGGGTTAGGAGAAAAATGAAACATAAAGTAGTCCATTCTCTCTCTTAATCTAATATATATCAATTAGATACATTGAATGATCTATCTTGCTGCTGATTTTGCTGGATTTGATAAAGGCTAGTCTAGGTTTAGGCTTAGGGTTGGTAAACAACTCAAGATCTTGCAAGATTTGCAAGCTATCTTATTAAAGAATATGATTTAAGGGCATTTTGGACATTTCCCATTTATTTCTAGGATTTTTCATGTATTGTAAACCCTTAGGGTTAGGATTTGGACAATTTAGGGTTTAGATTTTAACCCTTAACTTTGCAAAAAAATTTAATTTCTAACATTTCCAAATTTCGGATATAAAATAGGAAATTAACAATTTTAACTTATAATTAGCATTTACTAATTATATTAAAATTCCTTACTCATACTAAAATCTTACTAATTGGAATAAGTATTTCCTAATTAAAATTGCTAATTACGCAATTAGGGTCAAAATGGTCATTAGGGTTTATAAACCGCTAATTAGGGTTTCTAATAGAAAAAATAAATTTATAATTTAGAAATTAAATATTTGTAATTAGATTAGGGTTTTCTAATTACACAAAAATTGAAATAATTAGGATTAGGGTTTTCTAATTAACATTGCTAATTTTTAGCAATTAAATTCCACCATTGAACAATTAAGGTTTCCGACGGAACAATTAGGGTTCCAAAAATTGAAATTAGGGTTTGTTAATTAATCAACCTTTTACCCTAATTAATACTTAATAAATACCTCATAAGCATTATAATTCTCCATTAATTTCCCAGATTAGGGCTTCAATTTAACAGAATCTGAAATTAGGGTTTTCAGATCTGGCATTAGGGTTTTAAATTTGGAATTAGGGTTTTGTAATCAATTGTCAAGATTAACCCTAATTAATCTTTTAATTATTTACACTTATGCCATTAAGTTCCCAATTTAGGGTTTCATGCACCGAATTAGGGTTTCGGATTCCCGGAACTGAAACTAGGGTTTCCAGAACCGATTTCTAGGGTTTCTTATTAATCGTTAGGGTTTTCTAACCGAACGTTGTCGTTCTTAATATATTCTTAGGGTTTGTTACAGATATAATTTATCTGATCAACCCATGACCCTTAACCATATTCTGAACACATCATTAACCATAAATACAGAACATAATCCCATAAATCCTTAATCCTGAATAATTCACCTATTTCCTTCACAGAATTTTGAAATCCTCAAAATTCAATCCCAATAACATTAAACGCATACACTTATTTTCTGTCTAGGTCTATTATTTGACCTTAAATCAATCATTTAAGATTTTACTAAATTGCCCAAATTTTCGGGTTGTCACAAAATGGGTAGTGGTAGAACATTTATGCTAAGGAATGATAAGAATGACTTATCAAAGGGCTTAAGTCTTAATAAGCCGTATAAGTCATGAAAAATTAATTCGTAATTATATAAGTTATGAAAGAAGGAAGAACTTGCAGGAACTTGTTTTATGTTGAAATAATAAGGTTGTATGATAATAAGAAGCAAGGATGATGGTTAAAAGATTTAAGCTATGATAAGTTATGCAAAGTGAATTCATAAGTAGTTTATACTTTTACAAGTTATAGACTAATGAAGAACAAGTAATAACTTATCATGTAAATAATTTAATGAAGTATGTATGTCAAGATGTTAATATAATGGATTGAATCCATTTAAAGTGAAGAACAAATCTTAAGCAATGAAGTTATGGCGGAATTCACGAGTTCAGAAGATAATCATCGAATTTGTAAAATTCTCGGAATGGAGGTCGAATTTTGATATTGAGCTAGGAAACATTGGTTTTCAATAGAGACAAGTTTCATTTGGTATTATAGAGTTGCGGACTCGAGAATGAACAAATTCTGACTTAGAACGAAGAAACGAGCGTTGAACGTTCACGAACGTTTATTGTTTTCGTTAAAAATGGACTAATAGGTGATTTTTTTAGTAAACGAAGTCGAATAGATAAAATTCTTACATGAACGTGTAGAGTATGTAATTTGTGAACCATAGGCTTTTGAACGAGCCAATTCAGACTTATAACGAAGAAGTTATGCGTCCGGGAATTTTGCAAAGTTGGAAAACTGTTAAAAATTTCTATGGTATAGAGTCCGCGCCGCAGCGCGACTCCAGGCATAAAGGCCCGCGCCGCAACGCGAGTCCGAGAATAGGGCACACTACTAACTCGCACCGCAGCGCGACCTGAAGCATAAGGACTCGCGCCGCATCGCCGAGTCTGGACTGTGCATATTGTTAACTCGCGCCGCAGCGCGACTTACAGAGCAAAGAATGGCGCCGCATCGCCAACTCTAGAACTTTGAACAGTAATAAATGTTTACAAGTATAACATGAATAGTAATTCAGTAGCAATAAACTGAGGAACTTAATAAGGTATTGTAAGGTACTTTTAAACCTTATGTATGATGATTAGAGTTAATAACCAATTGAATGTGAACGTAATGTGAATGATGTAATCTGGAAACCATAATAACAAATCTAAGTCAGAAATTAGATTGAGATGAAGGGTAAGATATCATAATATACCTACTTGATTATATAAGACTTAATTTGGTACGTTATATGATCATGTATTATAGAGACTTAGAGACTTAAAGTGTACGCGTGATAATCAGTAAGCAGACGCATGAAGACAAGTATTCTAACCCTTGTTCCAGTTCAGTCTGGATAAGCTTTGTAATTCATGTATTCTTTCGCATGAAGTCTTGAATGATGAAGTCAAAGCCAATCCTTTCGGCTAGACTTATATTATGAATCTATCAAGTATGATTAATGTTTAACGAGTTATATTGGTATAGTTTTCAATCGAAGACTGAGTATGCTAAAATGTTTTTGTCATTTAACGACAGACACGTGAGGTTGCCACAACTTAAACGTATACACGTTTAATGAATGTAGCGTTGATCAACATAGAGTACTATGGGCTGATCACCTATAAGTGCTCGTAAGAAATGTCGGACTTACGGACTTAGTGCCGGGATGTCCTTTTTCAAAGAAGTTATGAAATGCTCAAGGTCTTGGACCGGAATTGATGTTTTACTAAATATTGTTACTGTAAAATGTTTTGAATGAAAAGAAGTGCTATTTTGAATTATCGATAGTACTTCATAACTATTGTTCAGTTATTGAAGATATATGAGTTTTATGTTTCAAGCATGTGGTTTATTAGAGTTGTAGTACTTGCTGAGTTAGTCATGCTCACTCTTGCTTGAACCATATGAACACAGCTAAGATCGAACGGACCGAAGGCTCCGGCAAAGATAAGGGCAAGGCGAAGATGAACCCTTAGATTACTTATGTAATAGTGTAGGTGAATGTTTTGTAATAGATTAAATATTATGACAAGAACAAATGAATGGGTTATAAAGAACCTAGGAAATGTAACATTATTTTAAATATATAGAAGTTATATTAGTCCTTTTAAGACTATTCCATTGAATGAATGAATGAATGGCCGTACCGTGTAGCACCATCTGTCGAGTTGGAAGATACCTGGATTTGGGGGCGTCATAGGTTGGTATTAAAGCATTAGGTTATAAAACTTAAGGGAGGGGGGGGTGGGGAAAAACCTTAGGCTAATAACCTCATTAAGGAAGAAAAGTCCGAAAGAAGAAAATGCGAGTTGAATGAGTTAATAAGGTATTGAGGAAACTCAGTACCGAAAGATTTAAAAGATGGAAAGTAACCCTAAATAAATTAAATGTGATTTGTGCTTATACTATTGCGTGTTATGTACTAATCAACATATGTGTTATTATAGGATGTCGATTGATAGCTTGATGTATTGAGATATACATACGGTGAGCGAAGAAATTGTGAATAGAGTAGAGTTTGTACCCATGCCAGTGGCGGAGGTACCATTAGTGATTCTAGAGGAGATGGAGACAGTGGAGTACTTTTCTGAGGAGGACTACTCTGAGGGAGATATGGATATAGGGTCATATCTTAATGTGATGGTCTATGAGGAGGAGGAAATGGAGGTAACATCGGTTGGTACGGTGGTACCTACCTCAGAGTCATCGCCTCCAGATGCAATGAGAGCATTGTATCTGGAAGTGCTTGACAGGAATGTGCAACTGAGTACAGTTTTGCAGAATCAGAATGAAGAGATTAGTGCTCTTTATGAAGCGAAGGACTCTGCAGAAGCAGATTTTGAGTCAGAGCATGATGAGAAGGTGCTCATGATAAATAAGGCTAGGGATTATATGAACGAGGTGGTAGAGCTTCGTAAGAAACTGGAGGAGTAAGGACTGGAAGATAGCATAAGATGTCTTACATCCATGAGAGTGTTCATACAGGATTTCAAGCTTAGAGTTGCTTGTTATTCTATAGAGTCGGGGCAGACTCGACATACTATTAGTCGGGATACTGTAGCGAAGATTGCGAATGAGAAACACGAGGACGCTGTTATGCATTATTAGAAAGCTAGAATTATAAATATGTGTGTAGTGACGTAAAACCCTCTTTTTAATAATAGGGTAGTCCTTTTGTAAATCCCAAACTTTTGAGAAGTTCAATTGTCTAAGCAAATTGTAAATAGTTTTGACTATGAACAAGCATATGAATATAATGAAGTTTTCATGTAATATGCTTTGTGATGATATGAGTTGTTATGTGGCGAATAATAAAGAAGTAAGTAATAGATAGTATTTAAATTCTATTGATCTAATTAGAAAAGGTCATTAAGAAGCAGACAATGCAATAAAACAAGGGTCAAAACAACCCTATGCAAGAGTTCGTTAAGTTATTAATGGCTACATTTAACCAAACCGGGGGTAGGATAACTGCGGAACCTAGGGTAGCCAGAACGACTACCTTTAAAGAATTTTAAAGTGTAGGTCCAACGGAGTCCAAAGGAACGACGGACCCAATAGAGGCCCAGACATGGGTAAAGGAAATAGAGAAGGCATTTGTTATTACAAACGTAAGTGAGGGACAAAAGACTTCTTTTTTACTTACATAATGAAAGGGGAAGCCAACTTTTGGTGGGAGGCTCACCAGGGTGGGGCTAGAACAGATGCGGTGACGTGGAACAATTTAAGAAGGTTTTCTTCGAGAATTATTTCCCTACAAATATGCAGTGGAAGAGGGAGATTAATTTCTTAGAACTTAAGTAAGGGGACATGATAGTTCCCCAGTACTGCGGCCAAATTCAACAAATTGGCAAGGTTTGCTCCACATCAAGTAGACACTGAGGAGAGGAAGGCTCATAGGTTGGAGCAGGGCCTGAAACCCTGGCTCTATAATAGGATTTCGGTGTTCAAAGTGTTTCCTATGGGACCATTCTGGAGAAGGTGGTTATAATGGAGGGTGGTAGTGAGGTGTTAACCCAATACCACAAAGAGAGAAAAGATAAGACCAAGGAAGAGGGAGGAACTAAGGCAGAAAATGCAAGTGGTAGTGGCAATATGCCCACAATAAAGAATTTTAACTCTAGAAATACTGGAGTAGGATAAAGGGATCCTAAGCGTAGGATTGAAACATGTGGAAAGACTCATTTTGTGACGCCCCCAAATTCGGGTATCTTCCAACCTGACATATGGTGCTCCACTGTACTAACATCCATACAATCACTCCATTGAAATACAACAAAATGAATGTAATTACTATCTTCTTATTACAATCAAAGTATAATCCTTCCCAGGTTCATAAACCGGTTATATCGTTCATTATTCATAATGTATAATACATACAAACTTACTAAACTATTACACAATGCCTAAGCATCCATCTTAGCGTTGCCCTTATCTCTCTTAGCATTCACAGTACGTTCATCTTTAATTACAGTTATATAATTCATGCAAGAAGTGATCATGACAGCTCAGCATGTTTAATCAAGGATAACAGTAATACCACATTCATTAATTATATAACAATTCTGACATAACTGAACAATTGTTATGAAGTATTATGAATCAATAATACTTTAACAGTTCATAACATCAATCCCAAAAGTATAAAATAGATTAGGAATTCTGAACCGGTCGATAGACCATGAACACTAAGGTCGTTCATCCGCATAACTTATGAGCACTTCTAGGTGATCAGCCTATAGTACTCTATGTTGATCAACGCTCATTCATTAAACGTATTTACGTTTAATATTTTTGGCAAACTCGTGTGCCCATCGAATAATCGATGAAAAATACTTTTGTTTGTTCATAGACAAACCTTACCTTCACGTCCGTACCAATTACTTGGCATAAGGATAGCGTTAACATTTCTATATAGAATGAGATGAATAATAATCAATCTATATATTATGAATAGTCTAGCCGAGTTAAAATTTGGCATCGACCCTTTCTTTAAAACAAGTCTTGCAATTCAGTTCAACGAATCACATTAAATATGGCTAACTTGAAAGTTAGACAAGCGTTAAAAAAACTTACCCTTCAACGTCTTCAAATAACTTACTCGACTGACCACAGCCTTTACAAAATCTACATGATATATTCACATAGCACACTGTAATTAGCTAACAAATAAATGTTTCTACCAACTTCTTTCTCTTCTATGCCTTAGTTAACTTAATAACTTTATTAAAGTCAACATGACTTATTACCTTTCATCCTGGTTTATTACTCAACTGACGTTATTAACCGAACTCGAACATCGTTGATAAAGTACCAACTTTGTTCATCGTTCTTAACTTGTTAACATGCATTCAATTCCTAAGTTTTCAACACCATATACCTTAGTATAGGTAGCATAGAAATAGCTTTAATACACTTATAAAGTGTACACACATTATCCCTTTAGGTCCTCGAACAATTGAAGTTCAAAACCTGAATCACTGCCAAGAACCTTGAACTCGCGCTGCGGCGTGGCCTATACAATAGTAGACTGGCGCTGCGGCTGCCAGTTAGCAGTGGCTGACTCCAGGTCTCGGCCCTGCGGTGTGAGACTTAGTACTACCAGTGGTGCTGCGTCGCCATTTAACAGTACCCAACTTCATTGTGTCGGCACTGCAGGCGTGGTATTTAACACTATGTCTGGCGCCACGGCGCCAGACCTCAGTTGCAGATTTTAACAATTTTTCCAAATTTTTATGAAATTTCTGGGGCCTGTAAATTCTTCGTTATAAGCCTAATTTGGTTCGTTCAAAAGCCTACACGTCATAAATGACATAATCTACGCGTTCGTATAAGAATCCAACACTTTCGAATTTGATAACTCAAAATTTACTATTGAGTTCATTTTCTAGACGTTTGTAAATGTTAATGTGCGTTCAATGCTCGTTTTCTTCATTTTAAGTCGGAATCCGACGATTCTCGAACCCACAACTCTTAATCACCCTATCTCATGTTTTGGCATTGAAAACTGACATTTTTAACTCTCACGACAACTTTTGACCCTTAATCCAAAATTCACATGTTTCGACGTTTAACGTCTATTTCCGCGAAATCTGCCATAACTTCGTTACTAGCGTTCTCTAATCCAAATCACATGGAATACTCCATGGATTTCATATCTATATCCTAACCAAACAAGATGCATATATTAATGTATTGATGGAGTTCAATCATTTATAAATAATTGATCTTAACAAATAATATTTTCATGGTTCAAAACTATATTAAACCTTATGATTCATATAATCTCATGACTTGTAGAGATTGAATCTAAGGTAAGTCATCTTTAATCCCTCATACAAGAAGTCCTGCAGGCAAAAACTGTGTTTGCCTTAAATGAAATATTATCAGATATTCCATCTAATCTCAATATTCTATTATCACGCGTTTCTCAAAATTTCAAAATAATTTCCCGAACAGAAATGGATGAATAGTATTTTTACGGAAATTTCTCAGAAATAATTATTTTCGTCAAATATATGACTATTTGGTTAGCAGTTAAGAATAAATACCCATTGCTAAGGATCGATGCTCTATTTTAATCAGTTAAAAGGGGCAAAGAATATTTTTTTTATTTGTGTACGGGGTATCGCTGGATGAAAGTAATGAAGTACGAGGTACCTAAGACGTTTAGAACTCGTTATGGTTATTACGAGTTTATGGATAAGTCATATGGGTTGACTAATGTACTGAAGTTAGACTCTTCGTAAGGGGCGCCGAGTAAGTCAATGGCAAATTGATAGGTACCCTTGTGAGATGCTATATTTGAAAGTACCATTAGCGTCACATGATAGTATTGTCGGAATAGGAAGTGAGAAAAATAGTTTTCAGGAACTAAAAAGGGAAGTTAAGTGAGATAACTATATTGTCTCTATCAGATGATACGAGGAATTTTGTAGTGTATCTCAATGTTTCACATAGATGACGAGATTACGTGATCATGTGACATGGCAAGGTCATTGTGTATGCATCACACCAGTTAACATTTTATGAGAAGGTCTATCCTACTTATGATCTATAATTGGCAGCTGTAATTTTGAATTAAAAATCTGAAGATAATATTGATACGGGGAGAAAGGTAAGATATAGACGGACTCTAAGAGTCTAAAATATATCTTCACACAGAAGGAATGAATATGCGATAGAGAAGGACTCAAAGTGAGTTAATAATGAAGTTGGCGAGAATGGAGTTAGAAGTTAAATTATGGAATGAAGTAGTAGAAATGTTATTCATAGCGTAAACTCAATCCACGATAATGGAACGAGTTAATTAAGTACAACTAGGTAACGAGGAATGCAAACAAATGAAGAAGAGGATACATGATAAAGGGACGATCAAGTATTATCTCGTTTTGAAGGAGGAATTTGATTTTCATATATCCAATTCAGATTATTGATAGGAAGTGACAAGTCATGTGAACTAAGATAATACCTTCGGAGAAGGTGAATTGGAGAAACTACAACGCCGAAGAAGCATTGTGGGAATTTGAAATTAAACTGATGGAAAAAAAAATTCCTCAATGGTGGATGTAGTGTTAGCGAGATTCTTGGGACAGAATCCTTATAAGGGGGGAAGAGTGTAACGCCCCAGAAAATTTGGATTTTTGAGAACTAAAATTTTTATTTAATTATATGGATTAAATGAATTTAATTCATTGTTTATGGGAGTAAGCTAGACATCGTTAATATTGCAAATAATAATATTAATAACTCTGTCATCTCAATTATTAATTTAATAATATATAAAATATCGACAATAATTGAATAAAACTGAATGAATTCTCACGTAAGCATCAATAATCAATACCACGTGCTACTATGCAACCACGCGTATTACTGTACTTTTATTACTGAGTAGTTCAACAGTATTAACGGTAAAATTTTCGTCGTTATTTTCAATAAAATATTTTTGTCATTTTTTCAATCTGACAATAATTCTGTTGTGGGGTCCACTAATGATTGTGTCGTCGTACAAATATTTCCTGTTAAAATGAATATTCCTCGACCAATCGAATATTATATAACAACTTACGTACTTTGCAAAATTTATAAATATTACCCACAACTATAACATTATATCAAATTTATTCCATAATATTCAAAAATAATATTTATAGAAAATTCTTTTTTATTCATAAAAGTTAGGGTCTTAAACTAGAGGATATGCTCAGAGCATATATTATGAATTTTAAGGGAAATTGGGATGATCATTTACCATTTGTTGAATTTTCCTATAATAATAGTTATCATGCGAGTATTGACATGTCACCTTACGAAGAGTTATATGGCAGGAAATGTAGAACTCCGTTATGCTAGGACGAGGTAGGTGAACGTCAACTATTGGCTCTTAAATTGGTACAACAAAATGTCGAGATCATCAAGGTAATTCAGACAAGATTGACAGCTACACAAGTTAGACAATTGAAATAAGCCGATCAACACCGATAAAATCAGAAATTTGATGTTGGTAGTTTTGTTTTCTTGAAAGTGTCTCCCTGGAAAGGGAAAATTCTGGTAAAAAGGGGAAATTAAGACCTAGGTTTATATGACCTTTTGAAGTGCTACGACGAGTTGGGGAATTGGCATACGAGGTAGCTTTACATTCGGAATTAGAACATATTCATAATATTTTTCATCTCTCGGTATTAAGGTCATATAATCCTGACTATAAGCATGTTATAGAATACGAGCCATTACAGTTTGAGAAAGATTTGTCATATGAAGAAGTCCATGTTCAAATTATCGACAGGAAATAACAAGTACTAAGGAATAAAGTGATACCCTCTATTAAGGTAATTTGGAGAAACCACAATGCTAAAGAAGCTACGAGGGAAATTGAAAATATTATGATAAAAAATTATCCTGAGTTATTTGCTTAATCTTGTATAGCGATTCTAGGGACATAATCCTATTAAGGAGGAAAGAATGTAACGAATAAATTTATCGAGTCGTGATTCTGGGATATAATCCTTTTAAGGAGGGAAGGATGTAACGATTGAGAAATTTTGTAATTAATTTAAATATTTATTGAATTAAATAAATATTTTTAATAAATTTATTTATTGAGAAAAAAAAATTAATTAATGAAATTGTGGTGCAATAATTTAGTAACTAAATTTATTAATGAAAATTTTATTATTTGAAGATTTAATTTAATGAGATTATTAAATTAAATGAATTGTTTAACATTTAAGAAAATAAATAAATTAAATAAAATGATTTTCTAGTCTAATTTAATAATTAAATTAGATATATAATGATTTATTAAGTATAAAGTATAATTATAATGAAAATTATAATTATTATAATTATTATTGCAAGTTATTTAAATTAACTAAATTAATGTGTGACAAGTGAAACTATATAATATAAGTATTATCAAAATAAATTAAAAAGGGGATTATGTGTAGCCAAACATGGCCTTGTGGCCTTTGGCATATTACAACTGATAAGTTGTTTGGTTTTTATAACTGAAGTACGTGGGTTATGCCTATATCAGTTTATTCATTTACGTATTATATCATAAGCTAAGAGAGAACACAGAGCATGAGAAGGAAACACAGAGAAAGTTGAGAGTGAGAGCAAGAGAGAATTCTCTGTAGTTTTTGTCAAGAAGAAGGAGGAGGATTTCTAAACCTTATTATCGTCATCATGCAAACAAAGGATTGGAGATATAAAAATCTAAATTCATGTTCTTGAATTATAATATAGGATTGTGTGAATTTGAAATTATAATTGTTAAATTAGTTTATGTAATCAATTGGTTGTTATCTATATATGGTTTTTAGAAAGAGAATTTATGAAAATTATGTTGATGTTCTTGAGTTTTCTTGGGAAAAAGGGAAAGAATTGGTTGATGAGTTGTTAAAATAATTGTTAATTGTGTTGAAGATGGTTTAAAGTCTGATATATGTTGCTTTCATTTGGTTTTGGAGTATCAAATTCATGAAAACTGGGTTTGCTTAAAAAATAGTGTATATATGTGTGAAAATGGCTTAAGTCAGTCCAAAATTTGATGTCTAATACTTGATAGAATCTGCAAATTGATTGTATATTATGTTAGTATATCAAGAAATGAAAACAACGCAACTAAAATTGTGTATTTTGGTTAAGAAATAAGGATTTGGCGGTGGAATTGGCTAAATGTGTTGAAAGTGGGAAAAAATAACAAAAACATGGGTTAAATCCTTATAATTTGGGTGTTCTGGTGATTAGAAGTGTTATGTCTATGCCTAGAGTTATTGTAGTAAACTTATGTGGTTTTGGGTTTGTCTACGTTGTTGTAGACTTGGGAAATTGGAATTTTTGGCCTAGAACAAAGTTTGATTTCGTGTTTGCAAAACTGATTTTGGTGCCGACTGTGACAACCCGAGAATTTAGACAATTTATTAAAATCTTAAATGATTGAATTAAGGTCAAATATTAGACCTAGACAGAAAATAAGTGTATGCGTTTGATGTTATTGGGAAGTAATTTTGAGGGTTTCAAAATTCTGTGAAGGATATAGGTGAATTGTTCAGGATTAAGGATTTATGTGATTATGTTCTGTGTTTATGGTTATGTATATGTACAGAATGTGGTTAAGGGTCAAGGGTTGACCAGATAAACGATATCTGTAACTAAAGCCTAAGTATATATTAAGAACGACAACGTTCAGTTAGAAAACCCTAACGTCTGATAAGAAACCCTAGAAATCGGTTCTGGAAACCCTAGTTTCAGTTCTGGGAGTCCGAAACCCTAATTCGGATATTGAAAACCCTAGATTAGGAATGCAATGATATGTATAAGGTTAAACGTCATTAATATTAAATTAATTAGGGAAAACCCTAATGAATTACTGAAATTTTAGTTGATTATTTGAAAAACCTAATACCAGATCTGAAAACCCTAATTTCAGATTCTGATAAAATGAAGCCCTAATCTAGGAATAGAAAGGATAATTATAATGCTTATGTGGTATTAATTATAATACTAATTAGGGCAAAGGTTAATTAATTAGCAAACCTTAATTTTTAATTTTTGGAACCTAAATTGTTCCGTCAGAAACCCTAATGCTCAATTGTGGATTTAATTGCTAAAATTAGCAATGTTAATTAGAAAACTCTAATCTAATTACGAAGATTTAATTTCTAAAATTAGAAAATTTATTTTCTATTAGAAACCCTAATTAGTGGGTTATAAACCCTAATATGTGATTTTGACCCTAATTGCGTAATTAGCAATTTTAATTAGGAATTATTAATCCTAATTAGCAAGAATGAATTTATGATTAAGAAATTTTTATATAATTAGAAAATTCTAATTATAAGTTAGAAATATTAATTTTCTATTTTGAAAACCGAAATTCGGAAATGTTAGAAATTAAATTTGCAAAGTTAAGGGTTAAAACCTAAACCCTAAAGGGTTAAACCATAAATCCTAAATGTCCAAACCCTAAACCCTAAGGGTTTCATCAAATACCAATTCTAGAATTAAAATTGTTTAGAAAATGACAAGTATGCCATTTTGTCACATTTTATAAAATGTTGAGTGTAAATCTTACCAAATCTTGATTTGGTGACCTACTAATGCTAGCCTTTTTGACTAAAATTTCCAGCAAATCAGTCTATCTAGCTAGCAACTCAGCCACATGCATTGAATTAGTAGATATAAAAGATTAAAAAGAAAGAAAAGTCTTACTTTACTTTTTATATCAACCAAGACCCTTTTTTCTCCTCATTCTCGAAATTTAGAGTGAGAGAGAGTGAAAAGTTGAGTTATGATCAGACCCTAGAAAATCAAGAACAAGATCAGAGATCAGAAATCAAAAGATCAAGCATAAGAGGTATAAACCCTAAATCCTAGAAATCCTATGATCTCATGTTAATTGTTGTTGTTGATTGTTTAAAGTTATGTATAAGGTGTCTATAAGTGATCTGGGTTGTTAGATCAAGGATCTATAACATCTAGATGCACGAATTTAAAGGTTTCTCAAATCTAGAAATCTGGAAAAATGTTGACTGACAAGAAAATGTCAGGTCTCCTAGATCTGTCTCTGTTAATTTGTTTTGGGTGTTTTATGTTTTGGATCTCTTCTATGACATGAGGACTCTGATCTGAAACTGGCAAAAGGGTCATAGCATGTCTAGATATTTAGGTATGAACGGTCAAAACCCGTTGACCGTTCACGAAAAGTCGAATCTGGGCAACCCAGAATATTTTCCAGTGGTCTGACAACATTTTTAACGTCCCAGATCTTGCTTCATGTTACTGTTTTGGCCCATTTGTCGTTTGTATCTTGTATCCTGACATGTATTCGACATAATAAAGTCATCATATCATTTATATCATAACTAGAATGGAAGAAAATTGCGGTCAAATATGCGTTGACCAACTGCCTTGGACAAATTCTGGAAAAACCCAGATTCGTTGAAGAACATTTCATGTCAGGTAGTTTGACCGGACCAGATCTTTGGTAGATAATGTTTTTATGTTGTTATGATGTTATAAAGTTGTACTCAGACATCAATACTACAATTGTGAACTTTTATATCACATCAAACGAGCCCAGAATACTAAGATCAAAGGCTTGAAAGTAGGTACCTTGGCTGTTCTTCATTTCTGGGTAACCCAGAAAATGAAGAACAGGCCTGACATGATTTTCGGCTGCCCAGATCTTGATGTTCAGTTGTTGGATTGCCATGAAATTTAAAGATAATGATAGTATTACATTTATACTACAGTACTAAACCATCTAGTAGCCTCGAAAACAAATAGATCATAGATTAAAAGCCGGTCAAACCTACTCACCCGAACTCTGACTATGAAGCTCAAGAACGCTCAAGAACACCTATAGCGACAGAAAGTGTCGCTATAGCCCTTTAGCGACAGTTTTATTATTATTTTCCGGAAAATGAATTAAAAATTAGAAAAAAATGGTTTTTAATTATTAAAAATACAAAATAAATTCCGAAAAATTATTTTAAATTCTGAAAAATAGTTTTTAATTATTTTAAGTATATTTCATAAATATTTAATATTTTTGGAATATAAATAGTATTTATTTATTTAATTATGATATTAAATAAATGATTTAAAAATAGTTTTAATTCATGAAAAATCATGAAAAATTATTTTTATGATATAAGAAAATATTTTAAGTTATTTTTGATGACTTTTAATATTTTGTGATGAAATTTATTAATTAATCAATATTAACGATAATTATTTTATTTAATAACTATATTAAATAAATTAAGTAAAAATGGAATTAATGCTTTATAAATTTTATAAAAATGTTTTAAGTGTTATAAAAATATTTTAAGTTATAAAATATAACTTTTGATATTTTGGCATGAAAATATTAATATTTTAATATTATTAGCAATTATCGGATAATGGATTTAAGTGTTTAAAAATCATATAATTATGATTTTAAGGTATTAAAAATACTTTGATATATTATAATTATATTATAATATTATGTTATGATTTTCATTAATATTTTATATTAAATGAATATTAATGATTAAGGAATTATGTGGTATTTAATTCTTTTAAATACGGTTTGAATGATTGAAATTGTTGATAAATGATATTAATTATCTGAAAATTATTTTAAGTAAATGAAAATTATTTTGACTGCTAAAAAAAAAATTATCTGTGATAATTCTTAAGTGGTTAGACAGAGTTTAATTGAACTTAAACTCGATAAAAGTCCGACTAGACCGTCGGGATGTTAAAATTGTGTCGGTTTCAACTCAGACTTAAATAGTTTGACTTGATACCTAATCTTATGTGTGTTAAAGACTGATAGGGTTATGTGTTATATGTTTAGGTGATTCTATATATATATATATAACAATATTATACTGTGATGATATTATTCTAATATTGGAGATCTATATTACTAATATTAGGTCTTCGGGTAAAGCGTTAAAAATTGCGTTGCGGTAATCAACGGTTCAGGCAAGTT
The DNA here is from genome assembly GCA_020205505.1 of Panax japonicus. NCBI lineage: Eukaryota > Viridiplantae > Streptophyta > Magnoliopsida > Apiales > Araliaceae > Panax > Panax japonicus. The sequence continues at coordinate 66,166,103 of CM035095.1, read as the reverse complement.
TCTTTTACTTAACTCTAATAAGAGTAGTTTTTTCAAACTTATGGTTAATCATTGCTGATTGCCATGAAATTTGTACTCTGTACATCTTGCATGTATAAGTCAGGTATGAAAGGCTGATCACCTTCATTACCAGTTGGTTCAGAAATGTTTGTTCATGTAAAATACTTGTTCAGTCAAAAATTTGTTCGTGCTAGTTCTCAATTATATTGATGAATTATAGCCAGCTTATTATTCATACTTTTCAATCATGATATATCGTTATATTGTTGTATATAAACTTTCTGGGCAACTTTCATGCTCACCCTTGCTATATCATGATAAACATTGCAGATAAGGCGAATGCGTTTGGATACAGAAAACGATTAAAGCCAAGTTCAGCTTGGGATATAAAGTGCAACTAGTTTGTAATAGCGTATTTGATAAATATTGTTGTGTAATGGATATTTTATGAAATGTGCATTAAGTTAAGGTTACTCGACCTTGGGAAATAGTGTGTAATGTAATGTATAAAAAATTTATGTTTATATCTTCCGCAAACAGTTATAGTAACAGTGTACCAAATCCGCGACGATTTGGGGCTCGGATTCGGGGATGCTACAGTTGATATCAGAGCTGTTGGTTATGAAGCTTAGGTAGGAATACCTGAGACCAATAACCGCAGTGATTAGGATAAGATCTAACTCACATAGAGTTAGTTGGTCGGTAAGATTCAAAGACGAATCTCGGTAAGTTGTAAAGATACAGAGTTCCCTAACTCTGATAATAAAGTTGAACAGTAACGGTAAATAGATCGAGTCTAAAAGACTGAAAGTGCAGGGATAGGAGATCGTAAAACAAAACGATCATAGTGTATGGAATTGAATCGTAATATATATGATAAGATCACCCCGTGATCTGATAAAGGTTATGATATGGGAAATGAATCAATCTACTGATTGAAAAGTTTACAGTAAGATGCTGTGTGTAAGTTGTACTATGAAATAGTACTATGAAAACTCATAAATGAGTTATGGATTATGAATACGGATTAAATGAAATTCGTGTTGAAAAAGGGGGTTAAGATTAGGTGGGGATTTCAATGAGGACTCGTGTTAGCAATTGAGTTGTATGATTTCTTGTATGGGCGGGAAATTGTACTTGGTGTAAAAACTACTTAGTTGGTGGCATGGATAATCATTGAAATTTTGTGTCACGCTAGTTATTATATATAGATAAATAGGTCATAGGTAGAGAATATAGGATTAAGTACGAGTTCTTAGAACTCATACTTATGTGACATTCTTGACTTATAGTTATATGAAATATTTATGAGCCCCTCAGCGAACGGACGCCAAAGGTCAGACTAGGGTAAGTTCGTAAACTCATATAATTGTGGCCAGGTTATGAACTCATAAGTGTGGTTTTATGAACTGGGTATAGTTGTGTGTGAATGGAGTGTTAAGGATTATAAGAACAGATAGATTGTTAAGCATATGATCATTAGTGGAGAATTAGGTTTTCCTAAACCCCTAGCTTTGCTAAACTTCAATTTTTGACATCAAGCTAAATACGCACTATGTGCCTTTTAAAAAAAATTGTTTTTATTTATCACTTATGTACCATGTGACCTGGTGCAGAGATGATACAAAATGATGGAGTTATCATTGCAGAATTACTTGGTGTTGGATGTGATCTAAGGATCGTCAGCCCACTACAGTATGATGTAGTATGACAAAATCACCAAATGACGAAATCCTCAACGGATTGTAAATACAGTACGGCATCATGACGTCATTCTCGAAAATATTTTCAAAAAGTTTAATTTACCAAATTGCTTTGGAACGGAATCCTATGATAAGACTGAGATGAACTATGTTGTTCGGATAAATAATCCAATCTAATAGCGTAAATATTCGCTAAAAATAATTATTACGTTGTGCATGATGTAAGTGTACGATAGGCTAATCACCTAAAGTACTAGTAATGGTAGTTTACCTTCTTTGTGATTGTAAACATACCAAGTAATGTTTTGTTTTGCGGTATAAATACCGTCAAATCTATGTGTTCATGGTCTTTATGACCCCTCAGCACAATTTGAAAACTTTTACTCTTGTGAGTGGTGTATTGGGTAGCAAGCTAATATGTGTGAAAGGTGTAAGGTGCACGATGTAAGGTGTAAGGTGAATTTCGGGGACGAAATTCTTATAAGGAGGGGTGAATGTTACAACCCGAGAATTTAGACAATTTATTAAAATCTTAAATGATTGAATTAAGGTCAAATATTAGACACAGACAGAAAATAAGTGTATGCGTTTGATGTTATTGGGAAGGAATTTTGAGGGTTTCAAAATTCTGTGAAGGATATAGGTGAATTATTCAGGATTAAGGATTTATGTGATTATGTTCTGTGTTTATGGTTATGGTTATGTACAGAATGTGGTTAAGGGTCAAGGGTTGACCAGATAAACGATATCTGTAATAAACCCTAAGTATATAATAAGAACGACAACGTTCAGTTAGAAAACCCTAACGTCTGATAAGAAACCCTAGAAATAGGTTCTGGAAACCCTAGTTTCAGTTTTGGGAGTCCGAAACCCTAATTCGGATATTGAAAACCCTAGATTGGGAATGCAATGATATGTATAAGGTTAATCGTCCTTAATATTAAATTAATTAGGGAAAACCCTAATGAATTGCTGGAAATTTTAGTTGATTATTTGAAAACCCTAATACCAGATCTGAAAACTCTAATTTCAGATTTTGATAAAATGAAGCCCTAATCTGGGAATAGAAAGAATAATTATAATGCTTATGTGGTATTAATTATACTACTAATTAGGGCAAAGGTTAATTAATTAGCAAACCTTAATTTTTAATTTTTGGAACCCAAATTGTTCCGTCAGAAACCCTAATGCTCAATTGTAGATTTAATTGCTAAAATTAGCAATATTAATTAGGAAACCCTAATCTTAATTATTTCAATTTATGAGTAATTAGAAAACTCTAATATAATTACGAAGATTTAATTTCTAAAATTAGAAAATTTATTTTCTATTAGAAACCCTAATTAGTGGGTTATAAACCCTAATCTGTGATTTTGACCCTAATTGCGTAATTAGCAATTTTAATTAGGAATTATTAATCCTAATTAGCAAGAATGAATTTATGATTAAGAAATTTTTATATAATTAGAAAATTCTAATTATAAGTTAGAAATATTAATTTTCTATTTTGAAAACCGAAATTCGGAAATGTTAGAAATTAAATTTGCAAAGTTAAGGGTTAAAACCTAAACCCTAAAGGGTTAAACCATAAATCCTAAATGTCCAAACCCTAAACCCTAAAGGTTTCATCAAATACCAATTCTAGAATTAAAATTGTTTAGAAAATGACAAGTATGCCCTTTTGTCACATTTTATAAAATGTTGAGTGTAAATCTTACCAAATCTTGATTTGGTGACCTACTAATGCTAGCCTTTTTGACTAAAAATTCCAGCAAATCAGTCTATCTAGCTAGCAACTCAGCCACATGCATTGAATTAGTAGATATAAAAGATTAAAAAGAAAGAAAAGTCTTACTTTACTTTTCATATCAACCAAGACCCTTCTCTCTCCTCATTCTCGAAATTTAGAGTGAGAGAGAGTGAAAAGTTGAGTTATGATCAGACCCTAGAAAATCAAGAACAAGATCAGAGATCAGAAAGTAAAAGATCAAGCATAAGAGGTATAAACCCTAAATCCTAGAAATCCTATGATCTCATGTTAATTGTTGTTGTTGATTGTTTAAAGTTATATATAAGGTGTCTATAAGTGATCTGGGTTGTTAGATCAAGGATCTATAACATCTAGATGCACGAATTTAAAGGTTTCTCAAATCTAGAAATCTGGAAAAATGTTAACTGACAAGCAAATGTCAGGTCTCCTAGATCTGTCTCTGTTAATTTGTTTTGGGTGTTTTATGTTTTGGATCTCTTCTATGACATGAGGACTCTGATCTGAAACTGGAAAAAGGGTCATAGCATGTCTAGATATTTAGGTATGAACGGTCAAAAACCGTTGACCGTTCACGAAAAGTCGAATTTGGGCAACCCAGAATATTTTCCAGTGGTCTGACAACATTTTTAACGTCCCAGATCTTGTTTCATGTTACTGTTTTGGCCCATTTGTCGTTTGTATCTTGTATCCTGACATGTATTCGACATAATAAAGTCATCATATCATTTATATCATAACTAGAATGGAAGAAAATTGCGGTCAAATATGCGTTGACCAATTGCCTTGGACAAATTCTGGAAAAACCCAGATTCGTTGAAGAACATTTCATGTCAGGTAGTTTGACCGGACCAGATCTTTGGTAGATAATGTTTTTATGTTGTTATGATGTTATAAAGTTGTACTCTGACATCAATACTACAATTGTGAACTTTTATATCACATCAAACGAGCCCAGAATACTAAGATCAAAGGCTTGAAAGTAGGTACCTTGGCTGTTCTTCATTTCTGGGTAACCCAGAAAATGAAGAACAGGCCTGACATGATTTTCGGCTGCCCAGATCTTGATGTTCAGTTGTTGAATTGCCATGAAATTTAAAGATAATGATAGTATTACATTTATACTACAGTTCTAAACCATCTAGTAGCCTCGAAAACAAATAGATCATAGATTAAAAGCCGGTCAAACCTACTCACCCGAACTCTGACTATGAAGCTCAAGAACACCTATAGCGACAGAAAGTGTCGCTATAGCCCTTTAGCGACAGTTTTATTATTATTTTCCGGAAAATAAATTAAAAATTAGAAAAAAATGGTATTTAATTATTAAAAATATAAAATAAATTCTGAAAAAATTATTTTAAATTCTGAAAAATAGTTTTTAATTATTTTAAGTATATTTCATAAATATTTAATATTTTTGGAATATAAATACTATTTATTTATTTAATTATGATATTAAATAAATTATTTAAAAATAGTTTTAATTCATGAAAAATCATGAAAAATTATTTTTATGATATAAGAAAATATTTTAAGTTATTTTTGATGACTTTTAATATTTTGTGATGAAATTCCTTAATTAATCAATATTAACGATAATTAGTTTATTTAATAACTATATTAAATAAATTAAATAAAAATTGAATTAATTCTTTATAAATTATATAAAAATGTTTTAAGTGTTATAAAAATATTTTAAGTTATAAAATATAACTTTTGATATTTTGGCATGAAAATATTAATATTTTAATATTAATAGCAATTATCAGATAATGGATTTAAGTGTTTAAAAATCATATAATTATGATTTTAAGGTATTAAAAATACTTTGATATATTATAATTATATTATAATATTATGTTATGATTTTCATTAATATTTTATATTAAATGAATATTAATGATTAAGGAATTATGTGGTATTTAATTCTTTTAAATACGGTTTGAATGATTGAAATTGTTGATAAATGATATTAATTATCTAAAAATTATTTTAAGTCAATGAAAATTATTTTGACTGCTAAAAAAAAATTATCCGTGATAATTGTTAAGTGGTTAGACAGAGTTTAATTGAACTTAAACTCGATAAAAGTCTGACTAGACCGTCGGGATGTTAAAATTGTGTCGGTTTCAACTCAGACTTAAATAGTTTGACTTGATACCTAGTCTTATGTGTGTTAAAGACTGATAGGGTTATGTGCTATCTGTTTAGGTGATTCTGTATATATATATATATATATATATATATATAACAGTATTATACTGTGATGATATTATTCTAATATTGGAGATCTATATTACTAATATTAGGTCTTCGGGTAAAGCGTTAAAAATTGCGTTGCGGTAATCAATGGTTCAGGCATGTTTCTTTTACTTAACTCTAATAAGAGTAGTTTCTTCAAGCTTATGGTTAATCATTGCTGATTGCCATAAAATTTGTACTCTGTACATCTTGCATGTATAAGTCAGGTATGAAAGGCTGATCACCTTCATTACCAGTTGGTTCAGAAATGTTTGTTCATGTAAAATACTTGTTCAGTCAAAAATTTGTTCGTGCTAGTTCTCAATTATATTGATGAATTATAGCCAGCTTATTATTCATACTCTTCAATCATGATATATTGTTATGTTATTGTATATAAACTTGCTGGGCAACTTTCATGCTCACCCTTGCTATATCATGATAAACATTGCAGATAAGGCGAATGCGTTTGGATACAGAAAACGATTAAAGCCAAGTTCAGCTTGGGATATAAAGTGCAGCTAGTTTGTAATAGCGTATTTGATAAATATTGTTGTGTAATGGATATTTTATGAAATGTGCATTAAGTTAATGTTACTCGACCTTGGGAAATAGTGTGTAATGTAATGTATAAAAAAAATTATGTTTATATCTTCCGCAAACAGTTATAGTAACAGTGTACCAAATCCGCGGCGATTTGGGGCCCGGATTCGGGGATGCTACAGTTGGTATCAGAGCTGTTGGTTATGAAGCTTAGGTAGGAATACCTGAGACCAATAACCGCAGTGATTAGGATAAGATCTAACTCACATAGAGTTAGTTGGTCGGTAAGATTCAAAGACGAATCTCGGTAAGTTGTAAAGACACAGAGTTCCCTAACTCTGATAATAAAGTTGAACAGTAACGGTAAATAGATCTAGTCTAAAAGACTGAAAGTGCAGGGATAGGGGATCGTAAAACAAAACGATCATAGTGTATGGAATTGAATCGTAATATATATGATAAGATCACCCCGTGATCCGATAAAGGTTATGATATGGGAAATGAATCAATCTACTGATTGAAAAGTTTACAGTAAGATGCTGTGTGTAAGTTGTACTATGAAATAGTACTATGAAAACTCATAAATGAGTTATGGATTATGAATACGGATTAAATGAAATTCGTGTTGAAAAAGGGGGTTAAGATTAGGTGGGGATTTCAATGAGGACTCGTGTTAGCAATTGAGTTGTATGATTTCTTGTATGGGCGGGAAATTGTACTTGGTGTAAAAACTACTTAGTTGGTGGCATGGATAATCATTGAAATGTTGTGTCTCGCTAGTTATTATATATAGATAAATAGGTCATAGGTAGAGAATATAGGATTAAGTACGAGTTCTTAGAACTCATACTTATGTGACATTCTTGACTTATAGTTATATGAAATGTTTATGAGCCCCTCAGCGAACGGACACCAGACTAGGGTAAGTTCGTAAACTCATATAATTGTGGCCAGGTTATGAACTCATAAGTGTGGTTTTATGAACTGGGTATAGTTGTGTGTGAATGGAGTGTTAAGGATTATAGGAACAGATAGATTGTTAAGCATATGATCATTAGTGGAGAATTAGGTTTTCCTAAACCCCTAGCTTTGCTAAACTTCAATTTTTGACATCAAGCTAAATACGCACTATGTGCCTTTTAAAAAAAAATTGTTTTTATTTATCACTTATGTACCATGTGACCTGGTGCAGAGATGATAAAAAATGATGGAGTTATCATTGCAGAATTACTTGGTGTTGGATGTGATCTAAGGATCGTCAGCCCACTACAGTATGATGTAGTATGACAAAATCACCAAATGACGAAATCCTCAACGGACTGTAAATACAGTACGACATCATGACGTCATTCTCGAAAATATTTTCAAAAAGTTTAATTTACCAAATTGCTTTGGAACGGAATCCTATGATAAGACTGAGGTGAACTATGTTGTTCGGATAAATAATCCAATCTAATAGCGTAAATATTCGCTAAAAATAATTATTACGTTGTGCATGACGCAAGTGTACGATAGGCTAATCACCTAAAGTACTAGTAATGGTAGTTTACCTTCTTTGTGATTGTAAACATACCAAGTAATGTTTTGTTTTGCGGTATAAATACCGTCAAATCTATGTGTTCATGGTCTTTATGACCCCTCAGCACAATTTGAAAACTTTTACTCTTGTGAGTGGTGTATTGGGTAGCAAGCTAATATGTGTGAAAGGTGTAAGGTGCACGATGTAAGGTGTAAGGTGAATTTCGGGGACGAAATTCTTATAAGGAGGGGTGAATGTTACAACCCGAGAATTTAGACAATTTATTAAAATCTTGAATGATTGAATTAAGGTCAAATATTAGACCCAGACAGAAAATAAGTGTATGCGTTTGATGTTATTGGGAAGGAATTTTGAGGGTTTCAAAATTCTGTGAAGGATATAGGTGAATTATTCAGGATTAAGGATTTATGTGATTATGTTCTGTGTTTATGGTTATGGTTATGTACAGAATGTGGTTAAGGGTCAAGGGTTGACCAGATAAACGATATCTGTAATAAACCCTAAGTATATAATAAGAACGACAACGTTCAGTTAGAAAACCCTAACGTCTGATAAGAAACCCTAGAAATAGGTTCTGGAAACCCTAGTTTCAGTTTTGGGAGTCCGAAACCCTAATTCGGATATTGAAAACCCTAGATTGGGAATGCAATGATATATATAAGGTTAATCGTTCTTAATATTAAATTAATTAGGGAAAACCCTAATGAATTGCTGGAAATTTTAGTTGATTATTTGAAAACCCTAATACCAGATCTGAAAACTCTAATTTCAGATTTTGATAAAATGAAGCCCTAATCTGGGAATAGAAAGGATAATTATAATTCTTATGTGGTATTAATTATACTACTAATTAGGGCAAAGGTTAATTAATTAGCAAACCTTAATTTTTAATTTTTGGAACCCAAATTGTTCCGTCAGAAACCCTAATGCTCAATTGTAGATTTAATTGCTAAAATTAGCAATATTAATTAGGAAACCCTAATCCTAATTATTTCAATTTATGAGTAATTAGAAAACTCTAATCTAATTACGAAGATTTAATTTCTAAAATTAGAAAATTTATTTTCTATTAGAAACCCTAATTAGTGGGTTATAAACCCTAATCTGTGATTTTGACCCTAATTGCGTAATTAGCAATTTTAATTAGGAATTATTAATCCTAATTAGCAAGAATGAATTTATGATTAAGAAATTTTTTATATAATTAGAAAATTCTAGTTATAAGTTAGAAATATTAATTTTCTATTTTGAAAACCGAAATTCGGAAATGTTAGAAATTAAATTTGCAAAGTTAAGGGTTAAAATCTAAACCCTAAAGGGTTAAACCATAAATCCTAAATGTCCAAACCCTAAACCCTAAGGGTTTCATCAAATACCAATTCTAGAATTAAAATTGTTTAGAAAATGACAAGTATGCCCTTTTGTCACATTTTATAAAATGTTGAGTGTAAATCTTACCAAATCTTGATTTGGTGACCTACTAATGCTAGCCTTTTTGACTAAAAATTCCAGCAAATCAGTCTATCTAGCTAGCAACTCAGCCACATGCATTGAATTAGTAGGTATAAAAGATTAAAAAGAAAGAAAAGTCTTACTTTAATTTTCATATCAACCAAGACCCTTCTCTCTCCTCATTCTCGAAATTTAGAATGAGAGAGAGTGAAAAGTTGAGTTATGATCAGACCCTAGAAAATCAAGAACAAGATCAGAGATCAGAAATTAAAAGATCAAGCATAAGAGGTATAAACCCTAAATCCTAGAAATCCTATGATCTCATGTTAATTGTTGTTGTTGATTGTTTAAAGTTATGTATAAGGTGTCTCTAAGTGATTTGGGTTGTTAGATCAAGGATCTATAACATCTAGATGCACGAATTTAAAGGTTTCTCAAATCTAGAAATCTGGAAAAATGTTGACTGACAAGCAAATGTCAGGTCTCCTAGATCTGTTTCTGTTAATTTGTTTTGGGTGTTTAATGTTTTGAATCTCTTCTATGACATGAGGACTCTGATCTGAAACTGGCAAAAGGGTCATAGCATGTCTAGATATTTAGGTATGAACGGTCAAAAACCGTTGACCGCTATAGCCCTTTAGCGACAGTTTTATTATTATTTTCTGGAAAATGAATTAAAAATTAGAAAAAAATGGATTTTAATTATTAAAAATACAAAATAAATTTCGAAAAAATTATTTTAAATTCTGAAAAATGGTTTTTAATTATTTTAAGTATATTTCATAAATATTTAATATTTTTGGAATATAAATAGTATTTATTTATTTAATTATGATATTAAATAAATGATTTAAAAATAGTTTTAATTCATGAAAAATCATGAAAAATTATTTTTATGATATAAGAAAATATTTTAAGTTATTTTTGATGAATTTTAATATTTTGTAATGAAATTCATTAATTAATCAATATTAACGATAATTAGTTTATTTAATAACTATATTAAATAAATTAAGGAAAAATGGAATTAATGCTTTATAAATTATATAAAAATGATTTAAGTGTTATAAAAATATTTTAAGTTATAAAATATAACTTTTAATATTTTGGCATGAAAATATTAATATTTTAATGTTAATAGCAATTATCGGATAATGAATTTAAGTGTTTAAAAGTCATATAATTTTGATTTTATGGTATTAAAAATACTTTGATATATTATAAGTATATTATAATATTATGTTATGATTTTCATTAATATTTTATATTAAATGAATATTAATGATTAAGGAATTATGTGATATTTAATTCATTTAAATACGGTTTTAATGATTGAAATTGTTGATAAATGATATTAATTATCTGAAAATTATTTTAAGTCAATGAAAATTATTTTGACTTGCTAAAAAAAAATTATCTGTGATAATTGTTAAGTGGTTAGATAGAGTTTAATTGAACTTAAACTCGATAAAAGTCCGACTAGACCGTCGGGATGTTAAAATGGTGTCGGTTTCAACTCAGACTTAAATAGTTTGACTTGATACCTAGTCTTATGTGTGTTAAAGACTGATAGGGTTATGTGCTATGTGTTTAGGTGATTCTGTGTATATATATATAACAGTATTATACTGTGATGATATTATTCTAATATTGGAGATCTATATTACTAATATTAGGTCTTCGGGTAAAGCGTTAAAAATTGCGTTGCGGTAATCAACTGGTTCAGGCAAGTTTCTTTTACTTAACTCTAATAAGAGTAGTTTCTTCAAGCTTATGGTTAATCATTGCTGATTGCCATGAGATTTGTACTCTGTACATCTTGCATGTATAAGTCAGGTATGAAAGGCTGATCACCTTCATTACCAGTTGGTTCAGAAATATTTGTTCATGTAAAATACTTGTTCAGTCAAAAATTTGTTCGTGCTAGTTCTCAATTATATTGATGAATTATAGCCAGCTTATTATTCATACTCTTCAATCATGATATATCGTTATATTGTTGTATATAAACTTGCTGGGCAACTTTATGCTCACCCTTGCTATATCATGATAAACATTGCAGATAAGGCGAATGCGTTTGGATACAGAAAACGATTAAAGCCAAGTTCAGCTTGGGATATAAAGTGCAGCTAGTTTGTAATAGCGTATTTGATAAATATTGTTGTGTAATAGATATTTTATGAAATGTGTATTAAGTTAAGGTTACTCGACCTTGGGAAATAGTGTGTAATGTAATGTATAAACAATTTATGTTTATATCTTCCGCAAACAGTTATAGTAACAGTGTACCGAATTCGCGGCGATTTGGGAGCCCGGATTCGGGGATGCTACAGACCGCGGACGCGATGTCTTTGGGCGCGGGCGCACTTCTCACTGGCGCATGCGTACTTCTGCTAGGCGCGGTCGCCCCAGATTCTAAGGTAATAATGGCGTGGCCGTGCTAGTGGTCAGTCAGACCCAGTAATGAGCTGCTTATAACATAGCTTAGAAATGTTTACTTAACATATTTTGATGATTATAAAAGGACCTAAAACATGTTATAAAACATAATAACATATTGTAATCATAATGGTGAAGCCAAAAGTTACGACTTAATGAGTTGTGAGAGTTTGGAATGTGATGTCATTAGAATTGGTGTTGTTCTATAACCACCATGTTGGATACTATAATATAAATGAGAATTTAGTTTGGTGTTTAGTGAATGAATACGATAATGAAGTTAATATTAATATAACTAATTGGTATTGTGGTCCTAATGGTATATGTAGGATAATTGGTGAACGTTTATTATACTTGTGTAGCTTCACTCTCTTTATAATGAATGCAAGTTTCATAACCATGTTTACCTTTTTTTGTCAAGCAAACTTTCTAATTCATTATTATACAAGTTTCGAAATCTTATATTATAGTTAAACAAGCTTATTAATTCCATTATATTTATGTTAATAAGAGCTCTTGTATTCTAATTCCTTACATTGAGCGAGTTTTACAATTCTAACTCTTTTGGATGTAGTACTTTGCCTATGTACTATATGTATTAAATTGTAAATTGTTATTATCAAATCCTTGACTTAAATATCATTGTTTAATCCTATTGTAAGACCTCAACTTTTTTGAATAAAGAATAATTTTTCTCAAAATATATTTTTGAATATTATGGTGTGGACATGATATAATGTTATAGTTGTGGGTTATATTTGAAAATTTTGTAAGTAAGCAAGCTGATATAAAATATTCGTTGTGTTGGGGAATATTCGTTTTTACAGGGAATATTAGTACGACTACACAATCATTGGTTGACCCCACAAAAGAAGTATTGTCGTAGTTAGAAAACTGACAGAAATATCTTTTTATAAAAATAACGACGAAAGTTTTATTGTTAAACTGTTGAACTATTCGGTGGTAAAAGTACAGTAATATGCGTGGTTGCATAATAGCACATGGTATTGATTATTGATGCTTACGTGAGATGTCACTCAGTTATACTCAATTATTGCTACATTAATTACTGCATATTATCTCACGTTATTTGATTCAATTATTGTCACAATATTAATATTTTATATTATTAAATCAATAATTAAGACAACAAAGTTATTCATTTTATTATTTGTAATATTGATGATGTCTAGAAAGTTCTATCGAGGAGAGGTTTGGTCACCTAATTGCGTGTCAATAAGGAGAAATCCTTATCAGAAAGCCGCCTCTTTCCTGAGAATGATCTGGTTGTTAAATATTGTGAGTTATAATATTAATGATGAATAATTGTTAATAGATTAAAAATGTGTTTATTAAAGATAAATAATTTGTGGTAAATATTTATTAAATTTTTGATATAAATATAGGGATTGTTATGAGGCGTTTATTGTAAGTTTGACTTAGTATTCCATGGGAAGATTTACTAAATTTATGGACCGTCGATGGTGGTTTTAATAGATAACCAATCTGGACCATTGATGGTGGTTTTAATAGTTAATCAATCTGGACCATTGATGGTGGTTGTAATAGTAAATCAATCTGGTCCATTAATGGTGGTTTTAATAGTAAATAAATCTGGTCCATTGGTGGTGGTTTTAAAAGTAAATCAATCTGGACCGTTGGTGGTGGTTTTAAAAGTAAATTAATTTGGACTGTCGGTGATGGTTTTAAAAGTAAATCAATCTGGACTGTTGGTTGTGGTTTTAATCGTAATCAATATGATCCGTCCATTCTAATAGTAAATCAATATGGACCGTTCATGAATCAGTTACTATTTAGTCCATTCTCCTATAAATATAAGCTTAATTCTTCTTTCATTCTCAACAATTCACTGAGATTCATAAGAGATACTATAGAGATAGAAACTATAGAGAGCAAGAAGAAGAGTATTCTGCTACTTCACTATTGCAGTATCCAGCCTTCTACTAAGGTAAGGGGTATTATTTCTTTCGTACTCATAAGGAATAATATTTTTCTTATTCATCCTTTAATATGTCGGAATAACTTGTCTACGCGGATTACGTACCGTATGATAGGTGAAAATCCATTTTTAGTTTCGTAAGTTATTTCTTTTCATATTCTTAAATCTAAACTTACTATGGTAAGTATTGCTTCTATAATAGTTGAAATTAGTGGGATATTCTTAAGTTTTGCGCTTCATCCATTATCGTTTCATTGGAATATTGATATGAACTTTCTTATTAAATATCAATATTTTCACCCGGGGTACTATTCACGAGTTACTATTCACCCGATTACTATTTACTAGAATATTATTTACTAAGGTATTCGGGACACTTTTCATGTCGGGGTACTATTCACAAGTTACTATTCACGGGTTACTATTCACCAAATTAATATTCACACAAATATTGTTCACTCGGGTATTCAGGGCACTTTTTATATCGGGGTACTATTCATGAGGTACTATTCCTGATGTACTATTCACAGGGTACTATTTATGGGGTACGATTCATCGATTTTTTTTATCTTTTCTGTTCAAATTATTTTTGATACATGGATATTATTCTTGAATTTTACTCCACAAAGAAGTATCATGTTGACAATTTGGACATTATTGAATTCTGGATAAATTAAATTATAAATCTTTAAAAATTTATCTTTTGCTTTCTTTTAATTGAATTCTTATACCATTGTCATCATCCTTCTGCTTATATTGTGATGAAAGTCATCTTTGGCTTACATGCATAGATGGACTGTTTATTGGTGTGATTATAACCAGGGATAATTGATATGAATGGGATTTATACCTGCAAATCAGATCCTTCGTGGCTTAAGTTGTTTCCTGTTTTCTCTCTTTTAGTTAGCTTTTATTTATATTTTGTTGTTATTATGTTTATGTTTTATCATGCAGGGCTTTGCAATATCTTTTCCAGCTTCCAGGGGCATAATGGGCATTTCTGTTGTATTGGCGCTGCATCACCATTGCAAGTTGATAGATACTGGAAATAAGCGCCCTAGCACCAAGGATTATAATGCCCCCAAATTCAAGTACTTTAAACCCGAACTCGGTATTTACGATACCATTTCTATGAGCGAAAATAATACTATTAATAATAACAATAATATGAATATTAAACTTAACTTACATTTATCAGAGTCTAATCCCAAGTACGCAACCTTTACTACATTCATTACAATACATGATAATAATAAATATCATTGTCTTAATAAAGTCATACTATTACATAGAATACCATAACACTTATTCTGTTTTCTTTCCTTTTTCCCTTATTCTTGACCAAACCTTCAGGTTGTTCACACTTAGCTGAAAACATTTAAATTAAGCAAGGATGAGCATTTGAGTGCCCAGTAAGTAATAGCAATTATAAATATAAGTTGAAAGAAGTAAATGTTTTTTTGTGCGACACTTCTACAACGAATCAACAGTTGTGAATTAAGCTGAACCAATAATAATAACATAACAATTCTATATCAAATTTTTTGAAACTACGTATTGACTATATTTGAAGAGTAGTCGACATACTATGAACTTTGTTTTAAATTTTCGATAAGGTTTAGCAGAACCGTCATAACTTACGGGCGCGAGGGTGTACATCCCATGTGCCCTTTATTGATCAGTAATACATGCAAGAACGATATTATCGTTCATCTTTTCTACCTTGGGCACATAAAAGTTTTCCCATTTTCAGGATGTTCATACTTAGTCAGGAATCCGAACCAAAGCAATTTGATTGGATACAATAAAGTTTTATCATGCTCAACGATATTTCTAAATCTGTGTCTAGCTGGGTCAAATAGCTTAGACGACTTTTAATTAATATATATATATCAGAGATCGATAGGTGTGTATCAACATGTGATTAAATACAATGATTATCCAAGTGAGGACACTTGTATAACTATATTAAGAAATTAACGAAAAAAATAAATATCTAATTTATATAATAATATTGTACTGATAAATAATGATTGGATACATAATCGATAACAATAGAGTTAATATCCTGGCACAATGATAATATAATTCTGAAACATTCTTACTTATATCCATTGCATAAAGTAAATGCAAAGGTAGGATACTTGCCTGGTCTGCTGCTTACAATACACAACTTAATTTTATCTTTTATATAGCAACCTATCATTGATAAGATCATTCTATTGATTAGAAATACATATCGTAACACATAATATTGCTTATTACAGTTAGCACATAACTTGATCACATTGTCACACATGTTTAACAGGAATTGAATCACAAATAAACATATATCTAGTCAAATTATCTAAGTCCAGATCAATTTCTGAAATATGTCGGCGTACCGACAGCTTTATTGGGTAATTATCGAGTTTAAAACTCTATTCTGTACCCTTAACAATATTCTGGACAACTTAAGTATCAGTCATACTATTTTTCATAGCCTTATAATAATTTTCAAATAATTATTATAATTTATCATAATTTTTCAAACACTGAAATCATTATAAAATAATTTAAATATCAAATAATTCTATTATCATTAATATTTAAATAATATTAAACTATTAATGAAACCATTGCAAAAATATTAAAGTTATTATAATAACTCAAAATATTTTTAAAGTACTAATATTATCCTTAAATGATTTTTAAAATAATTAAAATTATTTTTCTATAATCATCATTAATATTTAAATATTAATGTATTATTTATCAAAATATTAAAAGTCATTAATGATAACTTAAAATATTTTTAATTCATTTATATCATTTTCAATAATTTTTAAATTAATAAAACCTTTTTTAATCTATTTATTTAATATAATTATTAAAAAAATTTAATATAATTATTAAATAAATTTAATATCATTAATATTAAATTAATATCATTAATATTAAATTATTAATAAAATTATTCTTTAAATATTAACAGTTATATTTTATAACTTAAAATATTCTTAAACACTTTATTTGAATTTAAAATAATTTTTATAATATTAAAATCATTTTAAACTAATTTATTTAATATAAATATTAAATAAATCTAATATTATTAATATTAAAATATAAATATTTTTATGACAAAATATCAAAAGTTATAATTTATATCTTAAAAATATTTTTATAACTTTTAAATCATTTTTATATGATTTTTACATCATTAATTTTATTTTTCTTAATTTATTTAATACATTTATTAAATAACTTTAATTTGCATTAATATTAATTTATTAATAAAATTTCATCACAAAATATTAAAAGTCATTAAAAATAACTTCAAATATTTTCTTATACCATAATATAATTTTAAATGATTTTCAAGTATTAAAATCATTTTTAAATAATTTATTTAATTTAAAAATTAAATAAATTAAATACCTTTAATATTCCAAAAATATTTAATATTTATGAAATATATTAAAAATTAGTAAAAACTAATTTTTAGGCCTTAAAATAATTTTTATTAATTTATTTTGTATTTTTAATAATCAAAAACCATTTAATACTAATTATTTAATAAAAATAATAATTTAGTAATTAATTTGTCGCTAATGGGCCCTATAACGACAAAACTGTCGTTGTAGGTGTTCTTGAGCATGTTGGAACCTTCAAAGTCAAAGTTTAAGTGGCAAGGTTTGACCGGTTCTAGATCATTAGTTATTAAGTTTTTGGGTTCGCTAATGGTTTATGATTGTCGTATTAATGTAATCCAACAAGTTTTATGTCCATATATCATCATAATAGTTAATTCTGGCCATCAAAATCCTTGTCAGGACTGTTCTTCAATTTTTGGGTTTCCTAGAAATGAAGAACAGTCAAGGTACCTTCCTTTCGATCCTTATAACTTGCATCTTGGTTCAGCTTAGTGTGAGCTAAAGGTTTATCATTATAGCAGAGATGTCAAAGAACAACTTTGTATCATGAAATAATTATGATAACAACAAAAGCACAAAATTTAAGCAAGTTAAACCTTGTCAGAAAAATGGCTTATGAAGAAATCTGGGTTTTCCAAATTTGAGGCAAAACAGCTGGTCAACCATACTTTGACCAACAATATCTTTTATTCTATGCACGATTTAATTGTTATAGATGCATGATCATGTAACCTACATGTCAGTCTACAAATAGAATACAATAATATGGCCAAACTATAACAGATCAACAAAATCAGAAGCTCCAAAGTTGCTTGTCAGAAAATCTGGAAAATTTCTGGGTTTTCCAGAACAGTTTTCCATGAGCGGTCAACGCACTTTGACCACGAATATCTTACAATCTATGCATGATCTGGTCCTGCTACAAGTTCCAGAACACAGATCTAACAGCATACAACAAGATCAAACATTTAAACAACAAAAACACATAACAACCAAAGATCTATGAGGTTTGGCATTCATTGTCAGACTAATTTTTTCAACTTTTTCCAGGTTTTGAAAAACACTAGATCTGAGTCTATAGATGTTATGGATCTAACATCTATCAACCCAGATCACTTAATAACACTATATTCAACATGTTTAACACCAGAAAAACTAATATCTAACATATCTAGCATTATCAGATTTTAGGTTAGGGTTTATACCTTCTATGAACAAGCTTTGTTTCATGGCTACTGATATGTTAATGGAGTTCGTGGGGCTTGATTTTGTGACTGATCTAGCACTAGAATTTCATGGGTTTTGAGTTGAGAGAGATTGGTTGAGTGTTTGTGCAAAATGAGCTTAAATGTGACACTTCCTCTCTCTAATCCTATATATAATACATGATACAATACAAGCCTGATGAAATGAGGCTTGGTTGCTGATTATTTATAGCACATGGGGTTGGTAGATTTGGTCACTAACTCCTTATCTTAGCTAGATTTATAAGCAAGCTTCAATTATGCAAAAGGGGTAAAATAGTCAATTGGTTAGCAATTTTAATGGCAAGGTTGTAATCTTAACTACCCTTAGGGTTTAACCTAAGGTTTTGTACATTAGCTTTCTAGGATTTTACAATTAAGGTTTTTAAATGTAAAATTTAGTTTCCTAAAAAATGTAAAGTAGGATTTCAAAATCATGCTTAACTTCTTAATTACAAATAACATGGAAATTAGATTAAAGATTTACTAATTAGCATTTAGATTACTTAATTGGTGATTAAGGTTACGATTAGTAAATTAGGGTTTTTAATTTAAAAATTAGGGTTTCTAAATATTAATTAGTGTTAATTAGGGGTTCTCTAATTAATATTAAATTCTATAATACATAACCTTAATCATAATGACACAGTTACATAACTGTCTCAAACTCATAATTGAGTTTTAATTTAACAAATTAGGGTTTTTTAGGTTAGTACTTAGGGTTTCAAAAATTAGCATCAAATCTTATAGTACATATCATATACTACATAACACAGTGACTTAATAGATTTTAAAGTCTCATTTGACTTCGAAACTAGGGTTTATTAGTAATACTAGGGTTTTGTCATGCTACATTAAAATTGTTCCATACATTAACCTAACACACATAACTTACATATTTATAACACTGACAAATAATAATATAATATTATTATTCTCATTCCTTGATCAAAATCTAAAATTAGTGTTTGGATTCCATATTTGATTCATCTTTCATATACATACCATTATACATGCGAATCTGATCCTTTGTGGCTTAAGTTGTTGCCTGTTTTCAGTCTTTTAGTTAGCTTTTATTTATATTTTGTTGTTATTATGTTTAAGTTATATCATGCAGGGCTTTGTAGTATCTTTTCCAGCTTCCAGGAGAATAATGGGTATTTTTACTGTATTAGCGCCGCAGCGCTAGGGATACACTAAGAATCCGCGCCGCAGCGTCATTGCAAATTGATAGATACTGGAAATCGGCACCCCAGTGCCAAGGATTATATGAAGAGCTCGCGGCGCAGCACCGAACAACCTTGGAACACACTGGAAATAGGCGCCCCAGCGCCATACCCAGCGCCCCAGTGCCATACTCGATGCCTCAGCGCCATGCCCCTGACGTCACCCTCACGCAGCAGCGCCGAAGCCTCTTCATGGAGTCGCGCCGCAGAGCGACCTCCGGTCTTTTTCAGCCTACATAGCGCCGTAGCGCCACTTGCTAGTTCAACGCTCGCGCCACAACGCGAGCTCCTGTGTCAAGACAGTAGAGAGGCTTTAAATGGCCTAAGGAGAGAGGGGGTTTTAGACACTTAATTTCTAGTCGCCTGCGATAGAAAACCAGACAGATAGTGCAAACTAGAATAGTTATTATAGTATATTAATTTGTAGAAGAGAAAGAAGTTGTGCTTCAAGGAGGAAGATTTTTTGCATCCGACAGAAGCTCAGGAGCTACGCAAAGAAGAGAAGATTTGGAGACAGAATACTTCCAAACAAGGGTTTTTTTATTCCAAATCTCCCATTTATTTGTGTATTACTAAAAATGTGGAATGTATTGAAAATGTGTTTTAGTACCATGGATATGAACTAATTCTATTTTTAGGATTGTAATGTAACCTTATGTTTAGCTTAATTAACTTTCTCTCCTATTTTATATAATGAAATATTTTGGAATGGGTTGTTGCATTACTTACTTAATGACTAATTACTTGATAGAGAAATTGGTATTGATAGTAATGAAAATTGACAAATGAATGTTATTATCTATCTTTTGAGTACAACAACACCTGTTATGACCATGCCAATGGAATGTGTGCATAAATTTCTAATAGGATAGACATATCTCTATTTGCCTTGTGTAGCCTTGAGACTTAGCTTAATGACCTTGGCCTAGTTATTTTCACCAATAGACATATTGTGATTTATCTGGCTAGGGATGTACATTTGACCTTCGATAGAAGCTTATGCATATTTACTGTTCTCGGTTGACCATTCCTTAATTCGTTTGTAATGTGAGGAGTTAGAAGATTAGGCGGCGCATTAGGGGAATTGTAATCCTATCTTGACTTCTTAGCACAACTACTTCTCTTATTCTTACAGTTTTAATCACATAGCTTAACCAACCATCTTATTTCACTTGTTTAGATAAGTTATTAAAGACTTTACCTTAGTATTTGTTTATCTCTTAAGACTTTTTCCTCGTGGGTTTGACACTCCACTTATCTTATATTACTTGTGGACCACGTATGCTTGCACACGATTTAGCAATAGCGAAATCGGTCAACAAGTTTTTGGCCTCGTTGTCAGGGACATAATATTAATTGTTTTTCAATATTAAAACTAAGTCATTACGATATTAATTTAAACCTATTCATCTGTTTAACTCTCTTTTCAGGTAGTCTTTATTGTTTTTACCACCTCAAAGGGTCGAAATATAATACCTCTCGATCCCGAGGTTGATAGAACATACAGACGACTGCGGAGAGAAAAATCCATGGACATACCTAATCCTATCAAAATGGCCGAGGAACTTCAGAAATCTTTGAGTGAGTATGCTATGACTCATATCGACAATCTCCAGGCGAGCATTCTCAAGCCCGCCATCCAAACTAATAATTTTGAGATCAAGCCAGGCACTATTCAAATGTGCACCAATATTCAATTTGGGGGACTACAGAATGATGATCCCAATGATCACTTAATCAATTTTGTGGATATCTGTGACACATTTTAATGCAACAGAGTATCTAAAGATGCCATCAGACTCCGATTGTTTCCATTCACCTTAAGGGACAAAGCCAAGAGCTGGATACATTCATTACCGTCAGGCTCCATCACCACATGGGCTGACTTAGCATAGAAGTTCGTGGCAAAGTTTTTTCCGCCCGCCAAAATAGCAAGGCTCAGGCATGATATCACTTCTTTTGTCCAGTTCGAATCACAATCCTTATACCACTCGTGGGAGCGATTCAAGGATCTTCTTAGGAAATGCCCTCACCATGGATTGCCAGGATAGCTTCCTATCCAGACTTTTTATAATGGGTTATTCAGATTAACTCTTTCGAGTATTGATGCCGCCTCTGGAGGGGCCTTCATGTCTAAACATCACACAACATGGTACAAACTAGTGGAAATAATGGCGGCCAATAATTATCAATGGCTAAATGTTAGGCAAGCCCTCAGAAGAGCAGCGGGGGTATATGAAATTGAATCGTTCACACCATTAGCAGCTCAGGTTGCAGCGCTAACAAAATGGCTAGACACCATGGGAGTATCAGCAGTGCAGAATGTGCAGAGTGTCGCAATCTAGTGTGAATTGTGTTATGGGAGCCACCCTACTGATCAGTGTGAAATAAGCCCTAAGTTAGTTCAACTTGTTTCCAACTATGGTCGACAACAAAATGATAATCTCCCCACTCATTACCACCCGGGCTTGAGAAATCATCAAAATTTCTCATGAGGCAACAACAACAACAACAACACCAATCAATCACAACCTTCATTCACCAGGCTGAATTTTTCTAACCCTCCGGGTTTTTAATCTGAGAATCAGTACAATCCATAGCCACAGAGCTCTCAAAATCAGTTCCACCATCCACCACCTCAACAAGAGAGAAAGCCTAGTTTGGAAGATCTCCTGTCGCGGTATAATACCCAGAATGAAACAAGGTGTAACAATCAAGAGGCATCCATTCGTAATCTTGAAGTCCAAATGGGACAATTGGCCACTACTTTAAACAGTCGTCCATAAGGCACATTGCCTAGTGACACTAATGTCAACCCGAAAGGGGAAGTCAAAGAACAATGCAAAGAAGTGACACTCAGAAGTGGGAGAACTACTAATGAACAAGGTGGAGAGAGTTCTCCGGTAGAAGAAGAAGTTACTGAAAAGGAACCTGAAGTGGAGAAGAACCATGAGAAATTTGGGGGTAAGGAAAGTACTCAAGTTAGACCTACAACACCAACCCCTCCAATGAGTAATGTCAATCCTCCTCTCCCTCAGTTGTCTTTCCCCCAGCATCTACAGAAACAAAAGCTGGACAAGCAGTTTTCTAAATTCCTAGAGGTGTTCAAGAGGCTTCGAATAAACATCCCATTTGCGGAGGCATTAGAGGGAATGCCAAGTTATGTCAAATTTATGAAGAACATATTATCTATGAAGCAGAAAATGGGGGATTATGAAATAGTGGCGCTGATAGAGGAGTGCAGTGCCATTCTATAAAACAAGCTTCCGCCTAAGCTAAAAGATCTAGGAAGCTTCACAATTGCTTGCACTATTGGGGACCAATTATTGGCAAGACTTTGTGTGATCTAGGGGCTAGCATCAACTTGATGCCTTTGTCTATATGTAAGAAGTTGGGGCTAAATGAAACCAAGCCTACAAGTGTCACTTTACAATTGGTTGATAGATCTCTTACGTACCCGAAGGGGATAGTAGAGGATGTGCTTTTAAAGGTTGACAAGTTCATTTTCCCAGCTGACTTTAATATCCTATATTTAGAAGAAGATAGAGAAGTCCCTATAATATTGGGCAGGCCATTCTTGGCAACGGGGAGGACCCTAATTGATGTACAGAAAGGGGAGTTGACAATGAAGGTTCAGGATCAAGAAGTAACATTCAAAGTCTTCATATCGATGAAATATCCTAATACTCCTGAGAACTTCTTCCAGATTAATGCGATTGATAATTCAGTTAGGGAGGTGTTCTCAGAGACTTGTATTATGGACCCTTTAGAAGCCACATTGATAGGGGCAAGTACTACAGAAGAGCCCACTCATGTCGAATGTGCCAAGTGGCTAGATGAACCCCAAAGATCCAAACAATTCCAAGGATAGTTTGAGTCTCTAAATGATGATGAGGCGTCAACTTCCGAGGCTCAGCCGTCGATCATAGAACCTCATGTTCTAGAATTAAAGCCATTGCCAAATCATCTAAGGTATCCTTACTTAGGGGACTCGTCCACTTTACCTATGATAATTTCTACTTCTTTAATTGAGAGCTAGGAAGAAAAGTTGTTGCTAGTGCTAAAGCAATATAAAACAGCCCTGGGGTGGTCAATTTCTGATATTAAAGGGATTAGTCCTACACTATGCATGCACTAAATCTTACTAGAAGAAGTGTCTAAGCCGTCCATTGAGCATCAACGTCGGTTAAACCTCATAATGAATGAAGTGGTTCAGAAGGAGATTATAAAATTGCTGGATACGTGCATCATCTACCCCTTTTCTGATAGTCCTTGGGCCAGTCCTATCTAGTGCGTACCAAAGAAGGGTGGAATGACTGTAGTGCCCAATGAAAATAACGAGCTGATTCCAACCAGAACGATAACTGGATGGAGGGCGTGTATGGATTACAGGAAATTGAACAAATCCATCTGTAAGGATCACTTTCCTCTTTTTATTTATTAATCAGATGCTCGATAGACTTGCTCGACATAAATTTTATTGTCTGTTGGATGGTTACTGTAGCTATAATCAAATATCAATTGCTCCCGAAGATCAGGAGAAAACTACATTCACGTGCCCATATGGGATGTTTGTATTTCAAAAAATATCTTTCGGGTTGTGCAACACTCCTGCTATATTTCAGCGATGCATGATGTCAATTTTCTCTAACATGGTTGAAAAGACCCTCGAGGTCTTCATGGATGACTTTTCAGGATTTTGGGAGCTCATTTGATAATTGCCTAAGAAATTTGACTGCCGTTCTCCACAGATGTGTTGAGACTAACCTAGTATTGAATTGGCAGAAGTGCCGCTTCATGGTTGAGGAGGGCATTATTCTAGGGCCATCGGGTTTCTGTTGGTGGCATTGAGGTTGACAAGGAAAAAATTGATGTCATTAATAACCTTCCATCGCTGACATCAGTAAAAAGGATAAGGAGTTTCCTTGGGCATGCTAGGATTTACAGGAGTTTTATCCAGGACTTCTCATGGATAACTAAACAGCTGTGTACGCTACGGAAGGACATGCCTTTCCAATTTGATGAAGCTTGCCTAAGTACGCTTGATTTATTAAAGGAAATACTTTTCTCGGCTCCAATTATGATAGCCCATGACTGGACCTTCCCTTTTGAGGTAATGTGTGATGCAAGCGATTTTTCTATAGTGTCGGTTCTAGGGCAAAGAAGGGATAATGTATTCCACATAATATACTATGCCAGCAAAACTTTAACTAATGCCCAGCTGAATTATAGTACCACTGAGAATGAACTACTAGCAGTAGCCTATGCATTTTATAAGTTCCATTTTAACCTCATCAGGATGAAGGTGATCGTCTACACTGATCACTCAACAATCAAATACTTGATTAAAAAGAAAGATGCAAAACCGAGATTGATAAAGTGGGTCATGCTTCTCTAAGAGTTCAATCTAGAGATCTGAGACAAGAAGGGGATACAAAAATCAGGTAGCGGATCACTTATCAAGGTTGGAAAACACCCCGCATTCGGTAGATGCTGAAAAAGCCATCAATGATTTTTTCTTCGGACGAAAAACTTTTTGTTGTCCAAAGCAAAGCCCAGTGGTATGCGAACTTTGGCAATTTTGTCGCAGGCCAAGTGCTTCCTCCAAACCTGAGCTATCAATAGGGGAAGAAATTTCTAAAAGATGCCAAGCAATATTTGTGGGATGAGCTCTTCTTGTTCAAGAAGTGTTCTGATAAAATTTTGTGGAGATGCTTGCCGGATGAGAAAATTGATGGCATGCTAAATCACTACCATTCTTCAAATTCTGGAGGTCATTTGGGGGGGCTCAAAGAACTGCAGCTAAAGTGCTTCAGTCTGGATTTTATTGGCCCACCCTATTCAAAGATGCACAAATATATGTTTCGCACTGCGATAGATGCCAAAGGGTGGGAACCATTTCGAGAAAGCATGAATTTCCCTTATAGAATATCCTCGAAGTTGAATTATTTAATGTCTAGGGTATTGACTTCATGGGTCCATTTTCGTCCTCCTACAACAATCTCTATATTCTTGTAGCGATGGATTATGTCTCCAAGTGGGTTCAAGAAGTTGCCTTGCCGACTAATGATGCGAATGTATTGCTCAATTTCCTCAAGAAAAACATTTTCACTCGTTTTGGCACGCCTCGGGCTATTATCAGTGATGCATGGTCGCATTTTTGTAACAAATACTTCAAAGCCCTTCTAGCTAAGTATGGGGTGACCCACAAGATAGCCACTCCTTATCATCCACAGACTAGTGGCCAAGCTGAAATTTCCAATTGAGAGATAAAACGAATCTTGAAGAAGATTGTTAACCCCAATCGCAAGGTCTTGTCAAAGAAGTTGGGTGATGCCTTGTGGGCCTACCACATAGCTTACAAAATGCCTATCAGAATGTAGTTGAAGCACTATGCTTATTGGGCTATCCAGAAGTTAAACTTTGATTTAGAAGCAACATGCAAAAAAAGGCTTTTACAACTAAATAAATCATACGAGTTTCGTTTGCAAGCGTATGAAAACACTAAGTTGTACAAGGAGAACACGAAGCAGTGGCTTGATAAGAATATCATCCAAAAAAGTTTTGAACCGGGCCAGAAGGTTCTTCTCTTCAACTCCTAGCTGAAATTATTCCCCGGGAATCTGAAGTTCCGGTGGTCAAGGCCATTCACGGTTGCTAAGGTGTATCTGTATGGGGCAATAGAAGTACATGACCCTCATTCAGAAAAAAACATTCAAGGTTAATGGTCAGCGCTTGAAGCAATACTGGGCGACGAGGTAGACCGGCAAAATACCTCCATCACCTTAGGGAGGACCCGGTGTAAGACGGGATATTAGTTATGTAAAGTCCCCGAACCCGGATACTTGAAACCCGAACTCGGTACTTCACGATACCATTTCTATGAGCGGAATAATTACTAATAATAATAACCATAATATAAAACTTAAACTTAACTTACATTTATCAGAGTCTAATCCCAAGTACGCAACCTTTACTACATTCTTTACATGATATATAATACATATCATTAACCTAATACAGTCTATCTATTACAAATAATACCAATAACATGTTCTGTTTGCTTTCCTTTTCACTTGATCCTGGCCGAACTTTCCAGTTCTTCACACTTAGCTGAAAATATTTAAATTAAGCAAGGATGAGCATTTGAGTGCCCAACAAGTATTTATATATATAAGTTGAAAGAATTTAAATGTTTTCTTTATAATATTCTTCTACAACCGGTCAATAGTTGTGAAGTAATCTGTACCAATAACAATAACATAACAACCCTCTTTCAAATTTTTGAAACTGTGTATTGTATATACATGGGTTTCTGTGACATATTATGAACATCGTTTTCATTTTCGAAAGGGTTTAAACATAAATTCATCTGTAAACCGACCATTACTTACAGGCACGGAGGGTGATCAGCCCCGTTGTACCCTGTATTGATCAATACTACATTGTTAGAACGATATTATCGTTCATCCTTTGTCCGCCGTAACGCATAAAAATTTTCCCATGTTCGGAATGTTCATACCTGTCGGGTTTTCATTACAAAGGTCTTATCTTGTTCAACAATGATATATAATTCAACATATATGTATATCGAAGGTATATCAACATGTGATTAAATACAATGATTATCCAAGTGGGGACACTTGTATAATCATTTCTAGAAATTAAAGAACAAAATACATATATCCGAAGTATCATATACTAACATGTTGATAATCAAAGGGTGTATATATTATAGGTTTAACAATCTGTACATTAATAATAATATTATTTTGAAACATTCTTACACTTGTCCATTGCATAAAGAAAATGCAAAGTTAGGATACTTGCCTGATGCGCTGCTTACAATTACGCAAACTTAGATTTATCTTTTCTATCACGACCTATCATTAATCAGATCATTTTACTGATTAGTATAACATAACCTACACATAACACTGCCTATTGCAGTCAGCACATTCCCTATTCACATTATCACACATTTTCAAAAATCATTGAATCACAAGCAAACATCAATACATTTCTAATCACATTGTCACACAACCTTAATAACCATTGAATCACAAATACACACATATCCAATTAAATTATCCAAGTCCAGAACAATTTTTGAAACATGTCGGTCTACCGACAACTTTATCGGGTAAAAATTGAGTCTAAGACTCTATCCCGAAGTTCAATATCCAAATAGTTAACTTAAACATCAGTCATACTATTTTTCACGGCCTTATAATAATTATAAAATAATTATTACCATTTACCATAATTTTTGAAATATCAGAATCATTATTAAATGATTTAAATATCAAATAATTCTATTATCATTAATATTTAATTAATATTAAGCTATTAATGAAACCATTGCCAAAATATTAAAGTTATTTATAATAACTCAAAATATTTCTTAACGTATTTATATTACCCTTAAATGATTTTTAAAACATTTAAAATCATCATTAAATAATTACCATTAATATTTAAATATTAATTTATCATTATCCAAATATTAAAAGTTATTAACTACAACTTAAAATATTTTTAATTCACTTATATCCTTTTTAAATGATTTTTAAATAAATAAAACCATTTTTAAACTATTTATTTAATATAATTATTAAATAAATTTAATATCATTAATATATCATTAATATTAAATTATTAATGAAATTATCCTTTAAATATTAAAAGTTATAGTTTATAACTTAAAATATCTTTAAATACTTTATTTTCATTTAAAATGATTATTATAATATTAAAATCATTTTTAAACTAAATTATTTAATATAATTATTAAATAACTTTAATATCATTAATAATAATTAATTAATGAAATTTACCTTTAAATATTAAAAGTTATATTTTATAACTTAAAATATTTTTAAATACCTTATTCTTATTTAAAATGATTTTTAATTTAATAAAATCATTTTTAATTCATTTATTTAATAAATAACTTAATTATCATTAATATTAATTTATTAATGAAAATTATCACATAATATTAAAAGTTATCAAAAATAACTTAAATTATTTTCTTATACCATAATATAATTTTAAATGATTTTTTCAAATATTAAATTCATTTTTAAATAATTTATTTAATATTATAATTAAATAAATTAAATACTTTTAATATTCCAAAAATATTAAATATATATGAAATATATTTAAAATAATTAAAAACTAATTTTCAGAATTTAAAATAATTTTTAATAATTTATTTTGTATTTTTAATAATTAAAAACTATTTTTTTCTATTTATTTATTAATTTCTGAAAATTAAAATACTATTTGTCGCTAAAGACCACCTATAGCGACAGAACCGTCGCTATAGGTGTTCTTGGTGTTCTTCAAGCAAACCCAGAACATTCATGCCAGTTTTCGAGTTGCTTAGTTTGACCAATCATAATTTAGTGTGTGTTGTGTTTCTGGGTCTGTTGTTTCTCAGATCATGTATTACAAATACAAGACTACACGATCCAACAATAAACATCATCAAAACATGCATAACCAACGAGATCTAGGCCCATGAACAAGCTGTCAGAGCTGTTCTTCATTTCTGGGTTACCCAGAAATGAAGAACAGTTCTACTGTTCACTTTGGGGCTCCAATAACTTCTGATTTATGTGATGTTTTTGTGTTTTAAAAGTTGAAGTATCTAGCCAACATGTACTAATACAGATCCATTACATAAAACAAGTCTAACATCATCACAATAAGTAGATTCATGCCGGTCAAAGCATGTCAGAAACCATGTTCATAGGTTTTCTGGGTTGCCCAGAAAACCGGATCTGTGATCAAGTTACCTAGTTTGACCAGCCACTAAATCCAGTTTATTAGACATATAAAGGTACTGAAAGCATGGTTCGAAAGCTAATATAACATACTACAACTTAGTGACAATAACCATAACTAAACATCAAACCACTGTCAGATTCGTGATCATAAAAATCATGTCAGACCTTTCTGGGCTCGTTCTGGGTTACCCAGAACATGGCCAGTCATGGTTGGTCAACGGTATTTGACCATCCATATCTTGCAACCAACAACCGATCTGACTCTGATTTTAGTTGCAGAGCAAAGATCTCACAACATACTACAAGACCAAACATTAAAACAACAAAAACATAAAACATAGAAAGATCTACATGACCTGACATTTGGTTGTCAGATATGAAAAACAAAATTTCCTGATTTTTAAAAATCGTTGATTTGAGCATTTAGATGTTATGGATCTATGTAATACCAACCCAGATCATCATAATAACTTATAAACAACATGTTCTAACACTTAATCATAACATCTAACACCGAAAATTTTGGACAGAAATTAAAGCTAGGTTTTATACCTTTTCTTTGAAATTTTCTGATCTTTGGCTTCTGATTTGATTATGAATTTCGTGGGGCTGGTATTTGAGACTGATCTAGTTTAATATTTCGGATATATGGGGCTTGAGAGAAAATTGTTGAGTGTTGCACAAAATGTAAGTTAATAAATGGCTTTCTCTCTCCTTGATCTATTTATATATATGTTAGATTCATGTATGGCTGAGTATGGTGACTTGTTGCTGGCATTTTTGTGTCACATGGAGTGGTTGGAGTTGGTTAACAACTCAACCTATTGTCAAAACCTACATCTTAGGCTCTTTAATGCACAAAAGGACAAAATGGTCCTTTGGCTAGCAATTTTAAGGGCAATTTTGTCATCATGCAAACCCTTAGGGTTTAACCCTAAGGTTTTCCAACATTAGCTTTTCTAGAATTACATTTTAGGGTTTACACAAAATAAAAATAAAATGAAATAAAAATTTTAGTTTCTAAAATTTTAAAAAAATTAAGATTTGTTAACTAGATTAGGTTAATACTTATATTATATATGAACATTAGGGTTTAGTGCTCCTAATCATAATTACCCTTGCCAATTTGGAAATTAGTGTTTACAATTCCAACAATTAGGGTTACAAAATATAATTAGAGTTTTATAATTATTAATTAGGATTTCTAGATTATAATTAGGGTTTACCTAATTAATCAAATCACTATATAATACACATCATAAAACATATGACATCGTCATATAACAGTCTTACACTCATAATTTATTTTTTTCAAATTAGGGTTTCCCACAGAAAACTAGGGTTTAATCCAATTAACATTAGGGTTTTGAATTTAAACACCATAATTGACCAATCATCATTAACACGTTCATACAGTACATATTTATAGCACTGAAAAATCATAATATAATTAATATTATATTATTATTCTTATACCTTGATAATAATCCAAAATTAGGGTTTGGATTCCATATCTGATTTATCCTTTCTATTTAACCTTAATAATTAAGGTAAAATAATTAACTTAATAATCTGTACTAAAATTCATATAATAAATAATTATTATAATTATTCTAAAAATCACTTCATATATTATTTAAATAATATATGATTATATATTCATGGAAAATAATTGATAAAAACATTTCCAATATGGAATTAATTATTATAAAAATATAATTGATAATAATCAATGATTTAAAATAAATTTACTTGTAAATATTCATGTAATAAATATATTTTTATTTACCGCATAAATACATATAAATAATATCTTGTACAAATCCTCATCCTTAATATAAAAAAAAAATTTATACTCAAAATTTCTTATTTATTTATATAGAAAATATCGGGTTGTCACAAGTTAAGCCGATGACTCAAAATCAAGCGCTTGTTGGGAGGCATCCCCATCTTAGTATCAAACAAATTGCTTTTGTTTTTATTAACTTCAGTCTTATTTTGGTTGTCATTAGTTACTGTCTATAGTTCTTAGTATAACATGTAGTCTGTATAGTATAACCTGTAGTTGTATAGTGCATATATATTAGTATGTGTTTAAGGGCTTTCAGTGGTTAGAACTTGTGAATATAGTGCTTGCTGTCTTTTTTGTTGTGTTGATTGCTGATACAAGGATTGGCTTATGCAGGAATTTGGTCCTCAGATTCAAAATTTCAGAAGTCACGCTGCAGCGCCAATTTTCATGTTGCAGCCTCAAGTTTTACAATGCAGCGTCGGGCAAAGGGGGACATACTCCAAACTCGCTCCCCGGTGCCAAATAACAAGCAACTCTTTGCATCGCAGCGCCATCTCAAAGGGGAGACACATTGCAAACTTGCGCCCCGATGCCATATAACAAGCAACACTCCGCGCTACAGCGCCAATACCATTGGCCAAATGGTAGGCAAGCCCCCAGAAGAGCAACGGGGGTATATGAGGTTGACTTGTACACATCATTAGTAGCTCAGGTTGTAGTGCTAACAAAATGTCTAGACACCATGGGAGTATCAGCAGTGCAGAATGTGCAGAGTGTCGCAGTCCAGTGTGAATTGTGTCAAGGGAGCCACCCTATTGATCAGTGTGCAATAATCCCTGAGTCAATTCAATTTCTTTCCAACTATAGTCGGTAACAAAATGCTAATCTCCCCACTCATTACCACCCGGGCTTGAGAAATCATACCAACTTCTCATGGGGAAACAACAACAACAACAACACCAATCAAGCACAACCTACACCCACTAGACCGAATTTTTGTAAACCTCCGAGTTTTTTTTTCTTCTGAGAATCAGTACAATCCACAGCCACAGAGCTCTCAAAATTAGTTCCACCATCCACTACCTCAACAGAAGAGAAAGCCTAGTTTGGAAGATCCCATGTCGCGGTATAATACCCAGAATGAAACAAGGAGTAACAATCAAGAGGCGTCCATTCGTAATCTTGAAGTCCAAATGGGACAATTGGAAACTGCTTTAAACAGTCGTCTACAAAGCACATTGCCTAGTGACACTGATGTCAACCCGAAATGGGAAGGCAAAGAACAATGCAAAGCAGTGACACTCAGAAGTGGGAGAACTACTAATGAACAAGGTGGAGAGAGTTGTCCGATAGAAGAAAAAGTTACTAAAAAGGAACCTGAAGTGGAGAAGAACCATGAGAAATTTGGGGGTGAGGAAAATACTCAAATTAGCCCTACAACACCAACCCCTCCAATGAGTAATGTCAATCCTCCTCTCCCCCAGTTGCCTTTCCCCCAGTGTCTGCAGAAATAAATGCTAGACAAGCACTTTTCTAAATTCCTAGAGGTTTTCAAGAGGCTTCACATAAACATCCCATTTACGGAGGCATTAGAGGGAATACCAAGTTATGTCATGTTTATAAATGACATATTATCTATGTAGTGGAAAATGGAAGATTATGAAATAGTGGCACTGACAGAGGAATGCAGTGCCATTCTACAAAACAAGCTTCCGCCTAAGCTAAAAGATCCAGGAAGCTTCACAATTCCTTGCACTATCGGGGACCAATTCATTGGCAAGGCTTTGTGTGATCTAGGGGCTAGCATCAACATGATGCCTCTGTCTATATATAAGAAGCTGAGGCTAAATGAAGCCAAGCCTACAAGTGTCACTTTATAATTGACTGATAGATCTCTTACGTACCCGAAAGGAATAGTAGAGGATGTGCTTGTAAAGGTTGACAAGTTCATTTTCCTAGCTGACTTTATTATCCTAGATTTAGAAGAAGACATAAAAGTCCCTATAATATTAGGAAGGCCATTCTTGGCGACGGGGAGGACCCTAATTGATGTACAAAAAGGGGAGTTAACAATGAGGGTTTAGGATCAAGAAGTAAGGTTCAAAGTCTTCATATCGATGAAATATCCTAATACTCCTGAGGTCTTCTTCATGATTAATGTGATTGATAATTTGGTTAGGGAGGTGTTCTCAGAAACCTGCATTACGGACCCTTTAGAAGCCACATTGATAGGGGCAAGTACTACGGAAGAGCCCACACATGTGGAATGTGCCAAGTGGGTAGATGAACCCCAAAGATCCAAACAATTCCAACGATAGTTTGAGTCTTAAAATGATGATGAGGCGTCAACTTCCGAGGATCAATCGTCGATCATAGAATCTCCTATCCTAGAATTAAAGCCTTTGCCAAATCATCTGTGGTATGCTTACGTAGGGGACTCATTCACTTTACCTATGATAATTTCCACTTCTTTAACTAAGAGCCAGGAAGAAAAATTGTTTCTAGTGCTAAAGCAATATAAAACGCCCCTGGGGTGGTCAATTTCTGATATTAAAGGGATTAGTCCAACACTATGCATGCATCAAATCTTATTGGAAGAAGGGTATAAGCCGTCCATTGAGCATCAGCGGCGGTTAAACCCCATCATGAATGAGGTGGTTCGGAAGGAGATTATAAAATTACTGGATGTAGGCATCATCTACCCCATTTCCGATAGTCCTTGGGCCAGTCCTATCTAGTGCGTGCCAAAGAAGGGCGGAATGACTGTAGTGCCCAATGAAAACAACGAGCTGATTCCAACTAGAACGGTGACTGGATGGAGGGTGTGTATGGATTAAAGGAAATTGAATAAATCCACCTGTAAGGATCACTTTCCTCTTCTATTTATTAATCAGATGCTCGATAGACTTGCTCATCATGAATTTTATTATCTGTTGGATGGTTTCTCTAGGTATAATCAAATATCAATTGCTCCCAAAGATCAGGAGAAAACTACATTCACGTGCCCATATGGGATATTTGTATTTTGAAAAATGTCTTTCGTGTTGTGCAATGCTCCTGCTACATTTCAGCGATGTATGATGTGTATTTTCTCCAACATGGTTGAAAAGACCCTCGATGTATTTATGGATGACTTTTCAGTTTTTGGGAGCTCATTTGATAATTTCATGAGAAATTTGACTGTTGTTCTCCACAGATGTGTTGAGACTAACCTAGTATTGAATTGGTAAAAGTGGCACTTCATGGTTGAGGAGGGCATTATTCTAGGCCATCGGGTTTCTGTTGGTGGCATTGAGGTTGACAAGGCAAAAATTGATGTCATTAATAACCTTCCATCGCCGACATCAGTAAAAGGGATAAGGAGTTTCCTTGGCACGTTGGGATTTACAGGAGTTTTATCCAGAACTTCTCACGGATAACTAAACCGTTGTGTACGCTATTGGAAGGACATGCCTTTTCAATTTGATGAAGCCTGCTTGAGTGCGCTTGATTTATTAAAGGAAATACTTTTCTCGGCTCCAATTATGATAGCCCCTGACTGGACCTTCCCTTTTGAGCTAATGTGTGACGCAAGTGATTTTTCTATAGGGGCGTTTCTAGGGCAAAGAAGGGATAAGGTATTCAACATAATATACTATGCCAGCAAAACTTTAACTAATGCTCAGCTGAATTATACTACCACTGAGAAGGAACTACTAGCAGTAGCCTATGCATTTTATAAGTTCCATTCCTACCTCATCAGGATGAAGGTGATAGTCTACACTGATCACTCGACAATTAAATACTTGATTAAAAAGAAAGATGCAAAGCCGAGATTGATAAGATGGGTCCTGCTTCTCCAAGAGTTCAATCTAGAGATCCGAGATAAGAAGGGGATAAAAAATTAGTTAGCGGATCACTTATCAAGGATGGAAAACACCCCGCATTCGGGAGATGCTTAAAAAGCCATCAATGATTTCTTCCCGGATGAACAACTTTTTGTCGTCCAAAGCAAAGCCCCGTGGTATGCAGACTTTGGAAATTTTGTCGCAGGCCAAGTACTTCCTCCAAACCTGAGCTATCAATAGAGGAAGAAATTCCTAAAAGATGCTAAGCAATATTTGTGGGATGAGCTCTTCTTGCTCAAGTAGTGTTCTGATCAAATTCTGCGGAGATGCTTGCCGGATAAGGAAATTGAAGGCGTGCTACATCACTGCTATTCTTCAAATTATGGAGATCATTTTGGGTGTCAAAGAACTAAAGCTAAAGTGCTTCAGTCTGGATTTTACTGGCCCACTCTATTCAAAGATGCACACACATATGTTTCGTACTGCAATAGATGCCAAATGGTGGGAACCATTTTGAGAAGACATGAATTGCCCTTGCAGAATATCCTCGAAGTTGAATTATTTAATGTCTAGAGTATTGACTTCATGGGTCCATTTCCGTCCTCCTACAACAATCTCTATATTCTTGTGGCGGTGGATTATGTCTCCAAGTGGGTTGAAGCAGTTGCCTTACCGACTAATGATGCGAATGTAGTGCTCAATTTCCTCAAGAAAAACATTTTCACTCGTTTTGGCACTCATTATGCAGGGTCGCATTTTTGTAACAAATACTGTAACGACCGAGAAATTCGGATTTTATTGTAAACTGATTTTATTAAATTAAATAATAATAAAATCATATTCTATGTGATATCAAGATGGATGTCATTTTATAACCTATTGATGTTGGAATGTCGTAGTATTTTAGCTACGTGAAGGAATTAAAGTGTTTGAATTTCTAAGACGAAAATAAAAGTTTCCGAGAAATTTTTCGAAAAACACTATTCATTGGTATTTAGTTCGGGAATTATTTTTGAACTTCCGAGAAATACGTAATAATAGAATATTAAGGTAAGACAGATTATGTAATCATAATCTAGTAATGGAAAACGTAATATTTCGCTTGCAGACTTAATTTGAGAATATTAAGGAAAGCGAAGTATTCGTAAGAAATCGTTAAGGGTATGATACTTATGTATTGTACAAGGGAATGAAAACGAGTATAATACGAAATATTATACAAGTTTGTAAGAAGAATGGAATATCGTATATAATGAAGTTGTATACGAATTATAATACGAAAATAATACATATAAATATGTATATGTATTAAGTAATGGTAATGGACTTCGAAGATTGTTTAACAATTGGTACAAACCCAAGTAAATTAAATGTTAAGGCCCTATGTTAAATAATAAACAAGTTAATGTTTATTAATGCAAGCACAAAAGATAGGATAATCTAAGCCCAAATTAAAGTCCAATGAATTGTTGTGACCCATGGGGCAAACCATATTAATATGGTTAATGTGTAATGACCAAGATAAGTGGTGACCAAGTTAGTGTGGTAACCAAGATTAATAAGTTGTGACCAAGTTATGTAATGACCGAGTTAAAAGAGTAATGATCAAGCAAATGATAATTTTTGTGCCTTGCAAGTAATGAATAGTAAGGAGGTGCAAAAGGAGGTGGGATGATTGAATTGACTAAATTGCCCTAACCTTAGGAATTCTATAAATAGTGAAGGTTGGCAAGCCATTTGTTAGTTGTTCAAATAATCCAAACATCTCAAAGTGCTTAATTAGTAGAGAGTTTAAGTTACAAATAAGTCACTTCCATAAACAAGAAGAAGAAGAAGACTACTTACAAAGACTTTTAAAGTAAGACATCTTCTCTAATTTATCTTCTAACTCTATTCATGATAGGTTGATAAGAAATGATGGATTAAGGAACATGAATGTTAAGAAGTAAGAAGAATGTGTAAGTAATGAACTTAAGCCACATAAGTTGGTAATAAGTCATTTAAGCTAGCATAAGTTATAAACTTATGTGAAAGTATTATGAACTTGCAATGAGTTTATTAATTGAAGTAAGGAATTTGTATGTATATGAATCATATATACATGAATGAAACTATATGTGAAACCATGTATGCATGGTGATTAAAAGACTATAACTTTCATAAGTTATGATCAATGAAGCTATAAGTAGTTTATAATTGAATAAGTTATAAGCTCATGAATGAATAAAATCAAAATCCAATAATGAAATTAAGTTGTTGTATTAGGTATATGGGTTAGTTCATAGAATGAAATGAATGCAAGTGAAGTAATGAACAAATCCTAAGTAATGAAGATTTGCCGGAAATCGAACGATTAGATGATAATCGTCGAATTCGTGAAATTCCCGGATTAGAAGTCAAATTTTGAGTTTGAACTCGGAAATGCTATTTTCCAATGGAGACAAGTCATGCTCGTCATTCTTGAGTCGCGGACTCAAAAATGACCGAATTCCGACTTAGAACGAAGAAACGAGCATTGAACGTTCACGAACGTTTATCGTTTACATTAAAAATGAACCCATAGGTGAATTTTAGCAAACGAAGTCAAATAGATAAAATTTTTGCTTGAACATGTAAATTACGTAATTTGTGAACTTTAGGCTTTTGAACGAGACAATTCGACTTGTAACGAAGAAGTTATGCTTCCGGGAAGTTCACAAAATTTAAAGTTTGAAATTTTTTTCTGGTGCACAGAGTTGGCGCCGCAGAGCCAACCCTAGGCCAATTGTGTGGTGTCGCAGTGCCATAACAGTATCTTAGCATACTGGAAACTCGTGCCGCAGCGCGAAGCATAGTACAAAGATGGCGCCACAGCGCCATGAACTAACCATGACATACTGGAAAGTGGCGCCGTAGCGCGGCCCACTGAGTAAGGACTCGCGCCGCAGCGCAAAGTCCGGGACCTCTCCACTGTTAACTCGCACTTCAGCGCGAGGTATAGTTATATAACTGGCGCCATAGTGCCAGTCTTAGAACAATGATAGTGAAGGATGTTTATAAGTATAAAGAAGGAATGGTAATGGATTTTAAAGTAAACATACTTTAAGGAACATGAAGTAACATTGTTTAAACTTTGTTAAACCTTAAGGATGTTATGTAAAGGTTGAGATAACCTAGTCGAATATTGAATGCAAGTATAATGATAAACCAGAACGAATAGTAAATGAATCTAATACACAATTAGATTGAGATGAAGGGTAAGATAGTCATATACATACTTGGTTATATATGACCTAATGTGAAGCTTATGTGATCATGTATTGTAGAGACTTGAAAGACTTGAACATAAAGTATTTATACCATAGCAAACACCAAAGGCAAGTATTCTAACTCTTTTCTCAGTTCAATCTGAACAAGTTTTTGAAGTTCGTGTATTCTTACGCTATGAACTAAAGTATGATGAAGTTAAAGCTAATCTTTTGCCTAGACTTGATATATTGAGTGGATTATTGATAATCTATTCATCTGTTATCAAATGTTATTATCTTTTGTCAACTACTTGATATGGTTTTAAAAAGAAGACTTGAATGTTAAACAAATGTTTTTGTCGGTTAAACGACAGGCACGCGGGGTTGCCACCAATTAAACGTACATACGTTTAATGAATGTAGTGTTGATCAACATAGAGTACAATAGGCTGATCACCTAGAAGTGCTCGTAAGTAATATCGGGCTTACGGACTTAGCTCCGGGTTTTCCTTTTTTATAAAGAATGAAATGCTCAAGGTCTTTGACCGGGGTGAATGTTTTACTGAATACTGATATTATTGTAAAACATTTTGAAAGAAAGATGAAGTGCTATTTTGAATCATCAATAATACTTCATAACTATTGTTCAGTTATTGAAGATATACGATTCGTATGTGTCAAACATGTTGTTTATTGAAATTGTCATACTTACTGAGCTAGTTATGCTCACTCTTGCTTGAACCATATGAATGCAGCTAAGATTGAACGTCCCGAAGATCGAATAAGGATAAAGGAAAAGCTAAGGCAAATCGTTAAGCTGTCTATGTAATAGTATATGTTAATGTTGTAATGTTATTGATATTATGACAAAGAACCTTTGTAATGGGTTAGAACTTGGGACAATGTAACTATTATTTTGATAATATAGAAGAGATGTTCGTTCTTTTGAGGCTTTTCAATTGAATGAATGTATAAATGTTAGTGCAGTATTGTAATGCCCCGAAATCCGGTCTATCTTCACACCCGAATTCCGTACGTCACAAGTATATCATTCATCTAACATATCATTATATACTAAAATATAAAAACATACATTCTAAATTCCCAGGTTCTAAAACCTTATAACCTTTCTCATTACAAATAATGATAATTACATTATTTCTTTCATCTTACAAGTGTGACTTTTATTCCGCCACCAAGGATATATAATCGTTCATTAAACTAGTCTATAGTTTAATTTCCATCTTTCTACATTACAAGTCTTCACTTGATCTTCTCACTCATTCACATTCTGAATGGCATTTCATCTGGATACCGTCAGATTGATCTATACGGGATCCTTAAGTTCTTCTAACATCGTTCAGTGAAAATGTTTTTCATTTAAAGCAAGTGTGAGCATTCGATTGCTCAGCAAGTCTTAGCAGTTGAATATACAACTTCAATAGTTTAACATTCCTTTGGAACTTCGATAACCGAACAAAGGTTATGAAGCATCTTGAACAATAGGAATAATCTCGATTCCCATCATTTTAAAACATTAGTCACATTTATTTTGAAATATTTTCATTCTCTACTCTCTCTCATACACATTCCGTCTGGCCAGAATTAATAGCCCAGACTTAACAATAACGGTTCATGTATAAATAGAACATACTCATATTGAACAGTTCAATCACCGAACAGTTCATAACATAGAAACACCGAAGTGTTCACATTGTGGTACAAAGCCTCATGCATTCTACCACCTTGTACAAATATCACACATTTGCACATAAACAGAACTTCTCAAGTTCAACATCTGAGAAGTTTTAGAAACTAGCATTCATTTAAAATATGAATGAAGTTAGGAAACTTGCCTTACGCACAGCTACAGCTTACACTGAACTGCTCATTCCAATCCCTATAACACATAAGGAAATAACACATACACCAATTAGTCATATACCTGACTGGCGCATTGGTTTACTTAACTTTACTTATTAGGGTTCGCGTTCTTACAAACGAAGTTTATGCGAACAACTTCCTTTACCGGTTAACGGGTTCATGACATACGGAGATGTCTTAGTCAAAACATTCATCATCTTTGATGATTCACATTCTTATCTTCTTCTTATAACTCTTCTAGGACTCAGTACACATCGCTTCTCTGCTAGTAGTCCATATGTTACTCTGAGTGGTTTCCCACAAATAACCAACAAACAAGTTCCCGTCTCATCTACACTGCCATCACAGTGAGTTAGATCGGTTGCCAGTTTCGTATATACCTCCGCTCTCTGAAGGAATTTTTTAGCCCAGCTCCCATATGTTAACCATCAAAGTTTACGATTGTACTACAACCTACACTCATCTTAACTTATCTGAACTTTTAAATTATAATGTTCGTTAAGTTAATTTCTTATTCCTTATGGCTTTTTGGCAAGTAATTGCCATAACTCAGGACTCATTCTTTATCGTCCAAGTCATACAGTCTTTTGTATATTCAAGACGATCATTCAATATTCATTCTACGCATTTATGGTGTTAAGAAGTTCACTTTACGTTATTCTTATCTTATAACGCTCGGTTCATTCGACTCGAAATGTCATCCAAGTTATAAACACTAACTCGGCTTCTTTTACGTTATACGTACTTATCATTAATTAAGCATCTTCACCCTTCACAGGTTTAATCATTGGACTTCATTATCCTACGGTCAAACCATACACGGAGTGTAGGTTTTACCCGTTTAATATTCGCGTACACTCAACCTTCACGTCGACTAAAGTATTTAACGCTTACATCTCATTCTAACATTCTCATCCGACTTACGTTTGGCTTTCATTAATCAAACTACCATTTCCTACGACTTTCTTGATAACTCTTATCTTATTTACTACTTTTGTCAACGCCTAAGTCATACAACCAGGGTATACTTAGAACGTTCGTCCAACGCGAATACGATTTACGAGAATCGTTTACGTATTAAACGTTCACGTTACTTGTCTCTTAATATCTCATTCAACTTTTACTCAAGGCTTTAATCATTTTTCGATCGTTATCCATTCCATGAACCCCTTGTTCATTATTCTTTCTTAATGTCAAAGCCATACAGATCATTGTATGCTAAGACCGATCGTTCATCGCAACAACGTTGCGCTTACAGCGTCTATACACTTTACATTCACCTCGCATTATTATGACATAACATCGAAATGTTATTCATTACTTTCGTCACTCAACATCTAAGGAATCACAATCATAGCAATCCCTCACGATCGTTTATCGCAACTACAGTCCCCGGATATCAGTTCCGTAATCCGTAATTACATTCTTTTAATCTTGTTTAATCTTTCCGTTCAACCATCATTGAAGATTTAATACACTTGATTAAGTGTTACATTAGTTGAACTATATGTTCATACTTTTTTTTTCCTTGCACATCCCCCAGAAATTGAGCAGTTAAAATCTCATTTCTGGGCATCGCTCTGCACCGGTGCCGTGGCGCCACTCTCAGCACTAAGACTCACGCTGTGGCGCGAGTTAGTAGTACGTAACCCTCCAGTTTGGTGCTATAGTGCCACCTTACAAGACATGGCTGGCGCCACGACGCCAAGACCTTCTTCCCGAATTTTTTTTCTAAGTCTTTGGTCGTTCTGAGATGTGAACTTCGAAATCTCATAACTTCTTCGTTATAAATCGGAACGAGATCGTTCGAAAGCCATTTTCTTCGTTATCTAACGTACTTCGATTACCCCAAGATAGAAATTCATTCTTAATATGATAATGTGCCTTTCAATTGGCTTAATCTTCATTCTTCGTTCGTTTTACGTTTTTAGCGCTCTTCGTTCGTTCGTTCGTAATTCGGTCATCTGAATTCGAAACTAGTTTGTTCTTGAGTCCATAAGTCATGTTTTCTATGTTTTCTTACATTCTTATAAAACCCTACACATTCGGGTTCATTTACTAATTTTCAAATTCTTGTTCTTCTTTTACGAAATTTTGCCATAACTTTGATATAGCTCAATTTTAATCCGTTCTTCATAACGTTTCTAACGTTCCTAACCAAGAAATATGCAAGTAACTTATACGCGATGGTTTTAAATTTGTCCATCAATAACATTATTCGCGTTCTTCGCGTGTTCTTCGTGTTCTTCGCTCGTTCATCATTTTTAATCGATACTTTGGATTACGATTTTATTTTTCTTGGAATTTGATGTTATAGAACATCATTCCTTACTTATTTGACCTACTCATTCATAAGATTCATTCAGATCGCTCAAAATCCTTACGAATCTTATACTTCCTTAAGAAATTTAGTAAATAAACTTCTAATTTCTTATTTCTTCATTTCTCATGATTTCAACCATATGAAATCATTCTTAACATCTTTTACTCCTTATTCTCTTTAAGCTATGTTTTTGAACATAAAAACTTAAAGAAAATTTATAGAAGACTTGGTTTCGGATTACCTTCCTTCTTTAATTTCATTCCGTCAGACAAAGTTTGCTCACGAGCAATTTTTCCTCTTCCTTTTCCTTTTCTCCTTCATCCGAAATCTCTCTCTCTCTCTCTCTCTCTCAAATGTTAGACAACTTTCAAAATTCCAAACAAATGAAATCTAAGCTTCCTTTTATAGATAATAAGGCTAGGGGCATTTTAGTCATTTCACACTCCCTATAACCTCCTTACTATTCAAGACTTAAGGACTAAGTTAACTTAGACCTCAAGTTTGCTTAGCCCTTAAGTTTCGTAGTTCCGTCTTTCGGATTTTCGTTTGACAGTTTTAAAAACTGCGATTCTCGGAATCCAAATATTTTGGATATTTTCGTCTTTCCTTTACCGATTAAATATTAGGTATTCTTCGTATTTCTGAAAAACTGAAAAACACTTTTTGGTGTCAAGCGTTTTCCTTCACGTTTTCCCCTAACGTAGCTAAACGAATGAAAAGTACATAACAATACTTTTCGTCATTTTTATTTTATCCGATTTCTGCACGTTTTTCGAGAAAAACTTTTATCGGCTTAATTAACATTTCACGATATATTATCGTCAAATCTTTTGACGGAATGTCATTTCAACATACCGAACTCTCGAAAAGGCTAAGGTTATTCAAACACTAACCCTTAGGGTTTCGTCGGGTGAATAGTGCCTAATTTCGTCATTTTACTCAGAAATATTTTTGTTCCCGAATTTTTTTATTTTCGTCTTGAAAATTCCTACTCGTTCAGTCTAGCTCGTTGCCAGAATGCTCCCGATTAATAATCATTCTAGGTTATAGAACTGATTAATAAACACATAACACATAATAGTATTAATAAAAATTTATTTTATTAATAACTAATTCTTTAACTCTTAAATTCTGGAAAATCCGATTTTTCGGGTTGTCACAATGTATAGCACCATCTGTCGGGTTGGAAGATACTCGGATTTGGTGGCGCTATAGGTTGGTATCAAAGCCTAGGTTATAAAACTTAAGGGGGGATTAGAACCTTAAGTTATAACCTTAATAAAGAAGTAAAAGATGAAAGATAACCTTATAAAAATGCATTATCTTATGTTATGTGTTTTTTTTATTTTACTAACGTGTACTAATCAAACTATATTGTTTTATTGTAGATGTCAGGAGAAAATGATATGTATAGAGATATACATGTAGTGTGTGAGGATTACGGTTAATCAAGTAGAGATACTATCCAATCCCGTAGCAGTAGAACCAGAGGTGGCTGATAATCGAGTCTGGAGACTCGGACGACTTAGACTATATGTCTATTTTCGATGGCCTGCTAGAGGAAGAGGAGGACGTGATGTCCTTTGATCAGGTTCCACCTACGGAAGAGTTGACTACTGGAGAGTCAATGAAGGAACTGTTTATGTCAGTTTTGGATAGAAACGTCCACTACTGTAAAGAAGTTAAGGAGTTGAAAGAGGAACTCCAAGCTGTCCGAGAGGATAAATTAAGTATGAAGGTATGTGGGAGGAGGAACACGATGATCGTGTTTTAGCTAAGGATAGGGTCCATGAGTTGAAACATGAAGTCTTTAAGCTCAAGTAGGAGTTAAAGACTAAACAACAGAAGATAGAGAGGATGTGCCTATATACATAGGAGTTCTCACGTGGACTTCCAGCAGCAAGTAGCTGGATATCCAATAGAAGTAGGACAGACTTGACACACTATCAGTCGGGATGTCATTGCCGGTTTGGCCAAGAAAGATTTCGAGAATGTCAGTTCGACAAATGTAATCTAGTTATAGATAGAATAGTTTAGATATGTAAATATTATGTATCTAGTAGTGACGTAAAATCTTTCTTTTGTATATCAAGGGTAGTCTTTTGTAAAT
Source organism: Panax japonicus (assembly GCA_020205505.1). Classification (NCBI taxonomy): domain Eukaryota; kingdom Viridiplantae; phylum Streptophyta; class Magnoliopsida; order Apiales; family Araliaceae; genus Panax; species Panax japonicus. The sequence continues at coordinate 66,121,608 of CM035095.1, read as the reverse complement.
CCCAATTTTTGGAAAAGCAATTGCGGGATGGTAATGTAATCAGCTAAGGCTGAGTAATGTAAACTAATGTAGTGTTATATTACAAATTATGAATCAATATAAGTCTTTTTATGGAACGTATTGAGTAATGTGTATGAGTTAATATTTCAGTACAAATAATAACAAAACAAGAAGAAGAATGTAATAATGACATGTTGTATTCTTAACAACAAAATACCGCTAAGAAGGAGACAACGAAATCAAGATACTAATGTTGAGCAACCGAATGAAGGTACGGTTAATCCAATGCAAGAGTTCATTAATATTTTAACGGATGTATTTAATAGAACTGGGGCTAATGTACCCATATATCCTGGAGTAGTACGAGCTACTACTTTTAAGAATTTCAAAAGTGTCGGTCCGCCAGAGTTCAAAGGAACTACGGACCCAATAGAAGCCCAAACTTGGGTGAAAGAAATTGAGAAAGCATTTATTATATCAAATGTTGAGGAAGGTCAAAAGGTTGCTTTCGCAACCTATATGATGAAAGGGGAGGCCAATTTCTGGTGGAAGGCGAACCAGGCTAGGGCCGGAATAAAAAACTTAACGTGGGTAAGGTTCAAGGAGATTTTCTTTGAGAACTATTTTCCCACAAGAATGCAAGGGAGGATGGAAATGAGGCTTCTTGATTTGAAATATGGGGATATGGCTGTTCCCCAGTATGCTGCCAAGTTTAATGAAACTGGCAAGATTTGCTCCACATCAAGTGGACACTGAAGTGAGAAAGGCTAGACGATTCGAGCAGGGCTTGAAACCCTGGCTCTATAGCCGAATTTCTGTGTTCCAAAGTACTTCCTTTGGAACCATATTAGAAAAGGCAATAATTCCCGAAGGTGGGAATGAGGCTTCTCAGCCAGTACCACAAGGATAAGAAAAATAAGGCAAGGATGATGGAGGAATAAAGACTGAGGGAGCCAGTGGAAGTGGCGACGGTCAAAAGAGGAAGAGTTTTAACTCTAGGAATACCGAAGTAAAGCAGCGGGATCCTAAAAGGAGGATGGAGGCCTGTAAAACCTGTGGAAAGACTCATTTAGGAGTCTATTTTAAGGGTAAGGCAGTATGTTATAATTGTGGGCAGGACGGGTGTTGGTTGATTTCACAATCAAAGCAAACGTGCAAGTATACACGGTCAACAAGTAATATAGTGATAAATTAGAGTGTCGATCCCTCAGAGAATTCTAATTGATAAATTCCAATTACTAGTACTGTACCAATTCAATTTTATTTAAACAACCTAAAAATTATAACTATTAAGAAATTATGCTAAAGCTAAGAAAACTAATTGCAAACGTACTTAAAAAATTATATTAAAAGATAGCAAAAACAAATTGACAATTATTGGAATGCAGATAAATGATAATTAAGACTCCAATTTCCCTAATTATGACTATTAAATCAACTATTCAATTATCCTAATTATTATGTCTACTGAATTGTTAACAGGAATTCTCAAATGTCAAAAGCCCTTTTCCAAGTGATCAAATGACTTCTATTTAATCCAGATTAATCTTGCTATATTCCTATGCAAAATAAGTGAATTAAACTCCTTTAATCCCAATCCCTTATGTGTTACATTCGATGAAAAGATATTTCCATTCAATTCACAAACCTAATTATTCACTGTGCAAATAACTAAGTCACATGTCATCATGCCCAGTTTTAACCCTAGAATTCCTTTCCCAATTCCTTCTAGAGTAACAAGGTAATTATTGGCCAGATAATTAATCAATAAATCCAAGACAGGATGAACAATTCACTTCAACATAAATAATTAGAATAAATTAAATAATCAATTCATAGCCATAAAAGGTTCCATTGGAATCTTAATAAAAGAAATTAGTTCATAACGGAAATAAAAATCACAAATAATTGATAAATCATCTTTAAGACGTTATGTGAATTAAAAGAATAAAGGGGAAGAAAAACTCCAAGTTGTAGCCTTCAGATCTGATCTTGCTCCTTCCTTTTTCCCCCAAAATTCTGTAGAGTTTTTTTTTTTAATTCAATAAGAATAATTCAATTTATAATTTCTTGCCCAATTCCACAAATCCTAGTCCAATTAGGCTTCTAAACACACCAAATTCGAAGTCAACTGTTAGTCAACACCAGCTCTTAACAGCTCCACACGCGCGCGCCTCTTCCTGAGTTGACCGAGGACTAGCGCCCCGGCACTGTTTTTAAACTTAGAAATAGCGCCCCGGAAATATCGTGTAGAAACTACCACTTGCCTCCTTTTTAAGCCCAATTGTTCCACATTTTTCCTAATTGCTCCCAATCAACGCACACTCCTGCCACAACACACTAAAACGAGTAAAATAATACTAAAACGATTCGAACACATAACAAATTAAGGTTAAATGTAATTAATTAATGGGTATATTACCCAATCATCAAATACCGCCAAACTTAAATTGTTGCATGTCCTCAGGCAACAAAACACAACACAATTAACCAAACATCATGCAAATGCAATCTAGCTACATGACGATAATCCCAACAATTCAATAGTTGACGAATATTCAGGCCTCAGAAAAATTACAAAAATGTGCTAATACCTCATGTTACAACTGATCAACAATATCCCAACACTAATTCAATCCAAATCTGTTATTACTGATATTGTGAGTGTTTGTTCAACAACCATGATAACCAATGTCAAGCAAAAATCTGAAAGATAATAAAGTTCTTAATAAGCGTCATACAGTTCAACTTAAGAACACATTAAATAAACTCAATTCAACTGAAATTAGACAATCACCAAAATTCAGAATCCAACATGGAATACTTATGCTTATTTTTGTTAAACGGGGGCATTTTACTCTTTTCCCGTTATTTTTTATTTTTATGTTTTTTTTTGTTTTTTTTAAAAAAAAACATGACTATGCAATGTCTCATTCCATTAGGCTAACAGTGTCACCCCTTAGCGAGCTTTCGACCAACGACTCCCAGACCATATAAGACCTTAGGGCGCTAGGTTTTAAGATACCCCTTCGGGCGTATTTGCTCAAGTCACAAAGGCCCCAAAACAAAACTAGCCACTGTATATATATATATTTTCGAAGCTTATATATCCCAAAATTCTTTCCAAACTTAAGTTCAAGTATAAATTCAATCTTCACTAGCTACTTAACTTGTTCCTCTATTTCACTAGCATTCAACCTTTAAAACTCTATTATCTAACCATTTAAACTATCATAGCTAACATGGTCGTTTTTCAAAGTGCCTTCCTATAACATCAGTGTCAAACAAACAGATATTCAATTCATGTCAAGAAAATCATATCACTGACTCAACAATCCTTACTAGACTTGTTCATGCAATTTTACTTTCATCATTGGCCCCAAATATACGCACTATCAAAAACTGGAATTAACATGCAGTCCTAAATGCTCAAAAATAAACAAACTAATACTTAGAAATAAAAATTAACTACCCCCAAACGAATCTAGAGAAATGTCCTCATGCGATAAATAAAGCAAAACAACACAAAGGACTTCCCTGACGAGTTTATTCCTCTGGTGGAGCATCATCGTCCTCGCTCATCTCTTGATCAGAAGGGGGAAATACTGGCAGAACAGGAGCAATTGGGAAGTGGCTAAGTTGAACGCCCGGATGAGATTGGACGATCAGGATATTCTGTGCGGCAAATTGGTCCACTAAAAACTTGAAAATCACATCTTGATGTTCTGATAAGCGCACATTCTGAGATTCCATATTGTAAAACCAGCCGTCTATCTCCCACTGGACAGCTTCGAGGACCACACCTCGATGAGCTGCAGACGAGGGACCGTAAGTAGGTGGAGCCTGTGAGGATGGTACTTGAGATTGCTTAGCTTGGGGAATTATGAAACCCAATCCCCTAGGGTGATTAGCTCCCCCAGTCCATACTTTGTACCTGCTGATTAACTTATGGTCCAGCACTGGCATAGGCTTGTGTATCATTTCGTCTGACTTCCATTTGACGCCGAACTTAGCACATAATACGCAGATGAGGGATGGATGTGGTAATCCTCCAGTGGTACTTCCTCGAGATGCGCGAAGAACGGATTGCAAAATGAGATGACCAACATCAATTTTGAATCCTTTGATAATTGAGCATAGAAGCACTGCACGCTCCTTGGTAACATGACTTACATGGGTGCATGGCATGAGTTTTGCGCATAGAAACACATACCATGCTTTCCCATATAAACTGAGGTTAGAAAGTGGGAAAGTCATGTTACCGCGTTCGTGTACTGTCCATGTGGTGCCCGACTGACACAACTCCCGAATTATCTACTCATAATCTGGCCCATCACTTACTAACCATGCATATTCATCATCAAATTCTTCTAGTGGCAGCTGATAGCATCCATTGAAGTCCTCTTCGCCAATTTCCACTATTTTGCCCCTTACAAATACTCCGTAATGATTATGTTCGGGCACGTTGGCGTAAAATTCTTTCACAACTGCAATCACTGCTGGGTCGGGTTGCTCAGTGAGTATGAACTAGTTTCTCTCGGCTATCATGACTGCCATGTCGCTATCCTTTGCCAGATCCGGGGTCAACCCACGTTCCGGAACCAATGATCGAGTAGCCATGCGGTTGTATCTTTCCTGGGCCGCAAGTCTAACAAAACGTCGGCTGTCAAATTTTGGAGGTGGAGTCGGGGCGGTTCCTGATCCTTCCCCACACTGACGTTTCGATGCCATATCGAGAATCTGCAAGTAAAAGCATGTATATATTAGGATTGAACAAATTTTTTAGTTTCAATAAACTTATGTATGACTCGACCCCCAAACTTTGAAAGATATATGGACATTGAGCACATTTGCGGGGTTGATGTTGGATCAAATAACACTGGTATAGGCACAAGTAGACCGATGGTGTTATGCACTCATCCATTTATAAAGTTGGCACATGCAACACACCTTAGGTGACATGCCTGAATCAATAAAGTCTAATCGCTCTACTCTCATTCACTATGTGTGATAGTAACCAAGAACAAGTGCTACAGTGGATTGAACTCAGTGTGGTAACACATGGGTCTGAGTGATAATGCTTGAACATAGTGATAAGTGTGCATGTGGTTAAGATCAATGGTTCAGGCATTTCATCAAACATCTAAGAGGCAACTCATCAATTACTTAAATTTTTACCAAGTTACTAGCAACTCATACCCTTTATTAATCAAAAATATCCCATTGATGCAACATCTACTTTCAAATAAGCAATTTATGGCCATGATGCAAGGTAGAACAACAAAAACGTGTATCTATAGATAAGAGACACATCTTAGTATAGAACACTTACCAAACAAATTAACACCCATGCTTGTTGCACGAAAATGAAAGTAAAACATTAATCATACCTTGGTAGATGATTGAAAGAAAGACGAAAATTGAGTCGTGTAACCAAGTGAAAGGGAGAATGAAATCGTGTATGTGATATAAGAGAAGATGCGTAATGCTTAATAGAAGGGGAGTATGTGTGACAACCCGAGAAATTAGACAATTTATGAAAATCTTAAATGATTGATTTAAGATTAAATAATAGACCTAGATAGAAAATAAGTGTATGCGTTTGATGTTATTGGGATTGAATTTTGAGGATTTCAAAATTCGGTAAAGGAAATAGGTGAATTATTCAGGATTAAGGATTTATGTGATTAAGTTCTGTGAATATGGTTATGTATGTGTACTGAATGTGGTTAAGGGTCATGGGTTGACCAGATAAATTACATCTGTGATAAACCCTAAGTATATATTAAGAACGCTAACGTTCAGTTAGAAAACCCTAACGTCTAATAAGAAACTCTAGAAATCGGTTCTGGAAACCCTAGTTTCTGTTCCGGGAATCCGAAACCCTAAATTCATGATATGAATATGGTGATTAAGATAGAAAACTCTAGCGATATGTTAAGAAACCCTAATTTCAGTATAGAGAATTTAAACCCTAATTTGGGAATCCTAATACGGAGTATTAAACCCTAAGGGTTTAAAAGTTGTGTGTAAGGAATATGAATATTATGTGATGGTTTATATTTATTTATTATATAAACAAACAAAAGAAACTAGTGTAACCCTAATTATATATTAGGAATGAAGGATTTAATAACTTAAGGGTTATGGAAAAAGAGAATTGTGGTATTTAGGATACTTACTAATTCTAAGAGATTTATTTTATATATCTCAAATGATTAATTTTATAACCTAATTATAGCAAGTCTAATTGGGTTAAGGAAATAAGTGTGCATGAGTAAGGATTTGTGTTATAATTGAGGAAATAAAAACTCTAATTAAATTATTTGGGTTGGATAAGAATTTAAGGTATTGGATTATATATATTTTATAGCCCAAGTGTTGGCCAATGAAATTAGTTAGAGGCCCAAGCAATACATTAATTGAGTAGCTCGAATATTGTTATTGATAAGCCGAATTGAAGGAAGGGCATGATGGACATCTGATATTAGTAAAAGTGTTGGACTATGATTGATTTACATGGTCGGTGGATAGAGAAGGAAAAAGGAGGAAAGATTGAGCATGTGACTAAGATTTATTTTGGTATTTTATTTGTCTAAAGTTGGTTACCAACTCTTCCACCATCTCTCCACCAACTATCCACCAACTCACACCTACTCCTCTTATGTGTCATCTTATTATTTTGCCAATACTTATAGGACATTCTTGCAAGCAAAGCTTTAGTGGTTAGTGTGGGAGAGAAAGATGCAAGAATTAGTGGGATCTAGTAATGCTACATGGCCGGTTATGGAAGGGAAGAAAAGATGAGGGTGACATGTAATAAATTGAGCCACAATTTGTAAAGATATGTACAAGAATGCTAGGTGTCAAATGCATAAAGAAGCCACCTTATTTCACCAAGATTTCAAACAATCTAAGAGATATTGGAAGATATTGGGTCAAGTGGCAAGACTAGAAATAAAAGGAAATGTCATTTATACCATTTTGTCACATTTTTTTAATAAGTTGAGTGTAGATCTTGTCATGAGTTTGGGTGTGTGAACTAACCCTAACCCTAACCTAAACCCTAAGAGTTTTTCAAAACCTAAACCCTAGATTGCTCAAAACCTAAACCCTAAGAGTTTGCAACAAATGGAAATTCTAGAAATAAAAGGAAAAGTCCAAAATGACCCTCTTGTATTTAATTAAGTTGGAGTGCAAATCTTGCATTACCTTTGGTTGTTCACCAACCCTAAAACCTAAACCTAAACCTAAACCTAAACCTAAACCTACCTTGACATGTGACTTTTATATCTAGCATGCCATCTTGCAATGTATAGATACATTGTATCAATTTAAAAGACTAGAAAGAGAGAGAAAAGCCCCATTTTATTTTGCAAAACAACCAAGTCCCATCTCTCTCTTTATTTCGAATCTTGGAGTGTGAAATTGTGAGAAACGAAGTTAGGATCGTGTAAAAACACATCAATAACAGATCATGAGGATCAGAAATCAAAATCAAGAGGATTATCACAAAAGGTATAAAATCCTAACTAGTTTATGTATTTGATTTTTGGTTATGTTGAATCATGAAGTTTATGATCTTGAACATGAGAACTATATATCTACTTGTTAAATGGTGTGTTATTCTTAGATCTAACTATTTTGAGTATTAAAAGTTTAATCAAAACAAGAAAAGCAAATCAATTTTCAAACCTTAAAGAAAAAAAAATCTAGTGGACTGCTGTCAGTAAAAGGAAATTTCCGGATTTGTTAGGGTGCTCTAAATATTCTGGACTTGTGATATGTTGTAGTACACTAAATAATCTTTCCATAGACTCCAGAACGGACTAATTCCGACTCCGGATGAAGTAGTTATGACGTTCGAAAGAAGTATGATCAAAACTGCGAAAAAATAAATTTTTTGGAGAAATCAAACATGATATGGAAATGATCTTATCTCTCTTTCTACTTTGAATTTTCGAGTATGGTCAGTTTTTGGAGCTAGATATATATGTTAGGGATAAAATCCCTTTGGAATTACTTAATTTGGTTGAATATTGAACAAGTTATGGGATTTCTCCCAAACTACACAAAGATAAGAAAACTGTTAAAAGGACAGTTTTGTAACAGCCACTTCGGGGCTAATTTCCGGGAGCTTAACATGTCCAAATATGGATTGTAATAGATGAAAACTGTAGTTCGGAAAGATACGAACCCAACAAAATTGGCGGATCATTAATCGAAGTTATAGATTTCATTCTATATAAGTTTTGGTAAAGGACTCCAAAACTGCCAAAGTGCAAAAAGTTGCTGCCAAAAATTTTCCGGGGGCTGTTTTGGATATTTATTTAATGAGAAAACTTCCAGGCTTTTGGGAAATGAAAATATATGGTATTATGTAGCTCGTGTCCAAAAATGAGCTGATTCCAAGTTAAAACGACCAAGTTATGACCATTATAATTTTTGTGATTTTCCGACGGAAATCGCAATAAACGGAGTTCTACAACTTCGATTGCCACGGAATTTAAAATGGAGCATCACATTAACATATATAAGGTTATCCCAAGAGATGGAAATGTTTGGAGTTAAGCACGAGGTAGCTAATTTCTTAAGCTACACACTAGTATTAATTTTTGAAAAATATCAAAGGAAGTTGAAATATTATGGAAAAATAATTTTTGTGCATGAAATACATGTATATATGTTTGGCCAAAGGATAGGAGAATAATACACTGATTTGGTATTTTCGTGATACAGATATAGAATACAGCTTGCCGGATTAGGTAAATTGTGATTCCAGTTTACTGGATTGAAATACAGTTTGATGAATTGAAAATATGTTAAATCCATTTTGCTGGATTGTAGTTTAGATTGCTGAATTTGGAATCCAGGTTGCTGAGATGGCAATTTAGTTGCTAGATTTAGAATCCAGGTTGTTGGACGAGTATTTAACTTACTAGGTGTTAACGAATAACTTATGAAATGAAAAAGCGAGTGTTAAATCATATAAATGTGATTCTATGACATGGTTAAGTGCTTAAGCAGAGTTTAACTGAACTTAAATTCGAGTGTTGACCGACTAGACCGTCGGGATGTTAGAATTATGTCAGTTTTAAGTCAGACTGAAATAGTCTAACTGATACTAAGTCTTATGTGAATTATAGACTGATATGGTTATGTGGTAATGTGTTTAGGTTATTCTGTGGATATAAATATAACAGTATTATAATGTGATGATATTATTCTAATTATTGGAGATCTATATTATTAATATTAGGTCTTCGGGTAAAGCGTTAAAAATTGCGCTGCGGTAATCAACGGTTCAGACAAGTTTCTTTTACTTAACTCTAATAAGAGTAGTTTCTTCAAGCTTATGGTTAATCATTGCTGATTGCCATGAAATTTGTACTCTGTACATCTTTCATGTATAAGTCAGGTATGAAAGGCTGATCACCTTCATTACCAGTTGGTTCAGAAATGTTTGTTCATGTATAATACTTGTTCAGTCAAAAATTTGTTCGTGCTAGTTCTCAATTATATTGATGAATTATAGCAAGCCCATTATTCATACTCTTCAATCATGATATATCGTTATATTATTGTATATAAACTTGCTGGGCAACTTTCATGCTCACCCTTGCTATATCATGATAAAACATTGCAGATAAGGCGAATGCGTTCGGATACAGGAAAAGGTTAAAGCCAAGTTCAGCTTGGGATATAAAGTGCGACTATTTTGTAATAGTATAGTTTGATAAATATGTTATATGTTAGATTGTTTATGAATTGTGTTTAAGTTAAGGTTACTCGATTTTGGGGAAAATTGTGTAAGTGTAATGTATAAACAATTTATGTTTATATCTTCCGCAAATAGTTATAGAAATAGTATACCGGATCCGCGGTGATTTGGGGCCCGGATTCGGGGCTACTACAGTTGGTATCAGAGCTGTGGGTTATGAAGCTTAGGTAGTAATACCTGAGACAAATAACCGCAGTGATTAGGATAAGATCTAACTCACATAGAGTTAGTTGGTCGGTAAGATTCAAAGATGAATCTCGGCGAGTGTAAAGACACAGAGTTCCCTAACTCTGATAATAAAGTTGAACAGTAATGGTGAATAGATCGAGTCTAAAAGACTGAAAGTGCAGGAATAGGAGATCGTAAAACAAAACGATCATAGTGCATGGAATTGAATCGTAATATATACGATAAGATCACCCCGTGATCTGATAAGGTTGTGACAGCCAGAAAGAATCAATCTGATGATTGAAAAGTTTACAGCAAGATGTTGTGTATCAGTTGTACTATGAAATGGTACTATGAAAACTCATAAAAGAGTTATGGATTATGGATACTGATTAAATGAAATTCGTATGGAAAAGGGGGTTAAGATTAGGTGGGGATTTCAATGAGGACTCGTGTCAGCAACTGAGTTGTATGATTCCTTGTATGGGCGGGGAATTGTACTTGGTGTAAAAACTACTTAGTTTCTGGCATTGATAATCATTGAAATGTTTGTGTCGCGCTATTTGTTATATGCAGGTTAAGAGGGTGATTCCTTTCTCATGTATATAACAAATAGATAGGTCATAGGTAGAGGATATAAGATTAAGTACGAGTTCTTAAAACTCATACTTATGTGACATACTTGACGCATAGTTATATGAAATGTTTATGAACCCCTCAGCGAATGGACGCCAAAGGTCTGTCTAGGGTAAGTTCGTAAACTCATATAATTGTGGCCAGGTTATGAACTCATAAGTGTGGTTTTATGAACTGGGTATAGTTGTGTGTGAATGGAGTGTTAAGGATTATAGGAACAGATAGATTGTTAAGCATATGATCATTAGTGGAGATTTAGGTTTTCCTAAACCCCTAGCTTTGCTAAACTTCAATTTTTGACACCAAGCTAAATACGCACTATGTGCCTTTTAAAAAAAATTTGTTTTTATTTTTCATTTATGTACCATGTGACCTGGTGCAGAGATGATAAAAAAAAATGGAGTTATCAATGCAGAATTACTTGGTGTTGGATGTGATCTAAGGATCGTCAGCCCACTACAGTATGATGTAGTATAACGAAGTCACAAAATGACGAAATCCTCAACGGACTGTTAAATACAGTGCGACATCATGACGTCATTCTCAAAAATGTTTTATTGAAAGAAATTTCCCAAACCAAATTGTTTTACTGTGGAATCAAATAAGACTGAGGTAAAATTTTTGTGCCTTTGGCAGTGATGGGAAAACAGATAAAATCAGTACTTGGCCAGTACAGGGCATATCGGGCTAATCACCCTTTGTGTCCGTAAGTAATGACGGTTTGCGGATGAATTTCCATAAAACCTTTGCGAAAATGAAAAACAAACAGTCTATACGATTCCTCAGCACTGTTTTAAAATTTTTACCCTTGTGAGTGGTGTATTGGGTAGCATGTGAAATATGTGTGGGTGTAAGGTGTAAGGTGAATTTCGGAGACGAAATTCTTAGAAGGAGGGGTGAATGTGACAACCCGAGAAATTAGACAATTTATGAAAATCTTAAATGATTGATTTAAGGTTAAATAATAGACCTAGATAAAAAATAAGTGTATGCGTTTGATGTTATTGGGATTGAATTTTGAGGATTTCAAAATTCGGTACAGGAAATAGGTGAATTATTCAGGATTAAGGATTTATGTGATTATGTTCTGTGAATATGGTTATGTATGTGTACTGAATGTGATTAAGGGTCATGGGTTGACCAGATAAATTACATCTGTGATAAACCCTAAGTATTTATTAAGAACGCTAACGTTCAGTTAGAAAACCCTAACGTCTAATAAGAAACTCTAGAAATTGGATCTGGAAACCCTAGTTTCTGTTCCGGGAATTCGGAACCCTAAATTCATGATATGAATATGGTGATTAAGTTAGAAAACTCTAGCGATATGTTCAGAAACCCTAATTTCAGTATCGAGAATTTAAACCCTAATTTGGGAATCCTAATACGGAGTATTAAACCCTAAGGGTTAAAAAGTTGTGTGTAAGTAATATGAACATAATGTGATGGTTTATATTTGTTTATTATATAAACAAACAAAAGAAACTAGTGTAACCCTAATTATATATTAGGAATGAAGGATTTAATAACTTAATGGTTATGAAAAAAGAGAATTGTGGTATTTAGGATACTTACTAATTCTAAGAGATTTATTTTATATATCTCAAATGATTAATTTTATAACCCAATTATAACAAGTCTAATTGGGTTAAGGAAATAAGTGTGCATGAGTAAGGATTTGTGTTATAATTGAGGAAATAAAAATCCTAATTAAATTATTTGGGTTGAATAAGAATTTAAGGTATTGAAATTATATATATTTTATAGCCCAAGTGTTGGCCAATGAAATTAGTTAGAGGCCCAAGCAATACATTAATTGAGTAGCTCGAATATTGTTATTGATAAGCCGAATTGAAGGAAGAGCATGATGGACATCTGATATTAGTAAAAGTGTTGCACTATGATTGATTTACTTGGTCGGTGGATAGAGAAGGAAAAAGGAGGAAAGATTGAGCATGTGACTAAGATTTATTTTGGTATTTTATTTGTCTAGAGTTGGTTACCAACTCTTCCACCAACTCTCCACCAACTATCCACCAACTCCCACCTACTCCTCTTATGTGTCATCTTATTATTTTGCCAATACTTATGGGCATTCTTGCAAGCGAAGCTTTAGTGGTTAGTGTGGGAGAGAAAGAGCAAGAATTAGTGGGATTTAGTAATGCTACATGGCCGGTTATGGAAGGGAAGAAAAGAGAGGGTGACATGTAATAATTGAGCCACAATTTGTAAAGATATGTACAAGAATGCTAGGTGTCAAATGCATAAAGAAGCTAACTTATTTCACCAAGATTTCAAACAATCTAAGAGATATTGGAAGATATTGGGTCAAGTGGCAAGACTAGAAATAAAAGGAAATGTCATTTATACCATTTTGTCACATTTTTTAATAAGTTGAGTGTAGATTTTTGTCATGATTTTGGGTGGGTGAACTAACCCTAACCCTAACCTAAACCCTAAGAGTTTTTCAAACCTTAAATCCTAGATTTCTCAAAACCTAAACCCTAAGGGTTTGCAACAAATGGAAATTCTAGAAATAAAAAGAAAAGTCCAAAATGACCCTCTTGTATTTAATTAAGTTGGAGTGCAAATCTTGGATTACCTTTGGTTGTTCACCAACCCTAAACCCTAAACCTAAACCTAAACCTAAACCTACCTTGACATGTGACTTTTATATCTAGCATGCCACCTTGCAATGTATAGATACATTGTATCAATTTAAAAGACTAGAAAGAGAGAGAAAAGCCCCATTTTATTTTGCAAAACAACCAAGTCCCATCTCTCTCTATATTTCGGATCATTGGAGTGTGAAATTGTGAGAAACCAAGTTAGGATCGTGTAAAAACACATCAATAACAGATCATGAGGATCAGAAATCAAAATCAAGAGGATTATCACAAAAGGTATAAAATCCTAACTAAGTTTATGTATTTGATTTTTGGTTATGTTGAATCATGAAGTTTATGATCTTGAACATGAGAACTATATATCTACTTGTTAAATGGTGTGTTATGCTTAGATCTAACTATTTTGAGTATTAAAAGTTTAATCAAAACAAGAAAAGCAAATCAGTTTTCAAACCTAAAAGAAAAAAAAATCTAGTGGACTTCTGTCTCTAAAAGGAAAATTTCGGATTTGTTAGAGTGCTCTAAATATTCTGAACTTGAGATATGTTGTAGTAAACTAAATAAGCTTTCCATAGACTCCGGAACGGACTAATTCCGACTCCGGATGAAGTAGTTATGACGTTCGGAAGAAGCATGATCAAAACTGCGAAAAGACAAAATTTTTGGAGAAATCAAGCATGATATGGAAATGATCTTATCTCTCATTCTACTTTGAATTTTCGAGTATGGTCAGTTTTTGGAGCTAGATATATGTGTTAGGGATAAAATCCCTTTGGAATTACTTAATTAGGTTGAATATTGAACAAGTTATGAGATTTCTCCCAAACTACACAAAGATAAGAAAACTGTTAAAAGGACAGTTTTGTAACAGCCACTTCCGGGCTAATTTCCAGGAGCTTAACATGTCCAAATATAGATTGTGATAGATGAAAACTGTAGTTCGGAAAGATACGAACCCAACAATAATTGGCGGATCATTAATCGGAGTTATAGATTTCATTCTATTTAAGTTTTGGTAAAGGACTCCAAAACTGCCAAAGTGCAAAAAGTTGCTGCCAAATATTTTCTGGGGGCTGTTTCGGACATTTATTTAATTAGAAAAATTCCAGGATTTTGGGAAATGAAAATATATGGTATTATGTAGCTCGTGTTCAAAAATGAGCTGATTCCGAGTTAATACGACCAAGTTATGACCATTACAATTTTTGTGATTTTCCGACGGAAATCGCTATAAACGGAGTTATACAACTACAATTGCCACGAAATTTAAAATGGAGCATCACGTTAACATATATAAGGTTATCCCAAGAGATGGGAATGTTTGGAGTTAAGCATGAGGTAGCTAATTTCTTATGCTACGCACTAGTATTAATTTTTGAAAAATATCAAAGGAAGTTGAAATATTATGGAAAAATAATTTTTGTTAATGAAATACATGTATATATGTTTGGCCAAAGGATAGGAGAATAATACACTGATTTGGTATTTTTGTGATACGGATATAGAATACAGCTTGCTGGATTAGGTAAATTGTAATTCCAGTTTACTGGATTGAAATACAGTTTGATGAATTGAAAATATGTTAAATCCATTTTGCTGGATTGTAGTTTAGATTGCTGGATTTGGAATCCAGGTTGCTGAGATGGCAATTTAGTTGCTAGATTTAGAATCCAGGTTGTTGGACGAGTATTTAACTTACTAGGTGTTAACGAATAACTTATGAAATGAAAAAGCGAGTGTTAAATCATATAAATGTGATTCTATGGCATGGTTAAGTGCTTAAGCAGAGTTTAACTGAACTTAAATTCGAGTGTTGACCGACTAGACCGTCGGGATGTTAGAATTATGTCAGTTTTAAGTCAGACTGAAATAGTCTAACTGATACTAAGTCTTATGTGAATTATAGACTGATATGGTTATGTGGTAATGTGTTTAGGTTATTCTGTGGATATAAATATAACAGTATTATACTGTGATGATATTATTTTAATTATTGGAGATCTATATTATTAATATTAGGTCTTCGGGTAAAGCGTTAAAAATTGCGTTGCGGTAATCAACGGTTCAGGCAAGTTTCTTTTACTTAACTCTAATAAGAGTAGTTTCTTCAAGTTTATGGTTAATAGTTGCTGATTGCTCTGAAATTTGTACTCTGTACATCTTGCATGTATAAGTCATGTATGAAAGGCTGATCACCTTCATTACCAGTTGGTTCAGAAATGTTTGTTCATGTATAATACTTGTTCAGTCAAAAATTTGTTCGTACTAGTTCTCTATTATATTGATGAATTATAGCAAGCCCATTATTCATACTCTTCAATCATGATATATCGTTATATTATTGTATATAAACTTGCTGGGCAACTTTCATGCTCACCCTTGCTATATCATGATAAAACATTGCAGATAAGGCGAATGCGTTCGGATACAGGAAACGGTTAAAGCCAAGTTCAGCTTGGGATATAAAGTGCGACTATTTTGTAATAGTATAGTTTGATAAATGTTTTTTATGTTAGAACGTTTGTGAATTGTGTTTAATTTAAGGTTACTCGATTTTGGGGAAAATTGTGTAAGTGTAATGTATAAACAATTTATGTTTATATCTTCCGCAAATAGTTATAGAAATAGTATAACGGATCCGCGGTGATTTGGGGCCCAGATTCAGGGCTACTACAGTATGTAACCGTTCGACAATTGAAGACCATTTAGGACTCTTGGCCGACGCCTAGCGCCGGGGCGCTAAGTTTGTATGGGAAAACAGCGCCGGGGCGCTATTAGTCAGTAGGTACAGGAGACCGTTAGCGCCGGGGCGCTATTGCTCAGAAACTGGTGAAACCTCTTAGCGCCGAGGTGCTATTGCTTAGAAACTGGTGAAACCTCTTAGCGTCAGGGCGCTGTCTTTGTGCTATAGAACAGCGCCAGGGCGCTGCTAGGCAGCAGTCTCAAGACTTTCGCGTCCACACCTCTGTTCACCATGATGAGTAACTTCACTTTCTAACCTTCTTTTGTTTGTGCTAAAGATAATTTAAGCAATACATAAGAAGAATAAAATAAAATACTCTATGAAGTAACATGAAATAAAGAAAAATAAAATAAAATAAAATAAAATTGATTGGGTTGCCTCCCAATAAGCGCTTGGTTTACTGTTGACGACCCGACTTTTCGGTGTTGCTCAGTTATCCACTGGTTCGGAGAGGTACTGGACCGTAGCTTGACGTTCGATTGGTCCACTCCAATAATGTTTCAGACGTTGACCATTGACCTTGAATGTACACTTTGAGTTCGGTTCCTCGACCTCAACGTTTCCGTGTGGAGCGACATATATAACTACAAATGGCCCGGACCACCGTGATTTCAATTTTCCCGGGAATAAACGCAGTCTCGAATTGAAAAGCAAAACTTGTTGGCCCGGTTCAAAAGTTTTATCGAGAATTTTCTTATCATGCCAAGCCTTGACTTTCTCCTTATAGAGTTTTGCGTTTTCGTAAGCGTTGAAGCGGAATTCATCCATCTCATTCAACTGTAGTAACCTTCGCTCACCCGCTGCTTGTTCATCAAAATTAAGCTTTCGAATGGCCCAATATGCACTATGTTCTAGCTCGACTGGGAGGTGACACGCTTTTCCATAAACCATACGATAAGGTGACATACCGATCGGATTCTTATATGCTGTACGATATGCCCATAGAGCATCGTCAAGACGTAAAGACCAATCTTTCCGTGTCGGATTGACCACCTTTTCCAGAATTCTCTTGATCTCCCTATTTGAGACCTCAGCTTGGCCATTGGTTTGAGGGTGATATGCAGCGGCAATTTTATGTCGAACCCCATATTTCACCAGTAACTTTGTGAACTGCTTGTTGCAAAAATGTGTTCCCTCATCACTTATTATTGCCCGAGGAGTCCCAAAACGCGTGAAAATACTTTTCTTCAAGAATCGGAGGACTACGTTAGCATCATTTGTGGGCAAGGCTGCGGCTTCTACCCATTTGGAAACATAATCCACCGCCAACAGAATATACTGATTACTAAACGATGAGGGGAACGGTCCCATGAAATCGATGCCCCAAACGTCGAATAATTCTACCTCCAAAATAGAGTTGAGTGGCATCTCGTTTCGCTTAGAGATATTACCATTACGTTGACATCTGTCACACTTCAGCACATAGAGATATGCATCCTTGAATAATGAAGGCCAGTAAAATCCAGATTGTAACTTCTTGGCCGCAGTTCGATCTCCGGAATAATGTCCTCCGTAATCTGAGGAGTGGCAATGGCCTAATATACTATTCATTTCTTCATGAGGTACACACCATCTTATCATTTGATCCGCGCAGGCTTTAAACAAGAACGGTTCGTCCCAATAATATTGCTTCACGTCATGTAGGAATTTCTTTCGTTGCTGCGAGTTCAAATATGGAGCTAACACCTTAGCTACCACATAGTTCACATAATCAGCATACCACGGCAGTGTTGTGATCACTCGTAGAAGTTGTTCATCCGGAAATTTTTTGTTAATCAATGCATTGTCCTTCTTCTGCACCTCATCATTTTCCAACCGCGATAAGTGATCCGCTACTTGATTTTCTGTACCCTTTCTATCCCGGATCTCCAAATTAAACTCCTACAGCAGTAACACCCAACGGATTAACCTTGGTTTGTCATCCTTCTTTTCGATCAAATACTTGATTGCGGAATGGTCCGTGTAGACAATGACCTTGGTTCCGATGAGGTATGCTCTAAATTTGTCGAAGGCGAACACGACTGTAAGTAGTTCTTTTTCGGTGGTTGTGTAGTTCAACTGAGCATCTGTCAACGTCTTTCTTGAGTAATAGATTGTATGGAAGATTTTGTTGTGACGTTGACCCAAAACTGCTCCCACTGCATAATCGCTGGCGTCACACATCAATTCGAATGGTAAAGTCCAATCGGACGCCATAATGATCGGAGCAGATACCAACTTCTTCTTTAGAATCCCGAATGCCTCGATACAGGATTGATCTAATTTTAAAAGCACATATTTCTCTAACAAAGAACACAAGGGTTTTGAGATTTTTGAAAAATCTTTGATGAAACGTCGATAGAAACCCGCATGTCCCAAAAAGCTTCGGATTCCCTTCACAGATGATGGAGGTGGTAATTTCTCAATAGTCTCAATCTTTGCTTTATCCACCTCTAGTCCGGCTGCAGAAACCCTATGCCCAAGAATAATCCCTTCCTTCACCATGAAGTGACATTTTTCCCAATTAAGAACTAGATTAGTCTCCGCGCATCGTTTCAATACTAACATCAGGTTTTTCAAGCAAAGATCAAAGCTATCGCCAAACACGGAAAAATCGTCCATAAATACCTCCAAATTTTTCTCGACCATATCGGAGAAGATCGCCATCATGCACCGCTGAAAGGTCGCTGGTGCATTGCATAGACCAAAAGACATTCGCCGAAATGCAAATGTACCGTAAGGACATGTGAATGTCGTTTTCTATTGATCCTCCGGTGCAATAACAATTTGATTATATCCCGAATAACCATCCAAGAGACAATAGAACTGATGTCCCGCTAGCCTATCCAACATCTGATCAATGAATGGTAAAGGAAAGTTATCCTTACGTGTGGCTTTATTTAACTTGCGGTAGTCCATGCACACTCTCCATCCTGTAACTGTTCGAGTAGGGATGAGTTCATTCGCTTCATTCTTCTCCACAGTCATACCACCTTTCTTTGGTACGCATTGTACAAGACTTACCCATGAACTATCTGAGATTGGGTAAATTATGCCAGCATCTAACCACTTTATTATTTCCTTTTTCACTACCTCCTTCATGATGGGGTTTAGCCTTCTTTGCATCTCGATGGTTGGTTTTGCCCCTTCCTCCATTAAAATCTTATGCATACAGAAAGATGGGCTAATACCTCGAAAGTCCGCTATAGTCCACCCAATTGCTGTTTTAAACTCGCGCAGAACCCGTAGCAATTTTTTCTTTTGGGTATCATTCAATTCCGTGGAAACAGTAACTGGTAGGGTCAAATCTTTCCCCAAATAAGCACACTCAAGATGAGAGGGGAGTGGCTTTAATTCCAACATCGGTGGCTCTTCTATTGACGATTTAAACTTCTTACCTTCAACTTCGGGTCTCTCTATGGTGTCAAAGGATTGATTATTTTTCCGGCAGAATGATGATGTTTCTAGCCATTTGATCTGCTCAATATCCTCATCAATACTATAGTCGTCTATTCCGAGCAATATGGATTCTATCGGATCCTCTGAGTAATTACCGTAAATCTTGTGATTAACTATCTCATCCATTAAATCCACCCGCAAACACTCACCTTTTTCCTTTGCATAAGACATTGATTTAAACACATTAAACGTGACTTGTTGATCTTCAACTCGTATCGTCAATTCTCCTTTCTGTACGTCGATCAACGTTCTTCCCGTTGCTAAGAATGGTCGCCCGAGAATGATGGAAATCTCACTGTCCACTTCACAATCAAGAATAAAGAAATCCGCGAGGAAAATGAATTTATCCACTTTTACAAGCACATCTTCAACTATACCTCGTGGATATGTAACCGATCTATCCGCTAACTGTAAACTGATATTGGTTGGGCGTGGAGCCTGGAGTCCGAACTGACTGTAGACGGATAATGGCATTAGAATAATATTGGCCCCTAAATCACATAATGCTCGTCCAGAAAACTGATTTCCAATCTCGCACGGTATATTGAAGCTACCTGGGTCCTTGAGCTTTGGCGGTAACTTATTCTGAATGATAGCACTGCATTCTTCTGTCAATGCTACGGTCTCGAATTCACCCAATTTCCTCTTCTTTGACAACACCTCCTTCATAAACTTCGCATAACTAGGCATCTGTTCCAAGGCTTCGGCGAAGGGGATGTTGATGTGCAGTTTCTTGAAGATATCCAAAAATCGTGAGAACTGCTTATCTAACTTGGATTTTTGAAATCTCTGCGGATACGGTATGGGAGGCATTGTTCTAGTTTGTTCTGAATTTTTCTGCTGTGAGATCTCCTCGTGATGCTTTTCGGTATCCAGCCCTTTCTCTTTTTCGAGTTGTGCCTTGTCCTCCTTTTCCTTATCCGTGACCGAGTCTTGTAGTTCTTTCCCACTCCGTAGAGTTACCGCTTTACAATGCTCATCTCTGCCCGGGTTTTTCTCGGTGCCGCTCGGAAGTGTTCCAAGTGGTCGGTTATTCAATGCATGTGCCAATTGTGCCAATTGATTTTCTATGTTTTTAATTGATGCAGTTTGACTTTGTATACTCATCTCCACTTGATCCAATCTTTTATCACTCTCATCGTGCCTTTTCTTGGATGCCTTAATAAATCTTTCCAAAGTTTCCTCCCAGCTTGCTTTTCGCGCGGGTTATTGTGTCTGGTTTTGAAACCCAGAATTGTTTTGGTATCTCGGTGCTTGTTCTGCAGCTTGGTTGTTGCTCCATGAAAATCTAGGATTATTTCTCCACCCCGGATTATATGTATTTTGGTTCGGATAAGGCTGATTAGACTTACTATAACTCCCCACATATTATTTTGCTTCTATATTGATGGCACATTGATCCGTGGTATGATCCCCAGTACAAATTTCACAGGACATAGCTACTTACTGAGTGGATTGTGGGCGCATTAATTCCATCTGCTTAGCTATTGCGGACACTTGCACTTGTAAAGATGTTATCGCATCCACATCATACTTTCCCGCTACTTTCGGAGGATTAGAACTCATCATGGGCCAGTGGTAATTATTGGTGGCCATCGTTTCTAACAACTAAAATGCATCTTCAAGGTTTTTAGACATAATCGCTTCTCCTGCTGTTGCGTCAATACTTGCCCATGTGGATGCTTTTAAACCATCGCAGAATATTGCTAATTGCATCCACTGTGGAATTCCATGGTGTGGGCACTTACGGAGCATATCCTTAAACCTTTCCCATGCCTCATACAGTGATTCCGAATCAAACTGTGCGAACGTATGAATGTCATTCCGTAGTTTTGCTGATTTGGCTGGTGGGAAAAACTTAGCTAGAAATTTTTGAGCCAAGTCGTCCCAAGTGTGGATTGAGTCACGAGGCTAAGCGTATAACCAAATGCGTGCTTTGTCTTTCAAAGTAAATGGGAACATTCTCAATCTTGTAGCATCTTCCGACACATTGTTGAATTTAAAAGTGTCGCAAACTTCCAAAAAACTCAAGATATGCTCGTTCGGATCATCTAATGGACCACCCCCAAATTGACATTGATTCTGAAGCATTTGAATAGTTGCTGGTTTAATATCAAAATTATTAGCGTTGATTGCCGGTCTCCTTATGCTCAACTGTATATCCGTGACATTAGGCATGGCATAGTCCCGAAGTGATTTCTGATCATTCCCTGCCATATTCACTGGAATTTCTTGTTCCTCCAGTTTTTCTTCCTCAGGTGATAAGACACTAATCGATTGTCCTTTCTAGAATTTCCTTTCAATCTCGTCGATATAAGGAAAAAATTCCCTTCTTGCCCTTGATCTAGTGTGCATACACTTGCAAAGAATTCCTGCGAAAACAAAAAGAAAAATGAAGTAACGTTTAAATTAAGACTGAATTGATTATAACTAATATGGAATTAATTTTAACGAAAAATTCCCCGGCAACGGCGCCAAAAACTTGTTGGTTGATTTCACAATCAAAGCAAACGTGCAAGTATACACGGTCAACAAGTAATATAGTGATAAATTAGAGTGTCGATCCCTCAGAGAATTCTAATTGATAAATTCCAATTACTAGTACTGTACGAATTCAATTTTATTTAAACAACCAAAAATTATAACTATTAAGAAATTATGCTAAAACTAAGAAAACTAATTGCAAACGTACTTAAAAAATTATATTAAAAGAAAGCAAAAACAAATTAACAATTATTGGAATGTAGATAAATGATAATTAAGACTCCAATTTCCCTAATTATGACTATTAAATCAACTATTCAATTATCCTAATTATTATGTCTACTGAATTGTTAACAAGAATTCTCAAATGTCAAAAGCCCTTTTCCAAGTGATCAAATGACTTCTATTTAATCCAGATTAATCTTGCTATATTCCTATGCAAAATAAGTGAATTAAACTCCTTTAATCCCAATCCCTTATGTGTTACATGCGATGAAAAGATATTTCCATTCAATTCACAAACCTAATTATTCACTGTGCAAATAACTAAGTCACATGTCATCATGCCCAGTTCTAACCCTAGAATTCCTTTCCCAATTCCTTCTAGAGTAACAAGGTAATTATTGGCCAGATAATTAATCAATAAATCTAAGGCATGATGAACAATTCACTTCAACATAAATAATTGAATAAATTAAATAATCAATTCATAACCATAAAAGGTTCCATTGGAATCTTAATAAAAGAAATTAGTTCATAACGGAAATAAAAACAACAAATAATTGATAAATCATCTTTAAGACGTTATGTGAATTAAAAGAATAAAGGGGAAGAAAAACTCCAAGTTGTAGCCTTCAGATCTGATCTTGCTCCTTCCTTTTCCCCCAAAATTCTGTAGAGTTTTTTTAATTCAATAAGAATAATTTAATTTATAATTTCTTGCCCAATTCCATAAATCCTAGTCCAATTAGGCTTCTAAACACACCAAATTCGAAGTCAACTGTTAGTCAACACCAACTTTTAACAGCTCCACACGCGCACGCCTCTTCCTGAGTTGACCGAGTACTAGCGCCCCGGCGCTGTTTTTAAACTTAAAAATAGCGCCCCGGCGCTATCGTGTAGAAACTGCCTCTTGCCTCCTTTTTCAGCCCAATTGTTCCACATTGTTCCTAATTGCTCCCAATCAACGCACACTCCTGCCACAACACACTAAAATGAGTAAAATAATACTAAAACGATTCGAACACAAAACAAATTAATGTTAAATGTAATTAATTCATGGGTATATTACCCAATCATCAACGGGCATATTTCGCCTAACTGTCCCAATGAAAAGAAAAACCATGGATGCTTTGTATGTGGAGCAACTGACCACATAGCAAAGAACTGTCCAAAGAAGGGGGCAGATGGAAATAAGGGAACTAATAACGGTAAGTTGGTTATTAGTGGTCCAGCTCAGCCGGGTAGACCAAAGGCCCGCACTTTTAATATGACGGTCCAAGATGCGGTGGCATCAGGGGATGTAGTTGCAGGTATTATCCCGATCAATAACATAAATGCTTACGTGCTTATTATTTCGGGTGCTATTTGTTCGTTTATAACATGTGATTTTGCTAGACGATTAGAATTACTTTCTGAAAAGTTTGCTTATACCTTTGATTATTAAGGTAGCAAATGAAGAGATAATTCATGTTGAAGATATTCATAGGAATTGTTGCGTAGATATACGGGGTTATAAATTATCGGTAGATTTGATACCAATAAAGTTGGGAGAATTCGATGTAATTCTCGGAATGGATTGGTTGATTAACCATGTAGCAATTATAGATTGCCAGAAGAAATGTGTAAGCATTAGGACGTTGAAGTAACCTCCTGTAGTATTTTACGGTAATAAATTGCCGGGACGTTCTGTGACGCCCCCAAAATAGGAATACATCACCTATTCTGAGTTGCCAAATACATGGTACTGAATACAAATACAATCTTAATTATACAACAAGAGAGCTATGAGTTTAAATACAAATACTATCTTCTAAACAATATCCACTCTCAGAATAAGTCCTCATTACATTTATTGTCACACTATTTAACAGAATAGTTCAGACTACTAGCTAATACTATCATTCCGGACCATCACTCCGTTCCCCGACTCGTCCCAGCTACATTCTCATTTCCTGAAGAGAACAGTGAAAGAAGGGGTGAGCTAAACTAGCCCAGTAAAAAATATTATGACTAAGATAATGCAGAATAAATTATCATTAGTCTTCAACAATGTTAAACTGATAATATACAATAGACATCAAGTTTAACTGCAGCGGACATGCAATCCATTAAAAGAGTCAAGTAGAGAATAAAATCTACTATCTTTTATGATTTAAAAGGTTTTTCATCACTTTTATCGCTGAGACTCAACTTAATAAATAATCCACATCATCGAATCACCCCTGTACTACAGGCCAATGATATTCTTTAGTATCACGACCATAAATTATCCATACACTACGGGCCAAGGACATTCGTGTATTCATCAATGGTCATGATCATGACAACAACTGTCCATCAATGCACTACGGGCCAATGAGGACTTTTATCACATCATTTATAACATTACGGATCATGATTACACCGATTAATCCCTGTTCATAATCATACCAAGTCCATCTATGCACTACAGGCCACAGATGACTTTAAAAAAAATATAAACATGAGGATGATGACAATGATATAAGAATTCAATAAAATAAGTTCACGAATTAATTTGTCCAGGAACCAATAACGTCCAAATTATCAACATGATACTTCTTTGTAAAGTAAAATTCAAGAATGCTCAGAAGAATATTTCTATGAAAAATACTGGATGAAGCGCAAATATCAAGGATATTCCACTAATTTCATGGAGTTTAGAAATCAAAATTTTAACCAACTGAGTATAATAACGAATAGAATAACGAAAGAAATCACCATGCATGCGGTACTTCGCATAGACAGGTTATTCCAACAGAATAATAATAACGGAACCAGGTCAGGTGAAATTCACACCGACAGGATGTCCCAACAGAATAATAAATGCGAAATAATAAATAATGGAACCAGGTCCGGCGTAAAATGCTCGGACAGGATATTCTGACAGAATAATAAATAAAGACGGAACCAGGTCCGGTGTAAAACACACAGACAAGATATTCCAACAGAATAATAACAAAGATGGAATCAGGTCTGGTGTAAAACTCACAGACAGGATGTTCGAATAGAATAATAAAGACAAAATAATAGAAGAATATCACCAAGTATAGGGCAGACCGCGTATACAGGGTATTCCAATAGAATAATAAGAAATGGAATAATAACAGTTCTCTTCATGAATAAGAAAGAATAACACCCTTACGGGTACAACAAATAATATCCATTACTGTAAAAGAAACTGGATATAAGAGTAGGGAAGTAGCAGAATACTTTTCTATAGTTTCTCTATAATTTCTCTCTCTGGAGTTTCAGTGAATTCGTAAGAAATAATGAAGGAATGAGCTTCTATTTATAGGAAAATGGAGAGGCACATGTGTAAGGATTTTTTTTCTCACGGACTCAATAATTATACAAACCACAATTGAAAACTTTGATACTCAACATGTAAAATTTCAAACCTCCAACCAATAACATCAAAGCAATTGTCAAACCTTCAACCAATAATATCAAAGCAAGATAAAACATAATACATATATATATATATATATATATATATAATACCAATCACCTCTTTAAAAATAACTCCATCACCCGAACAATTTGCTAGATTTCTTTTCTCCAAATTCATTTTCAACACCTGTGGGCCCCACGTGTTCCCCTCCCACCAGCATCCACTCACTCATTCAATATATATATATATATATATATATATATATATATATATATATATATATATATATATATATATATATATATCATTATACTAGATTATATATATATAAATTTACACACTCCACCACTCACAAACATATTTCTTACTTTCCCACCAACATGTCCACATCACACACACATCATTCTCACTTCTTTTTCAACATTAAACCCACACACACACACAACATATACATATATATATATATATATATATATATATATATATATATATATACATATATATATATATATATATATACATATATATATATATACACACACACACACATCACATACATATATATATTAACTCCCTCCCTTATACGCAACCCCAATTTCTAAAATCAGTTTTCAACACATATGGGCCCCACATGTGGCCCCGACATGTGATCCCCACCTTTAAATAATTTCTACCGATTATTTTGAAAAATAGGTAAATGGGGGTCGATAAAAGAAGCAAAACTGAGTGACTTCTCATGTAAACATTAATAATCAATACCGTGTGCTACTATATAACCACATGTATTACTGTACTTTTACTACTGAGTAGTTTCAACAGTATTAATGGTAAAACTTCCGCCGTTATTTCCAATAAAAATATTTTTGTCATTTTCTCAATCCGACAATAATTTCGTTGTGGGGTCTACCAATGATTGCGCCTGTTGTACGAATATTCCCTGCTAAAACGAATATTCCCCAACCAATCGAATATAATACAACAACTTGCATACTTTGCAAAATTTATAAATACTACCCACAACTATAAGCATTATATCAAATCCACACCATAATATTAAAAAAATATTTCGAGAAAATTTAAATATTTATTCATAAAATTTGGGGTCTCACACGTTCGTTTTGTCTTATGAGGACACAGACTAGAAAACTTCTAAGGAAGGGATGTGTGGGTTACTTGTGCCATGTTGTTGACACCTAGCGAGTGGGAGCAACCATGGAACAAATACCCATAGTAAACGAATTCATGGATGTCTTTCCAAGTGAATTACCGGGGTTACCACTGGATAAGGAGAATCGAATTCGTAATAGACATTGTGCCAGGAGCGACACCAGTCTCAAGGACACCGTACCGTATGGCGCCTGTGGAAATGAAAGAGCTAATGGTTCAGTTACTAGGAAATATTGGATTGGAAGTACATTCAATCGAGTGTTTCCCAATGGGGTGCACCGGTATTGTTTGTTCAAGAAGAAAGATGGAATCGTTAAGGCTTTGTATCGACTATCGAGAGTTGAACAAGTTAACGATAAAGAATAAATACCCATTGCCCAGGATCAATGATCTTTTTGATCAGTTGAAAGGGGCAAAATATTTTTTTAAAATAGATTTTTGGACAGGGGTATCACCAACTGAAGGTTAGGAAGGAGGACATACCAAAGACGGCATTCAGAACTCGTTATGGTCATTACGAGTTTCTGGTAATGTTATTTGGGTTGATGAATACACCAGCTGCATTTATGGATATGATGAACAGCGTGTTCAAACCATTTTTGGACAAGTTCAGTCATTGTGTTTATCGATGATATTCTAGTCTATTCAAAGACGCCTAGAAGATCATGCCTAAACACTTAAGATTAGTGTTGGAGACACTAAGAAAGGAGAAGTTATATGTGAAATTCATTAAGTGTGAATTTTGGCTGAAGAAGGTACAGTTTTTAGGTCATGTTATTGACCAAGAAGGGATTTCAGTGGATCCAGCTAAAGGTAGAAGCAGTGATGAACTGGGAACAACCGAAAACGCCGACTGAGGTACTAGGTTTCCTAGGGTTAGTGGGATACTATCGAAGATTTATGTAAGATTTTTCGAAGATAGCTACCCCGTTGACTAACTTGACATTGAAGACTAGTGAAATACGTGTGGACGGATAATGTGTGAAGACAATTTTCAAGAACTGAAGAAAAGATTAAGTGGAGCACCTGTTTTGTCATTACCCGATGACACTAGGAAATTTCGTAGTTTATAGCGATGCTTCGCATAGAGGACTTGGTTGCGTGCTCATGCAACATGATAAAGTCATTGCGTATGCATCACTAGTAGTTAAAGGATTATGAGAAAGTCTATCCTAGTCATGATCTGGAACTGGCCGCGGTAGTGTTTGCCTTAAAGATATGGAGACATTATCTTTATGGGGAGAAATGTGAGATATATACGGACCATAAGAGTCTTAAGTATATCTTCACTCAGAAGGAGTTGAATATGAGATAGAGAAGATGGCTAGAGTTGATAAAGGATTACGATTGTGAAATCCTGTATCACACTGGGAAAACCAATGTAGTTGTCGACGCCTTAAGTAGGAAGGGTCGGGAAAGGTTATCTATGTTAATGACTCAAAATGAGTTAATAACTGAGATGGACTAGGATAGAAATAGAAGTGAAGATGCCAAGTGACTCTAGGCAGATACTTTTTATGATGGAGATGCAATCTACCATCGTAGAGAGAGTCAAGGAGGTACAACTCAAAACTGATGAGTGTAACCAAATGAAAAAGCGGATATCTGATAAGGAAGATACTAAGTATAGTCTTGATAATGAAGAATAATTAGGATATGAAGGAAGAATTTTGGTTCCAAATGAGACGAAATTAAAGGATCAAGTGTTACAAGAAGCTCATAGTTCAAGGTAATCGATACATCCTGGTAGCACTAAGATGTATCCAGACCTTCGACAGAGTTTTTGGTGGCCGAACATGAAGAGAGAAATAGCTGTGTACGTTAGTAGATGCTTAACTTGTCAAAAAGTTAAAGCTGAACATCAAAGACCTAGTGGCTTGATACAGTCATTGGAGATTCCAGAATGGAAGTGGGAGCATATCACGATGGACTTCGTGGTGGGACTTCCGACAACGACAAAAGTGTATGATTTGATTTGGGTAATAGTCGACCGATTGAAGAAATCGGCTTACTTCTTACCAATTAGGGTCAAGTATAACTTAGACTAGTTAACTAAGCTTTATGTCAAGGAAATTATTTCCAGACATGGAGTATCAGTATCGATTGTGTCAGATCGTGATCCACGATTCACATCGAACTTCTGGAGAAGTTTGCAAGAACAGCTAGGAACACAGTTGAAGTTAAGCACAACTTATCATCCACAAACTGATGGGCAGAGCGAGAGGATAATTCAGACAGTAGAAGACATGTTGTGGTCTTGCGTCATGGATTTTAAGGGTAGTTGAGATGATCACTTACCACTTGTAGAGTTTGCGTATAACAACAGTTATCATGCAAGCATAGGCATTCCGCCTTATGAAGCTTTGTACGGAAGAAGGTGCAGAACACCATTATATTGGGATGAAGTGGGAGAACGCCGGATGCTAGGACCAGAATTGGTGCAGCAGACAGCGGATGTAATAAAGTTAATCCGGATGCGTCTTCTTACAGCTCAGGACAGACAGAAGAAATATACGGATTCACATAGATTAAATAGAGAGTTTGAAGTATGCACGTATGTGTTTCTAAAGGTATCTCCCTGGAAAGGAAAGATATGCTTTGGAAAGAAAGGGAAGTTAAGTTCAAGGTTTATAGGACCTTTTGAGGTATTAAAAATGGTGGGAGAGGTAGCTTATATGATAGCATTACCTCCAAACCTAGAAAGAATACATAACGTGTTTCACGTATCTGTATTACGTCCGTATAAGCCGAATTATAAGCACGTAATCAAGTATGAGCCGATTCATATCGAGAAGGACTTAACCTATGAAGAATCACCAATTAAATCATTGATAGAAAAGAACAAATTATGCGGAATAAAGTAATACCGTCGGTAAAGGTATTATGGAAGAACCACGATTCCGAAGAAGCAACGTGGGAATTAGAAGAAAAGATGAAGAAAAATTTTCCTTATCAATTTGATTAAGTAAGACGAGATTCTGGGGATATAATCTTTATAAGGGGGGAAGAATGTAACCACCAAGAAATTCGGATTTTATTGTAAAATGATTTTATTAAATTAAATAATAATAAAATCATATTCTATGTGATATCAAGATGGATGTCATTTTATAACCTATTGATATTGAAATGTCGTAGTATTTTAGCTACGTGAAGGAATTAAAGTATTTGAATTTCTAAGAAGAAAATAAAAGTTTTCCGAGAAATTTTCTGAAAAACTACTATTCATCGGTATTTGCTCGGGAATTATTTTTGAACTTCTGAGAAATATGTAATGATAGAATATTAAGGTAAGACAAATTATGTAATCATAATCTAGTTATGAAAAACATAATATTTCGCTTGCGGACTTAATTTGAGAATATTAAGGAAAGCGAAGTATTCGTAAGAAATCGTTAAGGGTATGATACTTATGTATTGTACGAAGTATTATACGAGTTTATAAGAAGAATGGAATATCGTATATAATGAAGTTGTATACGAATTATAATACTAAAATAATACATAGACAATATGTATATGTATTAAGTAATGTTAATGGACTTCGAAGATTGGTTAACAATTGGTACAAACCCAAGTAAATTAAATGTTAAGGCCCTATGTTAATTAATAAACAAGTTAATGTTTATTAATGCAAGCCCAAAAGATAGGATAATCTAAGCCCAAATTAAAGTCCGATGAATTGTTGTGACCCATAGGGAAAACCATATTAATATGGTTAATGTGTAATGACCAAGATAAGTGGTGACCAAGTTAGTGCGGTAACCAAGATTAATAAGTGGTGACCAAGTTATGTAATGACCAAGTTAAAAGAGTAATGATCAAGCAAAGGATAGGTTTTGTGCCTTGCAAGTAATGAATAGTAAGGAGGTGCAAAAGGAGGTGGGATGATTGAATTGACTAAATTGCCCTAACCTTAGGAATTCTATAAATAGTGAAGGCTGGCAAGCCATTTGTTAGTTGATCAAATAATCCAAACATCTTAAAGTTCTTAATTAGTAGAGAGTTTAAGTTACAAATAAGTCACTTCCATAAGCACGAATAAGAAGAAGACTACTTACAAAGACTTTTAAAGTAAGACTTCTTCTCTAATTTATCTTCTAACTCTATTCATGATAGGTTGATAAGAAATGATGGATTAAGGAACATGAATGTTAAGAAGTAAGAAGAATGTGTAAGTAATGAACTTAAGCCACATAAGTTGGTAGTAAGTCATTTAAGCTAGCATAAGTTATAAACTTATGTGAAAGCATTATGAACTTGTAATGAGTTTATTAATGGAAGTAAAGAATTTGTATGTATATGAATCATATATACATGAATGAAACTATATGTGAAAACATGTATGCATGGTGATTAAAAGACTATAACTATCATAAGTTATGATCAATGAAGCTATAAGTAGTTTATAATTGAATAAGTTATAAGCTCATGAATGAATAAAGTCAAAATCCAACAATGAAATTAAGTTTTTATATTAGGTATATGGATGTGTTCATAGAATGAAATGAATGCATGTGAAGTAATGAAAAAATCCTAAGTAATGAAGATTTGCCGAAATTGCACGATTAGACTATAATCGTCGAATTCGTGAAATTCCCGGATTAGAAGTTAAATTTTGAGTTTGAACTTGGAAATGTTATTTTCCAATGGAGACAAGTCATGTTCGTCATTCTAGAGTTGTGGACTCAAAAATGACTGAATTCTGACTTAGAACGAAGAAACGAGCATTGAACGTTCACGAACGTTTATCGTTTACGTTAAAAATGAACCAATAGGTGAATTTTTAGCAAACAAAGTCAAATAGATAAATTTTTGTATTACGCGTATATTACGTAATTTGTGAACCGTAGGCTTTTGAACGAGCCAATTCGGACTTATAACGAAGAGGTTATGCTTCCGGGAAGTTCACAAAATTTAAAGTTTGAAAAAATTTTCTGGTGCACAGAGTTGGCGCCGCAGCGCCAACCCTAGGCTAATTGTGGGGCACCACGACGCCATAATAGTATCTTAGCATACTAGAAACTTGCGTCGCAGTGCGAAGCATAGTACAAATTATGGCGCCGCAGCGCCATGAACAGACCATGACATACTGGAAAGTCGAGCCGCAGCGCAACCCACTGAGTAAGGACTCGCGCCGTAGCGCAAAGTCCAGGACCTCTCCATTGTTAACTCGCGCCGCAACACGAGGTGTAGTTATATAGCTGGTGCCGCAGCGCCAGTCTCAGAACAATGACAGTAAAGGATGTTTATAAGTATAAAGAAGGAATGATAATGGATTTAAAAGTAAACATACTTTAAGGAACATGAAGTAACATTGTTTTAACTTTGTTAAACCTTAAGGATGTTATGTAAAGGTTGAGATAACCTAGTCAAATATTGAATGCAAGTATAATGATAAACCAGAACGAATAGTAAATGAATCTAATACACAATTAGATTGAGATGAAGGGTAAGATTGTCATATACAAACTTGGTTATATATGACCTAATGTGAATCATTATGTGATCATGTATTGTAGAGACTTGAAAGACTTGAATGTAAAGTATTTATACCGTAGCAGACACTAAAGGTAAGTATTCTAACTCTTGTCTTACTTCAATCTGAACAAGCTTTTGAAGTTCATGTATTCTTACGCATAAACTAAGGTATGATGAAGTTAAAGCCAATCTTTCGGCTAGACTTGATATATTGAGTGGATTATTGATAATCTATTCATCTGTTATCAAATGTTATTATCTTTTGTCAACTACTTGATATGGTTTTCAAAAGAAGACTGGAATGTTAAACAAATGTTTTTATCGGTTAAACTACAGGCATGTGAGGTTGCAACCAATTAAACGTACATACGTTTAATGAATGTAGTGTTGATCAAAATAGAGTACAATAGACTGATCACCTAGAAGTGCTCGTAAGTAATATCGGGCTTATGGACTTAGCTCCAGGTTGTCCTTTTTCAAAGAAGAATGAAATGCTCAAGGTCTTTGATCGGGGTGAATGTTTTATTGAATACTGATATTATTGTAAAACATTTTGAAAGAAAGATGAAATGCTCTTTTGAATCATCAATAGTACTTCATAACTATTGTTTAGTTATTAAAGATATATGATTCGTATGTGTCAAGCATGTTGTTTATTGAAATTGTCATACTTGCTGAGCTAGTTATGCTCACTCTTGCTTGAACCATATGAATGCAGCTAAGATTGAACGTCCCGAAGGATCGAATAAGGATAAAGGAAAAGCTAAGGCAGATCGTTAAGCTGTCTATGTAATAGTATAGGTTAATGTTGTAATTTTTTTGATATTATGACAAAGAAGCTTTGTAGTGGGTTAGAACTTGGGACAATGTAACTATTATTTTGATAATATAGAAGAGATGTTCATTCTTTTGAGGCTTTTCAATTGAATGAATGTATGAATATTAATACAGTGTAGCACCATCTGTCGGGTTGGAAGATACCTGGATATGGGGGTGCTACAAATACTTCAAATCCCTTCTAGCTAAGTATAGGGTGACCCATAAGATAGCCACTGCTTATCATTGACAGACTAGTGGCCAAGCTAAAATTTCCAATCGAGAGGTAAAACGAATCTTGAAGAAGATTGTTAACCCCAATCTCAAGGACTTGTCAAAGAAGTTGGGCGATTGCCTTGTGGGCCTACCGCACAGCTTACAAAACACCTATCAGAATGTCTCCGTATAGGCTAGTTTATGGTAAGGCATGTCATCTTCTAGTGGAGTTGGAGCATAATGTTTATTGGGCTATCCAGAAGCTAAACTTTGATTTAGAAGTAGCAGGAAAAAAAGGATTTTACAACTAAATGAATCATACGAGTTTCTTTTGCAAGCGTATAAAAATGCTAAGTTGTACAAGGAGAACACGACGCAGTGGCACGATAAGAAGATCGTCCAAAGAAGTTTTGAACCGGGCCAAAAGGTTCTTCTCTTAAACTCCTGACTGAAATTATTCCCCGGGAAACTGAAGTCCCGGTGGTCAGGGACATTCACGGTTGCCAAGGTGTATCTGTATGGGGCAATAGAAGTACATGACCCTCATTCAGAGAAAACCTTCAAGGTTAATGGTCAGCGCTTGAAGCCATACTGGGCAGCGAGGTAGATCAGAAAAATACCTCCATCACCTTGGGTGACCCAGTGTAAGACGGGATATTAGTTAAGCCGACGACTCTAAATCAAGCGCTTGTTGGGAGGCATCCCCATCTTAGTATCAAACAAATTACTTTTGTTTTTATTAACTTCAGTCTTATTTTGGTTGTCATTAGTTACTATCTGTAGTTCTTAGTATAACCTGTAGTATGTATAGTATAACCTATAGTCTGTATAGTGCATGTATTTTAGTATGTGTTTAAGGGCATTTAGTAGTTAGAACTTGTGAATATAATGTTTGCTGTCTTTTTTTTTTATGTTGATTGCTGATACAAGGATTGGCTTGTGCATGAATTTGTTCCTCAGATTCAAAATTTAAGAAGTCATAACGCAACGCCAATTTTCATGTGGCAGCCTCAAGTTTTGTGTTGCAGCGCTAGGCAAATGGGGGCATACTGCAAACTCGCGCCCCAGCGGCAGATAACAAGCAACTCTTCACATCGCAACGCCATCTCAAAGGGGAGACACACAACAAACATGCGCCCCGATGCCATTTAACAAGTAACACTCCGCGCTGCAGTGCCAATACCATTGGCCAGACATTGGAAACTCACACCGCAGCACCGAGTGCTATTCACAAAATTGTGCCGCAGCGCCAATGTTGGTTTTTCGCCATGCCTCAGCGCCATGCTTCGTGCCACAGCGCCATCAGCAAAGTTTGGTTTTTAAAGGTGTCTATTCAGTTGATTTAAAGAACTCTTTCCCCTTCCACAAATAGCAATCACTATGTTTTCCTCCTCACAAGCCGTTAAGCAAGATCGATCATCGTGACCCTTCCATTTCTGACCGTTCAGACGCAACTGCCGTACAGTTAATTTGGCCATTTCTCACCTATGCATTCCCTCTTTAAAAACCAAGTGAGGCACATTTCTTTGTCATGCCGTTGGGTTGAAGAAATTACTTAGATTTTCTTTGGCAATTTTCTTTGGCAATCCTAATATGGCTTCTAAGCATCCAAGAACTAGTATTGGTCCTCCTCCTCCATCCTTTTCCCAAACTCTCGTTACGGCTTGGGATGCCGTCAAATTTCCAACGGAAGAAATATATAAGCGCTATACTCAAAATTTTCTACTGTGCAGTTTGGTGCCTACGCTAGGGCTTAGGCCTGATGACAAATTGGATGGTAACATGATGGCTATGATTGTTAACATGAAATGGGTTCATTTCACCAAGCCGCTGGAGTCAGCCATTGTCGCAGTGGTGAAAGAGTTATATGCTAATGCCATTGCTGATGGCCCTCTGGCGGTGCCTGTGCGGGTAAAGTTAATCCAATTCGATAGTCGGGCTATTGATGCAGTTTATAGGACTCCCAACTATGACTGTCATGATTATCGGGAGGTTGGGCTTCAGAGTTACAACACCGACAACATCATTAGTAAACTCTGTATGCCTAGGACTGCTTGGAAAACTAATGAGTACCATGGTGAAAAGACATCATTCCCCTAACAGGACTTAAGTCGGTATGGTAAGGCTTGGTACTCGTTTATCTGTGCTAATATCATGCCTATACGTCACTTGACTGATGTACCTCAGGAAATGACAATTATGCTCTATGACATTGTTACGGGTTTAAAGGTCGATGTAGGGGTATTAATCAACAAGTACATCAAGAAGGCTATAAAGAGCAATGTTATGTCAGGCCTCCCACACCAGTCTCTTATTATCCATCTATACAAAAGGGCAGGTGTTGAGTGGGAGATGGAAGATGTCACCCTACCACCAATGTCTGTCATTGATCATCATCTCATAGGCCGCCTATGGAGTCTGAGAAGGGGCGCCATCACATCCCCAAGGAGAGGGCTTTTTGCCAGCACCTCAGCTACCATCATCCACTGATCCAACGACATCCAATGAAGCGGGTACCTCCACTAACGTGCATGAACCTCCATCATTTGAGATTGTTCATTATGGGGCCCTCGCAAGAAATTTTGAACAGCCTGAAATTTCTACACTGTAAGGTAGACACTGTAACCCAATGGCAGAATCAATTCCACCATTACCATGCAGAGTTTGCTAACACACTCTCCAACATTCATGTTTCTCAGGTAGGACACGACGTTGATTTCACGCCCTTTCCATTTCCAGCACCTCCAATGTATGCGCCTTATCCGCCATAATTTTTGTCTGTTGAGGGGGACCGCGAAGATGAACCGGTGAATGTGGAGGATGATGAGGATGATGATAATGAAGATTCTCTTGAGATGGTCGCTGATGAAGGTGGCGATGAACTAGATGATTGATGATGAAGTTCAGAGGCCATTTAGGACACTGGCCAACTTGCAAGTTTGGGGGGAGAATTCCTTTTATTTATATTATATATGAATTGTGTTAGTATAGTAATATTTGAACTGCTATGTTTATTTATGTTTATGGTGTGAGGACTTGAGTGAATCACTTGGGCTGAATAGCCCCAGACTGTTTATTTAACTATGTTTTATTTACGTTTGAATATTATTGTGATTATTAGTTTGTATGGTGAATAATTTATTTTGTTATATTTGTTTATTTATATATGTATGCATGCTTTTGGTTGTACATCTTTTGGGTTTGCATAATTGCCAGGTGAAATTTTGGGATATCTTGATTAATTTAGATATTATTTTGGTGGATAGCCATAGTTTTTTGGGATTTATACTAATTATTGGTATACTTAATGCCATGTGTTGTGGCTTTACCCTATTTTGACAAGGGTACTTGATATTTTATAGTTTTTGCCTATTACATTTTGATTAGCTCTAACCCCCGGTCTGTAACTATTTATATGTTGGGTTAGGGTATTTTAGTGCTTATGTTTTGATTATGGCCAATGACATGCGCTAGGTAATTATATCATTTTCTTAGAGTAGTGTCAAATTTATTTGAACTAGGGTCGTGTTAATGACATAATTCGAGACTGTTTTGGATGCATCCTTTTAGCGAGCACTGACCAATTAAATTTTCTAGTTATGTGTCCAGATTTTGGTTGTCTATTTATTGTGTTGAAAATTTGTATGTTGTTAAAACTCTATGATTTCAAGATAATAAAACACTTAGAGGTTTTTATACTTTCGGGTCTATAGTTCTATATAAAAAATAAAAAATTGGTATAAAATAAAATCAAAATTAATAATAGTTATGCGGTATGTTGAGATGGAGCGTGGAAACACTCTCACCCATAAACGCAGACTAATAAAATCTATTTTGGACTTATATTGATTTTGTAGCCTTTGTTTCTTGATTTATTAGATTCATAGGGGTGTTTTACAACTAGTTCCCTAAAGTCTTATGGCTTGGGAGTCATTGATCGAAAGCTCACTAATGAGTGCTATGTTTAGCCTAAAAGTAATCAAGTACCGTCTTTATCGGAATTTACTTCATATTACTAGAACCTTTTGATACTTTCTTGTTTTTGCGTTTTGTTCTTAATGCTTGTTATTTATGTGGGTTGCATAGTAAGCTTATTGGTTATCACGATTGACTGTGTGATCTTAATTTGGGTTATGACTAGTTAAGATGTTTGGTCTGCACACTTACACAGAATAGATCAATTACAGTCTCATGTTTATTAATAGATATTAAGTCCTCGTTTATATACGTTTTGTCCTATTCTCAAAGGATGTTTATGATTGTGCATATTGGCCATAATATTACTTTATAGGATTAGTCTTTATTCGTATCTTGCAGTAATGGGGTATGGATGTCTTTTAGTTTTCTTGAGGATAAGCAAAAGCTTAAGTTTGAGGGTATTTGATGAGTGAGATTTATACATGCAAATCAGATTCTTTGTGGCTTAAGTTGTTGCATGTTTTAAGTCTTTTAGTTAGCTTTTATTTATATTTTGTTGTTATTATGTTTAAGTTATATCATGTAGGGCTTTGAAGTATCTTTTCCAGCTTCCAGCAGAAAAATGGGCATTTTTACATGATTGGCGCCGCAGCGCCAGGGATACACTCAAAATCCGCGACGCAACGCCATTGCAAGTTGATAGATACTGAAAATCGGCGCCCCAACGCCAAGGATTATATGAAGAGCCAACGCCATAGCGCCGAACATTCTTGGAACACACTGGAAATAGACACCCCAGCGCCCTATTCGTCGCCCCAGCGCCATACCCAGTGCCCCAGCGCCATACTCGGTGCCCCAGCGCCATGCCCCTGATGTCACCCTTACGCCGCAGTGCCGAAGCCTCTTCATGGAGTCGCGTCGCATCACGACCTCCGGTCCTTTTATGCCTATGTGGCGCCGCAGTGCCACTTGCTAGTTCAACGCTTGCGTCGCAGCGTGAGCTCCGGTGTCAAGACAGTTCCAAGGCTTTAAATGACCTAAGGAGAGAGGGGGTTTCAGACACTAAATTTCTAGCCGCCTACGATAGAAAACAAGACAGATAGCGTAGACTAGAATAGTTATTACATTATATTAATTTCTAGAAGAGAAAAAAGTTGTGCTTCAAAGAGGAAGATTTATTGCATCCGACAGAAGCTCAGGAGCTACGCAAAGAAGAGAAGAATTGGAAACAAAATACTTCCAAACAGGGGTTTTCTTAATCCAAATCTACCATTTATTTGTGTATTACTGAAAATGTGGAATGTATTGAAAATGTTTTTTAAAACCATGGATATGAACTAATTCCATTTTTAGGATAGCAATGTAACCTTTTGTTTAGTTTAATTAAATTTCTCTCCTATTTTATATATTGAATTATTTTGGAATGTGTTGTTGTATTTCTTATATAATGACTAATTTCTTAATAGAGAAATCGGTATTGATAGTAATGGAACTTGACAAATGGATGTTATTTTCTATCTTTTGAGTACAACAACACCTGTTATGACCATGGCAATGGAATGCGTGCATAAACTGCTTATAGGATAGACATATCTCTATTTTCCTTTTGTAGCCTTGAGACTTAGCTTAATGACCTTGGCCTAGTTATTTTCACCAACATACATATTGTGATTTATCTGGTTAGGGATGTGCATTTGAACTTCGATAGAAGATTATGCGTATTTACTGTTCTCGGTTGACCATTCCTTGATTCGTTTGTAATGTGGAGAGTTAGGAGATTAGGCGGTGCATTAGGGTAATTGTATTCTTATCTTGACGTCCTAGCACAACTACTTCTCTTATTTTTACAGTTTTAATCACATAGCTTAACCAGCCATCTTATTTCACTTGTTTAGATAAGGTAGTAAAGACTTTACCTTAGTATTTGTTTATTTCTTAAGACTTTGTCCTCATGGGTTCGACACTCAACTTATCTTATATTACTTGTGGACCGCGTAGGCTTGCATGTGATTTAGTAATAGCGAAACTAGCCAACAATAATTCGGTATGATCATGACCATTGATGATTACATGAATATTCTTGGCCCGTAGTGCAAGAATAATTTGTGGATGTGATACTAATGAATATCCTTGGCTCGTAGTGCAGGGATGATTCGATGATGTGATTTATTTATTAAGTTGAGTCCTAGTGATAAAGTTAATGATAAAGTTTTTAAATCATAGAAGATAGTAGATATCATTCTCTACTTAACTCTTCTAATGGAATGCTTGATCCGTTGCAGTTAAACTTGTTGTCTATTATATTGTATCAGTTTAACATTGTTAAAGGCTAATGATAACTTATTCTGTATTATCTTAGTCATAATATTTCTTAATGGGCTAGTTGAGCTCACCCTTTTACTTCCATTGTTCTCTTCTGGAAATGAGAACGTAGCCGGAACTAGTCGGGGAACAAAGTGATGGTCTGAGATGGTGTTATAGTAGTCCTCACTATTCTATAAAATATTGTGACAATAAATGTAATGAGGACTCTATTTGAGTTTGGATATTGTCTAGAAGACAATATTCGTGTAAAAACTCTCAGCTCATGTTGTAAAATTAAGTTTGTATTTGTATTCATTACCATGTTTTGGCGACCCAAGATGGGTGATGTGTACCTATTTTGGGGGCGTCATAGTTGGTACTAAAGCTTAGGGATATGATCCCTGGTTGAGATGTGAGACAAGTACTAGGAGGGGAGAGACGAGAAATTCCTTCGCTAGTATGACCTACCTAAGTTTATTTGGTATTCAATTTGTCGGTCAGAGTATAGGGATAATATGTGGCATGTCAATTAACCCTTATTTTGTGGCAGTGTTTGAAAATGGCATCTAAAAATGTCGAGATAAACAATGAAGCACATGAGACCGTTGAGTCACCAATGATTTATACCCAGGATAATTTGCAACAGGAAGATAATAATCCTCAGGTAAACAACAACACCGATCAAATGATGAACGATGGGATGTTAAGAGGCTTTATGTAATTCATGTAACATCAGGCGAAAGCGGATCCTATTCAAACTGCAGGTGGAAACACTGGTAACTCTCGGATGGTCACCGCTAAGCAGTTCAAGGAGCTGGACCACCGGAGTTTTTGGGAGAACCAAAACCACTTAAGGCGGAGACATGGATAAAGCAGATCACAAAGATATTTGACGTCTTGGGATGCTCCGAGGAGCTAAAGGTTCCATTTTCCACCTTCATGTTGAGAGGAGAGGCAGATTACTGGTGGGAATCAGTAAAATGTACTTAACCTGCCGCACTCGAAATGTCTTGGGAAAAGTACCAAGAACTGTTCAACGACAAGTACTTTCCCAAAAGTGTTCGTCACATTAAGGAGGTGGAGTTTATCAAGTTTTAGTAAAACAAAGTCAAGTCTAGCTAGGATGGAGGCATCAAAGGCCGTCCCAGACAAGACAAAATTGGTAGTTCAAGGGAGAGCGTTTGTCATAACCTCCCAAAAAGCGAGGAATCCGAATGAGGTGATCACGGGTAAGCTAATCATAAACTCTAGAGAAGTCTATACCTTATATGTTACCGGTTCTACCCATTCTTTTATTTCTCCTACTTGCGCTTAACATTTAAATTTGACTCCGGAGAAATTAGACTTTGATTTATCTATTGGGAGAAACCTTCACTACATCCACTATTTATAAGTCTTGTTTGATTCTAATCGGTAACCGCACGTTACCTTTCGATCTTATCTCTTTAAAAATATTTGCATTTGATGTGATCTTAGGAATTGATTGGTTGACTACTCATCATGCTAAAATTGATTATTTTCGTAAGGTTGTTAGCTTTCATATTCCTAACCAATCTATTATACGAATTCAAGTAACCAAATCACTAAAGTTAATCACTGTCATCTCAAGCCATAAAGTTATTCGTTAATTGAAAAACGGATGTCAAGCTTTCTTAGCTTATGTCACAGATTTAAATAAAAATACTTCAGTCTTGAATGATATTTCTATTGTTAATAAATTTCCTGACGTATTCCCTGAAAAACTTCCCGGCTTACACCCAGAGCGTGAAATTGAATTTTGTATCGACCTTGAATCCGGTACAAAACCCATTTCCAAAGCCCCATATCGAATGGCTCTTATTGAACTTCAGGAGTTAAAAATCCAACTACAGGAATTGTTAGACATCGGTTTCATTCGTCCTAGTACGTCTCCTTGGGGTGCTCCTATTCTATTTGCGAAGAAGAAAGATGGAAGTATGCGACTTTGTATTGATTATTAGGAGTTGAATTATGTCAGCATCAAAAATAGGTAACCATTACCTCATATTGATGACTTGTTTGAGCAGTTGTGAGGCGCCAAATTCTTTTCAAAGATCGATCTTCGTTCCAGATATCATCAGTTAAAGTTTAAAATCGATGATATCCCAAAGACTGCTTTCAGAACTCGGTACAGGCATTACGAACTACCAGTCTTGTCTTTTAGATTGACTAATGCTCCTCCTACCTTCATGGATATGATGAACCGAGTATTCAAGGAATATTTGTATCATTTTGTGGTCGTCTTTATTGATGACATCCTTATTTACTCCAAAAGCCATGAAGATCATGAGCAACACTTGCGGCTGATACCCCAAAAGCTTTGTGAGAACAAGTTATATGCCAAGTTGAACACATGCGAGTTTTGGCTTGAGGAAGTAGCATTCCTTGGGCACGTGATATCAAATCATGGAATATCTATTAAACCGACAAAGATTGAAGCAATTAAAAGCTGGGAGCAACCTAAGTCAGTGACTGAAATACGTAGTTTTCTCGGCTTAGCTGGTTATTATTGGAGATTCGTAGAAGGGTTTTCTTGAATCGCTACTCCATTAACTCAGCTGACTCAGAAAGATACAAAATTCTATTAGAGCGAGGAATGTGAGAAGAGTTTTCAAGAACTCAAGAGGAGACTCATTTCAGCACCTGTTCTAACAATACCATCTAGTTCGGAGGGATTTGTCATCTACAGTGATGCTTCAGGCAAAGGTTTAGGATGTGTTCTCATGCAACATTGGAAAGTCATAGCCTATGCGTCACAATAACTCAAAGAATATGAGAGGAATTATCCTACTCATGATCTAGAGTTGGCAGCTGTCATTTTTGCGCTTAAGATTTGGAGGCATTGCCTGTATGGAGAGAAGGTGGAGATCTATACAGATTATAAAAGCCTCAAATATTCTTCACTTAAAAGGAACTCAAGATGCGGCAACGATGATGGCTTGATCTATTGAAAGATTATGATCATACCATTCAATACCATCCTAGAAAAATGAACGTAGTAGTTGACGCATTAAGTAGAAGATCATATGCTGGTACGAGTGCGATTTTGTCAACATAAAGGCCCATTTTGTATGACTTACAAAGGATGGAGATAGAGTTAAAGACTCTAGGGACCCTGTGATGATGGAAAATCTATGAGTAGAACTGACTTTAATCGATAAAGTTAAAGCTGCTCAAGCTACAGACCTGGAGTTAATGCGTACGAAGAAGAAAGTACAAGAAGGTGCTATTGCGAAAGCAAGAATCGATGAAGAAGGAATACTTTAAGTCAACTTCAGACTTCATGTTCTTAACTATTCTGACTTGAAGTATAAAATCATGATGGAGGTGCACAACACAGTGTTTGCAATCCATCCTGGGAGTACCAAAATGTACGGTGATCTTTGACATACATTTTGGTGGAGCGACATAAAGAGAGAGATAGAGGGTTTATCTCAAGGTGTCTAACTTGTCAACGAGTCAAGGCAGAACATCAAGTGCCAAAAGGTCCATTACAACCACTTAAAATTCCAGAATGGAAGTTGGAGCACATTACCATGGATTTTATTACTGGTCTTCCCAAGGTTTCTAAAGGCATAGATGCAATTTGGGTCATTGTTGATAGATTGACCAAGTCTGCTCATTTCTTACCGATACGAGAAATGTATACACTTGAACGTCTTGTTCGTATGTACATAAACGAGATTGTAAGATTGCATGTTATGCTAGTATCCATAGTTTCGGATCGAGACCCAAGATTCACTTCAAGATTTTGGGTGGCACAGATTTATGATTCAGTTCGGCATATCATCCTCAAACGGATGGGCGGTCGGAGACGACTATTTAAACTCTTGAGGATCTATTAAGACTTTGTGTCCCTTGACTTTAAATGAAGTTTGGACATTTTCTTACCATTGGTGGAGTTTTCCTACAATAACAGTTATCAAGCAAATATTGGCATGGCTCAATTTGAGGCGTTGTATGGAAGAAAGTGTCGTTCTCCAGTATGCTGGGATGAGGTGGGTGAAGGAACGTTGTTGGGACTGGAGTTGGTACGTATGACTACGAAAAAGATCCAAATAATCTGACAAAGTATAAAAACCTCACAAGATTGACAGAAGAGCTATGTTGATCTTCATTGAAAGGACGTGGAATTCAATATTAGAGATCATGTGTTGTTAAATGTTGCTCTATGGAAAGGAGTTAAGAGATTTGGAAAGAGAGGAAAACTCAATCCTTGATTCATTGGCCCATTTGTAATCCTCAATCGAGTAGGAACTGTGGCCTATAGACTCGCCTTACCACCAAGTATGTCTTGTGTTCATAATGTTCTTCACATATCTATGTTACGTAAATATGTGAAAGACCCGAACCACATTATTGAATTAGAATCAAACGAGATAACGGAAGATTTAACGTATGAAGATGTACCTGTTAAAATCTTGGATAAGAAGGATCATATTCTACGCTCCAAGGTTATACCTAAATTCAAAGTTTTATGGAGAAACCACGATGTTGAAGAAATGACCTGGGAGTTAGAATCTAAAATGAAATCATGGTATCCTCACCTTTTCGACATATCAGGTACGTACCCTAATTTCGAGGATGAAATTTCATAAGAAGGGGAGGTTGTAAGACCCCAACTTTTTTGAAAAAAGAATAATTTTTCTAGAAATATATTTTTGAATATTATGGTGTGGAAATGATAAAATGTTATAGTTATTGGGTAATATTTAAAATTTTTCAAAGTAAGCAAGTTGATATAAAATATTCGTTGTGTCGGAGAATATTCATTTTAAAAGGGAATATTAGTACGATGAGAGAATCATTGGTGGACCCTATAATGGAAGTATTGTCGTAGTTAGAAAATGACAGAAATATCTTTTTATAAAAATAATGGCGAAAGTTTTACCGTTAAACTGTTGAACTACCCGATGATAAAAGTATATTAATACATGTGGTTGCATAGTAGCACACGGTATTGATTATTGTTGCTTACGTGAGAATTCACTCAGTTACACTCAATTATTGCTACAGTAATTGATTCATAGTATCTCAAGTTATTTGATATAATTATTGTCACATTATTAATATTTTTTATTATTAAATAAATAATTGAGACGACAAAGTATATGATAATGATTATTATAAAAAGGAAATGGTTAGATTACGAATTATGTAATACTCGAAATAGTATCGAGTTCAAATATAGGTTATGAGGTAAAATCTACAAGTGTTGGTGGAGGAAACAAATGGATTAGAAAATATAAAATCTGTATTAACGTAATACGTTGAGTTATTTGAGTTAATCAACGATAAATTTTTGAAGAAGATTAGATGAAAAACTG
Organism: Panax japonicus; assembly: GCA_020205505.1. Lineage (NCBI taxonomy): Eukaryota > Viridiplantae > Streptophyta > Magnoliopsida > Apiales > Araliaceae > Panax > Panax japonicus. The sequence continues at coordinate 66,076,850 of CM035095.1, read as the reverse complement.
AGTAAGGGAGGTTTCGTTGATTCCGAGGATGAAAACTTTATAAGGGGGGAAGGATGTGACAACCTGAATTTTTATAAGTTATTAAAATAAGAATTTAATAATTAAAATTCTTATTATGAGATGTTTTGAGTTTGAGTATGTATATATACGTGCTATATAATTTTGAAATATGTTGGTATGAAAAGATTAAGTGTGAATATAGAGGAGGAGTATATATATATCGGGAAAATTAGGTTAATAGTTAGTTTAACTACTGAAAAAAGTAAATGAAATTGTTACAGAAAAAAAATTAACTGAATAATATTAGTTAATTTAATTAATTTGAAAATTATATTATGAAGTAATATAATTTGATTATTATGCCTTATTGGCAATGTAATTATTATGAATTAAATTTTATAAATAATGAGAGTAGTTCACTTAATTAAAATAGTGAATTAATGTAAATTTATTTGTTTTAATATTAAGAAAGCAATATACTATAAATAAATGTAATATGTTAATGGAATATGATTGTGAATTTTCTAAATAGTTAAAATATTTATCAAATAAAATAAATATTTTAGTTAGAATATTTACGAAATAAAATAAATATTCGATGTAAATTAGTATGGAATAATTTATTTAATTGTGATAATATTGACTAAAAGTTTTAGAATCAGTGCGTATTTTATTACGATAATGGAATCGTAGCATTATAATTTAATTAAATAATTAAATTAGAGGACTAATAATTTTTTAAATAAATTATAATTTTATTGGGTAAGTAAATATTGTGTTGAATAAATAAAGATTATGGTTAAATTAATAGAAGTGTGACATTTGGTGTAGCTTATAATATGAATAATATTAAAATAATCGGATAAGGAGGTTAAGAGTTCTAGCCAAACATAACCTTGTGACCTTTTGCCTTTGTAACAGATGGGATGTGACGCCCCAAAAATAGGTATACATCACCCATTTTGAGTCGCCAGATACATGGTACATAATCCAAATATAACTTAATTATACAACTATCTTGTAAAATACGACAAAACATAATATGAGAGTTTTAACACGAATATTATCATCTAGACAATATCCACACTCAAATTCAATCTTATTACATTTATTATCATACTATTTCACAAAATAGTGAGGACTACTAATGCAACCATCTAGACCGTCAATCCATTCCCCGACTAGATCCAGCTATATTCTCATTTCTTGAAGAGAACAGTGAAATAAAGGGTGAGCTCAACTAGTCCAGTAAGAAATATTATGACTAAGATAATGCAAAATAAATTATCCTTAGCCTTCAACAGTATAACAACTAAATAATAACAAAAGAATTCATCATGCATGCGATAGACCGCACAGACAGGTTATTCCAACAGAATAATAAAGAATGGAATAACAGATGAATTCACCATGCATGCGATAGACCGCACAGACATGTTATTCCAACAGAATAATAAAGAATAGAATAACAACCCTTACGAATATTGAAAGAAATAACTCTCTTCATGAATACGAAAGAAATAATACCCCTTACATTAGAAAAAAAACTGGATACTGAAATAGTGAGGTAGCAGACTTCTCTTCTTCTTTTTCTCTATAATTTCTCTCTATAATAATTGCTCTATAACTTTAGTGAATTGGTGAAAAATAATGAAAGAATGAACTTCTATTTATAGGAAAATATAGTTTCAATAATTGCACATTTTGGGGCTCGAAATATTATAGTATAATACCTTTCTCATTTTCTTCATTTTTAATTTAGTTATCCAAGTATTATGAAGCTTGCACCACCTCCCCTAATAGTAAATCATGTGAATTAATATTAAATCATGCGACTCAATACTTCTAAACATTTGAAAAAATTAATTACAATATATTACATTCATCTATACCTCTATTTTTAATTTAGTCATACAAGTATTATCAATTTTGTACCAACTACCCTAATAGTATAAGAATGTGAATCAATAGTACACACATGTGAACAAATAGTTATAAGCATGTGAATTAATAGCAATTAATTGCTTATATATCCGATGAATTACCCGATTGGTCAATATAACCTCCAGATATTAATTATTATCAAAATAAATGTCGATTTCCACTAACACTAATAATTCCAATACAATAAAACTATCAATTTCATCTTTAATCAACACGAACTTATTCATCATTAATATTATAACTCAAAATATTTAACAACCAGGTCGTTCCCAGGAAAGAGGGGGCTTTCCGATAAGGATTTTTCCTTATTGGCGCACAATTAGGTGACCAAACCTCTCCTTGATAGAACTTCTAGACATTGTCAATATTGCAAGTAATAATATGAATAACTTTGCCGTCTCAATTATTGATTTAATAATATAACATATTATACAAATGACATTGTGACAATAATTGAATCAATAATATGAAAGATATGATGCAGCAATTACTGTAGTAATAATTGAGTATAACTGAGTGACTTCTCACGTAAGCATCAATAATCAATACCGTGTGCTACTATGCAACCACGCATATTACTGTACTTTTACTAACGGGTAGTTCAACAGTTTTAACAGTAACACTTATGCAGTTATTTTTCTAAAAAGATAATTCTGTCATTTTCTAAATACGACAATACCTCCGTTGTGGGGTCTACCAATGATTGTGCCATCGTATGAATATTTCCTGTTAAAACAAATATTCTCCGACCAATCGAATATTATATAACCACTTGCTTACTTTACAAAATTTATAAATATTACCCACAACTATAACATTATATCAAATCCACACCATAATATTCAAAAAAAAAATTTATTTCGAGAAATTTAAATCTTTATTCATAAAATTTGGGGTCTCACAATCTCCCCTGCTTATGAAATTTAGCCCTCGAAATTTACGTACGTACATGGTATGCCAAAGAGATGAGGATACCTTAACTTCATTTCAGATTCTAACTCTTGAGGTGTAACCTTTGAGTGTTGAATACGATCCTTCTTATCCAAGATTTTAACACGTATCTCCTCATACGTTAAATCTTCTGCAATCTCGTCTAGTTCTAATTTAATAATGTGGTTCGGGTCGTCCACATATTTACGTAACATCAATTCGTGAAAAATGTTATGAACACGCGACATACTTGGCTGTAAAACGAGTCTATAGGCCACAGTTCCTACTCAATCGAGGATTTCAAATGGGCCAATTAAATCGATGGTTGAGATTTTCTCTCTTCATCGACTCTTTCTTCTAGAATAACGCCCTCTTGAACCTTCTTCTTCGTATTCATCAGCTCCGAGTGTGTAGCTTGAGCGGCTTTTAACTTTATCGATTAAAGTCGATTCTACTCATATATTTGATATCACCACATGGGTCCCTAGAGTCTTTAACTCTATCTTCATCATTAAAAAGTTATACGAAATGGGTTTTTGTGTTAACAACATCACACTCGTAAACGCATATGATCTTCTATTCAACGCATCAGCTACCATGTTCGCTCTTCCATGATGATATTGAATGGTACGATCGTAATCTTCAACAGCTTGAGCCAATGTCTTTGGCGCATGTTACGTTCATTTTGGATGAAGAAAAATATTTGAGGGTTTTAGAAATGGGGTTCGTACTGGGGTGAGTACAAAATTCGATTTCACGCTCTAGGGGAAGGCTAAGAATTCTTCAAGAATACGTCAGAAAATTTATTAACAATAGAAATATCATTCAAAACTGTGACTCTCATCCAAGACTTAGATAACACATCACATAGATACATATTAACTTGCCACCATTATTCACGCGTCCCCTATGGCGCCCCCGAATCCTGGTCCTCTGACCCCGGTTCGGTTATCACTATAAAATACAAGAATCCACCTCTAAACAACATACGATAACTAAAGTGCGGAATATAATAAACGTATATCGTTCATTCAAAAGGTGTTACTAGTCCCAAGATTCGATAACCATATTAAGTTCATACAAACATACCCTAAAATAATCATTAGGGTTCATATTACATAATAGTAATTTAAACTAAGCATAAGATAAAATTATTCTCCTTGCCATTATGCTACATCTTTCCTTTACCCTTGTCCTTCCCTGAGGTCTCGAGCTTAGCTACAATATATTCATAATATTGCAAGGATGAGCAATAAGTTTGCTCAACAATTTGAAATACAACAATAAGAATATATCATGATGAATGGAAAAATATCTGGCAGTGGGTTCAACAATATAAATATCTGAAGGATTCAACATTATGAATATTAACAAGCAAAGATAATGATTGCTTTTAGAAACTTCTAGTCAAGTATACTTTGAACTATAACACTCCAATGGAATCAATAGCTAATTGACCCTTTGGTTACTGGCTACAGAAAAAGTACTTAAGGGGATTAGCCTCACGTACTCTATGTATATGCATAACATTTAAATCTATTCATTGTATCTTTATTAGATACCTGCAATCCCCTATCATAGAAAGGGGGTGTTCTTTCAGTCTAAGAATCCTTACCATCAATTGGTTTGGATAGCTTTTATAAAACTTCATATGTTTGTCTGACCGAACAAAGGTTCAGACTCTATCTGACACAGCCCAAGAATTATTGAACTTTAATGATGTACAAGTCTAAGACTGTACGAACTCAAGTGCACTAAGTGCGAATATCAGTAATTTAGATGTGGGATAATTGTAAAGTAATTAAACCACTTAATAGCGTGTTTGGAAACAAGATTTCAAGCTTAAATGAATAACTTTCAATTCAACAATATCTTGCTCTATGCAATATGAGAAGGATAGGAAAACTTCCACAAACTCAAAGTTGTGTAAGTTAAGGAACTCGCAACAAAACAAATTCGGGTACTTGCTCAATATAATTTAGAGTAAGTTTAGGAAAAAAACTTGTTTAACAATTGTAGGGTTTAAGTAAACTTGCATAAACGTATACCTGTTTGCACAAAATAAAAGTAGTGCATAAGGTTTAGATACTTGCATGTTCGCTCAGCTACAGTATAATACTAGCTTTAACTAACTTACGTTGAAATGACCTAACATTAACAAGTCGGCCTTTCAATTAGTATATGCAAATTAATATGCGTCTATACTTAAAAGAATCAAGTCATCACATAGCGTGCTTCTCAACACATTATATGACACATTGGTCACATATTACAAGATAAAGAAATCATATAACCATGCCTTAAATTTCAGAACCAAAAATAGAATCTGGCAAAACTGCTGGATGGCGCAGCTGCGCCTAGTCTAGGCTTAGGGACGGCGCAGCTGCGTTGTCCCTTGGCCAGACCAAGGTTGAGCTTCTGCTCTCCTGACTTCAGTCTAACTCTAACAAACTAATCACACATACATTTAAACATATATACATGCTAGAGTTTCACATATAACACATGATCATACTTGAGTTCATTACTTCAAGTTTAACTTACACATTATATGTCATTAAAACATAAAAAGTCATGTAATTATCATGCTTTAAAAACTCGAACCTATAATACTAAGTAGTCATGCTTGTATATAGACAACACGTATATACCTTACTCACATAGTTCATATTTTAGAAATTTCCATTTATTTATGACTATGTGTGCATAAGTAAAAGTCATACATTAATCAAACCGTGTTCATGTCAATATGTCTATAGGCATAATGAATCCTAATACACATGCTCACATGGTCAAAACATACTATGCTTATTACTCGATGACATTAGCTTCCTCATTCTAACTTTCTATGAATTTGACACTAAGTCAACTAAGCATATACTAGGCATCTTAACATATAAATATCATGCATTTACAACATATATTAAAGCCACATGCATGCATAAAAAGTCAGATCTTAAAAGATAGAGGTCTTGGTCAATTTCTCTTTAAAAAGCCTCAAGTTTCTTAGCTTAGAAATAGTCAAATCTTTTAATCGTGAATGCAAGTGTGTTCAATCATTTCAGGTCAATATAACCCATATCATCATGTTCATAAAGTCAAAATGCTCACACGATGTGTTCATGACAAAGTTCACTTTTGAAATCACAAACCTCATATCAGTAGTACAAGTATTATGTCAATCATGGCTATACTTGTTCATACTACATGCATGTGCCTACGTGTGCATGCTTAAACAGTTTTCATGCTTACTCTAACCAAGTGCCAACAAGTTAGAACAACAGAATCATAGCAGAACACATCAGACCTGATACAGGTATAGCGCAGCTGAGCTGCTGACCAGTACAAAACTGGCGCAACTTCGCAGTCTGTCGACCAGAGGCAGACATTGCTTTACTTAAGCAGTTCAGCAACTTACAACACAAAAATCCTTATGGGAAGGGTTTCTAACATAACCCAACACATAGAAGCTTATAAAACACTTAGCAACATAACCTAAATCAACTAACAATCAATTTATGCTTAATTGAAAGAATCAACCAAATAAATAATTTATTAAAATTTAAGAATGGGAATGGAAGTTATACCTTTGTGACTCAACTCAGCTGCTCTATACTCACTCTAGCAAACTAATTCTCAGCAAATTAAAACAAGGAAGGATGATGTCCCATTTATAGAAGATTGATTATCTAGACAATGAGATTATCTCCCAAATCAAACCAAAGAATTTCAAGAATGCTCAAGGGTTAAGAGAGGGTTGGTGAGAGTTGGTAATTCTACTCATGAATCCCACCCCCCATCTATGTTAGTTGATTTTGAGGTGGAGGTAGGCTAGGCTAGTCTTGCTTACGTGGGAAGAAGAAATGGGACTCTAACATGGGACAAACAATTTCCAGCATTAGCAAAATAATGAAATGCAACATTTGGCTTATAACAAATATACACATAATATAGACTTTGGCTATCAAATAGGTGTAACATAGGTTACAATGATTTAAAGAGCATACAATGTATTTTCTAATTTACAAGATATCTAGTAGTGCACATACATATATCAATATTATTATGCAACTCACATGAATGTAAATAACTCTTGCTATATAGTCTATATATATAATATATAGACATATTAATGTGCCACCTTGTATAATATAAAATATACAATTAACTACCAGATAATAAAGGTTTACTATATAGCATGCTTGCACAAATAAATCAAGTAACATATAATCACTTTATAAATTATTAATCTATTACACATTAATTATTATATATACATAATAATTATTAAATAACACATTATCAATTAATTAGTCATAATTTCAATTAATCAATATAAATAAACTCTTGCTACTATATTCAAATAAATTGAATATTTAATAACCCTATCAATTTCTTGATATCAAACTCTTAGGGTTAGTCCACTAATTTAAATAACTATTAGGGACCCCCTTTAATCATTTCAAACATACACATAACCACTTAAGGTTTAAATAAACTCACAAAACTAACTCATTAAAATTAAATCACACAATAAATTAATAAAGAGTTTAAAAATTCGTGGACGTTACATCGCCTACGGAAAGTTCGGCTTCGGTGCATTCCACACAAAGAAGTCACCAGCGAAAGGCCCGGGCTCTTTACGTATGGCTTAGTATGATAGTGATTGACTCTAGGGTTTGGTTGCTTGAATTCGCATGATAGATTGGTTAAGAATATGAAAGCTAACAACCTTACGAAAAGCATGAGGAGTAGTTAACAAATCAATTCCTAAAATCACATCAATGGCAAGTATTTTCAAAGAGATAAAATCGACTGGTAACGTGAAAGTGTCGATTTGAATCAAACAAAATTTATAAACAGTGGAGGTAACGAAGGTTTCTCCTAACAGAGTTTCAACCGATAAGTCAAAGTATAATTTCTCCAGGGTCAAATTTAAACGTTGAGTGCAAGCAAGAGAGATAAAAGAATAGGTAGAACTGGTATCTAATAAGGTATAGACTTCACAAGAATATATAATTAACTAACCCGTGCTAACTTCGTTTGGGTTACTCGCTTTTTGAGAAGTCACAAAAAAAGTTCTTCCTGAAACCACCGACTTTGTTTTGTCCGTATCCGCCTTAGGTGCCACCGTCCCAGCTGGAATTGACTTTGGTGTATGATAAAATCGGGCTAGGTGACCTTCTCTTCCATAATTGAAACATACTTTGGACTACTGCATACAATTTGGACTGATTTATCCCTCCCCTTTGCATTTGTAACATACGACCGTTGATCGTTCTCCTTCCTTAACAACAGGTGATGGTGCTGACGTCTTTCCATTATTATTAAATCTCTTCTTCTTGAAACTTTTACCACCGAAGTGGTTACCATTTCTGGCATGATAATATCCTCCACGATGGTTATCATTGTTTCGATGGCCATTACCACTGGTATGATTATTATCGTGTTGCTAGTCATTACCTTTTGGTTCTGCTGACTCATTATCGCGCTCCAATAACTGAGCCCTATTCACAACATCTGAATACAAACACAATTTGTGAAATGAGGTATTGACATATTTCGGGTTTCAAACCTCTTAGAAACATTCGTGTCATTCGCTCCTCATTATCGACCAAATGGGATGCAAACCGGGATAACTCCACAAATTTAGCCTCGTATTGCGACACTATCATATTGTTTTGTTCCAGCTTGATGAACTCCACATCCTTCATGTAACGAATACTTTCGGGAAAGTACTTGTCGTTGAAGAATTCTTGGAACTTCTCCCAAGACATCTTTAGTACGGCAGGTTGAGTACGTGTTACAGATTCCCACCAGTAATCTGCTTCTTCACGTAACATAAAGGTGGCAAAGGGAACCTTTTGCTCCTCGGAGCATCCCAAGACATCAAATATATTGGTGATCTAATTTAACCACGTCTCTGCCTTAAGTGGTTCTGTCTTTCCCAAAAACTCTGGTGGTCCCAGCTCCTTGAACTGCTTAGCGGCGACCGACCGTGGGTTGCCATTATTTTCACCTACATTTTGAACAAGAGTCTCTCTCACCTGATGTTGCATGATTTTATAAAGCCTCTGAGCATCCCATCGTTCATCATTTCATCGGTGTTATTGTTTACCTGAGGATTATTGTCTTCCTGTTACACATTATCCTGGGTATTAATCGTTGGTGACTCAACAGTCTCATGTGCTTCATTGCTTATCACAACATTTTCGGATGCCATTTTCAAATACTGCCATAAAACAAGGGTTAATTAAAATGTCACATTATTCCTATACTCTGACCGACCAATTAAATACCAAATAAACTTAGGTAGGCCATACTAGCGAAGGAATTCCCCATCTCTCACCTCCTAGTTCTTATCTCACATCTCAGCCATGGATCATATCCCTAAGCTTTGATACCAACTATGAAGCCCCCAAAACAGGTATACATCACCCATTCTGAGTCGCCAAATACATGGTACATAATCCAAATATAACTTAATTATACAACTATCATGTAAAATACGACAAAACATAATCTGAGAGTACTAACACGAATATTTTCATCTAGACAATATCCACACTCAAATTCAATCTTATTACATTTATTATCACACTATTTCACAGAATAGTGAGGACAACTAATACAACCATCTGGACCGTCAATCCATTCCCCGACTAGATCCAGCTATATTCTCATTTCCTGAAGAGAACAGTGAAATAAAGGGTGAGCTCAACTAGCCCAGTAAGAAATATTATGACTAAGATAATGCAGAATAAATTATCCTTAGCCTTCAACAGTATACTAACTGATAGAATATGTGACGCCCCCAAAATAGGTATACATCACCCATCTTGAGTCGCCAGATACATGGTACATAAATTCAAATACAACTTAATTATACAACGTCGTGTAAAATAAGACAAAACATATGTTGTGAGTTTTAATATAAATATTATCATCTAGACAATATCCACACTCAATGGAGTCCTCATTACAATTATTATCACATTATTCTATAGAATGGTGAGGACTACTAAAGCCACTTATACTGGATCATCACTCCATTCCCCGACTCATCCCAGCTATATTATCGTTTCCTGAAGAGAACAGTGAAAGAAAGGATGAGCTCAATTAGCCTAGTAAGAAATATTATGACTAAGATAATGCAAAATAAATTATCTTTAGCCTTCAACAGTATAACAACTGATAGAATATAATAGACAATAAGTTTTAGATTAACAACTGCAGCGGAATAAGCAATCCAATAGAAGAGTCAAGTAGAGCATAAAATCTACTATCTTGTATGATTTAAAAAGTTTTTCATCAATCTTTATCGCTGAGACTCAGCTTAATAAATAAAATTGAATCATCCCTGCACCATGGCTAAGGATATTCATGTAATCATCAATGGTTATGATATTACCGAATAATCCCTAGTCATAATCATACCAACAACTGTCCATCAATGAACTACAGGCCAATGGGGACTTTTACCATCATTCGTTATATTACGGTCATGATTAAACCGAATAATCCCTGTTCATAATCATGCCAAGTCCATCTCTGCACGTAAGCCAAAGATGATTTTCATCACAATATAAGCATGAGGACGATGACAATGATATAAGAATTAATCAAACGAAAATAAGGATAAATATTAAAGACTTTAAATTTATCCAAATATTATCCACCACTTAATAAACTCATAATCAAATATTATAACAATATTTTAATCACTTCTTAAACTTATAAACAATTTATTTTAATTGTTTACCCTTTACCAAATAATGCATTTAATCATCCAAAAATGCCATACTCATAAGATTTCATCACCAATGATCAAATCCCTCATCAAAAATCTGCATATACCTTATATAGGATTTTCAAGCCCTAAAATCTTATTTACCAATTCTTCAACTTCACATAACATATTTAACTCATATGTTTGTAAATAAACCATTTTCATGAAAAATTATCAAATCAACTTATTATTTTTCTATCTTTTGTCCAAACTTATATACATATATTTCATACACAACAAGTATTTTTTTTTATAATTTTTCAACTCCCTTAAGTATTTTTCAAAAATCAATTTCTAATTAATTCCTTAAGAAATTAGCTACCTCAAGTTTAAGTCCAGAAATTCCCAAATCTCGGCAGGATCTTACACATGTTAACATGAGCTTCCAGTTTAAATTTTATGGTCATCGGAGTTATGCAACTCCGATTATAGCATTTTTCATCGAAAAAACCTAAATATTAAAATAGTCATAACTTGCTCATTTTAAGTCAGAATTAGCTCATTATTGGACATGAGGTACTTTATACCATATATTTCCACGTACCATAAGGCCAAAATTTTTCTCACAAATTAAGTGGACAAAACTGCCCTTACAAAATTTTGGGCAGTAGTTTTTTTCTCTTTTTTCACTTTTTCGTGTTTGTTAAAAATAATCCATACAAAAATCTACAACTCCTCTTTCAGTGATTCCACTTGGAGATGTTAGAAAACTTATCATAATATCCTCTCAAATCTTTCCAGAATTTTTGAATGTCCAAAAAAATAAAGAAACTGAAAATGGATTTTCACCTGCCATGTGATAATCCACGTAGACAGATCATTTCCAAAATTTAATAAGGAATGAATATGAAGGATCATTCACCATGCATGTGGTAATCCACATAGACATGTTATTCTAACAGAATAATAAATAATTGAACCAGGTCAGGCGTAATACGCACTGACAGGATATTCCAAAATAACAATAAAGAATGGAATAACAACAGAAATCACCAAGCATGCGATAGACTGCACAGACAGGTTATTCCAACAGAATAATAAATAATGGAACCAGGTCAGACATAATACGCACCGACAGGATATTCCAACACAATAATAAAAAATGGAATAACAACAAAAATCACCATGCATGCGATAGACCGCACAGACATGTATTTCAACAGAATCATAATTAATGGAACCAGGTCAGGCGTAATACGCACCGACATGATATTCCAATAAAATAATAAAGAATGGAATAATAGAAGAATTTCACCATGTATGCGGTACTTCACATAGACATGTTATTCCAACAAAATAATAAAAAATGGAATAACAATAGCTCTCTTCATGAATACAAAATAAATAATACCTCTTACCTCAAAAGAAGACTAGATACTAGAATAGTGAGGTAGCAGACTTCTCTTCTTCTTTCTCTCTATAATTTCTTTCTATCATAATTGCTCTATAGCTTTAGTGAATTGAAAAGAAATGAAGGAAGAATGAGCTTCTATTTATAGGAAAATATAGTTTCGATAATTGCACGTTTTGGGGCTCAGAATATTACAATATAATACCTTCCTCTTTTTCTTCCTTTTTAATTTAGTCCTGCAAGTAGTATCAAACTTGCACCACCTCCCCTAATAGTAAAAATTGTGAATCAATAGTAAATCATGTGAACAAATAGTTCTAGACATGTAAAAATACGAATTAAAGTATAGTACCTACATCTATACCTCCATTTTTAACTTAGTCATGCAATTATTTTTAATCTTGCACCAATTCCCCTAATAGTAAAGGAATGTGAATCAATAGTACACACATATGAACAAATAGTTATAATCATGCGAATTAATAGCAATTAATTGCTCATTTATTTGATTAATTACCCGACTGGTCAGTATAACTTTCCGACATCAATTAATATCGAATTAATGTCGATTTCCACTAACACTAATAATTCCAACACAATGGAACTATCAATTTCATCTTTAATCAACACGAACTTATTCATCATTATTATTATAACTCACAATATTGAACAACCAGGTCGTTCCCATGAAAGATGGGGCTTTCCGATAAGGATTTCTCGTTATTAGCGCGTAATTAGATGACCAAACCTCTCATTAACAGAACTTCTAGACATTGTAAATATTGCAATTTAATAATATGAATAACTTTGTCGTCTCAATTATTGATTTAATAATATAACATATTATACAGATGATACTGTGATAATAATTGAATCAATAATAAGAGAGATATGATGCAGCAATTACTGTAGCAATAATTGAATATAACTGAGTGGCTTCATACGTAAGCATCAATAATCAATACCGTGTGCTACTATGCAACCACGTGTATTACTGTACTTTTACTACCGGGTAGTTCAATAGTTTTAACGGCAACACATTCGTCGTTTATAAAATGATAATTCTGTCATTTTTCTAACTACGACAATACTTCCATTGTGGGGTCCATCAATGATTGTGCCGTCGTACGGATATTCCCCGACAAAAAAAATATTCCCCGACCAATTGAATATTTTATAACAACTTGTATACTTTGCAAAATTTATAAATATTACCCACAACTATAACATTATATCAAATCCACACCATAATATTAAAAAAAATATTTCGAAAAATTTAAATCTTCATTCATATAATTTGGGGTCTCACAATCTCCCCTCATTATAAAATTTCACCGTCAAAATTTACGTACGTACCTTATATGCCGAAGAGATGAGGATACCTTGACTTTATTTCAGATTCTAACTCTTGAGGTATAACCTTTGAGTGTTGAATACGATCATTCTTATCAAAGATTTTAACACGTATCTCCTCATACGTTAAATCTTCTACTATCTCGTCTAGTTCTAACTCAATAATGTGGTTCGGTCATTCACATATTTATGTAACATCGATACGTGAAAAATGTTATGAACACGCAACATACTTGGCGGTAAAACGAGTCTATAGGCCACAGTTCCTACCTGATCGAGGATTTCAAATGGGCCAATTAAATCGAGGGTTGAGATTTCCTCTCTTCGTAGATTATTTCTTCTAGAATAACTCCTTCTTGAACCTTCTTCTTCACATTCATCAGATTCAGGTGTATTGCTTGAGCGGCTTTAACTTTATCGATTAAAGTCGATTCTAATCGTATATTCGTTATCTTCACGTGGGTCCCTAGAGTATTTAACTCTATCTTCATCATTTGTAAGTTATACGAAATAGGTCTTTGTGTTACCAACATCGTACTCGTAAACGCATACGATCTTCTACTCAATGTATCCGCTACCATGTTCGCTTTTCCACGATGATATTAAATGGTATGATCATAATCTTTAATAGATCGAGCCAACATCTTTGGCACATGTTACGTTCGTTCTAGGTGAAGAAAATATTTGAGGGTTTAAGAAATGGGTTTTGTACTAGAGTCAATACAAAATTTAATTTCACGCTCTAGGGGTAGGCTAAGAAGTCTTCAAAAATACGTCTGGAAATTTATTAACAATAGAAATATCATTCAAAAATGTGACTCTCATCCAAGACTTGGATAACACATGAAATTAAGGTTTCTACTAACGAAGTTTCAACCAATAAGTCAAAGTTTGACTTCTCTTGAGTTAAATTTAAACGTTGAGCGAAAGCAAGAGAGATAAAAAATGGGTAGAACCGGTATCTAATAAGGTATAGACTTCGCAAGAATTTATAATTAACTAACCCGTTCTAACTTCGTTCGGGTTATTCGCTTTTTGAGAAGTCACGAAAAATGCTCTTCCTGAAACCAAAGAATTTGTTTTGTCCGTATCCGCCTTTAGTGCCACCGTCCTAGCTGGACTTGACTTCACTATATGACAAATCGAGCTAAATGACATTTTCTTCTTGAAATTTTCACTTCTATTATCTTGGCCATGATTACCACCGAAGTGGTTACCATTCTTGACATGATAATTTCCCCCACGATGGTTATCATTGTTCCGATGGTCATTGCCACTGGTATGATTATTATCGTGTTGTTGGTCGTTACCTTTTGGTTAAGCTGACTCAACGGTCTCATATGCTTCATTGCTTATCTCGACATTTTCGGATGTCATTCTCAAACACTATCACAAAACAAGGGTTAATTAATATGTCACATATTATCCCTATACGCTGACCAACCAATTAAATACCAAATAAACTTAGGTAGGTCATACTAGCGAAGGAATTCCCCATCCCTACCCTCCTAGTTCTTATCTCACATCTCAGGGAGGGATCATATGTAACGACCCAGAAATTTGGATTTTCCAGAATTTAAGTTTAAAGAATTAGTTATTAATAAAATGAATTTTTATTAATAATATTATGTGCTATGTGGTTATTAATCGTTCTAGAACCTAGGATGATTATAAGTCGGGAGGATTCTGGCTACGAGCTAGACTGAACGAGTAGGAATTTTCAAGACGAAAATAAAAATTTTCCGGGAACAAAAATATTTTCAGGGAAAAAGACGAAATATGCACTATTCACCTGATGAAACCTAAGGGTTAGGGTTTGAAATAACCTAAGCCATTCTGAGAGTTCGGTATGTCAAAATGACATTCCGTCAAAAGATTTGCTGATAATATATCGTGAAGAGTTAAGTAAGCCGATAAAGGTTTTTCTCGAAAAACGTGCAGAAATCGGATAAAATAAAAACGACGAAAAGTACTGCTATGTACTTTTCATCCGTTTAGCTACGTTAGGGTAAAATGTGAAGGAAAACGCTCAACGCCAAAAAGTGTTTTTCAGTTTTTCGGAATTCCGAAGAATACGTAAAAGTTAATCGGTAAAGGAAAGACGAAATATCCAAAAATATTTGGATTCCGAGAATCGCAGGTTTTAAACCTGTCGAACGAAACCCGAAAGATGGAACCATGATGCTTCCAAGGGAAGCTACGTGAATAGTAAGGAGGTTAACTAAGGAGGTGGAAATAGAAAACTTAAGTATTAAGTAAACTTAAGTGTTAAGTAAACTTAAGTATTAAGTAAACTTAAGAGTTAAGCAAACTTAAAGGTTAAGTAGACTTAAGTGTTAAGTAAACTTAAGGAGTAAGTTAACTTAGTTGTTAGGTAATGAATAGTAAGGAGGTTAAGGGGGGTGAAATGACTATTTTGCCCTAACTTTGGAAAATCTATAAATAGGAAGCTAGATTTCATTTAAATGAGATTTTGAAAATCCTACATTAGAGAGAGAGAGAGAGAGAGAATTCGGATGGAGAGGGAGAAGGAAGATCATGAGCATGATTGATCGGATCAAAAATGTTCATGAAATAGAAAAGCTAGCAAATCGTCGGTTTGGTCTAGCGGAAGAAAAATAAAGAGGAAATGTATTAAAACCTAACTTCTATATTAGATTTTTTTTTAAGTTATATATATGTTTAAAACATAACTTAATGAGGATAATGAGTAGATGATGTTAGGGATGATTTCATATGGTTAAAATCATGAGAAATAAAGAAATATGAATTTGAAGTTTAGTAAATAAATTTCTTAAAGAAGTATATGATTCGTAATGAATTAGAACAATCTGAGTTGATTATATGAATGAGTAGATGAAATAAGTAAGGAATAATGTTCTATAACATCAAATTCCAATAAAAAGTGAAATCATAATCCAAATATCGATTAAAATTAAAGAACGAACGAAGAACGCAAAGAACGTTGTTGATGGACAAATTTAAAACCATCGTAGGATAATTTTTGTTGATGGACAAGTTTAAAACCATCGCGTATAAGTTTGATGCATATTGCTTGGTTAGGAATGATAGAAACGTTCATGAAGAACGGATTAAAACTTAGCTATAACGAAGTTATGGCGAAAATTTCGTAAAAGACAAACGAGAATTAGAAAGTTAGTAAATGAATTCCAAACATGTAGGGTTTCATAAGGATGTAAGAAAATGTTGAAAACGTGAGTCGTGGATTTAAGAACGATCGAATTCTGAGTTCAGATGACCGAATTGTGGATGAACGAACAAAGAGCGTTAAAAACATAAAATAAACGAATGGTTATGATCAAGCCAATCGAATGGCACATTAACAGATTTAGAATGAAGTTCTGTCTGAGGGGTATTAAATTTCATAAGATAAGGAAGGGAATGACTTTGGAATGACCTCGTTCCGAGTTATAACGAAGAAGTTATAAGATTGTGAAGTTAGCGTCTCAAGCTTGTAAAATATTTAGAAAAATTTTTCTAGGGTTTTTGCTTGGCGCCGCGACGCGGAGTTATGCCTTGGAGGCCGGCGCCGCAGCGCGAGTCCCGTCCCTTGGCCACTGCTAAGTGGCGCCGCGACGCGAGATTAAGGAAGGAGCATGGCGCCGCAGCGCCGGTGCTGTGCAATGCCAGAAATGAGATTTTAACTGCTCAATTTCTGGGGGATGTGCAAGAAAGAAATACGAACATATAGTTCAATTAATGAAACACTTAATAAAGTGTATTAAACTTTTAATGAAGGTTGAACGGAAAGATTAAAAGAGATTAAAAGACAAACAATTTTTTTTAAATTCGAGTTACATAACCGATGTCCGGGGACCGTAGTCGCGATGAACGAACGTGAGGGGTTACTAGGGTTGTGATTCCTTAGACGTTGAGCGACGAGTGTAATGAATAACATTTTGATGTTATGCCATGACAGTGAGAGATAAATTTGAAGCGTTTAGACGCTGTGTACACAACGTTGTTGTGGTAAACGAGTGGTCTTAGCATACATCGAACTGTATGGCTTCGACTTTAAAGAAGAATAACGAATGGTATTAAGATAGTTGTAAGTAATGGTAATAAGATTAATGGAAGCCGAATGTGATTCGGATAATAATGTTAGAATAAAATGTATGCGTTGAACACTTTAACTGATGTGAAGATTGAGGGTACGCAAATATTAAATGGATAGAACCTACACCCCGTGTATGGTTTGACCGTAAGATAATGAATGTAAGGGATTGAACCATGAACGGTAAAGAAGTTGAATTAAAAATAATAGCCTTTAACTTAACAAAGCCGAGTTAAGGATTGCAGGGAATGATCGCTCTGAGTATACATAAGACTGTATGACTTAGACGATAAAGAGTGAATACTGAGACGTGGTATTTAGTTTCCAGGAAGCCAAAAGGAATAAGAAATTAACTTACCGAATATTATAGTTTAATAGTGCGGATAAGTTAAGATGAGTATAGGTTGTGGTACAATCGTAACCTTTGATGGTTGACATATGGGAGCTGGGCTAAACAATTCCTTCAGTGAGCGAAGGTATATACAAAACTGGCAACCGATCTAACTCACTGTTATGGGCAGTGTAGACAAGACGGTAACTTGTTTATTGGTTGTTTGTGGGAAACCACTCAGAGTACCATATGGACTACTAGCAGAGAAGCGATGTGTGCTGTGTCTTAGAGAAGTAATAAGAAGAAGATAAAATGTAAAACATCAAAGATGATGAGCGTAAAAGTAAGACATCTCCGTATGTTATGAAGCTGTAGAACGATAATGAAAGTGGTCGCGTAAACTTAGGTTGCAAGAATGCAAACCCTAAGAAGTAAAGTTAAGCTAATGCATAAGTCAAATATACATGACTAATTAGTGTATGTGCTGTTTTTCTTATGTGCTACATAGGAACCGAAATGAGCAGTTCAGCGTAGGCTGTAGCTGTGCGTAAGGCAAGTTTCCTAACTTCATTCATATTCTAAATGAATGCTAGTTTCTTAAACTTCTCAGATGTTGAACTTGAGAAGTTCTGTCTATGTGGTAATGTGCGATATTGGTGTAAAGTAGTAGAACATATGAGGCCTTGTGCCACAATGTGAACACTTCGGTGTTTCTATGATATGAACTGTTCTATGATTGAGCTGTTCAATACAAGTATGTTTTGTTTATACATGATCCGTTATTGTTAAGTCTGTGCTAATGATTCTAGCCAGACCTGATGAGTATGAAAAAGGTAGAAGAATAAAAGTATTTCAAAGTGCATGCGAATAATGTTTTAAAATGATAGGAATCGTGATTATTCCTATTATTCGAGCTGCTTCATAACCTTTGTTCGGTTATCGAAGTTATAAAGAATGTTTGAATTCTTGAAGATGTTTGTTCAACTGTTATGACTTGCTGGGCAATTGAATGCTCACACTTGCTTTAAATGAAAAACATTTTCAGCGAATGATGTTAGACGAACTTTAGGATCCCGTAAAGGTCAAGCTGATGGTATCCAGATGAAGTTCCCTTCAGAGTGTGAATGAGCGAGAAGATCAAGTGAAGACTTGTAATATAGAAAGATGAAATTGAACTATAGACTAGTTTAAGGAACTGTTATGTATCCTTGGTGGCGGATTAAAAGTCACTCTTGTAAGATGAAATGAATAATGTATTTATCATTATTTGTAATGAAAATGGTTATAAGGTTTCCAGAACCTGGGATTTGAGAGTATATGTTGTTTTATTTAGCTATATAATGATGTATGTCTGGAAGAAGATTGGATCGTGATGTACGTAATCTGGGTGTGAAGATAGACCGGATTTCGGGGCGTCACATCATATCCCTAAGCTTTGATACCAACTGTGACTCCCCCGAAACAGGTATACATCACCCATCTTGAGTCGCCAGATACATGGTACATAAATTCAAATACAACTTAATTATACAACAGTCGTGTAAAATACGATAAAAAATATGTTGTGAGTTTTAATACAAATATTGTCATCTAGACAATATACACATTCAATGGAGTCCTCATTACAATTATTATTACACTATTCTATAGAATAGTGAGGACTACTAAAGCCACTTATACTGGATAATCACTCCATTCCCCGACTCGTCAGAACTATATTATCATTTCCTGAATAGAACAGTGAAAGAAAGGGTGAGCTCAACTAGCCTAGTAAGAAATATTATGACTAAGATAATGCAGAATAAATTATCCTTAGCCTTCAACAGTATAACAACTGACATAGTATAATAGACAACAAGTTTTAGATTAACAACTGTAGCGGAATAAACAATCCATTAGAAGAGTCAAGTAGAGCATAAAATCTACTATCTTCTACAATTTAAAAAGTTTTTCATTAATATTTATCACTGGGACTCAGCTTAATAAATAAAATTGAATCATTCCTGCACCACATCCAAGGATATTCATGTAATCAATAATGGTTATGATTATACAGAATAATCCTTGGTCATAATCATACTAATAACTGTCCATCAATGAACTACATGCCAATGAGGACTTTAACCACATCATTCGTTACATTACGGTCATGATTATACCGAATAATCCCTGGTCATAATCATTCCAAGTCCATCTCTGCACGTAAGCCAAAGATGACTTTCATTACAATATAAACATAAGGACGATGACAATGATATAAGACATACACCAATTCCAATTCCTATGTATCACATAAGGAAATAATACATACACCAATTAGTCATATACTTGACTTACACATTGGTTTACTTAACTTCACTTCTTAACGTTCGCGTTCTTGCAATATAATTTTACGCGACTAACTTTCATTATCGGTTTACGACTTCATGACATACGGATATGTATTATTCAAAATATTCATCATCTTTGATGATTTACGTTCTTATCTTCCTCTTATAACTCCCCTAGGACTCAGCACACATCGTGTCTCTGCTAGTATTCCATATGGTACTCTGAGTGGTTTCCAACAAACAACCAACAAATAAGTTCTCGTCTCGTCTACACTGCCCACAATAGTGAGTTAGATCGGTTGCCAGTTTTGTATATACCTTCGCTCTCTAAAGAAATTATTTAGCCCAGCTCCCATATGTCAACCATCAAAGGTTACGATTGTACTAGAACCTAATTTCATCATAACTTAGCCGAACGATTAAACTATAATATTCGTTAAGTTAATTCTTATTCCTTATGGCTTTCTGACAACTAAATGCCATACCTTAGGATTCATTCATCATCGTCTAAGTGATACAGTCTTTTGTATACTCAGAACGATCATTCAATATTCATTCTAGGCATATATAGCGTTAAACATTTTATGTTACCTTATTCTTATCTCACAACATCCGGTTCATTCGACTCTAAACGTCATCCAAGTTATAAACTTTAACTCGACTTCTTTACATTATACGTACTTGTCTTTAATTAAGCCTCTTCACCCTTCACAGGTTTAATCATTGTTCTTCATTATCATACGGTCAAACCGTACACGGAGTGTAAGTTTTACCCGTTTAATATTCGCGTACACTCAACCTTCACGTTGGTTAAAGTGTTTAACGCTTACATATCATTCTAACATTCTCGTCCGACTCGCATTCAGTTTTCATTAATATTACTACCATTTCCTATGGCTTTCTTGATAACTCGTACCTTACTTACTACTTTTGTCAACGTCTAAGTCATACAACTAGGGTATACTTAGAACGTTCTTCCAATGCAAATATAATTCACGAGGATCGTTTACGTATTCAACGTTCACGTTGCTGGTCTCTTAATCTCTCATTGAACCTTTACTCAAGGTTTTAATCCCTTTTCAATTGTTATCCATCCCATGAACCCCATGTTCATTATTCTTTCTTAATGTCAAAGCCATACGATTCGTTGTAAGCCAAGACCGAACGCTCATCGCAACAGCGTTACATTCACAACGTTTATACGCTTTACATTCATCTCTTATGACATAACATCGAAATTTTATTCATTACTTTCGTCACTCAATGTCTAAGGATTCACAATCATAGCAATCCCTCACGTTCGTTTATTGCGACTACGGTCCTCGGATCTCGGTTCTGTAACCCGCATTTATAGTCTTTTAATATCATTTAATCTTTTCATTCGACCTTCATCAAAGGTTTAATACACTTGATTAAGTGTTGCATTAGTTGAACATTATGTTTTTATTTCTTTCTTGTACATCCCCCAGAAATTGAGCATTAAAATTCTCATTTCTGGCATTGCTTTGCACCGGTGCCGCGACGCCACTCTTAGCACTAAGACTTGCGCTGCGACGCGAGTTTGCAGTACGTGATTCTCCGGCCTGGCGCTGCAGCTCCACCTTACAAGGCATGGCTGGCGCCGCGTTACCAAGACCTTCTTCCCGAAAATTTTTCTAAGTCTTTGGTCGTTCTGAGATGCATACTTTGAAATCTCATAACTTCTTCGATATAACTCAGAATGAGGTCTTCTAAAGCCATTTTCTTCATTATCTAATGTACTTCGATTACCCCTGGACAGAACTTTGTTTTGAATCCATTAACATGCCTTTATATTGGCATAATCTTCACCATTCGTTTGTTTTACGTTCTTAAAGTTCTTTATTCGTTCGTCCACAATCCGGTCATTCGAACTCAAAATTCGTTCGTTCTTGAGTCCATGACTCACATTTTCTATGTTCTCTTACTTTCTTATGAAACCCTACATGCTCGGGTTCATTTACATACTTTCTATTTCTCGTTCATCTTTTACGAATTTTTGCCATAACTTCGTTATAGCTCAATTTTAATCCATTTTTCATGAACGTTTCTAACGTTCCTAACCAAGAAATAAGCAACTAACTTATACGCGATGGTTTTAAACTTGTCCACCAACAACAATTATCCTACGATGGTTTTAAATTTGTCCATCAATAACATTCTTCGCGTTCTTCGTTCGTTCTTCATTTTTAATTGATATTTTGGATTACGATTTTAATTTTCTTGGAATTTGATGTTATAGAACATCATTCCTTACTCACTTGACCTACTCATTCATAAGATTCGTTCGGATCGCTCAAAATCCTTACAAATCTTATACTTCCTTAAGAAATTTATAAATTAAATTTCTAATTCTTATTTCCTCATTTTCTCATGAATTCAACCATATGAATTCATTCTTAACATTATCTACTTCTTATCTTCATTAAGCTATGTTTTTGAACATAATAAACAAAAAGAAAAATTAGAAGAACTAGGGTTCGGATTATCATTCTTCTTTAATGCCGTTCCAACGGACAAAGCGTGCATTAGAGCTAGCTTTTCCTCTTTCTTTTCCTCTCTTCTCCCATCCAAACCCTCCCTCTCTCTCTCTCAAAGTTGTAGGATTTTCAAAATCCTTAAACAATGAAATTAGCTTTCTATTTATAGATTTTCAAAGCTAGGGGCATTTTAGTCTTTTCACACCCTAACCTCCTTAGTATTCATTACTTATCCACCAAGTTTACTTGGTGGCTAAGTAGCCACCCCACCTCCTCACTTAGCTTCCCTTGGAAGCTTCGTGTTTCCGTCTTTCAGAATTCATCCGATAGTTTTAAAAACTGCGATTCTCGGAATCCATATATTTTTGGATATTTCGTCATTCCTTTACCGATTAAATATTACGTATTCTTCGTATTTCCAAAAAACTGAAAAATACTTTTTGACATTAAGCGTTTTCCTTAACGTTTTACCCTAACGTAACTAAACGAGTGAAAAATACATAACAGTACTTTTCGTCGTTTTTATTTTATCCAATTTCTGCATGTTTTTCGAGAAAAAAATTTATCGGCTTACTTAACATTTCACGATATATTATCATCAAATCTTTCGACGGAATATCATTTTGACATACTGAACTCTCGAAAAGGCTTAGGTTATTCAAAACCTAACCCTTAGGGTTTCGTCGGGTGAATAGTGCATATTTCGTCTTTTTCCACAAAAATATTTTTGTTCCCGAAAAATTTACATTTTCGTCTTGAAAATTCCTACTCGTTCAGTCTAGCTCGTAGCCAGAATCCTCCCGATTAATAATCATTCTAGGTTATAAAACGATTAATAAACACATAACACATAATAGTATTAATAAAATTCATTTTATTAATAACTAATTCTTTAACTCTTAAATTCTGGACAATCTGATTTTTCGGGTTGTCACATGTGATTTGGTGTGAAAAGAATTATATATTCATATGTTGGAGAATGTGAGATTTAATAGTTAATTAAACTATTAAAGAAATTAAATAATATTAGTTTATTTAATTAAGTTGAAATTATTTTATGAGATAATATAATTTTAATTATTATGCCTTGTGGGCAATGGAAATTATTATGAGTTAAGTTTCATAAATAGTGTGAATAATTCACTTAATTAAAATAGTGAATTAATACAAATATAATTGATTTAATAAAGTGAGAAGGTAATATATTGCATGAAAATGTAAATGTTAGTATAATGCGAGTAAAATATTTATTAAGTACATTAAATATTTTAGTTGCAAACTTTATGGAATAAAATGAATATTTATGGTATTAAATAAATATTTGATGAAAATTGTTATGGGATAGTTTATTTAAGTGTGATAAAATATATGAGATTTATACGCATTTTATTATGCGAGTATAATTGTGATATTCTAATTTAATTAAATAATTAAATTAGAGGAGTGAGAATTTGTTAAATAATGTTATGATTATAATGGTTGAATAGAAATTATAATTTTACTGATAAGGCATTTTATTTCTTAAGGAATTAAAGGTACATAATCTAGTTTATATTTATAGTTTATGTGTTCTTGAGTTTCTTTTAAAATTAGAGTTTTGGTTAATGAATTTTTGGGTTACGATGTTTTATATGTTATTAGATATTTATAATTTGATAATGGTCATCTAGAAACAAATTTTCAAAAATCAAATTCATGTATTTATACTAAAGAAGAGGAGTTTGAGTTTTGATTGTAATGTGTGTTTTTGTGTACTTAGGGACTAAAGTTGATGATGAATTCATGATTGAAACTTTAAATTGATGGATGATTGTTGTTTTCCTCTATAAAATGAAAACAACGCAACTTGAACGGATCGAATTAGTTAAGAAACGAATTCGTGATGAATGAATACACTTAGCATGTTAAAAATAGGAAAAATTAGTATAAACAAATTAGAATTAGTATAAACCAAGTCCCGCATCAACTAAATTGAGAACTTTACCCTTTGCTAAACCTATAAATAGAAGGCCTTGATCCTTTGTTTCATTCACCAACAATAAGGCCACCAATTTTTGAGAAAGGCTTTGTTGTGGGAGGACTTTTTATACAGACCTCCTTAGTTAAATTTTGGTGTGAAAGTGCGTATTCAGTTTGTAAAACTCATATTTTCAGGTATGTTTCTTATTTAATTTTTGGTAATGTTATTATTTTAAATATTGTATTTAGTTTGTTAGTTAAAGTTTAAATTTTGGAAGTTTAGTTAGTTTTGTTAGTAAACTAGTTAGTTTACTATGTTTATTTTGGCTTATAATTGATTATGTAAATGAGTTCTAATTATTGTAATTAGAGATATGAAGCCTTAACATCATCCAAGTGTAACCAAAACTCACAAAATAAAAGATTTATAAAGAACCATGTTGGGCAATTTTTGGGACTGAGCTTGAGGACCATTTGTGCTTTTGATTTGTGTCTAAAAGCATAATTTGATTATTATATGTTATATCCCTCTAAGTTCTAAAGATTTTCTAACTTGAATGAACCAAAATGGAGTTAAAATGAATCCGTGGTGAAGATTTTAGTAAACCATGTCGAGAAATGAAAACTGAATGAACAGTGACTATAGTGTCAAATTCTGGAATAGCTATGTTGCCTGAAAAATTCTGAGTTTCTGGGTAGTTGTAGTGCACTGAGTTAGGAAGCCATAGGCTTTGGAATGACCTCATTCCTACCTCGGATGAGGGAGTTACGGTGATTGGAAAGAAATGTGTCGAATTTGTCAAACAAAAAGTCAGCTGCTGGATGTGCTATTCGGGATGGTGTTTCAATTATTTAATATTTCCAGAAACTTCTGGGCTTTTGGTATGTTATAGTACACTGATTTATCTTTCCATATTCTCCAGAAAGGACTAATTCCAACTTCGGAGCAAAGAGTTATGACCATTCAAAGTAGTCGCGTCAAAACTGTCTAACCAACTCGGGACAGTCACCTTGAACGAATTTTTCAGAATTCTGTGTTTTGAATTTGGAAATGGTCAAAGAAAGAAAGTTGTAGCCTCGAAAGTTAGCTTCGCGTGGGCTCAAGAATCGCTCAAAAATATTTTGAAACGAATTAGTTATGACTATTTTAGCGAGAGAGGGTAAAGCTTGGAAAGAATGAAAAACAGTTTTTGAACGCCCCTTTTTGAACATTATTTTGGACTGTCCATCTTATTCGAAATGGTTGTCTAGTAACTTTTAAAAATAGGTTAATATGATGTTTATAGCATATCCAAAGTTGGATGTCATCGGACTTATTAGATATAACATAAAGTTTACATTACAACTACTATGCGTTGCTATGTGACTAATAGTTGATGTGTATGATTATATAATTGTGTAGGGCACATGAAGTGCAGATAATTGTAAGCTATTAAATTGTTATTGGTAAACAACGATCAAGGCAAGTCTTTCAGTTCCTATTTGCTATGTGAACTTGATGATTAACTGTTCTAAATCTTTATTGCAAAAAGCATGATGCGTTATATATATGTTGAAAGTATGAAATGTTAAAGTCAATTTATGACTATGTTGATTGATTAAAGAATGCTGATTGAGTAAGTACTTAATCTTTATACTTGTTATATGAACTGTAGCATGTATGTTATATCTTGAGCATGTTATTATGTGCTATATGATCCATGAAAACTATTAGATTTTGCTGAGCTATCGAGCTCAACCTTACAAATAACCACTTTTGCAGGTTCAAGATTCAAGGTAAAGTTATGTGTTACTTGAAAGACATGAATCGGATGTGATACTTGAAGATTTATACACTTTGGTTGTGTTATTATTATTTAAATAATGTTTAAGGTTCCGAATAATGTATTAATGTTGAATTGTAATATCGTTTTGCGATGTAAACTATTGTAGTATTAAAATGATTCTAAAATATTTAGATGTAAAGGTTGAAGGTTTTGGGAATGAGGATAGTTTGTAATTGAAAACTTTAATTATTTCGCAAATTTCAATGGTTGTATTATCGTTTAAGGATGTAAAATTAGAGGTTGAATGTATTATTAACGACCAAAGTCGAGAATTAAATTGTATGAATTTTGGGGTCGTTACATGCTACATATCATATATATAGCGATTAAAAGGAATTATTCAAAACCTAATTTAATTAAATCTGAATTTATTTATATATATATATATCTTAATTAATTCTTACTTAATTAATATACCTATATATAAATTATCCTATTAATTTAAATTCGTAATTTAAATACTATCAATCATATTGATATATTTAAATCTTTACGATTTAAAATAATTTTTTTTAATTACGTTCTATGTGTGTGACCCTATAGGTTATTATGACGTTGGCAATAATTTTAAAATTATATTATAAAATTACAAACAGTGAGCGACATCTAGTAATGCATCACTGCTACCCAAGTAATAATAAGATCGATGATTCGATGCAACCTTTTCATGACCAATGTTTCAATGTAATTTAATCATTTTAACCTTAATATCCTAGATTAAACTCGAGTCATGAAATGTGTCATACTGTTTATAATTTAATCTGAGTTTTCTTGATCAATGAGTAGACTATATGAAACAAATCACTATTTGAGCATGGCCATGCATTTCATAGTCCTACTCAATCAAGAGGCCTTGGATATCATCCCTAATATATAGGAGGGTTAAATTCCATCTAAATCACTCATATTCCTCACACGATTCATGATGTACCCAATAATCACCTTTATAGTCCACTCTATTAAAGGTGGCATTTAATGATATCAAAGTATATAAATTCTCGTGTAGTAATATAGTGATTTCAGGTCGGAGGACCATTACATCATTGTCACTATGAGAATTTCTAATGACACTTCGCATAATGCTACACATAGAATTCTCATGGTGGGTCTGTCCAGTACATCATTCTCTAACAAGTACCTATGCATTGACTTAATATCTCATATATTTATGACCAATAAGATTTGGTCATCAGTCAATCCACATACTAATCTCAATGCATCATTGTTGTCCCATCAACAATGATACTCGACTAGGGACATTTAAGAACAATGATACTAATTATAATTATATAATCTCATGTTCAAGTCACATACTTGAAACTATATAATTTGTATCACTATTATAAGGAATTTTATTATGTTAACAATTATATTACGCAGTAAAATTATTTATTTATTCAATCAAATATAATATCAAAATGTTAAGCAATTATATCAAATAATTGGCCTATAGGGAACAAACTTTAACATAAAGAATATATAATACTAAACTATAATTGGGTTTAAGTAAAGGTTATGAAATAAAGTCTATAAGAGTTTGTTGTGAAATCAAATGTAATACGAAATATAAAACATATATTAAGGTAATGTGTTGAAGTTATTCATTTATAAATTTTTAAAAGAGATTTGATGAAAACCTGAGTATGTTAGGGTTTCAGTGATTCCGAGGATGAAATCCTTATAACGAGGGAAGGATGTGACAACCCGGATTTTCAGAAATTATTAAAATTAGAATTTAATAAATAAATTTCTTATTATGACGTGTTTTAATAAAATGAGAGAGTAATGTATGTTAAATATAAAATGTAATATATTAATATGTTACGATTGTGAGGTTCGTAAATAATTAAAATATTTATCAAATGAAATAAATATTTTAGTTAAAATATTTATGGAATAAAATAAATATTCAATAAAAATTATTATGGAATAATTTATTTAGGTATTGTGATATTAGATAAATTGATGATAAATAATTTTATAATTTGTGTGTATTTTATTACGCTATTGTGTTGGTTATGTCCTAATTTAAGTAAAATATTAGAGGGCTAATGATTTGTTAAATAAATTTGAAGTTATATTGATTAAATAATTAAATTAAATGAAGTGAATGAATTAATAGTGAATGAATTCGCTAAACATGTTAAAACATAAAAATTTAGTATAAACATGAGTTTTAGGTTAGGATTTGGGTTAGTTAATATTTCTTTAAATTGTTGATTCTTTGGCATGTTGTAGTTCTACGAGTTACGAGTCCATAGAGTTGAAAATGGACTCAATTGGATGTGTATAACTCGAGTTATGAAGGTGAGAAGGAGAAAGGGTTAAAAATTTGAAATTACTGCAAAACTGGAAAAACATCATGTACCTTTCTGCTAAGGGGCGCTGCAGTGCTACCCCCAACGCTATTTGGGGCGCTGCTGCACTGGAGCACTTGTCAGGTTGGACTGTTTTGACCTCCTGTAGAAAAATAAGCATAACATTTTCATATGAATGATGTTTATGATGTATAAGATGAGCATGTTATTTATGTACTACGTGTTGTATGAAACCTGTTAGATTTGTTGTGTTGTCGAGCTAAACATTGTAAATAACCATTTTTACATGTTAATGATTCAAGGTAACACTATGTGCCACTTGAAAGATATCAATTAGACGTTATGCATTAAGATTTATATACTTTGGCTGAGTTGTTATTATTTTGAACCATGTTTAAGGTTCCGGATGATGTACCTGAAAATGTATGATGTTTATTAGATGTTGAGTTATAAAGTTTAAATTTTTGTCTTATGTATAAAGGGTATTGAACCTGGATGTAAATTTTATTTATTAACTATTGTAAAAGTGAGTAATAAACTAGGTATGGTTCAAAGGTTGGTAAAGATACAGGTTATGATTCAGGGAATTACAAAAAGACGATTGAAAAGTTTGAAATTATTCCACATTTTATTAGTTTAACATCAAATAATGATGTAAAATTAGAAGTTATATGTATTGTTAATGACTGAAGTCGAGAGTTTAATTGTATGAATTTTGGGGTCGTTACAAGTTGAATAAACGATATCAAGAATTTAAACATTATTTTAAAACATCAATAATTGAACAAAGGTTATGAAATAGCTTGAATAACATGAATAACTCTGTTTCCTATCATTTTAAAACATTAGTCATATTCAATTTAACATACATTCATGCTTCTTGTAGACACTCAAAATTTTACATTCCTATTACTAATCAGACAGGAGGGAAGAATCATCTTTTGTCTTTTAGAGATAACCTTGGAAGTCAAAATTATCAATTCAAACCCCGACGATAACCTCAGAAGATCAAGTAAAGCATCGGTGACAACCCTAGGAGATCAAGTCAAACCCCGGGAGATTAAATCAACCCCCTGTGATAACCTCAGGAGATCAAGACAAACCCCGATGACAAACCAGGGGATCAAATCAAACCCTGGTGACAATCTTGGGAGATCAAGTTAGACCCATGTGACAACCCCGGTAGATCAAGTCAAACCCTGGTGACAACCTCGGGAGATAAATCAAACCCCGGTGATAACCTCAGGATATCAAGTCAAACCCCGATGATAACCCTAAGAGATCAAGCCAGACCCCGGTGACAACCAAGGAGATCAAACAAAACCCTAGTGATAACCCCGAGAAACTACAAACCAACCTTAGAGACGGCCTTGAGGATTGACAAAAGTCAACATCAATCCAATCTTGGAGATAATCCTAAGAGAAGACGACTACAACTACATCAAACCTGGAGATAACCTGGAGAGGAAAAATAGTAATTTTTCCAACTCAACATCAAATCAAGTCAAAGGTCATGCAAGACCATAACGTCAATCCCGAGTGAAAAATAGTACAAGATAGCTTAACGGACAACTTCCCAGATTTAGAAAAGGTCAAATCATTTATCATTCTCTAGCTCTCGAAAAGGGATTTCCGGAAAGTTATAGCACACCTCCATCGGATTCCCAGATTAAAAGTTATGAAGGTTCGAGCAGACATCGCATTGGTCTGAGTGCATTTACTTTAAGACAACGAGACCCACAGGGCCAGGCCCACCAAGGCCAACTGCGGGTAGACCCGTGGCTATTTTGGTCTATAAATAAGACCCATATCAGCTATAAAAAAGAGAGAAAAAGAGAGAAAACTTCATCCATTTCAACTCTTAACCCCTCTACAGTGTTTCAAACTTCGATATTCTTCTTTGTAAATACTTATATACATATATTACAGCATATCAAGTTTTAACAGTAGAAACTAGGTTTTCAAGCTTCAAAAGTGCTTTAGAGCGTACCTCGCTACACACTGTAAGATTTTTCCAAATCTGAAGTTTTTACTTGCTTATATATATATATATATATATTTACCATTTACGTCCTAAGAATTAGACCTTCTTCATCCCAAATACACACTTGGAAAACTTTGTATACAGCTTCTCCTACCTTAGCGCCTCCAAAACCATCTTTAGATGTTTAGCGTGTTCTTCTTTCCTCTTTGAGTAGATCAAGATATCATCAATGAAAACTACTACGAATTTATCTAAGAATGGCTTGAAGGATCGGTTCATCAAGTCCATAAATTCTTTCAGAGCATTTGTCAACCCGAATGACATTACCAGAAATTCAAAATGTCCGTAACAAGTTCGAAATGTCATCTTTGATATGTCCTCCTCTCGTACCTTCAACTGGTGATAACTCGTCCGTAGATCTATCTTCGAGAAACACTTTGCTCCCTTTAGTTGGTCAAAAAGGTCGTCTATCCTTGGTAACAGATATCTATTATTAATTGTTACTCTATTCAACTCTCGATAGTCGATAGAGAGACTCATTAATACATCATTCTTCTTTACAAACAACACTGGTTCCCCCCAAGGAGATACACTCGGTCGGATGTAACCTTTATCTAATAACTCTTGCAGTTGTATCATCAATTCCTTCATTTCTGCTGGCACCATACGATATGGGGATTTTGAAATCGGTGCAGTTCACGGTGCTAATTCTATTACGAATTTAATTTCTTTGTTTTGCAGAAGACCAAGTAGATCGTTTGGAAATACATCTTGGAATTCTCTCACTACGCATATATTCTTAATTTCTACTCCCTTCTTCTGAGTATCAACAATGTAAGCTAAATAACCTACACATCCTTTCATTAACAATTTCTTGGCCTATATCATCGTAAGACAACACGATTGCTTAAGCGATGAGCTACCATAAAACATTAACTTAGACTTATTCGGAGTCTGAAGGTTTACACTTTTATTCTGACAATCAATTATCTCAGCATGGTTATACAACCAATCCATTCTCAATATTATGTCAAACTCTGCCAATCTTATCGAGATCAAGTCTACGCTTAGTTCATGATCTCTAATGTTTGCGCGATAATTTCGGTAAATTTATTTTACATGGATTATTTCCTTATTCGTAACTTCTACATTTAAAGGATTTCCTAATCGTTCTTAGGGTAAATTAAGTCGACTAAAAAATTCCTTATATATAAAAGAACAGGTGGCACCTGAATCAAATAATACATATGCATTTATATTATTGATTGGGATAATACCTGACATCATGTCCTTCGCAGCTACTGCGTCTTGGACAATAAAGTTAAACGTTCTGCCAGTTGGAGGATTAGATGGCATTTGTCCGCTAATCATCAGTTTGTTGCTTCCCCCTTATTGGCCGCTTCCTCCGTTGATCCCTTTCTTTGGGAAATCTTTAATCAGGTGGTCTGCCGAACCACAAGCGAAACAACCCTTGATCTTCTTAGGCTTCGAGCAGTTAGGTGAAATGTGCCCTTCTTTGCAGCAATAGTAACAAGTACTACGCCCTTTCCAGCACTCGCCCTGGTAATTCTTCCCACACTTTGAGCATCACTCTGTCCCTTTTCGTAAACTCTCCACAAAACTTCCCACTTGATTATTGTAATTTTGGTTGTTATTGTTGTTGTTCTCCTACTTCTTCTTTCCTAAATTACTTCCCCCATTGTTGCTTCCTCCACGACTATCTCCTCCCATGTTCTTACCCTTCATTTCCTTGGTATACAAACTCAAAGCTTCACTTCCTCCCTTTGTAATAATGGCATTCTCTAGCAATGTCACAAAAGAATCTATCTGAAGAACTGACACCTTGTTGAACAACCAAGGTTTTAGCTCTTGCTCAAAACTTCTAGCTTTCATCTCTTCATCTCCTACTTGGTGTTCTACAAACTGGGCTAGCTCAATGAACTTGGCCGCGTATTACGCCACCATTATATCTCCTTGCTTAAGTTCTAAGAACATCACATCCATCCTATTCTTCATGCTTTTCTGGAAATAGTTCTCAAAAATCAGAGTCTTGAATCTCCCTCATGCTATTATCCCTTCTCCTGCTCTTTGTTGATTCTCCTCCCACCAGTAGTTCGCCTCGCCTCTCATCATGTAGGTGGCAAACCCTGTCTTCTGGTCTTCACCCACACGACCGATGGTGAAAGCCTGCTCCATCTCTTTGATCCATGTTTGAGCCATGATCGGATCGGTCGTACATATGTATTCCGAAGGTCCTACACTCCTAAAGTCCTTAAAGTTTGGGACTTGAACTGTTTTGGGATTGTGGCAATCAGGTTCGTTGTTCCTTCCCCTAAGAGCCTCCCCTAACAAATCTACTAGCCTTTAGATAGGGTCTACTTGCTCTCTCTCGTTATTGACTAACTCTTCCAGGGTCACTGGTCTACATCTTAGCGGCATTTTCTACATCACAATATATTCATTTTTATTATCTTGTTTTATTACTCAAACATTTCTCAATTGAAAAAGGAATAAGATTTTACAACACGTTTCTAATATAAGATAATTTATATTCATATGCCAAACATCAAAATGATCATTCCTAGCATACTTCTATAAATGTCAACACATATCCCCTAATATCACAAAAGATGGGGAAAAAATACTAACATACTTCCCCTCTAACATTTTACAAAAGTTTGGGGTTCACATAGTTATCCTATATCTCACACTATATGTAAGACCCCAAATTTTATGAAATGAAAGTATTCAATTTTATTATAATTATTATTAATTAAATGGTTAAATTGATAAAAGGTAAAAAGTTAAGGGTGATATGTGAAATTTTTAAAAAGTAAGCAAGTTGTCATAAAATATTCATTGTGTCCGAAAATATTTGTTTGGTCGGAGAATATTCTTTTTGTCGGGAAATATTCGTACGACGGT
Source organism: Panax japonicus (assembly GCA_020205505.1). Classification (NCBI taxonomy): domain Eukaryota; kingdom Viridiplantae; phylum Streptophyta; class Magnoliopsida; order Apiales; family Araliaceae; genus Panax; species Panax japonicus. The sequence goes on along the minus strand of CM035095.1, from coordinate 66,043,237 downwards.
ACAATCATTGGTGGACTCCACAACAGAAGTAATGTCGGAGTTAAAAAATGACAGAAATATCTTTTTATGAAAATAACGGCGAAAGTTTTACCGTTAACTGTTGAAATACCTGGTTGTAAAAATACAATAATACGCGTGGTTGCACAGTAGCACACGGTATTGTACAATATCTTAGATTATTGATGCTTACGTGAGAAGTCACTCAGTTATACTCAATTATTGCTGTAGTAATTGTTGCATAATATCTCTCATGTTATTCAATTATTGTCAAAGTATTATCTGCATACTATTTTATATTATTAAATCAATAATTGAGATAACAAAATTATTCATATTATTTGCATTATTGACTATGTCTAGAAAGTTCTGTCGAGGAAAGGGGTTTGGTCACCTAATTGCGATCCAATATGGAGAAATCCTTATCAGAAAGCCCTCTCTTTCCTGAGAATGATCTGGTTGTTAAATACTGTGAGTTATATTATTAATGATGAATAAGTTCGTTTTGATTAAAGATGAAATTGATATTTACATTGTGTTAGGATTATTACACTACAATAAAAAGGCTTATCAGCGACTGCCTATCTACGACCGCATATGGTCGCAGATGCATATTAGCGACTGAATGTGGTTGGTGATATTAGTCGCAGGTAATCTATTCGCTGGATGGACATCAACGACAAATAATAACGACTGACTTATTAGTGACCGCCAGCAGTGACCGCATCTATCGCTATTCTGACTTATGCTGAGTCATTTGTCAGGTGTGACGTGGCACACATGTCAGCGACCAGTAATAGCGACCGCATCGGTCGCTAGGTTCCAATAAGGTAACGAGGTCGCTATTACAGTATTAGAGACCGCATGCAGTCGCTGATGTGAGTTTTTTTTTTAAAAAGTTTTTCCTATTTTATTGATTTTCCAAAAATAACCTGCTTTCTATCCCAACACACACAAATATATATATATAAGCATCCATATTAACATCCATCCATGATAACTACTATATGATAAACATTCCTCCATGAATAAACATTTATCCAACACAACAAGTCTAGCTCTTCATCCAACACAACACAATACAATCGTAAACATCCATATAAACCAATACAATAGTCCAAAGAATGAATCTAAAAGAGTACAAGGCTTTAAAAATCTAAAAAACAAGTCTATGCGCTCTTCATGGATCATCCAAATTACACCCTGTAGTTAACAAAAGAATAAAACATATATGTTACATGTGTTGATACTGCTATATGACTTAGGGAAAGATAAACAATAGACAATGTAGTGAAACATATAAGTAAGACAATGACTCAGAGACTATAAACATATAAGATAATGTAGCTAAATAATAGACAATATATACTTGGTCGCCATTCTGATGTTATGATGTTGCTACTGCCGCCACTACATCCACCAACTCATTAGGACTCGGAGACTGCAGATGTCCACCTAATATACGAAGAAGATCACAATCCTGACAGATCACTCTCACACAGTCAGCAGGAGTATGATAGACTGGATGACCTGATGACTGTGTAGACTGGGTGGCAGAGCTGTCCGTGCCACTGATGGTCGGGCGTCGTTTTTGTCCTTGTCCTTTAACATAGTTTTTGTTCACAACGGATGCCCTCTCCCATAATTCTTAATCAATCGACGGACGCGGGGTGCCTTTATGATAGCGCTTGTTCATTAAGCCCTTATAAGTGTCATGTCAGAAGGTCGACAATTATATAATTAAAAATAAATAAAAAATTGCTAAAAGAGGTCGACACAATTTATAAACACGATATTAGTATAAATTGAACTTATTAACGCTATCTGAACAGCCTCAGGCAGACCATCGCGGGTGGCCACATACATAAACAACCAATTGATAGGTTGACCTTGAGACTGAGACTCCTACAGTTCATTTTCTCATATTAATATGTAAAATATGATATTTTAGCTACAAAAGATGACTGTAAACATAACATACATACCTTAGAAGCAATATGCTGCAGTTGTGATATACTGCGACCCCGATATGTGCCTTTTTCATTTTCGTCGTCTGATACACCTGAGGATCTGTTCGAGGCGGCAGTCTTGCACCTCTTGACGCAGCTCTCAGCTCTCCACTGGTCACACATCTGCACCCTTATGGGTTGTGTGCACCACCAAGGGCTATGCTAATGTATATACTGCTCACCATGTCCTGGATGGTCAATCTCAGCATTATGCAGGGCTTTCTGTCGTTCCTTATTTAGATTATCTTTAGTTCGGACGACAAACTTTTGCCAAAACATAGTCTGAATAATTGATGCCTGCGCGTCGTCCCATCTATATCGCTTCCTCAAATAAAACAACAACAATAATATTAAAACTATTATATTACCATAATCCAACATTATTAATCAATATTATTTGATTAACTATGTATTATCTATTAGAGTTATAAAAAATATACCTGAAATTCAGCTCAAACTGCATCCTTATGGGCGAGAGGTGTGCTCGCCCATGTAATCATTGGCGTAAGCCAGTTCAGTAAGCATAATTGTGAAATGCACTTCACAATTTAACTATCTTAAAAATCACTAAAATATACAATAATTTACATCAAAATATATTTATAACAATGGAAATATTAAATTATTATTTATACATGATGTTTAACTTACATGCTTTCTTGAGGAGGACGGATCTGTATGAGAATGCGATCATTCGGATTAGTCAGGGCCTTCAGCACATGATTAGGGCCCCGACCCAACCCGTACTTTCGTGCTAATGGTTCAGAAGACATCTATAAATAAAAAATTTAGGATGTTAGTATATGAGTTATATATGAAAGGTATATAAACATGTCAAGGGTATAGAGAACAAGTATATATGTAATTGTATGTAATACAATTAAAACTAAACATATATTTTATAGAAAAGGATAATAATGACAATTAATTGTATGAAATAGTTAACTACGATTACGATAAATGAAAGGTACATAAACATGACTGCAAAATAGTTAACTATGACAACTATAAATGAAAGGTACATAAACATATTAAGGATATAGAGAAAATTCCTATATGTAATTCATTTTAATACAATTAAAACTAGACATACATTTTAATGAAAATCGTTATCTGAGTCAGAATCATTTTCTACAAGTATCAGAGATTCATAACCATCTTTTTCTTAAGATTCTATGTCAGTGTCAGTCAATAACTCTTCCTTAGTATCATTATCATCTGGCACAATAACTGTCTCGGGATCCAATTTATCAGGTTCATCTCCACCATCTAACTAGATTAATTCATGTTGTCCTCTATATTTATTATAGCAGGTCTATGAAGCATCTCCTCTTGGTAGAAATCCCCGTCTATTACTTCGACACGACTGCACGCGGGAGTATGAATTACAACTTGCCAATCTGTAGTCGGTTTATCCCTTTTCCTAATAGGACTAGGAGTTTATTATACTTGTACTATTTGAGTTGGTAAAACAAACAGTTCATTGGAGTACGCAGAAATATGGAGGTCAATATCGACGATTCCATGTCTGTCAACACGTATTCCTTTTTCTGAATCAAACCAACGACACTTGAACAAGTTACCTTGAACACACACTCCAGTATTAGTTATTCTTTTACCGCGAGCATATGTCTTTGTATGAAATTCACATCCATTTATTTTGTATCCATTACGAATGACATGGTCCCTATCTGGACCCATATCTATGACATGTATATTTGGAGGAATCGTTCCCTCATTAAGAGTAAGAAACGACGATGACAATCAAACTAGCATGGGTTTTGACCATTTGATAGATTGAAAGACTTTGTATGATCCATACAATATGGACAAGCCAACTTCCCGTGTGTACTGTGACGCCCCCAAATCCGGGTCTCTTCCAACCCGACAAATGGTGCTACACGGTACTACCATTCATTCACACATTTCCTCAAATAATCACAAGAGGACTAATATAATTCCATATATATCAAAGTAATATTACATTACCCAGGTTCTTTGTAACCCATTCATTTGTTCTTGTCATAATATCAATATATTACAGACATTCTTCTTATACTATTACATATGTATGCTACGGGTTCGTCTTCGCCTTGCATTTATCCTTGCCGGATCCTTCAGTCCGCTCGATCTTAGCTGTATTCATATGGTTCAAGCAAGAGTGAGCATGGCTAGCTCAGCAAGTACTATAATTCTAATAAACAACATGCTTGAAACATAGAGCAAATATATATCTCCAGTAACTGAACAATAGTCACGAAGTACTATCGGTGATTCAAAATAGCACTTCATTTCCTTCAAAACGTTTTTCCATCAATATTCAGTAGAATAACAATTATGGCTCAAGATTATGAGCATACATAAGTTCTTTTGAAAAGGACATCCCGGCACTAAGTCCGTAAGTCCGGCATAGCTTACGAGCACTTCTGAGTGATCAGCTCATAGTACTCTATGTTGATCAACACTACATTCTTTAAACGTGTATACGTTTAATTGTGGCAACCTCACGTGCCTGTCGTTAAACGACAAAAACATTTGAACATGCGTGGTCTTCGATTGAAAACCATACCAATATAACTCGGTAATTTACAAATCATGCTTGACAGAATCATAATATAAGTCTAGCCGGAAGAATTGGCTTAAGACTTCATCATTCTAGATTTCATGTGAAAGAGAACATGAATTACAAAGCTTGCCCAGACTGAACTGGAACAAGGGTTAGAATACTTGCCTTTGGTGACTGCTTACTGGTTAATACACGTACACTTTAAGTCTTTATGATTCTACAATTCATAATCATATAACGTACCATATTAGATCATAATTAACCAGGTATGTTTTCTATTATACCTTACCCTTCATCTCAATGTAATTCTAACTTAGTTTCGTTATTAAGGGTTTCGGCTTTCATTATGTCATTCATATCCCGCTCGTCTTGATTGATTATAAACATGCATTAGTGTATTACAAGCACCTTACAATGTCTTAATTATGTTGTGATTACATCACAATTCATTGCTATTAATCCTTCTTTCATTTTACACTTGGAACCCTTCTTCTCTATCTTCTTCCTTGCACTGGCGCCGCGGCGCCACTAATTGGTCTGTGACTCGCGCTGCGGCGCGAGTTAGCAGTGTGTCATCCTCCGGCCTCGCGCTGCGGCGCGGCCAAGAAGGCTTAGAGTCGCGCCGCGGCGCGGACTCTGGTCCTCAGAAAATTTTGTAGTTTTTTAAAATTTTGCTAACTTCCCGGACGCATAACTTCTTCGTTTTAACTCCGAATTGGTCCGTTCAAAAGCCTACGGTTCACAAATTTCATAATCTATGCGTTCATGCAAGAATTTTTTCTATTTGACTTCATTTGCTAAAATTTTACCTATTAGTCCATTTTAACGAAAACGATAAACGTTCGTGAACGTTCAATGCTCATTTCTTCGTTCTAAGTCGGAATCCGGTCATTTTCGAGTCCGCAACTCTATAATGACTACAACGACTTGTCTCCATCAAAAACCAACGTTTTCGACTTCCAACACAAAATATGACTTCTATTCCGAGACTTTCACGAATTCGACGTTAATCGTCTAATCGTGCGAAGTTCGTCAAATCAACCATACTAAGCGTTCTAAGTGGATTTTAACCAACATATCATCATTTCAAGTTATTTATTACACCAACTTATAATCAAAGTAGGTTTTGACTTATTTCCATAAGTCATTGACTTTCTCAACTTATGAACTAGAAATCATCATACTCATGACTTACCAATAATTTAAGTCATTCAATCAATGTTCTCATGTTATAAACAACATACTAATCATCATATGACAAGTCCTTCATGATCTTAACAACTTATTAGGGTTCAAGTTGCTTATTCAACTTATTCGGCTTAAGTTCATTCCTTATAACTTATTACATGTTATCCTCAAGCAATCCCCCTTCTCTATCAATCCTATCATAGAAAAGATATAGATAAAAGAAGATGAGTCTTACCCTTGAAGACTTCTATTTGCTTTGGAAACTATCAAAGGTTGAAGTGGCTTATAAGTGCTTTAAGTAACTTATTCTCTCTACCAAATAAGTAGCTTATATGCTTGAGAGGAAGGTGTTGGATGATAACAAAACAACCAACAAAAAAATGAAATGAACTTGGTATTTATAGGCCACCAAAGCTTGGGGCAAAATGGACAATAATCAATCCCACCTCCTCATTCCACCTCCTTACTATTCATAACTTAACCTTCAAGTCTTCTTGCTAGTCACTTCTTTTACTTGCTCACCACAACACTTGGTCATCACACTTAATCCTTGCCCATCAAGACTACCCACTTCCTCACTTGGTTTGACCCATGGGTCAAGGCTTTACCTTGGGCTTGGTTAATTAATCCAACTACTTTCCTATTGGGCTTGAGTTACAATAGATTGGGCTTGTGATAATCATACACTTGGGCTTCTATCAATAAACTAGAAATCCCACAAGTCCATTATCTTAAATTCAATAACTTAACATACATATTCTACGTATAATTCTCGTATGCTATCTCGTATATTAATTCGAAATATACGATATCTCGTTCTTCGTACATAATAATACAATACGTCATATTATACCTCCATTCCTTACTCCATATAATGTTTACACATTATACGATTACAACTTCATTCTTTTAACGCTTAATAATCTAACTATCTCAAATTAGGTACGCATGCGAAATATTTCATTTTCCATACTTAGATTATTATTACATAATCGATATCATCTCGATATTATAACATTACGTATTTCTCGGAAGTTCAAAAATAATTCCCGAGCAGAAATTGATGAATAGTGTTTTTCAGAAAATTTCTCAGAAAACTTTTATTTTCGTTTTAGAAATTCAACCACTTTAATTCTCCCACGTAGTTAAAATACTACTACCTTACGACGTTTCTAGGTTATAGAACGACATCCATCTTCTCAACACACAATAATAATAAATAATATTATTTTATTCATTATTAAAAGAAATTACAAAATGTTTAATTTTCTGGGGCGTTACATGTACTCCATCCAGATAACATACCATAAGCAGGAAAATCACTTATAGTCCACATAATTGCTGCCCTAAGGTTAAAATATGTTTTCGTGAAAACATCCAAAGTTTGTACTCCATCCTCCCATAATACCTTCAACTCTTCTATAAGAGGTCTCAAGTAAACATCTAGGTTCTTTCCAGGACTCTTGGGACCAGGAATCACGAGTGAAAGAAACAAGTATGGTTGTTTCATACACATCCAAGGAGCCAAGTTATACAGAGTAACAATCATAGGCCAACAGGAGTACGAAACATCTGAGTGGCCGAACGGGTTGAAACCATCAGTGGGTAATCCAAGCCTCACATTTCTAGGTTCCAATACAAACCCAGGATGTGCTAAGTTGAAATCTTTCGAAGCCTGCCCATCTGCAGGATGGTTCAGTTCTCCATCTTTGGTTAGAGATTTCGCATGCCAAGTCATATGTTCAGCTGTTCTTGAAGACATGTACAATCTTTTGAGCCTATGTGTAATTGGAAAATACCTTAAAATCTTCAAAGGTATATTCGTCTTTTTGGTAGTCACACCCTCTTTATTAGGCCTAAATCGATCATGACTACAAAATGTGCACTTTGTCATCTGTTCATTTTCCTTATAAAAAAACATGCAATCGTTCTGTCATGCATCGATCTTTTAATATCCAAGACCCAATATCTTCACAGTTTTTTATAATAGTAGTAGTTATCGGGCAATTTTTAACTGACAGGCAACATAATCTTAGTGGCCCTCAAGACTGACTCAAAACACTCATGGCTCATGTTGTGATTAACCTTGATGTTAAGTAATGCCGCCACTGCAGACAATGTAGTGTGCTTCGTGCAACCATGCCACAACGGTTCGCTACAATCGTCTAGCAACTTAAAGAATGCGTTGGCATCAGAATTCATAGGTTGCTCTCTGCCTTGCTCCCAATCAAAATCTGGCCCTGCAATATCATGAACCATGTCATTCATACGATGGGTACTGCTGCCTGGATTGTGTACTTGTGTGTTGCCACTATCTCTTCTCTGCCCATGTGCCCACCAACATTCTTCGTAATTGTTCATGAACCCATAAATAAGTAAATGATAGTTTACTATGTCTCTATCCATATAATTTATATCCTTACACTTCAAACAAGGACATCTTATCTTGTTCTGACCATTAACACATTCCGGGTGACTATATGTATAATCTAGAAATACTTGGCGACCAGCTCTAAATTCTGCTATAGCACCTATCTGGGCACTTGACTTTCATCGCGTCATCCAGCTACGGTCTGAATAGTGGTCCATGATACCATGGTACCTACGTTGACATGAATTATTGTACTCCCTTGTTAGAGATTTACAATTCAACTCAATGCCATTTATAATTCTTATAAATACATATAGATGTATATGTACATATATAACATGAGTGTGCATCATATATGATTATTTGGGAATTCAACAAGGATACATGCCAAAATAAACTTACACAGCTTGAGATCGACTACCCAAAGGCATGGTATATTGTTATGGATCTTAAATTAAAATGAGGTATGATCTTACGTCATCCTACATATTTTAACTGACACCAACCTAAAGACAATATATTCCTAGGGGTATATATATGAAGTATTGCATTATGCATGGTCTGCATATGCATTGGGACAAGTCTAAATTACCTGACCAATGAAAAAATTTCGACAGAGTCTCCCCTATAATATGGACTATCCACATGCACGAGGGCATGCATACTTGACCATTTTAAGGCATATAAGAGCAACAAGAATGTATAAACAATTAACATAACATCACATATACTCATTATCTTTATTTATTCCAGGGTCCATATCTAAACACAATAAAAACTCTTCTACATAGGATAGGACATTAGGTTATAAAAATATCTTGATGGTTAATTTTGAAGAACAACTAATGGCGTACTAGTTATTAGTCCCTTAATGTAGGACCATTAGTCCTATAAAGTCATTTGATACCCAAAATAGTCTTGTTCACATTACATACTTTACAATAAGAAAGAGGGACAATTTTTGTACAATTGTGTCTTTTTTCGTAGCTACTGTTGAGAACTTTGAACTTTTTTCCGGTCTATAGTAAAGTTTTTGTACAGTTGTGTCATACAACCATGACTATTTTGAACTTTTTTCTGGTCTATAGTAAAGTTTGTGCCTCATTTTTCAACTCCCTTCCATACATGTTAAGAAGCTATATTAATAAGACTAATGATTTTTGTTGACTTTGGATATTGCTTTGTGATTATGTAATTTGAAAAGAATGTAGTGTGATTCAGAAGGAAAATAATTTGAAGCTTTATATGTTTTCACCTAATTGATAATGATAGATAGTGATGGCCATTAGATAGAGTTGAGCATGCATCTGACTGTGGGTGCACTTGTGCTTATTTTCATTTCTCAATTGACTTTTGAACGACATACAAATATTCCACGAGTAAGTTGTCACAAACAAACTTAGATGTTTTGAGACTCGCATTAGTTTGTAAATGAACTTCTTTTATATAGGTCAAACAAATTCAACATAACAGTACGCATTATATAATATAACCTAAAGAAACCATATGCAAAGAAAATAAATTGCTAAACATAGTCAAGTGAAAGGATTCAACATAGTGAAGGGATTCAAATAAACTGCTAAACATAGCCAATACTAGACTTAGGAAGGCCTTGGTCTTATTTTTTACAGTGCATATTTCCACAGGAGGACCAATATTTGAATCTTTATAAGAAATTTAACCAAATTAGGGTAAAAATGGTGGGATTTGTAATGTCTGTGGTTCTAAATGTGGCTGGCATGAAAGGTATTAGTTCAAACTGACAAGCCATAATTTTATAACGGAATCAACCAAAAGGTACGATTTAAGTTTAAGAAATATCCAGACCAAAAAAGATTGCCTTAGCATAATCAATTTTCATTACTCTATGGGAAATTAGGAGAGCAGACAAAAAGAATATCAGTCTTTAAACTTTATAAAAAAAAAATTCTTTTAGATTTCTTCATATCAGCTACACATAATTTTGGAACAAAAAGAGAGTAATAAATTTTGAAAGGCAGATTGAAATATATAATATATTTAGATTAATTAAAATGGCTACCGACGGTGGTATAATGGTGGTGAAGGCGTCGGCCGGCCAGATGTTGGTGGTTCCTCTTCTCTTCTCCCCCTACTCCCTCTTCTCCCTCGTTGTGTTTCTCCCTCTCTTTTTTTCTTCGACTGGTTTGAGTGAATGCCTTAATCTGATTAAGGTTATAAGAATCAGCGACCGCCATCAGCGACCTCACAAGGTTGCGAATTTTTAATGATGTGGACATATCAGCGACCGCTAACGGTTGGTGATATAGATTGGTCGTCGCGCCAAAGTTTTGCACCAAAATTTGGGTGGGAAATTCTTCTCAGCGATCGCATGCGGTCGTTGATATATACTAGCGACTAGAATCCTTCATGGTCGCAGATAGCGGTCGCTATTACTATTATCAGCAACCGGATAGGGCGGTCGCTGATATCATTGGTCGCAGATGCCTTTTTTCTTGTAGTGTTATTGTTAGTGGAAATCAACATTTATTTCGATAATAATTGATTTCTAAAGGTTAAATTGACCAATCGGATAATTAATCAGATAAATGAGTAATTAATTATTATTAGTTCACATGTATATAACTATTTGTTCACATGAATAGAACTATTGATTCACATTCATGTACTATTAGGGGATGTGGTGCAAGTTTGATAATACTTGTAGGACTAAATTAAAAAATAGAGGAAAAGATGATGGTACTATATTGTAATAATTCGAGCCCCAAAACGTGCAATTATAAAAACTATATTTTTCTATAAATAGAACCTCATTCTTCTTTCATTCTCACCAATTTTCTAAGACTCACAAGAGCAATTAGAGAGAGAGAAGAAGAGTATTCTGATACTTCACTATTGCAGTATCCAGTCTTCTACTAAGGTAAGGGATGCTATTTTTTTCTTATTCGTAAGAGATGTTATTTTTTTCAATATTCGTATGAAATAATATTTTTTTCCATACTCTGTAGTATGTAAGTAATATTATTTCATTTTGTATCCCTAATTCTATGCTCATTTTATTGAAGTATTGCTTCTATACTCTATGAAATTAGTAGAATATCCTTGAAATTTGCGCTTCATCTAATATCATTTTACAAGGATATTTTTCTAAACATTTTTGTTAAATTTTAAGCCTTTCATGCCGAAGTACTATTCATAGGTACTATTTATTTATACGACACTATTCATATGTACGATACTATTCACAAAGTACTACTCATGGGCACTATTCATAAATATTGTACTATTAATAAATACGGTACTATTCATAAAGTATTATTCACGAGGTACTATTAATGAAGTACTATTCATGAGGTACTATTCATGAAGTACTATTCCCGAAGTACAATTCATGAAGTACTATTCTCGGGATACTATTCACCCAGAGTACTATTCATAATAAAAATTAATTTTTTTTCGGTCAAAATCATTTTTGATATAATAATATTCTCGAAATTTACTCCATAAAGCAGTATCATGTTGACAATTTGGATATTATTGAATTCTGGATAAATTAAATTATAGATCTTTAAAATTTATCCTTGCTTTCATTTAATTGAATTCTTATATCATTGTCATAATCCTTATGCTTATATTGTAATGATAGTCATTTTTGGCCGTAGTGCATAGATAGATTATTTATTGGTATGATTATGACCAGGGATTATTCGATATAATCATGACCTGTAATGTTATAAGAGATGTGAATTATTTATTGAGCTGAGTCTCAGCGACAATTATTGGTATGATCATGACCATGTGTTCTCTTCGGCCAATGGTGCAAAGGTGAATTGTTGTTTGGCATGTTCATGACCATTGGTGAAAATATGAATATCCTTGACCCGTAGTGCATAGATAATTCATGGTCGTGATACTAATGAATATCTTTGGTCCGTAGTGTAAGGATGATTCGATGATGTGTATTATTTATTAAGCTGAGTCTCAGCGATAAAATTGATGATAAACTTTTTAAATCATAGAAGATAGTAGATATCATGCTCTACTAGACTCTTCTAATGGATTGCTTGTTCCGCTGCAGTTAAACTTGATGTTTATTATATTTAATCAGTTTAACACTGTTGAAGGCTAATGATAATATATTCTGCATTATCTTAGTCATAAAATTTCTTACTGGGCTAGTTGAGCTCACCCTTTGCTTTCATTGTTCTCTTCAGAAAAGGGGAATATAGTTGGGACTAGTCGGGGAATGGAGTGACGGTCCAGATGTTTGCATTATTAGTCCTCACTATTCTATGAAATAGTGTGATAATAAATGTAATGAGGACTCAATTGAGTTTGGATATTTTCTAGAAGATAATATTTGTGTTAAAACTCTCAACTCATGTTGTATATTTAAGTTTGTATTTGTATTATGTACCATGTATTTGGCGACTTAGAATGGGTGATATATAACTATTCTGGGGGCGTCACACTATAGATTGGGATTATTATAACAGATCATAAATTACTACTAACTACTACTAAACTATTAACACCTAGACCTCAATCTATCATCCCACGCTACACATCACTCTTGTATTCCTTCTGTGTTATGTGCGCCACCAAGCCTTGGCTTATGGTATGTCAGGTCTATCCCTGCTCCACTGTGTAATGATATACACCATCAGTCAATCTCTCAATGGCCATGTGAAAAGCATATCACATCTTGTTCATCTTCCTCCTCTTGTATCTCACCTCATCTTCTAAATCATTACCTTTGTCATTAGCTTCTTCCCAATTCTTCTCGAAGTGGATCCTATCCATCATTTCCATATCTAACTGAGTATGAAGAGCCTCCTTTTCCATCTTCTCGCTCAACACTCGCTCCATCTCTTCCAACTCTGCATTCTTAGATATTGATCGGTGAAAAAGAGTACCCATCTGTACTCCTGCTTCCTTGTGATATGCAAGTTCTACTTTCAACTCCTCCATCTTCAGTTGCCTCCCATGAGCCTCAGCCTCCAACTCTCGACTCTACATCTTAACTCTATTATCTGCTCCTCATACTCACCCAACATCCACTCTTCAAATGTAGCCTCATCAGAGTCCTCCATGGGCTCATCCTCCATTGGCTCGTCCTCTATAGGCTCATTCTGTGGATTCGACTCTACAGAAAATGGCTCCATCTCGTCCTCCTCATCATCATCATCAATAGGAGCCACTGTCGAAATCGGCTCAGCTATCAATGGTGCCTCATACACCATGTGTATGTCACGGAGCTCATCCTCTACCACTCTACTGGATCCTCCCATATCAGTCATCCTACAACACAAGACAACAAACAATAAACTCCATCAGAATGTTAAATAAAACATAATTTCATTGCATGAAATTAAATTATATTCCATAACACACTAATTTTCTTCCTAGGAAAACTCTATATGAGTTTCATCCCTTCCTATCTTCTAAGCTCTTCTAAGTTATAATTTAGGACTCTGGATCCGAAGGTTTATAACCACAACTTTGATACCAACCTATGACTCCCCCAAATTCAGACCACTCACTTCTCGAATTTGATTTTCCACGTACTACAAATCAAATGAATAAATAACATCTCATGTAACGAAAATAACAGAATAGATTACATTTATTTAATATAATCATTCACGTCCCAAGGTTTTGCAACTTAAATCATCTCTTACATACCATAAGAATAAGTAAACATAGCTTAGACAAAACTAATACATAACACAACATGTCTTAACATAATCATAAAACTTCTAAGTAAATATGAAGCTACTACGTAGCTTTACCCTTTCCCTTATCAGTGCTCGAGGGTCCGCCTTGCTCTACCTTAACTGAAATGTTTTTAGGGAAAGCAAGAATGAGCAACAAGTTTGCTGAAAAATAATATAGCAATAAGGGTGCTCAATATAGTTTTAATTTCTCAAGGGTACAACAATAATGATAGTTCAAGGATATCAAGAAGAATCAATTGATCTCAACAATAGTCACGAAGGGCAGAAAATATTAATAAGTGTCAATACTTAATCATTTCGAGATTTCAAATCAATGATTATTGAGCAGTCACTAACGACTATGAACTTCTACTAGAATTAATAGTAATATACCGATAATCCAATAAAAACGAGTACAACAGGTGATTAGCCTAAAATACCCTACGTTATGCATATTTTTTAATCGTACACAAGTGCGCACATCAGTCTCCTGACAAAGATAGTTTCCCATTCGAAGAAGGTTGTTCATCTCAGTTAATACAAGATTCCACACCAATCAATTGGTTTGGATCACTTTCAAATTATGATTTAGGTCTAGCCAAATCAATGGCATTGACCGCTCTTTTAATGTATATAAGAACAATTATAAGTTCAATACTTTAAATCAAAGTTCAAAGAATATAAACAACTCTATTCTAACTATAAAGAAATATGTCATAACATAAGAATCATACTTTTAATTATTTACTTGCACAACCAATAATAGTACGAGCTCAAGTAATGCTTAATAAAGAGTAAGGTTTAGATACCTGTACAAATTTAAATTTTTGTAAGATAGAAAACTTGTGTAATCATAGATTCCTTACATAAAGTAAATGCATAGGTTAACATACTTGCATTAAAGAGATAAGGTTTAGGTACTTGCCTCAAGCGTAGTTTATCAACCTTTAGCTTATCGATACTTTTCGAACCTTGTTATAACATAGTTACGTATATAGGATATTCATTAGTTATGTACATCTGATACATAAACTCGACATGAAAGTTTATCACACACCTACGATTCTAACTTAATCGTATAATCCTATACGTAAGTCATTACGTACTTTACATACACATATCACAAAATCAATTTGTAAGACACTATGAATCAAATAACATGGTTCCTAATCATTACTTGATAATCATAGTTTGTAATCATAGGTGACTTAACATTTGAAAGTTTGTAAATACTTATCAAACCTATGATTCTATTGATGGTATGCTCATTGACATCTGGACATACCACTAAGCATGTATTCAAGATTAAGATAATAATAGAAGCATGCATTAAGTTCAAGTTATAATTAAACAGGCTCTGTCCATTTTGCATATTGGCGCAGCTGGGCTTGGTTTGCACTAAGGAGTAGCTGTAATAACCCAATATTTTCAATAAGAAATTTTGCGAATAATTTTATATATATATATATAGGGCTATATGTATATACACAGTTGTGTATTACACAGTAGGGCTATGACGACGGATTTTTTGGACAATGGCGACGGTAAACTGTCGCCATAGCTCAGAATAGCTATGACGACGGGTGAAACCGTCGCTATAGCTCAAAAAATTGTCGTCATAGTCGACTGTGTAATACATGGCTGTGTACATACATTTTTCCCATATATATATATATATATATATATATATAAGGGTAGGAATATGTGCAAAGTAAAGTATATGTATATATGTGATAAATAAAATTATTTTAACTTAATTAATAATGGTATCTATGAAGGATATGTCGGATATGGATTTAAAACCCTAATTCTGGATTTTGAATAAGAAATGGGAATAACAATATAATATTATTTATATTTCAATGCTATAAACATGTATGGTATAAGTGTAATGTAATTTGTTGAATAGTTACAATAAAAAAGTACAAAACCCTATCAATACTGATAAACTATAGTACAAAAGTCAACTATGAATGTAAAATTTGTTAAGTTATGTGTTATGTAATTAATGATCATTATTATGTTTAATGTTAATTAGGTAAACCTTAATTAATATTTAAAAACCCTAATTACTAAATTAGAACCCTAATTGCTAAGTTATAAACCCTAATTATTAATTTAGCAAGCTTAATGGTAATTAGTATATTATAAAGCCTAATTGATAAATTCTATGTAATTAGGAAACCTAATTTAATTAGGGAACCCTAATTCACATTTTTAGAAACTAAGATTATCATTTTAGCCCTAATTACATAATCCTATATAATGAACTTATGGAACCTTAGGGTTAAACCCTAGAGGTTGATATAAATTGACAAGTTTGCCACTAAAAGTAAAAGTCAATTGACCAAATTTCCCTTTTGAATATTTTATTAAGGTATAGTGTAGATCTAGCCCTAGTAAGTGGTTGGTGACCAACTCTAGCTAGCCATGTGGTATAGTAATAAACTTTAATCATTCAAAATTTGATAGACATGATCAGCCATAAACATTACACCATATTATATATAGATTATGAGGGAGAGAATGCCATATTCAAGCCTCATTTGATCACAACACTCGACCAAAACTCTCTCAACTCCAAACCTTTGAATTCTAGTGTTTGACCAGTCCCTAATAAAGCCCCACTATCACTTCTAGCAGATCAGAAAGTCAAATTCAAGATCTTGTTCATAGAAAGGTGGAACCCTAAACCAAAAATTTAATCTTGTATGCTATGTTGGATTTGTTGTATGAATGTTTAAATATGTTGTATAAGGTGTACATAGATGATCTGGGTTGCTGGATGTTAGATCCATAACATCTAGAAGCTCGAATTTGATAATTTTATGAATTTGGAAAATTTTCAAGATGTTGTATGACAATGAATGTCAGACCATCTAGATCTCATCATGTTTATGTTTTTAGTTGTTTAAATGTTTAAACTTGTAGTATGTTATGATATCGTTAATCTGGAACTGGAATCAAGGTTAGAGGATGTGTAGATTTCATGTTATCCTTGGTCAAACTCGGCTGACCGAGCATGACTTGGTAATTTTGGGTAACCTGGAAATTACCCAGATCGTGTCTGATAAGCTTTTGATGGTCCCAGATCTGACATGTTGTTGTTGCTATGTTATTGTTGTTAAATCTAACTTGTAGTATGTTGTTTGGACTACATGTTTATGCCTACAAATCTCCTAAACATCAAAGGGGGTGATTATAGTGGACGGTCAAACCAAGCCACACGATCATGGAAGTTATTTTCTAGGTAACCCAGAAAACGATAGAACATGTTGTCTGACATGGTTTAACTGTAGGTTATAAACCTTAGGTAGGGTACCTTAGGATATAACCACGGAGGTGGTGATAAGTAATAAACTCGAATAGAGTTTAAGCGATAAGAGATGAATTTATTGAAATTCATCATTAAGTAAAGAGAAAGATAAAGAAGATTCAAAGAAGAATCTTGAAGAGCTATAAGGATAAGAATCCGGAGTTACCTAACTCCAGTGATAGAGATGAAAAGTGAAAATAAATAGACTATGTCTATAAGATGAAAAGTGCAAATAAAATCATAATATAATATGATTAACAAGAAGAATAAGAAGATCATAAAATAAAACGATCGTAAGCATAAGGAGAAATGATTACAAAAATAAGATCACGACGTGATCAGATTAAATCATTGAATAACATATGATATGTTAAGTGATTGGTATGATATAGCTTGATGCTATAAAGAGAAGGTACTATGAAATGGTACAATGTAAACTCAGAAAAGAGTGGTAAATGTTAAGATACGGATTAAAGAAAATTCGTATTAAGAAAAGAGAAAGTTAAGAGTATGTGGGTTTTCAATTGAGGACTCATGTCAGCAGTTGAGTTGTATGATTCCTTGTATGGGCGGGGAATTTGTACTTGGTTTTAGAATCACTTAACTTCCTGGTCGATATAGTGGTTAGGTTGACCAATTCTTTGTATGGGTGGGGAATTGTCCGCTTAGCTTCCTATATTGATTAGTGGTCGAGTTTGGTTTGACAACCACTTAGTTTCTGGTAATGATAATCATTGGAACCTAATGTCGCGCTATTTATTATATGCATATTGAGAAGGTGATTCTTTTCTCATGTGTATAACGAATAGGTAGAGGATATAAGGTTAAGTTGCGAGTTCTTAAAACTCATACTTATGGTAAGTTCATGACTCATAATCATATGGTATGTTTTGAACCCCTTAGCGAATGGACGCCTATGGTCTGACTAGGATAAGTTCTTAAACCCATATGATTGTGGCAAGTTATTGAACCCATAATGTGTGGTAAGTTTGAAGAACTGGGGTATAGCAAAGTTATGAATGAAGCATTGATGATGATAGAAATAGATAGAATTATTAAGCAATGGATCAGTAGAGAAAGTGAATTTGATTATGGAAGCATAGGTATTCCAAATCTTATAGCTAAGCTAGACTTCAAAGTTTTTGACATCAAGCTAAATTCGCACTGATGTGCCTTTAAAAATGAATTTTTGTTATCCTCAACACATGGTGACAAGTGTGTAGGTGTGGACTTCAGGCCACTAACACATCGTTAACTATTGTGACATGATGACACAAAAGATGATTTTCAATAGTTTTGAATGGTTTAAAGAAAAGTCTATGCTAATTGATTCGGCTAGACAAAAATGATTTAAATGATCAAAATGTATTTTATATCATTAATGCATCATGTAACCTGGTGCAAAGATGATAAAAATGATGGAGTTATCAATGCAGAATTACTTAGTGTTTGATGTGATCTAAGGATCGTCAGCCCACTATAGTATGATGTAGTATAACAAAGTCACAAAATGACGAAATCCTCAACGGACTTTATATACAGTGCGGTATCATGACGTTAAAATGATTTTAAAAATTTTAAAGATAAATTAATTGCCAATTGAATTTGGCCAGAAATATTTCGATTGAAATTTGAATTATTGATATGTGTCTAAGCTATTTGATTCAGCTAGACAAATGTTTATGAAATTCAAAGTATTCTTTGAAAGCTTATGCTGAACCAAATTGTTTTGGTGCGGAATCTTATGATAAGTCTGAGGTGAACAACCCTGAAAATGGGGATATACTAATTGGATAAACTATTCCAATCTAAGAACGCATATAGTCGTTCCGATTACTAAGGTACAATAGACTGATCAGCTAAAGTACCCGCATCGGTAGTTTAACTTCTTCGTGATTGTAAACATACCTATTAAAGAAATGTTTAAGAGGTAAAGTATCTTTCTTTCTTAATTGAAAGAGGTAGCAGGTAGAAATACCCCTAAACCTTAGAGTTCAAAATTTTTATGATCCCTCAGACAGATATGAAAAGTTTTTAAAAACTCTTCAGAGTAATGTTGTGGTAGAATGTGATGATTGATATGAAATAATGTAAACTCATTGTGTACGAGTAGAATTTGAGATGATTAAATAAAGGTTATTATAACAACCTAGTTTTGAAGAATGTTTAGAAGATGTAAACTCCTAGTGAGTAGTTATGGTGAAATGTGATGATAGAAAGAGAAATCCTCAAAGGAGGAAATTATAAAGGTTAAATTAACAACCTAGTTTTGAACAAGAGAATAAGCAGAGATTAGTATGCTTTAATTTCGAGGGTGAAATTCTTAGAAGAGGGGTGAATGTGACAACCCAAAAATTTCTAAAAATCTTGAATGATTAGAATAAAGTTAAAGAATAAAACCTAGATGAGAATTTGAGGATTTATTTAGATTTTTCAATTAAAACCTATATGGTTTGCTATTCGAATAAGAATAGAGAAAATATAGGTTATAAAAATTTTAAAACCCTAGGAATGAATTAATATGTACTTGAAGGAATATCAAGAATAAGGTATTACGATACCTGTAAATTCGATGTGAACTGAATAGTCTAAGAAATGTTTTATAAGTACATATGAGAATTTTATTATTGAAGATAAGATTTCATATGAAGAGATGTTATGAGATTAAACGAAGATGAGTATATGTATAAAAATATATATACTTAGTAAGGTGCTATATATATTTTAGCAAGAGAAATGATAAATTAAGTTAATGATATAATGATCAAGATAAAACTATGTTAGTAATTAACATAGCTTGAGTGTTGGCCTTGACTGGCAAATAAGAATTTGAAGAAGTATAAAGTCGTTAGTTAATACGATTAGTAATGAGAATGGAGTAATTTAAAACTCAAAATTTGAGTTAGAGATAGAATTTTGAAGCATGGACTGCTCGGTTGCGTCCAGAACGTCGAGTTTAGTCAGAATGGACAGTAAACACAAAATGTGTAAATGTTGACTTTTTGGTCAAAGTCAATAGTTGACTTTTTATGGAGAAAAGTCAAAATTAGTGTGAGAAGTGAAAAATGATATGATTATGTGAATTATTAGTATGATTAAATAAATATACATTATATAATGTGAATACATTTATTTTGTATATAGAAGTGAATTAAGAATTAAGTTATGTAACCTAATATATATATTAGGTGTGATAATTAAATAACCTGAGAGGTTATAATATGGGAGAATATTAGTATATAAATATATATACTGACATTAAGAGATTTATTTTATATATATCTCAAATAATTAATTTTATAACCAAGTCTAGTTGTGTTATGAAATTTAATAAGGGATAAGTAAGGAATTTATTTTATAGTGTAAGAGGAAATGAAAACCCTAATTAAATGATAAGGGTAGAATGGATTAGAATTAAAAATAATGGACTATAATAAGGTTATAGCTCAAGAATTTAAGGAGAGTCCAAGAGAATTAAAATTTGATGGACTAAGAAAATTATATTATTTAAACAAACCCAATTAATTAATTAAGCATGTGACTTGTAGATAAAGTGATTAAGGGCAATTAATTGTTTAATCTAGCCCAACATATTATGTATAGGACAAGTATTATAATGACCCAATCTATTTAGGGTTGAAAGCTCAAGTTGGTTTTTGTTAGTAAGTATCACAAGTAAAATGGCTAGCTCAATGGAATTAGTTAATGGCCCAAACTAAGCTTACTTGTGGGAGAATAATAATAATATTAAAATTATATTAAGTTAAGAGATATATTTTTATTATATCAAGTTATTAATTTTATAACTTAATTAAAATAAGTTTAGTCGGGTTATAGAATTTAATGTAATAGAGTGATGATTTAAATTCTAAATATTTAGAATGGATACTCTAATTAAATATTTGGAATGGATACCCTAATTAAATATTTAGGGTGGGGTAAGGTAGAAAAGGAGTGGACTATATAAATATTACATAGCCCAAAGGATTGGTGAAAGCCCAAAAGATGAATTAAATGACCCAATTTTAAAACCAATTGAAGACGGGCATTTTGGACTTTGAATTTGTTAACTACAACAATTAAATAAAATGAGACTTGGTAGATGCTAAGTGTGACGCCCCCAAAATTAGGTATACATCACCCATCTTGAGTCGCCAGATACATGGTACAGAATTCAAATACAGCTTACTAATACAACTGTCGTGTACAATACGACAAAACATAACTGTGAGTTTGAATACAATTATTGTCTACTAGAGATCATACAAACTCAAAAGGTGTCCTCAATACAATTATTGTCACACTATTTAACAGAATAGTGAGGACTACTAACACTATTCTTTGGTCCATCACTCCGTTCCCCGACTCGTCCCAGCTATATTCTCATTTCCTGAAGAGAACAGTGAAAGAAAGGGTGAGCTCAACTAGCCTAGTAAGAAATATTATGACTAAGATAACGCAGAATAAATTTATCATTAGCCTTCAACAGTGTTAAACTGATAAAATACAATAAACATCAAGTTTAACTACAGCGGAACCAGCAATCCATTAAAAGAGTCAAGTAGAAAATAAAATCTACTATCTTTTATGATTTAAAAGGTTTTTCATCATCGTTATAGCTGAGACTCAGCTTAATAAATATTTCACATCATCGAATCACCCCCGCACTACGGCCAAGGATATTCTTTAGTATCACGACCACAATTATTCATGCACTACGGCCAAGAATATTTGTGTATTCATTAATGGTCATGATCATGCCAACAACTGTCCATCAATGCACTACGGGCCAATGAGGATTTTTAATTTTACATCATTTGTAATATTACGGTCATGATTACACCGAATAATCCCTGGTCATAATCATACCAAGTCCATCTATGCACTACAGACCACAGATGACTTTCAACAAAATATAAACATGAGGATGATGACAATGATATAAAAATTCAATAAAACAAGTTCAAGAATTATTTTATCCAGGAATTATTAACGTCCAAATTTGTCAACACGATACTGTTTTGTGGTGTAAAATTCAAGAATGATCAGAAGAAGATTTCCATGAAAGGATACTGGATGAAGCGCAAATATCAAGGATATTCCACTAATTTCATGGAGTATAGAAGTCAAAGTTTTAACCAACTGAGTATAATAAAGAATGAGATAACAAAAGAAATCACCATGCATGCGATAGACCGCACAAGCAGGTTATTCCAACAGAATAATAAATAACGGAACTAGGTCCAGCGCAAAACGCACAGACAGGATATTCCAACAGAATAATAAAGAATTGAACCAGGTCCGGTGTAAAATACACAGACAGGATATTCCAACACAATAATAAAGAATGGAACCAGGTTCGGTGTAAAACACACAGACAGGATATTCCAACAGAATAATAAAGAATGGAACCAGGTCCGGCGTATAGCACAGACAGGATATTCCGACAGAAATGTAAAGACAGAATAATAAATGGATGTTACCAAGTATAGGGTATTCCGCGTATACCGGTTATTCCAACAGAATAATAATGAATGGAATAACATAAGGATTTCACCAAGTATAGGGTGTACCGCGTATACAGGTCATATATAGGGTATGCCACTTTTACAGGTTATTCCAACAGAATAACAAAGAATGGAATAACATAAGTTTTCTTCAAGAAAAAAGAATAACACCCCTTACTTTATTTAGGAGATTGAATACTGCAGCAGTGTAATAACCGAATATTCTTCTTCTTTCTCTCTTATTCTCTCTATACTTTCTCTCTCTATAGCTTGAGCGAATTCGTGAAAAATAATGAAGCCCTAGGCCTCTATTTATAGAAGATTTATTACTATTTACGAAAGTATTTACTATTTACGAAGGTAATTACTATTGACGAAGGTAATTACTATTGACGAAGGTAATTACTATTGACGAAGGTAATTACTATTTATGAAAAAGACTCTTAGATAATGACATATGGCCCCCCATAAATAATTCAACTTACCACAAACGTCTAATAATAGACTCTTTATATACATCAAGGATTGAATAAAAATTACCAAAAATTATTTTATTTTTAATCAACACATATTTAATCTTTTAACAATTATTAATCATTTATAACTTGTCGTCTCAATTATTGTTTAAATAATATAACATATTATACAGATGATACTGTGACAATAATTGAATCAATAATATAAGAGATATGATGAAGCAATTACTGTAGCAATAATTGAGTATAGCTGAGTGACTTCTCACGTAAGCATCAATAATCAATACCGTGTGCTACTATACAACAACGCGTATTACTGTACTTTTACTACCGAGTAGTTCAACAGTTTTAACGGTAACACCTCCGCCGTTTATTTTTTAGAAAGCTAATTTTGTCGTTTTCTAACTACGACAATACTTCCGTTGTGGGGTCCACCAATGATTGTGCCGTCGTACGAATATTCCCCGACAAAAAGAATATTCCCCGACCAAACGAATATTTTATAACAACTTGCGTACTTTGCAAAATTTATAAATATTACCCACAACTATAACATTATATCAAATTTATTCCATAATATTCAAAAATAATAATTATGAAAATTCATCTTTATTTATAAAAACTGGGGTCTTACAACCTCCCCTTCTTATGAAATTTCGCCCTCGAAATTAGGTTACGTACCTGGTATGTCAAAGAGGTAAGGATACCTTGATTTCATTTCAGATTCTAACTCCCAAGTCATTTCCTCAACATCGTGGTTTCTCCACAAAACTTTGACTTGAGGTATAACCTTGGAGCGTAGAATATGTTCCTTCTTATCCAAGATTTGACCAGGAATTTCTTCATACGTCAAATGTTCTGCTATTTCTTCCGGTTCTAACTCAATAATGTGGTTCGGGTCTTTCACATTTTTTCGTAACATGGATATATGAAAAACGTTATGAACACGAGACATACTTGGCGGTAAAGCGAGTCTATAGGCCACAGTTCCTACTCGATCGAGGATTAAAAATGGACCGATGAATCGAGGATTGAGTTTTCCTCTCTTTCCAAATCTTGTAACTCCTTTCCATGGAGTAACACGTAACAACACATGATCTCCTATATTGAATTTCACGTCCTTTCGATGAAGATCAACATAACTCTTTTGTCGACTTTGTGAGGTTTTTATACGTTGTCGGATCGTTTGAATCTTTTCCGTAGTCATACGTACCAACTCCGGTCCAAACAACGTTGCTTCACCCACCTCATCCCAGCATACTGGAGAACGACATTTTCTTCCATACAACGCTTCGAATGGAGCCATGCCAATACTTGCTTGATAACTGTTGTTATAGGAAAATTCCACCAATGGTAAGAACTTGTCCCAACTTCCCTTGAAATCAAGGACACAGAGTCTTAATAGATCTTCAAGAATTTGAATAGTCCTCTCCGACTGTCCGTCCGTCTGAGGATGATATGCCGAGCTAAAACATAAGTCTGTGCCCATAGCTTTTTGCAAACTAACCCAAAATTGTGAAGTAAATCTTGGGTCTCGATCAGAAACTATGGATACCGGCATACCATGAAGTCTTACAATCTCGTTTATGTACATACGAGCAAGACGTTCAAGTGTATAAGTTTCTCGTATCGGTAAGAAATGAGCAGACTTGGTCAATCTATCAACAATAACCCAAATCGCATCTATGCCTTGAGAAACCTTAGGGAGACCGGTAACGAAATCCATGGTAATGTGCTCCCACTTCCATTCTGGAATTTCAAGTGGTTGCAATGGACCTTTTGGTACTTTATGCTCCGCTTTAACTCGTTGACAAGTTAGACACCTTGAGATAAATAACTCTATCTCTCTCTTCATATTGCTCCACCAAAATGTATGACGAATATCATGATACATTTTGGTACTCCCAGGATGGATTGCAAACGGTGTATTGTGCGCCTCCATCATGATTTTATACTTTAAATCAGGGTCGTTAGGAACACAAAGTCTGGAGTTGACTCGAAGTATTCCCTCTTCATCGATTCTTGCTTCCGGCATAGCACCTTCTTGCACTTTCTTCCTCATACGCATCAGCTCCAGGTCTGTAGCTTGAGCAGCTTTAACTTTATCGATTAAAGTCGGTTCTACTCGTATATTCGCCATCGTCACATGCGTCCCTGGAGTCTTTAACTCTATCCCCATCCATTGCAAGTCACACAAAATGGGCCTTTGCGTTGACAATATCGCACTCGTACTTGCATGTGATCTTCTACTCAATGCGTCAGCTACCACGTTTGCTTTTCCAGGATGGTATTGGATGGTATGATCATAATCTTTCAACAGTTCAAGCCAACGTCGTTGTCGCATGTTGAGTTCTTTTTGAGTGAAGAAATATTTGAGGCTTTTATGATCCGTAAAGATCTCCACTTTCTCCCCATAAATGTAATGCCTCCAAATTTTAAGTGCAAAGACAACAGCTGCCAACTCTAGATCATGAGTAGGATAATTCTTCTCATATTCTTTGAGTTGTCGCGAGGCATAGGCTATGACTTTTCCATGTTGCATGAGAACACATCCCAGCCCTTTGCCCGAAGCAACACTGTAGATGACAAATCCCTCCGAGCCAGATGGTATTGTCAGAACAGGTGCTGAAATGAGTCTCCTCTTGAGTTCTTGAAAACTCTTTTCACATTCTTTGCTCCAACCGAACTTTGTATCTTTCCGAGTCAACTGAGTCAATGGAGTAGCGATTCGAGAAAATCCTTCCACGAATCTCCGATAATAACCAGCTAAACCGAGAAAGCTACGTACTTCGGTCACAGATTTAGGTTGCTCCCAGCTTTGAATAGCTTCAATCTTTGCTGGGTCAACAGATATTCCCTGACTTGATACTACGTGCCCAAGGAATGCTACTTCCTCAAGCCAGAACTCGCATTTCTTCAACTTGGCATAAAGCTTATATTCACAAAGCTTTTGGAGTGTCAGCCTCAAGTGTTGCTCATGATCTTCATGGCTTTTGGAATAAATAAGGATGTCATCAATAAAGACGACCACAAAGTGATCCAAATATTCCTTGAATACTCGGTTCATCATATCCATGAAGGCAGCAGGAGCATTAGTCAATCTAAAGGACATGACTAGAAATTCATAATGCCCGTACCGAGTTCTGAAAGCTGTCTTTGGAATGTCATCGGTTCTAATTTTCAATTGGTGATACCCGGAACGAAGATCGATCTTTGAAAAGAATTTGGCTCCTTGCAACTGGTCAAATAGATCATCAATTCGTGGCAATGGATACCTATTTTTGATGGTGACATGATTCAACTCCCGATAATTAATACAAAGTTGCATACTCCCATCTTTCTTCTTCACGAATAGAACAGGAGCACCCCAAGGAGAAGTACTAGGACGAATAAAGCCAATGTCTAACAATTCCTGCAGTTGGGTTTTTAACTCCTGAAGTTCAATAGGAGCCATTCGATATGGGGCTTTAGAAATAGGTTTTGTACCGGGTTCAAGGTCGATACAAAATTCAATCTCACGCTCTGGGGGTAAACCAGGAAGTTCTTCGGGGAATACGTCAGGAAATTCATTAACAATAGAAATATCGTTCAAAACTGACGTATTTTTGTTTAAATTTGTGACATGAGCTAAGAAAGCTTGACATCCGTTTTTCAATAAACGAATAGCTTTATGGCTTGAGATGACCGTGATTGATTTTAATGGTTTGGTCGCTTGAATTCGCATAATAGGTTGATTAGGAATATGAAAGCTAACAACCTTATGGAAACAATCAATT
Source organism: Panax japonicus (assembly GCA_020205505.1). NCBI lineage: Eukaryota > Viridiplantae > Streptophyta > Magnoliopsida > Apiales > Araliaceae > Panax > Panax japonicus. Next base: position 66,016,335 of record CM035095.1, on the reverse strand, counting down.
TTTGCATGATGAGTAGTTAACCAATCAATCCCTAGAATCACGTCAAATGCAAGTATTTTCAAGGAAATAAGATCTACGGGTAATGTGAGGGTACCGATTTGAACCAAACAAGACTTATAAACAGTGGATGTAATGAAGGTTTCTCCCAACAGAGTTTCCACAGATAAGTCAAAATCCTATTTCTCCGAAGTCAAATTTAATCGATGAGCGCAAGTAGGAGAAATAAAAGAATAGGTAGAACCGGTATCAAATAAAGTATAGGCTTCGTTAGAGGTTATGATAAGCTTACCCGTGACGACCTCATTCGGTTTCCTTGCTTTCTGGGAGGTCACAACAAACGCTCTCCCTTGCAATACCGGCTTTGACCTTTCTGGGACGGCCTTTGGTGCCTCCACCCTAGCTGAATTTGTCTTTGGTAAACGACAAAGTCGGGCCAAGTGACCTTCTCTTCCACAATTATAACATGCTTTAGACGGCATCGCGCAATTTGGACTGATGTGTCCCTCCCCTCCGCATTTGAAGCATATGATAGGTGGTCTTTCTCCTTCCTTAACAACGGGTGCTGGTGCTGACGTCTTTCCATCATTGTTGAATCTCCTCTTTTTGAAATGTCCATTCTTATTGTTTTGGCCCTGATTACCACTGAAGTGGTAACCACTTCTGGCCTGCTGATTCCCTCCACGTTTGTTGTCACCGCTTTGATGACCACTCTCGCTGTTATTATAATTTTGCCGGCTGCTCTCTTTTAGTTGAGTTGACTCGTTATCGCGCTCCACTAACTGAGCCCTATTTACAACATCTGAATATAAACACAATTTATGAGAAATAAGATGTTGACGTATCTCCGGCTTCAAACCTCTTAAAAACATTCGTGCCATTCTCTCTTCATTATCCACCAAGTGGGACGCAAACCGTGATAACTCTGCAAATTTTGCCTCGTATTGCGACACGGTCATATTATTTTGTTCCAACTTAATAAACTCCACCCCCTTCATGTGGCGAATACTTTCGGGAAAGTATTTGTCATTGAACAGCTCCTGGAACTTCTCCCAAGATATCTTCAGTATAGCAGGTTGAGTACGTTTTACTGATTCCCACCAGTAATCTGCCTCTCCGCGCAACATAAAGGCGGCAAAGGGAACCTTTTGCTCCTCGGAGCATCCCAAGACATCAAATATCTTGGTCATCTGCTTTATCCATGTTTCCGCCATAAGTGGTTTTTGCTCTCCCTTAAACTCCGGTGGTCCCAGCTCCTTGAACTGTTTAGCGGTGACCGCCCGAGAGTTTCCCGTGTTTCCATCTACGTTTTGGACAGGAGTTGCTCTCGCCTGCTGTTGCATGAATTGCATAAAACCTCTGAACATTTGATCATTCGTCATTTGGTCAGTGTTGTTGTTTGCATGAGGATTTTCGTCTTCATGATGCACATTATCCTGATTATTGATATGTGGTGAATCAACGATCGTCTGTGCTCCATTGCCATTCTCAACATTCTCAGATGTCATTTTCAGATACTGCCACAAAACAAAAGGTTAATTGACATGTAACATATTATCCCTATATTCTGACCGACCAATAAAATAGCACATAAACTTAGGTAGGTCATACTAGCGAAGGAATTCCCCGTCTCTCCCCTCCTAGTACTATTCTCACATCTTAGCCAGGGATCATATCCCTAAGCTTGATACCAACTGTGACGCCCCCAAAATTAGGTATACATCACCCATCTTGAGTCGCCAGATACATGGTACAGAATTCAAATACAACTTACTAATACAACTGTCGTGTACAATACGACAAAACATAACTGTGAGTTTGAATACAATTATTGTCTACTAGAGATCATACAAACTCAAAAGGTGTCCTCAATACAATTATTGTCACACTATTTAACAGAATAGTGAGGACTACTAATACTATTCTCTGGTCCATCACTCCGTTCCCCGACTCGTCCCAGCTATATTCTCATTTCCTGAAGAGAACAGTGAAAGAAAGGGTGAGCTCAACTAGCCCAGTAAGAAATATTATGACTAAGATAATGCAGAATAAATTATCATTAGCCTTCAACAGTGTTAAACTGATAAAATACAATAAACATCAAGTTTAACTACAGCGGAACCAGCAATCCATTAAAAGAGTCAAGTAGAAAATAAAATCTACTATCTTTTATGATTTAAAAGGTTTTTCATCATCGTTATAGCTGAGACTCAGCTTAATAAATATTCCACATCATCGAATCACCCCCGCACTACGGCCAAGGATATTCTTTAGTATCACGACCACAATTATTCATGCACTACGGCCAAGAATATTTGTGTATTCATTAATGGTCATGATCATGCCAACAACTGTCCATCAATGCACTACGGGCCAATGAGGATTTTTAATTTTTACATCATTTGTAATATTACGGTCATGATTACACCGAATAATCCCTGGTCATAATCATACCAAGTCCATCTATGCACTACAGGCCACAGATGACTTTCAACAAAATATAAACATGAGGATGATGACAATGATATAAAAATTCAATAAAACAAGTTCAAGAATTATTTTATCCAGGAATTATTAACGTCCAAATTTGTCAACACGATACTGTTTTGTGGTGTAAAATTCAAGAATGATCAGAAGAAGATTTTCATGAAAGGATACTGGATGAAGCGCAAATATCAAGGATATTCCACTAATTTCATGGAGTATAGAAGTCAAAGTTTTAACCAACTGAGTATAATAAAGAATGAGATAACAAAAGAAATCACCATGCATGCGATAGACCGCACAAGCAGGTTATTCCAACAGAATAATAAATAACGGAACCAGGTCCGGCGTAAAACACACAGACAGGATATTCCAAAAGAATAATAAAGAATGGAACCAGGTCCGGTGTAAAACACACAGACAGGATATTCCTACAGAATAATAAAGAATGGAACCAGGTCCGGCGTATAGCACAGACAAGATATTCCGACAGAAATGTAAAGACAGAATAGTAAATGGATGTTACCAAGTATAGGGTATTCCGCGTATACCGGTTATTCCAACAGAATAATAATGAATGGAATAACATAAGGATTTCACCAAGTATAGGGTGTACCGCGTATACAGGTCATGTATAGGGTATGCCACTTTTACAGGTTATTCCAACAGAATAACAAAGAATGGAATAACATAAGTTCTCTTCAAGAAGAAAGAATAACACCCCTTACTTTATTTAGGAGATTGAATACTGCAGCAGTGTAATAACCGAATACTCTTCTTCTTTCTCTCTTATTCTCTCTATACTTTCTCTCTCTATAGCTTGAGCGAATTCGTGAAAAATAATGAAGCCCTAGGCCTCTATTTATAGAAGATTTATTACTATTTACGAAAGTATTTACTATTTACGAAGGTAATTACTATTTACGAAAGTAATTACTATTGACGAAGGTAATTACTATTGACGAAGGTAATTACTATTGACGAAGGTAATTACTATTTATGAAAAGACTCTTAGATGATGACATATGGCCCCCCATAAATAATTCAACTTACCACAAACGTCTAATAATAGACTCTTTATATACATCAAGGATTGAATAAAAATTACCAAAAATCATTTTATTTTTAATCAACACATATTTAATCTTTCAACAATTATTAATCATTTATAACTTGTCGTCTCAATTATTGTTTAAATAATATAACATATTATACAGATGATACTGTGACAATAATTGAATCAATAATATAAGAGATATGATGCAGCAATTACTGTAGCAATAATTGAGTATAGCTGAGTGACTTCTCACGTAAGCATCAATAATCAATACCGTGTGCTACTATGCAACAACGCGTATTACTGTACTTTTACTACCGAGTAGTTCAACAGTTTTAACGGTAACACCTCCGCCGTTATTTTATAGAAAGCTAATTTTGTCGTTTTCTAACTACGACAATACTTCCGTTGTGGGGTCCACCAATGATTGTGCCGTCGTACGAATATTCCCCGACAAAAAGAATATTCCCCGACCAAACGAATATTTTATAACAACTTGCGTACTTTGCAAAATTTATAAATATTACCCACAACTATAACATTATATCAAATTTATTCCATAATATTCAAAAATAATAATTATGAAAATTCATCTTTATTTATAAAAACTGGGGTCTTACAACCTCCCCTTCTTATGAAATTTCGCCCTCGAAATTAGGTACGTACCTGGTATGTCAAAGAGGTAAGGATACCTTGATTTCATTTCAGATTCTAACTCCCAAGTCATTTCCTCAACATCGTGGTTTCTCCACAAAACTTTGACTTGAGGTATAACCTTGGAGCGTAGAATATGTTCCTTCTTATCCAAGATTTGACCAGGAATTCTTCATACGTCAAATCTTCTGCTATTTCTTCCGGTTCTAACTCAATAATGTGGTTCGGGTCTTTCACATATTTTCGTAACATGGATATAGTGAAAAACGTTATGAACACGAGACATACTTGGCGGTAAAGCGAGTCTATAGGCCACAGTTCCTACTCGATCGAGGATTAAAAATGGACCGATGAATCGAGGATTGAGTTTTCCTCTCTTTCCAAATCTTGTAACTCCTTTCCATGGAGTAACACGTAACAACACATGATCTCCTATATTGAATTTCACGTCCTTTCGATGAAGATCAACATAACTCTTTTGTCGACTTTGTGAGGTTTTTATACGTTGTCGGATCGTTTGAATCTTTTCCGTAGTCATACGTACCAACTCCGGTCCCAACAACGTTGCTTCACCCACCTCATCCCAGCATACTGGAGAACGACATTTCTTCCATACAACGCTTCGAATGGAGCCATGCCAATACTTGCTTGATAACTGTTGTTATAGGAAAAATTCCACCAATGGTAAGAACTTGTCCCAACTTCCTTGAAATCAAGGACACAGAGTCTTAATAGATCTTCAAGAGTTTGAATAGTCCTCTCCGACTGTCCGTCCGTCTGAGGATGATATGCCGAGCTAAATCGTAAGTCTGTGCCCATAGCTTTTTGCAAACTAACCCAAAATCGTGAAGTAAATCTTGGGTCTCGATCAGAAACTATGGATACCGGCATACCATGCAGTCTTACAATCTCGTTTATGTACATACGAGCAAGACGTTCAAGTGTATAAGTTTCTCGTATCGGTAAGAAATGAGCAGACTTGGTCAATCTATCAACAATAACCCAAATCGCATCTATGCCTTGAGAAACCTTAGGAAGACCGGTAACGAAATCCATGGTAATGTGCTCCCACTTCCATTCTGGAATTTCAAGTGGTTGCAATGGACCTTTTGGTACTTGATGCTCCGCTTTAACTCGTTGACAAGTTAGACACCTTGAGATAAACAACGCTATCTCTCTCTTCATATTGCTCCACCAAAATGTATGACGAATATCATGATACATTTTGGTACTCCCAGGATGGATTGCAAACGGTGTATTGTGCGCCTCCATCATGATTTTATACTTTAAATCAGGGTCGTTAGGAACACAAAGTCTGGAGTTGACTCGAAGTATTCCCTCTTCATCGATTCTTGCTTCCGGCATAGCACCTTCTTGCACTTTCTTCCTCATACGCATCAGCTCCAGGTCTGTAGCTTGAGCAGCTTTAACTTTATCGATTAAAGTCGGTTCTACTCGTATATTCGCCATCGTCACATGCGTCCCTGGAGTCTTTAACTCTATCCCCATCCTTTGCAAGTCACACAAAATGGGCCCTTGCGTTGACAATATCGCACTCGTACTTGCATGTGATCTTCTACTCAATGCGTCAGCTACCACGTTTGCTTTTCCAGGATGGTATTGGATGGTATGATCATAATCTTTCAACAGTTCAAGCCAACGTCGTTGTCGCATGTTGAGTTCCTTTTGAGTGAAGAAATATTTGAGGCTTTTATGATCCGTAAAGATCTCCACTTTCTCCCCATACAAGTAATGCCTCCAAATTTTAAGTGCAAAGACAACAGCTGCCAACTCTAGATCATGAGTAGGATAATTCTTCTCATATTCTTTGAGTTGTCGCGAGGCATAGGCTATGACTTTTCCATGTTGCATGAGAACACATCCCAGCCCTTTGCCCGAAGCATCACTGTAGATGACAAATCCCTCCGAGCCAGATGGTATTGTCAGAACAGGTGCTGAAATGAGTCTCCTCTTGAGTTCTTGAAAACTCTTCTCACATTCTTCGCTCCAACCGAACTTTGTATCTTTCCGAGTCAGCTGAGTCAATGGAGTAGCGATTCGAGAAAATCCTTCCACGAATCTCCGATAATAACCAGCTAAACCGAGAAAGCTACGTACTTCGGTCACATGATTTAGGTTGCTCCCAGCTTTGAATAGCTTCAATCTTTGCTGGGTCAACAGATATTCCCTGACTTGATACCACGTGCCCAAGGAATGCTACTTCCTCAAGCCAGAACTCGCATTTCTTCAACTTGGCATAAAGCTTATATTCACGAAGCTTTTGGAGTGTCAGCCTCAAGTGTTGCTCATGATCTTCACTGGCTTTTGGAATAAATAAGGATGTCATCAATAAAGACGACCACAAAGTGATCCAAATATTCCTTGAATACTCGGTTCATCATATCCATGAAGGCAGCAGGAGCATTAGTCAATCCAAAGGACATGACTAGAATTCATAATGCCCGTACCGAGTTCTGAAAGCCGTCTTTGGAATGTCATCGGTTCTAATCTTCAATTGGTGATACCCGGAACGAAGATCGATCTTTGAAAAGAATTTGGCTCCTTGCAACTGGTCAAATAGATCATCAATTCGTGGCAATGGATACCTATTTTTGATGGTGACATGATTCAACTCCCGATAATCAATACAAAGTCGCATACTCCCATCTTTCTTCTTCACGAATAGAACAGGAGCACCCCAAGGAGAAGTACTAGGACGAATAAAGCCAATGTCTAACAATTCCTGCAGTTGGGTTTTTAACTCCTGAAGTTCAATAGGAGCCATTCGATATGGGGCTTTAGAAATAGGTTTTGTACCGGGTTCAAGGTCGATACAAAATTCAATCTCACGCTCTGGGGGTAAACCAGGAAGTTCTTCGGGGAATACGTCAGGAAATTCATTAACAATAGAAATATCGTTCAAAACTGACGTATTTTTGTTTAAATTTGTGACATGAGCTAAGAAAGCTTGACATCCGTTTTTCAATAAACGAATAGCTTTATGGCTTGAGATGACCGTGATTGATTTTAATGGTTTGGTCGCTTGAATTCGCATAATAGGTTGATTAGGAATATGAAAGCTAACAACCTTATGGAAACAATCAATTTTTGCATGATGAGTAGTTAACCAATCAATCCCTAGAATCACGTCAAATGCAAGTATTTTCAATGAAATAAGATCTACGAGTAATGTGAGGGTACCGATTTGAACCAAACAAGACTTATAAACAGTGGATGTAATGAAGGTTTCTCCCAACGGAGTTTCAACAGATAAGTCAAAATCCTATTTCTCCGAAGTCAAATTTAATCGATGAGCGCAAGTAGGAGAAATAAAAGAATGGGTAGAACCGGTATCAAATAAAGTATAGACTTCGTTAGAGTTTATGATAAGCTTACCCGTGACGACCTCATTCGGTTTCCTTGCTTTCTGGGAGGTCACAACAAACGCTCTCCCTTGCACTACCGGCTTTGACCTTTCTGGGACGGCCTTTGGTGCCTCCACCCTAGCTGAATTTATCTTTGGTAAACGACAAAATCGGGCCAAGTGACCTTCTCTTCCACAATTATAACATGCTTTGGACGGCATCGCGCAATTTGGACTGATGTGTCCCTCCCCTCCGCATTTGAAGCATATGATAGGTGGTCTTTCTCCTTCCTTAACAACGGGTGCTGGTGCTGACGTCTTTCCATCATTGTTGAATCTCCTCTTTTTGAAATGTCCATTCTTATTGTTTTGGCCCTGATTACCACTGAAGTGGTAACCACTTCTGGCCTGCTGATTCCCTCCACGTTTGTTATCACCGCTTCGATGACCACTCTCGCTGGTATTATAATTTTGCCGGCTGCTCTCTTTTAGTTGAGTTGACTCGTTATCGCGCTCCACTAACTGAGCCATATTTACAACATCTGAATATAAACACAATTTATGAGAAATAAGATGTTGACGTATCTCCGGCTTCAAACCTCATTAAAAACATTCGTGCCATTCTCTCTTCATTATCCACCAAGTGGGACGCAAACCGTGATAACTCTGCAAATTTTGCCTCGTATTGCGACACGGTCATATTATTTTGTTCCAACTTAATAACTCCACCTCCTTCATGTGGCGAATACTTTCGGGAAAGTATTTGTCATTGAACAGCTCCTGGAACTTCTCCCAAGATATCTTCAGTACAGCAGGTTGAGTACGTTTTACTGATTCCCACCAGTAATCTGCCTCTCCGCGCAACATAAAGGCGGCAAAGGGAACCTTTTGCTCCTCGGAGCATCCCAAGACATCAAATATCTTGGTCATCTGCTTTATCCATGTTTCCGCCATAAGTGGTTTTGGCTCTCCCTTAAACTCCGGTGGTCCCAGCTCCTTGAACTGTTTAGCGGTGACCGCCCGAGAGTTTCCCGTGTTTCCATCTACGTTTTGGACAGGAGTTGCTCTCGCCTGCTGTTGCATGAATTGCATAAAACCTCTGAACATTTGATCATTCGTCATTTGGTCAGTGTTGTTGTTTGCATGAGGATTTTCATCTTCACGATGCACATTATCCTGATTATTGATATGTGGTGAATCAACGATCGCCTGTGCTCCATTGCCATTCTCAACATTCTCAGATGTCATTTTCAGATACTGCCACAAAACAAAAGGTTAATTGACATGTAACATATTATCCCTATATTCTGACCGACCAATAAAATAGCACATAAACTTAGGTAGGTCATACTAGCTAAGGAATTCCCCGTCTCTCCCCTCCTAGTACTATTCTCACATCTTAGCCAGGGATCATATTCCTAAGCTTTGATACCAACTGTGACGCCCCCAAAATTAGGTATACATCACCCATCTTGAGTCGCCAGATACATGGTACAAAATTCAAATACAGCTTACTAATACAACTGTCGTGTACAATACGACAAAACATAACTGTGAGTTTGAATACAATTATTGTCTACTAGAGATCATACAAACTCAAAAGGTGTCCTCAATACAATTATTGTCACACTATTTAACAGAATAGTGAGGACTACTAATACTATTCTCTGGTCCATCACTCCGTTCCCCGACTCGTCCCAGCTATATTCTCATTTCCTGAAGAGAACAGTGAAAGAAAGGCTGAGCTCAACTAGCCCAGTAAGAAATATTATGACTAAGATAACGCAGAATAAATTATCATTAGCCTTCAACAGTGTTAAACTGATAAAATACAATAAACATCAAGTTTAACTACAGCGGAACCAGCAATCCATTAAAAGAGTCAAGTAGAAAATAAAATCTACTATCTTTTATGATTTAAAAGGTTTTTCATCATCGTTATAGCTGAGACTCAACTTAATAAATATTCCACATCATCGAATCACCCCCGCACTACGGCCAAGGATATTCTTTAGTATCACGACCACAATTATTCATGAACTACGGCCAAGAATATTTGTGTATTCATTAATGGTCATGATCATGCCAACAATTGTCCATCAATGCACTACGGGCCAATGAGGATTTTTAATTTTTACATCATTTGTAATATTACGGTCATGATTACACCGAATAATCCCTGGTCATAATCATACCAAGTCCATCTATGCACTACAGGCCACAGATGACTTTCAACAAAATATAAACATGAGGATGATGACAATGATATAAAAATTCAATAAAACAAGTTCAAGAATTATTTTATCCAGGAATTATTAACGTCCAAATTTGTCAACACGATACTGTTTTGTGGTGTAAAATTCAAGAATGATCAGAAGAAGTTTTCCATGAAAGGATACTGGATGAAGGGCAAATATCAAGGATATTCCACTAATTTCATGGAGTATAGAAGTCAAAGTTTTAACCAACTGAGTATAATAAAGAATGAGATAACAAAAGAAATCACCATGCATGCGATAGACCGCACAAGCAGGTTATTCCAACAGAATAATAAATAACGGAACCAGGTCCGGCGTAAAACACACAGACAGGATATTCCAAAAGAATAATAAAGAATGGAACCAGGTCCGGTGTAAAACACACAGACAAGATATTCCTACAGAATAATAAAGAATGGAACCAGGTCCGGCGTATAGCACAGACAAGATATTCCGACAGAAATGTAAAGACAGAATAGTAAATGGATGTTACCAAGTATAGGGTATTCCGCGTATACCGGTTATTCCAACAGAATAATAATGAATGGAATAACATAAGGATTTCACCAAGTATAGGGTGTACCGCGTATACAGGTCATGTATAGGGTATGCCACTTTTACAGGTTATTCCAACAGAATAACAAAGAATGGAATAACATAAGTTCTCTTCAAGAAGAAAGAATAACACCCCTTACTTTATTTAGGAGATTGAATACTGCAGCAGTGTAATAACCGAATACTCTTCTTCTTTCTCTCTTATTCTCTCTATACTTTCTCTCTCTATAGCTTGAGCGAATTCGTGAAAAATAATGAAGCCCTAGGCCTCTATTTATAGAAGATTTATTACTATTTACGAAAGTATTTACTATTTACGAAGGTAATTACTATTTACGAAAGTAATTACTATTGACGAAGGTAATTACTATTGACGAAGGTAATTACTATTGACGAAGGTAATTACTATTTATGAAAAGACTCTTAGATGATGACATATGGCCCCCCATAAATAATTCAACTTACCACAAACGTCTAATAATAGACTCTTTATATACATCAAGGATTGAATAAAAATTACCAAAAATCATTTTATTTTTAATCAACACATATTTAATATTTTAACAATTATTAATCATTTATAACTTGTCGTCTCAATTATTGTTTAAATAATATAACATATTATACAGATGATACTGTGACAATAATTGAATCAATAATATAAGAGATATGATGCAGCAATTACTGTAGCAATAATTGAGTATAGCTGAGTGACTTCTCACCTAAGCATCAATAATCAATACCGTGTGCTACTATGCAACAACGCGTATTACTGTACTTTTACTACCGAGTAGTTCAACAGTTTTAACGGTAACACCTCCGCCGTTTATTTTTTAGAAAGCTAATTTTGTCGTTTTCAAACTACGACAATACTTCCGTTGTGGGGTCCACCAATGATTGTGCCGTCGTACGAATATTCCCCGACAAAAAGAATATTCCCCGACCAAACGAATATTTTATAACAACTTGCGTACTTTGCAAAATTTATAAATATTACCCACAACTATAACATTATATCAAATTTATTCCATAATATTCAAAAATAATAATTATGAAAATTCATCTTTATTTATAAAAACTGGGGTCTTACAACCTCCCCTTCTTATGAAATTTCGCCCTCGAAATTAGGTTACGTACATGGTATGTCAAAGAGGTAAGGATACCTTGATTTCATTTCAGATTCTAACTCCCAAGTCATTTCCTCAACATCGTGGTTTCTCCACAAAACTTTGACTTGAGGTATAACCTTGGAGGGTAGAATATGTTCCTTCTTATCCAAGATTTGACCAGGAATTTCTTCATACGTCAAATCTTCTGCTATTTCTTCAGGTTCTAACTCAATAATGTGGTTCGGGTCTTTCACATATTTTCGTAACATGGATATATGAAAAACGTTATGAACACGAGACATACTTGGCGGTAAAGCGAGTCTATAGGCCACAGTTCCTACTCGATCGAGGATTAAAAATGGACCGATGAATCGAGGATTGAGTTTTCCTCTCTTTCCAAATCTTGTAACTCCTTTCCATGGAGTAACACGTAACAACACATGATCTCCTATATTGAATTTCACGTCCTTTCGATGAAGATCAACATAACTCTTTTGTCGACTTTGTGAGGTTTTTATACGTTGTCGGATCGTTTGAATCTTTTCCGTAGTCATACGTACCAACTCCGGTCCCAACAACGTTGCTTCACCCACCACATCCCAGCATACTGGAGAACGACATTTTCTTCCATACAACGCTTCGAATGGAGCCATGCCAATACTTGCTTGATAACTGTTGTTATAGAAAAATTCCACCAATGGTAAGAAGTTGTCCCAACTTCCTTTGAAATCAAGGACACAGAGTCTTAATAGATCTTCAAGAGTTTGAATAGTCCTCTCCGACTGTCCGTCCGTCTGAGGATGATATGCCGAGCTAAAACGTTAGTCTGTGCCCATAGCTTTTTGCAAACTAACCCAAAATCGTGAAGTAAATCTTGGGTCTCGATCAGAAACTATGGATACCGGCATAACATGAAGTCTTACAATCTCGTTTATGTACATACGAGCAAGACGTTCAAGTGTATAAATTTCTCGTATCGGTAAGAAATGAGCAGACTTGGTAAATCTATCAACAATAACCCAAATCGCATCTATGCCTTGAGAAACCTTATGAAGACCGGTAACGAAATCCATGGTAATGTGCTCCCACTTCCATTCTGGAATTTCAAGTGGTTGCAATGGACCTTTTGGTACTTGATGCTCCGCTTTAACTCGTTGACAAGTTAGACACCTTGAGATAAACAACGCTATCTCTCTCTTCATATTGCTCCACCAAAATGTATGACGAATATCATGATACATTTTGGTACTCCCAAGATGGATTGCAAACGGTGTATTGTGCGCCTCCATCATGATTTTATACTTTAAATCAGGGTCGTTAGGAACACAAAGTCTGGAGTTGACTCGAAGTATTCCCTCTTCATCGATTCTTGCTTCCGGCATAGCACCTTCTTGCACTTTCTTCCTCATACGCATCAGCTCCAGGTCTATAGCTTGAGCAGCTTTAACTTTATCGATTAAAGTCGGTTCTACTCGTATATTCGCCATCGTCACATGCGTCCCTGGAGTCTTTAACTCTATCCCCATCCTTTGCAAGTCACACAAAATGGGCCCTTGCGTTGACAATATCGCACTCGTACTTGCATGTGATCTTCTACTCAATGCGTCAGCTACCACGTTTGCTTTCCAGGATGGTATTGGATGGTATGATCATAATCTTTCAACAGTTCAAGCCAACGTCGTTGTCGCATGTTGAGTTCTTTTTGAGTGAAGAAATATTTGAGGCTTTTATGATCCGTAAAGATCTCCACTTTCTCCCCATAAAGGTAATGCCTCCAAATTTTAAGTGCAAAGACAACAGCTGCCAACTCTAGATCATGAGTAGGATAATTCTTCTCATATTCTTTGAGTTGTCGCGAGGCATAGGCTATGACTTTTCCATGTTGCATGAGAACACATCCCAGCCCTTTGCCCGAAGCATCACTGTAGATGACAAATCCCTCCGAGCCAGATGGTATTGTCAGAACAGGTGCTGAAATGAGTCTCCTCTTGAGTTCTTGAAAACTCTTTTCACATTCTTCGCTCCAACCGAACTTTGTATCTTTCCAAGTCAACTGAGTCAATGGAGTAGCGATTCGAGAAAATCCTTCCACGAATCTCCGATAATAACCAGCTAAACCGAGAAAGCTACGTACTTCGGTCACAGATTTAGGTTGCTCCCAGCTTTGAATAGCTTCAATCTTTGCTGGGTCAACAGATATTCCATGACTTGATACCACAGTGCCCAAGGAATGCTACTTCCTCAAGCCAGAACTCGCATTTCTTCAACTTGGCATAAAGCTTATATTCACGAAGCTTTTGGAGTGTCAGCCTCAAGTGTTGCTCATGATCTTCACGGCTTTTGGAATAAATAAGGATGTCATCAATAAAGACGACCACAAAGTGATCCAAATATTCCTTGAATACTCGGTTCATCATATCCATGAAGGCAGCAGGAGCATTAGTCAATCCAAAGGACATGACTAGAAATTCATAATGCCCGTACCGAGTTCTGAAAGCCGTCTTTGGAATGTCATCGGTTCTAATTTTCAATTGGTGATACCCGGAACGAAGATCGATCTTTGAAAAGAATTTGGCTCCTTGCAACTGGTCAAATAGATCATCAATTCGTGGCAATGGATACCTATTTTTGATGGTGACATGATTCAACTCCCGATAATCAATACAAAGTGGCATACTCCCATCTTTCTTCTTCACGAATAGAACAGGAGCACCCCAAGGAGAAGTACTAGGACGAATAAAGCCAATGTCTAACAATTCCTGCAGTTGGGTTTTTAACTCCTGAAGTTCAATAGGAGCCATTCGATATGGGGCTTTAGAAATGGGTTTTGTACCGGGTTCAAGGTCGATACAAAATTCAATCTCACGCTCTGGGGGTAAACAAGGAAGTTCTTCGGGGAATACGTCAGGAAATTCATTAACAATAGAAATATCGTTCAAAACTGACGTATTTTTGTTTAAATTTGTGACATGAGCTAAGAAAGCTTGACATACGTTTTTCAATAAACGAATAGCTTTATGGCTTGAGATGACCGTGATTGATTTTAATGGTTTGGTCGCTTGAATTCGCATAATAGGTTGATTAGGAATATGAAAGCTAACAACCTTATGGAAACAATCAATTTTTGCATGATGAGTAGTTAACCAATCAATCCCTAGAATCACGTCAAATGCAAGTATTTTCAATGAAATAAGATCTACGGGTAATGTGAGGGTACCGATTTGAACCAAACAAGACTTATAAACAGTGGATGTAATGAAGGTTTCTCCCAACGGAGTTTAAACAGATAAGTCAAAATCCTATTTCTCCGAAGTCAAATTTAATCGATGAGCGCAAGTAGGAGAAATAAAAGAATGGGTAGAACCGGTATCAAATAAAGTATAGACTTCGTTAGAGTTTATGATAAGCTTACCCATGACGACCTCATTCGGTTTCCTTGCTTTCTCGGAGGTCACAACAAACGCTCTCCCTTGCACTACCGGCTTTGACCTTTCTGGGACGGCCTTTGGTGCCTCCACCCTAGCTGAATTTATCTTTGGTAAACGACAAAATCGGGCCAAGTGACCTTCTCTTCCACAATTATAACATGCTTTGGACGGCATCGCGCAATTTGGACTGATGTGTCCCTCCCCTCCGCATTTGAAGCATATGATAGGTGGTCTTTCTCCTTCCTTAACAACGGGTGCTGGTGCTGACGTCTTTCCATCATTGTTGAATCTCCTCTTTTTGAAATGTCCATTCTTATTGTTTTGGCCCTGATTACCACTGAAGCGGTAACCACTTCTGGCCTGCTGATTCCCTCCACGTTTGTTATCACCGCTTTGATGACCACTCTCGCTGGTATTATAATTTTGCCGGCTGCTCTTTTTTAGTTGAGTTGACTCGTTATCGCGCTCCACTAACTGAGCCATATTTACAACATCTGAATATAAACACAATTTATGAGAAATAAGATGTTGACGTATCTCCGGCTTCAAACCTCATAAAAACATTCGTGCCATTCTCTCTTCATTATCCACCAAGTGGGACGCAAACCGTGATAACTCTGCAAATTTTGCCTCGTATTGCGACACGGTCATATTATTTTGTTCCAACTTAATAAACTCCACCTCCTTCATGTGGCGAATACTTTCGGGAAAGTATTTGTCATTGAACAGCTCCTGGAACTTCTCCCAAGATATCTTCAGTACAGCAGGTTGAGTACGTTTTACTGATTCCCACCAGTAATCTGCCTCTCCGCGCAACATAAAGGCGGCAAAGGGAACCTTTTGCTCCTCGGAGCATCCCAAGACATCAAATATCTTGGTCATCTGCTTTATCCATGTTTCCGCCATAAGTGGTTTTGGCTCTCCCTTAAACTCCGGTGGTCCCAGCTCCTTGAACTGTTTAGCGGTGACCGCCCGAGAGTTTCCCGTGTTTCCATCTACGTTTTGGACAGGAGTTGCTCTCGCCTGCTGTTGCATGAATTGCATAAAACCTCTGAACATTTGATCATTCGTCATTTGGTCAGTGTTGTTGTTTGCATGAGGATTTTCATCTTCATGATGCACATTATCCTGATTATTGATATGTGGTTAATCAACGATCGCCTGTGCTCCATTGCCATTCTCAACATTCTCAGATGTCATTTTCAGATACTGCCACAAAACAAAAGGTTAATTGACATGTAACATATTATCCCTATATTCTGACCGACCAATAAAATAGCACATAAACTTAGGTAGGTCATACTAGCTAAGGAATTCCCCGTCTCTCCCCTCCTAGTACTATTCTCACATCTTAGCCAGGGATCATATTCCTAAGCTTTGATACCAACTGTGACGCCCCCAAAATTAGGTATACATCACCCATCTTGAGTCGCCAGATACATGGTACAAAATTCAAATACAGCTTACTAATACAACTGTCGTGTACAATACGACAAAACATAACTGTGAGTTTGAATACAATTATTGTCTACTAGAGATCATACAAACTCAAAAGGTGTCCTCAATACAATTATTGTCACACTATTTAACAGAATAGTGAGGACTACTAATACTATTCTCTGGTCCATCACTCCGTTCCCCGACTCGTCCCAGCTATATTCTCATTTCCTGAAGAGAACAGTGAAAGAAAGGCTGAGCTCAACTAGCCCAGTAAGAAATATTATGACTAAGATAACGCAGAATAAATTTATCATTAGCCTTCAACAGTGTTAAACTGATAAAATACAATAAACATCAAGTTTAACTACAGCGGAACCAGCAATCCATTAAAAGAGTCAAGTAGAAAATAAAATCTACTATCTTTTATGATTTAAAAGGTTTTTCATCATCGTTATAGCTGAGACTCAACTTAATAAATATTCCACATCATCGAATCACCCCCGCACTACGGCCAAGGATATTCTTTAGTATCACGACCACAATTATTCATGAACTACGGCCAAGAATATTTGTGTATTCATTAATGGTCATGATCATGCCAACAACTGTCCATCAATGCACTACGGGCCAATGAGGATTTTTAATTTTTACATCATTTGTAATATTACGGTCATGATTACACCGAATAATCCCTGGTCATAATCATACCAAGTCCATCTATGCACTACAGGCCACAGATGACTTTCAACAAAATATAAACATGAGGATGATGACAATGATATAAAAATTCAATAAAACAAGTTCAAGAATTATTTTATCCAGGAATTATTAACGTCCAAATTTGTCAACACGATACTGTTTTGTGGTGTAAAATTCAAGAATGATCAGAAGAAGTTTTCCATGAAAGGATACTGGATGAAGCGCAAATATCAAGGATATTCCACTAATTTCATGGAGTATAGAAGTCAAAGTTTTAACCAACTGAGTATAATAAAGAATGAGATAACAAAAGAAATCACCATGCATGCGATAGACCGCACAAGCAAGTTATTCCAACAGAATAATAAATAACGGAACCAGGTCCGGCGTAAAACTCACAGACAGGATATTCCAAAAGAATAATAAAGAATGGAACCAGGTCCGGTGTAAAACACACAGACAGGATATTCCAACAGAATACTAAAGAATGGAACCAGGTCCGGTGTAAAACACACAGACAGGATATTCCAACAGAATAATAAAGAATGGAACCAGGTCCGGCGTATAACACAGACAGGATATTCCGACAGAAATGTAAAGACAGAATAGTAAATGGATGTTACCAAGTATAGGGTATTCCGCGTATACCGGTTATTCCAACAGAATAATAATGAATAGAATAACATAAAGATTTCACCAAGTATAGGGTGTACCGCGTATACAGGTCATGTATAGGGTATGCCACTTTTACAGGTTATTCCAACAGAATAACAAAGAATGGAATAACATAAGTTCTCTTCAAGAAGAAAGAATAACACCCCTTACTTTATTTAGGAGATTGAATACTGCAGCAGTGTAATAACTGAATACTCTTCTTCTTTCTCTTTTATTCTCTCTATACTTTCTCTCTCTATAGCTTGAGCGAATTCGTGAAAAATAATGAAGCCCTAGGCCTATATTTATAGAAGATTTATTACTATTTACGAAAGTATTTACTATTTACGAAGGTAATTACTATTTACGAAGGTAATTACTATTGACGAAGGTAATTACTATTGACGAAGGTAATTACTATTGACGAAGGTAATTACTATTTATGAAAAAGACTCTTAGATGATGACATATGGCCCCCCATAAATAATTCAACTTACCACAAACGTCTAATAATAGACTCTTTATATACATCAAGGATTGAATAAAAATTACCAAAAATCATTTTATTTTTAATCAACACATATTTAATCTTTTAACAATTATTAATCATTTATAACTTGTCGTCTCAATTATTGTTTAAATAATATAACATATTATACAGATGATACTGTGACAATAATTGAATCAATAATATAAGAGATATGATGAAGCAATTACTGTAGCAATAATTGAGTATAGCTGAGTGACTTCTCACTTAAGCATCAATAATCAATACCGTGTGCTACTATGCAACAACGCGTATTACTGTACTTTTACTACCGAGTAGTTCAACAGTTTTAACGGTAACACCTCTGCCGTTTATTTTTTAGAAAGCTAATTTTGTCGTTTTCTAACTACGACAATACTTCCGTTGTGGGGTCCACCAATGATTGTGCCGTCGTACGAATATTCCCCGACAAAAAGAATATTCCCCGACCAAATGAATATTTTATAACAACTTGCGTACTTTGCAAAATTTATAAATATTACCCACAACTATAACATTATATCAAATTTATTCCATAATATTCAAAAATAATAATTATGAAAATTCATCTTTATTTATAAAAATTGGGGTCTTACACTAATGCCTCATTACCGGTTATTACTTAGAGAAAAGAAAAGAAGGCCAAGTGGACAATTAAAAAAAAAAGAAAGGAACGGATGAGAGTAAGAGAGAAAGAGAAAAGAAAAAGAGAAGAAATAGAAAGAGAAAGGGAGAGAACGGGAGAAGAAGAGGAGAGGGGCAGCCCCTTTGTGGAAGATAAGGAGAAGGAAGATCTCCATGGATGGAAGAAATAGAGAAGGAAGAAGAAGAAGAAAAAGAAAAGCAAAGGTATAATCCCTCTAGATTTTTTTATATAATTGATTAAGGGGGTTTTTGAGTATGAAGCTCAAACCCTATAATCTATATGATTTATATGGATTCATGTATGGATTCAGCTATTTTGGGTGTTGATTTGGTTTGAAACCAAAAGAAGAGAAAAATAATTTTTTTTCTAGTTTAGAAACCCAAAATTTCTATGTACTTTGAAAATCCACAGTTTTAAATCTATAACTTCTTTTTGTGATCCGTCAAAAAGTAGTGCTAGATATATGTGTTGGCTAGTTAACCCAAGTGGTAGAACTCAAAAATCACGTTTCTAAAAGTCGTGGTGTTAATTTATGTGAAAACAGTTCTGGTTTTAGAAACTGTTTTGGATCAGTCTGTAGCAGGGGCAATTTCGTCCATATTTTGTGCTCATTTTTGTTGAAACCTTTCAGTTAAGGATGAGAAGGCTGAGGGTTCGGGCAAGGATAAGGGAAAGTCCAAGATGTAGTGATGCTAATGGTTATGTAATAAAATAATTATTTCCGCATATATGTATTGTAGCGATAAAAGCTAAGACTAGGTTCCAGTATGTTTTAAGGTTGTAAAGACTTGGGATTTTATTTTAAATAATTATGTAAGAGTTAATATTATTATTCCTTATTGTTAAGGTTTACTTAGTTAGATGATGTTGTACGTTGTATCGTGAGCACCAAGTTCTGTAATCGATGATTATACTGACTTGGGGGCGTCACAGTTTGACCGGCATAGATCTAGCAACTATGTTCTTGTTATATGTATTTTATGTGATAGATCTCTTGACTTACATGCTGGCTACACACTGGACCCATTATATTACAAAAACAATGCACGAGCAACAAGTAGTGGAAGCCCAAAGTAGGCTAGTTGAACTGTTCTTCATTTCTGGGTAACCCAGAAAATGAAGAACATCGCTGACAGCTACTTTGAAGGCTTAAATCTTGTTGGTGTTATACTGTTTTGCCATGTTTGTTGTTGGATCATGTAGTATTGCACTAATACTGCAAGATCTGACCAATAACATGCCCAAAAACATCATAGATTGAAAATTAATATTGGTCAAACACGTTATCTCGAAACTTGCTGAAGAATGTTCTTGATCCTCAAGAACACCTAAGGCGACATATTTTGTCGCTAAAGGCTATAGCGATGGGTTTATTAATTTTAATTAATTAAATTTCTAAAAATCATTTAAAAATAGTAAATAAATTCTGAAATTTATAAAATCAGTTTTAAAAATTATTTAAGATATAAAAAAACTTTTAATAATCTGTCATATTTTCCATGAATATTAGTAATTATTTGAATATTATTGATATTTAATTAATTTAATAAATGCATTAAAAATAATTTTATTATATTAAAAATCATTTTAAATAATAATAAGGTATTTAAAAATATTTAAAGTTATAAAATGTAACTTTTAATATTTTAAAGAAAATTTCATTAATTATTTAATATTAATGAAATTAGATTTTGTTAATAATTATATTAAATAAATTAGTTTAAAAATGATTTTAATATTATAAAAATCATTTTAAATGAAAATAAAGATTTTAAAGATATTCTAATTTATAAAATATAACTTTTAATATTATAAGATAAATTTCATTAATTATTTAATATTAATGATATTAGATTTATTTAATAATAAAATATTAAATAAATAATTTAAAATTGGTTTTATTGATTGAAAAAACATTTAAAAAGGATATAAATAGTTTAAAAATATTTGAAGTTATTATAAATGACTTTTAATATTTTAGTGAATAATACCTTAATATTTAAATATTAATGGTAATTGTTTAAAAATGATTTTTAATGTTTTAAAAATTATTTAAGGGTAGTATTAATACTTTAAAAATATTTTGAGTTATTATAAATTACTTTAATGGTTTCATTAATATTTGGATATTATTTAAATATTAATGATAATAGAATTATTGAATATTTAAATCATTTAAATGATTCCAAAGTTTGAAAAAATATGATAAATTATTATAATTAATTAAAAAATATTACAAGTCCTATGATTGATATGTAAATTATCCTGAATAATATTTAAGATACAGATTAGAGTTTTATTAACAATAAACTCGATAATTTTCCGATAAAGTCGTCGGTACACCAAAATACTGCCAAAATTAATTCAAACCAATATATGTTGAGTTGATAAGTATCTGTTTGTGTCCTAATGACTGATAAATGTATGTGACAATGGGATTAGGTTATGTGTTGACTGTAATTAACAATACAATGTGTTATGATATGTTATTCTAATCAATAGAACAATCTTATGAATGATTGGTCGTTGAATTAAAGATAGAACTAAGTTATGTAAGCAGCAGATTAGGCAAGTTTCCCGATTCTTACTCTTTTACTGGTGCAAGTATCCTAACCTTTGCATTTACTTTATGTAATTGACATGAGTAAGAAAATTTCAGAATTATATTATCGTTGTGACAGATTATTATCCCTATTGTTATCAATTATGTATCCAAATATTTGTATTCATGCAAGTTCTCAAACTTTATTTGTTCATTGTTTATCAATACAGTATTAATGTGAGATTAAGATATATACATATTTTTTTTCGTTAAATTCTAAGTATGGTTATATAAGTGTCCTCACTTGGATAAGTATTATGCATGTTGATACATACTTGTTGATTTCAAGCATGTATACCTAAATTAAAGGTCGTCTAAGCTATTTGACTCGGCTAGACACATATTCAAAAATATCGTTAAACATGATAGAATTCTATTAATATCCAACCAAATTATTTTTCTTCGGATTCAGGCTAAGTATGAACATCCCAAATTTGGGAAACTTTTGTGCGCCCAAGGCAGATAAGATGAACAAGAATATCGTTCAGGTATGTAGTATTCATCAATACAGGGCATAACGGACTGATAACCCCCCCCCCCCCCCCCCCGTGCTTGTAATTTATGACAGTTTACAGATGAAGTTCTGTTAAATCTTTTCAAAAATAGAAAACAATGTTCATAGTGTGTCGACTGATCTCCAGCTATAGTTAGTACGTAGTTTCAAAAATTTGATATAGAATTGTTATGTTGTTATTATTGGTTTAGCTTACTTCACAATTGTTTATTCGTTGTAGAAGTGTCTCTAATAGAAAACAATTAATCCTTTCAGCTAATATTTATTGTTGTTATTACTTGCTGGGCACCCAAATGCTCATTCTTGCTTAATTTAAATGTTTTCAGCCTATCATGATCAACCTGAAGGTTCATACAGTAACAAAGGAAAAGGAAAGCAAACAGAATATGATTTATGGTATTTTATGTAATAACTAGATTTTTATTAAGAATATGATAACTATTAAGTATCATGTAATGAATGTTTAAAGGTCGCGTACTTGGGATTAGACTCTGATATATATATATATATATATATATATATATATATATATATATATATATATATATAGGATCCGGATCCTGTCCGGACTCCCGGACAGGTTTAAAATCCGGACCTTTTTTTTTTTTTTTTTTTTTGCTTTTTTTTTTGAAACAACTAAAAAAAAAAAAAAATTTATGGAATTGAAATTTTTACATTATACAGTGTTTTGGGCGTGATTTGGATGCCTATAACAAAACATGTCTGTACAGTCTGGGCAGACTGTACATACATTGGTTGGTGTAGGTATTAAAAACACACCCAAAACACTATATTATTGAAAAATTTCAGTTCCATAATTTTTTTTTTTTTTTTTTAGTTGTTCTACAAAAAAAAAAAAAAAACAAAAAAATTTCAGGTCCGGATTTTCTCCCGTCCGGGAGTCCGGACCTGATCTTTATCCTATATATATATACATATATATATATATATGTAAGTTAAGTTTGGTATTTATATTATTATTATTATTATTATGCCCAAAGAAATGGTATCGTGAAACACTAAATTTGGGTTTCAAGTACCTGAATTTGCGGGAATCACAGGTTGGTATCACAACTTTAGGGTTAGAAACTATAGGTGGGGTTAGACCTTAGGCTATAACCTTAGAGCATAAGAAAACGTTGAAAGTACAAATAACTCATATAGAGTTTAAAAGGAGATGAATCGATTAAATTCATCGTCAAACAAAAATAAAAGATAACTTAAATAAAACTATTATTTGATGTGTGTATACACTATATGCTAATCAGGATAATTTATGTGCGTAGATGTCAGGTGTAAAAGGCTTATTATATGTAAGACCCCGACTTTTTATGAATAAAGATGATTTTTCTATAAATATAATTTTTGAATATTATGGAATGAATTTGATATAATGTTATAGTTGTGGTTAATATTTATAAATTTTACAAAGTACGCAAGTTGTTATATAATATTCGATTGGTCAGGGAATATTCGTTTTAACAGGGAATATTCGTACGATGGCACAATCATTGGTGGACCCCACAACGGAATTATTGTCAGATTGAAAAAATGATAAAATTATTTTGATGAAAATAACGGTAGAAGTTTTACCATTAACTGTTGAAACATCCGGTGTTAAAAGTACAGTAATACACAAGGTTGCATAGTGGCACACGGTATTGATTATTGATGCTTACGTGAGAAGTCACTCAGTTTTGTTCAATTATTGCTCCAGTAATTGCTGCATACTATCTCACGTTATTTGATTCAATTATTGTCAATATTTTATATATTATTAAATCAATAATTGAGACGACAAAGTTTTTAATATTATTATTTACAATATTAACGATGTCTAGAAGTTGTGTTAAGGAGAGGTTAGATAATCTAATTGCGCGCTAATAGGGAGAAATCCTTATTGGAAAGCTCCCTATTTACTGGGAATGACCTTGTCGATTAATATTGTGAATTATAATAAAAGTGATAAGTTTTGTTTTATTATTATTATAAATGTTATAAAATAGAAAACTTTTTATATAAAACATAATTCTTTTATAAAGTTATTTGTTTAATTAGACTATAAATAGAATATATAATATCCTATTATGCATAGTGTTTGCATAGTACCTGTATAGTGTTTGCATAGTAAAATCTTTTTATATAAAATAGAATACTTTTATAAAGTTATTCATTTTATTAGATTATAAATAAAATATATTATATTTTATTTAAAAGATTTTGTTTTATTAGAATATTTTATTAATACTGCATAGTAAATCAATATGGACCGTCCGTTTAAAAGTAAATCAATCTGGATCGTTCATGAATTAGTTATTATTCAGTGCATTCTCCTATAAATGGAAGATCATTCCTTCATTATTTCTTACAAATTCACAGAAACTCTAGAGAGAGAAACTATAGAGAGAAAGAAGAAAAGTATTATGCTACTTCACTACTCCTATATCCAGTTTCTTCTAAGGTAAGGGATATTATTTGTTGTACTCATAAGGGGTATTATTTGTTTCGTATTCATGAAGAGAACTCCTATAATTCCATTCTTTATTATTCTATTGGAATAACCTGTATACGCAGACTACCCTATACTTGGTAAAATTCTTTTGTTATTCCTTTCTTTATTATTATGTTGGAATAACATGTCTATGCAAAGTACCGCATACATGGTGAAATTCTTCTGTTATTCCATTCTTTATTATTCTGATGGAACATCCTGTCTGTGCGTTTATGTATGACCTAGTTTCGTTTTTTATTATTCTGTTGAAATATCATGTCTGTGCCATTATGTATGACCTGGTTCCGTTATTTATTATTCTATTGGAATAACCTGAGTGTGTAATCTATAGCATGCCTGGTTATTTCTTTTGTTATTCCATTTTTTATTATACTCAGTTGGTTAAAATTTTGGCTTTTTTACTCCATGAAATAAGTGGAATATCCTTGATATTTACGTTTCATCTAGTATCTTTTCTTGGAAATATTCTTCTGAGCATTCTTGAGTTTTACCCCCACAAAGCAGTATCATGTTGACAATTTGGACGTTTTTGGTTCCTGGATAAATTAATTGCTGAACTTGTTTTATTAAATTCTTATATCATTGTCATCATCCTCATGTTTATATTATGTTGAAAGTCATCTGTGGCTTGTAGTGCATAGATGGACTTGGTATGATTATGACCAGTGATTATTCGGTATAATCATGACCGTAATGTTACAAATGATGTGATAAAAGTCCTCATTGGCCTGTAGTGCAATGACTGACAGTTGTTGGTATGATCATAACCATTGATGAATACATGAATATCCTTGGCCTAAAGTGCATGAATAATTTGTGATTGTGATACTAATGAATATCCTTGGCCGTAGTACAGGGATGATGTGGATTATTTATTAAGCTGAGTCCCAGCGATAAAAATGATGAAAAACCTTTTAAAACATAGAAGATAATAGATTTTATTCTTTACTTGACTCTTTTAATGGATTGCTTGTTCCACTGCAGTTAAACTTAATGGTTGTTATATTGTATCAGTTTAACACTATTGAAGGCTAAGGATAATTTATTCTGCATTATCTTAGTTATAATATTTCTTACTGGACTAGTTGAGCTCACCCTTTTGCTTTCATTGTTCTCTTCAGGAAATGAGAAGACAATATTTGTATTAAAACTCACAGATCATATTGTATATTTAAGATTATATTTGTATTCTGTACCATGTATTTGGAGACTCATAATAGGTGATGTATACCTATTTTGGGGGCGTCACAATTGGTATCAAAGCTTAGGGATATCATCCCTGGCTGAGATGTGAGATAAAAACTAGGAGGGGAGAGACGGGGAATTTTTTCGCTAGTATGACCTACTTAATTTTATTTGATATTTAATTGGTCGGTCAGAGTATAGGGATAATATGTGATATGTTAATTAACTCTTGTTTTGTGGCAGTATTTGAAAGTTACATCTGAGAATGTTGAGAATATCAATGGAGCACATGAGACCGTTGAGTCTCCACAGATCAATAATCAGGATAATGTGCATCAGGAAGGCGACAATCCTCATGCAAACAACACTGACCAAATATTGAACGATGGAATGTTCAGAGGCTTTATGTAATTCGTGCAACATCAGGCAAGAGCGGCTCCTGTCCAAAATATAGGTAGAAATACTGGCAACTCTTGGACGGTCATCGCTAAGCAGTTCAAGGAACCGGAACCACCGGAGTTTTTTAGAGAGCTAAAACCACTTAAGCCAGAGACATGGATAAAGCAGATATACATGATATTTGATGTCTTGGGATGCTTTGAGGAGCAAAAGGTTCCCTTTGCCACCTTCATGTTGCGAGCAGAGGCAGATTACTGGTGGGAATCTGTAAAGCGTACTCAACCTGCCGCACTGAAGATGAATAGGGAGAAGTTTTGAGAATTATTCAATAACAAGTACTTTCCTGATAGTATTCGTCACATGAAAGAGGTAGAATTCATCAAGCTGGAGTAAAACAACATGACCATATCACAGTACAATGCGAAGTTTGTCGAGTTGTCCCGGTTTGCGTCCCATTTAGTTAATACTGAGGAGAGAATGACGTGAATCTTTCTAAGAGATTTGAAACCCGAGATACGTCAATATCTTATCTCTCATAAACTATGTTTGTATCTAGATGTTGTTAATAGGGCTCAGTTATTGGAGCGCGATAATGAGTCAGCCCAACCAAAAGAGAGCAGCCGGCAAAATGATAATACCAGTGAGAGCAGTCATCGAAGCGGTGATAACAAGCATGGAGGGATCAACAGGCCAGAAATGGTATCCACTTCGGTGGTAATTAGGGTAAAAACAATAAGAATATACATTTCAAGAAGTGGAGATTCAACAATGATGGAAAGACGTCAGCACCAGCACCAGCACCCGTTGTTAAAGAAGGAGAACGACCACCTATAATATGCTTCAAATGTGGAGGGGAGGGACACATCAGTCCAAACTACGTGATGCCATCCAAAGCATGTTATAATTGTGGAAGAGAAGGTCACCTAGCCCGATTTTGTCATTCACCAAAGGCAAGTTCAGCTAGGATGGAGGCACCAAATGCCGTCCCAAAAAAGTCAAAGCCGATAGTGCAAGGGAGAGCGTTTGTTGTGACCTCCCAGAAAGCAAGGAACCCGAACGAGGTCATCACGGGTAAGCTTATCATAAACTCTGTCGAAGTCTATACCTTATTTGATACCGGTTCTACCCATTCTTTTATTTCTCCTACTTGCGCTCAACGTTTGAATTTGATTCCAGAGAAGTTAGACTTTGACTTATCCGTTGAAACTCCGTTAGGAGAAACTTTCATTGCATCCACTGTTTATAAGTCTTGTTTAGTTCAAATCGGCACTCGCACGTACCTGTCGATCTTATTTATTCTTGCATTTGATGTGATTCTAGGGATTGATTGGTTAACTTCTCATCATGCAAAAATTGATTATTTTTGTAAGGTTGTTAGCTTGCATATTCCTAACTAACCTATTATGCGGATTCAAGCAACCAAACTATAAAGCTATTCGTTTATTTAAAAACAGATGTCAAGTTTTCTTAGTTCATGTCATGGATCTAAACAAAAATACGTCAGTTTTAAATGATATTTCTATTGTTAATAAATTTCCTGACGTATTCCCTGAAGAACTTCCTGACCTACCCTCAGAGTGTGAAATTGAATTTTGTATCGACCTTGAACCCGGTATAAAACCCATTTCCAAAGCCCCATATTGAATGGCTCCTATTGAACTTCAGGAGTTAAAGACCCAACTGCAGGAATTATTAGACATTATCTTTATTCGTCCTAGTACTTCTCCTTGGGGTGTTCCTGTTCTATTCGTGAAGAAGAAATATGGGAGTATGCGACTTTGTATTGATTATCGGGAGTTGAATCATGTCACTATCAAAAATAAATATCCATTACCTCAAATTGATGACATGTTTGACCAGTTGCAAGGCACCAAATTCTTTTCAAAGATTGATCTTCATTCCGGATATCACCAATTGAAAGTTTAGAACCGATGACATTCCAAAGATGACTTTCAAAAATCAGTACGGGAATTATGAATCCCTAGTCATATCTTTTGGATTGACTAATGCTCCTGCTGCCTTCATGGATATGATGAACCGAGTATTTAAGGAATATTTGGATCATTTTGTGGTCGTCTTTATTGATGACATCCTCATATATTCCAAAAGTCGTGAAGATCATGAGCAACACTTGAGGATGAAACTCCAAAAGCTTCGTGAAAACAAGCTTTATGACAAGTTGAAGAAATGCGAGTTCTGGCTTAAGGAAGTAGCATTCCTTAGGCACGCAATATCAAGTCATGGATTATCTGTAGACCCGGCAAAGATTGTAGCAATTCAAAGCTGGGAGCAACCTAAATTAGTGACCGAAGTACGTAGCTTTCTCGGTTTAGCTGTTTATTATCGGAGATTTGTGGAAGGATTTTCTCTAATCGCTACTCCACTAACTTAGCTGACTCAAAAAGATACAAAATTCGATTGGAACGAAGAATGTGAGAAGAGTTTTTAAGAACTCAAGAGGAAACTCATTTCAGCACCTGTTCTGACAATACCATCTGGCTCGGAGGGATTTGTTATCTACAGTGATGCTTTGGGCAAAGGGTTAGGATGTGTTTTCATGCAACATGGGAAAGTCATAGCCTATATGTAAGACCCCGACTTATTATAAATAAAATTAAATTTTCTCTATTCATTATTCTAATTTAATATGGTGTTCATTTGATATAATACTTTGGTTATGGGTGAAATGTGCAAATTTTACAAAATAAGCAAGTGGTTATAAAATATTCATTATTGTAGGGGAATATTCGTTTAGTCGTGGAATATTCTTGTTATCATGGAATATTCGTACGACAGCGCAGCCATTTGTGGGCCCCATAACAGGATAATTGTCGGATGAAGAAAACGACAAAGTATGAGTTTTTATAAATAACGGCGTAATTGTTACCGTTAACACTGTTTGGAATACCTGGTGGTTAAAATACAGTAATACACATGGTTTCACAGTAGCACACGGTATTGCACAATATTGTTGAATTATTGATTCTTACGTAAGAAGACACAATTCAATAATTATTATAGTAGTTACTGTTCAATATTTTATTTTATTGATTCAATAATTATTGCGTTGATATTTTATATTATTGTTATTTCAATAATTGTCACTGCACTGTATTTCCCATTATCAGATCAATAATTCATATTATTTGAATAATATTATTTGATAACATTATTTGCAATGTCTAGAAAGTTCTGTCGATGAGAGGTTAGATAATCTAATTGCGCGCCAGTAAGGAGAAATCCTTATCGGAAAGCCCCCTTTTTCCTAGGAACGACCTGGTTGTCATAATTGTGATTCTGTAATATTATTTGTGAATAATTAATTATTGATTTATATGATAAGGAAATATTTATTTGATGTGGATATTAATGATGGATTTATTTATTTATGTGGTTATAAATGAAGGAATTAATGTTGAGGTGTTTTATCAGTATTTTGTCTGATTGGAGGTATTAAAAATCAAACAAGTGTTCTTGAGATATAATGTGTAAGTTATAATTTTTAATCTGACTGTTAGATCATTGTGATTTTTGGATATGTTATACATATATAAGTTGAGTATATGTCCACAAAACTTGAACCATTAAAAATGAACGTATGATTTGTTATGAATTTTAAGAGATGACTTGTTCAGAAATTGTTGAAGTTTCTGAATTTATTATTTTGGTGGAAAATTCTAGAATTGGTGGGCCCCACTTTTGGTTGTTGAGAAATGTGCTCAAATTGAATTTCAAATGCGGTAGGTGGCAATAGTAGCAGGTAATTCCATTAGGTAGCAGGTCAAATCTGCTTCGGCGTGCTAACATTTTCCTATAAATAGAGGGCTAAGTTAGAATTGAAAATCACACCAGAAACAAGTTTTCTCTCTTTTTCTCTTTATATTATCGAGTGTATTCTTGTGATTATTTTGATACCTTGAGTGTTGCTATACGGTGCAAGTTCCTTTAGCACTATATCCAATATTCCAGTCAGAAGTACTGTCTTTTTGAGGTAAGGGATGTTAATTTTTTCGTAATCATGTTATTCCTTCAATATCATTATACCGAAATATTGGTATGTATTTTATTGTTGAATTTCTAACTTTTTGTGTCGGTGTTACTATTGACGTATACGGCACTATTCACGAATACGGCATTATTCACCGAAAAATGAAAATTTTCCTTTTTATCCAAGATGTCTGTTATGTTTACTATCTTTGATTGTATCCATGTTTTGATCTTTATTTTTGAATTCTACTTCACAGTTGGTTATTATGAAGTATTATTGATCTTGGATAAACTGTTGAACGAATCCCTAATATTTGTCCTTCTATCTCACTGGATTAGTTTTCTTTAAAATATTTTTCATCATCCTCAGTCTTAAACGATGATATTACTGAATATCTTTGGCTCGTAGTGCAAAGATGAACATGTGTTGAGATGAACATGACCACCTGGTGATACAAATGAATATCTTTGGCCTGTAGTGCAAAGATGAATATTTAATTAAAGATGTATATTGATTGTTTTTATAGGGATAAAATATTGATGATGGACTTTTAAATCTTAGAAGATAGTAGAACTCATTCTCTACGTGACCCTTCTAATGGATTGATGTTTCCGCTGCATTTGTTGATCTAAAACTTGTTGTCTATTATATTATATCAGATTTTTTCCCCGTTGAAGACTAATGATAATTTGTTGTATATTATCTTAGTCATAATATTCTTTACTGGGCTAGTTGAGATCACCCTTTTTCTTTTTGTTCCATTTTTCTTCTCAGGAGGTGAGAACTTAGCAGGATCTAGTCGGGGTATGGAATGATGGTTCTAGAAAGATGTTTTAGCAGTCCTCACTATTTCTGTAAAATAATGTATAAAAAATTATAATGAGGACTTATTTGACTGTGGATATTGTCTAGAAGACAATATTTGTATTTAAACTCACAGTATGTGTTGTCGTATTTTGCACGACAATTGTATTATTGAAGTTATAGTTTGCTTTCTGTACCATGTATTTGGCGACTCAGAATGGGTGTTGTATACCTATTTTGGGGGCGTCACACTATGCCTCACGACAACTCAAAGAATATGAGAGGAATTATCCCAATTATGATCTAGAGTTGGCAGCAGTCATTTTTTCACTAAAGATTTGGAGGCATTACTTGTATGGGGAGAAAATGGAGATCTTTATGGATCATAAAAGCATCAAATATTTTTTCACTCAAAAGGAACCCAACATAAGACAACGACGCTGGCTTGAACTTTTGAAAGATTATGATAACACCATCCAATACCATCCTGGAAAAAGCGAACATGGTAGCTGACGCATTGAGTAGAATATCATATGCGGGTATGAGTGCGATATTGTCAACACAAAGGCCCATTTTGTGTGACTTGCAAAGGATGGAGATAGAGTTAAAGACTCCAGGGACCCATGTAATGATGGCAAATATACGAGTAGAACCGACTTTAATTGATAAAGTTAAAGTTGCTTAAGCTACAGATCTGGAGCTAATGCGTATGAGGAAAAAAATGCAAGAAGGTGCTATGCCAGAAACAACAATCGTTGAAGAAGGGATACTTCGAGTCAACTCCAGACTTTGTGTTCTTAACGACCTTGATTTAAAGTATAAAATCATGATGGAGGCGCACAACACACCGTTTTTAATCCATCCCGGGAGTACCAAAATATATCGTGATCTTAGTCATACATTTTGGTGGAGCAATATGAGGAGAGAGATAGCGTTGTTTATCTCAAGGTGTCTAACTTGTCAACGAGTCAAGGCGAATCATCAAGTACCAAAAGGTCCATTTGCAACCACTTGAAATTCTAGAAATGGAAGTGGGATCACATTATCATGGATTTCGTTACTGGTCTTCCGAAGGTTTCTCAAGGCATAGATGCAATTTGGGTCATTGTTGATAGATTGACCAAGTCTGCTCATTTCTTACCAATATGAGAAACTTATACACTTGAACGTCTTGCTCGTATGTACATAAACGAGATAGTAAGACTGCATGGTATGCTAGTATCTATAGTTTCCGATCGAGACGCAAGATTCACTTCACGATTTTGGGTTAGTTTGTAAAAAGCTATGGGGACGGATTTACGATTTAGTTCAGTATATCATCCATAGACGAACGAACAATCATAGAGGACTATTCAAACTCTGGAAAATTTATTAAGACTCTGTGTCCTTGACTTCAAGGGATGTTGGGATAAGTTCTTACCGTTGGTGGAGTTTTCTTACAACAACAGTTTTCAAGCAAGTATTGGCATGACTCCATTTGAGGAGTTGTATGGAAGAAAGTTTCGTTCTCCAGTATGTTGGGATGAGGTGGGTGAAGCAATGTTGTTGGGACCGGAGTTGGTACGTATGACTATGGAAAAGATTCAAACGATCCGACAACGTATAAAAACCTCACAAGATCGACAAAATAGTTATGCTGATCTTCATCGAAAGGACGTGGAATTCGATATAGGAGATCATGTGTTGTTACTTGTTGCTCCATTGAAAAGAGTTACAAGATTTGAAATAAGAAGAAAGCTTAATCCTCGATTCATTGGCCCATTTTTAATCCTCGATCGAGTAGGAACTGTGTCCTATAGACTCGCTTTACCGCCAAGTATGTCTCGTGTTCATAACATTTTTCATATATCTCTATTACGTAAATATGTGGAAGACCCGAACCACATTATTGAGTTAGAACCGGACGAAATAGCGAAAGATTTAACGTATGAAGAGGTTTATGTTCAAATCTTGGATAAGAATGTACATATTCTACGCTCCAAGGTTATACCTCAAGTCAAAGTTTTGTAGAGAAACCATGATGTTGAGGAAATGACTTAGGAGTTAGAATCTGAAATGAAATCAAGGTATCCTTACCTCTTCGACATACCAGGTACGTACCCTAATTTCGAGGGCGAAATTTCATAAGAAGGGGAGGTTGTAAGACCCCAACTTTTATGAATAAAGATGATTTTTCTATAAATATCATTTTTAAATATTATGGAATGAATTTGATACAATGTTATAGTTGTGGGTAATATATATAAATTTTGTAAAGTACGGAAGTTGTTATATATAATTCGATTGGTCGGGAAATATTTGTTTTAACAGGGAATATTCGTACGATGGCACAATCATTGGTGGACCCCACAACGAAATTATTGTTGGATTGAGAAAATGACAATTATATTTTTATGAAAATAATGGCGGAAGTTTTACCGTTAACTATTGAAATACCCGGTGTTAAAATTATAGTAATACATATGGTTACATAGTAGCACACGGTATTAATTATTCATGCTTACGTGAGAAGTCACTCAGTTTTGTTCAATTATTGCTCCAGTAATTGCTACATAGTATCTAACGTTATTTGATTCAATTATTGTCAATATTTTATATATTATTAAATCAATAATTGTGATGCCAAAGTTTTTAATATTATTATTTGCAATATTAACGATGTCTAGAAGTTCTGTCAAGGAGAGGTTAGATAATCTAATTGCGTGCCAATAGGGAGAAATCCTTATTGAAAACCCCCTGTTTCCTGGGAACGACTTGGTAGATTAATATTGTGAATTATAATAAAGGTGATAAGTTTTGTTTTATTATTATTATAAATATAACAAAACAAAAAACTTTTTATATAAAACAGAATACTTTTATAAATTTATTTATTTTATTATACTATAAATAGAATATATAATATTCTATTATGCATAGTGTTTGCATAGTAAAATATTTTTTTATTCAAAACAGAATACTTTTATAAAGTTATTCGTTTTATTAGATTATAAATAGAATATATTATATTATATTTAAAAGATTTTATTTTATTAGAATATTTTATTAATACTGCATAGTAAATCAATATGGACCGTCCGTTTAAAAGTAAATCAATCTGGACCGTTCATAAATTAGTTACTATTTAGTCCATTCTCCTATAAATAGAAGCTCATTCCTTCATTATTTCTTACAAATTCACTGAAACTCTAGAGAGAGAAACTATAGAGAGAAAGAAGAAAAGTATTCTGCTACTTCACTACTTCTATATCTTGTTTATTCTAAGGTAAGGGATATTATTTGTTGTACTCGTAAGGGGTATTATTTCTTTCGTATACATGAAGAGAACTCCTGTTATTCCATTCTTTATTATTTTATTGGAATAACCTGTATATGCGGACTACCCTATACTTGGTAAAATTCTTCTATTATTCCATTTTTTATTATTATGTTGGAATAACATGTTTATGCGAAGTACCGCATACATGGTGAAATTCTTCTGTTATTCCATTCTTTATTATTCTGTTGGAACATCCTGTCTGTGCGTTTACGCATGACCTGGTTCCGTTATTTATTATTCTGTTGGAATACCATGTATGTGCGTTTACGCATGACCTGGTTCCGTTATTTATTATTCTATTGGAATAACCTGTTTATGCGATCTATTGCATGCCTGGTAATTTCTTTTGTTATTCCATTCTTTATTATACTCAGTTGGTTAAAATTATGGTTTAATACTCCACGAAATTAGTGGAATAACCTTAATATTTGCACTTCATCCACTATCTTTTCATGGAAATATTCTTCTAAGCATTCTTGAGTTTTACCCCACAAAGCAGTATCATGTTGACAATTTGGATATTATTGGTTCCTGGATAAATTAATTTTTGAACTTGTTTTATTGAATTCTTATATCATTGTCATCATCCTCATGTTTATATTATGTTGAAAGTCATCTGTGGCCTGTAGTGCATAGATGGACTTGGTATGATTATGACAAGGGATTATTCGGTATAATCATGATCGTAATGTTACAAATGATGTGGTAAAAGTCCCCATTGGTCTGTAGTGCACAAGGGTGGACCTGCCTTAGGGCAGGGGGGCACCTGACCCCACTAAATTTTCAGGGGTCAGGGGTCATATTAGGAGGGGAAAAAATTAAGAGGGTCATATTAGGAAAAAAAATTAAGAGGGTCTAAATTGAACATGTATACTAAGAAACATGACCCCACTGTATTATGTTATATATATACTAAGTGAGCAGACACTAGGCAACAATCCCTAATTCCCAAATCCCACTAAGTCATTAAGCCAACTTTTCTATTCTTCTATATTGTGGATATAGAGAAACGATTCCAATTTTTTAAGTATAGAAGGAATTGGGGAATTGGCTCAAATGTTGGTTCAGAAAAGAAAGGATGATGTGTATCCCCAAGTCTATTTGTTGCTGAAATTGGCTCTACTTTTGCCCGTTGCTAGTGCAACTGTTGAAAGGACATTTTCAGTTATAAATATCGTGAAGAATGAACTCCGTAACCAAATTGGAGATGAATGGATGAATGACTGTTTAGTAACATACATTGAGCGTGATATTTTTGTAACTATAAAAAATGAGGCTATATCATGCAACAATTTTAAGCAATGAAACCTCGAAAAATGTTATTATAAATAATATTTGAAGATTGTTTAGTTTTGTAAGTTATTTTATGAAATTTTTATTTGTAAGAATTTTATTTTCCAAGTTTGACCCCACTGAACAATTCGTCTGGATTCGCCCCTGGTAGTGCATTGATGGACAGTTGTTGGCATGATCATGACCATTGATGAATACACGAATATCCTTGGCCCGTAGTGGATGGATAATTTATGGTAGTGATACTAATGAATATCCTTGGCCGTAGTGTAGGGATGATGTGGATTATTTATTAAGCTGAGTCACAGCGATAAAAATGATGAAAAACCTTTTAAAACATAGAAGATAGTAGATTTTATTCTCTACTTGACTATTTTAATGGATTGCTTGTTCCACTGCAGTTAAACTTGATGTTTGTTATATTGTATCAGTCTTACACTATTGAAGGCTAAGGATAATTTATTCTGCATTATCTTATTCATAATATTTCTTACTGGGCTAGTTGAGCTCACCCTTTTGCTTTCATTGTTCTCTTCAAGAAATGATAACGTAGCAGGGACTAGTCAGGGAACGGAGTGACGGTCCAGAAGATAGCATTAGTAGTCCTCACTATTCTATGAAATAGTGTGTTAATAAATGTATTGAGGACTTATTTTGAGTTTAAATATTGTCTAGAAGATAATATTTATATTAAAACTCACATATCATGTTGTATATTTAAGATTGTATTTGTATTCTGTACCATATATTTGGCGACTCAGAATAGGTGATGTATACCTATTTTGGGAGCGTCACATCCATCATTTATATCCGCTTCAAATAAATATTTCCTTATCATATAAATCAATAATTAATTATTCACAAATAATATTACAGAATCACAATAATGACAACCATGCTGTTCTCATGAAAGAGGGTGCTTTTCGATAAGGATTTCTCCTTACTGGCGTGCAATTAGGTGACCAAATCTCTCCTTGACAGAACTTTCTAGACATTGCCAACAATGCTATCTAATAATATTATTCAAATAATATGAATTATTGATCTGATAATGGAAAATACTGTGCAATGACAATTATTAAAATAACAATAATATAAAATATCAACACAACAATTATTGAATCAATAAAATAAAATATTGAACAGTAATTACTGTAACAATTATTGAGTAGTGCATTCTTATGTAAGAATCAATAATTCAAAAATATTGTGCAATACCGTGTGCTACTGTGCAACCACGTGTATTACTGTATTTTAACCACCAGATATTCCAACAGTGTTAACGGTAATAATTACACCGTTGTTTATATAAACTAATATTTATCGTTTTCTTCGTCCGACAATTTTTTTGTTCTGGGGCCCACAAATGGCTGCGCCGTCGTACGAATATTCCCCGACAATAAGAATATTCCACGACCAAATGAATATTCCCCGACAACAATGAGTATTTTATAACCACTTACGTATTTTGTAAACTTTACATATATCACCCTTATCTTTAACTTTTTATCAATTTAACTATTTACTAAATAATAATTATAAGAAAAAATGAATACTTTTATTTCATAAAATTCGGGGTCTTACAATCTCCTCTCCTTATGAAATTTCGTCCCCAAAATTTACGTACCTAGTATTTCAAAGGGTTGAGAATACCTTGTTTTCATTTCAGATTCCATTTTCTCTGTCATCATGATTTCTCCATTACTCATCTCATGTATTTCAGATATCATCCTAGAATACAGTTTCAAAACAAAGGTTAATTAACATATCATAATTTGTCAACTAGGAAGGTTAATTGATATGTCAATTAACCTTTGTTTTGAAACTGTATTCTAGAATGATATCTGAAATTCAGGAGATGAACAATGGAGAAATCATGATGACAGGGAAAATGGAATCTGAAATGAGAACAAAGTATTCGCAACTCTTTGAAATACTAGGTACGTAAATTTTGGGGACGAAATTTCATAAGGAGAGGAGATTGTAAGACCACGAATTTTATGAAATAAAAGTATTCAATTTTTCTTATAATTATTATTTAGTAAATAGTTAAATTGATAAAAAGTTAAAGTTAACGGTGATATATGTAAAGTTTACAAAATACGTAAGTGGTTATAAAATACTCATTGTTATCGGGGAATATTCGTTTGGTCGTGGAATATTCTTATTATCGGGGAATATTCGTACGACGGCGCAGCCATTTGTGGGCCTCAGAACAGAAAAACTGTCAGACGAAGAAAACGATAAATATTAGTTTATATAAATAACAGTGTAATTGTTACCGTTAACACTGTTGGAATATCTGGTGGTTAAAATACAGTAATACACGTTGTTGCACAGTAGCACACGGTATTGTACAGTATTTTTGAATTATTGATTCTTACATAAGAAGGCACTACTCAATAATTGTTACAGTAGTTACTGTTTAATATTTTATTTTATTGATTCAATAATTGTTGTATTGATATTTTATATTATTGTTATTTTAATAATTATCATTGCACAGTATTTTCCATTATCAGATCAATAATTCATATTATTTGAATAATATTATTAGATAGCATTGTTGGTAATGTCTAGAAAGTTCTATCAAGGAGAGGTTTGGTCACCTAATTGCACGCCAGTAAGGAGAAATCCTTATCGAAAAGCGCCCTCTTTCCTGGGAACTGCCTGGTTGTCATTATTATGAATCTGTAATATTATTTGTCAATAATTAATTATTAATTTATATGATAATGAAATATTTATTTGATGCGGATATAAATGATGGATGTGACGCCCCCAAAATAGGTATACATCACCTATTCTGAGTCGCCAAATATATGGTACAGAATAAAAATACAATCTTAAATATATAACATGAGCTATGAGTTTTAATACAAATATTGTCTTCTAGATAGTATTCAAACTCAAAATAAGTCCTCAATACATTTATTATCACACTATTTCTTAGAATAGTGAGGACTACTAATGCTATCATCTGGACCGTCACTCCGTTCCCCGACTAGTCCCTGCTACGTTCTCATTTCCTGAAGAGAACAATGAAAGCAAAAGGGTGAGCTCAACTAGCCTAGTAAGAAATATTATGACTAAGATAATGCAGAATAAATTATCGTTAGCCTTCAACAGTGTTAAACAATACAATATAACAAACATCAAGTTTAACTACAGCGGAATAAGCAATCCATTAAAAGAGTCAAGTGGAGAATAAAATCTACTATCTTCAATGATTTAAAAGGTTTTTCATCACTTTTATCGCTGAGACTAAGCTTAATAAATAATACACATCATCCCTGCACTAAGACTAAGGATATTCATTAGTATCACAACCACAAATTATACATGCACTACGGGCTAAGGATATTCGTGTATTCATCAATGGTTATGATCATGCCAACAACTGTCCATCAATGCACTACGGGCCACTGAGAAATTTTACCACATCATTTGTAACATCACGATCATGATTATACCGAAAAATCTATGGTCATAATCATACCAAGTCCATATATGTACTAAAGGCCACGGATGACTTTCAACATAATATAAATATGAGGATGATGACAATGACATAATAATTCAATAAAATAAGTTCAAGAATAAATTTTAAAGATTAATTTATCCAGGAACCAATAACGTCTAAATTGTCAACATTATAATGCTTTGTGGGGTAAAATTCAAGAATGCTCAGAAGAATATTTTCATGAAAAGGTACTGGATGAAGCGCAAATATCAAGGATATTCCACTAATTTCATGGAGTATAGAAGTCAGAGCTTTAACCAACTGAGTATAAGAGAATATATGAAACTGCAAATGGATTTTCGCCCGCAATGCGGTAATCCACGTAGACAAATCATTTCCACAATTTAATAAAGAATGAATACAAAAGATCATTCACCATACATGTGATAATCCACATAGACAGGTTATTCCAATAGAATAATGAAGAATGGAACCAGGTCATGCGTAATCGCACAGACATAATATTCCAACAGAATAATAAAGAACGAAACCAGGTCATGCGTAATCCGCACAGACAGGATGTTCCAACAAAATAATAAAGAACTGAACCAGGTCATGCGTAATCCGCACAGACGAGATGTTCCAACAGAATAATAAAGAACGGAACCAGGTCATGCGTAATCCGTACAGACATGATGTTCCAATAAAATAATAAAGAATGGAATAACAGAAGAATTTCACCATGTATGCGGTAATTCGCATAGATAGGTTATTCCAACATAATAATAATGAATGGAATAACAACCCTTACGAGTATTGAAAGAAAATAACTCTCTTCATGAATAAGAAAGAATAATACCCCTTACCTGAAAAGAAGAGTATTCCGACGGGTAGGGCGGGGATATACTTGAAGAAAACTTGCACTATCTTCTACGCTCAAAGCTTTCTTAAACTCTAAAGAAATACGCTCAAGATTATAAAAGAAGAATTCTCTGAATTTTTGGTGTATTTTTTAATTCTAACTTAGCATCCTATTTATAGGATAATGGAAAGGATACTGTGCAATAAAACATAATATATTCTATTTATAATTATATAATAAAACAAAATTTAGAATATATATATGTATATATATATAATTTAAAATCTAATAAAACAAATAACTTTATAAAAGTATTCTTTTTTATATAAAAAGATTTTACTATGCAAACAGTATGCAGGCACTATGCATAATAACATATAATATATTCTATTTATAATCAAATAAAACAAAACTTTATAAAAAGTATTCTGTTTTATATAAAAAGATTTTACTATACAAATACTATGCATAATAAAATATAATATATTCTATTTATAATCAAATAAAACAAAACTTCATAAAAATTACCTTAATAATTTTAACAACATTTCTCACCTTTATTATAATTAACAATATTAATCAACCAGGTCGTTTCCAGTAAAGAGGGGGTTTTCC
This sequence comes from Panax japonicus, assembly GCA_020205505.1. Taxonomy (NCBI): domain Eukaryota; kingdom Viridiplantae; phylum Streptophyta; class Magnoliopsida; order Apiales; family Araliaceae; genus Panax; species Panax japonicus. The sequence goes on along the minus strand of CM035095.1, from coordinate 65,975,908 downwards.
AATAAGGATTTTTCCCTATTGGTGTGCAATATGATTATCTAACCTCTCCTTGACAGAACTTTTAGATATCGTTAATATTGCAAATAATAATATTAATAACTTTGTCGTCTCAATTATTGATTTAATAATATATAAAATATTGACAATAATTGAATCAAATAACGTGAGATACTATGCAGTAATTACTGTAGCAATAATTGAACAAAACTGAGTGACTTCTCATGTAAGCATCAATAATCAATACCGTGTGCTACTATGAAACCACGCGTATTACTGTACTTTTAACACCGGGTGTTTCAACAGTTAACGGTAAAACTTCCGCCATTATTTTCATAAAATATTTTTGTCGTTTTCTCAATTCGACAATAAATCCATTGCGGGGTCCACTAATGATTGTGCCGTTGTACGAATACCGTGTTAAAACAAATATTCCCCGACCAATCGAATATTATATAACAACTTGCGTACTTTGCAAAATTTATAAATATTACCCACAACTGTAACATTATATCAAACTCATTCCATAATATTCAAAAATGATATTCATAAAAAAATTATCTTTATTCATAAAAGTTGGGGTCTTACAACCTCCCCTTATGAAATTTTACCCTCGAAATTAGGGTACGTATCTGGTATGTCGAAGATGTAAGGATACCTTAATTTCATTTCAGATTCTAACTCCCAAGTCATTTCCTCAATATCGTGGTTCCTCCACAAAACTTTTACTTGAGGTATAACCTTGGGGCGTAGAACATGCTCCTTCTTATCCAAGATTTTAACAAGAACCTCTTCATATGTTAAATCTTCCGCTATTTCGTCCGGTTCTAACGCAATAATATTGTTTGGATCTTCCACATATTTACGTAACATGGATATGTAAAAAACGTTATGAACACGAGACATGATTGGCGGTAAAGTGAGTCTATAGGCCACAGTTCCTACTCGATCAAGGATTAAAAATGGGCCAATGAATCGAGGATTGAGCTTTCCTCTCTTTCCAAATCTCGTAACTCCTTTCCATAGAGCAAACACGTAACAACACATGATCTCCAATATCGAATTCCACGTCCTTTCAATGAATATTAGCATAACTCTTTTGTCGATCTTGTGAAGTTTTTATACATTGTCGGATCGTTTGAATCTTTTCCATAGTCATACGTACCAACTCCAGTCGCAACAATGTTGCTTCACCCACCTCATCCCAGCATACTAGAGAATGGCACTTTCTTCCATACAACGCCTCAAATGGAGCCATGCCAATACTTGTTTGATAACTGTTGTTGTAGAAAAATTCCACTAATGGTAAGAACTTATCCCAACTTCCCTTGAAGTCAAGGACACAGAGTCTTAATAAATCTTCCAGAGTTTGAATAGTCCTCTCTGATTGTCCGTCTGTCTGAGGATGATATGCTGAACTAAATCATAAATCAATGCCCATAGCTTTTTGCAAACTAACCCAAAATTCTGAAGTGAATCTTGGGTCTCGATCAGAAACTATGGATACTGGCATACCATTCAGTCTTACAATCTTGTTTGTGTACATACGAGCAAGATGTTCAAGTGTATAAGTTTCTCGTATTGGTAAGAAATGAGCAGCCTTGGTTAATCTATCAACAATGACCCAAATTGCATCCATGCTTTGAGAAACCTTGGGAAGACCAATAACAAAATCCATGGTAATGTGCTCCCACTTCCATTCTAAAATTTCAAGTGGTTGCAATGAACCTTTTGGTACTTGATGCTCCGCCTTGACTCATTGACAAGTTAGACGCCTTGAGATAAACAGCGCTATCTCTGTCTTCATATTGCTCCACCAAAATATATGACGATGATTACGATACATTTTGGTACTCCTAGGATGGATTGCAAACAGTGTGTTGTGCGCCTCCATCATGATTTTATACTTTAAATCAGGGTCGTTAGGAACACAAAGTTTGGAGTTGACTCAAAGTATTCCTTCTTCATCTATTCTTGCTTCTGGCATAGCTCCTACTTGCATTTCTTCCTCATACGCATGAACTCCAGGTCTGAAGCTTGAGCATCTTTAACTTTATCAATCAAAGTCGGTTCTGCTCGTATATTTGCCATCATTACATCGGTCCCTGGAGTCTTTAACTCTATCTCCATCCTTTACAAGTCACACAAAATGGGCCTTTGGGTTGACAATATCGCACTCGTACCTGCATATGATCTTCTACTCAATGCGTCAGCTACCACATTCACTTTTCCAGGATGGTATTGGATGGTATGATCATAATCTTTCAATAATTCAAGCCAACGTTGTTGTCGCATTTTGAGTTCCTTTTGAGTGAAGATATATTTGAGGCTTTTATGATCCGTAAAGATCTCCACTTTCTCCCCATACAAGTAATTCCTCCAAATTTTAAGTGCGAAGACAACAGCTACCAACTCTAGATCATGAGTAGGATAATTCCTCTCATATTCTTTGAGTTGCCGAGAGGCATAGGCTATGACTTTTCCATGTTGCATGAGAACACATCATAACCCTTTGCCTGAAGCATCACTGTAGATGACAAATCCTGTAAGACCCCAACTTATTATAAATGAAATTAAATTTCCTTTATTTATTATTTTGAAATAGTAAGGGTTGATTTGATTAATGTGATTAGTTATGGGTAAAATACGCAAATATTTCAAATAAGCAAGTTGTTATAAAATATTCATTGTTGTCGGAGAATATTCTTACTGTCAGGAAATATTCGTACGACGGCGCAGCCTTGTGTGGGTCCCATAACGGAAAGCGATTGGATGAGGAAAACAGAAAGTATAAGTTGTTTATAAATAACGGTGTAGTTGTTACCGTTAATAATGTTGAAATACTCGGTGGTTAAAACACAGTAGCAAACGGTATTGCACCAATTGTTGATTTTTACGTAAGAAGGCACTACTCAATAATTGTTACAGTAATTACTGCTCAATATTTTATTTTATTTATTTAATAATTGCTACGTTGATATTTTATATTACTGTTGTTTCAATAATTCTCACTACACAGTATTTTCCATTATCGGAGCAATAATTCATATTATCTGAATAATATTATTTGATAATATTATTGGCAATGTCTAAAAAGTTTTGTCTAAGGAGATGTTTGGTCACCTAATTGCACGCCAGTAAGGAGAGATCCTTATCGGAAAGCCCCCTCTTTCCTAGGAATGGCCTGATTGTCAGTATTGTAATTCTGTAATATTATTTGTGAATAATTAATTATTAATTTATATGATGAGGAAAATATTGATTTTATGTGGATATAGATAGAAAAAAATTTTAATGTGACAATTGTTGAAAATTAATATTTTATCTTTTTCGGATAAAATAATTCTTTTAAATATATTATTATCTTATAATAATATAATAATGGTGATATTTGTATAATGAATGTGGGATATAAGAATAAATGAGGAGGAAGGGTATTTTTGTTACTTAAAATGTTTAACATATGTTTTGTGTTTTTATGGACCCCATTTTTGACTGAAATTTGATTATAGCTTGCAAAATTGCCCGTTTGTGAATTCCGGTCAATTTCTGTTTGGAATTTGGAAAATATTTTTGTTGAAAAGTTGTAGAGAATTAAATTTCCTGTGGAATGGACATAAGATTTGAATTTTTCTGATAAAAGGGCTATTTATTATGAATTATTGAAGTTCTGAAGTTCCGGAATAATTGATGTTTGAAATTTTAAATAATTTTTTTAAAGAAAAACGTTTTTAACAATTTGGTGGCCCCATATGTGTGGTAAATGAGCTGAAAATAGATTTCTAAGGTGGGCGTGAAAATTTTATAAATATATTAATATTTTATTAAATTTTCTGCTTTGGTGTTCTAAGCATTTTTCTATAAATAGGGTGCTTAGGTTAGCACTGAAAATTACACCAGAAACTGAAATCTTCTCTGTCTATATTATCGAGCGTATTCTTGTGAGTATTTTGATACTTTGAGTGTTGTTATACGGTGCAAGTTCCCTTCATCACTATATCTGATATTCCAGCCAGAAGTATTATTCTTTCGAGGTAATGGATGTTATTTTTTAAAAAAAAATGTTATTATTTCTTTCAATATTATTATGCCGGAATATTGGTAAGATTTTCCTTGTGAAATTCTTGTCTTTTAGTGTCGGAGTTACTATTCACGTATATGACACTATTCACAGAATAATTATTTTTTTGTTTTTTATCAAAAATATCTATTATGGATACTAGCTTTGATTGTATCCATGTTTTGATCATTCTTGAATTTTACTCCGCTATGATTATTATTGAGGTATTTTTGGACATGGATAAACCGATATACGAATCCTTAATATTTATTCTTTTGTTTCACTGGATTCATTTTCTTTAAAATATTTTTCATCATCCTCAGTCCTAAATGATGATATAACTGAATATTTTTGGCCTGTAGTGCAAAGATTAATGATTTTATGATGAATATCTTTGGCCCGTAGTGCAAAGATAAACAGGTGTTGAGATGAACATGACCAACTGATGAATATCTTTGGCCTGTAGTGCAAAGATGAATATTTGATTCAAGATGTGTTTTGATTGATGTTACAGGGATAAAAATGCTGATGATGGACTTTTAAATTCATTGATAATATTAGATTTCATTCTATACGTAACTCTTCTATCAATTATTATTTCCATTGTGAATATTGATCTGAAACTTGTTGTCTATTATATTCTCTCAGATTTTTCCCAGTTAAAGACTAACGATAATTTGTTCTATATTATCTTAGTCATAATATTCTTTACTGTGCTAGTTAAGCTCACCCTTTCCTTTTTATTCCATTTTTCTTCTTAGGAGGCGAGAATGTAGCGAGTACTAGTCGGGGTATGGAATGGAGGTTCTAGGAAGTTGTTTTTGAAGTCCTCACTATTTTCTAAAATAGTATATCAATAATTGTAATAAGGACTTAATTGGGTGAGGATATTGTCTAGAAGACAATATTTGTATTTAAACTCACAGTTTAAGTGTTGTCATATTTTGTATGACAATTGTATTAATAAAATTGTAGTTGTTTCTGTACCATGTATTTGACAACTCAGAATGGGTGATGTATAACTATTTTGGGGGCATCACAAATCCCTCCGAGCCAGATGGTATTGTCAGAACTGGTGCTGAAATGAGTCTACTCTTGGGTTCTTGAAAACTCTTCTCACATTCCTCACTCCAACCGAATTTTTTATCTTTTCGAGTCAGCTGAGTTAGTGGAGTAGTTATTCGAGAAAATCCTTCCACAAATCTCCGATAATAACCAACTAAACTGAGAAAGCTACGTACTTCGGTCACTGATTTAGGTTGCTCCCAGCTTTAAATTGCTTTAATCTCTGCTGGGTCAACAGATATTTCATGACTTAATACTACGTGCCCAAGGAATGCTACTTCCTTATGCCAGAACTCGCATTTCTTTAACTTGGCATAAAGCTTATTTTCACGAAGCTTTTGGAGTATCAGCCTCAAGTGTTGCTCATGATCTGCACGGCTTTTAGAATATATGAGGATGTCATCAATAAAGACGACCACAAAGTGATCCAAATATTTCTTGAATACTCGGTTCATCATATCCATGAAGGCAGCAAGAGCATTAGTCAATCCAAAAGACGTGACTAGGAATTCATAATGCCCGTACCGAGTTTTGAAAGTCATCTTTGGAATGTCATCGGTTCTAATCTTTAATTGGTGATATCTGAATTGAAGATCAATCTTTGAAAAGAATTTGGCGTCTTACAACTGGTCAAACATGTCATCAATGCGAGGCAATGGATATCTATTTTTGATAGTGAAATGGTCCAACTCTCGATAATCAATACAAAATCGCATACTCCCATCTTTCTTCTTCACGAATAGAACATGAGCACCCCATGGAGACGTACTAGGGCGAATGAAACCGATGTCTAACAATTCCAGCAGTTGGGTCTTTAACTCCTGAAGTTCAATAGGAGCCATTCGATATGGGGGTTTGGAAATGGGTTTTGTACCGGGTTCAAGGTCGATACAAAATTCAATTTCATGCTCTGGAGGTAGGCTAGGAAGTTCTTCAGGGAATACGTCAGGAAATTTATTAACAATAGAAATATCATTCAAAATTGACGTATTTTTGTTTAGATCCGTGACATGAGCTAAGAAAGTTTGACATCCATTTTTTAATAAATGAATATCTTTATGGCTTGAGATGACAGTGACTGATTTTAATGGTTTGGTTGCTTGAATTCGCATAATAGGTTGGTTAGGAATATGAAAGCCAACAACCTTACGAAAATAATCAATTTTTGCATGATGAGTAGTTAACCAATCAATCCCTAGAATTGTGTCAAATGCAAGTATTTTGAAAGAAATAAGATCGATAGGTAATGTACGGGTGATGATTTGAACTAAACAAGACTTATAAACAGTGGATGTAATGAAGGTTTCTCCCAATGAAGTTTCAACAGATAAGTCAAAGTCTAATTTCTCTGGAGTCAAATTTAAACGTTGAGCGCAAGTAGGAGAAATAAAAGAATGGGTAGAACCGATATCAAATAAGGTATAGACTTCACTAGAGTTTATGATAAGCCTACACGTGATGACCTCGTTCGGGTTCCTTGCTTTCTGGGATGTCACAACAAACGCTCTCCCTTGAACTACCGGCTTTGACTTTTTTGGGACGGCCTTTGGTGCTTCCATCACAGCTGAACTTACCTTCCCTAAAAGACAAAATCGAGCTAGGTGACCTTCTCTTCTACAATTGTAACATGTTTTGGACTGCTGCGCATAGTTTGGACTGATATGTCCCTCCCCTCCGCATTTGAAGCATATGATAGGTGGTCGTTCTCCTTCCTTAACAACAGGTGCTGAAGTTGACGTATTTCCATCATTGTTGAATCTCCTCTTCTTGAAATGTCCATTCTTATTGTTTTGGCCATGATTACCACCGAAGTGGTTACCATTTATGGCATGTTGATTCCCTCCACGGTTATTGTCACCGCTTCGATGACTGCTATCACTGGTATTATCATTTTGTCGGCTGCTCTCTTTAGGTTGGGTTGACTCATTATTGCGCTCCAATAACTGTGCCCTATTAACAACATCTGAATACAAACATAGTTTATGAGAGATAAGATATTGACGTATCTCAGGTTTCAAACCGCTTAGAAACATTCGCGTCATTCTCTCCTCATTATCAACTAAATGGGACGCAAACCGGGACAACTCGGCAAACTTGGCTTCGTACTGCGATACGGTCATGTGTTTTGCTCCAGTTTGATGAACTCTACCTCTTTCATGTGACGAATACTTTCGTGAAAGTACTTGTCATTGAACAATTCTTAGAACTTCTCCCAAGTCATCTTCAGTGCTGCAGGTTGAGTACGTTTTACAGATTCCTACCAGTAATCTGCCTCTGCTCGCAACATGAAGGTAGTGAAGGGAACCTTTTGCTCCTCAGAGTATCCCAAGACATCAAATATCTTGCAGATCTACTTTATCCACGTCTCCGCCTTAAGTGGTTTTGGCTCTCAAAAAACTCCGGTGGTCCCAGTTCCTTGAATTGCTTAGCGGTGACCGTCCGAGAATTGCTAGTGTTTCCACCTGTATTTTAGACAAGAGCCGCTCTTGCCTGATGTTACATGAATTGCATAAAGCCTCTAAACATTCCATCGTTCATCATTTGGTCAATGTTGTTGTTTGTATGAGGATTGTCGCCTTCCTGATGCACATTATCCTGATTATTGATCTATGGAGACTCAACGGTCTCCTGTGCTCCATTGCTATTCTCAACATTCTCGGATGTCATTTTCAAATACTGCCACAAAACAAGGGTTAATTAACATATCACATATTATCCATATACTCTAACCGACCAATTAAATACCAAATAAACTTAGGTAGGTCATACTAGTGAAGGAATTCCCCGTCTCTCCCCTCCTGGTTCTTATCTCACTTCTCAGCCAGGGATCATATCCCTAAGCTTTGATACCAACTGTGACGCCCCCAAAATAGGTATACATCACCTATTCTGAGTCGCCAAATACATGGTACAGAATACAAATACAATTTTAAATATACAATATGAGCTGTGAGTTTTAATATAAATATTATCTCCTGGTCAGTATTCAAACTCAAAATAAGTCCTTAATACATTTATTATCACACTATTTCATAGAATAGTGAGGACTACTAATGCTATCATCTGGACCGTCACTCCGTTCCCCGACTAGTCCCTGCTACGTTCTCATTTCCTGAAGAGAACAATGAAAGCAAAAGGGTGAGCTCAACTAACCAAGTAAGAAATATTATGACTAAGATAATGCAGAATAAATTATCGTTAGCCTTTAACAGTGTTAAACTGATACAATATAACAAACATCAAGTTTAACTGCAGCGGAACAAATAATCCATTAAAAGAGTCAAGTAGAGAATAAAATCTACTATCTTCAATGATTTAAAAGGTTTTTCATCACTTTTATCGCTGAGACTTAGCTTAATAAATAATCCACATCATCCCTGCACTACGACCAAGGATATTCATTAGTATCACAACCACAACTTATCCATGCACTACGGGCCAAGGATATTCGTGTATTCATCAATGGTCATGATCATGCCAACAACTGTCCATCAATGCACTACAGGCCAATGAGGACTTTTACCACATCATTTGTAACATCACGATCATGATTATACCGAAAAATCTATGGTCATAATCATACCAAGTCCATCTATGCACTACTGGCCACAGATGACTTTCAACATAATATAAATATGAGGATGATGACAATGACATAATAATTCAATAAAACAAGTTCAAGAATAAATTTTAAAGATTACTTTATCCAGGAACTAATAACGTCCAAATTGTCAACATGATACTGCTTTGTGGGGTAAAATTCAAGAATGCTCAGAAGAATATTTCCGTGAAAAGATACTGGATGAAGCGCAAATATCAAGGATATTCCACTAATTTCATGGAGTATAGAAGTCAAAGCTTTAACCAACTGAGTAATCCACGTAGACAGATCATTTCCACAATTTAATAAGGAATGAATACAAAGGATCATTCACATGCATGTGATAATCCACATAGACAGGTTATTCCAATAGAATAATAAAGAATGGAACCAGGTCATGCGTAATCTGCACAAACAAGATATTCCAATAAAATAATAAAGAACGGAACCAGGTCATGCGTAATCTACACAGACAGGATGTTTCAACAGAATAATAAAGAACAGAATCAGGTCATGCGTAATCCACACAGACAGGATGTTCCAACAGAATAATAAAGAATGGAATAATAGAAAAATTTCACCATGTATGTGGTACTTTGCATAGACAGGTTATTCCAACATAATAATAAAGAATGAAATAACAACCTTACGAGTATTGAAAGAAAATAACTTTCTTCATGGATATGAAAGAATAATACCCCTTACCTGAAAAAGAAGAGTATTCCGATGGGTAGGGTAGGGATATACATGAAGAAAACTTGCACTATCTTTTACGCTCAAAGCTTTCTTAAACTCTAAAGAAATATGCTCAAGATTATAGAAGAAGAATTCTCTGAATTTCTGGAGTGTTTTTCAATTCTAACTAAGCATCCTATTTATACGAGAATAGAAAGGATACTATGCAATAAAATATAATATATTCTATTTATAATTATATAATAAAACCATATTTATAAAATAAATATATATTTATATATATATTATTTAAAATTTAATAAAACAAATAACTTTATAAAAGTATTATATTTTATATAAAAAGATTTTACTATGCAAACACTATGCAGGCACTATACAAACACTATGAATACTAAATTATAATATATTATATTTATAATCAAATAAAATAAAACTTTATTAAAATTATTCTGTTTTATATAAAAATATTTTACTATGCAAATACTATGCATAATAAAATATATTCTATTCTATTCATAATCAAATAAAACAAAACTTCATAAAAATAACCTTAATAACTTTAACAACATTTCTCACCTTTATTATAATTCACAATATTAATCAACCAGGTCGTTCCCAGGAAAGAGGGGGCTTTCCAATAAGAATTTCTCCCTATTGGTGCACAATTAGATTATCTAACCTCCCCTTGACAAAACTTCTAGACATCGTTAATATTTTAAATAATAATATTAATAACTTTATCGTCTCAATTATTGATTTAATAATATATAAAATATTGACAATAATTGAATCAAATAATGTTAGATACTATGTAGCAATAATTGAACAAAACTAAGTGACTTCTCACGTAAGCATCATTTATCAATACCGTGTGCTACTATGCAACCACGCGTATTACTGTACTTTTAACACCGGGTGTTTCAACAGTTAACGGTAAAACTTCCGCCGTTATTTTCATAAAATATTTTTGTCGTTTTCTTAATCCGATAATAATTCTGTTGCAGGGTCCACCAATGATTGTGCCATTGTACGAATATTCCCTGTTAAAATGAATATTCCCCGACCAATCAAATATTATATAACAACTTGCGTACTTTGCAAAATTTGTAAATATTACCCACAAATATAACAATATATCAAATTCATTCAATAATATTCAAAAATGGTATTCATAAAAAAAATCATCTTTATTCATAAAAGTTGGGGTCTTACAATAGATTTTTTTATGTGGTTATAAATGAAGGAATTAATGTTGAGGTGTATTATCAGTATTTTTGTTGCATTGGATATATTAAAAGATCAAATCGGTGTTCTTAAAGCTCTATTGCGTGAGTTATAATTTTAATCTGACTGTTTGATCATTATGATTTTTGGATATGTTATACATATATAAGTTGAGTATATATCCATAAATTTTGAACCATTAAAAATTAACGTATGATTTGTTATGAATTTTAAGAGGTGTTGAAAATCATCTGTTTGTGTATTTCAGATATTTTCTGTCTGGAATTTGGAAAAACTTAAAGCTACAAAGGTGTAGAGAATTCGATTTCGTGTGGAATGGACATAAAATTCGTATTTTGCTGATAAAGGGCTACTTGCTATGAATTGTTGAAGTTTAAGAAATTAAATGTTTTTATTAAAATTGTGGATGGGACCCACTTTTATTTTTGAAAATATGTGTTGATATTTTGGTTCAAAGAAGGCTGCTTAGTTTTTTCAAGACAGGTGGCATGGAAGGAAAAATAAATAAATTATTATTTTATTAATTTAGTCTCCTTTGGCGTTCTAGCATTTTCCTATAAATAGACGCTTGAGTTAAAATTGAAAATCATACCAGAAATAAGTTTTCTTTCTCTCTATATTGTCGAGCATATTTTTGTAAGTATTTAGATACTTTGAGAGTTGCTATCCAGTGCAAGTTTCCTTCGGCTTTACGACCGATATTCCAGTCAGAAAAACTACTTTTTTGAGGTAATGGATTTTAAGGGTTGTTATGTTTTTTAGTTTCATAATTTTTCTGACATTCAAAAATTCTTGAAAAATTTGAAATGATAACTTGATGAGTTTTCTTTACTGTGTCCAAAAATGGCGATTTTTGGATGTATAGATTAGGAGTCATGAATTTATGGGAAAAGATTATTTTAAAAGTAAACTCTTATAACTCCTTGTGGTTAACTTCAAAATTGGTGAAATTTTTATTGGGAGTACATGTATATAACAGAAGTATACTCTGTAAATTTCAGAATTTTTGGACAAAAGTACAATTTATGATAAATGTCCAAATATTCGGTAGTTTTGGCCATATGAAAAATAGTAAATGAAATTAAAAATTCCGAGAAAAGTATATGTTCAATATAGGACTATATTCTACTTAATCCCAGAACTGAAAATTTGTTTGTACTGATTTGGTATTTTTCATAAAAATGAACTAGTTATGAGTAAATGAATTAAATATGTTATGTGAAGTAAGAAAATTGGAAAATATGATTTTATGGCTTGGGAATCCAATATAAGGTATATGCATATTTTTGATGAGGGTTTTGGTTATTGGTGATGAAATCTTATGAGTTTGGCATTTTAGGATGATTAAATGCATTAATTAGTAAAGTGTAAACAATTGGAATAAATTGTTTAAGAAATGTTTAAAATATTGTTGTAATATTAATAATATTTGATTATGAGATTATTAAGTGATTTATAACATTTGGATTAGGGCGCTATAAATATTGATATGGATTTTATTGTAAAACTTTATCTTTTTGTGTCGAAGTTACTATTCACGAGTTATTATTCAAATGGTACTATTCACGACAAAATTGGTTTCTTTTTATGACCAAATTATCGTTGATTATGAATCTTACTCTTGAAATTAAATTCATGTTTTGATCATTTTGTTTTTATTATAATATATATCATTTTTATAATCTCGGTGAAGAAATTTCTCTTTGACTTGAGTGTAAAGATGGGTAGATTATTGGTATGATCGTGACTATGGGTTCTCTTTGGCCAGTAGTGCAAAGTTGAATCATTGATTGGTACGATCATGACCATTGAATTTACAATTGAATATTTTTAGCTTAAGTGCAAAGGTGAATTGATCATCATGGTTATAATTATGGTTTATATAACTTCTGAAATGATTATATATTTCTTTGAGATATTAATATCTTTGGCACGTAGTTCAAAGATGATATGTTGTTGAATATCTTTGGCTTGTAGTGCAAAGATAAATTATTGATGAATATCTTTGGCCCGTAGTGCAAAGATGACATGTTGTTGAATATCTTTGGCATGTAGTGCAAAGATAAACTGTTAATGAATATCTTTGGCCCGTAGTGCAAAGATGAATTTATTAGAATGATTATGAACAAGAACTATGATTTGGTATAACCATGATCTTTGATGTTTCAGGTAAAGACAGGTGATGAAAATTATCTTCGTCCTAGATGAGAAGAGTAATTTAGAATTACAATTATGATTATGAGTTATTCATATGATTGTGGAAAGGAACTGTTGATTGATGTTACAAGGATAAAACATTATTGGTGGACTTTTAATGTGGAGAAGATAATAGACTTTATAGTCTATTTGACTCTTCTAATGGATTGCTCATTCCACTACAACTATAGTTGAAAAGTTTTATCATCTACCATATGTTCTAAGTCTCTGATTTATTACTGATGAAGGCTATTGATAATTTAATTATCTTTAGTCATGATATTCTTTACTAAGGTAGTTGCGTTTACCCTTTTTCTTCAATATTCCTTTCAAGTAATAAGAGTGTTGTCGGGTCGAGCGGGGATAACAGGAGAATAGAACAGTGGTCTATAGCTATTGAGGTTCTCCCTAAATAGTATGAAAATAATTTTATTGAGAACTTTAGATAAGTGTGTCGTATTGTATACATCATTTGATATTTAATTTTGGTGAACCGAATAGGGTGATGTGAACCCAACTTTTGAAGGGTGTTTTGCCACTATCATACAACATGTCTAATGACATGCAACCTCGTGTTACCATAAGACAGGGTTGTGCACATCCACTTGCTGAGTATATCTACGAGCACTACCTATATGATCTTGGAGTTTGGTTGAACTATAATTTTTAATTGCAGACAGTGGAGATAGTTATATGTCAAGAGAAGGCTAGCCATTGGAAAGAACATGATAGTAATCTTCTCATTTTTCTTTGGGGTCTATTGGGTCAACCAAGGATAATTCTGTGGGCATATGATATTCATCATAACCTAGACGCATGGCCTCCCATGTACGAAGGTTTTCTTGAGCATTTCCCAAATATTTTAATTTCTAAAATAGTTATTGACTATACCTTTATGTAAAGTGCCATTGTGACGTGCTATCCAAGTTGGTGTCCAGAGTCATAGTTGGTATATATTTGTATCAAAACTCACAACATATGTTTTGTTGTATTTTGCATGACAATTGTAGTAATAAAGTTGTAGTTGTTTTATGTACCATGTACTTGGCGACTCAAAATTGGTTGGATGGATTGGACATATTTTGGGGGCGTCATAAACAAGCTTTATGTTGAGTGGTTAAAGATCAGTTCGATCGAATCTGATCGAGATCTATTTGAAATTACTATGTATGCTATTTGCTCTTGTGTCTATAAGTTTTAAAGCGGGGATTCCGGGGACGGAATCTTTATAAGGGATGGTGGACATAAAAACCCAATATTTTCAATAAAAAAATTTGCAAATAATTTATTTATATATATATATATATATATATATATATATAATGGTGGGAATATGTGCAAAGTAAAATATATGTATATATATGATAAATAAAATTATTTATTAGATGAAAAATCATAAATAAATTCTTTTTAAGAATTATTGATCATTATAGATTATATTCTTATAATAAATTAATTTTGTAATAAAATATTTATTATTTATTTTCCATGATAATATGATTATGGTATATATGATATGATCATTAGGGGTATTATGATATGTATTTTATTATATTAGTTAAGTTAATTATTTTAACTTAATTAATAATGATATCTATGAAGGATATGTCATATATGGATTCAAAACCCTAATTCTTGATTTTGAATAAGAAATTAGAATAAGAATATAATATTATTTATATTTTAATGCTATAAACATGTATGGTATATGTGTAATGTAATTTGTGGAACAGTTACAATAAAATAATACAAAACCCTAGCATTACTAATAAACTATAGTACAGAAGTCAACTACGACTATAAGATTTGTTAAATTATGTGTTATATAATTAATGACCATTATTATGTTTAATGTTAATTAGGTAAACCCTAATTAATATTTAGAAACCCTAATTACTAAATTAGAACCCTAATTACTAAGTTATAAACCCTAATTATTAATTTAGCAAGCTTAATGGTAATTAGTATATTATAAAGCCTAATTGATAAATCGTAAGTAATTAGGAAACCTAATTTAATTAGGGAATCCTAATTCACATTTTTAGAAACTAAGATTACCATTTTAGCCCTAATTACATAATCCTACATAATGAACTTATGGAACCTTAGGGTTTAAACCCTAAGGGTCAAATCCTAAGGGTTGATACAAATTGACAAGTTTGCCACTAAAAGTAAAAGTCAATTGACAAAATTGCCCTTTTGAATATTTTATTAAGGTAGAGTGTAGATCTAGCCCTAGTAAGTGGTTGATGACCAACTCTAGTTAGCCATGTGGTCTAGTAATAAACTTTAATCATTCAAAATTTGATAGACATGATCAACTATAAGCATTACACCATATTATATATAGATTATGAGAGAGAGAATGTCATATGCAAGCCTCATTTGATCACAACACTCAACCAAAACTCTCTCAACTCCAAACCTTCAAATTCTAGTGTTGGACCAGTCCCTAATTAAGCCCCTCTATCACTTCTAGCAGATCAGAAGTCAGATTCAAGAACTTTTTCATAGAAAGGTAGAACCCTAAACCAAAAATTTAATCTTGTATGCTATGTTGGATTTGATGTATGAATGTTTAAATATGTTGTATAAGGTGTAAATAGATGATCAGGGTTGCTAGATGTTAGATCCATAACATCTAGAAGCTCGAATTTGAAGTTTTTAAGAATCTAGAAAATTTTCAAGATATTGCCTGACAATGAATGTCAGACCATCTAGATCTCATCTTATTTATGTTTTTAGCTGTTTAAATGTTTAAAGTTGTAGTATGTTATGATATCATTAATCTGGAACTGGAATCAGGGTCAGAGGATGTGTAGATTTCATGTTATTCTTGGTCAAACTCGGTTGACCGAGCGTGATTGGGTAATTCTGGGAAACCCATAAATTGCCCAGATCGTGTCTGAGAAGCTTTTGATGGTCCAAGATTTGATATGTTGTTGTTGCTATGTTATTGTTGTTACATCTAACTTGTAGTATGTTGTTTGGACTACATGTTTATGCCTTCAAATATGCTAAACATCAAAGGGGGTGATTAGAGTGAACGGTCAAACCAGGCCACAAGATCATGGAAGCTGTTTTCTAGGTAACCCAGAAAACGCTAGAACATGTCGTTTGACATGGTTTGACCGACATAGATCTAGCAACTCTGTTGTTGTTATATGTATTTTATGTGATAAATCTCTTGACTTACATGCTGGCTACACAATGGACCCGTTAGATTACAAAAACAATGCACGAGCAACAAGTAATGGAAGCACGAAGTAGGCTAGTCGAATTGTTCTTCATTTTTGGGTAACCCAGAAAATTAAAAACAGCACTGACAGCTATTTTGAAGGCTTAAATCTTGTTGGTGTTATATTATTTTGCCATGTTTGTTGTTGGATCATGTAGTATTGCACTAATACTACAAGATTTGACCAATAACATGCCCAGAAACATCATGGATTGAAAATTAATGTTGGTCAAACATGTTATCTCGAAACTGGGTGATGAATGTTCTTGAGCCTCAAGAACACCTAAGGCGACAGATTTTGTCGCTAAAGGCTATAGCGACAGGTTTATTAATTTTAATTAATTAAATTTCTAAAAATCATTTAAAAAAAAGTAAATAAATTTCGAAAACTATAAAATCAGTTTTAAAAATTAATTGAAGTTATAAAAATTAACTTTTGATAATTTGGCATATTTTCCATGAATATTATTATTTAAATATTATTGTTATTTAATTTATTTAATAAATGCATTAAAAATGATTTTATTATATTAAAAATCATTTTAAATGATAATAAGGTATTTAAAAATATTTTAAGTTATAGAATGTAACTTTCAATATTTTAAAGTAAATTTCATTAATTATGTAATATTAATGATATTAGATTTATATAATAATTATATTAAATAAATTAGTTTAAAAATAATTTTAATATTATAGAAATCATTTTAAATGAAAATAAAGAGTTTAAAGATATTCTAAGTTATAAAATATAACTTTTAATATTTTAAGATAAATTTCATTAATTATTTAATATTAATTATATTAGATTTATTTAATAATAATACTAAATAAATAATTTCAAAATGGTTTTATTGATAGAAAAATCATTTAAAAAGGATATAAATGGTTTAAAAATATTTTAATTTATTATAAATGACTTTTAATATTTTAGTGAATAATACCTTAATATTTAAATATTAATGGTAATTGTTTAAAAATGATTTTTAATGTTTTAAAAATCATTAAAGGGTAATATTAATACTTTAAAAATATTTTGAATTATTATAAATTACTTTAATGGATTCATTAATATTTGGATATTATTTAAATATTAATGATAATAGAATTCTTAAATATTTAAATCATTTAATAATGATTCCAGAGTTTGAAAAAAACATGATAAATTATAATAACTAATTAAAAATTATTATAAGTCATATGATTGATATTTAAATTATCCAGAACAATATTTAAGATACAAATTAGAGTTTTATTAACAATAAACTCGATAATTACCCGATAAAGCCGTCGCTGCACCAAAATGCTACTGAAATTAATTCAAACCTATACATGTTGACCTGATAAGTGTCTGTTTGTGTCCAAATGATTGATAAATATGTGTGACAATGTGATTAGGTTATGTGTTGACTGTAAATAACAGTACAATATGTTATGATATGCTATTCTAATCAATAGAACAATCTTATGAATGATAGGTTGTTGAATTAAAGATAGAACTAAGTTGTGTAAGCAGCAGATCAGACAAGTTTCTTAATTTTTACTCTTTTACTGGTGCAAGTATCCTAACCTTTGCATTTACTTTATGCAATGGACATGAGTATGAAAATTTCAGAATTATATTATCGTTGTGCCAGATTATTAACCCTATTGTTATCAATTATGTATCCAAATATTCGTATTCATGCAAGTTCTCGAACTTTATTCGTTCATTGTTTATCAGTACAATATTATTGTAAGATTCAGATATATATATATATATATATATATATATATATATATATATATATATATATATATATATATATATATATATATTCCGTTCGTTAAATTCTAAGTACGGTTATACAGGTGTCATGATCACTTGGATAATTATTGTACATGTTGATACATACTTGTTGATTTCCAGTATGTATACCTCAATTAAAAGTCATCTAAGCTATTTGACTCGGCTAGACACATATTTAAAAATATTATTGAACATAATAGAATTTTATTGATATTCAACCAAATTATTTTGGTCCGAATTCAGGCTAAGTATGAACATCCCGAATCTGGAAAACTTTTATGTGCCCAAGGCGGATAAAATGAACGAGAATATAATTCTGGTGTGTAGTATAGATCAATACAGGGTATAACAGGCTGATCACCCCCCGTGCCTGTAAGTTATGACGATTTACAGATGAAGTTCTGTTAAACCTTTTCGAAAATAAAAAATAATGTTCATAGTCTGTCGACTGATCTTCAGCTATAGTCAGTACGTAGTTTCAAAAATTTGATATAGAATTGATATGTTGTTATTATTGGTTCAGCTTACTTCACAACTGTTGATTCGTTGTAGAAGTGTCACTCATATAAAACATTTAATCCTATTAGCTAATATTTATTGTTGTTATTACTTGCTGGGCACCCAAATGCTCATTCTTGCTTATTTTAAATGTTTTCAGCTTATCGTGATCAACTTGAAGTTTCATGCAGAAACAAAGGAAAAGGAAAGCAAAAAGAATAAGATTTATGGTATTTTATGTAATAATTAGATTTTTATTAAGACTATGATAACTATTAAGTATCATGTAATGAATGTTTAAAGGTCGCATACCTGGGATTAAAATATGATATATGTAAGTTAAGTTTGGTATTTATATTATTGTTATTATTATTCCTGTCAAAGAAATGGTATCATGAAGCACTGAATTCAGGTTTCAAGTACCTGAATTTGGGGGCATCACAGTAGTGCAGCCGCGCTGCTCCTGATTTAAACCAAGACAAGGTTGTTCCTGTTGAATCCCAGTGTAACTCGCCTTGCACATATATGAAGAATAATAAAAACACACATGTCAGGATGTTGATAACCATTGTTTGAGCTTACATCTTATCTTTAACATAGGTCGTTATACATTCTCCTTTAATCAATGCTTTAAGTGTTCAATTAACAATGTCTCTTACGTTTATCCATTATACATATGTTATCCGGTCAATAAGTCTCAACTATACATGCTTACACTAGTTTAGTCATGTATTTCAAGTTATGAAGTTCTACATCATTTAAACTTGTCCTAATCCATGCTCAACTATTTTATAATGCGTATGACTAGCTAGGCATTAATGTCAATCATGTCTATAGACATAACACACCCTAATCATGATGGTCAAATTTCAGAATACTTGTAACATAGTTATTGACAAAACTAGTTTTCAAATTCCTAAGGTTTCTTTTGAAAATCTCATGTTAACCAACCAAGCATGCAAAACTACTTCACTTATTATACATCATACTTTCATATATACATAAATAGACCTCAAAAGCATGCTCAAAAGTTCCTAACTCAAAGTGAATATAGTTTATCAAGTTTATATTTGAAACTTTAAGTTTCCATTAGTAGATCATCAAAACATATTCAAGCATGAACGGCAAGTCCACATTTTCTATATCGTGCTTGAATCGTCTATACTAACTCCAACAATATAAATAACATATTAGTCACATGTTAAAGCATAACAAAGCTTAATATGTTGACACCTAAGATCAGAATATACATTACACAATGTCCACCAAATTTAGTTTTCCAAATTTTGAAGTTTTCTTTGAATACATACTAAACCAAGCTAAAATAACTTACTATGTCCAAAACAAAACATCTATCCATATGTTAAGGTTATTTACATGCATAATCTAATTAGCATAACATGTTCAGAATAACACAAGACCAACAAGATCAGTATCTAAGACAGGCAGCCCGCACGCCCACGCGGTGTAATACTATAGAAGTGGCGTTGCCGCGCCACTTCATCTAGAGGCAAAAAAAATGGTTCTACTACTGCAGAGCCTCAACACTCACATTGTTAAACCCATGACCAGAACAACTACAAAGGTCCTAAACATGCATACAAACTCAGAAAACATAATGGTATACCATTTCATACCAATTATAAGAGAATTCAAGAGAATTATATGAATTTAACAAACTCAAAAGTAAGAACACAATGCAATATTATAACTTTTGAAGCTTGAAATGATACACTTATTATACTCCCTCAATCCTCAGCAACACTCTCTCTCGAATTATACTTAATAGACAAATTTTAGTAACTGAGAAAGGTCGGGATCTGGCTACCATTTATAGAGAAATGACTACCCAGTTCATAGCTTTGCTCCATAGATTGAATCAATCGGAGATAGAAGAAAACAATGGATATGCAGAAGTTGGCCAACCACCATCTTTACAGCCATTATCAGAATAGATTATAGCAGCTGAAGCTCCTGCAACTGAGATTATAGGCTACTGTTTGGGTCACTTAAAATGGGACACGAGTTTTAAAACCGAGCTACTTAGTTATATAATGCTTAGTTTGGTTTCTTAGATTTCTAAAAATATAATTTTAATGTGTTAATGCTACTACATACTGAAAAGTTAGGGATTATATACGTAAAAATACCATATAATCCATGTACATTAGTCTAGTCCAATTAGTATTTATAAAATATATGGACACAATTTAATTGGTCACTAATAATTCAATTCCTCCTTAAAACATTATTATTCCATTCATACATACTTATTGAAGTAATTATTAATTTACAAATCATTGATTTAATATACATAAAGTGCATCTTTAATGTTCTCACACATACACGTTATCACATAAACTTTATTTATGTAACTTATAATTCTTTCACTTTTTACTATATAGTCACATCCCAATGTCACACTATACTTTATATTATATAGATGTAATTACTATATAATATGTGATTACCTATCGTTAGACTTAGAAATTTATTGAACAAACATTAATAATATAATATTAATCAATTATTTATTCATTAATATGCTATTATTCATAATAACAATTAATTAAAAATATATTATTAATTAATCATTAACTTATTAATTCCTTCTTTAATTACTTAAATCATCATAATTCTCATTATCGTGCCACACAAGGCATTCTTTGAGCTTATCATAAACTCCACATTTCTCTCAATTCTTATAAATTCAATTTGAATTAATTGAATTACTCACCTCACAACACATCAATATTTATATTCAAATAATTATTCATTTTCTTAATATATCAGAACAAGTATTTATTCATGAAATTCACGGTTCTTACAGAGACACAAAAACAAGTATGTAGGTGTTTATTGCAGAATAAGTTCACCGAACGTGACTCACTAAGGAATACCTAATGTCGTTTTACTTTCCTGTCAATAGAAATTTCTAAAGTGATAGTACTACAAATGATCCTTAGACTTGAGATCATTATAGTATCTTGTATATAATGATTTATACTTTGACTAATTCCTTAAGACCCTCAGAGTATATCAAAGGGTATACTTGGGTATAATGAGTTATATATGGAGATAATAAATGATCAATAAAGAATCTAGCGCTTCTAGTAAAAGAAGAGATATGTCATATGTGATTCGATAAACGAAAACCCAAGAATCTTTGGCCAATGTGGAATGAAATTAGAAAGTAGTTTCTAATTTGCATTTATTAGGAGTTGTGCATTTGGAAATGGAAATATATATAATTAAATAAAATAA
The DNA here is from genome assembly GCA_020205505.1 of Panax japonicus. Taxonomy (NCBI): domain Eukaryota; kingdom Viridiplantae; phylum Streptophyta; class Magnoliopsida; order Apiales; family Araliaceae; genus Panax; species Panax japonicus. The sequence goes on along the minus strand of CM035095.1, from coordinate 65,954,259 downwards.
GACTTGACAATAATTCCATGTGTTATATTTAATTGGGATATTGTATGGTGGAATGATTTAATTGTACGGTAACTATTTACTCATAGGTTCTTTTAAGATTGATAGTGAAATCTATATTATTTGGAAAATCGTTAATCGCTAAGGAGGCTTATGCTTATTGTAAAATAAATATTATTTATTTAAATAAATTAATAGTTTAATTTATTTATTTAAATTAGATTAGAATTGTTCTAATTAATGTATTCACAACCAGTTTAATATGGAGAACTTAAAGGGTCACGCCATTAAAAGGAAGAAAAATTATTTAAGAACTTAATAACGTAATCATAATAATGTGTTAAGTGTATTTAATTTAATCTATGGTGATAGAGTAAATTACATAGCTTAATATTTATTATTTAATATTTTGGAAATATTAAAGATAAATTAATAAGATGAGTCTTATTAATATTATTACAATTATAATTATCTTAATTTCTAAAGAAGTTTGGGAATTAATTTAATATTAGTACTCTCATATATTTCTAATAGGATTAGGAAGCAAATCAATTAAAAGATTTTAATTAATCATCCCTAATAGGATTAGGGAGCCTAATTAATTAAAGGATTTTAATTAAATAATACCCTATTTTACTTATATTAAAAAGGGTTAACTGATATCTTTATAAGAGGAGTCTTATATCAGATATTTAGTATACATAATTTCAATAGTTGGAGAGTACGCCTGTGACGCCCCCAAAATAGGTATACATCACCCATTCTGAGTCGCCAAATACATGGTACAGAAACAACTACAACTTCATTAATACAATTGTCGCGCAAAATACGACAACAAATAAACTGAGAGTTTAAATACAAATATTGTCTTCTAGACAATATCCACACTCAAATAAGTCATCATTACAATTATTAATACACTATTTTACAAAATAGCGAGGACTACTAAAACAACTGTCTCGAACCATTACTTCACACCTCGACTAGTTCCCGCTATATTCTCGTCTCTTGAGAAGAAAAATAGAACAAACAGGAAAATGGTGAGCTCAACTAGCCCAGTAAAGAACATTATGACTAAGATAATATAAAACAAATTATCGTTAGTCTTTAAAAGGGAAAAATCAAATAGAATACAATAGACAACAAGTTTTAAATTAATATTCGCAGCGGAAATAATAATTCATTAGTAGAGTTAAGTAGAAAATGCAAACTACTATCTTCTATATATGAATTTAAAAGTTCATCGTCGATATTTTATCAATGTAACATCAATCAATATATATCTGGAATCAAATATTCATCTTTGCACTACAGGCCAAAGATATTCATCAGTTGGTCATGTTCATCTAAACACCTGTTCATCTTTGCACTACGGGCCAAAGATATTAATCAGTCGGTCATGTTCATCTCAACACCTGTTCATCTTTTTACTACGGGCCAAATATATTCATCAAGAAATCATTCAACTTTTCACTACAGGCCAAAGATATTCAGTTATATCGTCATTTAGGACTGAGGATGATGAAAAATATGTTAAAGAAAACGAATCCAGTGAAACAAAAGAACAAGTATTATGGATTCGTACTTTAAACAATTTGAGTTCAAAAATACTTCATAAATAATCATACTGAAGTAAAATTCAAGAATGATCAAAACATGGACACAATCAAAGCTAGTATCCAGAATAGATATTTTTGGACGAAAAGAAAAAATTTCATTTTTCGGTGAATAGTGCCGTATTCATGAATAATGCCGTATACGTGAATAGTTCCGTATACGTGAATAGTAACTCCGACACCAAAGGATAGAAATTTCACAAAAACGTCATCATGCTTCGTGAATAGTACTCGTGAATAGTAACTCGTGAATAGTAACTCATGAATAGTAACTCCGACATAAAAAAGTTCCAATTTTGATAAAAATTTCCACAAATATTTCGGGATAATGATAATGAAGAAATAATATCATTTGAGAAGAAAATAAAATCCCTTACCTCAGAAAGAATAGTACTTCTAACTGGAATATTGGATATAGTGCTGAAAGAACTTTCACCGTATAGCAATATTCAAAGTACAAAAATACTCACAAATAGGCTCAATATATAGGGAGAGAAAGAGAGAGAAATCTTTAGTTTCTGGTGTGATTTTCAATTCTAACCTAAGCACCCTATTTATAGGAAATTGTTCAGAACACCAAAGTAAAAAATTTAATATAATAATAATATATATAATCAAATTTTCTACGTACTCATACCAGCTGATTTCCAACTCTTAACACATGCCTACAAATAACAAAAATGTTTTTCTAACTAAAATTTTTTTAAACTTCCAAAAATCAATTATTCTAGAACCTCGGAACTTCAATAATTCATAATAAATAGCCCTTTTATCAGAAAATTTGAATCTCGCGAATTTTTATAGGAAATTCAATTCTCTACAACTTTACAGAAGAAAGTTTTTCAAAATTCTAAATAAAAATTGACCGAAATCCATAAACGGGTGATTTTACAGGCTATAATCAAATTTCAGTCAAGAAATGAGCCCACAGACATGTTTAACATGTTTTAAACAACTTTTGCAACAAAAATACTCCTCATCCTCATATACTCATATATCCCACATTCATTGTAAAAATATCCCCATTATTATATAATAATATTATAATAAAATATTATTTTATCAGAAAAGATAAAATATCAATTTTTAACAATTGTCATCTTAAAAATTTTCTCCATCTATATCCACATAAAATCAATATTTTTCATCATCATATAAATCAATAATTAATTATTCACAAATAATATTACAGAATCACAGTACTGGCAACCAGACCGTTCCCAGGAAAGAAGGGGCTTTCCAATAAGAATTTCTCCTTACTGGCGCGCAATTAGGTGACCAAACCTCTCCTTAGACAGAACTTTCTAGACATTGCCAATAATGTTTTCTAATAATATTATTCAGATAATATGAATTATTGCTTTTATAATGGAAAATACTGTGTAGTGACAATTATTGAAATAACAGTAATATAAAAATCAACGCAGCAATTATTGAATCAATAAAATAAAACACTGAACAGTAATTACTGTAACAATTATTGAGTAGTGCCTTATAACGTAATAATAAATAATTGGTGCAATACCGTGTGCTACTGCGCAACAACGCGTATTACTGTGTTTTAACCATCGGGTATTCCAACGGTAATAACTACGCCGTTATTTATAAATAACTTATACTTATCATTTTCTTCATCCAATCGCTTTCCGTTATGGGGCCCACAAAAGACTGCGCCGTCGTACGAATATTCCCCGACAGCAAGAATATTCCACGACCAAACGAATATTCCCCGACAACAATGAATATTTTATAACCACCTGCTTATTTAAAATATTTGCGCATTTTACCCATAACTAACCACATTAATCAAATCAACCCTTACTATTTCAAAATAATAAATAGAGTAAATTAAATTTCATTTATTAATAATTTGGGGTCTTACAACGCCCCTTATTCTATAAAGATAGAAAATTAGGATTTGAGCCAATACCCCTTCTTATTGATTATTCTTCTTCCTTGGTGGATCACCTCTAGAGGCCAAACGCTTGGATGGCTGACATTGTTCAAAGGAAGGAACCAAACTCACGTATTTAAGGAGAGCACAAGGATTAGGAGTTGAAGTCGTACCTGAGAAAGCTCTGATCTTCAAGGGTTTGATTCTGATTCTCCTACTCTACTATAGACTGATAATCAAAGCATAATAATGACCTTGTTTTATGGTTTGTTAAAATTTTAAAATACATTTTTACTTTGCTTCCTCTTCATTCATGGAAATTTGATTGCGTATTCTTGTTTCTAGAAAACATAACATCACGGAGATGCCCGTGCCCCGAATAAAAAAAGAAATACAGGGATTTTTCGGGAGAATCAATTTTATAAGCAGATTTATATCTCAAGTCATAGCAATGTCGATGTCGGGATTTTTACTGTCCCTTTTTCTGTTCTTGTCTTTTGGTGTTCTCATGTTAGGTGAGATTTCTTTGAAAAAACAAGTTGTGAAAAGGTCTGACATTTATATATCGATGATTGGACTATAAGAGTGGCCAGTTGGTATTTTTAAATGGTTGCACCAACTCGATCAAGAAAAAGGTTTACACATTGACCAGGTGATGTAAAACTATTAAACTGGTAGATTCATTAGGTTCCGGGGACTTGCTTATGCGGAGGGAAGGTGTTATGCACCCCCCGACATCTGTGCTACCATGGTGACCGCCACTTTTAAATTAAACTTTTATATGAATGTGTTTATGTGTGGATCAATGTGCAATTATTTGGAAGTAGTGCTATGCCTCGTTCGCACCTATATACAAAGGGTTTGAATTTATATAAATATTTAGTTTTAAACAAGATATAACAATGATGTTTTATAAAAGAGGTTTTTCAAACCCTTGTGCTCAATAGTAATTGAGGCATTTGATACTTCCATTTTATTAAGTGTTCGGCTTGATTGCTTTTATTTTCGAAATATGAAGCATCTTCGAGAAAAATAATATACATAGCATTGCCGAACTCCTTTTGGGCATGAGAGTCGTCTAAGGAAATTCAAACACCTTGAATAATGTACAAGCTGTTTGTAGCCAATAATGTCCATCACGGGAACTGAATCTAGATCCAGGAGACTAAATCTGTGTAATAGCTCGAAAACTCAGCTTTGATACCAACTGTAGCATCCCCAAATCTCGGTCCTAATCACCAAGGATCTGGTATACTATTTCTATAACTATTGTGGAAGATATAAACATAAATTTTATATACATTAAACTTTACACATTAATCCGAAGATCGAGTAACCTTCACATATACACAATTCATTATCATATCTGACATACAATGTTATTATTATAAAATACTATTACAAATTAGCCGCACATATAATCCCAAGTTGTACTTGTCTTTGACTTTTCCTGTATCCGACGTATTTGTCCTAATCTGCAATGTTTATCATGATATAACAAAGGTGAACAACAGGTTTGCCCAGCAACTTTAAGTTTAATAAATTAATGATATAGCATGATAGAAAGAATTGAACAATAAGCTGGCTAAAATTCTACAATATAATTGTGAACTAGCATAAACAAATTTTCATAGCTGAACGAACATTTAACATGGACATATCAATTATATCTGGACTGAATGATAAAGAAGGTGATCAGCATTTCATAGATGATGAATACATGCAATATGCATAGAGTACTATTCAACAATACATAGACATGGTAATCGACGATGATTATCCATAAGCATATTTGAATAAACAACTAGAAGTTGAGTTAAGGAAAACTTGCATGTACCGATGATTACCGTTACGTAACCTATCTGGCTTTAGTTGAAGACCTAATATTAATAATATTGATTTCCAAGTTTGAATAATTTCATCACAGTATAATACTATTATATATAATTATAAAATAACCTAAACACATTACCACAAAATCCTATCAGTCTATACAACACATAAGACCTAGTATTAAGTCAAACTATTACAGTCTGAGTTAAGTTCGATACTATTTTGACATCCCGACGGCCTAGTTGAACAAATATCGAGCCTATTATTACTATGACTCGGTCTAAACTAGTTCACAGATATTTTAGATAATTTATTATTAGTCAAAATATTTTTCATAAGCTCATAATAATTTTTAGATAATTATTACCATTTATCATGATTTTTTAATCATTAATATCATATTTATATGATTTAAATACCATATAATTCTTTTATCATTAATATTTATTTAATATTAATTATTAATAAAAATCATTACATAATATTATAATACATTTATAAATGAAAATCATAATATTAATGAAACTCATTACACAAAGAATTTTTAATACTTTAAAATCATATTTATATGAATATTAAACAATTAAATCTATTATCCGAGAATTACCAATAATATTAAATATAATGTTTTTTATGCCAAAATATTAAAAGTTATATTTTATAACTTCAAATATTTTTATAACACTTAAATCATTTTTTTATGATTTTTAAATCAATAATTCTATTTTTCTATAATTTATTTAATACATTTATTAAATAAATTCATTACCATTAATATTAATTAATTAATTAAATTAATTACATAAAATTAAAAGTTATTAAAAATAACTTAAAATATTTTCTTATACCATAATATATTTTAAATGATTTTTCATGCATTAAAGTCATTTTTAAATAATTTATTTAATATTATAATTACATAAATTAAATACCATTAATATTCAAAAAATATTAAATATTTATGAAATATATTCAAAATTATTAAAAACCCATTTTTAGGCTTTAAAATAATTTTTAGTAATTTAATATGAATTTTTATTAATTAAAAACCATTTAATACTAACAGGTTGCTAAGTTTGACCCTTATAAAAATAAAAATTTTCTAATTAGTATGTCGCTAAAGTGCCCTATAGCGACGAAACTGTGGCTATAGGTGTTCTTGAGGAAACACAGAAACTCATGCACTACTAATAGGTTGCAAAGTTTGACCACTTGTGGATTCTTGATCATAAGTTTTCTGAGCATGCTAATAGATTAAAGATATAGTATGGATGTAATATATATATCACAACTGATTTCATGGTCATAAAACAACACAACAACAAAATCTATGCTCCAGAAAATCTTATCAGAGCTGTTTTTAATTTCTGGATTTTCCAGAAATAAAAAACAGTTCATAATGCCTACTTTGAAGCTTCATAACTTTGATTCATATTTTCTCAGTGTGATATAAAGGTTCTAACTTGTAGTATTAATGTCAGGGAACAATAACATATCTCTAGATTATCCTAAAAACATCACCTACGAAAGATCTGGATCGGTCAAAGTAGGCCAGAAAAACTGTTCTTGAACATTTATGGGTTTTCCTGAAGTGTTCTTGAGCAGTTTTTCAACCTAAGTTTGACAACATCCAAAATAAATTTTGTTAAGTATCTTGGTAATCTAGAGACATGGATAAGTAGTATATATATTAGTTTACAAGCTCAAAACAATAAAAATGCCAAACTATCAAAGATCAGTAAGATCTGAGGCCTTAAAAGTCTTGTCAAAGCCATCTGGGAAATCTAAGTTGCGCAGATTCCAGTCGGTCATGGTTGGTAAACCATGTTTGAATGCTCATAACTTGCAATCTACACATGATCTGGGCTTGATTTAAGTTTCAGATCAAAGCCCACACAACATAGAATAGATCAATAACAGAAACCACAACTAAAACCTAACACAAAGAGATCTAGATGCTCTAACATTTGCTTGCCAGACAACTTTTTCCAACTTTTCAAATTTTGAAAAATCTTTAAATTCATGCATCTAGATGTTATGGATCTATGTTATTACAGCCCAGATCACTTAATAACATCCTATTACACAACTTTAAACATTCAAACACCAAATCTAACATAACTTTAAAGATCAGATTTTCAAATTAGGGTTTATACCTCACTTTGAAAATTCTTGATTCTTAGCTTCATGATTTGATATGGATGAACTAGGGACTGGATTTAGAACTGGTCTAACAAGGAATTTCGTGAACTTAGAGAGAGAGGAGTTTGATTGAGAACATATGAACAAATGGGCTTGATTTATGACTTTTCTCTCTCTTGACCCTTATATAATTTGGATTCAATGTATTGACTGATGACTAATGGCTGATTGTTGGATTTTCTAAGTCACATTGGTTAGTTAGAGTTGTTGAACAACTAAAATCATGGCAAGATATACATGTCACCCAATAAAGAATTCAAAACGGGCAAAATGGTTATTTGATTTATAATTTTAATGGAAAATTAGTAGCTTTTGCAAACCCTTATGGTTTAACCCTTTGGGTTTGACCCTTAGGGTTAAAACCTAAGGTTTTTAAAAATTAATTTTTTAAGATTTCCAAATTTAGGTTTTCAAAATAAAAATTTATTATTTCTTAATTATAATTAGGACTCTATAATTATACTAAGATTTCCTAATCATAAATTCAAGCTTGCTAATTAGGATTAATATATCCTATATAAAATTTTAATTTAGCAATTAGATCCGTAATTGTACATTAGGGTTTCTAACAGAATAATTAGGGATTCAAATTTTAAAATTAGGGTTTTCTAATTAATTTGTTAGGCTTGACCCCAATTAATCTTGTAATCAATACACTTAAGTCTCTTAGATCTCAAGGTAGGGTTTTAACAATCCTAATTAGGGTTTCGGATTTCCAGAACTAAAATAAGGGTTTTCAGAACTGGTTTCTAGGGTTTCTTATCGATCGCTAAGGTTTTCTAACTGAACGCTAACATTCTTAATGTAATATTAGGGTTTGGACATTGATATAATTTATCTAGTCAACCCTTGACCCTTAACCACATTTTGTACACATATATGACCACTCACACATAACATATACATTTATACACTTAATATTGCAATCCCTCAACAAAATTTTTGAAATCCTTAAAATTCCTTCCCAAAAATGTCAAATCCATTCACTTATTTTCTGTCTAGGTTTATTATTCAACCTTTAATCCATAATTTAAGATTTTATTAAATTGTCTAAATTCTCGGGTCGTCACATTCACCCCTTCTTCTAAGAATTTCATCCCCAAAATTTAACTTACACCTTACACCGTGCACCATTCACTATTCATACACAGTATCACATGCTACCCAACACATTCCTCACCAGAGTAAAAAATTTCAAATAGTGCTGAGGAGTTATATATAGACCATGAACTACTGAGGTTTATAGGTATTACTACCTGCGACCTATTTAAATCAAGAAAAAGGTACTCTACCCCTTACAAAGGTTAACAATATGTTTACAATCACGAAGAAGGTAAACTACCATTGCTAGTACGAACGTTAATCATTTCTCGCGAATAATCTCGCTATTGAATAATTTTATCCAATCTGCACAGTTCACCTCAGTCTTATCATAGAATTCAGCACCAAAATAATTTAGTTCGGGAAAATTTTCAAAGAATGCTTAGAATTTTTTTTATAAACATTGGTCTAGCTGGATCAAATAGCTTGGACTCATATCAAGAATTCAATTTCAAACGAAATATTAATGTAGAGCCAAATCTCGTTGGCAAATTAAAATTTTAAAAAATATTTTAAAAATGGCGTCATGATGTCGTATTGTATTAACATCCTGTTTGAGGATGCCGTCATTATATGACTTTGTCAAAACACATCATACATTAGTGGAACAATGATTTTTATATCGAATTCAACACTAAGTATTCCTATATTTACAACTCCATCATTTTTTATCAATCTTGCACCAGGTTACATGGTACATTAATGATAAATAAAATACATTTTGATATTTTAAATCATTTTCGTCTAGCCAAAATAATTAGCATAGACTATTCTTTAAACAGTTCAAAAATCATTGCAAATCTATTTTATCATCTCAACAGGTAACGAGGTGTCGATGGCCCGAAGTCCACACATACACAATGGTCACCAAGAGTTGAGAATAAAAATTCATTTTCAAAAGCACATAGTGTGTATTTAGCTTGATGCACAAAAAGTTCGAAGTCTAGCATAGCTAGGAGTTTTGGAAAACCTATGTCTCCACTAATGATTAATTGCTTAAACATTCTATCTATTCCTATTATCCTTAATACTTCATTCACACAAAACTATACCAAGTTCATCAAACTTACCACACTTATGAGTTCAAGAACTTTCCACAATCATATGAGTTTAAGAACTTGTCCTAGTCAGACCTTTGGCGTCCATTCGTTAAGGGGTTCATAAACATTTCATATAATCATGAGTCACGAACATACTATAAGTATGAGTTTTAAGAACTCATACTTAACCTGATATTTTCTACCTATACCCTATCTATCTGTTATACAGCTGAGAAAAGAATCACCTTCTCAACAGGTATATAGAAAATAACGCGACACAAACATTTCAATAATTATCAGTACCAAAAACCAAGTAGTTTTTACACCAAGTACAATTCCCTGCCCATAACAAGGAATCATATAACTCAGCTACTGACATGAGTCCTCAATTGAAATCCCCACATAATACTAACTCCCTTCTCAATAGGAATTTCATTCAATTCATATTCATAATCCTTTTCTGAATTTGTACCAATTCATAGTACAACTTACACACAACATTCTTTCCATAAACTTTTAAATCATTTGATTGATTCTGTTCCCTGTTATAACTTTATCAGATCACGGGGTGGTCTCGTCGTATATATTACGATTCATTTCTATACTATGATCGTTTTGTTTTGTGATCTCCTATCCCTATACCTTTAGCCTTTTAGACTCTATCTAGTCATCACTCTTATTCACCTTTATTATCAGAGTTAGGGAACTCCGTGTCTTTATAACCCACCAAGATTCGTTTTTAAATCTTACCGACACACTAACTCTATATGAGTTAGATCTTATCCTAATCATTGCAGTTATTAGTCTTAGATAACCCTACCCTAGATTTATAACCTGCAGCTCTGATACCAAGTTTAATAGCCCAAAAACTCGACTTTGATACCAACTATAACATCCCCAAATCCCGGTCATAATCACCAAGGATCTGGTATACTATTTCTATAACTATTACAGAAGATATAAATATAAATTATTTATACATTAAACTTTACATATTAACCCCATGGTCGAGTAACTTTTACATATACACAATTCATTATCCTATCAGACATACAATGTTATTATTATATAATACTATTATAAATTAGCCACACATATAATCCAAGATGTACTTTTCTTTGACTTTTCCTGTATTCGACGTATTCGTCCTAATTTATAATGTTTATCATGATATAAGAAGGGTGAGAAACAGGTTTGCCAAGCAAGTGTAAGTTCAATAAATTAAGGATATATCATGAAAGGAAGAATTGAACAATAAGCTGGCTAAAATTCTACAATATAATTGTGAACTAGTATAAACAAATTTTCATAGCTGAACGAACATTTATCATAGACATATCAATTATATCTAGACCGAATGGTGATGAAGGTGATAAACCTTTCATACCTGATGAATACATGCAATATGCACAGAGTACTATTCAACAATTCATATGTATGTTAATCAACAATGATTATCCATAACCATATTTGAATAAACAACTCGAATTTGAGTTAAGGAAAACTTGTATGTACCGATGATTACCGTTACGCAACCTATTTAGCTTTAGTTGAAGACCTAATATTAACAATATTAATTTCCAAGTTAGAATAATATCATCACAGCATAATACTATTATACATAATTATAAAATAACATAAACACATTACCACATAATTATATCAGTCTATACAACACACAAGACCTAGTATCAAGTCAAACTATTACAATTTGTGTTGAGTTCGATACAATTTTGACATCCCAACGGCCTACTTGGACAAATATCGAGCCTATTATTACTAAGACTCGGTCTAGATATTTTAGATAATTTATTATCAGTCAAAATATTTTTCATAAGCTTATAATAATTTTTATATAATTATTACCATTTATCATGATTTTTTAATCATTAATATCGTATTTATATGATTTAATACCATATAATTCAGTTATCATTAATATTTATTTAATATTAAATATTAATAATAATTATTACATGATATTATAATATATTTATAATATCACAAAGAATTTTTAATACTTTAAAATCATATTTATATGATTATTACACAATTAAATCCATTATTCGATAATTACCAATAATATTAAATATTAATGTTTTTTATGCCAAAATATCCAAAGTTATATTTTATAACTTAAAATATATTTATAACACTTAAATCGTTTTTATATGATTTTTAAATCATTAATTCTATTTTTTATAATTTATTTGATAAATTTATTAATTAAATTAATTACCATTAATATTAATTAATTAATGAAATTCATCAGATAAAATTAACAGTTATTGATAATAACTTAAAATATTTTTTTATACCATAATATATTTTTAAATATTTTTTCATGTATTAAAGCCATTTTTAAATAATTTAATTAATATTATAATAAAATAAATTAAATACCATTAATATTCCAAAAATATTAAATATTTATGAAATATATTCAAAATTATTAAAAACCCATTTTAGGTTTTTAAATAAATTTTAGTAATTTAATATGCGTTTTTAATAATTACAAGCCATTTAATACTAAGTTTTTAATAAAAATAATAATTTTGTAATTAGTCTGTCGCTAAAGGGCCTTATAGCGACGAAACTGTCACTATAGGTGTTCTTGAGGAAACCCATAAACTCGTGCACTGCAAACAGTTTGCTAGGTTTGACCACTTGTGGATTCTTGATCATAAGGTTTCTGAGCATGCTAATGGATTAAAGATATAATATGTATGTAATACTACATATCACAACTGATTTCATGGTCATAAAACAACACAACAACAAGATCTATGCTCCAAAAAATCTTGTCAGAGTTGTTCTTCATTTCTGTGTTTTCCAGAAATGAAGAACAATTCATAATGCCTACTTTAAAGCTTCATATCTTGGATTCCATAATTTCTCAGTGTGATATAAAGGTTCTGACTTGTAGTATTAATTTCAGGGAACAATAATATATCTCTAGATCATCCTAAAAACATCACCTACAAAAGATCTGGGCCGGTCAAAGTAGGCCAGAAAAATTTTTCTTGAACATTTCTGGGTTTTCTAGAAATGTTCTTGAGCAGTTTGTCAGCTTAAGTTTGACCACCACCAAAATCAATTCTGTTAAGTATCTTGAGGCATGTATATGTAGTATATATATATATATATATATATATATATATATATATATATATATATGTATCAGAGCCATTGGTTGTTTGTTCTAGTTGCCAGTAAGATTTTAGTAATCTATCATCCATACTATTTTCAAAACTTCTTCTTATTCTGCATCTGAAATCACCTAACTTACTGTAGTCCACCCTTTGTCGTTTCTACCCCTGTAAGTCTCTTGGGTGAGCAGTGTCGGGTATTTGGTTTAGGGTATGACTCTACTCAAGGTAAGAGGGTCTGTATGGAAGATAAAGAGTGAAACGTCGTTTTGAAACTTGTATAATGAATAGGTTATTTAGATCTAACTCTTCAACTAGTCACAGGTCAACCTTGCCTTCGGTTCCAGACATAGTTAACCAAGAAACTCATAGTTATGAAGATATCAGTCAAACCTTACATAATTGGAATATACCTAGGGTTTCTCCCAAAGAAATTTACTAGTCAACATTTTTAGATAATTTTAAAACCGATTATAATGTTAAAATAGTTGAAAAGGTTTATGCTATTAATAAAGAATATGAAAATTGTAGTCTCCTAGACCCAGATGTTATTAAAAAACATAGGAAAAAGGGTTACAATTTTATTCATATTGGATTAGTTCAAGTTGCAGTTAAACCATTAAACATTAAGGGAATTAATTCATGCATCTATCTCTGTCTTAGAGATGCTATATTCTTGAATTATCACCCCAGTATAATTGGCGCAATGGAATCAAGTTTGGACAATGGACCTGTCCATTTTAATTGCTTTCCTGATTTCACCTTGAGCCTTAGTGATCAACATTTACTAAAGACTTTAACATTAAATATTAAAACTTCAGGCGAAATCACTCACATGATTGAGGGTTCTCAGCCTATTGCATTAATCTACAGAATTTATTATAAAACCATGAAAACAAATTTGAATGTATATGCGTTAAATAAAAGTCCTAAAGATTTAACTGTATTAATTCAAAGTTCTACTACTAATGCTAATATTCAAGTTCCAAGAACAATTCTTTGGAAGGATATTACGCTTCCCAGTCAATGGACTTTACCTAATGAAATACCTCAACAACCTATAATTAATAATTTATTAAATATAGAAAACGTTAGACAATTCTCCGATGGAACGATCAAAATAAGTTTTGAACGGACCAGACGACCTGTCATCATTGAAGATTTCACTAGTTCTTCAGCACCTTCTTCCTATACTAGAAAGGATACTGAAGTACTTAGTGATCCTTCAATTAAAGATACTAAGTTAAAAGGAATTATTAATCAAGGTCAAACCAGTCATCCTTGTTATGCTCACAAAGATTTTGTAGAAGAAACAGGTTCTTCTTCTCCTACTTCTTCTTTGATGCCCACTCAGTCAGATTTTGATATTCCTATTCACAATCAACTGAGAGTCATTAAAAAGGAATTCGTATTAGATTGGGACAATCTAGTAAAGGATTTTAATTCCAAATCTAATAAAGAAAAAAGACATTTATTTAGATCTAATCACCCAACTGAAAAAGAGCGCGATAAGATAGTTAATAAATGGAAGAGATTTATTAGAAATGAAAGTATGAATATTACATTTTATGATTGGTATGAACAATTTCAAAGTAAATGTAATGTAATCACCAAAACTCAATGGACAAAAGAAGATAAGTCAAAAGTTTCTTCTAGTCATCCTCCTTTAGAAACAGTTCTGATCGCGGTTAAAAACACTTCAGTTATAGCTAGTCCATTTAAAATTCCCGATATCAATAACAATGATAAAAAAAATAATAGAACAATTAAACTTTAGTAACCAATATCTATCAACTGTTGGAAAACAGCTTGACAGAATTGAAGAAAAATTCGAAGAATTTATTATTAAAAATCCCAACTTAAAAAATGAACAGCCTTTAATAAAATTACCTGAAAATAGATATAAATTAGGATTACCATCTGATGATGATAAACTGGTTAAATCTATTGATAAGTTATTTAAAAAACTGAAAAATGAACCTGGTACAAGTGGTACAATTGCCACAATTGATCAAGCTGAAACAGATAATGAAAGCAGTGGTCAAACTGACGATTCTGATTCATTACCTGATCTCAATGATCAACTAAACAAGTTAACTGTTAAAAACACCAGTATAACTAGGAATTGGTATTCTAGACCCACTCCTCCAGACTTGCAGTTTGAAGAGAGAAATCTAGATAAACAGTTCTCGGTCTCATCTAATAAAATTTATGAATGGAACATTGACGGGTTTAGTGAACAAGAAATTTTGAATAAATTTAATCATATGTCCATGGTAGCAAATAGTTACATCACCAAATTCAATAATCTGTCTCAACTAGACATTGTTTAATTAATAGTTAGTGGATTTACAGGTATCCTCGGGTCTTGGTGGGAAAAACATCTCACTGAAGATACTAGAATATTAATAATCCATGCTGTCTAGTTAGATGATGATGGCAACCCCATCTTCAATGAGGATCTTGGCGTTGGACCGCCAGATGGAGTAAATACACTTATATTTACCATAATAAAACACTTTATTGGCACTCCTAGTAATATTACAGAAAGAATTCATGATCAATTAAGCAATCTTACTTGTCCCACTCTAAGTGATTTTAGGTGGTACAAAGATGTCTTTACATCCAGAGTTATGTTACGCAATGATAGTAATAAACCTTTCTGGAAAGAAAAATTCATTAATGGTTTACCTTCTATATTTTCTCACAAAGTCAGAGAAGAATTAGGTAAAAATCTAGGGTATATCGATTATGATAATTTGACCTACGGTGATATAATAAGTCATATTTAAAAAATAGGATTAAAAATGTGTATAGATTTTAAATTAGCCAAACAAGCTAGTAAAGACAAAAAGAAGACTAAATATGAATTAGGCACTTTTTGTGAAAAATATGGCTTACCTCCTATTGATCCCTCTAGAAGAAAGCATAGGCATAAACATATTGAATCTCACCAAAACACTAAACATCATAGAAGAAAACGGAGTTACCACAAAGATAAAAATCAAGACAATTATTATAATAAGCCTAAAACCACCACAAATAAAAAACATTTTAAAAAATCTAGGTCTAAAAAATATGATAAGAGTAAAATTATCAGCCACAATTGTGGACAAAAGGGTCATTATAAAAATGAATGTAAAATTAAACAGAAATTAAATCAGCTAAATATCTCTAGTGAAGACACTAAACATATATTAGAACTTATGAGAATTGAGAACGACATCAGTAATGATGATGGTTCTATTTCCTCCTATTCTTCCAATACTATCAGTAATAATGCATCAAGCAGTGACGCAGAAGAAGTCACTATTTGTGCAGATAATTGCAATGAAAAATGTTGCACTAAAAAAATTAATGTTCTTAACAAAGATGATGAAGAAAGCTCTTTGTTAATAGAATTAATTAGTAAAATTACTGATCCTAAGTTGAAAGCCCAGTACACCAAACAGTTAAAAGATTTATTAACCAAAGACAATAATGAAAGATTCATTAAAGCCAAAGAAAAACCAATTTTTAGTCTCAATAAAACTTTAGAAAGATTTAAATCTCCTGTTAAAGAAATCACTCTTCCAGAATTAAATCTAGAAGTTAATAAACTTAAAAAGGAAATTACAAATTTAAAATTAGAAGTTTCCAATTTAAAAAAGGAATTTAATGATAAAAGGTCCGATCTTCAAATTAATGATTCTACATGTAGTGATGAAAATCCTGATGAACCAGAATCATCTAATGCTAAAGAAGAATCAGATCAAGTTATACAAGGACTTACACTTAAAAGAATTAAAGACATTACCATTCAGAAATGGTATATTTCAGTTAACCTGATTGTTGATAAAAGTTTCTCTATACGGCTTTCTGCTCTTGTTGATACGGGCGCAGATCTAAACTGTATACAAGAAGGTCTTATCCCAACCAATTATTTTAAGAAAACTAGTGAAAAATTAAACTCAACTAATGGTAGTCAAATGGAAATTAAATATAAATTACCTAAAGTTCATATCTGCCAAGATAATATGTGTTTCAAAACATCGTTTGTTTTGATTCGAAATCTTACAGATAAAGTCATCTTAGGATTACCATTTATATATTTACTTTATCCATTTACTACTAATAATGAAGGTCTAAGCTGCAAACACTTAGGAAAAAGAATAACAGTTAAATTTCTTATTAAACCTAAAGAGAGATTTAAAATTCATTCAAGAAGAATCTATCTCTAACTCATTAAATTTACTTAACTATAAAACAACACAATTGAATTTTTTGAAAGAAGAAATTAATTATAAACGAATTGAAGAACAGCTTTTAAGTAAAAAGGTTAAGCAACAAATTGAAGAGTTAAAAATCTATTTAAAGGATAACCTTTGTTCAGACTCTCCCAATGCTTTTTGGTATAGAAAAAAGCATATGGTTAGGCTCCCTTACGCTAAGGAATTTAAAGAGCATTTAATTCCTACTAAGGCCAGGCCTATTCAAATGAATCATGAACAAATGGAGTTATCCAAAAAGGAAATCAATGATCTCCTAAGTAAAGGACTAATTAAACCTAGTAAATCCCCTTGGTCTTGCCCTACTTTCTATGTTAATAATGAAGCAGAGAAAGAATGTGGAGTTCCTCGTCTAGTTATCAATTATAAACCACTGAATAAGGTCTTAGAATGGATTAGGTATCCCCTTCCTAATAAAGACGACCTTGTCAATAGATTAAGTCATGCAACAATATTCAGTAAATTTTACCTTAAATCCTGTTTCTGGCAAATTGCCATTCATCCAGATGATAGTTACAAAACAGCATTCACCACTCCGTTCGGTCATTACGAATGGAACGTCCAGGCATTTGGCCTGAAAAATGCTCCAAGTGAATTTCAAAATATCTTAAATGACATATTAAACCCTTTCAGTCACTTTATTGTTGTCTATATTGATGATATCCTTGTTTTTTCAATGACTATTGAAGAACACATTAAACACTTGAAATCATTCTTCAAGACAGTTAAAGACAATGGTCTAGTTCTTTCACCTTCCAAATGCAACCTGTTTCAGGTCCGAATAAGGTTTCTTGGTCTTAATATCTTTAGAGGACAAGTTCAGCCCATTGAACGAGCTATTCAATTCGCTGACAAGTTTCCCGATAAGATAACCAATAAAACCCAACTGCAGAGATTTCTTAGCTCGCTTAATTATATAGGAAAGTTTTACAAGGAACTTAGGAAGATCTGCAAACCTCTTTTTTAGCGTTTGCAAGACAATCCTCCACCTTGGACTGACGTTCATACTTCTGTCGTCCAACAAGTTAAAAAATACGTCAAGGCGTTGCCCTGCCTCGGCATTTCCAATGATTAAGCATTTAAAATTATTGAAACTGACGCCTCAGATATTGGATTCGGAGGTATTCTGAAACAAAAGTTAACTCCTAGTTCTCCAGAACAGATTGTTCGCTTTCATTCCGGTGCATGGAATATTATACAATTAAATTACAGTACTATTAAAAAGGAAATACTTTCTTTAGTTTTATGTATTACTAAATTTCAAAGTGATTTATTAAATCAAAAATTCTTAGTTCGCATTGATTGCAAGTCAGCCAAATATATATTAAAAAAAGATGTTCAAAATCTAGCCTCTAAGCATTCTTTCGCTAGATGGCAAGCTTTATTAAGTATTTTTGATTTCAAAATTGAATATATTAAAGGAAGTAACAATTCAGTTCCTGATTTTCTTACCCGAGAATTTATCAATACAGGTACTGTTTAATGAGCACCAGAGGAACATCATCCTCAAGGGGACCGGGTCGCCCTTCTGGCCCTATTAACCAACCTAGAGGAACCATGATTCCTCATCCAGTCAACCCAACTGTTCAAACCAGTAATAAATTCACTATTCTTGGTACCATGCCTAAGCCTTACAGTTCAGCTTTGGCCAGTCAACCTGTTCCCGTTGATCCTTTCATTAATCTTGCCAAGTCTTCATCCTCAGCCCCTAGTCATCCTCCTGCTGAGTATATGCTCAGATGGGAAAGTTATTTATTTCATATTGAGCCCAGTATGAAACCCAAAAATGATCCCAGTAAACTTGCTGCCCAGTTTTTTCCCCCTGGATGACATTTCCAACCTCTAGCTCCTTATAAGTCCCTTGTGTACTATAAGGATATCCTTTTGGAAACAGAGTCAGTTAACATCAAACCCATTTATGCACAAAATGATAAGTCAAAAATTCTCTACCATTCTATATATATTAAACAATTTATTCAAATCTCTGATTGGGGAAAGCATCCCTCCGATCTCACGAATCTTTCCAATCAAGATCACCAATTTTGTTATTATGACTACATTCAAGCCTGTTATAAGGTTCTCCTTCACCAGAATGAATTACTCAGTCACTCATGGTTCATACAATTCGACCATAAATTCAAGAGTCCATTTCCTTATTGGTTCGTCCTTTGGTGGTATAGGTTAGGATCTTGTTATGATCTTCTTCCTGATCCCTTGAAGGTCCAGTTAAATCACTTCAACAATCACTATAAACCTACTCAATTGAATGAAGGAGTTCCACCTACTCTTTTGTTCGTCAGTAAATACAAAATTCCTTGGATTTTGAAATGGGAGTATGCACTCTCACCTCCCGGTTCTCCAGTTAATAATATTCCCAATGATCCACTTCCTCGTGTATCTCTCCTCTTTTATATCAAGTGGTGAGATAAATTCAATGTTGATAGAATAATTAGTCAGGTTCAACAAGAGTTTCCTGTTGCCCCGATCCCAGTTATTCCAGTCAAGGCCAGTCCCATGGCAAAAATTGAAAAAGAGTCAGAGTCAGTCTCAAAACAGTCAATATCCAGAGTCAGTCCTACTGGATCATCATGTTCCCGTAGTATCTCAGATTTTAAGGACTGTACCAGTAAAGAATTATTAAAAATTGCACAAGTTCTCAATAAAAGAATTGATGAAGCTTTACATGAAGAGGCTTCTACTCATTCTTCCCAGGGTGATTCAGTCAGCCAGTTCGCCAATGATGATGGCGATTATGATCCTTACGGCACGGTCAACCTCCAGGATGCTCAGGATCTATTCGCCTGAAATCCACAATAAATCCAGCACCTGCTCCGGCAGCCATTCATTCAGAAGAATCTACTTTTCCACCGAAAGTAGCCTCAGTCACATGCACTTGCCCCTGCAGTCAAACAGTCCAGAAGATGCTCTTCCTTTTCCACCGAAAGCATCTGCTATGTCAAAAGCTGTCGGCCTCTTCGTCAAAAGTTGCCAAAAGCAGCCATGAATAGTAAAAAAAAGTCAGCACTGTAGCACTGTTCATCAATAGTAAAAGTTGTCTGTAATCAATCAATTTTACTTTTACGTAAGTAACATGTCTTTTTCTTTACCCCAGTGGTTGTAATAGTTATTACCCCAGTTAATGTAATAGTTCTTCAGATTTCGAAACTTAGAAAAACTCTGAGATTTCTCTCTTAGATAAATCTTTAGTTTCTACCTCTGATTAGCCTACCTAAACCCTCTTCTCTACTTCTCTAGTTAAATGTTCTAAATTGTAAGTTAATTTTATATTTCTGTATGTATATATTCAGTAATCAATAAAATATTTTTATTTAGTAATTATTTTGTGTAATTTGTATCACATCTGCTCTTTTTTCTTATAATCTGCTTCCGCCCCCTAATGGTATCAAAGCACAATGGACCTGTCCATTTTAATTGCTTTCCTGATTTCACCTTGAGCCTTAGTGATCAACATTTACTAAAGGCTTTAACATTAAATATTAAAACTTCAGGCGAAATCACTCACATGACTCTGACTCTTTTTCAATTTTTGCCATGGGACTGGCCTTGACTGGAATAGCTGGGATCGGGGCAACAGGAAACTCTTGTTGAACCTGACTAATTATTCTATCAACATTGAATTTTAATAAGTCATATTCAAAAAATAGGATTAAAAATGTGTATAGATTTTAAATTAGCCAAACAAGCTAGTAAAGACAAAAAGAAGGCTAAATATGAATTAGGCACTTTTTGTGAACAATATATTTGGCTGACTTGCAATCAATGCGAACTAAGAATTTTTGATTTAATAAATCACTTTGAAATTTAGTAATACATAAAACTAAAGAAAGTATTTCCTTTTTAATAGTACTGTAATTTAATTGTGTAGTATTCCATGCACCGGAATGAAAGCGAACAATCTGTTCTGGAGAACTAGGATCCTGATGAACCAGAATCGTCTAATGCTAAAGAAGAATCAGATCAAGTTATACAAGGACTTACACTTAAAAGAATTAAAGACATTACCATTAAGAAATGGTATATTTCAGTTAACCTGATTGTTGATAAAAGTTTCTCTATACGGCTTTCTGCTCTTGTTGATATATATATATATATATATATATATATATATATATATATATATATATATATATATATATATATATATATATATCAGTCTAGAAGCTCAAAACAATAAAATGGCCAAACTATCAAAGATCAGTAAGATCCAGGGCCTTAAAAGTCTTGTCAGAGCCATCTGGGAAATCTGGGTTGCCCAGATTCCAGTCGGTCATGGTCGGTCAACCATGTTTGACTGCTTATAACTTGCAATCTACACATGATCTGGGGTTGATTCAAGTTTCAGATCAAAGCCCGCACAACATTGAACAAATCTATAACAGAAAAATAACTAAAACCTAACACAAAGAGATCTAGACGCTCTGACATTTGCTTGGCAGACAACTTTTTCCATCTTTTCCAGATTTGAGAAATCTTTAAATTCGTGCATCTAGATGTTATGGATCTATGTTATTACAACCCAAATCACTCAATAACATCCTATTACACAACTTTAAACATTCAAACACCAAATCTAACATAACTTTAAAGATCAGATTTTCAAATTAGGGTTTATACCTCACTTTGACAATTCTTGATTCTTAGCTTCATGATCTGATATGGATGAACTAGGGACTGGATTTAGAACTGGTCTAACAAGGAAATTCGTGGACTTAGAGAGAGAGAGAGATGAGTTTGTCTGAGAGCATATCAATAAATGGGCTTGATTTATGACTTTTCTCTCTCTTGACCCTTATATAATTTGGATTCAATGTATTGACTGATGACTAATGGCTAATTGCTGGATTTTCTAAGTCACGTGGGTTAGCTAGAGTTGTTGAACAACTCAAATCTTGGCAAGATATACAAGTTACACAATAAAGAATTCAAAAAGGGCAAAATGGTCATTTGATCTATAATTTTAATGGCAAATTGATAACTTATACAAACCCTTAGGGTTTAACCCTTACGGTTAAAACCTAAGATTTTTAAAAATCAATTTTTAGGATTTCCAAATTTAGGTTTTCAATATAGAAAATTATTATTTATAAATTATAATTAGGATTGTGTAATTATACTAAAATTTTCTAATCATAAATTCAAGCTTGCTAATTAGGAGTAATATATCCTAATTTAAATTGTTAATTTAGCAATTAGGTCCATAATTGTACATTAGGATTTTTAATGGAATAATTACGGTTTTAAATTTTAAAATTAGGGTTTTCTAATTAGTTCGTTAGGCTTTACCCTAATTAATCTCGTAATCAATACACTTAAGTCTCTAAGATCCCAAGTTAGGGTTTTAACAATCCTAATTAGGGTTTCAGATTTCTGAAACTGAAATAAAGGTTTTCAGAATCGATTTCTAGGGTTTCTTATCAATCGCTAGGGTTTTTTAACTGAACGATGACGTTCTTAATGTAATATTAGGGTTTGGACACTGATAAAATTTATTTGGTTAACCCTTGACTTTTAACCACATTCTGTACACATATATGAGCACTCAAACAGAACAAATACACTTATACACTTAATTCTGCAATCCCTCACCAAAAATTTTGAAATCCTTAAAATTCCTTCGCAAAAATGTATATATAAAAGCGTTATATATATATATATATATATATATATATATATATATATATATATATATATATATATATATAGGGACATGATCAACCACCACGAAGAACCTCTATGGGGGATCAAAAATGTAAATAAAGCAGTAAATACGATCAACCGCTACGAAGTAAACTCCATGAGGGACTAAATGTAAATAAAGCAGTAAAAACAATCAACCGCCACGAAGTAAACTCAAGGCGGGATGAAATATAAATAAAACAGTAAAATACCACGAAGTAAACTCCAGGCCTAACATATATATATATATATATATATATGAATTGTTGTCGAACTCTGTTCGATGAGCCTGGATTTTATAATATATATATATATATATATATAAGTATATATATAAAAGCAAATAAATGCTATATATATATATATAAAGCCAAGGACCGAAGTCCGGGCATACACACGCAGTACGAGTCTCAACGTGAAGAAAAGTGTGTGCACACTAGAAGAGAAAGACTTTACGAAGTGTAAGAAGACTTATAGTGGACTGATAAAGAAGACTTCTATAGCTTTAAATGGATGAACACTTGGCTCCCGCATGTAAAAATATGACAATATATAAGCTCACATGTGTTTAAAATGAGAAAGAACCTAGTTTATAATGTGTATAGAGAAAATTAGACAAGGCTTCCTCGCCATTTTCTCTTACAAAATGGTCACCCCAAGCCCTCTATTTATAGAGGGGGAAGCTGAAATACACCTACGATAGCCGCAAATTCAACTGCGGCTGCCCGGGGTGCCCTGGGCTCCGCGGGTTCTACCATCTTGAAGTACGTGCACGCGTGTAACATTATGTTTGGTTAAACTTTCAGAACATCAATCCGGGCCTCTGAATTAGGTGTATAAGATCTTTTACGGAGTGCTATTGTCGAGAGCTACAAAAATGACATGTGATTAGAGGTTTTAAGAAGTCAGGAAGATGGGACCGTGCCCTTGGTCTTCAAACTTCAAATTCCATCAAGTGTATTATCCTGTGTAGTGCCATTGGTTCTTGTAGGACACTTCTATGTACAATGTATGTTGAAATTTGTTGAAACGTCGCGCATGTGGGGTCGAGGTGGCAAAATGATGATTTCGCCCCTCACTGGGGTTATCTCCGGTTTTGGCTAATAAATCAGTCATTACTCAGGGTTATCTTTGAGATTTGGCTGCTGCTAGTACTAGATGTCCGCAGGGTTGTCTCTAAGGTATGCCTGACCTCCCGGGGTTTTTTCCGGGTTTCGACTGACTGCCTCAGGGTTATCTCCGAGGTTGAAGCTTATTGCAAAGGTTGAAAAGAGAATCTCCAGGTTATCTTTAGAATTGAAACTGCACTCTTCGGGGTTATCTCTGAGGTTGAGACTGAAACTCCCAGTGTTGTTTTTGGGATTGAGTATCTCGGGGTTGTCCACTAGACAGAAAAAGCTTCTCCGGTGGGATTTCCGGAATTGGAACTGTTTTATCCCCAGGGTTATCTCTGAAAGACGGTTCTGCCCTCTTGCAATGTTAATAACATGAATGTAAACTTTTGAGTGTCTATAGATGCCCCTCTTTATCATATTCATGCAATGCAACGGCATGAATAGGATAAAGAATACTAGACACTTAAAATGTGGCAGAATAATCATGATGTAATGTACAACAGCATGATTCAAATGTATGTGGTTTGTTGGACTGTTCTCTAGTAGGATGGGATGATTGTCGGTTCCCTTGACTTCTACCGGGGTTAAGTCATTACTGACAACCCAGATGAACTGTTTTGGACCTATGATCCAAAGTTCTCAGGAACTTCCAGGATGTTGACATTGGTGTGATCACCAAAGTCCTTAATCCTTGATACAGACTTCACACTGAAGATGTATCTCTCATGTACAAGAGATTCTGTGGGGATAAAGCTTTCTCTGTTGAGGATGTGTATAACATATTCCATCATTGGTCCTCGGCGATGAGGATGTTCTTCCCTGGTTTGTATCGCCTTATCTTTTTTCTTATTTTTCAAAGTTACTGTCAACAGTCTGTGTCTTTAGAGTTATCTGACCTTCGCTGATATGTACATCAACAGTCGGATTCTCTACTAAGGAAAATGTCAAGGCTGATTAAACTTTGTTAATGTGTGCATCAATGTATGAGATC
This sequence comes from Panax japonicus, assembly GCA_020205505.1. Classification (NCBI taxonomy): domain Eukaryota; kingdom Viridiplantae; phylum Streptophyta; class Magnoliopsida; order Apiales; family Araliaceae; genus Panax; species Panax japonicus. The sequence goes on along the minus strand of CM035095.1, from coordinate 65,929,356 downwards.
ACCGGGTGGTTTTCGATGTTTCGATGGAGTTAAATGCCAACGGCTTAATGTAGTCAAGGTGGTTTGACCTTCATCGATGTGTTCCTCAATGGATGATTTGGATAGAGTTTACGTTGGGGATGAAAGGTTTTGGGGTTCTTGTAATGCCCCAAAATCTGGTCTATCTTCACACCTGGATTCTGTGCATCATGAGTACATCATTCTTCCAAACATACATCATTATATAATGAAATATAACAACTTACATTCTCAATTCCCAAGTTCTAATACCTTATAACCTTGTTTATTATAAATAATGATAATTACATTATTCCTTACATCTTCCTTGAGCGACTTTCATCCACCACTAAGGATAGATAATATTTCATTAAACTATTCTAAAGTTTAACTAAATTATTCTTCATTACAAGTCTTCACTTGATCTTCACGCTCATTCATATAATTAATGGCACTTCGTCTGGATACCAGCCAGCTTGATATTTACGGGATCCTTAAGTTTTTCTAATCATCGTTCGCTGAAAATGTTTTTCAATTAAAGCAAGTGTGAACATTCAATTGCCTAGCAAATCATAACAGTTGAACAAACAAATTCAAGAATTCAAACAATCCTTTAGAACTTCGATAACTGAACAAAGGTTATGAAGCAGCTTGAATAATTGGAATAATTCTGATTCCTATTATTTTAAAACCTTAATCACATTCACTTTGAAATACTTTCTTTCTTCTACCTTTTTCATACGTATCATGTCTGGCTAGAATCATTAGCACAAACTTAATAATAACAGTTCAAGTATAAACAAGACATACTCATATTGAATCAGTTCAATCACAGAACAATTCATCTCATAGAAACACCGAAGTGTTCACATTATGGCACAAGGTCTCATACGTTGTACCACCTTACACAAATATTGCACATTCGTACATAAACAAAACTTCTCAAGTTCAACATCTGAGAAGTTTAAGAAACTAGCATTCATTTAGATTATGAATGAAGCTAGGTAACTTGCCTTACAAACAGCTATAGCTTACTCTGAACTACTGATTCTAATAACTATAAAACACATAAGGAAATAACACATACACCAATTAGTCATATATTTGACTTACGCACTAGTTTAAGCTTAACATTACTTCTTAGGTTTTGCGTTCTTTTAATCTAAGTTTACATGACCAACTTTCATTACCGGTTTACGGCTTCTTGACATATGGAGCATTTTATGTTACCTTATTCTTATCTTACAACGTCTGGTTCATTCGACTCAGAATGTTTTCCAAGTTATACACATTAACTCAGTTTCTTTACGTTATGCGTACTTGTCTTTAATTCAGTTCTTCACCCTTCCCAAGTTTAGTTAGTAGTCTTTATTACCGTTCAAAGCTTTCTTGATAATTTATATCTTACTTACTACCTTAGTCAACGTCTACGTCATACAACCATTGTACGCTTAGAACATTGGTCCAACGCGAATACGATTCATGAGAATCGTTTACGTATTCAGCATTTACGTTGCTCGTCTCTTAATCTCTCATTCAACATTTTCTCGAGGTTTCAATCACTTTCAATCGTTATCCATCCCCTGAACCCCATGTTCAATATTCTTTCTTAATGTCGAAGCCATACTGTTTGTTGTATGCTAAGACCGCTCGCAACTGCGTTACGTTTACGTTCATTACATTCTCTATCTTTTAATCTCTTTCAATCATTTCATTCAACCTTTACCAAAGGTTTAAATCACTTGTTTATGTGTTATGTTATGTGAACTACATGTTCATTATCTCTCCGTACACTTCCCCTAGGAATTGAGCAATAAAAAATTCATTTATGGTCCTTAACATGCACCGGCGTTGTGGCGCCGGCTCCCTCCTTCTCCTTCACGCCGTAACGCAACTCAGTAGTAGCTGATGGCACGATCTGACAATGTGGCACTGCCTCCCAAGGCTTGGCTGGCGCTGCGGCGCCAGGCTCAACATCTCAAAAAATTTTCTATGTTTAGAAATTGTTTGAGATGCTTAATTTGAAATCTTATATCTTCTTCTATATAGCTCGGAACGAGATTGTTCCAAAGCCATTCTCTTCCTTATCTTACGTACGTCGATTACCCTTGGATAGAAATTCATTCTGAATCCATTAATATGCAATTCAATTGGCTTAATTTTCATCCTTCGTTCATTTTACATTTTTAACGCTCTTCATTCGTTCATCCGTAATTCGGTCATTTGAACTCGAAATTCTTTCGTTCATGAGTCTACGACTTACATTTTCTATGTTCTCTTACATTCTTATGAAATCCTACACGTTCGGGTTCATTTATACACTTTTTAATTCTCATTCATCTTTTACAAAAAAAATTCCATAACTTCGTTATGGCTAAGTTTTAATCCATTCTTCATGAACGTTTCTACCGTTCCTAACAAAACAATAAGCAACTAACTTATACACGATGGTTTTAAACTTGTCCATCAACAAGAATTATACTACGATGGTTTTAAATTTGTCCATCAACAATATTCTTCGCGTTCTTCCCTTGTTCTTCGCGTGTTCTTCGTTTTTAATTGATATTTTTATTTCAATTTCACTTTTTATTGGAATTCATTGTTATAAAACACCATTCCTAACTCATTTCACCAAATCATTCATATGATTCATTTGGATCGCTTAAATTCATTACGAATCTTATACTTAATAAATTTATTTACTAAACTTCTAATTCTTGATTACTCATTTTCTCATGATTTCAACCTTATGAAATCATTTCTAGCATCTTTTACTTCTTATTCTCATTATGCTATGTTTTAAACATAAAAACTTAAATAAAAACTATATAGTAGTTAGGTTTCGGAATACCTTCCTTTTTTAATCTTATTTCGTCGGATAAAGTTTGCGCACGAGAAACTTTTCCTCCTCTTTTTCCGCTTCTTTCTCCCATCCAAACTCTCTCTCTCTCTTTCTCAATGTTGTAAGATTTTCAAAATCCTAAACAAATGAAATTAAGCTTCCTATTTATAGATTTTCCAAGCTAGGGGCAAAAAAGTCATTTTGCCCCTTTAGTTACTATTAACACCTCCTTACTATTCCACCTCCTTACTATTCACGAAACTTCCCTTGGAAATTTATTGGTTCCGTCTTTCGGGTTCCGTCTGACAGTTTTAAAAACTGTGATTCTCAGAATCTAAATAATATTGGACATTCTTAGGATCTCTAAAAAACTAAAAAACACTTTTCCACGGTAAGCATTTTCCTTCACGTTTTCCTCTAATGTAGATAAACGAATGAAAAGTACATAACATTACTTTTCGTAAGGGTGGAAATGATGTTTCCGGTGTGTGTTTCGGGGTTGAGAATGATACTCCCGGTGTGTGCTCTGGGGTTGAGACCGAACTTCCGGCAGTATCTGAAATGGATGTGTATTGTCTTCCAGGGTTATCTCCGAAAGATGATTCTACCCTGCGACAATGTTAGTAACAGGTGTGCAGAAAATTTTGAGTGTCTACAGATGCCCCTCTTTATCATATTCATGCAATGCAGGGCATGGATAAGATAAAGAATCCTAGACATTAACAAGATAAACATGATGCTATGTGCAGCAACATGATTAACACAATTTTTGACTTATCTTTACTCCAGTTTGCGTTCAAATAACAGTACTACTAGGTTTTCTACTAATATACCATAATTGACCAATCATTATCAATACGTACATACAGTAAATATTTATAGCACTGAAATATAATTAATATTATATTATTATTCTCATTCCTTGATCAAAATCCAAAATTAGGGTTTGGATTCCATATCTAATTTATCTTACATACATAACATTATTAATTAAGTTAAAATCATTAACTTAATAATCTTAACTAAAATTCATATAATAAAATAATTATTATAATAATTCTAATATTCATTCCATATATTATTAAATAATATAATAATCATATTTTCATGAAAAAATAAATAATAAAAATATCTTTATTACAAAATTAATTATAAAAATATAATTTATAATGGTCAATAGTTCTAAGAAAATTATTTAAAATTATTCATGTAATAATTAAATTTTATTTATCACATAATTCCCTAAGCTTTACCGTACACATATTCCTACCTTTAAAATAAAAAAAAATATACGCAAATTTTTTGATTTAATTATATAAAAAATATCGGGTTATTACAGATATTCTACTAATATCAGGGATTATAGAAGCAATACTTACCATAGTAAGTTTAGATTTTAAGAATATGAAAAGAAATAATATACAAAATTGCAAATAGATTTTCACCTGTCATATGGTAATTCGCGTACAGATCTTTTCCACAATTAAAGAATGAGTACGAAGGGTTATTCACCATGCATGCAGTAATCCGCGTAGACAAGATATTCCCACAGATTAAAGAATGAATACGAAAAATAATATCCCTTACCTTAGTAGAAGTTTGGAGACTGCAATAATGAAGTAGCAGAATACTCTTCTTCTTTCTCTCTATAGTTTCTCTCTCTATAATTTCTCTCATGAGTCTTAGTGAACTGGTGAGAATAAAAGAAAAAAATAAGCTTCTATTTATAAGAGAATGGACAAAATAGTAACTAATTCACGGACAGTTCAGATTGATTTACTATTAAAACTACCAACGACGGTCCAAAAATTAGCATAACTCTCCATGGAATAATAAGTCAACTTACAACAAACGCCTCATTACAAACCCCTCTACTTATAGAAAAAAATTGAATAAATATTTATCACAAATCAATTATCTTTAATAAACACATTTTTAATCTTTTAATAGTTATTCATCATTAATATTATAACTCACAATATTGACAACCAGATCATTTCTAAGAAAGAGGGGGCTTTCCAATAAAGATTTCTCCTTATTGGTATGTAATTAAATAATCTAACCCCTTTCCTCGACAAAACTTTCTAGACATTGTCAATAATGCAAATAATAATATGAATAAATATGCTGTCTAAATTATTGATTTAATAATATAAAATATTGTGCAGATGATACTATGACAATAATTGAATCAATAATATAAGATACTATGCAACAACTAATATTACAATAATTGAATAAAATTGGGTGACTTCTTACGTAAGTATCAATAGTAAGAGATATTGTGCAATACCATCTGCTACTGTGCAACAACGCGTATTACTATATTTTTATCACCAGATATTTCAACAGCTTAACGATAAAAGTTTTGCCTTTATATTTATAAAAAGGTTATTTCTGTCGCTTTTTATATCTGACAGTTATTCCGTTTTGGGGTCCACCAATGATTGTTTCGTCGTGCGTATATTCTCCAACAAAAAAAATATTCCCCGACCAAACAAATATTTAATGACAACTTGCTTACTTTAAAAAACTTGCTTATATCACCCATAACTATAGCATTATATCAAATCAACACCTTATTATTCAAAATAATATTTAGAGAAAATTAGATTTTTATTCATAAAAAGTTGGGGTCTTACAATAGCATAAAGGAGTAACACCTTTTCCTTGGTAACTTCTCTTGTATGTGTCGAAGGGAACAACTTCGCACACAAGAACGCATACCAGATCTTTCCATATAAGCTCAGATCCTTTCTCATAAAAAGGGTTCCACTCTTCTTCTCCTTCACCCATGTAGTGCCAGGCTTTGAAATCTTTGTGAGGATCTGATCATAATTTGGGTTATTGTCTCGCAGCTAAGCATATTGACAAACAGTAGGGTCTCACACGCTATAAAATTCATTTATTGCCTTTGGACTGAAAGGCACCTACTTGCCCCATATAAATGACATGAATGGTGCTCTATCTTTGGTGTTGGCGTAAAACGCTTTGACTACGGTCACCACTGCAGGGTCCGGTTCATTAGTGAATATCTCACATCCCTATTCATGAATTTGTCTCTACATTTTTCCATTGAACGTATTAGGCCTCGGCCTCTTTCCGGTGTCAATGCCTTGGGCGTGAAATAGTCATACTTGTCAGTCGCATTGGCATTGACAAACTTACATTTGTCTAAACTCCATGTTGGTGGCAATGATATCACTGATTTAGTAGCAAATCCCCCAAATCGTCTCTTGAACAAATTCACAAATAGTTGGTGTGCATACCCACTCACAATACCAAAAATTAAACAATGGAATCCAAGTATGTGAACAACTAAGACAAGTTCCTTACCCCCACTAATTTTCCTCTCTTGATGATGATTTTTCAGTGTTTGATTTACCAATTTTGGATTTTCCTTCTCCTCTTTTTCTGCAAACTTGAACAGTTAGAAAACCTAGGTTTTGGTGTATATAATTCGATGAAAGTGATGTGTCATGGATGTGTGATGGATGAATTAGGGTTTAGATATATATAGAATGGTAGTAATGGGCAAAAATGATGTGAGGTTAAGGGTTATGTGAGTAGTTCGTGTGTAGTGGGAATGATGGAGTTCGATTATGAGAGTTGAAAGTGGTAAAGCCACGTTCTGCAGAAGTATTTTAAAAATTGATTTCCTGTACCCTCGATGGGGCAGGGTCATTTTGGCCTAGGAAGCCCGCCAGGGAGGGTCTCTGTCTTTTGCAAGACTTCAATTTTTCAGCAAATTTGACTCGTGTGCTTGCAACACTTCATTATCATTATCTGAAATTCATAAAAACCCAAAATATAAGTTAGGCATATGGAGTTTGAGCAAGAAGTTGTTCATAACTTATAAAACTAGCTACTTTCCTAAAAATTACATGTAATTGATATGCAAATTACAAAAATTATCAACTAAGCTACGAATTAAGAAATATAAAACTAAAATATGTATTAGATAATAAAATTGGGTTGCCTCCCAAAGAGAGCTTATTTTTGAGTCTTTCAGCCTGACTACTCAATGTGTTTAGCCTGGATCAGTTGAGATATTTTCAGCATACTGTTTGTTTATCGCATACAACCAACAACGCTTTATTGCATTCATGTTCATTTGCATTTCCAGGAATGAAGTTAACTTACTATCCTCAATCAGCGATTTTAGAACACCAACCTCTCTATAATCCTTATTTTGAACATGTGTAGATTCCTTGATCAAATCACTCTCCTCCTTGTCAGTAGGGATTAGAATTTCTTTAAACATTTTCACTTTCACTACCTTATCAAACACTTTTATGGTTAATTATCCATTAGGAACATCAATTAGTGTTCATCTCGTTACAAGGAATAGTCGTCCCAAGATGATCGGGATGTTCTTATCTTCTTCGAAATCTAACACCACAAAATCAGTTGGAAAAATCAATGTGTCAACCTTTACCCACACATCTTCTACTATCCCCAATGGATATATAAGTTATTGATCTATCTGGGAGTTGTAGATTGATGTTAGTTGGTTTTTCGTCCTTTAAGCCCAATATTTTGTATACGGATAGTGGCATATGGTTTATACTTGCTCCTAGATCACATAGGGCTCTACCCACATCTTGATTACCAATTGCACATGGAATAGTAAAGCTTCCCGGATCTTTCAACTTAGGGGGAAGCTTTTTCTACAGAATTACACTACACTCTTATGTTAATGCAACTATTTCAAATTCCTTGAGCTTGCAAGTATCTCTTTCATGAACTTGGCATATCGTGGAATCTACTTTACTACTTCGGCAAATGGAATGTTAATATGCAACTGTTTGAATATGTTAACATGCGATGTTAGGAATATCTCTACCCTAAGCATACATCAAGAATTCCATTTAAACGTAGAAATCATGAACACATGCTATTATGACAAAGTTTATATTCATATCTTATCTCTCGAGTCCATACAAATCCACATAGAATTGGTGATCAAGCAATTCATAAGTTATGCAAAAATTATAATAGATGAACTGAAAATATAGTTTTATTAAACCGAAATCAAAGTATGATAATCATTGTTCCACACAAAGATCCATTGCAAGCTTAATAAAAAATTTAGTTCATGAAGAATGAATTAAACACTAAGTAGATTAAAAAGTACATAATCCAAATTATAGAAATTGAAATAAAGATTAAGAATAGTGTGACGCCCCAAAATTCGGGTGTCTTCCAACCCGACAGATGATGTTACACGGTACTACCATTCATACATTCATTCAATTGAAAAGTCTCAAAAGGACTAATATAACTTCTATATATCCAAAATAATATTACATTTCCTAGGTTCTTTATAACCCATTCGTTTGTTCTTGTCATAATATTCAATATATTACAGACATTCAACTATTCTATTACATATGTAATCTAAGGTTTCGTCTTCGCCTTGCCCTTGTCCTTGCCTGAGCCTTCTGTTCGCTCGATCTTAGCTATGTTCATATGGTTGAAGCAAGAGTGAGCATGACTATCTCAGCAAGTACTACAATTCTAATAAATAACATGCTTGAAACATAGAACTCATATATCTTCAGTAACTGAACAATAGTTACGAAGTACTATCAATAATTCAAAATAGCACTTCTTTTCATTTAAAACATTTTCCAACAATAATATTCAGTAGAATATCAACTAAGGCTCAAGACTATGAGCAGTTCATAATTTCTTTTGAAAAGGACAACTCGGCACTAAGTTCGTAAGTCCGGCATAGCTTACGAGAACTTCTGGGTGATCAGCCTATAGTACTCTATGTTGATCAACACTACATTTATGCTTATACCTTAGTTCACTACTAATAAGTTCTCTTTCATTCTATACTTGAAATCTTTCCTCTCTGGCAAATTCTTAGGTTTGGCGCCGCTGCGCCACACATCACTCTTCTTCTCGTGCCGCAGCACGAGTTTGTAGTAGGCAATGACACTATGTCGGCGCTGCAGCGCCACCTTTTAGCCTTGGGTTGGCTTCGCGGTGCCAACTCTGTCCCTCAAACAGTTTGTAAAGTTTGAAAATTTTACGAAACTCCCGAACTCATAACTTCTTCGTTATAAGTGCGAATTGGCTAGTTCAAAAGCCTACGGTTTAGAAATTACATACTCTATGTGTTCATACAAGAATTTTATCTATTTGACTTTGTTTGCTAAAATTTCAGCTATTAGTTCATTTTTAACGAAAATGATAAACATTCATGAACGTTCAACCCTCGTTTCTTCATTCTAAGTCTAAATTTGGTCATTTTCGAGTCCGCAACTCTATAATGCCAAATATGACTTGTCTCCATCGAAAACCAACATTTCTGACTTCAAACACAAAATACGACTTCCATTCTGAGAATTTCAAGAATTTGACGATTATCGTCAAATCGTTTGAATTCCGACAAAACTTCATTCCTAATGATTATAAATGGATTTTAATCAACATATGAACATCACAAATTACTTATTACACTAACTTATAGTCAAAGTAGGTTTTGACTTATTTTCATAATTCAATGACTTATTTAACTTATGAACTACAAATTTTCATGCTTATGACTTACTATGAACATAAGTCCATCAATCAATGTTCTCATGCTATATTCAACATACTAACATCATACGATGAACATATGACAAGTTCTTCATGATTCTCTCAACTTACTAGAGTTCAAGTTGCTTATTCAACTTATTCGGCTTAAGTTCATTCATCAATAACTTATTAAATGTTCTTAACAACAATCCCCCTTCTCTATCAATCCTATCATAGAAGAGATAAAGATAATAGGTATGAGTCTTACCCTTGAAGACTATTACTTCACTTCACTTTGGAAAATCTAATAAAGGTTGAAGTGGCTTATAAGTGCTTATGTTGTTTATTTTCTCTACCAAATAAGTTGCTTATCTTGAGAGGAAATTGTTGGATGAAAAAACAAAATGAAATGAAGCTTGCTATTTATAGACAACTCAAAGTGAGGGCAATTTGGTCATTAATACCTCCCACCTCCTTACTAATCTCCTCAACTTCCACCTCCTTACTATTTATTTCTTAACATCCAAGTCGTCTTCCTAGCCACAACACTTCCTCATCACACAAATTTTTCTCCCATCACGATTACCCATTAACACTTGGTTTGGTCCATGGATCATGGCTTATAAATGGGCTTGCTAATTAATCTAGCTAATTCCTTATTGGGCTTTCATTACAAAAGTTTGGACTTATGATTTATCAAACACTTGGGCTTGAGTATCACTTTCTATTATACTTCTACTATTAAGCTAGTAATCCTACAAGTCCCTTACCTTTCATTAATAACTTAACATATATACACCAAGTATAATTCTCGTATGCTAGCTGGTATATTAATCCGTAATATACGTTATTTCATTCTCCATTCTTAATAGTATAATACGTCATATTATACTTATATTCATTACCTCGTACAATACATACACATCATATAATTAAAACTTTCTTTCCTTAACTCTTAATAAACCTAAAGTTCCCAAATTAAATCCGAATGCGAAATATTACGTTTTCCATACTTAGGTTATTATTACATAATCAACATCACCTTGCTATTATAACGTTACGTATTTCTCGGAAGTTCAAAAATAATTCCTGAGCAAAAATTGATAAATAGTATTTTTCGGAAAATTTCTCGGAAAGCTTTTATTTTCGTCTTAGAAATTCAAACACTTTAATTCATTCACGTAGTTGAAATACTACGACGTTGCGACGTTTCTAGGTTATAAAACGACATTCATCTTATCAACACGTAATAATAATAAATAATATTATTTTATTCATTATTAAAAGTATTCACAAAGGTTCAATTTTATGGGGCATTACACCCTCTCACCCTTATAAGGATTCTGTCCCTAGAATCACGTTATATATAAAAAAAATTACACAAATAATTGAGGGTAATTCATTTTCATCATTTCTTCTAACTCCCACTTTGCTTCTTCTGCATCGTGGTTCTTTCATATCACCTTCACCGAAGGTATAACTTTATCCCGCAGAATTTGTTCTTTTCTATCGATAATTTGAATCGATGTTTCCTCATATGTTAAGTCTTTCTCGATATGAATAGGTTCATATTCTATCACATGCTTATAATCTGGCTTATAAGGACGTAACACAGATACATGAAATACATTATGTATTCGTTCTAGGTCTGAAGGTAATGCTATCATATATGCTACCTCACCCACCTGTTTTAATACCTCAAAAGGTCCTATAAACCTCGGACTTAACTTTCCCTTCTTTTCCAAACATATCTTTTATTTCCAGGGAGATACTTTTAGGAATACGTACGAACCTACTTCAAATTCTCTATTCTCTCTATGTGAATCCATAAACTTCTTCTGTCTGTCTTGAGCTGCAACCAAACCCATCCATATCAGTTTAACAATGTCCGCTGTTTGCTACACCAACTCTGGTCCCAACATTCGGCGTTTTCCTACCTCATCCCAATACAGTGGCGTTCTGCATTTCCTCCCATACAAAGCTTCGTAAGGTGGCAAACCTATGCTTGCATGATAACTATTGTTATACGCAAACTTCACTAATGGTAGATGATCATTCCAACTACCCTTGAAATCTATGACGCAAGATCTTAGCATATCTTCTAATATGTGAATTGTTCTCTCGCTTTGTCCATCTGTTTGTGGATGATACGCCGTAATCAGCTTCAACTGCGTTCCCAACTACTCTTTTAGACTCCTCCAAAAGTTCGATGTGAATCTTGGATCACGATTTGACACAATCGATACTGGCACTCCATGTCTAGAGATTATTTCCTTAATATATAGTCTAGCTAACTGGTCTAAGTTATACTTGACCCTAATTGGCAAAAAGTGAGCCGACTTTGTCAATCGGTCTACTATTACCCAGATCGTATCATAACCCTTGGTTGTAGTCGGAAGTCCTACCACAAAATCCATCGTGATATTCTCCCATTTCCACTCCGGAATTTCCAATGACTGTAACAAGCCACTTGGTCGTGGATGTTCAGCCTTAACTTTCTGGCAAGTTAAGCACTTACTTACATACTCTATTATCTATTTCTTCATGTTTGGCTACCAAAAACTCCGTCGAAGGTCTTAATGCTACCAGGATGAATCAAAAACCTCAAACTATGAGCCTCTTGCAATACCTTCTCCTTTAATTTCGTCTCATTCGTAACCCAAATTCTTCCAGTAAATCTCAATAATCCCTCATTATCAAGACTGTACTTAGTATCTTTTTCATTGGCTAGCCGATCCTTTATCCGGTCGCACTCATCAGTTTTGAGTTGTACCTCCTTAACTCTCTCTACTATGGTAGATTGCATCTCCATCGTAAACAACATTTGTCCTCCTTCACTTGGCAGCTTCACTTCCAACTCCATCCTAGCCATCTCTGTTATTAACTCAGTTTGAGCCGTTAACAAAGACAACTTTTCTTGACCCTTCCTACTTAAGGCGTCAGCAACTACATTAGCTTTTCCAGGGTGATACAGGATTTCACAGTCGTAATCCATTATTAACTCCAGCCATCTCCTCTACCTCATATTCAACTCCTGTGAGAAGATATATTTTAGACTTTTTTGGTCCATGTATATCTCACATTTTTCTCCATAAAGATAATGTCTCCATATCTTTAGAGCAAAAACTACTGCGGAAAGTTCCAGATCATGAGTAGGATAAACTTTCTCATAATCCTTCAACTGTCTAGATGTATACGCAATGACCTTGCCATGCTGTATGAGCACTCAACCAAGTCCTTTATGCGAAGCATCGCTATAAACTAAAAAATTTCCTGTGTCATCAGGCAATGACAAAACATGCGCTTCACTCAACATCTTCTTAAGTTCTTGAAAACTGTCCTCACACTTGTCAATCTAAGCGTATTTCACCGTCTTCCTCATTAAGTTAGTGAACGGAGTAGCTATCTTTAAAAAATCCTGGATGAATCTCCGATAGTAACCCGCTAAACCTAGGAAACTCCGCACCTCAGTCGGCGTTTTCGGTTGTTCCCAATTCATCACGGCTTCCACCTTCGCTGGATCTACTGAGATTCCTTCATGGTAAATGACATGACCTAAAAATTTTACCTTTTCCAACCAAAATTCACACTTAATGAATTTTTCATACAAATTCTCCTTTCTTAGTGTCTCCAACACTAATCTTAGGTGTTCAGCATGATCTTCTGGCGTCTTAGAATAGACTAGAATATCATCTATAAATACCATGACAAACTTGTCCAAATATTGTTTGAACACTTTGTTCATCATATCCATAAATGCAGCTGGTGCATTTGTCCATCCAAACGACATCACCAGGAACTCGTAATGACCATAACGAGTTCTAAATGTTGTCTTTGGTACATTCTCCTTCCTAACCTTCAACTGGTGATACCCCGTTCTTAAATCTATTTTAGAAAAATACTTAGCCCCTTTCAACTGATCAAAGAGATCATCGATTATGGGCAATGGGTATTTATTCTTTATCGTTAACTTGTTCAACTATCGGTAGTCGATACAAAGTCTTAACGATCTGTCCTTCTTCTTGACAAAATAGTACCGGTGCTCCCCACGGCAAAACACTCAGCTAAATGTACTTCTGGTCCAACAGTTCTTGCAACTGCACTATCAAATCATTCATCTCCACTAGCGCCATGCGATACGGTGGCCTGGAAACTGGTACCGCTCCTGGCACAATGTTTATTACGAACTCTGTCTCCCTATCCGGTGGAAGACCCGACAATTCACTTGGAAATACATTAGTGAATTCTCTTACTATAGGTATTTGGTCCATAGTTGCTACCACTCTCTGGGTATCAACAACATGACACAGATAGCCTACGCATCCCTTCCTCAATAATTTCTAGTTTGTGTCATGGTTAGACAACACGAACGTCTTGACGATCTATTCCAATAAAATACTACCTGAGGTTGTTTTAACGTCTTAATGTTCACACATTTCTTTTGACAATCAATAATTGCCCCAGAGTTCACTAACCAATCCATTCCGAGAATTACGTCGAATTCTCCTAACTTTATCGGTATTAAATCTACTGATAATTTACAACCCCGTATGTCTACGCAACAACTCCTATGAATATCTTCTACAGGAATTATCTCTTCATTCGCTACCTTAATATTTAAAGGTATAGGCAACTTTTTGGGAAATAATCCTAATCGTCTAGCAAAATCGCATGCTATAAACGAACAAGTAGCACCCGAATCAAACAGCACGTAAGCATTTATGTATTTGATCGGAATAATACATGCGACAACGTCCACCGATGCAACTGCATCTTGGACTGTCATATTAAAGTTACGGCCCATCGGCCTACCCGGCTGCGTTGGTCCACTAATAGCTAATTTACCACTATTAGTGTCTCAGTTCCCATCCGTCCCCTTCTTCGGGCAGTTCTTTGCCACGTGGTCAGTTGATCCACACACAAAGCATCCGTGATTCTTCTTTGGACTCGAACAATTAGGTGCAATGTGCCCCTCCTGTCCACAATTGTAATAGACGACCTTCCCGTTGAGACAGACTCCTAAGTAAGTCTTCCCACAGGTCTTGCAGGCCTCCATTCTTCTCTTTGGGTCTCCTTGCTTCACTCCGGTATTCCCAGAGCTAATTACCTTCCTCTTCTGACCCTCACCACTACCACTGGCTCCCTCGATCTATACTCTCTGTCTACTTTACCCTTGCTCTTCTTGTCCTTGTAGTATTGACTTAGAGCCTCACTACCACCCTTGGCGACTATCGCCTTATCTAAAACGATTCCAAAAGAAGCACTTTGAAACACCGAAATACGGTTATAGAGCCAAGGTTTCAAGCCTTGCTCGAATCATCGCGCCTTCCTCACCTCAGTATCCACTTGGTGTGGAGCGAACCTTGCAAGTTCATTAAATTTGGCGGCGTATTGGGGAACTATCATGTCCCTTTGTTTCAACTCGAGAAACTACATCTCCATCCTCCCTTGCATGCTCGTGGGAAAATAGTTCTTGAAGAATATCTCCTTGAACCTCTCCCAAGTTAGATTCGCTATCCCAACCCTAGCCTGATTGGCTTCCCACCAAAAGTTGGCTTCTTCCTTCATCATATAGGTCACAAAGGCAACCTTTTAGGCCTCGTTGACATTTGCTATCACAAATTCCTTCTCTATTTCCTTAACCCACGTTTGGGCTTCAATAGGTTTCTTAGTTCCTTTGAACTCCGGTGGACCCACGCTCTTGAAATCCTTAAAGGTAGTAGCTCGTGCTACTCCTGGATTTACGGGGATATTAGCCCTTGTTCTATTAAAGGCAGTTGTTAATAAATTAATAAACTCCTACATTGGGTTAATCGGATCTCCCTCCGGTTGATTCACATTAGCACCTTGATTACGTTGTATTCTTCTCGGCGGCATTTTGCTGATACAATAAACACATTTCGTTATTATTTCTTTCTTTATTAGTTATCATTAATATTAACAATAACTCCAACATCCATAACTCATTTCTTTCCATAAAAAAGGACTTATATTAATTCTTCATAGTATAATACTACATCAGTCACATACACAGCCTAAGATGCATACATTACTTTCCCGCTGTTGCTTTCCAAAAATTCGAATTTACAAACGATTACCCTTTACTATACAAAAAGGGCTTTACGTCACTACTAATTATAAAATATTTTCATACTACTCTAGTTACCACTAATCTACATCTGCCTTAAGGAATTATCGAAATCTTCCTTGGCAAGACCGACAATGATATCACGGCTAATAGTATGCCGTGTTTTCCCTACCTCTACAGGATATCCAGCTACCTGCTGCCGAAAATCTGTATGAGAACTCATATGGATATAGGAAATTCTCTCTATCTTCTGCATCTTGGTCTTTAGCTCCTTCTTGAGCTCAAAGACCTCATGCTTTAAATCGTGGACTTTGTCCTTAGCCAAAATCGTCTCGTCATGTTCTTGCTCCCATATAGACTCGACACCAGTCTTGTCCTCTATAACCATTTGGAGCTCTGCTTTCAACTCCTTGACTTCCTGACATTAATGGATATTTCTATCTAATACTGACATAAATAGAGACATCATTGACCTACCATGAGCTATCTCTGCTGCTATAGCCACTGGATTAAAGGAGACTGTCTCTACTTCTTCTTCTATCATCCCATTAAATACTGATATGTAGTCAGCTTCATCCGAGTCTTCAGACTCAATAATCACTACATCTAGTCTGCTGCTATAGGGTTCGGTATAACCTCTACTTGGTTCACCGACTCTTCACTAATGGCCTGACCATCTACAAACATTCTGTTTACTCCTGACATCTACACAAAGCAATTAAGTTGATTAATACATGTCAGTAGAATAATAAAAACACATAACATAAATATAATGCATTTTTATAAGGTTATTTTCTTCTTGTACTTCTTTGACTTCTCTTAAGGTTATGACTTAAGGTTTTTAATCCCCCCTTAAGTTTTATAACCTAAGGCTCTGATACCAATCTGTGACGCCCCCAAATCTGGGTGTCTTCCAACCCGACAGATGGTGCTACACGGTACTACCATTCATACATTCATTTAATTGAAAATTCTCAAAAGGGCTAATATAACTTCTATATATCCAAAATAATATTACATTTCTTAGGTTCTTTATAAGCCATTCGTTTGTTCTTGTCATAATATTCAATATATTATAGACATTCATCTATTCTATTACATAAGTAATCTAAAGGTTCGTCTTCGCCTTGCCCTTGTCCTTGCTTGAGCCTTCTATCCGCTCGATCTTAGCTGTGTTCATATGGTTCAAGCAAGAGTGAGCATGACTAGCTCAACAAGTACTACAATTCTAATGAATAACATGCTTAAAACATAGAACTCATATATCTTCAGTAAATGAACAATAGTTACGAAGTATTATCGATAATTCAAAATAACACTTCTTTTCATTCAAAACATTTTTCAACAACAATATTCAATAGAATATCAATTAAGGCTCAAGACTATGAGCAGTTCATAATTTCTTTTGAAAAGGACAACCCGACACTAAGTCCAGAAGTCCGGCACAACTTACGAGCACTTCTGGGTGATCAGCCCATAGTAATCTATGTTGATAAACACTACATTCATTAAACGTGTATACATTTAAGTTGTGGTAACCTCACGTGCCTGTCGTTAAATGACAAAAACATTTTACCATACTTGGTCTTCTATTGAAAACCATACCAATATAACTTGGTAAACATTAATCATGCTTGACAAAATCATAAAATAAGTCTAGCAGAAAGAATTGGCTTTAGACTTCATCGTTAAAAACTTCATGCGAAAGAATACATGAATTACACAGCTTGTCCAGACTGAACTGGAACAAGGGTTAGAATACCTGCCTTCAGCGTCTGCTTACTGATTATCACATGTACACTTTAGGTCTCTAAGTTTCAACAATATATGATCATATAACGTACCACATTAGGTCTTATATAATCAAGTAGGTATATTATTATATCTTACCCTTTATCTAAATCTAAATCCTGACTTAGATCTGTTATTATGATTTTTGGCTTCTCATTATGTCATTCACATTACTTTCATCTTCAATTGATTATTAACCTTTAATCACCATACATTAAGTGTTTAACAATGCCTTAACAATGTTATGCTTATACCTTAGTTCACTACTAATAAGTTCTCTTTCATTCTATACTTGAAATCTTTCTTCTCTGGCAAATTCTTAGGTCTGGCGCCGTGGCACCACACATCACTCTTCTTCTCGCGCCGCAGTCTGAGTTTACATTAGGCAACGACACTGTGCCGGTGCTGCAGCGCCACTTTTTGGCCTTTGGTTGGCGCCGCGACGCTAACTCTGTGCCTCAGACAGTTTGTAAAGTTTGAAAATTTTACGAAACTCCCAGACTCATAACTTCTTCGTTATAAGTCCGAATTGGATCGTTAAAAAGGCTACGGTTCACAAATTACATACTCTATGTGTTCATGCAAGAGTATTATCTATTTGACTTTGTTTGCTAAAATTTCACCTATTAGTTTATTTTTAATGAAAACAATAAACGTTCGTGAACGTTTAACGCTCGTTTCTTCGTTCTAAGTCAAAATTCGGTCATTTTCGAGTCCGCAACTCTATAATGCCAAATATGACTTGTCTCCATCGAAAACCAATGTTTCCGACTTCAAACACAAAATATGACTTCAATTCCGAGAATTTCATGAATTCGACGATTATCATCCAATTGTGTGAATTCCGGCAAAACTTCATTCCGAATGATTCTAAATGGATTTTAATCAACATATGAACATCACAAGTTACTTATTACACCAACTTATAGTCAAATTAGGTTTTGACTTATTCTCATAAGTCAATGACTTATTTAACTTATGAACTACAAATTCTCATGATTATGACTTACTATGAACATAAGTCCATCAATCAATGTTCTCATACTATATTCAACATACTAACATCATATGACAAACATATGACAAGTTCTTCATGATTATATCAACTTATTAGAGTTCAAGTTGCTTATTCAACTTATTCGGCTTAAGTTCATTCATCAATAACTTATTAAATATTCTGAACAACAATCCCCCTTCTCTATCAATCATATCATAGAAGAGATAAAGATAATAGGTATAAGTCTTACCCTTGAAGACTATTACTTCACTTCACTTTGGAAAATCTAGCAAAGGTTGAAGTGGCTTATAAGTGCTTATGTGGCATATTCTCTCTACCAAATAAGTTGCTTATCATGAGAGGAAATTATTGGATGAAATAACAAACAACAAAATGAAATAAAGCTTGGTATTTATAGACAACTCAAAGTGAGGGCACTTTGGTCATTAATACCTCCCATCTCCTAACTAACCTCCTCAACTTCCACCTCCTTATTATTAATTTCTTAACATCCAAGTCTACTTGCTAGACACAACACTTGCTCATCATACCAATTGTTTGCCCATAAAGACTACCCACTTACTGTAACGCCCCCAAATTCGGGTATCTTACAACCCGACATATGCTGATCCACTATACTAACATCCATACAATCATTCCATTGAAATACAACAAAATGAATGTAATTACCATCTTCTTATTACAATCAAAGTATAATCTGTCCCAGGTTCATAAACCGGTTACATCGTTCATTGTTTATAATGTATAATACATACAAACTTTCTAAACTATTACACAACGACTAAGCATCCATCTTAGCTTTGCCCTTATCTCATTTGGCATTCACAGTACGTTCATCCTTAACTGCAGTTATATAATTCACGAAAGAAGTGAGCATGACAGCTCAATAAGTTTAATCAAGGATAATAGTAATACCACATTAGTGAATTATATAACAATTCCAACATAACTGAACAATAGTTATGAAGTATTATGAATCTATAATAATTTAACAGTTCATAACATCAATTCCCAAAGTATAGAATAGATTAGGAATTCTGAACCGGTCGTTAGACCATGAACATTAACTTTCAGTTTTCATACTTGAAAAGGAGTCCACAACACTAAGGTCATTAATCCGATAACTTACGAGAACTTCTAGGTGATCAGCCTATAGTACACTATGTTGATCAACAATCATTCATTAAACGCATTTACGTTTAATATTTTTGGCAAACTCGTGTGCCCATCGAATAATCGATGAAAAATACTTTTGTTTGTTTATAGACAAACCTTACCTTCACATCCGTACCAATTTCTTGGCATATGATAGCGTTAACATTTCTATATAGAGAGATATGAATCACAATCAATCTACATCTTACAAGTAGTCTAGCCGAGTTAAAATCTGGCATCAACCCTTTCTTTTAAAACAAGTCTTTCAATTCAGTTCAATGAATCACGTAAAACTTGGCTAACATGGAAGTTAGACAAGCGTTAAGAAAACTTGCCTTTCAGCGTCTTCAAATAATTTACTCGACTGACCATAGCCTTTACAGAATCTACATGATATATTCACATAACACACTGTAATTAGCTAACAAATAAATATTTCTACCAACTTCTTTCTCTTCTACTTAATAACTTTATTAGAGTCAACATAACTTATTACCCTTCGTCCCAGTTTATTACTCAACTGAAGTTTATTAACCGGACTCGAACATCATTGATAAAGTATCAACTTTGTTCATCGTTCATAACTTGTTAACAAGCCTTCCATTCCTAAGTTTCATACCATATACATTAGTATAGGTAATATAGGAATACCTTTAATAGACTTATGAAGTGTACAAACATTATCTCTATAGGTCTTCGAACAATTACAATTGAAAATCTAAGTTAGAATCCAAGCCCTTACACTCGCGTTGCGGCGCGACCTACTTAGCACTAGACTGGCGTTGCGACGCCAGTTAGCAGTGTTAAAGCTTCCGTCTCGGCGTTGCAGCGCGAGACATTGTACTATAAGTGGAACTCCGGTGCCACTCGGCAGTAGCTCATTACACTGCGCCGGCACTACGGTGCTGAAATTTATACTATGTCTGGCGATGCGGCGCCAGACCTTAGTTGCAGAACTTTAACAATTTTAAAAATTTTTATGAAATTCCCGGGGCCATAACTTCTTCGTTATAAGCCCGATTTGGTCTGTTCAAAACCCTACACGTCAAAAATAACATAATCTACGCATTCATATAAGAATTCGACAATTTCGAATCCGATAACTCAAAATTCAGTATTAAGTTCATTTTTAGACGTTCATAAACATTAATGTGCGTTCAATGCTCGTTTTCTTTGTTTTAAGTCAGAATTCAACGATTCTCGAGCCCACAACTCTTAATCACCCTATCTCACGCGTTGACATTGAAAACCAACGTTTTCAAGTCTCACGACAACTTTTGACCCCCCCAATCCGGAATTCAACATTTTCGACGTTTAATGTCTATTTCCGTGAAATCCGCCATAACTTCGTTACTATCATTCTCTAAGTCAAATCTCATTGAATACTCCATGGATTCCATATCTACACCCTAAATAATCAAGATGCAAATATTAATGTATTGATGGAGTTCAATCATTTATAAACGATCAATCTCAACAAACAATATTTTCATGGTTCAAAACTATATTAAACATTATGATTTTTATAATCTCATGACTTGTAGAGATTGAATCTATGATAAGCCATCATTAATCTCATATACAAGACATATACCACCCATCTATGATTTTTTAAGATAAAAGAAAAATCAAAAAGAGATGGAGATGAAAGGTATAGATTATACCTTAAGAATCCTTGTGAAACTCTCTTGGAAAACTAGAGGATCAAGCTTCCAAAGTGTATGTTTTATAAGTTTAGCTCTCTTTCTCTCCCAAATAATCTAGGTTGGCAAATTTCAAAACACCAAAATGAATCAACCTAGCTTTCTATTTATAGGAAATGAGAATAGAGGGTAATTTGGACAATGAACCATCACCTCCTTACTATTCACTCTTGGTCACCAAGTAAAATACTTGGTGACCAAGCCTTATGCTTGGCTTCCACACCAAGTAGCCGGCCCACCACTTGCAAAGTGACATCCCATGGGTTGCCCCATGGGTTTTACCCATTCGGTGACCCACCGGATCGATCCATGGTTCGATTTTAATGAATTGGGCTTAACTAAATAAACAGTGTGCCTTGAATTGGGCTCAACTCACTAATCTCCTAGGGCTTGGTCATTTAATAATTGGACTAATAAAATACAACTCAAATGACTTAGTCATTAAGACATAACTTAATCCTATAATACGAATCGTATTCTAAACATACAATTCACTTTTTCTTTCCATATACTACTCGTACAATAATCGTATTGTACTTCGTATTTACTCATCGTATTATACATAGATACTAAATAGTATCACAAATGCATAACACTCGTATTAACCCTAACGCAATTCCTTCTACGCATATTATTTCCTTCTCGAAAATCAATATACTCAACCCTTAGGTTTTAAGTCTGCATGCGAAAACTGTGTTTATCATAAATGAAATATTATCAGATATTCCATCTTATCACGATATTCCATCATTATGCGTTTCTTAAAATTTCAAAATTATTTCCCGAACATAAATGGATGAATAGTGTTTTTACAGAAATTTCCCAGAAAATAATTATTTTCGTCTTGGAAATTCCAAATAATTATTGCTAGCACATAGCTAGAATACTAACCACGTTAGCACATTCTTGGTCATAGAACGACCTTCACATAGATTACTCACAAAGTAATCAATTAAATTTATTTAATTCACATAATCAAATAGAAATTTAATTGTCATAAAAATTTGATTTTCTCGGGCGTTACATTCTCTCCCCCTTATAAGGATTCTGTCCCCGGAATCTTAGCTTATAATTACA
The DNA here is from genome assembly GCA_020205505.1 of Panax japonicus. Lineage (NCBI taxonomy): Eukaryota > Viridiplantae > Streptophyta > Magnoliopsida > Apiales > Araliaceae > Panax > Panax japonicus. Next base: position 65,907,151 of record CM035095.1, on the reverse strand, counting down.
TAAACAAATGAGGAAAATCTTTCATCATTTTACTTTCGAGCTCCCACATTGCTTCTTTAGCATTGTGGTTTCTCCATAACACCTTCACTGAAGGTATGACCTTATTTCTTAAAACTTGTTCCTTCCTATCAATAATTTGAACTGGAAGTTCCTCATAGGACAAGTCTTTCTCTATCAGAATAGATTCTTATTCTATCACATGTTTATAGTCCGGTTTATAAGGACATAACACTAGCACATGAAACACATTATGAATGCGTTCCATTTGAAGAGATAAAGCTACTTCATAAGCTACCTCTCCTACCCTTATTAAAATCTCAAAAGGTCCTATAAACCCTGGACTTAACTTCACTTTCTTCCCAAAATGTATCTTCCCCTTCCAAGGCGATACTTTTTGAAAAATAAAATATCCTACATCGAATTATCTATTTTATCTGTGAGGATCTGTATACTTCTTCTGCCTATCTTGAGCAGTAACTAATCGAGTACTGTTTAACTTCACCATGTCTGCCGTCTGCTGTACCATATCAGGTCCCAACATCCGACGTTCACCCACCTCATCCCAACATAATGGAGTTCGGCACTTCCTTCCATACAACACTTCGTAAGGCGGCATGCCTATATTGAAAATTATTGTTGTACGAAAATTCCACCAACGGTAGATATTCGTCCCAACTCCCCTTGAAATCTATAACGTAAGATCTTAACATATCTTCTAGCGTTTGAATTGTCCTCTCACTCTGACCATCCGTCTGAGGATGATACGTCGTACTCAATTATAACTGCATTCCATTTACTTTTGCAAACTCCTCCAAAAGTTTGATGTCGATCGTGGGTCACGATCTGACACAATCGAAATAGGTACTCCATGTCTGGAAATAATTTCCTTGACATATAACTTAGCTAGCTGATCTAAGTTATTCTTGACTCCTATTGGTAGAAAATGAGCCGATTTTGTCAATTGATCCACTATCACCCAAATAGCATCGTATCCTTTTCTGGTTGTCGGAAGTCCCACCACAAAGTCCATTGTGATGTGCTCCCACTTCCACTCTGGAATTTCTAATGGTTGCAATAACCCGCTAGGTTGTTGGTGTTCAGCCTTAAGTTTTTGATAAGTTAAGAACCTACTAACGTATTCTGCTATCTCTAACTTCATGTTCGGCCACCAAAAGTTCTGACGAAGGTCTTGATACATCTTCGTACTACCGGGATGTATCAAGTACCTCGAACTATGAGCCTCCATCATTATTTCCTCATTTAATTCAGGATCATTCGGAACCCAAATTCTTCCTTCAAAATGAAGTAATCCCTCCTTATCAAGGTTATACTTAGTTTTCCCTTTCTCTTCGACCCTCTTCTGAATCTGCTGGCATTCCTCGTTACTCAATTGTACTACCCTAACCCATTCTGCTATGGTCGGTTGGGTTTCCATGGAAAATAACATTTCCACCGTTTCCTCTAGTAAATAAACTTCTAACTCCATGTTTTCCATCGCTGTTATCAACTCATTCTTAGTTGTTAACATTGACAGTTTCTCTTTACCCTTCCTACTTAACGCATCGGATACTACATTCTCTTTCCCCGGATGATATAAAATATCACAGTCATAATCTTTGATTAATTCTAACCACCTTTTCTGCCTCATGTTCAACTCCTTCCATGTGAAGATATATTTCAGACTTTTGTGGTCCGTGTATATCTCACACTTCTCACCATAAAGATAATGCCTCCATATCTTTAAGGCAAACACTACAGCTGCCAATTCCAGATCATGAGTAGGATAGACCTTCTAATAATCCATCAATTGACGTGACACATACGCAATGACTTTTCCATGCTGCATGAGCACGCAACCCAGTCCTTTATGTGAAGCATCGCTATACACTACAAAGTTCCCTGTATCGTCGGGTAAAGATAATACAGGTGCCTCACTTAACCTCTTCTCCAACTCCTGAAAATTGTTCTCACATTTTTCAGTCCACACATACTTCACCGACTTTCTTGTCAGATTTGTCAACGGAGTAGCTATTTTAGAGAAGTCTGGAATGAACCTTCTATAGTATCACGCTAACCCCAAAAAACTTCAAACCTCGGTTGGCGTTTTCGGTTGCTCCTATTCATTAACTGCTTTTACCTTTGCTGGATCTACGGAAATGCCATTCTTATCGATAACATGCCCTAGAAAATGCATTTGCTCAAGCCAAAATTCACACTTCGTGAATTTCGCATACAACTTCTCCTTCCTTAGTGTTTCCAACACTATTCTTAAATGTTCTGCATGATCTTCTGGCATCTTTGAATAGACTAGAATATCATCAATGAACACTACGACGAACTTGTCCAAATATTGTTTAAACACTCTGTTCATCATATCCATAAATACGGCTGATGTATTAGTCAATCCAAATGACATACCAGAAACTCGTAATAACCATAACGAGTTCTAAACGCCGTCTTAGGTACATCCTCCTTCCTCACCTTTTACTGATGATACCCGTGCGCAAATCTATTTTAGAAAAATACTTTGCCCCTTTCAACTGATCAAATAGATCATCGATCTTGGGCAATGTGATATTTATTATTAATCGTTAACTTGTTCAACTCTCGATAGTCGATACAAAGTCTTAACGACCCTTCCTTCTTCTTTACAAACAACACCGGTAATCCCCAAGGAGACACACTTGGTTGAATGCACTTTCTATCTAATATTTCTTGTAATTAAACCATTAACTCCTTCATTTTAACCAGCACCATACGATATGGTGCCCTTAAAACTGGTGTCATTCTCAAAAAATAGATTAATTACAAACTCAACCTCCCTATCCGATGGAATACCCAGTAATTCCTCCAAAAATACATCCGCAAACTCTTATATTATAGGTATCTGGTCCAAGGATTTTCCCACTCTTTGTGTATCCACAACGTGGCACAGATAACCTACGCACCCTTTTCTCAACATCTTCCTAGCTTGTGTCATAGACAGACAACAAGAGCGTCTCGGTGTATTACTACCGAAGAACACCACCTTGGTTTTCTTAGAAAGCCGAAGGTTTACACTTTTCTTATGGAAATCTATAATTGCCTTATGGTTAACCAACCAATCCATACCAAGAATTACATCGAATCTTTTAACCTTATCGGTACCAAATCTACCGATAACTTATTTCCTCTAATTTTTACGCAACAATCCTTATGAATATGTTCAATGGGGATTATGTCTTCATTTTCTACCTTAACATCTAAAGGTATAGGTAACTTCTCAGGGATTAAACCTAATCGCTAAACAAATACACATGCTATAAAAGAACAAGTAACACCCAAGTCAAATAGCACATAAGCATTTATCTTATTGACCATAATGATACCTGCTATCACATTCGTTGATGCAACCGCATCTTGGACAGTCATATTAAATGTACAAGCTGAGGGTCTACCCACCAATGGTGTTGGTCCAGTAATGGCTAATTTACCACTACAAGAACTCTTATTCCCCTCTAATCCCTTCTTCGGGCAGTTTCTTGCAATGTGGTCCATTGACCCATAGACAAAACACCCCTGATTCTTCTTAGGGTTAGGACAGTTGGCTGACAAATGCCCCTCCTACCCACAGTTGTAGCATACTGCTTTCCCCTTTAAATAGACTCCCGTGTGAGGCTTTCTGCAAGTGTTGCATGTTTTCATCCTCCGTTTGGGATCTCCCTGCTTTACCCCAGTATTCCCAGGGTTAAAACACTTTCTCTTTGGCAAGTTGCCGCTTCCATTGGCGACTTTAGCCTTATTACCTCCCTCTAACTTGCTCTTAATCTTCCGCTCTTTGTGGTACTGAGACAAAGCCTCACTACCACCTTCAGCTATTATTGCCTTCTCCAGAATGGTCCCGTAGAAAGCACTCTGGAAAAATGATATCCTACTGTAGAGCCAGGGTTTTAAGCCCTGCTCAAACCTACGTGCCTTTTTCTCCTCTGTATCCACCTGGTGTGGAGTAAATCTTGCCAATTCGTTAAACTTGGCGGCATACTGGGGAACTATCATATCCCCCTTCTTAAGTTCTAAGAACTTAATCTCCATCCTACCATGCATGCTAGTAGGGAAATAATTTTCGAAGAAGACCTTCTTAAACTGTTCCCATGTAACAGCCTCTATCCTAGCCCTACCCTGGTAAGCCTCCCACCAGTAGTTGGCTTCCCCCTTCATCATGTAAGTGAGGCGCAAAAGAAGTCTTTTGCACATCACTTACGTTTGTTATCATAAACGCCTTCTCAATCTCTCTAACCCATGTCTGGGCTTCTAACGGGTCCGTCGTTCCTTGGAACTCGGGAGGTCCCACACTTTTAAAGTCCGTAAAGGTAGTTGTTCTTGCTACCCCAGGAGTTACAGGAATCCCATCCCCCACTTGGTTAAATGCAGCCGTTAATAAATTAACGAACTCTTGCATAGGGATATTAGGACCCCCCCTAATTCTCATTATGAGACTCAGCCTCTTGGTTACATTGTCTCATTCTTGGCGGCATAATTCTGATTAAATAAATAAAGCTTTGTTATTATCTATTTAACTACCAGGTTATCATTTTCAATTAACAACAACCATTCACACCACATCAAACATATTTAATAAAAACTTCTTTATATAAATATGCTTGCATAGTTAAAACTATTTACAACATGTTCCCTTAGCCAAAAGCTAATACATACTATCCTACGATTACCTTCTACAAAAATTGGGATTTATAAAAAGAGACTACCCTTAACTATACAAAAGAGGGTTTTACGTCACTACTATAAACAAAAAGATCTAACAATCTATTAACATTGTCGAACGGCATTCTCATACTTCTGATTTGCCAAAATCGACACTATATCTCGACTTATGATATGTCGAGTCTGCCCGGACTCAATAGAATAACAAGCAATTTTTAGCTTGAAATCCTCATGAGCAAATTCATGGATGTATGATATCCTAGCTATTTTCTGGTCTTTCTCAACTAGTTTCTTTTGTAGCTCAAGGACCTCATCATTGTAGTCACAAGCTTTATCAGTCATGAGCACTTTCTCATCGTGATCTAACTCAAAGTCTTCCTCTGCAGATTCTTTAGCTTCATATAAGGCAGTTATCTCTTCATTCTAGTTCTCCACTACTGTGTGCAGTTGCACATTTCTCTCCAACACGGCATGATACAATGCTCTCATTGCATCCGGAGGTGTTGGCTCCTGCGTAGGCACCACCGTATTAACCGATGCTGCCTCCATCTCCTCCTCCATGTCTAGCATCTCGTTAAGGTATGATGCTAACCACATGGTCTCTTCTGAGTATTCCTCCTCAGAGATGTACTCCTCAATATCTGAGTCATCTAGTACAACTATCGGTACCTCCGCCACTGGCATTGGTATTATCTCAACTTGGTTAACTGAGTCCTCATCTATCATTCCCACATTTCTAAACATCAAGCTATCAGTTGACATCTACAAACACATAACACGTGATTAGTACATAATACACAATAGTATAAGCACAAATCACATTTAATATCTTTAAGATTAATTTTCATCTTTTAATCCTTTCGATATTGAGTTATCTCAATACCTTATTAGTTTAATGAACTTGAATTTTATTTCTCAGACTTTACCTTCCTTACGAGGTTATTAGCCTAAGGTTTTCCCCCCTTAAGTTTTATAACCTAAGGCTTTGATACCAACCTGTGACGCCCCCAAATTCGGGTATCTTACAACCCGACATATGGTGCTCCACTGGACTAACATCCATACAATCATTCTATTGAAAAAAAACAAAATGAATATAATTACTATCTTCTTAATACAATCAAAGTATAATCCATGCCAGGTTCATAAACCAATTACATCGTTCATTATTCATAATGTATAATACATATAAATTTTCTAAACTATTACACAACGGCTAAGCATCCATCTTAGATTTGCCCTTCTCTCATTTGGCATTCACAGTACGTTCATCCTTAACTGCAGTTATATAATTCAAGCATGAAGTGAGCATGACAACTCATCAAGTTTAATCAAGGATAACAGTAATACCACATTTATGAATTATATAATAATTCTGACATAACTGAACAATAGTTATGAAGTATTATGAATTAATAATACTTTAATAGATCATAACATCAATTCCCAAAGTATAGAATAGATTAGGAATTCTGAACCGATCGTTAGACCATAAACAGTAACTTTCAGTTTTCATACTTGAAAAGAAGTCCACGGCACTAACGTCGTTCATCCAATAACTTACGAGCACATCTAGGTGATCAGCCTATAGTACTCTATGTTGATCAACACTCATTCATTAAACATATTTACGTTTAATATTTTTGGCAAACTCGCGTGCCCATCGAATAATCGATGAAAAATACTTTTGTTTGTTCATAGACAAACCTTACCTTCACGTCCATACCAATTTCTTGGCATAGGATAGCGTTAACATTTCTATATAGAGAGATATGAATCACAATCAATCTATATCTTACAAGTAGTCTAGCCGAGTTAAAATCTGGCATCGACCCTTTCTTTTAAAATAATTCTTGCAATTCAAATCAATGAATCACGTAAAACTTGGCTAACATGGAAGTTAGACAAGCGTTAAGAAAACTTGCCTTTCAGCATCTTCAAATAATTTACTCAACTGACCACAGCCTTTAAAGAATCTACATGATATATTCACATAGCATACTGTAATTAGCTAACAAATAAATGTTTCTACCAACTTCTTTCTCTTCTACTTAATAACTTTATTAAAGTCAACATAACTTATTACCCTTCGTCCCGGTTTATTACTCAACTGACGTTTATTAATCGGACTCGAACATCATTGATAAAGTATCAATTTTGTTCATCGTTCATAACTTGTTAATAAGCATTCCATTCCTAAGTTTCATATCATATACCTTAGTATAGGTAGTATAAGAATAGCTTTAATACACTTATGAAGTGTACAAACATTATCCCTATAGGTCTTCGAACAATTACAGTTAAAAACCTAAGTCAGAATCCAAACCCTTACACTAGCGCTGCGGCACGGCCTACTTAGCACTAGACTGGCGCTGCGGCACCAGTTAGCAGTGGCAAGGCTTCCGTCTCGGCGCTGCGGCACGAGACATTGTACTCTAAGTGGCGCTGCGGTGCCACTCTATAATAGCTCATTACACTACGTCGGCGCTGCGGCGCGGCAATTTATACTATGTCTGGTGCCGCGATGCCAGACCTCAGTTGCAGAATTTCAACAATTTTAAAAAATTTTATGAAATTCCCGGGGCCATAACTTCTACGTTTTAAGCCCGATTTGGTCCGTTCAAAAGCCTACTCATCACAAATAACTTAATCTATGCATTCATATAAGAATTCAACACTTTTGAATCTGATAACTAAAAATTCAATATTGAGTTCATTTTTAGACGTTCGTAAACGTTAATGTGCGTTCAATGCTCATTTTCTTCGTTTTAAGTCAAAATTCGACGATTCTCAAACCCACAACTCTTAATCACCCTATCTCATGTGTTGACATTGAAATTCAAAATTTTCAAGTCTCACGGCAACTTTTGACCCCCCCCCCAATCTGGAATTCAACATTTTCGACGTTTAACGTCTCTTTCCGTGAAATCTGCCATAACTTCGTTACTATCATTCTCTAAGCCAAATCTCATGGAATACTCCATGGATTCCATATCTACACCCTGACTAATCAAGATGCAAATATTAACGTATTGATGGAGTTCAATCGTTTATAAACAATCAATCTCAACAAACAATATTTTCATGGTTCAAAACTATATTAAACCTTATGATTTTTATAATCTCATGACTTGTAGAGATTGAATCTATGATAAGCCATCATTAATCTCATATACAAGACATATACCACCCATCTATGATTCTTCAAGATAAAAGAAAAATAAAAAAGAGATGGAGATGGAGATGAAAGGTAAGGATTATAATTTAAGAATCCTTGTGAAACTCTCTTGGAAAACTAGAGGATCAAGCTTACAAAGTGTATGTTTTATAAGTCTAGCTCTCTTTCTCTCTCAAATAATCTAGGTTGGAAAATTTCAAAACTCCAAAATGAATCAACCTAGCTTTCTATTTACAGGAAATGAGAATGGAGGGTAATTTGGACAATGAACCATCACCTCCTTACTATTCACTCTTGGTCACCAAGTAAAATACTTGGTGACCAAGCCTTATGCTTGGCTTCCACACCAAGTAGCCGGCCCATTACTTGTAAAGTGACATCCCATGGGTTGCCCCATGGGTTTTACCCATTCGGTGATGCACCGGATATATCCACGGTTCAGTTTTAATGAATTGGGCTTAACTAAATAACCATTGGACCTTGACTTGGGCTCAACTCACTAATCTCCTAGGGCTTGGTTATTTAATAATTGGACTAATAAAATACAACTCAAATGACTTAGTCATTAAGACATAACTTAATCCCATAATACGAATCGTATTCTAAACGTACAATTCACTTATTCTTTCCATATACTACTCGTACAATAATCATATTGTACTTTGTATTTACTCATAGTATTATACATAGATACTAAATAGTATCACAAATGTATAACACTCGTATTAACCCTAATGCAATTCCTTCTACGCATATTATTTCCTTCTCGAAAATCAATATACTCAACCCTTAGGTTTTAAGTCCGCATGCGAAAACTGTGTTTGTTATAAATGTAATATTATCAGATATTCCATCTTATCACGATATTCCATCATTACGCGTTTCTCAGAATTTCAAAATAATTCCCCGAACAGAAATGGATGAATAGTATTTTTACGGAAATTTCTCGGAAAACAATTATTCAAGACCAAATAATTATTGCTATCACGTAGCCAGAATACTAACCACGTTAGCACATTCTAGGTCATGGAATGACCTTCACATAGCTTACTCACAAAGTAATCAATTAAATTCATTTAATTCACATAATCAAATAAAAATTTAATTGTCATAAAAATCAGATTTTCTCGGGCGTTACACTTACACTTGGATTGCTCCATGGATCATGGCTTATCATTGGGCTTGCTAATTAATCTAGCTAATTCCTTATTGGGCTTTAATTACAAAAGTTTGGACTTATGATTTATCAAACACTTGGGCTAGAGTATCACTTTCTATTGGACTTCTACCATTAAGCTAATAATCCTACAAGTCCCTTACCTTTCTTTAATAACTTAACATATATACACCACATATATATCTCGTATGCTAGCTCGTATATTAATTCGTAATATACGTTATTTCATTCTCCATTCTTAATAGTATAATACGTCGTATTATACTTACGTTCATTACCTCGTATAATATATACACATCATATAATTACAACTTTCTTTTCTTAACGCTTAATAAACCTAACGTTCCCAAATTAAGTCTCCATGCAAAATATTACGTTTTTCGTACTAGGTTATTATTACATAATCAACATCACCTTGCTATTATAACGTTACGTATTTCTCGGAAGTTCAAAAATAATTCCTGAACAGAAATCGATGAATAGTGTTTTTCAGAAAATTTCTCGGAAAGCTTTTATTTTCGTCTTAGAAATTCAAACACTTTAATTCATTCACGTAGTTGAAATACTACGACGTTCCGACGTTTCTAGGTTATAAAATGACATTCATCTTATCAACACGTAATAATAATAAATAATATTATTTTATTAATTATTAAAAGTATTCACAAAGGTTTAATTTTCTGGGGCTTTACAAATAGTATTGAACCACCCTTCTCTGCACTCATTACTGAAATCTTCACGATCCTGCTCTTCTCTGCTTCTCCACGATTTTCTCCAAAATTATTGTTTCAAAATTTGTAATTAATAATTGTATGATTGAATCCCTGAATCTCGTCCTTATGTCTCTGTAATAGCTGATAGAAAACGTCCACAAAATAGTCCCAATTGAAGCCAAAGTTGTTCAATCCACACCTTCATAGTGTTAGAATCACAGCAAAACACCTTTTTTTAGTGCACGCACCCCTGCCCCAGTGGGATATTTGTCCTTTGGAACCCTCGCTCCGGCGGGGTACTAACTTCTTGACACGTGTACCCCAACCTCGGCGGGGTACTAAGTGCAGTTTCTGATTTCCTTTCTTTTAAGCTGTTTTTGGCCGCATTGCCACTATTGTACTAAAGCTGACACGTAATGAAACCTACGAACATAACAAACACAAACACAAACACGTAAAACAATACTAAAATAGACCAGATTAAACACAATTTAAGTCCAAATATGAACCCGATTCGTAGGTATAAAACCTACTCATCATCTACGCGGATAACTGCATGCCTGGTGAATAACTTTTCATATTCATTCTTTATTAATCTATGGGTATAAACTATCTATGCGGATTACCACACACCTGGTGAATAATCCTTCATATTCATTCTTTATTAAATTGTGAAAATTATATGTCTACACAGATTACCATATAACGCGTGAAAATCCATTTACAAGTTTGTATATTCTTTCACACTCGTATGAGATAAAAATTCTTTTGTACTCATCGCATTCTTTCATATTTCTCCATTTATGGTACGAATTTATTTTTTGTTTCCATAACCTTATTATTAAATGGTGAAATATGTGAGACCCCGAATTTTATGAAATGAAAGTATTCAATTTTCTTATAATTATTCTATTTAGTAAATGGTTAAATTGATAAAAGGTTAAAGTTAAGGGTGTTATGTGAAAAATTTCAAAGTATGCAAGTTGTTATAAAATATTCTTTTGGTCGGGGAATATTCTTTTTGTCGGGGAATATCTGTACGATGACACAATCATTGGTGGACCCCACAACAAAAGTATTGTCGTAGTAAGAAAATGACAGAATTATCTTTTTATAAAAATAACGACGAAAGTGTTACCGTTAAAACTGTTGAACTACCCGGTAGTAAAAGTACAGTTTTACGCGTGGCTGCATAATAGCACACGGTATTGATTATTGATGCTTAAGTAAGAAATCACTCAGTTATACTCAATTATTGCTACAGCAATTGTTGTATCATATCTCTCATATTATTGATTCAATTATTATCACATTATCATCTGCATAATATGTTATATTATTAAATCAATAATTTAGACGGCAAAGTTATTCATATTATTAATTGCAATATTGACAATGTCTAGAAGTTCTATCAAGGAGAGGTTATATAATCTAATTGTGCGCCAATAGGGAGAAATCCTTATTAGAAAGTCCCCTCTTTCTTGGGAACGACCTGATTGTTAAATATTGTGAATTATAATATTAATGATGAATAATTTCGTGTTGATTAAAGATAAAATTTATAGTTCCATTGTGTGGGAATTATTAGTGTTAGTGGAAATTAGTATTTATTTCGATAATAATTGATGTCTGGAAGTTATCGGGTAATTAATCGGATAAATGAGTAATTAATTGCTATTAGTTCACTTGATTATAACTATTTATTCATATGTGTGTACTATTGAATCACATTCATTTACTATTAGGGGAGTTGGTGAAAGTTTGATAATACTTGCATGACTAAGTTAAAAATTGAGGTATAAATGAAGGTATTATACTATAATTAATTTTTTTACATGTTTAGAACTATTGAGTCACATGATTTACTATTGATTCACATGATTCACTATTAGGAGAGGTGGTGCAAGTTTGATAATACTTGCATGACTAAAATAAAAATGAAGGAAAAGATGAAGGTATTATACTGTAATATTTCGAGTCCCAAAATGTGCAATTATAGAAACTATATTTTCCTATAAATAGAAGCTCATTCCTTCATTATTTTTCACCAATTCACTAAGTCTCACAAGAGCAATTATTATAGAAGGAAATTATAGAGATAATGAAGAAGAGAAGTTTGTTACCTCACTATTCTAGTATCCAGTTTCTTCTAAGGTAAGGGGTATTATTCTTTCGTATTCATGAAGAGGGTTATTTTCTTTCAATACTCGTAAGGGTTCTTATTCCATTCTTTATTATTATGTTGGAATAACATGTATATGCGAAGTACCGCATACATGGTGAAATTCTTCTGTTATTCCATTCTTTATTATTCTGTTTGAATAACCTGTATGTGCGGTCTATCGCATGCCTGGTGAATTCTGTTGTTATTCCATTCTTTATTATTCTGTTGGAATATCATATCTGTGCGGATTACGCATGACCTGGTTCCATTCTTTATTATTCTGTTGGAATATCCTGTCTGTGCGGATTACGCATGACCTGGTTCCATTCTTTATTATTCGATTGGGAATAACCTATATGTGCGGTCTATCTCATGCCTGGTGAATTCTTCTGTTATTCTATTCTGTTGGAATAACATATCTATGTGGATTACCACATGCATGGTGAATGACCCTTCGTATTCATTCTTTATTCAATTGTGGAAATGATCTGTCTACGTGGATTACCGCAAGGTGGGTATAAAATCCATTTGTAGTTTCGTAATTTTTGACCCTCAAAAATTCTAGAAAAATTTGAAATGATAGTTTAATGAGTTTTCTAGATTGTGTCCAAAAATGGCGATTTTTGGATGTATATATTAGGAGTTATGAATTTTACGGGAAAACACTATTTTAAAATTAAACCCTTATAACTCCTTGTGGTTAACTCCAAAAATGGTGAAATTTTTATTGGGAGTACATATGTATAACAGCAGTATACCCTGTAAATTTTAGAATTTTTGGACAAAAGTACAGTTTATGATAAATGTCTAAATATTCGGTAGTTTTGGCCATATAAAAAATAGTAAATGAATTTTAAAAATTCTGAGAAAAATATATGTTCAATATGGGACTATATTTTGCTGAATTCCAAAAAAGAAAATTTGTTTGTACTGATTTGGTATTTTCATGAAAATGGACTAGTTATGAGTAAATGAATTAAATATGTTATGTGAAGTAAGAAAATTGGAAAATAGGATTTTATGGCTTGAGAATCCTATATAAGATATATGCAGATTTTTTATGAGAGTTTTGGTTATTGGTGATGAAATCTTATGAGTTTGACATTTTAGGATGATTAAATGCATTAATTAGTAAAGGGTAAACAATTAAAATAAATTATTTATAAGTTTAAGAAATGATTAAAATATTGTGGTAATATTAATAATATTAGATTATGAGATTATTAATTGATTTATAACATTTGGATTAAGGTGTTATAAATATTGATATGGATTTTAATGTGAAACTTTATCTTTTTGTGCCGGGGTTACTATTCACGTATACGACACTATTCTCGTGTACGGCACTATTCATGTATATGACACTATTTATATATATGACATTATTTATGTATACGGTACTATGTACGAATACGGAGTAATATTTTTGAGTTACTATTCACGAGTTACTATTCCCGGGGTACTATTTACCCAAAAAATATATTTCTTTTCTGTCCCCATTATTTTTGGTACATGAATATTATTCTTGAATTTTACTCCACAAAGCAGTATCATATTGATACTTTGGATATTTTTAAACTCTGGATAAATTTAAAGTCTTTAATATTTATCCTTGATTTTATTTCATTAATGTTTATATCATTGTCATCATCCTCATGCTTATATTATGATCAAAGCTATCTTTGGCTTACGTGCAAAGATGGACTGTTAATTATTGGTTTTACAGTTGTATATCTTTGGCTTACGTGCAAAGATGGACTGTTGATTATTGGTTTTACTGTTGTATATCTTTGGCTTACGTGCAAAGATGAACTATTGATTGATGAGTATCTTTGGCTTATGTGCATAGATGAACTATTTATTGGTATGATTATGACTAGGGATCATTCGGTATAATCATGACCCGTAATGTTATAGATGATGTGTTAAAAGTCCTCATTGGCCCGTAGTGCATTGATGTACAGTTATTGGTATGATTATAATCAGGGATTATTCGGTATAATCATGACCATTGATGATTACATGAATATCCTTGGCCGTAATGCAGGGATGATTCGATGATGTGAATTATTTATTAAGATGAGTCTCAGCAATAACATATTGATTATACACTTTTAATTCGTAAAAGATAGTAGATATCATGCTCTACTTGACTCTTCTAAAATGTAGTTGTATGTCTTTGGCCTGTAGTGCAAAGATGAATTATAAATGAATATCTTTCGCCGTAGTGCAAAGATGAATTTATTAGTATGATTATGAGCAAGAATTGTGATTTGGTATAACAATGATTTTTGATGTTTCAGATGAAGATAGGTGATGAAAATTATCTTCGTCCGGGGTGCGAAGAGGAATTTAGAATCATATTATATTTATGAGTTATTCATATGATTGTGGATAGGAATTGTTGATTGGTGTTATAGGGATACAACATTATTGGTGGAATTTTAACATGGAGAAGATAATAGACTTGATGGTCTATTTGACTCTTCTAACGGATTGCTCGTTCCGCTGCAACTATGGTTGAAAAGTTTTATCATCTACCATATCTTCTAAATCTCTGATTTATTACTGATGAAGGCTATTGATAATGTAAATTATCTTTAGTCATGATATTCTTTACTGGGCTAGTTGTGCTCACCCTTTTTACTTCACAATTCCTTTCAGGTAATAAGAGTGTAGCTGGGTCGAGCGGGGGTAACAGGAGAATAGAACGGTGGTCTATAGCTGTTGAGATTCCCCCTAAATAGTATGGAAATAATTTTATTGAGGACTTTAGATAAATGTGTCGTATTGTATACGTAATTTGATATTTAATTTTGGTGAACCGAATAGGGTGAGCTGAACCCAACTTTGGAAGGGTGTTTTGCCACTATCATACAAGATGTTTAATGACATACAACCTCGTGTTATTATAAGACAGAGTTATGTACATCCACTTGCTAAGTATATCTACGAGCACTACCTATATGATCTTGGAGTTGGGTTTAAATATAATTTTCAATTGCAGACAGTGGAGATAGTTACAAGTCAAGAGAAGACTCACCATTGGAAAGAACATGATAGTAATCTTCTCATTTTTCTTTGGGGTCTATTGGGTCAACCAAGGATAATTTTGTGGACATATGAAATCTATCATAACCAAGACGCATAGCCTCCCATATACGAAGGTTTTCTTGAGAACTTCCCAAAGATTTTAATTTCTAAAACAGTTTTTGATTGTACTTTTCTGTAAAGTACCATTGTAAGGTTGTGGTCGAGGCACCGTGAGAGTTACATACATTTGTATTAAAACTTATAGTTTAACTGTGGTCGTATTCTGTACGACAGTTCAACAGTTGTATAAATAAAATTTGTATTTGATTTTTATAGTATGATATCTGGCGACTTAGAATGGGTCGGGTGGACCTATTTTGTGGGTGTCACAAAAACCCTTAAAATTAGTGGTATATTCTTAATAGTTTGTACTTCATCTATTATCATTTCACTATTGGTCTGAATTTTCTTATTGATATTGTAACATTTTCATGGTGGGATACTATATATGTGTGGGTATTATTCATTCGGGGTACTTTTCATTCGATTACTATTCATTCGGGGTACTATTCACGACAAAATTGATTTCTTTTCTGTCCAAATTATTTTTGATACATGAATATCATTCTTGAATTTTACTCCACAATTAGCTATCATGTTGACAATTTGGACATTCTTGAACTCTGGATAAATTGAATTATAAATCTCTAATATTTATCCTTGATCTCACTTGATTAATTCTTTATATCATTGTCATCATCCTCATGCTTATATTGTGGTGAAAGTCATCTTTGGCCCGTAGTGCATAGATGGACTATTGATTGGTAGGATTATGACCAAGAATTATGTATTGGGATGATCATGACCTGTAATGATACAGACAAAGGTTGTACTAAAAGTCCTCTTTGGCCCGTAGTGCATAGATGTACATGTGTTTGGTATAATCATGACCATTGTAGACACTCAAAATTTTGCATCTTGTTAATAACCTTGTAGGAGGGCAAAATCGTCTTCCGGAGATAACCCTGGAAGTCAAATCAGCTCAATCTCGAAGACAACCCCGAGAGATTCAGTTCCAACTTCGGAGATAACCCCGAGGGATGCAGTTACAATTCCAGAGATAACCTCAGAAAAATAATTTTTAACCCCCAGAAGTCTGGTTCAACTTCGGAGATAACCCTGAGACACTCAATTCTTACCCCAGAGATAATCCCGAGAGGTCAAGCACACCTCAACAATAACCCTGAGGACATTCAGTACTCACAGCAGCCCAATCTCAGAGATAACCCTGAGCAACGACTGCTAAATCAACCCTGAGCCAGAGATAACCTTAGTGAGGGGAAAAATCATCAGTTTGCCACCTCGATGCTACATTCACATCGTCTCAACATCATTTCACTCCACATTCTACACAGATGTGCCCCACAAGGGCCATAGCTCAAAATCCCAAGTGACTACTACGCATGACAACACACTAGGTAGAATTTAAAAACCTAAAGATATGCTCCTAGGCCAATTTTTGCGCGCCCCACACTACTGTAGCAGAGAATCTGATGGGCCGGTGCGCCCCACACATTTATGTTTTCTACTGCAACGTCCTTCGATAAAATAGGCAACAATTTTGATCCGCTAGGAGTTACAGGGCCTTTCACCTATTAAATCGAAGATATCGGCGAGATCTAAATTTTTCATTCTTTGAGAATTGACTGATTCTGGCAGGATCAAGATCGAAATTGAGCTTGAAGTAGATGCTATGTAAATTCCAAGCATAGGAACTCTGGACTTTGATCTTCATTGATAAAAAGGCCATAACACTTGCATCCAAACTTTGATTGTATGATTCAAGAAGTTCCAGAAAGCTAAAAAGTAGATCTAAAATAAACACCAAGTTCCAAGCCAAGAACATGCATCCAACTTAGTGTTAAAATCCCTGCAATCTTCCCTTCTTGCATTTGCTTGCATATTTTAGTCCAAAAGATGTATGAATTACTTTTCCTTGATTCTTCACGCCAATGTCGTGTCATTTCCTACAAAATAACATAAAATGTATGAAATGCACACACAATGCATGCAAAGTATCTACGAAACATAGGTTTAAGCAACTAATTCAAGTAATAGATACTGGATAAGTAGGTATAAAACCTACTTATCAAATATCCCCAAATTTAAACAGTTGCTTGTCCCCGAGCAAGATAACATAATGCAATGCAATAAACTAAACAAAATGCCATCTAATCTAATCTAACATGCTAATGAATCCAAATATCAGCCAGATTAAAATTAACAAGAATTACATTAGAGAAACTACAAAATTTTCAAACAAAGAATCCAACCAAGAACAAGGCCATAATGCATATTATTTTGTAAATCAAAACTTTTCATCACTGATGTAGTGTGTGTGTGTTTAGCAACCATTAAACTCGCTACAGAATAAATACTTCACATAATATGCTTTTTTTTAAGGAAAATACAGTTTGAATTAAAGAAAAATAGAAAACAAATTAAGTTATAACAAAACTATGCAACAACTAAGCTAAGAGTCAACAAGGGGTTTATTATACTTTTATTCACTCACGAGGACGATTATGGCACATTCTTGTGGTTACACCCGACTGTGCAATGTCTAGTCCTCTTAGACTTTTCATTGATACCCCTTAGCGAGCTTTCAACCAACGACTCTCATACCATCAGGCTTTAGGACACTCGGTGTAGAGATATCCCCTCGGGCGTACTTACTTAAGTACCAAAGGCCACATAACTAAACTAGCCAAAGTGTTTATTCATATAATATTTTTTTTTCCTTTTTATGGATTTTCTATTTTTTTTCTCTATTTTTTTTTCTTTTTTTTAGCACGCATACCCAATGAATTCCCCAAAACTTAAGCTTTTGCGTAATCCTAGTCATTACTAACTGTTTACTAAATCTCTTTCATTAAAACACACATTTCCCACTAGAAAAGAATTATGTTACCATTCACACTTTGCAAATCATAATGGTTATTCTAAAGTGAAATCCAATTACATCAGATTCAAACAGAAAAAGATTTACATCATGTTATGACAATACAACCAGGCCTAAGTCATCAAAACTGTTCAAAAATCATGAAATTCCAATCTCATCATAGGCTATAAGAATTTCAAACCAACTGAAAACTTGGGTTCATGCAATGTAACCTATCTACACTAAATGCAAAATTTTAAAACAATTTTTTTTTCAAAGATAAGCTAACTAACATGCTAACATATGAAATAAACACTAAAGTAAAACAATAATACTAACTTTATGCAATCAACATATCCTAAATAATAAGAACAATAATACCCCCAAACTTAAAATAGACATTATCCTCAATGGCTGAAATAGGGAAAAGTAAAGGAGAGGACTTCCTTAAAGATATAGAAATTTTCCACTTTGTCCACTAAGTTTAGAGAATAGGCTAGACACATGGAACAAATTGGGCACCACACTTGAATTGGACTTGACTAACCTGTAAACTCAATAGAAGCAAGTTTATTAAATCCTTATAAATGCAAATTTATTAACTACTAAAAATCCAAATAAAAATAAAAATTTAATCTTGGGTTGCCTCCCAATAAGCGGTTGATTTATAGTCTTTCAGCCTGACTTTGTCTGGTTAATGCTAACCAATTCCTCTATGAAAGTTGAGGAATTCTCCATCCATCAGGAGCAATGTAACATCCGGGGAGGTTCCCTAGAGTGATAGGCCTGAAATCAACCCCACCCAGTTTGCTTTTTGTAGATAGGATCCCATTTATAAACATCCAGCAACTCGGTGTTTTCTCCATTATGTCTGTTATTTAAATGGGGGCATTGATGCTTGTTAAAAATGATGGTCTCTTCTCTACCCTCTCCTTTTCATTCAATCATGGCTCTAACATTGCTTTAGCACTCATGTTATAAATAGTCTTGCCGATGATATGACTACCAAGCGGACATGGTTTTGCAAATCTAATTGGATCCTTGATCTTTGGCGGAGAAGGCACTTGGGGGACCAAAAACATCGGCTCATCTACGTTGGAACTCACAGTTAGTTCTTCACCGACCTTGTTTTCATTATCCCTACTTGACTCTTCTTTTTCATCATCTAGTGGCTCATCCAGTTTTAGATTTGGTTCAGACATTCGTCAATCTCAGAATACATGTCATAACAGCAATTATTTTGAGGACAATTGTTCACGGCTTCGAACAGTTGATCTAACTAATTTTGAAGATTTTGAATTTAACTCTCTTGATTAATCCTCCTCTCCTCATTTGATGCTACAAACTTGGACAATAATTCCGTTAACCTTGAATAACTTTCTTAATTTTGGAATCCATGTATTGAGGACCATGTGTGGAAGTATTGATGAGTTGATCCATCTGGTTCAAAAAATTATGGCTCGATATTTCTTAACTCATCATTCTCTCCTCTTTCTTAATCCTCATCTCCTCTTGGTTTGCTATGAGCTTCGACATGAATTCCTCCAATTTTAACTTTTCTTCTTGCAATGGGAGTTGACATTAGAATTCTAGAGTGTATGTTGGATTTGGAGCAGTGTATTGATCTTCATAATTTTAACTCCATTAAGAATTCGGGTGATACCCCCAACCTTGATGATACTTGACATAAACATATTGGTTGAGGTAGTCACCACCATACTGTACCGGCCCAAGACTGATGGTGCATTGATTACTCGGGTGATTTCCAGCACAATAATTGCAAGTAACTACTATCCTTTAATTACGTTGGGCTGCAACTACATCCAACCTCCTGGAATGTATCTCAAGTTATGCTGATAATGCAGCAATTTCATTGAGTCCATCAATCCATGTGTCTCTTGGCTGAGTCATACTCGAATATGGCCATTAATACTTGCATCCAACCATGGTACCTGAAAAGAGAAAAAAATAGGAAGAGAATTAAATAAAAAGAAAAAAAATATTTAAATTAATACTATTTTGATTTAGGCTAATATTGGCAAAAATTATTAAACTAATTCCATAGTAGAGGCGCCAAAAACTTGTTGGGTAAATTCTAAAATACGCTCACACGTAAGTATACATGGTCAATAAGTAATAAAGTCTAAGTAGAGTATCGTTCCCATGAGGAATTATTAATACAAATTACCAAATACTAACTCTTAATCAAACTAATTTTATTTAAACAATCATTTTAAGATTATGAATTAAATTATTTAATTACACTCATTCTAATTACCACTAATTAAAAATCAGATTATGGAGATTTAAGATCACAAATTCATTTATTGCTTCACATAAATTAATACACTTCTTATCAATTATGCTCACTATTCTGAATTGTTAATCAAGAACACATAAGTAAATATGATAATCTCTTAATGCACCATACTCATATCAAATCAAATCCACATATGATAGAATCAAATTGAACACCCTAATTAACTAATTCACTATATCTTTATGTGAATTACAATTAAAAAGGATTTTAAGCACAAGTTCTTTATCTAATTATATGCGATGTATAGGTATATCTCTATCCTAGACATAAATTATGTATTCCAATGTCATGCAGAAAACAGAATCACATGCTATTACGATCAGATCTAAATCTATAATTTATCTCTCGAGTTCATATAGATTATCATGGTAATTGTTAGCTAGGCAATTAAGCAATTCATCAAAAATCATAATAGACAATCCAAGAATAATCACAATAATTAATAGAGAAGCATACTAAAATAAACTATGCAATACGAAATCTATTGTAGTCTTAAACAAAAGATTTAGTTCATAATTAAAGAATTAAAACTAAGAATTCACAATTGAATACACATTAAAAGATAAAAATAGAAGAAGAGTAAAAGATAGAATATGTTGTCTGCAAATTTGATGATCCCTCCTTGCTCCTACTTTGAATCTTCAGTGGTCTCCAAGTTACTTTAATCTCCAAATCTCATAAGAACTAGGGTTTTGGTCCTAATCTACTCTAATATAATCTAATGGAATCCACCCAATCCAAGTTATAATCAAATATTTATAGTTCTAATGGAAACCCTAGAAAGTTAGGAAACTAACAATCCTATTCTAGCTAAAATTGGAATGCCCAAATTAACTCCCCCCCCCCCCCCCCGCCGACTAACATGCCTAGCATTGCTCCTAGGCCAATTTGGGCACACTCCGTGCTACTATAGTAGAGAATCTGATGGCTCGGCGCGCCCCACGTCGCTCTATTTTTTTGCTGTAATGTCCTTTGGTAAAACATGCATAACCTTTGATCCACTAGGAGTTACGGGGCCTTCCACCTATCAAATTGAAGACATCGACGAGATATACAACTTTTAATCTTTGAGAATCAATATATTCTAGCCGGATCAAGATTGAAAGTAGGCTTGAAGTGGATGCTATGCAAATTGCAAGCATGAGAACTCTAAACTTTGATATTTGTTTATAAAAAGGTCATAACACTCACATCTGAACTCCGATTGTGATGATTCAAGATTTTCTGGAAAGCTAAGAAGTATATCTAAAATAAAATCCAAGTTACAAGCTAAGAACATTCATCCAACTTAGTCTTAAAATCCATGCAATCTTCCCCTCTTGCTTTTACTTGCATATTTTAGTCCAAAAGATGTCTGAATTGTTTTCCCCTGCTTCTTCATGCCAATGTTGTGTCATAGCCTACAAAATAACATAAAATATATAAAATAGACACATAATGCATGCAAAGTAACTACGAAACATAGGTTTAAGCAGCTAATTCAAGTAATAGATACCGGATAAGTAGGTATAAAACCTACTTATCAAGAAACAGTCTCTTCCCCCAAGGTTACTAATGAGGTGATCATTGTTTTCATCAGAAATAATGTCATTTATTGATACGGACAACAATAGGTGATTGTATTAGACAATGCCAAAAACATCAACAATCAAATGATGGAGGAGTTATGCAATAAATTGCACATCAAACATCTCAACTCTGTCATCTATCATCCAAAGATGAATGGTGATGTTGAAGCGGCTAATGAGAATGTCAAAAAGATCATGCAAAAGATGTTCGCCAATCACAAAGGATGGCCTAACTCGTTGCCTTTGTGACGCCCCCAAACCCGGGTACTTAAATCCCTAACTCGGTGCTTTACGATACCATTTCTATAAGCTAAATAATAATAATAATAATAATAATAACAATAATATAAAATTCAAACATAATTTACATATACATCAAAGTTTACTCCCAGGTATGAGACCTTTAAACATTCATTACATCATAGATAATAAGTATCAATGTCTTAATAAACTATAACTATTACACATAATATTATAAATCTCATTCGAACACCTTTCCTTTCCCCTTGTTCTTGCCTGAGCCTTTGGGTTGATCACACTTAACTGAAAACATTTAATTTAAGCAAGTGTGAGCATTTGAGTGCCCAACAAGTAATAACAATTATAAATATTAACCGAAAGGGGTTAAATGTTTTCTTTGTATTATCCTTCTACAACAAGTCAATAGCTGTGAAGTAATATGAACCAATAATAGTAACATAACAACTCTCTATCAAATTTTTGAAACTACTTATTTACTATATATAGGGTTAAGCTAACATACTATGAACATTGTTTCTAATTTTTGAATAGGTTTAGCAGAACTTCATCCGCAAACCGTCATAACTTATGGGCACGGAGGGTGATCATCCCGTTGTACCCTGTATTGATCAATACTACATACAAGAACGATATCATCGTTCACTTTATCCACCTTGGGTCCATAAAAGTTTTCCGTTGATCGGGATGTTCATACTTAGACTGGAATCCGAACCAAAATAATTTGATTAGATACAAAAAGGTTCTATCATATTCAACGATATTTTTAAATATCTCTCTAGCTGATCAAATAGCTTAGAGGTGTGTGTGTGTGTGTGTGTGTGTGTCTATATATATATATATATATATATATATATATATATATATATATATATATATATATCAACATGTGATTAAATACAATGATTATCCAAGTGGGGACACTTGTATAACCATGTTTAGAAATTAACGAACAGAATATATATCTGAATTACCATATACTAACATGTTGATAAACAATGATCGGATATAGAATATATTACAATAGGGTTAATAATATAGCATAATAATAATATAATTCTAAAACCTTCTTACTCATATCCATTGCATAAAGGAAATGCAAAGGTGGAATACTAGTCTGGTACACTCTTACAATTCACAACTTAGTTTTATCTTTTATGTAATCACCTATCAGTAATAAGACCATTTTACTGATTAGAATAACATATCACAACACATAATACTGCCTATTGCAGTCAGCACATAACCTAATCACCTTGTCACACAATCATTGAATCACAAACATTCATTAATACAGTCAAAATATCTAAGTCCTGATCAATTTCTGAAATATGTCAGTGTACCGACAGCTTTATCGGGTAATAATCGAGTCTAAGACTCTATCCAGTTAGTTCAATAACTGTAATTATCAGTCATATTATTTTTAGATGACTTAAAATAATTTTTAAACACTTTTATAATTTATCATATAATTTTCAAACACTGGAATCATAATTAAATGATTTAAATATCAAACAATTCTACTATCATTAATATTTAATCAATATTAAACTATTAATGAAACCATTGCCAAAATATTAAAATTCATTTATAATAACTCAAAATATTTTTAAAGTATTAATATTACCCTTAAATGATTTTTAAAACATTTAAAATCATTTTTAAATAATTATCATTAATATTTAAATATTAATTTACTATTTATCCAAATATTAAAAGTCATTAAAATAACTTAAAATATTTTTAATTCATTTATATCCTTTTTAAATGATTTTTAAATTATTAAAACCATTTTAAAACTATTTATTTAATATAATTATTAAATAAATTTATTATCATTAATGTTAAATTAATATCATTAATATTAAATTATTAATGAGATTATCCTTTAAATATTAAAAGTTATATTTTATAACTTAAAATATCTTTAAACACTTTATTTTTATTTAAAATGATTTTTATAAAAATAAAATCATTTTTAAACTGAATTATTTAATATATTTATTAAATAACTTTAATATCATTAATAATAATTAATTAATGAAATTTACCTTTAAATATTGAAATTTATATTTTATAACTTAAAATATTTTTAAATACCTTATTATTATTTAAAATAATTTTTAATATAATAAAATCATTTTTAATTTATTCATTTAATTCATTTATTAAATAACTTAATCATCATTAATATTAAATTATTAATGAAATTTATCACTAAA
The DNA here is from genome assembly GCA_020205505.1 of Panax japonicus. NCBI lineage: Eukaryota > Viridiplantae > Streptophyta > Magnoliopsida > Apiales > Araliaceae > Panax > Panax japonicus. Next base: position 65,882,876 of record CM035095.1, on the reverse strand, counting down.
TATTAAAAGTCATTAAAATAACTTAAAATATTTTTCTCATACCATAATATATTTTTAAATGATTTTTCATGTATTAAAATCATTTTTAAATAATTTATTTAATACTATAATTAAATAAATTAAATACTTTTAATATTCCAAAAATATTAAATAATTATGAAATATATTCAAAATAATAAAAAACTAATTTTTAGACCTTTACATAATTTTTAATAATTTATTATGTATTTTATATAATTAAAAACTAATTTTCTATTTATTTAATTAAAATAATTAATTTAAAAAATAAACTGTCGCTAAAGGTACAATAGGCGATAAAACTGTCGCTAATGGTGTTTTTCACCAAACCCAGAACACACATGTCAATGAACTAGTGTCCAGCTTTGACCATACATAATTATATGATCCAATCTATTTCTGGGATTTAAATTATGTTAGAGTTGTAGTAAAGATGTAGCACTACAACCACAAACAAATAGCATAGCTATAACATGCAACATCAGTAAGATATGATCAATTGAAAACCTTTTTAGACAAGTTCTTCATTTCTGGGTTACCCATAAATGATGAACAGTCTAAGGTGCCACTTTCCAGCCTCCACTACATGCTAATGGTGTAATGTTTTTGTGATATAACAACTTCAGTGTCTAGACAACATAAAGGACTACAGATCTAATACATAACATAAACAAAACATCAACATAATCAACAGTTACAAGCTGGTCAACGCTTGTCAGAAACGTAGTTCATAGAGTTTTCAGGAAATTTCCAGAAAGTGCATCCGTGATCAAAATGGTGTAGTTTCACCAGTCATTACAACCATATTATGTGTTATTTTAGAGATTTAAAAGCATGTATCTAGAGTCCAAATAACCAGCTACAAGTTCAATATATCAACAATATCAAAACACTTACAAACTGACAGATCTAAACGATGAAAAACTTGTCAGACACAAAGAATGCTTTCTAGGTTACCCAGATTTATACTCGGTCATGGTCGGTCAACCGACTTTGACCGAGTATAACTTGAAGTCTAGACATTAAAATACTGTGATACCACCTTCAGATCAAAGAGCATATAACAGACTACACATTTAAACTTTTAAACAACAAAAATAATAAACAGTAAATAATACATAGGCTCTGACATTTGTTGTCATACAACCCCAAAAAATTTTCCAGATTTTTTAAAAACATGATTTTGAGCATATTAATGTTATGGATCTAGCATGAGACAACCCAGATCACTTAAATAGATTACAAACAACATGTTTTAACATAAAAACACAACTTTTAACATATGATTAAAGATCAGATTTCTAGATTAGGGTTTACCTCTTTATGATCCAATTTTGATTTCTATGCTTCTGATTTGATGTTGGTGTCGTGGGGCTTAATTTGTGACTGAACTAACACTATAATTTCGTGGGTTTGGTCTTGAGAGAATATGGCTATGTATTTGTGAACAAATTAGGCCAAAATGAGCACTTTCTTTCTCTTAAATCTAGCAAATCATGTATGCAATGTATGGGATGGCTGATCATGTGATGTGTTATAGATTGTAGGCTCATAGGTAGGTCTAGGGTAGCGTGGCTACAGATTTTACAAGGTTTTGGCTAGCAATAATTAACCTAATGGGATAAAAAGGGCACTTTGGTAATTTTGCTTATAATCTCAAGGGTATTCTTGTTCAAGGTGCTTAAATCTAGGGTTTATTCACTAAATTTTAAATTTTAAAGTTTCCCAAATAATTTTTAGGGTTTAAAAAATTAAAATTAAAGTGTAATAAAATTTTAATTAAAACACAATAATTTAAAATTAGGGTTTTTAATAAAAATTAGTGTTTTTAAATTATGGTTCCTTAATAATATTAGGGTTCCCAAATTAACAATTAGGGTTTCCTAATTATCATGATAATTTACTAAAACAATAATTAGGGTTTTAAATTTTAGCAAATTAGGGCTTTCAAATAATAATTAGGGTTTCTCCTAATTACAAAAATTATATAATACACAGTAAAATTCATATAACACAATTACTACACAGTCTCGAACTCATAACCGAGTTTAACAATTAGGGTTTAATAACACGATATGTGGGTTATGACATAATTTACCATATTTGACCCACCATTACCTGTCTACAGATATACAGTACATATTTATAGCACTAAAAAATCAAAATATAATAATTATTATTATTATATTATTATTCGCTTCTCTTGGTCAAAATCCCAAATTTAGGGTTTGGATTCCATATCTAATTTAGCTTTCATAACAACATCAATAATTAAGCTAAAATAATTAACTTAAATATTTTGAACAAATTCATATAATAAAATATTTATTTTTATCATTCTAATAATCATTTCATATATTATTTAATTAATATAAAATCATGTTTTCATTGGAAATAATTAATAAAAACAATTCTGCTATAAAAATTAATTACAATAAGAATATAATTTGTAATGATCAATAATTTGAAAATTATTTAAAAAAAATTTGGTAATAAATATATTTGCATTTATCATACACATTACTTGACACATATTCTCATCATTTAAAATAAATAAATAAATAAATTTATATGCAAAATTTCTTATTTATTTATATAGAAAATATCGGGTTATTACAGCCGTTGACTCTATTAGTCTAAAGAATGTCAATGCATACTTCAACTGGGGAAAGCCCATACTCATTAACCTATGGCATAGTAGTAGTGTTCCCCATAGATGTGGAAATGGAATCCCTCCGAGTGTTGATAAACGCTCAGTGTTGGGTAAAATCTAATTACTCACAACACACAAGTATACGTGGTTAACATGTAATAAAGTGATAAGTTGAGTATCGTTCCCACAGAGAATTATTTAATAATAATCACCAAGTACTAACCTGTAACCACCTCAATCTTTTTTAAACGAATGAATTTCAATTTATAAGTAAACTAATTCTAATTACCACTAGTTAAATTAAGATTATAGAGATTTAAGATCACAACTTCACTTATTGCTTCATTTAACTTAACACACTTCTCATCAATTGTTCTCTATCACGAATTGTTAATCAAGAACACCAAAGTAGATAAAACCACCTCTCGATGCATAATACCCATACTCACTTAAATCCGCGGATGATAAAATTAAACAAGACACCCTAATTAACTAATCCACTATATCTCTATGTTAATTACAATTAAAAAGGATTTAAATCACAAGTTCTCTATAATATTACATATGGCGTAAAGGTATATCTCTATCCTAAACACGAATCATGAATTCCATCAATGCAGAAATCACAAACACATGCCATCATGATCAGATCTAAATCTCTACTCCATCTCTCGAGTTCATATAAATTATCACGGTAATTGTTAGCTAGAAAATTGAGCAATTTAGTCCAAATCACAATAGACAATCCTCACAATAAAACATAATAATTGATAGCGAAGCATATTAAAATAAACTACATAATAAGATCCATTGTAATCTCAAACAAAGAATTAGTTCATTGAATTAAAACTAAGAATCCACACTTGAATAAACAATAAAAGACAAAGATAGAAGAAGATGAGAAGATAAAATCTATTGTCTGTAGATTTGAAGCTCCCTCCTTGCTCCTACTTTGAATCTTCAGTGGTCTCTAAGTTGCTTCAATCTCTAAAACTCATTAGAACTAGTGTTTTGATCTAATTTACTCTAATCTAATCTAATGGAATCCTCCTTCTCTCTAATCTTTCCCTCTAATCCTTCGTATTCTCCTCTTTTTATAAGTTTTTTTATCTGTCTTTAAGTCTTCTTGGAAGTCCTTGAGTCAATTGGATCGAAACAATCCTTCCCGAAATCAAATTTGGACAAAAACTGGTTTTTCTGTGCATACCCCGCCCCAGCGGGGGTCCCAAGGCTTAAAGGGCCCGCCCCGGTGGGGGTCCAATTTTTGCCATAGTGTCCTCTGGTAAAATGGCCATAACGTTTGATTCGGTAAGAGTTACAGGGCCCGCAATCTATCAAATCGAAGCTATCGATGAGATCTACAACTTTCAGTCTTTGAGATTTGAAAAATTCTGGCCGGAACAAAATCGAAATAGAGCTTGAAATAGATGTTGTGTAAATTGCAAACATGAGAACTCATAACTTTAATCTTCGTTGATAAAAAGACCATAACTATCGCATCCAAACTCTGATTGGGATGATTCAAAATGTTCTAAAAATATAAGAAGAAGCTCTACAATATAATCTAAGTTCCAAGCCAAGAACAGGCATCCAAATTGGTGTTAAAAGTCATTCAATCTTCCCTAATTGCATTTACTTGCATATTTTGGTCCAAAAGATGTCCGAATTGCTTTTATATGTGCCTTGTTTTTCCTTACCAATAGTCGCTCACACCGCTTCGAAACATATAACCTACAAAACGAACACAAAATGCATGAAAAGTAACTAAGATATATGAATATAAGTAACTAATTCAAGTAACAGATACCAGATAAGTAGGTATAAAATCTACTTATCACTCGGCTGGATGAAGACCAATGGTTACAAGATCAGTACCACTAATTGTCCGTGATAGATGAAAGGCGGGCCGCATCCATCTTCCATGGTCAGTTATACCAACAGAGGATCGCTCGATCCTACAACAACAAAGTCCAGCTATGGCAATTCAAAGAACATGACTTGGTCTTGAAGAAGGTTCTTGACAACCAATATCAATTTAAAGGAAAATTTGCCCCAAATTGGGAAGGCTTGTTTGTTGTCAAGAGGTATTGACATGAGGAGTCCTCATATTACAAGAGATGGATGGTGAGGAATTTCCCCAACTCATCAACTCGGACATCATGAAATGGTACTATGTATGAAGTTACCTGGAAGCCAACATCCTGGTTCTAGATCATCAGATCCATCAGCCAATTCAGGTTTTCAAAACCTTTCTCACTACATACAATCCTCAACACTTCAATTTTTCCCACTAGGGATAAAAACTCTCACCACTTTAGTTTGTCCCGCTAGGGATAAAACCTTTCACAACTTTAGTTTGTCCCGCTAGGGATAAAACATTTCATAACTTCAGTTTGTCTCATCAGGGGCGAACTACGCAGACCTGATCTCCCCAATACACAGGTGTGAGACCCCAAATTTTATGAATAAATATTTAATTTTCTCGAAATATTTTTTTATGTTATGGTGTGGATTTGAGATAATGTTATAGTTGTGGGTAATATTTATAAATTTTGAAAAGTAAGTAAGTGGTTATAAAATATTCGATTGGTCGGGGAATATTGTTTTTGTTGGGAAATATCCGTACGACGACACAATCATTGGTGGACCCCATAACAAAATTATTGTCGGAATGAGAAAATGACAGAAATATCTTTTTATAAAAATAACGGGGGAAGTTTTATCGTTAACTATTGAACTACCCAGTAGTAAAAGTACAGTAATACGCGTGGTTGCATTGTAGTACACGATATTGATTATTGATGTTTACGTGATAAGTCACTCAATTTTTCTCAATAATTGTTACAGTGATTAGTGTTCAATATTTTATTTTATTGATTCAATAATTGCTGCGTTGATATTTTATATTATTATTGTTTCAATAATTGTCACTGCAAAGTATTTCCCATTATCAAATCAATAATTCATATTATTTGAATAATATTATTAGATAAAATTATTGGCAATGTCTAGAAAGTTTTGTCAATGAGAGGTTTGGTCACCTAATTGTGCGACAGTAAGGAGAAATCCTTATCGGAAAGCCCCCTCTTTCCTGGGAAAGGCCTGGTTGTCATTATTGTGATTCTGTAATATTATTTGTGAATAATTAATTATTGATTTATATGATAAGGAAATATTTATTTTATATGGAAATAAATGATTGATAGAAAAATATTTATTTTATGTGGTTATAATTGAAGGAATTAATGTTGAGGTGTTACTTGAAGTGTTCATAAATCAAATTGGTGTTCTTAAACCTCTATTGTGTGAGTTATAATTTTGATCCGACCGTTGGATCGTTGTGATTTTTGGATATGTTATACATATATAAGTTGAGTATATGTCCACAAATTTTGAACCGTTAAAAATTAACGAATGATTTGTTATGAATTTTAAAAGGTGTTAAAAATCATCCGTTTGTAGATTTCGGATATTTTCTGTCTGGAATTTGGAAAAACTTTCTTTTGCAAAGTTGTAGAGAATTCGATTTCATGTGGAATGGATATAAAATTCTTATTTTTCTGATAAAAGTGCTATTTATTATGAATTATTGATGTTTCAGAAAATAAAATATTTTTATTAAAATTATGGTTGGGACCCACTTTTGGTTGGTGTAGAAAATATGTGCTGAATTGGTGGGCCCCTGTGACAACCCGAGAATTTGGAGAATTTATTAAAATCATAATTAATTGATTTAAGGTTCAATAATAGGACCTAGACAGGAAATAAGTGTATGGAATTGGCAGTTATGTAATGAAATTCCAAGAATTTCAAAAGTTTTGAACAAAACTTGAATTATATGGTAGACTGTAAGTAATAGTCTAGTAATGAGGTATAAGATTATGGTAGATTTAAAATTCTTTTGAAGAATTATCAGGAATAAGTATCGAAGTGAATATTAGTCGGTATATTTGGTTACATATGTGAACCATAATGATTTGAGATCAAGGATTGATCATATAAGTTATAACTTTAGAAAATCCTAAAGTTATGTTAATCATACGTTTATTAAGTTAGAAAAATCTAACGGATTGTTAGAAACCCTAACGTTACGCTCAGAAACTTTAGTTTTAGTTCCGGGAATTCGAAACCCTAAATTCATGATATGAATATGGTGATTAAGTTAGAAAACTCTAACGATATATTCTGAAACCCTAGTTTCAGTTTTGAAAATTTAAACCCTAATTTGGGAATCCTAATGCGAAGTATTAAACCCTAAGGGTTAAAAAGTTGTGTGTAAGGAATATGAACATTAGGTGATGGTTTATATTTGTTTATTATATAAACAAGCAAAAGAAACTAGTGTAACCCTAATTATATATTAGGAATGAAGGATTTTATAATTTAAGGGTTATGGAAAAGAGAATTTTGGTATTTAGAATACATATTAATTATAGGAGATTTATTTTATATATATCTCAAATGATTAATTTTATAACCTAATTATAGCAAGTTTAATTGGGTTAAGGAAATAAGTGTGCATGAGCAAGGATTGGTGTTTTAATGGAGAAGTGAAAACCCTAAGTAAATGATTTGGGTTGGATAAGAATTTAAGGTATTAGACTATGTATATGTTATAGCTCTAGTATTGGTGAATGAAATTGGTTAGAGGACCAAGCAATACATTAAAAGAATGGCTCAATTTTTAGCCAAGTGGGAGAAGAATTTTTGGACATTTGTAAAATCAAATAAGAGATAAGATAGAAAGCAAACTTGGAGCAATTTTTAAGGCACATGGCCAGCTATGAGGAGCAATAGAAAGGGGGAATGAATGGTGCATTAATGTCTCACTTTAGTTGGTGACCAACCCTAACCCTAACCTAGTTCTAGCCTAGAAATGTGTCCAACACATTAGCAATTCTTTCAAGCAATCCTTGGCAATTAAAGAGAGAAAGTAGTAAGGCACATGACCGGTTATTTAGAGAAGGAAATAAGAGGGAAATGAATGTTGCATTATTGGCTCACTTTAGTGGTTTACCAACCCTCAACAACCCTTCCCATGTGTCACTTGTTTATTTAGCCAACATATTAACATTTCTTGCAACAAAAGCTTGGCAATTAATAAGGGAGAAAGAGAGAATTATTGTGAGCATTGGAGAGGCCATATGGCCGGTTATTGCATGAAGAAGAGAAGGGAGTGAGTGTGGTCATTTGATTAATGAAAAGCTACATAAAAGTCTAGCTTTTATTTTTCTTTCTTTCATCTCTTTATCCTTCCAAGTTGCTAAGAAATAGAGAAAGGGAGAGAGATTGAGGCCATGTTCGGCCACTCTAAGAGGAGAAGGAGGGGAGATTTTGACCTTCCATGCCAATCAAGATCCATGATCAAGCTATGAAGAAGAAGAAGATGGAGATCAAGTAAGCTAAGGTATAAAAAAAATTTCTTCTTATGTAGGCTAAGTTTCCTTGGTAGTTTGATTAGATTTTTGTCAACTTGAAGTTATGATCTTGAGGTTATAACCCTAGATCTTGGTGTTTAAAGGTGTTCTATGTTTAGATCCAACTCTTTTATGGATCAAAAGTTAGATCTATAGCATGAAATGGAGGATAGGTTTTCAAAAGATAGAAAACCAAATTTTTTCTTAAGATTTGATTGTGTTGATGCTTGTTTGATGTGATAAGGAATTTTGTTTCTAAACTCAAAAACTAAGGATATACATGTTAATAAGTGTTTATTGTTTGGATCTACCCATAATGGGTGTTAAATTGGTGGGAATCAAAGGAATAGAAAAAAATGGAAATTTTCTAGAAAAGTTAAAGTGTTTTGATATGCTGTTTTAGATCAAGTGTTGAACTTATGATTTTGAACCATGAAGTTTATGATCTTGAACATGAGAACTATAGATCTACATGATATATGATATTTTATGGTTAGATCTTGCCATTTTTGGGTTGATAAGCTTGAATAAAGAAGATTAACCAAAACAGTTTGTTTGTTTTAAATGAGTTAGTGGACTGCTGTCCTAAAAGAGAAATTCCGGATCTGTTAGGTTGCTCTAAAAATTTTGGACTTGTGATATGTTGTAGTACACTCAATAAGCTTTCCATAGACTCTGAAATGGACTAAATTTGACATCGGAGGAGAGAGTTATGGGATTTCTCCCAAACTACACAAAATTAAGAAAAACTGTTAAAAGGACAGATTTGAACAGTCAATTCCGGGCTAATTTCCGGGAGATAAACATGTCCAAATATTGATTGTGATATATGAAAACTGTATTTCGGAAAGATACGAACCCAACAAAAGTGACGGATCATTAATCGGAATTACAGAACTCGTTTTATATAAGTTTTAGCAAAGGACTCCAAAACTGCCAAACGACAAAAAGTTTCTGCCCAAAATTTTCCGAGGGCTGTTTCGGACATTTAGTTAATGAGAAAAATTCCATCCTTTTGGGAAATGAAAATATATGGTAATATGTAGCTCGTGTCCAAAAATGAGCTGATTCCAAGTTAAAATGACCAAGTTATGATCGTTTCAATTTTTGTGATTTTCCGACGGAAATCGCTATAAACGGAGTTCTACAACTCCGATTGCCACGAAATTTAAAATGAAGTATCACGTTAACATATATAAGGTTATACCAAAAGATGGGCATTAGTGGAGTTAAGCACGAGGTAGCTAATTTCTTAAGCTACGCACTAAAAATTAATTTTTAATAAATACTAAAGGAAGTTGGAAAATTATGGAAAAATACTTTTTATGCATGAAATATGTGTATATATGTTTGACCAAAGGATAGGAGAATAATTCACTGATTTGGTATTTTCGTGATATGGATATAGAAAACAGTTTGATGAATTGAATCCGGTTTGCTGGAATGAGGTTTAAATTGATGGATTTGGAATTCAAGTTGCTGAGTTATAAATTTGGTTGTTAGATATAAAATCCAGGATGCTGGATTAGTGTTTGCCGTATTACATGTTAATGAATAATTTATGATATGAAAAGCGAGTGTTAAATCATAAGGGATATGATATAGTGATTGAATAATTATCAAAGGATGATAATAATATTGATGTGTTAAGCTTTTATCTAATATTGGATTAAGTATTAGATAGTATTATGGAATAAAGCATGTTATACTGATTAAAAGATCAATCTTATAACTGATAGGTCTTTCGTGAGAGATTAAATTAATATGCGTTGCGGTAATCAACGGTTCATGCAAGTTTTTCTTATACTTAACTCTAGTAAGAGTAATTTCTTCAAGCTTATGGTTAATCATTGATGATTGCCACGAAAATTGTATTCTGTACATCTTGCATTTATAAGTCAGGTATGAAAGGTTGATCACCTTCATTACCAGTTGGTTCAAAAATGTTTTGTTCATGTATAATACTTGTTCAGTCAAAATTTTGTTCCTGCTAGTTCACAATTATATTGTTGAATTATAGCTAGCCAATTATTCATACTCTTCAATCATGATATATCGTTATGTTATTGTATATAAACTTGCTGGGCAATTTTTATGCTCACCCTTGCCAAATCATAATAAAATATTGCAGATTAAGGCGAATGCGTCGGAAACAAGGAAATGTCCAAGACAGTTCCAGCTTTAGTAGATGTGTGCAGTTAAATTTGTATTGTATGATATTAATAATATTATGAGTTAGATATTTTATGAAATGTGTAATAAGTTAAGGTTACTCGATTTTGGGTAATAGTGTATAATGTATTGTATAAACAACTTATGTTTATATCTTCCGCAAATAGTGAAAGAAATAGTGTACCGAGTCCGCGGCGATTCGGGGCCCGGATTCGGGGATTGCTAAAGTTGGTATCAGAGCCGTTGGTTATGAAGCTTAGGTAGGAATACCTGAGACCAATAACCGCAGTGATTAGGGTAAGACTAACTCACATAGAGTTAGTTGGTCGGTAAGATTCAAAGATGAATCTCGGCGGGTGTAAAGCACAGAGTTTCCTAACTCTGATAATAAAGTTAAATGGTAATAGTGAATAGATCGAGTCTAAAAGACTGAAAGTGCAGGGATAGGAGATCGTAAAACAAAACGATCAAGTCATAGAATTGAATCGTAATATATACGATAAGATCACCCCGTGATCTGATAAGGTTATGATATGGGAAATGAATCAATCTACTGATTGAAAAGTTTACAACAAGATGTTGTGTATCAGTTGTACTATGAAATTGTACTATGAAAACTCATGAAAGAGTTATGAATTGTAAATACGGATTAAATAAAATTCGTATGGAGTAAGTGTGGAGTTAGTATTAGGTGGGGATTCAATTGAGGACTCATGTCGGCAGATGAGTTGTATGATTCCTTGTATGGGCGGGGAATTTGTACTTGGTTTTAGAATCACTTAGCTTCCTGGTCGATGTAGTGGTTAGGTTGACCAATTCTTTGTATGGGCGGGGAATTGTTCACTTAGCTTCCTATATTGATTAGTGGCTGAGTTGGTTTGACAACCACTTAGTTTCTGGCACTGATAATCATTGAAATGTTTGCGTCGCGCTATTTGCTATATGCGTGTTAAGAGGGTGATTCCTTTCTTATGAGTATGACAAATAAATACGTCATAGGTAGAGGATATAAGATTAAGTACGAGTTCTTAGAACTCATACTTATGTGACATACTTGACGCATAGTTATATGAAATGTTTATGAACCCCTCAGCGAATGGACGCCAAAGGTCTGTCTAGGAAAGTTCTTAAACTCATATGATTGTGGCAATTTATGGACTCATAAGTGTGGTTTTATGAACTGGGTATAGATATGTGTGAATGGAGTATTGAGGATAATAGGAACAGATAGAATGTTTAAGCAAATGATCATTAGTGGAGAATTAGGTTTTCCTAAACCCCTATCTATGCCAGATTTCAAAATTTTTGACTTCAAACTAAATACGCACTATGTGCCTTTAAAAAAATGTTTTTTTATCACTTATGTACCATGTGACCTGGTGCAGAGATGATAAAAATGATGGAGTCATCAATGCAGTATTACTTCGTGTGAATTTGACTTAAAGTCACTATTCCACTATGGTATGATGTAGCATGATAAAATCATCAAATGACGGAATCCTCAACGGACTGTAAATACAGTACGGCATCATGACGTCATTCTCGAAAATGTTTTCAAAAACTCCAAGTGTTTATTGAAAAAAATTTCCTGAACCAAATGGTTTTGGTGCTGAATCTTATGATAAGACTGAGGTGAACTATGTTGTTTGGATAAATAAATCCAATCTAATAGCGTAAATATTCGCTAAAAATAAATACGTTATTCATAACGTAATCGTACGATAGGCTGATCACCTAAAGCTCTAGTAATGGTTGTTTACCTTCTTTGTGATTGTAAACAGACCAAGTAATGTTTTGTTTTGCGGTATAAATACCGTCAAATCTATGTGTTCATGGTCTATATGACCCCTCAGCAAAATTTTAAACCTTTTACCCTTGTGAGTGGTATGTTGGGTAGCATGTGATATGTGTGAATGGTGTAAGGTGCATGGTGTAAGGTGTAAGGTGAATTTCGGGGACGAAATTCTTATAAGGAGGGGTGAATGTGACAACCCGAGAATTTGGAGAATTTATTAAAACCATAATTGACTGATTTAAGGTTCAATAATAGGACCTAGACAGGAAATAAGTGTATGGAATTGGCAGTTATGTAATGAAATTCCAAGAATTTCAAAAGTTTTGAATAAAACTTGAATTATGTGATAGACTGTAAGTAATAGACTAGTAATGAGGTATAAGATTATGGTAGATTTAAAATTCTTTTGAAGAATTATCAGGAATAAATATCGAAGTGAATACTAGTCGGTATATTTGGTTACATATGTGAACCATAATGATTTGAGATCAAGGATTGATCATATAAGTTATAACTTTAGAAAACCCTAAAGTTATGTTAATCATACGTTTATTAAGTTAGAAAAATCTAACGGATTGTTAGAAACCCTAACGGTACGCTCAGAAACTTTAGTTTCAGTTCCGGGAATTCGAAACCCTAAATTCATGATATGAATATAGTGATTAAGTTAGAAAACTCTAACGATATATTCTGAAACCCTAGTTTCAGTTTTGAAAATTTAAACCCTAATTTGGGAATCCTAATGCGAAGTATTAAACCCTAAGGGTTAAAAAGTTGTGTGTAAGGAATATGAACATTAGGTGATGGTTTATATTTGTTTATTATATAAACAAACAAAAGAAACTAGTGTAACCCTAATTATATATTAGGAATGAAGGATTTTATAATTTAAGGGTTATGGAAAAGAGAAGTTTGGTATTTAGAATACTTATTAATTATAGGAGATTTATTTTATATATATCTCAAATGATTAATTTTATAACATAATTATAGCAAGTTTAATTGGGTTAAGGAAATAAGTGTGCATGAGCAAGGAATGGTGTTTTAATGGAGAAGTGAAAACCCTAAGTAAATGATTTGGGTTGGATAAGAATTTAAGGTATTAGACTATGTATATGTTATAGCTCTAGTATTGGTGAATGAAATTGGTTAGAGGACCAAGCAATACATTAAAAGAATGGCTCAATTTTTAGACAACTGGGAGAAGAATTTTTGGACATTTGTAAAATCAAATAAGAGATAAGATAGAAAGCAAACTTGGAGCAATTTTAAGGCACATGGCCGGCTATGAGGAGCAATAGAAAGGGGGAATGAATGGTACATTAATGTCTCACTTTAGTTGGTGACCAACCCTAACCCTAACCTAGTTCTAGCCTAGAAATGTGTCTAACACATTAGCAATTCTTTCAAGCAATCCTTGGCAATTAAAGAGAGAAAGTACTAAGGCACATGGCCGGTTATTTAGAGAAGGAAATAAGAGGGAAATGAATGTTGCATTATTGGCTCACTTTAGTGGTTTACCAACCCTCAACAACCCTTCCCATGTGTCACTTGTTTATTTAGCCAGCATATTAACATTTCTTGCAACAAAAGCTTGGCAATTAATAAGGGAGAAAGAGAAAATTATTGTGAGCATTGGAGAGGCCATATGGCCGGTTATTGCATGAAGAAGAGAAGGGAGTGAGTGTGGTCATTTGATTAATGAAAAGCTACATAAAAGTCTAGCTTTTATTTTTCTTTCTTTCATCTCTTTATCCTTCCAAGTTGCTAAGAAATAGAGAAAGGGAGAGAGATTAAGGCCATGTTCGGCCACTCTAAGAGGAGAAGGAGGGGAGATTTTGACCTTCCATGCCAATCAAGATCCATGATCAAGCTATGAAGAAGAAGAAGATGGAGATCAAGTAAGCTAAGGTATAAAAAAAATTTCTTCTTATGTAGGCTAAGTTTCCTTGGTAGTTTGATTAGATTTTTGTCAACTTGAAGTTATGATCTTGAGGTTTTAACCCTAGATCTTGGTGTTTAAAGGTGTTCTATGTTTAGATCCAACTCTTTTATGGATCAAAAGTTAGATCTATAGCATGAAATGGAGGATAGGTTTTCAAAAGATAGAAAACCTAATTTTTTCTTAAGATTTGATTGTGTTGATGCTTGTTTGATGTGATAAGGAATTTTGTTTCTAAACTCAAAAACTAAGGATATACATGTTAATAAGTGTTTATTGTTTGGATCTACCCATAATGGGTGTTAAATTGGTGGGAATCAAAGGAATAGAAAAAAATGGAAATTTTCTAGAAAAGTTAAAGTGTTTTGATTTGCTGTTTTAGATCAAGTGTTGAACTTATGATTTTGAACCATGAAGTTTATGATATTGAACATGAGAACTATAGATCTACATGATATATGATATTTTATGGTTAGATCTTGCCATTTTTGGGTTGATAAGCTTGAATAAAGAAGATTAACCAAAACAGTTTGTTTGTTTTAAATGAGTTAGTGGACTGCTGTCCTAAAAGAGAAATTCCGGATCTGTTAGGTTGCTCTAAAAATTTTGGACTTATGATATGTTGTATTATACTCAATAAGCTTTCCATAGACTCCGAAACGGACTAAATTCGACATCGGAGGAGAGAGTTATGGGATTTCTCCCAAACTACACAAAATTAAGAAAAACTGTTAAAAGGACAGATTTAAACAGTCACTTCCGGGCTAATTTCCGGGAGCTAAACATGTCCAAATATTGATTGTGATATATGAAAACTGTATTTCGGAAAGATACGAACCCAAAAAAAGTGACGGATCATTAATCGGAATTACAGAACTCGTTTTATATAAGTTTTAGCAAAGGACTCCAAAACTGCCAAACGACAAAAAGTTTCTGCCCAAACTTTTCCGAGGGCTGTTTCGGACATTTAGTTAATGAGAAAAATTCCAGGCTTTTGGGAAATGAACATATATTGTAATATGTAGCTCTTGTCCAAAAATGAGCTGATTCCGAGTTAAAATGACCAAGTTATGATTGTTTCAATTTTTATAATTTTCCGACGGAAATCGCTATAAACGGAGTTCTACAACTCCGATTGCCACGAAATTTAAAATGGAGTATCACGTTAACATATATAAGGTTATGCCAAAAGATGGGCATTAGTGGAGTTAAGAACGAGGTAGCTAATTTCTTAAGCTACGCACTAAAAATTAATTTTTAATAAATACCAAAGGAAGTTGGAAAATTATGGAAAAATACTTTTTATGCATGAAATATGTGTATATATGTTTGACCAAAGGATAGGAGAATAATTCACTGATTTGGTATTTTCGTGATATGGATATAGAAAACAGTTTGATGAATTGAATCTGGTTTGCTGGATTGAGGTTTAAATTGATGGATTTGGAATTCAAGTTGCTGAGTTACAAATTTGGTTGTTAGATATAGAATCCAGGATGATGGATTAGTGTTTGCCGTATTACATGTTATTGAATAATTTATGATATGAAAAGCGAGTGTTAAATCATAAGGGATATGATATAGTGATTGAATAATTATCAAAGGATGATAATAATATTGATGTGTTAAGTTGTTATCTAATATTGGATTAAGTATTAGATAGTATTATGGAATAAAGCATGTTATACTGATTAAAAGATCAATCTTATAACTGATAGGTCTTTCGTGAGAGATTAAATTAATATGCGTTGCGGTAATCAACGGTTCAGACAAGTTTTTCTTGTACTTAACTCTAGTAAGAGTAATTTCTTCAAGCTTATGGTTAATCATTGATGATTGCCACGAAAATTGTATTCTGTACATCTTGCATGTATAAGTCAGGTATGAAAGGCTGATCACCTTCATTACCAGTTGGTTCAGAAATGTTTTGTTCATGTATAATACTTGTTCAGTCAAAATTTTGTTCCTGCTAGTTCACAATTATATTGTTGAATTATAGCTAGCCAATTATTCATACTCTTCAATCATGATATATCGTTATGTTATTGTATATAAACTTGCTGGGCAATTTTTATGCTCACCCTTGCCAAATCATGATAAAATATTGCAGATTAAGGCGAATGCGTAGGAAACAAGGAAATGTCCAAGACAGTTCCAGCTTTAGTAGATGTGTGCAGTTAAATTTGTATTGTATGATATTAATAATGTTATGAGTTAGATATTTTATGAAATGTGTAATAAGTTAAGGTTACTCGATTTTGGGTAATAGTGTGTAATGTATTGTATAAACAACTTATGTTTATATCTTCCGCAAATAGTGAAAGAAATAGTGTACCGAGTCCGCGGCGATTCGGGGCCCGGATTCGGGGATGCTACAGCCCCACTTGTGGTGGCTGAATTTTTGGTCTACCTTGGCATGCGTAGAAATTTTGTATAAATAATAATATTATTTTATTATTTAGTCTCCTATGGCGTTCTAGCATTTTCATATAAATAGGTGTTTAGGTTAGAATTAAAAATTAAGTTTTGTTTCTCTCTATATTATTGAGCGTATTTTTGTGAGTATTTAGATACTTTGAGAGTTGCTATTCAGTGCAAGTTTCCTTCGGTTTTACATCCGATATTTCGATCAGAACTACTGTTATTTTGAGGCAAGGGATGTTATTTTATTCGTAAATGATATTATTTTCTTCAATATCATTATGCCGAAATATTTATATTAATTTTATTGTGGAATTTTTACCTTTTTGTGTCAGTGTTACTATTCACATATTTGGCACTATTCACGTATACGGCACTATTCACAAAAAAATAAAATTTTCTCTTTTTCATCCTAGATGTCTATTATGGTTACTATCTTTGATTGTATCCATGTTTTGATCTTCATTCTTGAATTTTACTCTATTATTGTTTATTATGGAATATTATTTTCGTTCAAAGGGATGTTAGTTTTGTTCAATATTCGCTTGAAATAATATTTTCTTCCATACTCTGTAGTATTGAAATAATATTATTTCATTTTAGATTTTGAATTCTATACTTGTTTTGTTAAAATTTTGGCTTCTATACTTTATGAAATTAGTAGAATATCCTTGATATTTGCGCTTCATCCAGTATCTTTTCATGAAAATATTATTCAGAGTATTCTTGATAAGTTTTAACTTTTTCATGCTGAAGTACTATTCATGGGGTTACTATTCACAGGATACTATTCCCTCGAGTACTATTCACCCAGAGTACTATTCATGATAAAAATTGATTCGTTTTCTGTCCAAATTATTTTTGGTACAATATTATTCTTTAATTTTACTCTACAAAGCAGTATCATGTTGACAATTTGGACGTTATTGATTTCTGGATAAATTAAATTATAAATTTTTTAAAATTTATCCTTGAACTTGTTTTATTGAATTATTATGTCATTGTCATCTTCCTAATGCTTATATGATTATGACCATGGATTATTCGGTATAATCATAACTGTAATGTTACAAATGATGTGATAAAAGTCCTCATTAGCCCATAGTGTATTGATGGACATTTTTTTGATATGATTATGGTCATGGATTCTCTTCGGCCAAGGGTGCAAAGATGAATTGTTTTATGGCATGATTATGATCGTTCACGAAAACACGATTATCTTTGGCCCGTAGTGCAAGGATAATTTGTGGTCATGATACTAAAGAATATCCTTGGCCGTAGTGCAGGGGTGATTCGATGATGTGTATTATTTATTAAGATGACTCTCAGCGATAAAAGTGATGAAAAACCTTTTAAATCATAGAAGCTAGTAGATTTTATTCTCTACTTTACTCTTCTAATGGATTACTTGTTTCGCTGCAGTTAAACTCGATTTTGTTATATTTTATCAGGTTAACACTGTTGAAGGCTAACGATAAATTATTCTGCATTATCTTAGTCATAATATTTCTTACTGGGCTAGTTGAGCTCACCCTTTTGCTTTCATTGTTCTCTTCAGGAAATGAGAACGTAGCTAGGACTAGTCGGGGAACGGAGTGACGGTCCAGATGAAAGCATTAATAATCCTCACTATTATATGAAATAGTGTGATAATAAATATATTGAGGACTCCATTTGAGTTGAATACTGTCTAGAAGATAATATTCGTATTAAAACTCTCAGTTTGTATTTTGCCGTATTTTACACGACAGTTGTATTATTAAATTGTATTTGAATTTTGTACCATGTATTTGGCGACTCAAGATGGGTGATGTATACCTATTTTGGGGGTGTCACAACGGGAGTACGTAGGCAGCTATTTTTATGGTCCGGTCTAACTACATAAAAAAAATCTCTATACCCTCTTTACCACCTACAACTTTTAACCTTTTCACGCTAGGTTGGAACTATGCAGACCTGATCTCCCCTCATTAATGGGAGTACGCTGGCAGCCATTCACGATGCGGTCTAACCCCTACCAAATACACAAAACCTTTTTAATGGTACTGGGATCATCTTTTTACTTTCAAACAAAACCATAAGAGATGGAACTACCTGATCTCCCCAATATAAAAGAGTATAAGCGACCATCTGTGGGGCTGTTAAACCACACCTCATCGACTTAGACCAAAGAGATGAAATTACCTGATCTCCATACACAAATGGGAGAACCAGCGACCATCTAAGCTATGGTTGAGTCCTCAAAGAGAAACACCAATCCGTAAGAGATGGAACTACCTGGTCTCCTCCATATAAGGGAGTACCGACAACCATCTATGGTGCGGTCAACCTCAGAGAGGAAAGTCACAATCTTCTCCATAACCATATACAAAAATATGTCCCAAGACACCAAAAGGTAGAGGAATACAAATATCAATGATCCATTCTTAAATATCCTAAGACATCTCAATGTCCACCCATTAAGGAAGAGTTCAGAATACATCAAGATCATAAGCCCTGAAGAAATAGGCAACTACCAAGCAAGTACCAAGGCATAACTAAATGGGAAGTGAATCAAAACATATTTCCTTGCCATACACTATACTGTTTGATATATACAATTGTCCTATATATGACAAAAATGGCTAACCTAGTCTATGCGCTAATCTATAAACCAGTGGATAAGCGAGCCATCAAGTCTAACATGGCATCCCTCTTATAAGATGGGGGTAACTCTATGAGCTCTTGCCTAAGGGTATCTACACGAACCAAGAGATCTACGGCTATCTTCATGGTGCTACTATGCTCATCTCTGCAATATATGAGACCTCAATGCAGTACTATCTGTAATGGCAGCATCTCGGGCAGACAGAGCACTATCACGCTCAATAACAGCTGTATCCCTAGCTGATCGAGCCTCATCCTGCTCAACAACAGCTGTATATGTTGCCTAATTTCTTAATATCACTTTGACATAAAATTATACATGTTCAATTGTAATATTCAGCAAGCAAAGATATCGTTCCCACGAGGAAAAAAATTAACCTTTATCAATTACTAATTTTAATTTAATTAATCTTATTTTAAACTATGAAATATTGTTTGTGATATGAAAATCTAAATTTAACAAAACTAATAATTAAGATCAAAATTTCACAAGATTAGTGCAGATTTAACAGATTAAGATTACAACTTTCCTTAGTATTTCATTTAAATTAATTTACTTCCCATTTAAATAAATTAATTACTATGAATCATTACCGAAGAATGCTTTATAAAATTCACGCATTTTTTCCAAAAAACGTGAACAAATCCTCCTACATCCGATCCTTAAGACACAAAATTACAAGGAACACCCTAGTTAATTAATTCACTATATTCCTATTTGAATCAAGTTAATTAGGGTTTTACGCACAAATTCTTTCAATGAATACAAAAGACACATAGGTATATATTCCTATCCTACATGCTAATCATATTAACTCTATTCAGATTATATGAACAGATGTTATCATATTCATATCTCAATCTATACTCCATCTTCTAATTTTATATAGATTATCACAGTAATTGTTGGCCAAAAAATTAATCAATAAGCAAAAGATATAATAAACAATTCAATAAAAACCAATTTCATTCAATGGGAAGGTTCAATTTAAACTTCATACCAAGTTCCGTTGGAATCTTAATTAAAGTTTAGTTAATTATAATAATAAAGAAAAACATCATCTAGATTAATAATCCAAACATCCCAGGTAATTACAAAAGAAAAAACTAAAGAAGAGAAGAAGAAACTATGAATTTGCTCCAATAAACTCTCTTTGATCTTCATCCCTTGCAAATCTCCTTCGTGTTTTCCTTCGTTGTTCTCTCTACAATTGTCTTGATAATTTCTTTGATACATCTTTTCTAAAGTCTTCTCCTATTTTTATTAGTCAAAACCCTCATTCAGATTCCTTTTTAGCTTCGAAAACCAACTCATCAGTAGCAAAATCCCTCTTTGGCCGCTCATGAGCGTCTAGGCGCTCAACCCAGGTCATTTCCAAGCGCCTAGGCACTTGACCACGATCACGTATTTATAAAAATGTCACTCAGCTCTAATTTTAATGATTTTTGATCTTTTTCTTCTACCAAATGACCAATTTGTCCCTCCAGCTCCAACCTACAAGAAATAAACACAAAAAAAAATAAGAATATACTAAAAACACTTAAAGATAGCAATAATTAAGTTTAATAATATCGAATTCATAGGTATAAAACATTCTCATCAGTATCCCTATGGGCTATAGCATCATATCTCTCAACTAGAGAGGCATCTCTACCAAAAAAAGATGTAAACATCAAGGCCCCAACCTGATCCCTCTCAAACGTCATCAGATGCAAACTCTGCTCTAAATACTCTGCAGAATGTGGAGTCATAGCAGCAGGAACAGTGAGAGAATCAGGGTCCTCCATAGGCACCCCACTATCAGAATCAGTACCCGACTCTGAGGATATAACCCTAGCCAATGCAATCGCTTCCTCCAACCATGCAGAATACTATGTGGAATGACCTGGATGGCTAGTAGTAAAATCAGCCCTCTCACATTTGGTCCAACATGTATAAATCCTGGACAAATCTTTTGCTGACAAAAGCCGAGATGACAAACGCTGACACAATGCCCCGTCAAAGGGATGAACATCCTAAAACTGGTCAAACCGTGCCATCACAGCCAGTGGATTATAAGTGGTCACACCCCTCAAACCAGCCAGATGAAGATAATCCATGACAACTACATGAGTGATAAAGCTGTAGGGAAAGCTGAGCCCTGAACACAACCGAATATCAAATGGATCCTTGATCCCTGACAAGAAAACCAACCAAGAAGCTACATTTGTACACTCTCCACTGGAAAGAGTAAGACATGGCTATCTCATGGGAAAAACAATACCCATGGCATCGGAAAGTGCCAATCGGTCTCAAATGTGTCATAAACCACACGTACAATAAGACCAAACTGTCTATAAATACCCCCACAGGATGGGTATGGCAATACATGACCGACCTCAAGGTCTCTACCAGAATCATCTGTAAAATGGTATGTCTGTGACGCCCCCAAAATAGGTCCATACCATCCAACCCATTTTGAGTCGCCAAATACATGGTACAGAAACAACCACAACTTTTACAACCCATAAACTGTGAGTTTAAATACAAACGTTGTTATACATACCCAACTATGTCCTCAATACAATTATTGATATATTATTTTACAAAAATGGTGAGGACTACTAAACAACTCTCTCAAGAACCATCAATTCATACCCCGACTCGTACCCGCTATATTCTCGTCTCCTGAGAAGAAAAATGGAACAAAAGGAAAAGGGTGAGCTCAACTAGCTCAGTAAAGAATATTATGACTAAGATAATATACAACAAATTATCGTTAGTCTTCAACAGGGAAAAATCTAATAGAATACAATAGACAACAAATTTTAAATCAATATTCGCAGCGGAAAATATTAATTCATAGAAGAGTTACGTAGAGGATGAAATCTACTAATGTCTATGAATTTAACAGTCCATCAACAATATTTTTATCCCTGTAACATCAATCAGTACACATCTTTAATCATATATTCATCCTTGCACTACAGGCCAAGGATATTCATCTGTTGGTCATGTTCATCTAAACACCTGTTCATCTTTGCACTACGGGCCAAAGATATTCATCAGAAATCATTCATCTTTGCACTACAGGCCAAAGATATTCAATAATAACATCCTTTAAGACTGAAGATGATAAAAATATTTTTAAAGAAGCGAATCCAGTGAAACAAAATGACAAGGATTAAGGATTAAGGATTCGTACTTTGTTTTGTCCATGTCCACAAATACCTCAAAAATAATCATAGTGGTGTAAAATTCAAGAATGATCAAAACATGGATACAATCAAAGCTAGTATCTACAATAGATATTTTGGACGAAAAGAAAAAAAATAATTTTTTTCTGTGAATAGTGCCGTATTCGTGAATAGTGTCGTATACGTGAATAGTACCGTATACGTGAATAGTAACTCCGGCACAAAAAGTTCCAAATTTGATAAAAACGTTCACCAATATTTCGACATAATGATATTGAAGAAAATAATATCATTTAAGAAGAAAATAACATCCCTTACCTCAAAATAGCCGTACTTCTGACTTAATTTCGGTATAGTGCTGACAGAAACTCGCACCGTATAGCAACACTCAAAGTATACTCACAAGAATACGCTCGATAATATAGAGAGAGAAAGAGAGAAAACTTTGTTTCTGGTGTGATTTTCAATTCTAACTTAGCCCTCTATTTATAGGAAAATGTTAGAACGCCAAAGGAGACTAAATTAATAAAATATTAATATTTATAATAATTCCTACGCATGCCATCATTTTTGACAATCAAACCAGCCACCTTTGAACCAAAAATCAGCAGCCCTCATGTTAAATAAAAGTGGGTCCCACCCATAATTTAATAAAAATCATTTTATTTTCCGAAACTTCAACAATTCGTAGAAAATAGCTCGGTTATCAGAAAAATTCGAAACTCGCGACTTTCCATGGGAAATTCCATTCTCTACAACTTTGCAGAAGAAAATTTTTCCAAATTCCAAACAGAAATTATCCGAAATCCATAAACGAGCGATTTTACAGTTTATAATCAATTTTCGGTCAAAAATTATGTCCACCGACACACAAAACATGTGTTAAACATTTAATGCCACAAAATACTCTACCTTCTCATATACTCATATATCCCACATTCATTGTAAAAATATCATTGTTAATATATTATTAAAATAATATATTTAAATGAATTATTTTATCAGAAAAAGATAAAATATTAATTTTCAACAATTGTCACATTAAAAATTTTCTCCATCTATATCCACATAAAATAAATATTTTCTTTATCATAATAATCAGTAATTAATTATTAAAAATAATATTACCGAATCACAGTACCGACAACCAGGCCGTTCCCAGGATAGAGGGGGCTTTCCAATAAGGATTTCTCCTTACTGGCGCGCAATTAGATGACCAAACCTCTCCTTGACAGAACTTTCTAGACATTGCCAATAATGTTATCTGATAATATTATTCAAATAATATGAATTATTGATCTGATAATTGAAAATACTGTGCAATGACAATTATTGAAACAATAATAATATAAATATCAACGCAGCAATTATTGAATCAATAAAGTAATGAGCAGTAACTTCTGTAGCAATTATTGAGTAGTGCCTTCTTACGTAAGGATCAATAATTCAAAATACTGTGCAATACCGTGTGCTACTGTGCAACAACGCGTATTACTGTATTTTAACCACCGGGTATTCCAACAGTGTAAACGGTAACAACTACGCCGTTATTTATAAACAGTTTATATTTGTCGTTTTCTTCCTCCAATCGCTTTCCGTTATGGGGCCCACACATGGCTGCGCCGTCGTACGAATATTCCCCGACAGTACGAATATTCCACGACCAAACGAATATTCCCCGACAACAATGAATATTTTATAACCATTTGCTTATTTTGAAATATTTGCGTATTTTACCCATAATTATCCACATTATTCAAATCAACCCTTACTATTCAAAATAATAATTAAAGGAAATTAAATTTCATTTATTAATTATTTGGGGTCTTACAACCTCCCCTCCTTATGAAATTTCGTCCTCGAAATTGACATACGTACCTGGTGTTTCGAAAAGGTGAGGATACCTTGCTTTCATTTCCGTTTCCAACTCCCAGGTCATTTCCTCTATAGCATGATTCCTCCACAAAACTTTAACTTGTGGTATTACCTTCGTGCGTAGGACATGCTCCTTTCTATCCAAGATCTTGACAGGTACCTCCTCATACGTTAAATCTTCGGCTATCTCGTCCGGTTCTAACTCAATGATGTGGTTCGGGTCTTTCACATATTTACGAAGCACAGATATATGAAAAACATTATGAACACGAGACATACTTGGAGGTAACGCGAGTCTATAGGCTACATTACCTACTCAATCAAGAATTTGAAATGGACCAATAAATCGTGGATTAAGCTTTCCTCTCTTCCCGAATCTTGTAACTCCCTTCCATGGGGCAACACGCAACAATACATGATCCCCAACACTAAATTCTACGTCCTTTCGATGAAGATCCGCATAACTCTTTTGTCGATCTTGTGCCATTTGTATACGTTGTCGAATCATTTGGATCTTCTCTGTAGTCATACGTACTAACTCGGGTCCCAACAATGTTGCTTCACCCACCTCGTCCCAACATACTGGAGAGCGACACTTTCGTCCATACAATGCTTCAAATGGGGCCACACCAATGCTTGCCTGATAACTGTTGTTGTAGGAGAATTCCACCAATGGTAAATATTTATCCCAACTGCCCTTGAAGTCTAGGACACAGAGTCTTAATAAATCTTCAAGAGTTTGAATAGTCCTCTCTGATTGTCCGTCCGTTTGAGGATGGTATGCCGAACTGAATCGTAACTCCGTACCCATAGCTTTTTGCAAGCTAACCCAAAATCTTGAAGTAAATCTTGGGTCACGATCCGAAACTATGGATACTGGCATGCCATGCAATCTTACAATCTCATTTACGTACATTTGAGCAAGACGTTCAAGGGAATAAGTCTCCCGTATCGGCAAGAAATGAGCAGACTTGGTTAATCTATCAACAATAACCCAAATAGCATTGATGCCTTGAGAAACCGTAGGAAGACCCGTAACGAAATCCATAGTAATGTGTTCCCACTTCCATTTCGGAATCTCAAGTGGTTGCAATGGACCCTTTGGCACTTGATGCTCCGCCTTTACACGTTGACAAGTTAAACACGTTGAAATAAACTTTGCAATCTCTCTCTTCATATTGTTCCACCAAAATGTATGTCGAAGGTCACGATACATTTTGGTACTTCCAGGATGAATTGCAAACGGTGTATTGTGTGCCTCCATCATGATCTTGTACTTCAAATCAGAATCGTTAGGAACACAAAGTCTGGAGTGGACTCGAAGTATTCCTTCTTCATCAATTCTCGCTTCTGGAATGGCACCTTCTTGTACTTTCGTCTTCATATGCATCAGCTCCGGATCGGTGGCTTGAGCAACCTTAACTTTTTCTATTAAAGTTGGCTCTATGCGTATACTTGACATCATTGCACTCATTCCTGCATATGATCTTCTACTCAATGCGTCAGCTACCACGTTTGCTTTTCCAGGATGGTATTGAATAGTGTGGTCGTAATCTTTCAACAACTCGAGCCAACGTCGTTGCCGCATGTTGAGTTCTTTCTGCGTGAAGAAATATTTGAGGCTTTTATGATCTGAATATATCTCCACTTTCTCCCCGTATAGATAGTGCCTCCAGATCTTTAGCGCGAAAACGACTGCTGCCAACTCTAGATCATGAGTAGGATAATTCCTCTCATACTCTTTAAGTTGTCGCGAGGCATAGGCTATGACTTTCCCACGTTGCATGAGAACACATCCTAACCCTTTGCCCGAAGCATCGCTGTATATAACAAATCCATCCGAACCAGATGGTATTGTTAGAACAGGTGCCGAAATAAGTCTCCTCTTAAGCTCTTGGAAACTCTTCTCGCATTCCTCGCTCCATACGAATTTTGTATCCTTACGAGTTAGCTGAGTTAATGGAGTAGCAATTCGAGAAAACCCTTCCACGAATCTCCGATAATAACCAGCTAAGCCCAAAAAGCTACGTACTTCAGTGACCGACTTCGGTTGCTCCCAACTTTGTATTGCTTCAATCTTCGTCGGGTCAACAGATACTCCATTTTTTGACACCACGTGCCCAAGGAATGCTACTTCCTCAAGCCAGAACTCGCATTTCTTCAACTTAGCATATAACTTATTTTCACGAAGCCTTTGGAGTACCAGCTTCAAATGGTGCTCATGATCTTCACGGCTTTTGGAATATATGAGGATGTCATCAATAAAGACAACAACGAATTGATCCAAATAATCCTTGAATACTCGGTTCATCATATCCATGAAAGCAGCAGGAGCATTAGTCAATCCAAAAGACATGACTAAGAATTCATAATGCCCATACCGAGTTCTGAAGGCAGTCTTTGGAATATCCTCAGTTCTAATTTTCAGCTGATGATATCCAGAACGAAGATCGATTTTTGAAAAGAATTGTGCTCCTTGTAACTGGTCAAACAAGTCATCAATACGAGGTAGAGGATACTTATTCTTGATGGTGACATGGTTCAATTCCCGATAGTCAATACAAAGTCGCATACTCCCGTCTTTCTTCTTTACGAATAAAACAGGAGCACCCCAAGGAGATGTACTAGGACGAATGAAACCGATGTCCAATAACTCCTGTAGTTGGACTTTTAACTCCTGAAGTTCAATAGGAGCCATTCGATATGGGGTTTTAGAAATGGGCTTTGTACCAGGTTCAAGATCAATAAAGAATTCAACTTCACGTTCTGGGGGTAGACCGGGAAGTTCTTCAGGAAATACGTCAGGAAAGTCAATAACAACAGGAATATTATTCAATTTTGACGTGTCTTTATTCAAATCCATAACATGGGCTAAGAAAGCTTGACATCCGTTTTTCAATAAACGAATAGCTTTATGATTAGATATGACAGTGATTGATTTTAATGGTTTAGTTGCCTGAATTCGAACAACAGGTTGATTAGGAATATGAAAACTAACAACCTTACGAAAACAATCAATTTTGGCATGATGAGTAGTTAACCAATCAATCCCTAAAATCACATCAAAAGCAAGTATCTTTAAAGAGATCAGGTCAACAGGTAAGGTGATGGTGCCAACTTGAATGAAACAAGATTTATAAACAGTGGATGTGATGAAAGTTTCTCCTAACGGAGTTTCCACAGATAAGTCAAAGTCTAATTTCTCCGGAGTCAAGTTTAAACGTTGAGCACAAGCAGGAGAGATAAATGAATGGGTAGCACCGGTATCAAGTAAGGTATAAACTTCGCAAGAATTTATAAATAGCTTACCCGTGATCACCTCGTTTGGGTTCCTCGCATGTTGACCAGTCACAACAAACGCTCTTCCAGGAACCATTGACTTTGGCTTTTCTGGGACAGTCTTTTGAGTCACCGTCCCCGCTGAACTAGGTTTCGCTACCGTACAATCTCGAGCGATATGTCCTTCCTTTCCACAATTATAGCATACCTTGAACTGTTGTGGGCAGTTTGGACTGATATGTCCCTCTTTCCCGCACTTATAGCATATAACCGGTGGTCTTTCTCCTCCCTTAGAACCAGTTGCTGCCGGAACTGTCGTCTTCACATGGTCGTTGTTAAATCTCCTCTTTTTAAAATCTCCTCCTGACTCGCTTCTTCTATTTTCATGGCCATGATTACCACCAAAGTGGTTACCATTTTTGTCCGTCTTTTTCTTTCTCCACTGGTTATTGTTGTTTTGCTGACTGCTATCTTCAGTATGATCCTGATTGTGGTACCTCGGTTGACCGTACTCGTTATCTCGCTCCAATAATTGAGCCCTGTTAACAACATCTGAATAGAGAGAAAATTTATGAGAGATGAGATATTGTCGTATGCCGGGTTTCAAACCTCTCAGAAACATCCGCGTCATACGTTCCTCATTCTCCACCAAATGAGGTGCAAACCTGGATAACTCTGCAAACTTTGCCTCGTACTGAGACACCGTCATGTTATTTTGTTCTAATCTGATGAACTCCACTTCCTTCATATGACGAACACTTTCAGGAAAGTATTTGTCATTAAATAGTTTCTGAAACGTCTCCCAAGACATGCTGAGTGCGGCTGGATGGGTACGCTTCACAGACTCCCACCAGTAGTCTGCCTCGCCACGGAACATAAAGGTGGCGAATGGAACCTTCTGTTCCTCCGTGCATCCCAAGACATCGAATATCTTGGTAATTTGCTTGACCCATGTCTCCGCCATGATCGGATCTGGCTTTCCCTTAAATTCTGGTGGTCCCAACTCTTTGAACTGCTTGGCTGTGACAACCCGTGAATTGTTATCATTTCCTCCTGTATTTTGAACACGAGTCTCCCTCGTCTGATTTTGCATGAACTGCAAAAAGCTTCTAAACATTGCGTCGTTCATCGTCTGATCAGTAGTGTTGTTCACAGGAGGAACATTACCAGCCTGTTGCACGTTCTCCTCGTTGGTAAGTACAGGCATCTCCACGGTCTCATTAACTCCATTGTTAACATTCTCGGTTGCCATTCTTAAATACTGCCATAAAACAAGGGTTAATTAAGCAAATCACATATCACATAATATCCCTATATACTGACCAACTAACAAATAAGCTTAGGTAGGACAAACTAGCGAAGGATTTACTCGTCTCTCCCCTCCTAGTTCTATTCCCCGATCTCCGCCAGAGATCATATCCCTAAGCTCTGATACCAACTGTGACGCCCCCAAAATAGGTCCATACCATCCAACCCATTTTGAGTCGCCAAATACATGGTACAGAAACAACCACAACTTTTACAACCCATAAACTGTGAGTTTAAATACAAACGTTGTTATACATACCCAACTATGTCCTCAATACAATTATTGATATATTATTTTACAAAAATGGTGAGGACTACTAAACAACTCTCTCAAGAACCATCAATTCATACCCCGACTCGTACCCGCTATATTCTCGTCTCCTGAGAAGAAAAATGGAACAAAAAGGAAAAGGGTGAGCTCAACTAGCTCAGTAAAGAATATTATGACTAAGATAATATACAACAAATTATCGTTAGTCTTCAACAGGGAAAAATCTAATAGAATACAATAGACAACAAATTTTAAATCAATATTCGCAGCGGAAAATATTAATTCATAGAAGAGTTACGTAGAGGATGAAATCTACTAATGTCTATGAATTTAACAGTCCATCAACAATATTTTTATCCCTGTAACATCAATCAGTACACATCTTTAATCATATATTCATCCTTGCACTACAGGCCAAGGATATTCATCTGTTGGTCATGTTCATCTAAACACCTGTTCATCTTTGCACTACGGGCCAAAGATATTCATCAGAAATCATTCATCTTTGCACTACAGGCCAAAGATATTCAATAATAACATCCTTTAAGACTGAAGATGATAAAAATATTTTTAAAGAAGCGAATCCAGTGAAACAAAATGACAAGGATTAAGGATTAAGGATTCGTACTTTGTTTTGTCCATGTCCACAAATACCTCAAAAATAATCATAGTGGTGTAAAATTCAAGAATGATCAAAACATGGATACAATCAAAGCTAGTATCTACAATAGATATTTTGGACGAAAAGAAAAAAAATAATTTTTTTCTGTGAATAGTGCCGTATTCGTGAATAGTGTCGTATACGTGAATAGTACCGTATACGTGAATAGTAACTCCGGCACAAAAAGTTCCAAATTTGATAAAAACGTTCACCAATATTTCGACATAATGATATTGAAGAAAATAATATCATTTAAGAAGAAAATAACATCCCTTACCTCAAAATAGCCGTACTTCTGACTTAATTTCGGTATAGTGCTGACAGAAACTCGCACCGTATAGCAACACTCAAAGTATACTCACAAGAATACGCTCGATAATATAGAGAGAGAAAGAGAGAAAACTTTGTTTCTGGTGTGATTTTCAATTCTAACTTAGCCCTCTATTTATAGGAAAATGTTAGAACGCCAAAGGAGACTAAATTAATAAAATATTAATATTTATAATAATTCCTACGCATGCCATCATTTTTGACAATCAAACCAGCCACCTTTGAACCAAAAATCAGCAGCCCTCATGTTAAATAAAAGTGGGTCCCACCCATAATTTAATAAAAATCATTTTATTTTCCGAAACTTCAACAATTCGTAGAAAATAGCTCGGTTATCAGAAAAATTCGAAACTCGCGACTTTCCATGGGAAATTCCATTCTCTACAACTTTGCAGAAGAAAATTTTTCCAAATTCCAAACAGAAATTATCCGAAATCCATAAACGAGCGATTTTACAGTTTATAATCAATTTTCGGTCAAAAATTATGTCCACCGACACACAAAACATGTGTTAAACATTTAATGCCACAAAATACTCTACCTTCTCATATACTCATATATCCCACATTCATTGTAAAAATATCATTGTTAATATATTATTAAAATAATATATTTAAATGAATTATTTTATCAGAAAAAGATAAAATATTAATTTTCAACAATTGTCACATTAAAAATTTTCTCCATCTATATCCACATAAAATAAATATTTTCTTTATCATAATAATCAGTAATTAATTATTAAAAATAATATTACCGAATCACAGTACCGACAACCAGGCCGTTCCCAGGATAGAGGGGGCTTTCCAATAAGGATTTCTCCTTACTGGCGCGCAATTAGATGACCAAACCTCTCCTTGACAGAACTTTCTAGACATTGCCAATAATGTTATCTGATAATATTATTCAAATAATATGAATTATTGATCTGATAATTGAAAATACTGTGCAATGACAATTATTGAAACAATAATAATATAAATATCAACGCAGCAATTATTGAATCAATAAAGTAATGAGCAGTAACTTCTGTAGCAATTATTGAGTAGTGCCTTCTTACGTAAGGATCAATAATTCAAAATACTGTGCAATACCGTGTGCTACTGTGCAACAACGCGTATTACTGTATTTTAACCACCGGGTATTCCAACAGTGTAAACGGTAACAACTACGCCGTTATTTATATACAGTTTATATTTGTCGTTTTCTTCCTCCAATCGCTTTCCGTTATGGGGCCCACACATGGCTGCGCCGTCGTACGAATATTCCCCGACAGTACGAATATTCCACGACCAAACGAATATTCCCCGACAACAATGAATATTTTATAACCATTTGCTTATTTTGAAATATTTGCGTATTTTACCCATAATTATCCACATTATTCAAATCAACCCTTACTATTCAAAATAATAATTAAAGGAAATTAAATTTCATTTATTAATTATTTGGGGTCTTACAATGTCCCTCCCGGAGAGCACGAACTTCCATAAGCATGCCGATGTCCAAGTGGCTCATGTAAAATGTCATGTATAGATAAGCCACTATACACATCAAGAGCACATCTACTCTGGAAACATGCCAATCATCCTACGAAGTGGTGAAATCCCCGGAGTGCCACAGATAACTGTCCAAAGACCCAAATATGTCTATCACAAAACTCATGGACACTACATGCCACGAGGATATCTCATCCAGGGAAACTCTTGCGCCTCAAACCTGTGAAGGTCATAAACTTCTGGTTCATGCCAATAACAGCCATCTAAGCCCAAGGCCTATCCAAAGGAAAATCTGTCAGACGCTCATACTCCCCTAAAGTATGAGTCAAATCTTGGGTCTCAAACCGGAACACCTGCATATCCGGTACCCAACGCCCCAACATGTCCTCTACAATGCCCAATGGAACCTAGAATGTTAGGAGGGTCATAGATTGATGCATCAGCTGATCAACTGTCACCCAATCCAGGGAGGACAAACTATTATACCATAATCTCAATGAAGATACCATCAATACAGGTGGGGTATGATTAATGCGGCTAATTGTCGATGAAGACATCTGTAAGGTTGTGTCATAAGACCATCCAGGGGTCAATTCTAAACTCATCTCAAGATATGCAGGTCCTTAAAAATAATGCATGCATAATTAACAAAAAATAACAATATGATGTAGGGAATGGAAAACAATATACATACATTCATAAGTAAATCATCATCTAAATACATCATTTATGTATACAGCTAAAATATACTGGGAAATAGGGAACAACTACCCAAGAACTAACAGAGGCTTATCAAAAGATATAATGAGAATGGGCACAATTGCCCAATATCTAACAGAGGCTCATTAAAAGATATAGCAAGAAATACATCAGAAGAAGTTAATAGTGTTGATGTCTACATCATCCAACATATCCATCTAATGTAACTCCTCTTGAATCACTAAATCTCCGCCAGTAGGGATATCAAACTGATATAACGGAGGATATTCATCGGCAAAACTATCTGAATATGGGCCACCTGAAGGGCCAGCCCCAGAGCGGGAAGGATCAAAAGTATCCGCCTCAGAAGGATCTCAACCCAAATGCTGGATAAAGAAATGTGCCTAGTCCAACTGCTAGGTCAAGCTATCAATCTATGTTAGATTAGTAGGCTGTCGAACATAGGCCATCCAATCCATCAACATGACGAAACCAGGAACTATATCCCTTATAAATCGTGTGGCTCGGTTCTAGGCTCCAATCGTGCAAGGGAACCACCAGTGGTAGAATGCCTTCTAAGTGAAAGTAAAGACATCAACTCCCACCAATGGGATATCAATGATCGGTGGTTGTGAAACAGGCCAATAACGCCTAACAGAAGGACAGATCGATATATGAATCTCCCATGTGGTGCTCCTGATAGCACACTCTCCTAAATAGAGATCCCAACATCCATCTGTAAAGAGAGGAATCTTACGGGTGGACATCATATGAAAACCCAAAAACCCTAATAAACCTCGGATATGTAAATTCAGTTATATTAATAAAATCTCTCCGTTCTAAAAGTGTTTTGTGTTAATATATACTTTGTTTAATAAATTAGGTCAAATAATTTTTCGTCCAAAAATTTACGTGCTTGACACCTGGTGCTTAAAATTCTTCTTCCAAAAACAGACTTTTTGGTATATTTATTTTGACAAGATACTTTGTCGTACTTACACTGACAAAATGCTTTGTCATGCTTATTAGGATTTATAAAAAATCTAAGTTAGGAACCCTAGATTACAAACCTTACCATATATTATAAACCCTAAACCTATTTTATAAACCCTAACCCTAATTATCTAAACTAAACCATAATTTGGTTATCCTAAAACCTAATCATAATTCTTAAACTTCAATTATGTACTAATAAACATCATTAAGTAACCCTAATCATAAAAACCAAAACCCTAATCAAGATTAATGAGGATTAGGGCAAAATTAAGCTACTAATCTTACTAAACTTGCTCACAAATAGGTTAGGAGTCACCAAACCAAGTCCCGAGGCTGCTCATGGTCTGGAAACCTTCCCCAAGCAGCACAAGTAACTTAGCAACAAATTTTTATCGAGGAAAGTAGGTAAAAATGACCAAAAACCCTTAGTTGCTTAAGTCTATAAATAGCAACACATCCTCTGGCCAAACCTAAGAATTCTTTAAGCCTAGACACTCTTATAAACATACCAAATCAAGCCTAGGTGATAGCAACATCAAATTCAGTAGCCAGAAATCAAAATCAAGCAAGAAAGGAGCAAACCCTAATTTATAGCTAGATCTTTGATGCTATGTTTAATTTATTGTTTAGATGTTTAGATATATGTAATAACATGTTAGAAAGTATACTACATTGATAGAACACATTTTCATTACATTTAGATGCATCAAATTAGTGTTTTAAGCAATTTGGAAATTTTGGAAAAACAGTTCTGACAGTCGAATGTTAGAGGCTGTAGATCCATGTATGTTAATAGTTAGGTCTATTAATTATATGTTATTTATAGTGTGACATGAGGTCTTTAATCTGGAAAAGAAAAAAGGTTCATCAGACCCATATATTGCAAGATATAGGTGGTCAAAAGTGGTTGACCAAACATGAAGTTCTATTTTATGGGTTACCCAAAAAACTCAATAACAGGGTGAACCGACTACTTTGACTAACCTTTTAATCACTTTATGTTTGATGTTTTAATGACTTATTGTAATGAATTAATATCTTGACATACACACTACATATCTATGATACTCAATTACTTAAATAATTCATAGGATTACTAGAATTAATTGTCAAAAGCCATTGACCGAGCATGACCAAGTTTTCTGGGTTACCTAGAAAACTGATGAACATGAAAAACAACCTTTGGTTGTACTTTGACCAACATAGATCGAGACCATAGAATAATAATTTTTCTAAATCAGTGTTACATACATGTACTTTGACATATAGACTACCTATTACAACAAACAAAACACAAATCTATCACACGGATTGAAAGATATAGAAGCTACAAAACCGTTGACCGACCATGACCACGATTATGGGTTACCCAGAAACTCAAGAACAGCTCTGACAGTGATTTTGAGCCTCTATAACTTCTTGTTATATGTAGGTTAAAGCATGAATTTGGTCTGATGTTGTACTACTGTATGAGTACTATAACATCTATGCTTATAATCCAAACTAAAAATCATCAACAGTAACAAATTAGATCAAGGTCAAAGTGGTCCTTAGGCCATGACCGACTGAAACCCAAAAACTCAAGAACACCTATAGCGACACTTCCTGTCACTATAGGGCTTTAGCGACAGACAATAAATGTTTTCTAAGAAATTAATTAATAAAAATTAGAAATAATTAATAAATAAATAAAAATAAATATAAAAACAATTTTAAATATTATATAAGTTATTATAATTAACTTTTAATATTTTTACATAAATTCCATAAATATTTTTATATTATTATTAATTAAGTTAATAATAAAGTAATTAGAATAATTACTTATAAATAATAAATAATTTTTGAAAAATAATACTAATGATATACAAACCATACTAAATGATTATAAATTATTTAAAAATAGTAAACAAGTTTTTTTTATAATATTTTAAGTAAATATTAATTATTTAAAAATAGAATAAATGTTTTAAAAATCATTTAAGGGATAAATAAATACTTAAAAATTATTATAAGCTTCTAGAAATTATTATGAAAGATATTTAAATTACCTAAAAATATAATAAAGCTTATAAATAAAATTTAGTCTATTTATCAACTTATTAAATACTCAATAAAGACTTTAGACACTGAAACTATACCCAACTTAACTTGAACGTATGTAGTTTATGTATTTGAGTATTGTTATCAATACTAATGTGCTAGATTTATATGAATAGGTGTTTATTAACGAATTGAGAAGTATTGCTTGACTGATCTTCACTCGGGCAAGTTTATTAAACCCAACTTATTAATTACGCAAATGTCTAAAACTGTATTTATTCAATGAACAAGATTTCTATCTTGATTTGCCGTTGATATAATGTACCAAACCTAAACTTGAATTGTCATTTATTATAAAGATATTGCTATAACTTCAACATAACTAAGAAATGAATTTTTTATTCATATGATATTATTTATTGAGCATAAACTGCTGTGTCAAACCAAATTACTTTGGTAAGACATCCTATACTAAAGTTATGTATCCCGAAAAGGGATTAATGTTTGGTCAATTAAAATATTGACGATTAGTGCATGTGAGCACTATTAGGATGAGATGCATACTCTTAGGATATTGAATAGGCTGACCCCTATCTTATATGTAAACAAAGTTTCAAAGTCTGTGTGACTGCCAAAAATAAAAAGCCCAAAAATGGTAGCAACAATCAGTTTAATTTTAAACTGTTATACTTCTTCAAATCATATATTATTATAAATATAGAACTTGTTGAGCATGTTATAGCTCACCCTTGCAAATTATTTCCTTTGCAATATTAGATGGTTAGATGGTAGCCCTAGCACATCTGGAGTAGATAAAGGAAATCGTCCCTGCTTAGATTAGTTTATATTATTATCTAGTTGAATGTAATACTTTCTAATAAGAAATTATGTATGAAAAATCATGAAATATAACATCTTTTACTTCCGCAACCATGTTTTCTTACATATATAGATATAATTAGAATTTTCAATCTAGTTTGAGATCTTTGGGAACTATTTATCTGAGTGAGGGTATTAATAACATGGAATGATCATGTTATTATTAATACTCTAGATTTCGGATAGATATGTACTTTTAATATCATAATGTAATTCACATTAAATAGACTATACATCTGAGTGAGGGTATTGGTAATATGGACTGTTCATGTTATTACTGATACTCTGAATTTTAAATAAATAGATACTATTCACAGATACAGTTCATATATCTAAGTGAAGGTATCCAAACACAGAAATAGTTCTCTTGAGAATTATTATTTGTTATTGGATACTGTGAATCTTGGATTTATAAGAATTGCATCTGGTTATAAATTGTATAATCACTCAATTAGATATAGGCATATAATCAGATACCATGGGCATATAGATTTGAATGTTTTATAAACATTACTTAGTAGGAAGCACCATATCCGATACCATAGTAGTATAAATATGGGGGCGTTACACATAACATACTCGACACCAGTCGGGAAACCACCCTCGAAGCCAACTGTCAAATGGTACTCAGAGTAAGGAACACATGTCATGACATCGGCTGTCAATAACTCTAATTGTAAAGGCGAATGGGTGAAACCCTCAGCTACAGGAACCTCCACCAACATGGAGTGATGCCATCGTCGTCCCCATGGATAGGTGTCTAAACCTAATAACCTAACATGATGCAGACATTGGAGCCTCTCATAGGCCCAAAACTTCCAATATAAGATTAAATATCTACGATCAGTCAACACTCTCATCCCGAACAAGGGAAATCAAAAGAGAAATACTCACCCGCAGGAATGGGTAAAGTCCTAGCCAAGCCTTCGTTAAGCCCTGCGAGAATAGACGCATTCCCCTGAGGAAGTAGGCAAATGTATAGGAGCCCCAATCAAACTCTTCAATACTGGCCACCTCCCGTGTGGCACTGACTAAAGAGAACGACACCATGGAAGAGTTATCCGCAATGAAACAACCCCAGAGGATGATCAGGAATAATCGCCAAAGAATGTGATCCATAACTCTCCTATCATCGGGCAATGGTCATTCAAAGCCCCACTCATGGCG
Organism: Panax japonicus; assembly: GCA_020205505.1. Taxonomy (NCBI): domain Eukaryota; kingdom Viridiplantae; phylum Streptophyta; class Magnoliopsida; order Apiales; family Araliaceae; genus Panax; species Panax japonicus. Next base: position 65,845,628 of record CM035095.1, on the reverse strand, counting down.
TTTACACTCAAAGGACCAATACGGACTGTCCTACCTTTGAGCACTGTAATTGAGATTCCTAGCAAGGATCTGATGATAGTAGGGGAAATGTTAGACACGTAGGGCACTAGAGCCAAGAAAAACTCTATACCAGTGATAAACCGACAATCAATCGGTATCATCATCACCTCGCAGTCCAGCAAATGGAGAGACTGAGTCTAGTGAAACCAATGCTTAGACAACGCCCTGAGGTAACCCCATGGACAATAACGGGGGAGGATGGAAAAGAATGCCTTGAATCCCCAAGCATACACAATCTCTCGGTACTCTGGGTGAAGAATCTGGTACAAAGAGTGTATGCTGAATGAGTTCCCTCGAGGCTGCGTAAAGTCGGGAACCTGCATCACAATGAAAATTAACATCAGAACGTTACTCCTCAACAATAGAAAATAGGAAGATCAAACATAGCTTTTACCTCGTTCGCATTCAAATAGATCAAGAGATGAAAACTCAAATCATCCAAAAGCTCTAGAATCATCACATTTATTGTAACGCCCCAGAAAATTGAACATTTTGTAATTTCTTTTAATAATGAATAAAATAATATTATTTATTATTATTGCGTGTTGAGAAGATGGATGTCGTTCTATAACCTAGAAACGTCGTAACGTCGTAGTATTTTAACTACGTGGGAGAATTAAAGTGTTTGAATTTCTAAAACGAAAATAAAAGTTTTCTGAGAAATTTTCTGAAAAACACTATTCATCAATTTCTGCTCGGGAATTATTTTTGAACTTCCGAGAAATACGTAATGTTATAATATCAAGATGATATCGATTATGTAATAATAATCTAAGTATGGAAAATGAAATATTTCGCATGCGTACCTAATTTGAGATAGTTAGGTTATTAAGCGTTAAAAGAAGGAAGTTGTGATCGTATAATGTGTAAGCATTATATGCAGTAAGGAATGTAGGTATAATACGACGTATTGTATTATTATGTACGAAGAATGAGATAACGTATATTTCGAATTAATATACGAGATAGCATATGAGAATTATACGTAGGATATGTATGTTAGGTTATTGAATTTAAGGTAATGGACTGGTGGGATTTCTAGTTTATTAATAGAAGCCCAAGTGTATGATTATCACAAGTCCAATCTATTGTAACTCAAGTCCAATAGGAAAGTAGTTGGATTAATTAACCAAGCCCAAGGTGAAGCCTTGACCCATGGGTCAAACCAAGTGAGAAAGTGGGTAGTCTTGATGGGCAAGGATTAAGTGTGATGACCAAGTGTTGTGGTGAGCAAGTAAAAGAAGTGGCTAGCAAGAAGACTTGAAGGTTAAGTTGTGAATAGTAAGGAGGTGGAATGAGGAGGTGGGATTGATTATTGTCCATTTTGCCCCAAGCTTTAGTGGCCTATAAATACCAAGTTCATTTCATTTTGTTGGTTGTTTTTGTTATCATCCAACACTTTCCTCTCAAGCATATAACCTACTTATTTGGTAGAGAGAATAAGTCACTTAAAGCACTTATAAGCCACTTCAACCTTTGATAGTTTCCAAAGCAAATAGAAGTCTTCAAAGGTAAGACTCATTTTCTTTTATCTATATCTTTTCTATGATAGGATTGATAGAGAAGGGGGATTGCTTGAGGATAACATGTAATAAGTTATAAGGAATGAACTTAAGCCGAATAAGTTGAATAAGCAACTTGAACCCTAATAAGTTATTAAGATCATGAAGGACTTGTCATATAATGTTAGTATGTTGTTTATAACATGAGAACATTGATTGAAGGACTTAAATTATTGGTAAGTCATGAGTATGAAGATTTCTAATTCATAAGTTGAGAAAGTCAATGACTTATGGAAATAAGTCAAAATCTACTTTGATTATAAGTTGGTGTAGTAAATAACTTGTAGTAATTATATGTTGGTTAAAAATCCACTTAGAACGCTTAGTATGGTTGATTTTGACAAACTTCGCACGATTAGACGATTAACGTCGAATTCGTGAAATTCTCGAAATAGAAGTCATATTTTGTGTTGGAAGTCGGAAACGTTAGTTTTCGATGAAGACAAGTCATTGTAGTCATTATAATGTTACGGACTCGAAAATGACCGGATTCCGACTTAGAACGAAGAAATGAGCGTTGAACGTTCACAAACGTTTATCGTTTTTGTTAAAATGGACTAATAGGTCAAATTTTAGTAAATGAAGTCAAATAGATAAAATTCTTGCATGAACGCATAGATTATGAAATTTGTGAACCGTAGGCTTTTGAACGGACCAATTCGGAGTTAAAACGAAGAAGTTATGCGTACGGGAAGTTAGCAAAATTTTTAAAAACTGCAAAAATTTCTGAGGACCAGAGTCCGCGCCGCGGCGCGACTAAGTCTTCTTGGCCGCACCGCAGCGCGAAGCCGCAGACCAATTAGTGGCTCTGCGGCGCCAGTGCAAGGAAGAAGATAGGGAAGAAGGGTTCCAAGTGTAGAATGAAAGAGGGATTAATAGTAATGAATTGTGATGTAATCACAACATAATTAAGACATTGTAAGGTGCTTGTAATACACTAATGCATGTTTATAATCAATCAAAGACGAGCGGGATATGAATGACGTAATGAAAGCCGAAACCCTTAATAACGAAACTAAGTTAGAATTACATTGAGATGAAGGGTAAGGTATAATAGAAAACATACATGGTTAATTATGAACTAATATGGTACGTTGTATGATTATGAATTGTAGAATCATAGAGACTTAAAGTGTACGAGTATTAACCAGTAAGCAGACGCCAAAGGCAAGTATTCTAACCCTTGTTCCAGTTCAGTCTGGACAAGCTTTGTAATTCATGTACTCGTTCACATGAAATCTAGAATGATGAAGTCTTAAGCCAATTCTTCCGGCTAGACTTATATTATGATTCTGTCAAGCATGATTTGTAAAATACCGAGTTATATTGGTATGGTTTTCAATCAAAGACCATACATGTTCAAATGTTTTTGTCGTTTAACGACAGGCACGTGAGGTTGCCACAATTAAACGTATACACGTTTAAAGAATGTAGTGTTGATCAACATATAGTACTATGAGCTGATCACTCAGAAGTGCTCGTAAGCTATGCCGGACTTACGGACTTAGTGTCGGGATGTCCTTTTCAAAAGAACTTATGTATGCTCATAATCTTGAGCCATAATTGTTATTCTACTGAATATTGATGGAAAAATGTTTTGAAGGAAATGAAGTGCTATTTTGAATCACCAATAGTACTTAGTAACTATTGTTCAGTTACTGGAGATATATTAGTTCTATGTTTCAAGCATGTTATTTATTAGGATTATAGTACTTGCTGAGCTAGCCATGCTCACTCTTGCTTGAACCATATGAACACAGCTAAGATCGAGCGGACTGAAGGATCCGGCAAAGATAAAGGCAAGGCGAAGACGAACCCGTAGCATACTTATGTAATAGTATAGGAAGAATGTATGTAATATATTGATATTATGACAAGAACAAATGAAAGGGTTACAAAGAACCTGGGTAATGTAATATTACTTTGATATATATGGAGTTATATTAGTCCTCTTGTGACTATTTGAGGAAATGTGTGAATGAATGGTAGTACCGTGTAGCACCATTTGTCGGGTTGGAAGAGACCCGAATTTGGGGGCGTCACAGGTTGGTATCAAAGCAAGAGGTTATAAAACTTAAGGGGGGAATTAAAACCTTAAGCCATAACCTTAGGAAGAATCAAAGAAATACAAGAAGAAAATAACCTTATAAAAATCGATTATGATTATGATATGTATTTTTATTATTATTTTACTGACGTGTACTAATCAACTCATTTGTTTTATGTAGATGTCAGGAGTAAACGGGATGTTTGTTTATGAACAAACCATAAGTGAAGAGTCGGTGAACCAAGTAGAGGTTGTACCGAACCCTATAGCAGCAGAGCCAGAAGTAGTAATCATTGAGTCTGAAGACTCAGAAGAAGCTGACTACATGTCAGTATTTGACGGGATGATAGAGGAGGTGGTAGAGACAGTCTCCTTTAACCCAGTGGCTATAGCAGCAGAGATAGCTCCTGGGGGGTCGATAATGTCTCTGTTTATGTCAGTGTTGGATAGAAATATCCATTACTGTCAGGAGGTTAAGGAGCTGAAGGCAGAGCTTCAAATGCTTATAGAGGACAAGACTGATGTCGAGTCCATGTGGGAGCAGGAGCATGATGAGAGGATTTTGGCTAAGGACAAAGTCCAGGATTTAAAGCACGAGGTCTTGGAGCTCAAGGAGGAGCTCAAGACAAAAGTGCAGAAAATAGGGATGATGTCCTATATCTATAGGAGTTCTCACACGGATTTTCAGCAGCAGGTAGCTGGATATCCGGTGGAGGTGGGGCAAACGCAGCATACTATTAGCCGTGATATCATTGCCGGTCTGGCCAAGGCAGATTTCAATAATGCCTTGAGGCAGATGTAGTTTAATGGTGGTTAGAGTAGTTGTAGATATTTTTGTAAGTAGTAATAATGTAAAACCCTTTTTGTATAGTAAAGGGTAGTCTTTTGTAAATCCCAATTTTTGGAAAGAGATAGCGGGAAAGTAATGTAATCAGCTTACGCTGAGTATGTAACCGATGTAGTATTATACTACAAAGAATGTATATGAAGATTGTTTTATGGAAAGCAATGAGTTATGAATGTTTGGAGTTATTGTTTTATATTAATGATAGCTAATAAAGAAAGGAATAATAACGTAATGTGTTTATTGTATCAGGCAAAATGCCGCCGAGAAGAGTGCAACGTAATCAAGGTGCGAATGTAAATCAACCGGAGGGAGGTCCGGTTAACGCGATGCAGGAGTTTGTTAATTTATTAACAACCGCCTTTAATAGAACAGGGGCTAATGTCCCCGTAAATCCAGGAGTAGCACGAGCTACTACCTTTAAGGATTTTAAGAGTGTAGGTCCGCCGGAGTTCAAAGGAACTACAGACCCAATCGAAGCCCAAACGTGGGTTAAGGAGATAGAGAAGGCATTCGTAATTGCAAATGTTGATGAGGCCCAGAAGGTTGCCTTTGCAACCTATATGATGAAGGGAGAGGTCAATTTTTGGTGGGAAGCCAATCAGGCTAGGGTAGGGATAACGACTTTAACGTGGGGTAGATTCAAGGAGATATTCTTCGAGAACTATTTTCCCACGAGCATGCAGGGAAGGATGGAGATGCGGTTTTTAGAGTTGAAACAAGGGGAAATGACGGTTCCCCAATACGCTGCCAAGTTCAATGAACTGGCTAGGTTCGCTCCACACCAAGTGGATACCGAGGTGAGGAAGGCATGGCGGTTCGAGCAGGGCTTGAAACCCTGGCTCTATAACCGTATATCCGTATTCCAAAGTACTTCTTTTGGGATCGTTTTAGAGAAGGCGATAATCGCCGAAGGTGGTAGTGAGGCGTTGAGCCAATACCACAAGGAAAAGAGGAATAAGGGGAAGGTTGACGGGAGAGTCAAGATTGAGGGAGCCAGTGGGAGTGGCGAGGGTCAAAAGAGGAAGGTAATTAACTCTGGGAATATCGGAGTGAAGCAAGGAGACCCAAAGAGAAGAATGGAGGCCTGCAAGACCTCTGGAAAGACTCATTTAGGAGTCTGTCTCAAGGGGAAGGCCGTCTGTTACAACTGCGGACATGAGGGGCATATTGCGCCAAATTGTTTGAGTCTGAAAAAGAATCATGGATGCTTTGTGTGTGGGTCAACCGACCACATGGCAAAGAACTGCCCGAAGAAGGGGACGGACGGGAATCGAGGCACTAATAGCGGTAAGTTAGCTATTGGGGGTCCAGCTCAGCAGGGTAGGCCGATGGGTCGTACCTTTAACATGATAGACCAGGATGCGGTTGCATCAGGGGACGTCGTTGCAGGTATTATCCCGATCAACGATATCAATGCGTACGTGCTGTTTGATTCGGGTGCTACCTGTTCATTTATAGCATGCAGTTTTGCTAGACGATTAGGACTACTTCCCGAAAAGTTACCTATACCTGTAAATATTAAGGTAGCGAACGAAGATATAATTCCTATTGAAGATGTTCATAGGAGTTGTTGTGTAGATATACGGGGTTGTAAATTATCGGTAGATTTATTACCAATAAAGTTAGAAAATTCGATGTAATTCTTGGAATGGATTGGTTAGTAAACCATGGGGCAATAATAGATTGTCAAAAGAAGTGTGTGAACATAAAGACGTTAGAACAACCTCGGGTAGTATTTTATGGGAATAGATCGCCGGGACGTTCGTGTTGTTTAACCATGACACAAACTAGAAAATTACTGAGGAAGGGATGCGTAGGATATCTGTGCCATGTTGTTGATACCGAAAGAGTGGTAGCAACCATGGAACAAATACCTATAGTGAGGGAATTCGCCGATGTATTTCCAAGTGAATTACCTGGTCTTCCGCCGGATAGGGAGACAGAATTTGTGATAGACATTGTGCCAGGAGCGGCACCAGTTTCCAGGGCACCGTACCGTATGGCGCCAGTAGAGAAGAAGGAGTTGATGGTGCAGTTACAAGAACTGTTGGATAGGAAGTACATTCAGCCGAGTGTGTCACCGTGGGGAGCACCGGTACTGTTTGTCAAGAAGAAGGACGGATCGTTAAGACTTTGTATCGACTACAGAGAGTTGAACAAGTTAACGATAAAGAATAAATACCCATTGCCCAGGATCGATGATCTCTTTGATCAGCTGAAAGGGGCTAATTATTTTTCTAAAATAGATTTACGAACGGGGTATCATCAGTTGAAGGTTAGGAAGGAGGACGTGCCAAAGACAGCATTCAGGACTCGTTATGGTCATTACGAGTTTTTAGTGATGTCATTTGGGTTGACACCAGCTGCATTCATGGATATGATGAACAGAGTGTTCAAACAATATTTGGACAAGTTCATCGTGGTGTTTATAGATGATATTCTAGTCTATTCTAAGACGCCAGAAGATCATGTTGAAAACCTTAGATTAGTGTTGGAGACATTAAGGAAGGAGAAGTTGTATGCGAAATTCACAAAGTGTGAATTTTGGTTAGAGAAGGTGCAATTTTTAGGTCATGTCATTGACCATGAGGGGATTTCAGTGGATCCAGCGAAGGTAGAAGCCGTGATGAATTGGGAGCAACCGAAAACGCCGACGGAGGTGCGGAGTTTCCTAGGGTTAGCGGGTTACTATCAGAGATTTATCCAGGATTTTTCAAAGATAGTTACTCCGTTGACTAATTTGACGAGGAAGACGGTGAAATACGCTTGGACTGACAAGTGTGAGAACAGTTTCCAAGAACTAAAGAAGAGGTTGAGTGAGGCACCTGTGTTGTCATTACCCGATGACACGGGAAATTTTGTAGTTTATAGTGATGCTTCGCATAGAGGACTTGGTTGCGTGCTCATGCAGCATGGCAAGGTCATTGCGTATGCATCTAGGCAGTTGAAGGATTATGAGAAAGTTTACCCTACTCATGATCTAGAACTAGCCGCAGTAGTTTTTGCTCTAAAGATATGGAGACATTATCTTGATGGAGAAAAATGTAAGATATACACGGACCATAAAAGTCTAAAATATATCTTCACACAGAAGGAGTTGAATATGAGGCAGAGAAGATGGCTGGAGTTGATAAAGGATTACGACTGTGAAATCCTGTATCACCCTGGAAAAGCCAATGTAGTTGCCGATGCCTTAAGTAGAAAGGGTCGGGAAAAGTTGTATTTGTTAACGGCTCAAACTGAGTTAATAACAGAGATGGCTAGGATGGAGTTAGAGGTGAAGCTACCCAGTGAAGAAGAAGGACCAATGTTGTTTGCAATGGAGATTCAACCAACCATTGTAGAGAGAGTTAAGGAGGTGCAACTCAAAACTGATGAGTGTGACCGGATGAAGGAACGGCTGACCAATGAAAAAGATACTAAATATAGTCTTGATAACGAGGGATTATTGAGATTTGACGGAAGAATTTGGGTTTCGGATGAGACGGAATTAAAGGAGCAGGTTCTACAAGAGGCTCATGGTTCAAGGTTTTCGATTCATCCTGGTAGCACTAAGATGTATCAAGACCTTCGACAGAGTTTCTGGTGGCCAAACATGAAGAGAGAGATTGCTGAGTACGTCAGTAAGTGCTTAACTTGTCAGAGAGTTAAGGCTGAACATCAAAGACCTAGTGGCTTGTTACAGTCATTGGAGATTCCGGAGTGGAAATGGGAGAATATCACAATGGATTTTGTGGTGGGACTTCCGACTACTCATAAGGGGTATGATGCAATTTGGGTAATAGTGGACCGATTGACGAAATCTACTCACTTTTTGCCAATTAGGGTTAAGTATAATTTAGACCAGTTAGCTAGACTTTATATTAAGGAAATAATCTCTAGACATGGAGTGCCAGTATTGATTGTGTCAGATCGTGATCCACGATTCACGTCGAACTTTTGGAGAAGTCTGCAAGAGCAGTTGGGAACGCAGTTGAAGCTGAGTACGGCGTATCGTCCACAAACGGATGGACAAAGCGAGAGGACAATTCAGACATTAGAAGATATGCTAAGAGCATGCGTTATGGATTTCAAGGGTAGTTGGGATGATCATCTACCATTAGTGGAGTTTACGTATAACAATAGTTATCATGCAAGCATAGGTATGCCGCCTTAAGAAGCTTTGTATGGTAGGAAATGCAGAACGCCACTGTATTGGGATGAGGTAGGAGAACGCCGAATGTTGGGACCAGAATTGGTGCAACAGACAGCGGATATTGTTAAAAAGATTCAGATGCGTCTCTTAGCAGCTCAAGACAGACAGAAGAAGTTTACAGATCCGCATAGAGAGAATCGAGAGTTTGAAGTGGGTTCATACGTATTTCTAAAAGTATCTCCCTGGAAAGGAAAGATACGTTTTGGGAAGAAAGGAAAGTTAAGTCCGAGATTTATAGGACCTTTTGAAGTTTTAAAACGGGTAGGTGAGGTGGCTTACATGGTAGCGTTACCTCCAGACCTAGAACGAATACATAATGTATTTCATGTTTCGGTATTGCGTCCTTATAAGCCGGATTATAATCACGTGATAGAATACGAGCCTATTCATGTCGAGAAGGACTTAACGTATGAGGAAACGCCAATTCAAATTGTCGATAGGAAAGAACAAGTTCTGCGGAACAAAAGTATAGTTTCAGTAAAGGTGATATGGAAGAACCACGATGCAGAAGAAGCAACGTGAGAGTTAGAAGAAATGATGAAAAAGAATTACCCGAATTTATTTGTGTAAATTTTTTATATAGCGAGATTCTGGGGACAGAATCCTTATAAGGGGGAGAGAGTGTAACGCCCCAGAAAATTGAACATTTTGTAATTTCTTTTAATAATGAATAAAATAATATTATTTATTATTATTGCGTGTTGAGAAGATGGATGTCGTTCTATAACCTAGAAACGTCGTAACGTCGTAGTATTTTAACTACGTGGGAGAATTAAAGTGTTTGAATTTCTAAAACGAAAATAAAAGTTTTCTGAGAAATTTTTCGAAAAACACTATTCATCAATTTCTGCTCGGGAATTATTTTTGAACTTCCGAGAAATACGTAATGTTATAATATCGAGATAATATCGATTATGTAATAATAATCTAAGTATGGAAAATGAAATATTTCGCATGTGTACCTAATTTGAGATAGTTAGGTTATTAAGCGTTAAAAGAAGGAAGTTGTGATCGTATAATGTGTAAGCATTATATGCAGTAAGGAATGTAGGTATAATACGACGTATTGTATTCTTATGTACGAAGAACGAGATAACGTATATTTCGAATTAATATACGAGATAGCATATGAGAATTATACGTAGGATATGTATGTTAGGTTATTGAATTTAAGGTAATGGACTGGTGGGATTTCTAGTTTATTAATAGAAGCCCAAGTGTATGATTATCACAAGTCCAATCTATTGTAACTCAAGTCCAATAGGAAAGTAGTTGGATTAATTAACCAAGCCCAAGGTGAAGCCTTGACCCATGGGTCAAACCAAGTGAGAAAGTGGGTAGTCTTGATGGGCAAGGCTTAAGTGTGATGACCAAGTGTTGTGGTGAGCAAGTAAAAGAAGTGGCTAGCAAGAAGACTTGAAGGTTAAGTTGTGAATAGTAAGGAGGTGGAATGAGGAGGTGGGATTGATTATTGTCCATTTTGCCCCAAGCTTTGGTGGCCTATAAATACCAAGTTCATTTCATTTTGTTGGTTGTTTTTGTTATCATCCAACACTTTCCTCTCAAGCATATAAACTACTTATTTGGTAGAGAGAATAAGTCACTTAAAGCACTTATAAGCCACTTCAACCTTTGATAGTTTCCAAAGCAAATAGAAGTCTTCAAGGGTAAGACTCATTTTCTTTTATCTATATCTTTTCTATGATAGGATTGATAGAGAAGGGGGATTGCTTGAGGATAACATGTAATAAGTTATAAGGAATGAACTTAAGCCGAATAAGTTGAATAAGCAACTTGAACCCTAATAAGTTATTAAGATCATGAAGGACTTGTCATATAATGTTAGTATGTTGTTTATAACATGAGAACATTGATTGAAGGACTTAAATTATTGGTAAGTCATGAGTATGAAGATTTCTAGTTCATAAGTTGAGAAAGTCAATGACTTATGGAATTAAGTCAAAATCTACTTTGATTATAAGTTGGTGTAGTAAATAACTTGTAGTGATTATATGTTGGTTAAAAATCCACTTAGAACGCTTAGTATGGTTGATTTTGACAAACTTCGCACGATTAGACGATTAACGTCGAATTCGTGAAATTCTCGGAATAGAAGTCATATTTTGTGTTGGAAGTCGGAAACGTTGGTTTTCGATGAAGATAAGTCATTGTAGTCATTATAGAGTTGCGGACTCGAAAATGACCGGATTCCGACTTAGAACGAAGAAATGAGCGTTGAACGTTCACAAACGTTTATCGTTTTTGTTAAAATGGACTAATATGTCAAATTTTAGGAAATGAAGTTAAATAGATAAAATTCTTGCATGAACGCATAGATTATGAAATTTGTGAACCGTAGGCTTTTGAACGGACCAATTCGGAGTTAAAACGAAGAAGTTATGCGTCCGGGAAGTTAGCAAAATTTTTAAAAACTGCAAAAATTTCTGAGGACCAGAGTCCGCGCCGCGGCGCGACTCTAAGTCTTCTTGGCCGCGCCGCAGCGCGAGGCCGGATGATGGCATACTGGTAACTTGCGCCGCAGCGTGAGTCACAGACCAATTAGTGGCGCCGCGGCGCCAGTGCAAGGAAGAAGATAGGGAAGAAGGGTTCCAAGTGTAGAATGAAAGAGGGATTATTAGTAATGAATTGTGATGTAATCACAACATAATTAAGACATTGTAAGGTGCTTGTAATACACTAATGCATGTTTATAATCAATCAAAGACGAGCAGGATATGAATGACGTAATGAAAGCCGAAACCCTTAATAACGAAACTAAGTTAGAATTACATTGAGATGAAGGGTAAGGTATAATAGAAAACATACCTGGTTAATTATGAACTAATATGGTACGTTGTATGATTATGAATTGTAGAATCATAGAGACTTAAAGTGTACGAGTATTAACCAGTAAGCAGACGCCAAAGGCAAGTATTCTAACCCTTGTTCCAGTTCAGTCTGGACAAGCTTTGTAATTCATGTACTCGTTCACATGAAATCTAGAATGATGAAGTCTTAAGCCAATTCTTCCGGCTAGACTTATATTATGATTCTGTCAAGCATGATTTGTAAAATACCGAGTTATATTGGTATGGTTTTCAATCAAAGACCATACATGTTCAAATGTTTTTGTCGTTTAACGACAGGCACGTGAGGTTGCCACAATTAAACGTATACACGTTTAAAGAATGTAGTGTTGATCAACATAGAGTACTATGAGCTGATCACTCAGAAGTGCTCGTAAGCTATGCCGGACTTACGGACTTAGTGTCGGGATGTCCTTTTCAAAAGAACTTATGTATGCTCATAATCTTGAGCCATAATTGTTATTCTACTGAATATTGATGGAAAAATGTTTTGAAGGAAATGAAGTGCTATTTTGAATCACCAATAGTACTTAGTAACTATTGTTCAGTTACTGGAGATATATTAGTTCTATGTTTCAAGCATGTTATTTATTAGAATTATAGTACTTGCTGAGCTAGCCATGCTCACTCTTGCTTGAACTATATGAACACAGCTAAGATCGAGAGGACTGAAGGATCCGGCAAGGATAAAGGCAAGGCGAAGACGAACCCGTAGCATACTTATGTAATAGTATAGGAAGAATGTCTGTAATATATTGATATTATGACAAGAACAAATGAAAGGGTTACAAAGAACCTGGGTAATGTAATATTACTTTGATATATATGGAGTTATATTAGTACTCTTGTGACTATTTGAGGAAATGTGTGAATGAATGGTAGTACCGTGTAGCACCATTTGTCGGGTTGGAAGAGACCCAAATTTGGGGGCGTCACATTTATAGCTAGAAGATCCCTGTGGGGAGTAGAAGTAGAAGGAGTAGGATCCACAACCGGAACATCCTCCTCCTCATCTTCAACATCTGGTACCTCAACCCGGATCGGACGAATCACTGACTCCATCAATCGATGATGTTGTCGGGCAGGGCGAGGTTGAGGCACATCTAAAGTTCTCCTCCTCACACCTGAAGAGGTCCTACAAGAGCTGCTCGGTTAGTCTGGATACATATATCTGGATAAAAGTGTCTAAATTACCTCAAAAAGGGTGTGGTAAATTCTAACCTGGAGCTTATTAAATGCATTTTATGTCTATATGCATGCATGTATTACTTTAACATACGCCTACAGTAGATTTAAAAAATACATGTTTATTCAATGCCTAAACTTATGGAAAAATTTCACCAGAGTCTCCTTTGTAAAAAGGACTATCCACATGTGCATAGGCATGACTAAGTGGTCATTCAGTATCACACCAACTCACAATCATAAACATCCTATATGCATGAAAGATATCAAAGTCATAATCCATAAAAGTATCATAATTACCAAAATTACTTTGCTTAACACCATTGCTCATTTGTCCTCAAATATGATGAAAAAATAGCCAAAAAAGGTGCCAACTATTTCAAAAGCCAATTTTTTCACATCAATACGTCCATTTTGCATATTGAAAAATATGTGTTTAGAAGTATTTTATATGATAAATCACTTTCCAACGATCAAAACTTAAAAAGAAGACATGTATACGTTACCAGAGTAGTGCAGAACACTTGTATGATGACGGATTATATAGAAAACAACCAAACTCAGTAGATATTAAGAAGAACTCTCAGATTCACTATGTGGCTTCAATTGAAAATGACTTGTGAAAGGGAAAGACCGAGAAATATAACCCACGGATGGTCGCGGGTGTACCTGCGACTGCCGCGAGTCCACCTGTGGCTATCCTGGGTGGTCCTAACCCCTCTGGCTCAATCAAATTCGAGTTATAAAGGTGGTCCCACAAGCTAAATAGTCAAATCAAGGAAAAAGGCGCTACGCGATTAAGTAGAAAAGCCTGAAATCTTGATTTTCAAAGACCAAATTGCGGGTCTACATATTAATTATTGTTGTTAGTTCCCTGCGCCATAGTAGTTATCTAAAAGGGGGGGGGTTGAATTGATATTTTAAATTTCTTTCTCAATTACTTTTTTAGTTTTGTTATTAATTCAAACACATCAGAATTAAGATTTGTTTGAACTCCCTCTTAGATATGGTGAGTTAGTGAGAGTGAGGTAGTTATAATAGTTATAACATTTATGGAAGTTATGGCAAGAATGTAATAGACACAACATTTTTAAGTGGTTTAGAGCACTTAAAGTTCCTAATCCACTCTTCTACTCCTGTAGTAGGAAATTCACTAATGATATCTTTTACGCTTTCTAAATCTCATAAAATCCTTCTAGACCAGCAGTCTAGGCACTTCTTAGTTCACTTAGAACTCTTCAAGTCCTTCTGACTTGGAACTTCTTACTTCACTTGATTTAAAGTTGATGAGTTCTTGATTGGTGCTACTCAGTTGCCATTAAGCTCTTGTTCGAAAGAACTGGGTAGCTGAGCAAGCCTTTTCTTTTTCAGATCGTAGAGTTCAGAGTTTAGCATTGAGTGTTCTTCAGCGTTTTGTTCAATGCTTGCTTCTACTTTCATCTACGGATATTTTGCATATATGTGATACTTGAAATATATTTGTTAAAGATATCCGTTGAAGCATTAAATGTGTTTGACATTTTTAAACTTTGATGGAGACTTTTCTGCACATCTTTTGATTAGTATTCTTGCCCACTGACACAACAGACTGCCATCTCACCTAACACTTGAAAAGGTGTTTTCCTCTGACCCATTGTACTTTCCTTAGCTTCTTCAATACGTTTCTTTGTTGTATACTAAGAATATCTTCTATGTCATTAGGACTGGTGCAGACTTCAACGTTTATAACTTATTCCCCATTTGTTGGGGCTTATCTTTAAACCAATGTGGAAGGCTCGATGCTTCTGACATAGACATATGATGCTCTATGATTTTGATCATGGTGTCTTGCCACCTTGATGCTTGATACCAGACAAGAGCACTACGATTTCTCTTAAGAACATGGCACACTACGATCTTCACTTGCTTGTCTTGCCGGCTCTATGTTTGCGAGAGCACACTATGATCTCTGAGTTAGCTAAGAAAATGTTTGGACCACTCTACGATTTTTGGAGAGGCCCTTCAAGGCAGACACGCTACGATCCATGATTCTCTACAATTCAGCCTTGGCTTCTACAAGGGTTAATTAAGGAAATCAATATATCACATAATATCCCTATATACTGACCAACTAACAAATAAGCTTAGGTAGGACACACTAGCGAAGGATTTACTCGTCTCTCCCCTCCTAGTTCTATTCCCCGATCTCCGCCAGAGATCATATCCCTAAGCTCTGATACCAACTGTGACGCCCCCAAAATAGGTATACATCACCCATTCTGAGTTGTCAATACATGGTACAGAAATAACTACAACTTTTTATTATTACAACAGTAAAACTGTGAGTTTGAATACAAACATTATCTTTTAGACAATATCTACGCTCAAATAAATCCTCATCACATTTATTGCTACATTATTTTACAAAAATGGTGAGGACTACTAAACAACTCTCTCTAGAACCTTCATTCCATACCCCGACTCGTACTCACTATATTCTCGCCTCCTGGGAAGAAACATAAAACAAAAAGGAAAAGGATAAGCTCAACTAGCCCAGTAAAGAATATTATGACTAAGATAATATACAACAAATTATCATTAGTCTTCAACAGGGAAAAAATCTAATAGAATACAATAGACAACAAGTTTTAAATCAATATTTGCAGCGGAAATAATAATTCATTAGAAGAGTTAAGTAGAGAATGCAAACTACTATCTTCTATGTATGAATTTAAAAGTTCATCGTCTATCTTTTATCCTTGTAACATCAATCAATATATATCTGGAATCAAATATTCATCTTTGCACTACAGGCCAAAGATATTCATCAGTTGGTCATGTTCATCTAAACACATGTTCATCTTTGCACTACGGGCCAAAGATATTCATAAGAAATCATTCATCTTTGCACTACAGGCCAAAGATATTCAATAATATAATCATTTAAGACTGAGGATGATGAAAAATATTTTTAAAGAAACGAATCCAGTGAAACAAAATGACAAAGATTAAGGATTAAGGATTCATACTTCGTTTTAACCATGTCCAAAAATACCTCAAAAATAATCATAGTGGTGTAAAATTCAAGAATGATCAAAACATGGATACAATCAAAGCTAGTATCCACAATAGATATTTTAGACGAAAAGGAAAATTTTCATTTTTCGATGAATAGTGCCGTATTTGTGAATAGTATCGTATACGTGAATAGTGTCATATACGTGAATAGTAACTCTGACAGAAAAAGTTCCAAATTTGATTAAAAGTTCAGATCAATACTTCGGCATAATGATATTAGAAGAAATAATATCATTTTAAAAAAAAAATATCCCTTACCTCGAAAGACAGTACTTCTAGTTGAAACACCATATATAAGCTATGACTTGAACTTGCACCGTATAGTAACAATACTCAAAGTATACTCAAAATATTCACAAGAATACGCTCGATAATATAGAGAGAAAACTTCAGTTTCTGGTGTGATTTTCAATTCTAACCTAAGCACCCTATTTATAAGAAAATGCTTAGAACACCAAAGTAGAAAATTTAATATAATAATATTATATATATTACAAATTCTCTACGCACATTTTGACAACTGATTTTAGCTTATCTTGCACATGCTAGGGCTGCCCACAAAATAAAAAAAACATTTTTCCTATTTTAAATATTTTAAACTTCCAAAAATCAATTATTTCAGAGCTTCGGAACTTTAATAATTCCTAATAAATAGCCCTTTTATCAAAAAATTCGAATCTCACGACTTTTTTATAGGAAATTCAATTCTCTACAACTTTACAGAAGAAAGTTTATTCAAATTCCAAACAAAAACTAACCGAAATCCACAAACGGGCGATTTTACAAGCTATAATCAAATTTCAGTCATGAAATGGGGTCCACCGACACATAAAACATGCTTTAAATATTTTTGGTAACAAAAATACTCCTCCTCCACATATACTTATATATCCCACATTTATCGTAAAAATATCATCATTATTATATTATTAAAATATAATAATATATTTAAATGAATTATTTTATCAGAAAAAGATAAAATTTCAATTTTCAACAATTGTCACATTAAAAATTTTCTCCATCTATATCCACATAAAATCAATATTTTTCTCATCATATGAATCAATAATTAATTATTCACAAAAATATTACAGAATCACAATATTGACAATCAGGCAGTTCCTAGGAAAGAGGGGGCTTTCCAATAAGAATTTCTCCTTACTGGCGCGCAATTAGGTGACCAAACCTCTCCTTAGACAGGACTTTCTAGACATTGCCAATAATGTTATCTAATAATATTATTCAGATAATATGAATTATTGCTTCGATAATGAAAAATACTGTGTAATGACAATTATTGAAACAACGACAATATAAAATATCAACGCAACAATAATTAAATCAATAAAATAAAATACTGAACAGTAATTACTGTAACCATTATTGAGTAGTGCCTTCTTACGTAAGAATCAATAATTGGTGCAATACCGTGTGCTACTGTGTTTTAACCACCGGGTATTTTAACAGTATTAAAGGTAACAACTACGCCGTTATTTTTAAAAAACTTATATTTGTCGTTTTCTTCATCGAATCGCTTTCCGTTATGGGGCCCACACATGGCTGCGCCGTCGTATGAATATTCCCCGACAATACGAATATTCCACGACCAAACGAATATTCCCGGACAACAATGAATATTTTATAACCACTTGCTTATTTTGAAATATTTGCGTATTATACCGGAGATAACTATCCACATTACTCAAATCAACCCTTACTATTTCAAAATAATAAATAGAGAAAATTAAATTTCATTAATAATAAGTTGGGGTCTTACATCAGACACACCTCAAAGTCAACCATGAGGACATCCAGTACTTGCAGTAGCCCAATCTCAAAGATAACCTTGAGCAACGACTTCTTTATTAGACCAAACTAGAGATAACCCCGATGAGGGGAAAAATCATCATTTTTCTACCTCGATCCTACATTTGCACAGTCTCAAGATATTTCAACATACATTCGACACAGTAGTGTCCTACATGAACCAAATAGCTGCAATCCCGAGTGACTACTACACAGGACAGCACACCGGACAAAATTTGAAGACATGAAGACCAAGGGAATGGTCCCATCATTCTGACTTCGTACAACCTCTAATCCCATGTCATTGTGTAGCTCTCGACAATAGCACTCCGAAAAAGGTCTTATACTATAAAGTCCCCAATTCTGGATACTTGAAGCCCGAATTCGGTACTTTACGATACCATTTCTGTGAGCGGAATAATTACTAATAATAATACCAATAATATAAATTTCAAACTTAACTTACATTTATCAGAGTCTAATCCCAAGTACGCAACCTTTACTATATTCTTTACATGTTATATAATACATATCATTAACTTAATACAGTTTATCTATTACAAATGATACTAATAACATTCTGTTTGCTTTCCTTTTCACTTGTTCCTGGCCGAGCCTTCTAGCTGTTCACACTTAGCTGAAAACATTTAAATAAAGCAAGGATGAGCATTTGAGTGTCCAGCAAGTAATATATATATATACACAGCGGATCCTGTCCGGGAGTCCGGACAGGACCTAAAATCCGGACCATTTTTTTTTTAGCTTTTTTTTTTTGAAACAACTAAAAAAAAAAAATTATGGAACTGAAATTTTTCCATAATACACTGTTTTGGGTGTGTTTTTAACACCCACACCAACCAATGTATGTACAGTCTGCCCAGACTGTATAGAAATGTTTTGGTATAGGCATCCAAATCACGCCCAAAACACTGTATTATGGAAAAATTTCAGTTCCATAAATTTTTTTTTTTTAGTTGTTTCAAAAAAAAAGCAAAAAAAAAAAGGTCCGGATTTTGTTAAAATCCGGGAGTCCGGACCTGATCCGGACTATATATATATATATATATATATATATATATATATATATATATATATATATATATAAGCTAAAAGAATTTAAATGTTTTCTTTATAATATTCTTCTACAACCGGTCAATAGTTGTGAAGTAATCTGTACCAATAACAATAACATAACAACCCTCTTTCAAATTTTTGAAACTATGTATTGTCTATACATGGGGTTTCTGTGACACATTATGAACATTGTTTTCATTTTCGAAAGGGTTTAAACAGAAATTCATCTGTAAACCGGCCATTGCTTACGGGCACGAGGGTGTACATCCCATAGGCCCTGTATTGATCAATACTATATTGCTAGAACGATATTATCGTTCATCCTTTGTCCGCCGTAGCGCATAAAAATTTTCCCATTATCGGGATGTTCATACCTGTCGGGTTTTTATAACAAAGGTCTTATATAATTCAACATATATGTATATCAAAGGTGTATCAACATGTGATTAATTACAATGATTATCCAAGTGGGGACACTTGTATAATCATTTATAGAAATTAGCGTACAAAATATATAACTGAATTATCATATACTAACTTGTTGATAATCAATGGGTGTATATAATATAGGTTTAACAATCTGTATAATAATAATAATATAATTCTGAAATATTCTTACACTTGTCTATTGCATAAAGAAAATGCAAAGTTAGGATACTTGCCTGATGCGCTGCTTACAATTACGCAACTTAGATCTATTTGTTATACCAAAACCTATCATTAATAAGATCATTCTATCGATTAGAATCACATATCATAACACATATGCTTATTGCAGTCAGCACATAACATAATCACATTGTCATACATGTTCAACAATCATGTTATCACAAACAAACATCAACTCATTCCTAATCACATTGCCACACGACTTTATCCACCATTGAATCACAAATAAAATAATTAACTAACTAAATTTCTAAGTCCAGATCAATTTCTGAACCATGTCAGTCTACCGACATCTTTATCGGGTAATTTATCGAGTCTAAGACTCTAAATAGTTGTTCAATATCCATTTAGACTAATTAAATAACAGTCATATCATTTTTTCATGATCTTATAATAATTATAAAATAATTATTAACATTTACCATAATTTTTGAAATATCAGAATCATTATCAAATGATTTAAATACTAATCAATTCTATTATCATTAACATTTAGTAAATATTAATAGATTAATGAAACCATTACCAAAAGGTTAAAGTTATTTATAATAACTAAAAATACTTTTAAAGTATTAACATTACCCTTAAATAATTTTTAAAACATTTAAAATCATTATTAAATAATTACCATTAATATTTAAATATTTATAAACTATTATCTAAATATTAAAAGTTATTAATTATAACTTAAAATATTTTTAAATTCATTTATATCCCTTTTTAAATGATTTTTAAATAAATAAAACTATTTTAAAACTATTTATTTAATATAACTATTAAATAAATTTTATATCATTAATATTAAATTATTAATGAAATTATCCTTTAAATATTAAAAGTTATATTTTATAACTTAACATATCTTTAAATACTTTATTTTCATTTAAAATGATTTTTAAAATATTAAAATAATTTTAAAACTAATTTATTTAATATAAATATTAAATAACTTTAATATCATTAAATATCATTAATTAATGAATTTAACCTTTAAATATTAAAAGTTATATTTTATAACTTAAAATATTTTAAAATACCTTATTCTTATTTAAAATAATTTTTAATTTAATAAAATCATTTTTAATTCATTTATTTAATTCATTTAATAAATAACTTAATTATCATTAATATTAATTTATTAATGAAAATTATCACATAATATTAAAAGTTATCAAAAATAATTTAAATTATTTTCTTATAACATAATATAATTTTAAATGATTTTTTAAATATTAAAATCATTTTTAAATAATTTATTTAATATTATCATTAAATAAATTAAATACTTTTAATATTCCAAAAATATTAAATATTTATGAAATATATTTAAAATAATTAAAAAATAATTTTCGGAATTTAAAATAATTTATAATAATTTATTTTGTATTTTTTATAATTTATTTCTTTTTATTAAGTAATTTTCGGAAAATATATAATAGAAACCGTCGCTGTAGGTCTTTAGCGACAAAAAGCGTCGCTGTAGGTGTTCTTGAGCCTCATGAACACTGACAGCCCAGCTTCATGGTGGCTTGTTTGACCGAGATTACAATCGTGAGTGTTGTGTTTCTGGGCAAGTTATAACTTTGATCTTGTAGTCATTACACAACACTACAACTAGAAATCAACATCTAAACCATACTACAAAAACACAAGGAGATCTGGATCTTCAAAGATGCTGTCAGGTGGGTTCTGGGTTTTCCAGAAACCCAGACTGATCAAGCAGTCACTTTGATGCTCGATTTAATCTATGCTCCAATCTTGTTTAAGGTGATTTTATGATTCAAAGTTATAGTATATGTATCATAGAATATTTAGAAAGCAACATATTAGATCAAAAACAACAGAATCATAATTTATAAGCCGGTCAAAGGATGTCAGAAAGCTTTCTCATATACTTTTCTGGAAATTCCAGAAATACAAAAACTGTACAAATGGCCTACTTTGACTGCTTTCTATGATTGATCTGCTAATTGTTCATGGGATCTTAAATCATGAATCTACAGTCCATATTACCAGATACAACATGTAACAAACAAAAAGATTAAATCACTTAAAACCTGACAGATCCGGACTTAAAAAGTTCTTGTCAGACGCCTGTTTATGCATTCTGGGTTGCCCAGATTATCCTCGGCCATGGTCGGTCAACGACATTTGACCATCAGTATCTTTAAATCTACAACAGATCGGACTTTACTTGTTGAACCAGATTAAAGTTCTCATACAAGGCTACATAATCAAACACTTAAACAACAAAAACATTAAACACGTAACAATCTACAGTGTCTGACATTTGATGTCAGAACAAAAAAAAAATAATTTTCCAGATTTTTGAAAAAAGTGATTTTGAGCATTTTGATGATATGGATCTAGTACATAATAACCCAGATCATCTATTAACACTTCATATAACATATTCTAATATGTAAACCAAACATCAAACAACCGATTATGAACAGAATTTTTAGGTTTAGTGTCATACCTTTCTATGAGCAATTTCTTGATCCGATGTTACTAATTTGCTAAGGTGTTCGTGGGGCTTGATAAAAGAGCTGAAATGCCTTAGAAAATTCGTGGGTTTGACAGAAAAGGGACTAGGTTGAGTGTTGGACAAAAAATTAGTAACCAAATGGTTTTCTCTCTCTTCTAATCTTTTTATAGACACAAGATACATGCATTTGGCTTATCTAGAGGCTGTGTGCTGTCAATTATGTGTCACATGAAGTTGGTAGGAGTTGTTGGAGTTGTTGGCCAACTAAAGTATTGCCCAATTTTGCAAGTTTCCTTCAATAATGCTAAAAAGGGCATTCTTGTCATTTTCAAAATATAATTAAGGACAATCTTGTAATCTTGACAAACCCTTAGTGTTTAGGGCTTAGTTTAGGGTTTAGGGTTTGAGCCAATTTAGATTTTATAAGCAAACCAAATCTAGGATTTCCAATTTAGGGTTTGTACAATAAAATAAAATAAAATAATAAACGAAAATTTTAGTTTCTAAAAATACCAATTAGGGTTTACTAATTTAATTTAGGTCTTTAATTATAACACTTTTCTAATTAGGTTTAAGCAACACTAATTAGCATTACACTTTCCAAACTGGCAATTAGGATTTACAATTACAAATTAGGGTTTCTAACTTTTGAAATTGGGGTTTATAATATAGGAAAATTAATAAAGATTTTGAATAATTACGATTCTCCCTAATTAGGGTTAATACATATAACACCAATCATAAATCACATTATCGTGATTACATAACGACTTTACAAATTCTCAAAGTCGTGTATGACTTTCGCATTAGGGTTTCAAATCAATTAGGGTTTAACAGTTTGAAACTAGGGTTTTTATTTTTTTTAAATAGGGTTTAATTTACAAAATTATACAATGAATAACATATATCATATAACACAGTTAAACAACAATCTTGAACTCACAGCTGAGTTTCAAATTAGGGTTTTAACACTTAAAATTAGGGTTTTCTAAAAATTATTAAGGGTTTCTAGAACTTTAATTAGGGTTTACCTAATTAATACATTTAATACATGCCATAAATTATATAACACACTTATAAAACAAATCTTGCACTCTAATTTGGATCTCAAATTAGGGTTTAATATTATTACTAAGGTTTGGTCATAATACTCCGTAATTGACCAACCATTATCAATACAGAAATACAGTACATATTCATAGCACTGAAAAATCAAAATATAATTAGTATTATATTATTATCATCATTCCTTATCCCATAACCAAAATTAGGGTTATCATTAACACTAAAACTGTTCCACACATTAACATTACACACATAATCATACATATCTATAACACTGACAAATAATAATATAATATTATTATTTTCATTCCTAGATCAAAACCCAGAATTAGGGTTTGGATTCCATATCTGATTTATCTGTCATAATTAACATTATAAATTAAGTTAAAATAATTAACTTAATATCTTGAACAAAATTCATATAATAAAATAAGTATTATAAAAATTCTATAATCATATCATATATTATTCAATTAATATAATTATCATATTTTCATGGAAAATAAACATTAAAAACATTTTTACTATAAAACTAATTATTATTAGAATATAATTTACAATGAGCAATAATTCTAGAATAAAATTATTCATAACCATTCATGTAATAAATATATTTTATATTCATCACATAAACACATACATAATACCTTTCACGCATTCTTACCTTTAAAATAAATAATTATTCTAAATCATTTCCTATATTATTTAAATAATATAAGATTATATTTTCCTTGAAAAATAATTAATAAAACATTTCCAATAAGGAATTAATTAGTATAAAAATATAATTGATAATAATCAATAATTCTAAAATAAATTTATTTGCAATACTTAATGTAATAAATAAATTTTATTTATCACACATATAATTATAATTACACATTACCTTGACACATATCATTCATATTTATTTTAATAAATAATAAAAAAAATTATACGCAAAATTTATGATTTATTTATATATAAAATATCGGGTTGTCACATTCACCCTCCCTTATAAAGATTTCGTCCCCGGAATCACCATTTTAAAACCTATACATACCAGGGTACATAGCATACACAATCATTCCAAGTAGATCTCGATCATGGTTGATCGATCCGATCTTTAACTATTCAGCAAAAAGTTTATCTATCCTTTTAAATAGAAATTTGATTTTTAAGAGAACTCAAATTCCTCCTTCAAAATAATTTATAAAAATAATTTAATATATATAAGAAAATAATAAGAAAATAAAAATTGGTTAGATTAATACATGGAGTTGCATCCCCGGCTGCCACGATATCTTGAACAGTAACGATGAAGACACTTGCGGTTGATTTCGTTGGTTTGTTTGTTGAAGTTGGTCCCGTTGTCGCCAATGTCCTGCTGCCTTGTTCCGTATTCACATTCCTTGTTTCCATTTCCTTTCTTGAACAGTCTTTTACCTTATGCTTTATTGATTCGTACACAACACATTCACTATACATTCCTGAATTGGGACAATTGAGAAAGATATATATCCCTTCTGTCCTTACTTTCCACACACAAACTTTTCTTTTAATCACATTCCTAGCTTATTTATTGAAATTATCTTCTTTTATCATATAGGTGACAAAAGTTGTCTTTTGCCCCACCGTTATCCTAGCTATCACATACGCTTTATCAGGGTCGGTTGATCTTCTACATCCTGGCGATCCGGTTGTCTTGAAGTCTTTGAAGTTTGTCGATCGATTTTCTAGTTGATTTCCCGCGACTGGTATTTCGTTCTGCATGGCTTGATCTTCCGCATTCGCAAAATTTTATGTCGGGTCTGGTTGTCCTCCAGCTTTGTTCACAGGTTCTTCTTCATTTGGTTTCGTTTTTGTTTTGACGACATTTTCATAAATTATTCTTACATTCTAAGCCTTATCGTAAACGCTTGTCATATAACATAAAATTTTCTATTCACATAATCATGTACTCAAAATATTAGATTTTGAAAACTCGGTCGACTGTAGTGACCAGATAAATATTTACTATCTTTGTACCAACTTATCCTATTAATCCAACATAGATCCATATTCATAACACTTGACATGCCTTAACACATATTTCTTTAAACATCCGCTATCCCTTTGTGACTCGAAAGTTGGGAATCTCTGCCATAACTTATACAAAACATTACATTACACCAACATACCTATCATATATACCACCTAAAATTATATATATCCAACTAATACTAATACTACCTATTCCTTACACATTCACTAACGATCAATTGCTTAGTAACCTATCAAGTTCCATTATCCTCAACATCCATTCACACACAACTATACCTAATTTATCACAACTTATAACACATTATGAGTTTAAGAACTCATCACAAACATACGAGTTTAAGAACTCACCATAAATATACGAGTTTAAGAACTCAACATTGACCACATATACTTTACCTATCAGTTATACTTAGCGTATCTTGATTCAGTACTATACTTTCCAAAATAACCACCTCTTTGAGGTAGCTTTCAATGTGAGCCTCTATTGCACCTATTAGCTTTGATATTGGCTCAGTCATGGACGTTGACTTATTCATTACAACATAAGGGTATCCTAATTCTTTCTATCTAACAGCTATACACAAAATATCTTGATTAATAAATAATAAATACACATAACACATAAAAGTTTTATAAATTATCTTTTATTTTGTTTGACGATGAATTTATCCGATTCATCTATCTTTAAACTCTATATGAGTTATTTGTATTTTCAATGTTTCCCTCTGTTCTAAGGTTATAGCCTAAAGTCTAACCCACCTAAGGTTTTTAACCCTATAGCTCTGATACCAACCTGTAAAGTCCTCAAATCCGGATACTTGAAACCCGAATTCGGTACTTCACGATACCATTTCTATGAGCGGAATAATTACTAATAATAATACCAATAATATAAATTTCAAACTTAACTTACATTTATCAGAGTCTAATCCCAAGTACGCAACCTTTACTACATTCTTTACATGTTATATAATAAATATCATTAACTTAATACAGTCTATCTATTACAAATGATACTAATAACATTCTTGTTTGCTTTCCTTTTCATTTGTTCCTGGCCGAGCCTTCTAGCTGTTCACACTTAGCTGAAAACATTTAAATAAAGCAAGGATGAGCATTTGAGTGCCCATACGTAGTATATATATATATATATATATATATATATATATATATATATATATATATATATATATATATATATATAGAATGAGGATCCAGTCTGGTCTCCCGGACTGGTCCTAAAATATGGACCCAATATTTATTTTTTTTTTTTGCTTTTTTTTTTGAAACAACTAAAAAAAAAATATTTATGGAACTGAAATTTTTCCATAATACAATGTTTTGGGTGTGTTTTTAATACCTATACCAACCAATGTATGTATAGTCTGCCCAGACTGTACAGAAATGTTTTGGTATAGGCATCTAAATCACACCCAAAACACTGTATTATGTAAAAATTTCAGTTCCATAATTTTTTTTTAGTTGTTTCAAAAAAAAAAGCAAAAAAAAAAAAGGTCCGGATTTTGTTAAAATCCGGGAGTCCGGACCTGATCCGGACTCTCTCTCTCTCTCTCTCTATATATATATATATAAGCTGAAAGAATTTAAATGTTTTCTTTATAATATTCTTCTACAACCGGTCAATAGTTGTGAAGTAATCTATATCAATAACAATAACATAACAACCCTCTTTCAAATTTTTGAAACTATGTATTGTCTATACATGGGGTTTCTGTGACACATTATGAACATTGTTTTCATTTTCGAAAGGGTTTAAACAAAAATTCATCTGTAAACCGGCCATTGATTACGGGCACGAGAGTGTACATCCCATAGGCCATGTATTGATCAATACTACATTGCTAGAACGATGTTATCGTTCATCCTTTGTCCGCCGTAGAGCATAAAAATTTTCCCATTATCGAGATGTTCATACCTGTCGGGTTTTTATAACAAAGGTCTTATATAATTCAACATATATGTATATCAAAGGTGTATCAACATGTGATTAATTACAATGATTATCCAAGTGGGGACACTTGTATAATCATTTATAGAAATTAGCGAACAGAATATATAACTGAATTATCATATACTAACATGTTGATAATCAATGGGTGTATATAATATAGGTTTAACAATCTGTATAATAATAATAATATAATTCTGAAATATTCTTACACTTGTCCATTGCATAAAGAAAATGCAAAGTTAGGATACTTGCCTGATGCGCTGCTTACAATTACGCAACTTAGATCTATTTGTTATACCGAAATCTATCATTAGTAAGATCATTCTATCGATTAGAATCACATATCATAAAACATAGTACTGCTTATTGCAGTCAGCACATAACATAATCACATTGTCATACATGTTCAACAATCATGTTATCACAAACAAACATCAACTCATTCCTAATCACATTGTCACACAACTATATCCACCATTGAATCACAAATAAAATAATTAACTAACTAAATTTCTAAGTCCAGATCAATTTCTGAACCATGTCGGTCTACCGACATCTTTATCGGGTAATTTATCTAGTCTAAGACTCTAAACAGGTGTTCAATATCCATTTAGACTAATTAAATAATAGTCATATCATTTTTTTCATGACCTTATAATAATTATAAAATAATTATTATCATTTACCATAATTTTTAAAATATCAGAATCATTATTAAATGATTTAAATACTAATCAATTCTATTATCATTAACATTTAGTAAATATTAATAGATTAATGAAACCATTACCAAAAGGTTAAAGTTATTTATAATAACTAAAAATACTTTTAAAGTATTAACATTACCCTTAAATGATTTTTAAAACATTTAAAATCCTTATTAAATAATTACCATTAATATTTAAATATTAATAAACTATTATCTAAATATTAAAAGTTAATAATTATAACTTAAAATATTTTTAAATTCATTTATATCCCTTTTTAAATGATTTTTAAATAAATAAAACCTATTTAAAACTATTTATTTAATAGAATTATTAAATAAATTTAATATCATTAATATATCATTAATATTAAATTATTAATGAAATTATCCTTTAAATATTAAAAGTTATATTTTATAACTTAAAATATCTTTAAATACTTTATTTTCATTTAAAATGATTTTTAAAATATTAAAATCATTTTAAAACTAATTTATTTAATATAAATATTAAATAACTTTAATATCATTAAATATCATTAATTAATGTATTTAACCTTTAAATATTAAAAGTTATATTTTATAACTTAAAATATTTTTAAATACCTTATTATTATTTAAAATGATTTTTAATGTAATAAAATCATTTTTAATTCATTTATATAATTCATTTAATAAATAACTTAATTATCATTAATATTAATTTATTAATGAAAATTATCACATAATATTAAAAGTTATTAAAAATAACTTAAATTATTTTCTTATACCATAATATAATTTTAAATGATTTTTTAAATATTAAAATCATTTTTAAATAATTTATTTAATATTATCATTAAATAAATTAAATACTTTTAATATTCCAAAAATATTAAATATTTATGAAATATATTTAAAATAATTAAAAACTAATTTTCGAAATTTAAGATAATTTTTAATAATTTATTTTGTATTTTTTATAATTTATTTCTTTTTTTAAGTAATTTTCGGAAAATATATAATAGAAACTGTCGTTGTAGGTCTTTAGCGACAAAAAGCGTCGCTGTAGGTGTTCTTGAGCCTCAAGAACACTGACAGTCCAGCTTCATGGTGGCTTGTTTGACCGAGATTACAATCGTGAGTGATGTGTTTCTGGGCAAGTTATAACTTTGATCTTGTAGTCATTACACAACACTACAACTAGAAATCAACATCTAGACCATACTACAAAAACACAAGGAGGTCTAGATCTTCAAAGATGCTGTCAGGTGGGTTCTGGGTTTTCCAGAAACCCAGACTGATCAAGCAGTCACTTTGATGCTCGATTTAATCTATGCTCCAGTCTTGTTTAAGGTGATTTTATGATTCAAAGTTATAGTACATGTATCATAGAATATTTAGAAAGCAACATATTAGATCAAAAACAACGGAATCATAATTTATAAGCCGGTTAAAGGCTGTAAGAAAGCTTGCTCATATACTTTTCTGGAAATTCCAGAAATACAAAAACAGTACAAGTGGCCTACTTTGACTGCTTTCCATGATTGATCTGCTAATTGTTCATGGGATCTTAAATCATGAATCTACAGTCCATATTACCAGATACGACATGTAATAAACAAAAAGATTAAATCACTTAAAACCTGACAGATCCGGACTTAAAAAGTTCTTGTCAGACGCCTGTTTATGCATTCTGGGTTGCCCAGATTATCCTCGGTCATGGTCGGTCAACGACATTTGACCATCAGTATCTTTAAATCTACAACAGATCGGACTTTACTTGTTGAACCAGATTAAAGATCGCATACAAGGCTACATAATCAAACACTTAAACAACAAAAACATTAAACACATAACAATCTACAGCGTCTGACATTTGATGTCAGAACGCAAAAAAAAATAATTTTCCAGATTTTTGAAAAACGTGATTTTGAGCATTTTGATGATATGGATCTAATACATAATAACCCAGATCATCTATTAACACTTCATATAACATATTCTAATATGTAAACCAAACATCAAATAACCGATTATGAACATAATTTTTAGGTTTAGTGTTATACCTTTCTATGAGCAATTTCTTGATCCGATGTTACTGATTTGCTAAGGTGTTCGTGGGGCTTGATAAAAGAGCTGAAATGACTTATGAAATTCGTGGGTTTGAGAGAAAAGGGACTAGGTTGAGTGTTGGATAAAAATTTAGTAACCAAATGGTTTTCTCTCTCTTCTAATCTTTTTATAGACACAAGATACATGCATTTGGCTGATCTAGAGGTTGTGTGCTGTCAATTATGTGTCACATGAAGTTGGTAGGAGTTGTTGGAGTTGTTGGCCAACTAAAGTATTGCCCAATTTTGCAAGTTTCCTTCAATAATGCTAAAAAGGGCATTCTTGTCATTTTCAAAATATAATTAAGGACAATCTTGTAATCTTGACAAACCCTTAGGGTTTAGGGTTTAGTTTAGGGTTTGAGCCAATTTAGATTTTATAAGCAAACCAAATCTAAGATTTCCAATTTAGGGTTTGTACAATAAAATAAAATAAAATAATAAACTAAAATTTTAGTTTCTAAAAATACCAATTAGGGTTTACTAATTTAATTTAGGTCTTTAATTATAGCACTTTTCTAATTAGGTTTAAGCAACACTAATTAGCATTACACTTTCCAAACTGGCAATTAGGATTTACAATTACAAATTAGGGTTTCTAACTTTTGAAATTGGGGTTTATAATATAGGAAAATTAATAAAGATTTTGAATAATTACGATTCTCCCTAATTAGGGTTAATACATATAACACCGATCATAAATCACATTATCGTGATTACATAACGACTTTACAAATTCTCAAAGTCGTGTATGACTTTCGCATTAGGGTTTCAAATCAATTAGGGTTTAACAGTTTGAAACTAGGGTTTTTATTTTTTTTAAATAGGGTTTAATTTACAAAATTATACAATGAATAACATATATCATATAACACAGTTAAACAACAATCTTGAACTCACAGCTGAGTTTCAAATTAGGGTTTTAACACTTAAAATTAGGGTTTTTAATAATTTAGGGTTTTCTAAAAATTATTAAGGGTTTCTAGAACTTTAATTAGGGTTTACCTAATTAATAAATTTAATACATGCCATAAAATATATAACACACTTATAAAATAAATCTTGCACTCTAATTTGGATCTCAAATTAGGGTTTAACATTATTACTAAGGTTTGGTCATAATACACCGTAATTGACCAACCATTATCAATACAGAAATACAGTACATATTCATAGCACTGAAAAGTCAAAATAAAATTAGTATTATATTATTATCATCATTCCTTATCCCATAACCAAAATTAGAGTTATCATTAACACTAAAACTGTTCCACACATTAACATTACACACATAATCATACATATCTATAACACTGACAATAATAATATAATATTATTATTTTCATTCCTAGATCAAAACCCAGAATTAGGGTTTGGATTCCATATCTGATTTATCTGTCATAATTAACATTATAAATTAAGTTAAAATAATTAACTTAATATCTTGAACAAAATTCATATAATAAAATAAGTATTATAAAATTCTATAATCATATCATATATTATTCAATTAATATAATTATCATATTTTCATGGAAAATAAACATTAAAAACATTTTTACTATAAAACTAATTATTATTAGAATATAATTTATAATGAGCAATAATTCTAGAATAAAATTATTCATAACCATTCATGTAATAAATATATTTTATATTCATCACATAAACACATACATAATACCTTTCACGCATTCTTACCTTTAAAATAAATAATTATTCTAAAATCATTTCCTATATTATTTAAATAATATAAGATTATATTTTCCTTGAAAAATAATTAATAAAACATTTCCAATAAGGAATTAATTAGTATAAAAATATAATTGATAATAATCAATAATTCTAAAATAAATTTATTTTCAATACTTAATGTAATAAATAAATTTTATTTATCACACATATAATTATAATTACACATTACCTTGACACATATCATTCATATTTATTTTAATAAATAAAAAAAAAATTATACGCAAAATTTATGATTTATTTATCTAGAAAATATCAGGTTGTCACATATACACCACGATCGGATGCCCGAATTAGGGTTCTGAAAGTTCGAGCAAGCATCACGTTGCATGTATGTATGAACTTCAAGACGGTGGGACCCGCGGAGCCCGGGGCACCATGGCTGCTGCAGGTGCATCTTCGGCTGCTGCAGGTACACCTACGGTTCCCCCCTCTATAAATAGAGGGCTTGGGGTGGCTATTTTGTTAGAGAAAACGACGAGGAAGCCCTGTCCAACTTGTTCTGTACATACTATAAACTGAGTGCTTTCTCATTTTAAACACTTATGAGCTCATATATTGTTATATTTTTACTGGTGGGAACCAAGTGTTCATCCATTTAAAGTTATAGAAGTCTTCTTTGGGAGTCCACTATAAGCCTTCTTACACCTTTCAAAGCCTTTTCTCCACATTTTGCACACACTATTTTTCACGTTGAGAGTCGTGTTGCGTGTGTATGCCCGGACTTTGGTCCGTGGCTTTTTATTTCTTTTGTATATATATTTATATATATGGACTAACATTATCGAGTTTTTCCTCGATTGATCCTGGACTTATGTCCGAAGCGATTATTGCTTATATATATATATATATATATATATATATATATATATTATATATATATATATATATATATATATATATATAAACTGTTGTCGAACTCTATTCGATGAGCCTGGACTTACGTCCGGAGTGTTTATTATATATATATATATATGTATATATATATATATATATATATATATATATATATACTTATATATAAATTGTTGTCGAACTCTGTTCGATGAGCCTAGATTTACATCTAGAGCGTTTATTACTTATATATATATATATATATATATATATATATATATATATATATATATATATATATATATATATATATATATATATATATATATATATATATATAGAGTCCGGATCAGGTCCGGACTCCCGGATTTTATAAAATCCGGACCTTTTTTTTTTTTTTTTTTTTGCTTTTATTTTTTGAAACAACTAAAAAAAAAAAAAAAAATTTATGGAACTGAAATTTTTCCATAATACAGTGTTTTGGGCGTGATTTGGATGCCTATAACGAAATATGTCTGTACAGTCTGGGCAGACTGTACATACATTGGTTGGGGTAGGTGTTAAAAACACGCCCAAAACACTTTATTATGGAAAAATTTCAGTTCCATAAATTTTTTTTTTTTTTTTAGTTGTTTCAAAAAAAAAAAAAAATTTTGGGGTCCGTATTTTAAGTCCAGTCCGGGAGACCGGACTGGATCCGTGGTGTATATATATATATATATATATATATATATATATATATATATATATATATATATATATATATAAACTGTTGTCGAACTCTATTCGATGAGCCTGGATTTACATCCGGAGCGTTTATTACTTTTATATATTTACTTATATATAAACTATTATCGAACTCTGTTTGATGAGCCTGGATTTACATCCGGCGCATTTACTGCTTATATATATATATATATATATATATATATATATATATATATATATATATATATATATATATATATATATATATATTTATATATTTCTATTAGGCCTGGAGTTTACTTCGTGGCCTTTTACAGCTTTATCTATTTTTCATCCTGCCTGGAGTTTACTTCGTGGTGGTTGATCGTTTTTATTGCTTTATTTACTTTTTTTGATCCCCCATGTAGGTGCTTCGTGGTGGTTGATCATTTTTCTATATATATATATATATATATATATATATATATATTATATATATATATATATATATAAAGAATTAATCCATGGCACACGTTTCCTATGAGCACTGTTCAACAAACAACTTTATATCCGTTGATCCTTGGAATGAAAGGCTTAGATTAAAACATTTTCTCTCCTGCCAATACAGCTTGTAGTGGTAGTAGACATGTCGTGTAAAATGCTGGTTAAATACAATACTGCCCCTAATAATTTAATCCACCCTGCCGCTACAAGTTCTTGCAGTAGGCATTTATGGAAAATTGATCACCTTTTCAACTTTATGACAAAGGTGACCGGCTTTTTGACCACCTTTTTAACTTTATAACAAAAAGGTAACTGGTTTTACTGATAATTCAATAGCTTTTCACTTTTTACGAAAATTGAAGTAGTGTCGTTACAAGCTATAGCGGTAGTGACATTTTTTTTAAAATACCATGCTCACTTCTTCTGTTCTTAAATTATCTCTCGAACCTTTCCTCTCACAGATATCATGTTTTAGTTTCCTCTCGATATTTCTTTCCTTTTTTATAGCTTTGGTTTTTTTTTTGTTGATGTAGTTGCCTACTTTTAATCTCAAGTCCAAACTGAAATTCTTATCCGGCGTTTCTTCCTTTTTTTTCAGAATGGTACACAACATACCTGCTCATAAAAGGTTTGTATCAAGTTCTTCAGATTCTGTTGCTAGCTTAAATTATGAAAATACATCTGAGTTTGTAAGTGAAGTTGAAAGTAGTAAATCTGAATTGGTGCCATACGTTGGTCAATTATTTTCTAAGTTGGAAGAAGTTGAATTTTTTACAGGTCGTATGCTAAAAAAATGGTTTTGAGATTAGAATTGCAACTAATTATAAACATGTCGGTACTAATAATGTGTCGTCTATGTTGTATGTTTGTAAAAAAGTCGGTACACCAAATTATGTAAAGAGTTTTCCCTGATGATGAAGATGGTAGTAAGAAAATAACTAGGCAGCAAGACTCTATAGGACGCACATTATACAAAGCTAGAATATTTGTTGTTCATAATAAGAAAGAAGACAGTTGGCGTATTTCCGCTGTTGAATTAGAGCACAATCATTACCTAGTGACCCCTACCAAGGTAGATTTGATTGAGACACATAGAAATATTACTCCGGTTGCAAGAAAATTAATTGACACTTTAAATAAGTCTGGTATTAGTCCTAGTAGGATGATGAATGTTTTGAGCACAATAGGTGGCGGGTTGAAAAATGTTCTTT
This sequence comes from Panax japonicus, assembly GCA_020205505.1. Lineage (NCBI taxonomy): Eukaryota > Viridiplantae > Streptophyta > Magnoliopsida > Apiales > Araliaceae > Panax > Panax japonicus. Next base: position 65,810,925 of record CM035095.1, on the reverse strand, counting down.
TTTTAAGGTTAATGTTCAGAATGTGGTGAGGGATTTAAGACGTGATTCTGCAGATTAAAATGATGCACAAGCTGTTGTAAATTATTTGCAAAAACTTGCATCCAAGAGTTCGAGAGGAAGGTCAACTACATAACACAACATCGAAAAAGGAATATGGTACTCGGGTCATCTTTGGAAGTGCATATTGCGCAGGTGTACACAAAAGAGATGTTTAGACGTTTTCAGCGTCAATTCGTCGATTCCATGAAGTACAATGTTAGTAAAGTTAGTGAGTTGTGTGGCCGTGAAATAAAGGTTTATGTAGTGTATAAGACAGATGCAGCTGAAAATGGTGGAAGATGTGAAGAAATTGTCAACAATCGTCAATTGGGGTCGGTAACATGTAATTGTCAATTATTTTCACATTCTGGTGAATTGTGCAAGCACATCCTGAGATATTTCTTGGCTAATAGTATCTCCCAAATTCTGAACGACATGATTCTTTCTCGTTGGACAAGAAACACAAACAAAACCGATGTTGAAGAATTACTCTTTAGCCCAACAACTGCTGACTTTGAACAAGATCAAGCAATGCGTTTGAATCATTTGATGACTGATTGCATGGAGTTGGCTAGTAAAGCTTCTTGCTCAGTTCGAGGTTACAAAACTCACCTTAAGTTTAATGCAAGAGGAAAAGCGTTAATTGACCAAATAAAGCCTAGGTGATAGCAACATCAAATTAAGTAGCCAGAAATCAAAATCAAGCAAGAAAGGTGCAAACCACAATTTATAGCTAGATCTTTGATGCTATGTTTAATTTGTTGTTTAGATGTTTAGATATATGTAATAACATGTCAGAAAGTATACTAAGTTGATAGAACACATTTTCATAACATCTAGATGCATCAAATTAGTGTTTTAAGCAATTTGGAAATTTTGGAAAAACAGTTCTGACAGTCGAATGTCAGAGGCTGTAGATCCATGTATGTTAATAGTTAGGTCTGTTAATTGTATGTTATTTGTAGTGTGACATGAGGTCTTTAATCTGGAAAAGAAAAAAGGTTCATCAGACCCATATATTGCAAGATATAGGTGGTCAAAAGTGGTTGACCAAACACAAAGTTCTATTTTATGGGTTACCCAGAAAACTCAATAACAGGGTGAACCGACTACTTTGACCAACCTTTTAATCACTTTATGTTTGATGTTTTAATGACTTAATGTAATGAATTAATACCTTGACATAAATACTACATATCTATGATCCTCAATTACTTAAATAATTCATAGGATTACTAGAATTAATGGTCAAAAGTCATTGTCCGAGCATGACCAAGTTTTCTGGGTTACCTAGAAAACTGATGAACATGAAGAACAACCTTTGGTTATACTTTGACATATAGACTACCTATTACAACAAACAAAACACAAATCTATCACACAGATTGAAAGATATAGAAGCTACAAAACCGTTGACCAACCATGACCACGATTATGGGTTACCCAGAAACTCAAGAACAGCTCTGACAGTGACTTTGAGCCTCTATAACTTCTTGTTATATGTAGGTTAAAGCATGAATTTGGTCTGATGTTGTACTACTGTATGAGTACTATAACATCTATGCTTATAATCCAAACTAAAAATCATCAACAGTAACAAATTAGATCAAGGTCAAAGTGGTCCTTAGGCCATGACCGACTGAAACCCAAAAACTCAAGAACACCTATAGCGACACTTTCTGTCACTATAGGGCTTTAGCGACAGACAGTAAATGTTTTCTAAGAAATTAATTAATAAAAATTAGAAATGATTAATAAATAAATAAAATTAAATATAAAAACAATTTTAAATATTATTATAAGTTATTATAATTAACTTTTAATATTTTTACATAAATACCATAAATATTTTTATATTATTAATAATTAAGTTAATAATAAAGTAATTAGAATAATTACTTATAAATAATAAATAATTTTTGAAAAATAATATTAATGATATACAAACCATACTAAATGATTATAAATTATTTAAAAATAGTAAACAAGTTTTTTATAATATTTTAAAAAAATATTAAATATTTAAAAATAGAATAAATGTTTTAAAAATCATTTACGGGATAAATAAATACTTAAAAATTATTATAAGCTTCTAGAAATTATTATGAAAGATATTTAAATTACCTAAAAATATAATAAAGCTTATAAATAAAATTTAGTCTATTTATCAACTTATTAAATACTCAATAAAGACTTTAGACACTGAAACTATACCCAACTTAACCCGAACGTATGTAGTTTATGTATTTGAGTATTGTTATCAATACTAATGTGCTAGATTTATATGAATGAACATCTTAGGTGTTTATTAACGAATCGAGAAGTATTGCTTGACTGATCTTCACTCGGGCAAGTTTACTAAACCCAAATTATTAATTACGCAAATTTCTAAAACTCTATTTATTCAATGAACAAGATTTCTATCTTGAATTGCCGTTGATATGATGTACCAAACCTAAACTTGAATTGTCATTTATTATAAAGATATTGCTATAGCTTCAACATAACTAAGAAATAAATTTTTTATTCATATGATAATATTTATTGAGCATAAACTGTTCTGTCAAACCAAATTACTTTGGTAAGACATCCTATACTTCAATTAAAATATTGACGATTAGTGCATGTGAGCACTATTAGGATGAGATGCATACTCCTAGGATATTGAATAGGCTGACCCCTATCTCATATCTAAACAAAGTTTCAATGTCTGTGTGACTGGCAAAAATAAAAAGCCAAGAAATGGTAGCAACAATCAGTTGAATTTTAAACTGTTATACTTCTTCAAATCGTATATTATTATAAATATAGAACCTGTTGAGCATGTTATAGCTCACCCTTGCAAATTATTCCCTTTGCAATATTAGATGGTTAGATGGTAGCCCTAGCACATCTGGAGTAGATAAAGGAAAGCGTCCCTGCTTAGATTAGTTTATATTATTATCTAGTTGAATGTAATACTTTGTAATAAGAAATATTGTATGAAAAATCATGAAATTTAACATCTTTTACTTTCGCAACCGTGTTTTCTTACATATATAGATGTAATTAGAATTTTAATCTAGTTTGAGATCTTTGGGAACTATTTATCTGAGTGAGGGTATTAATAACATGGAATGATCATGTTATTATTAATACTCTAGATTTCGGATAGATATGTACTATCAATATGATAATGTAATTCACATAAAATAGACTATACATCTGAGTGAGGGTATTGGTAATATGGACTGTTCATGTTATTACTGATACTCTGAATTTTAAATAAATAGATACTATTCACAGATACAGTTCATATATCCAAGTGAGGGTATCCAAACACAGCAATAGTTCTCTTGAGAATTATTATTTGTTATTGGATACTGTGAATCTTGGATCTATAAGAATTGCATCTGGTTATAAATTGTAGTCACTCAATTAGATATAAGCATATAATCAGATATCATGGGCATATAGATTTGAATGTTTTATAAACATTACTTAGTAGGAAGCACCATATCCGATACCATAGGAGTATAGATATGGGGGCGTTACACATAACATACTCGACACCAGTCAGGAAACCACCCTCGAAGCCAACTGTCAAATGGTACTCAGAGTAAGGAACACATGTCATGACATCGGCTATCAATAACTCTAATTGTAAGGGCGAATGGGTGAAACCCTCAGCTACAGGAACCTCCACCAACATGGAGTGATGCCATCGTCGTCCCCATGGATAGGTGTCTAAACCTAATAAGTTAACATGATGCAGACATTGGAGCCTCTCATAGGCCCAAAACTGCTAATATAAGATTAAATATCTACGATCAGTCAACACTCTCAACCCGAACAAGGGAAATCAAAAGAGAAATACTCACCTGCAGGAATGGGTAAAATCTTAGCCATGCCTTCGTTAAGCCCTGCGAGAATAGACGCATTCCCCCGAGGAAGTAGGCAAAGGTATAGGAGCCCCAATCAAACTCTTCAATACTGGCCACCTCCCGCTTGGCACTGACTAAAGAGAACGACACCATGGAAGAGTTATCCGCAATGAAACAACCCCGGAGGATGATCAGGAATAATCGCCAAAGAATGTGATCCATAACTCTCCTATCATCGGGCAATGGTCATTCAAAGCCCCACTCATGGCGTTTACACTCAAAGGACCAGTACAGACTGTCCTACCTTTGAGCACTATAATTGGGACTCCTAGCAAGGATCTGATGATAGTAGGAGAAATGTTAGACACGTAGGGCACTAGAGCAAAGAAAAACTCTATACCAGTGATAAACCGTCAATCAATCGGCATCATCATCACCTCGTAGTCCAACAAATGGAGAGACTAAGTCTAGTGAAACGAATGCTTAGACAACACCCTGAGGTAACCCCAGGGACAATAACAGGGGAGGATGGAAAAGAACGCCTTGAATCCCCAAGCATACACAATCTCTCGGTACTCTGGGTGAAGAATCTGGTACAAAGAGTGTATGCTGAATGAGTTCCCTCGAGGCTGCATAAAGTTGGGAACCTGCATCACAATGAAAATTAACATCAGAACCTTACTCCTCAACAATAGGAAATAGGAAGATCAAACATAGCTTTTACCTCGTTCGCATTCAAATAGATCAAGGGATGACAACTCAAATTATCCAAAAGCTCTAGAATCATCACATTTATAGCTAGAAGATCCATGTGGGGAGTAGAAGTAGAAGGAGTAGGATCCACAACAGGTACATCCTCCTCCTCATCCTCAACATCTGGTACCTCAACCCGGATAGGACGAATCACTGACTCCATCAATCGATGATGTTGTCGGGCGGGGCGAGGCTGAGGCACATCTAAAGTTCTACTCCTCACACCTGAAGAGGTCCTACAAGAGCTGCTCGGCTAGTCTGGATACATATATCTGGACAAAAGTGTCTAAATTACCTCAAAAAGGGTGTGGTAAATTCTAACCAGGAGCTTATTAAATGCATTTTATGTCTATATTCATGCATGTATTACTTTAACATACGCCTACAGTAGATTTAAAAAATACATGTTTATTCAATGCCTAAACTTATGGAAAAATTTTAACAGAGTCTCCTTTGTAAAAAGGACTATCCACATGTGCATAGGCATGACTAAGTTGTCATTCAGTATCACACAAACTCACAATCATAAACAGCCTATATGCATGAAAGATATCAAAGTCATAATCCATAAAAGTATCATAATTACCATAATTACTTTGCTTAACACCATTGCTCATTTGTCCTCAAATAGGATGAAAAAATAGCCAAAAAAGGTGCCAACTATTTCAAAAGCCAAATTTTTCACATCAATACGTCCAGTTTTCATATTGACAACTATGTGTTTAGAAGTATTTTATATGATAACTCACTTTCCAACGATCAAAACTTAAAAAGAAGACATGTATACATTACCAGAGTAGTGCAGAACACTTGTATGATGATGGATTATGTAGAAAACAACCCAAACTCAGTAGATATTAAGAAGAACTCTCAGATTCACTATGTGGCTTCAAGTGAAAATGACTAGTGAAAAGGAAAGACCGAGCAATATAACCCACGGATGGTCGCGGGTGTACCTACGACTGTCGCGGGTCCACCTGCGGCTATCCTGGGTGGTCCTAACCCCTCTGGCTCAATCAAATTTGAGTTATAAAGGTGGTCCCACAAGCTAAACTGTGACAACCCGAGAAATTAGACAATTTATAAAAATCTTAAATGATTGATTTAAGGTCAAATAATAGACCTAGACAGAATATAAGTGTATGCGTTTGATGTTATTGGAAAGGAATTTTGAGGATAAAACATTGCAGATAAGGCGAATGCGTTCGGATACAGGAAAAGGTTAAAGTCAAGTTCAGCTTGAGATATAAAGTGCGGCTAGTATGTAATAGTATAGTTTAATAAATGTGTTATATGTTAGAAAATTTATGAAATGTGTATTAAGTTAAGGTTACTCGACCTTGGGAAATAGTATGTAATATATTGTATAAACAATTTATGTTTATATCTTCCGCAAATAGTTATAGAATTAGTGTACTGAGTCCGCGGCGATTCGGGGCCCGGATTCGGGGCTACTACAGTTGGTATCAGAGTTGTTGGTTATGAAGCTTAGGTAGGAATACCTGAGACGAATAACCGTAGTGATTAGGGTAAGACTAACTCACATAAAGTTAGTTGGTCGGTAAGATTCAAAGATGAATCTCGGCGGGTGTAAAGCACAGAGTTCCCTAACTCTGATAATAAAGTTGAACAGTAATGGTGAATAGATCGAGTCTAAAAGAATGAAAGTGCAGGGATAGAAGATCGTAAAACAAAACGATCATGGGCATAGAAATAAATCGTAATATATACGATAATATCACCCCGTGATCTGATAAGGTTATGATAGTCAGAAAGAATCAATTCTTATGATTGAAAAGTTTACAACAAGATGCTGTGTGTAAGTTGTACTATGAAATTGTACTATGAAAACTCATGAAAGAGTTATGGATTATGAATACGAATTGAATTCGTATTGAAAAAGGGGGTTAAGATTAGGTGGGGATTTCAATGAGGACTCGTGTCAGCAACTGAGTTGTATGATTCCTTGTATGGGCGGGGAATTGTACTTGGTGTAAAAACTACTTAGTTGGTGGCATTGGTAATAATTGAAATGTTGTGTCACGCTAGTTGTTATATACAGATAAATAGGTCATAGGTAGAGACTATAGGATTAAGTACGAGTTCTTAGAACTCATACTTATGTGACATTCTTGACTTATAGTTATATGAAATGTTTATGAGCCCCTCAGCGAACGGACGCCAAAGGTCAGACTAGGGTAAGTTCGTAAACTCATATAATTGTGGCCAGGTTATGAACTCATAAGTGTGGTTTTATGAACTGGGTATAATTATGTGTGGATGGAGTGTTGAGGATAATAAGAACAGATAGATTGTTAAGCAAATGATCATTAGTGGAGAATTAGGTTTTCCTAAACCCCTATCTATGTTGGATTTCAAAAATTTTGACATCAAGCTAAATGCGCACTATGTGCCTTTTAAAAAAAAATTTGTTTCTATTTATCACTTATGTACCATGTGACCTGGTGCAGAGATGATAAAAAAAAATGATGGAGTTATCAATGCAGAATTACTTGGTGTTGGATGTGATCTAAGGATCGTCAGCCCACTACAGTATGATGTAGTATAACAAAGTCACAAAATGACGAAATCCTCAACGGACTGTAAATACAGTGCGGCATCATGACGTCATTCTCAAAAATGTTTTATTGAAAGAAATTTCTCAAACAAAATTGTTTTGCTGCGGAATTAAATAAGACTGAGGTATGAAATTTTTTGCGCCTAAGGCGGATAAGAGGAACAAACTGTTCCGACCAGCAGTACTTGATTAGTACAGGGCATAATGGGCTAATCACCCTTTTTGTCCGTAAGTAATGACGGTTTACGGATGAATTTCCATAAAACCTTTGCGAAAATGAAAAACAAACAGTCTATACGATTCCTCAGCACATTTTTAAAAATTTTACCCTTGTGAGTGGTGTATTGGGTAGTATGTGATTTGTGTGAATGGTGTAAGGTGCACGGTGTAAGGTGTAAGGTGAATTTCGGGGACGAAATTCTTAGAAGGAGGGGTGAATGTGACAACCCGAGAAATTAGACAATTTATGAAAATCTTAAATGATTGATTTAAGGTCAAATAATAGACCTAGACAGAATATAAGTGTATGCGTTTGATGTTATTGGAAAGGAATTTTGAGGATTTCAAAATTCGATGAAGGATATAGGTGAATTATCAGGATTAAGGATTTATGTGATTATGTTCTGTGTTTATGGTTAATGATGTGTTCAGAATGTGGTTAAGGGTCATGGGTTGATCAGATAAATTACATCTGCGACAAACCTTAAGTTTATATTAAGAACGACAACGTTCGGTTAGAAAACACTAACGTCTAATAAGAAACCCTAGAAATCGGTTCTGGAAACCCTAGTTTCAGTTCTGGGTGTATGAAATCCTAATTCGGATATTGAAAACCCTAGATTGGGAATACAATGTATGTACAAGGTTAAACGCCTATAATTTTTTATTAATTAGGGAAAACCCTAATGAATTATCTAAAATCTTAATTGATTGTTTGGAAACCCTAATACTAGATCTGAAAACCCTAGTTTCAGATTCTGATAAAATGAAAGCCCTAATCTGGGAATGGAAAGGATAATTTTAATGCTTTAGTGCTATTAATTAAGTATTAATTATGGTAAAAGTTAATTAATTAACAAACCCTAATTTTCATTTTATGGAACCCTAATTGTTCCGTCAGAAACCCTAACGCTCAATTGTGGTTTTAATTGCTAAAATTCGCAATGCTAATTAGGAAACCCTAATCCTAATTATTTCAATTTATAAGTAATTAGAAAACGCTAATCTAATTACGAGATTTAATTTCTAAAATTTGAAAATTTATTAGAAACCCTAAAATGTGGTTTTGAGACCTAATGTGTAATTGTGGCCCTAAGTGCTAGATTAATTAGGATAAATTAGTCCTAATTAGCTAGATTGATACGTGATTAGGAAATTATGATATAATTAGGAAGCCCTAATTATAAATTAGGAATTTAAAAATTTCTATTTTAAAATTTAATTAAAAAACTTTGGAAATGCAAGTTGCTAAATCTTAAAGGATTAAAACCTAAACCCTAAGGGTTACAAGAAATGACCATACTAGAATTAAAATTTATGTGGAAGATGACTTTAATGCCCCTTTTGTATTTTATTAAGTTGGAGTGAAAATCTTGCCAATATCATGGGTTGTTGAGCAACCCTAGCTATAACCTAGCCCTAGCATTTGACAAAATCCAGCAAATCAACCCTTTTTCAACACCATTCATGCATCTAGCAATTATATAGAAGGAGTTAGAGAGAGAAAAGTGTGCTTGTTTTGCTCATTTTTTTCACAACCACCATCCAAGACCTTATCTCTCAAACACCTACGAAATTTAGTGTGAAATCAGTCATATATTGAAGCCCCACGTTTACCCACAATAGATCAGAAACATAAAATCAAGAATTGATGCATAAAGGTATAAACCCTAACCAAGAAATTCGATCTTTGATCCTATGATAAATGTTATGTTTTAGTGTTTAAACATGTAATATATAGTGTTAAATGATGATCTGGGTTGTCAAAACACAAACCTATAACATCAAAGTGCTCGGAGTTGACATTTTATGAAATCTGGAAAAATTGCTAAAACATCGTCTGACAAGCAAATGTCAGACCCCATAAATCTGTGTGTGTATGATGATATATTTGTTTAGAGATATGGATCTGTTCTATGACATGTAGGCTTTAATCTGGAACTGGAATCGTGGTAATAGCATGTCTAGATTTCTTGTTATTTGCAGTCAAAGATCGTTGACCGATCAAGCTTTTTGGAATTCTGGGTAAACCCAGAAACCCAGATCGTCTGAAAGCATTTTCTGTGCCTTTGATCTTGCTGTGGTTTACGTTTTGAGCCAAGTTGTTGTAATTATATTGTTCTCTGTCTTATGGGCTACAAGAATATTCTTTTATATCACTCTGATATGTACATGAATCGGAGAAATTGATGGTTAAACCATGGTTGACCATCACGCCGAATGAAGATTCTGGGTAACCCAGAAATCTTCAAAGGCAGTTTTAGCATGTACTTTGACCATGCCAGATCGTGATCATATGATGTTGTTAGGTTGATTTTCTGATATGGTCGTGTACCCAGACATTAGTACTACAATATTGAACCTTTATATCACACGAATAATGCACATACTGTAAGTTACAAGGATATAAAGTAGCACCCACGTCTGTTCTTCATTTTCTGGAAAACCCAGAAAATGAAGAACAGCGATGTCAGACATTTGGCCAGCCTAGATCTTGCTGTGATGTTGTGTTATGATCAAGATGTTGTTTGTGTGTTGTAGTATTACATAAATACTACATGATCACACTTCAAACGAGCCCAGAAAACATTCAGAACACAGTTTAAATTCCGGTCAAACAAGGACCCTCGCATCTGACATGAATGCTCAAGAACACCTGAAGAACACCATTAGAGACGGATTCGTCGCCAGAAACCCCTATAGCGACGCTTAATTTCGGAAATTAATTAAAAATTAGGAAAAAATGGTTTTTTTAATTATTAAAAATACAAAATAAATTATGAAAAATAATTTTAAAGTCTGAAAAATAGTTTTTAACTATTTTATGTATATTTCGAAAATATTTATTATTTTTGGAATATAAATGGTATTTATTTATTTAATTATAATATTAAATAAATTATTTAAAAATGATTTTAATTCATGAAAAATCATGAAAAATAATATTATGGTATAAGAAAATATTTTAAGTTATTTTTGATGACTTTTAATATTTTGTGAGGAAATTCATTAATTAATCAATATTAATGATAATTAGTTTATTCAATAGATATATTAAATAAATTATGGAAAAATAGAATTAATACTTTATAAATCATATAAAAATGATTTAAGTGTTATAAAAATATTTTAAGTTATAAAATATAACTTTTGATATTTAGTCATGAAAATATTAATATTAATATTAATTATCGGATAATGGATTTAAGTGTTTAAAAATCATATAATTATGATTTTAAGGTATTAAAAATACATTGATATATTATAATTATATTATAATATTATGTAATGATTTTCATTAATATTTTATATTAATGATTAAGGTATTGTGTAGTATTTAATTTATTTAAATACAGTTTTAAGGATTGAAACATGTTGATAAATAGTAATAATTATCCGAAAATTATTACGAGCTTAGGAAAAATGTTTTGTCTGATAAGAAATTATCTGTGATAATGGTTAAGTGTTAAGTCAGAGTTTAATTGAACTTAAACTCGATATTCGTCCGACTAGACCGCCGGGATAATAGAATTGTGTCGGTTTCAACTCAAACTGCAATAGTTTGACTTGATACCTAGTTTTATGTGTGTTATAGACTGATAGGCTTATGTGGTAATGTGTTTAGGTTATTCTGCGTGAATATATATAACAGTATTATACTGTGATGATATTATTCTAATATTGGAGATCTATATTATTAATATTAGGTCTTCGGGTAAAGCGATATAAATTGCGTTGCGGTAATCAATGGTGCAGGCAAGTTTTCTTATAATTAACTCTAATAAGAGTAGTTTCTTCAATCTTATGGTTTATCATTGCTGATTGCCAAGAAAATTGTATTCTGTACATCTTGCATGTATAAGTCAGGTATGAAAAGCTGATCACCTTCATTACCAGTTGGTTCAGAAATATTTGTTCATGTATAATATTTGTTCAGTAAAAAATTTGTTCGTGCTAGTTCTCAATTATATTGATGAATTATAGCAAGCCCATTATTTATACTCTTCAATCATGATATATCGTTATATTGTTGTATATAAACTTACTGGGCAACTTTCATGCTCACCCTTGCTATATCATGATAAAACATTGTAAATAAGGCGAATGCGTTCGGATACAGGAAAAGGTTAAAGTCAAGTTCAGCTTGAGATATAAAGTGCGGCTAGTATGTAATAGTATAGTTTAATAAATGTGTTATATGTTAGAAAATTTATGAAATGTGTATTAAGTTAAGGTTACTCGACCTTGGGAAATAGTTTGTAATATATTATATAAACAATTTATGTTTATATCTTCCGCAAATAGTTATAGAATTAGTGTACCGAGTCAGCGGCGATTCGGGGCCCGGATTCGGGGCTACTACATAAACAGTCAAATCAAGAAAAAAAAGTGCTATGCGATTAAGTAGAAAAGCCTAAAATCTTGATTTTCAAAGACCAAATTATGGGTCTACATATTAATTATTGGTGTTAGTTCCCTGAGCCACAGTAGTTATCTAAAAGGGGGGGGGGGGTTGAATAGATATTTTAAATTTCTTTCTCAATTACTTTTTTAGTTTTGTTATTAATTCAAACACATCAGAATTAAGATTTGTTTGAACTCCCTCTTAGATATGGTGAGTTAGTGAGAGTGAGGTAGTTATAATAGTTATAACATTTATGGAAGTTATGGCAAGAATGTAATAAACACAACATTTTTAAGTGGTTCAGAGCACTTAAAGTTCCTAATCCACTCTTCTACTCCTTGAGTAGGAAATCCACTAAGGATATCTTTTACGCTTTCTAAATCTCACAAAATCCTTCTAGACCAGCAGTCTAGGCACTTCTTAGTTCACTTTTGAACTACTTCAAGTCCAACAGACTTGGTTCTTTATAGTTCACTTAGAACTCTTTAAGTCCTTCTGACTTGGAACTTCTTACTTCACTTGATTTAAAGTTGATGAGTTCTTGATTGGTGCTACTCAGTTGCCATTAAGCTCTTGTTCGAAAGAACTGAGTAGCTGAGCAAGCTTTTTCTTTTTCAGATCGTAGAATTAAGAGTTTGGCATTGAGTGTTCTTCAGCGTTTTGTTCAATGCTTGTTTCTACTTTCATCTACGGATATTTTGCATATATGTGATACTTGAAATGTATTTGTTAAAGATATCCGTTGAAGCATTAAATGTGTTTGACATTTTTAAACTTTGATGGAGACTTTTCTGCACATCTTTTGATTAGTATTCTTGCCCACTGACACAACAGACTGCCATCTCACCTAACACTTAAAAAGGTGTTTCCCTCTGACCCATTGTACTTTCCTTAGCTTCTTCAATACGTTTCTTTGTTGTATACTAAGAATATCTTCTGTGTCATTAAGACTGGTGCAGACTTCAACGTTTATAACTTATTCCCCATTTGTTGGGACTTATCTTTAAACCAATGTGCAAGGCTCGATGCTTCTGACATAGACATATGATGCTCTATGATTCTGATCATGGTGTCTTGCCACCTTGATGCTTGATACCAGATAAGAGCACTACGATTTCTCTTAAGAACTTGGCAGACTACGATCTTCACTTGCTTGTCTTGCAGGCTCTACGTTTACGAGAGCAAACTACGATCTCTGAGTTGGCTCAGAAAATGTTTGGTCCACTCTACGATTTTTGGAGAGGCCCTTCAAGGCAGACATGCTACGATCCATGATTCTCTACAATTCAGACTTGGCTTCTACAAACTCTCGATCAGCTCAATAGACTATAATTTTGTTAAAGCCTATCTATTACAACTCAAGACATAGATCAACTTAACATCTTTGATCTCCTCATAAATACATTCATTTACAGAATGATAGACAATAATAGATTAGGTCAACTTAACATATTGGATCTACCACTAACTTCTTGTACATATATTCCTTGAAGGACTTTACATAACATCATGAGCATTTAGTTTAAACATCAAATCAAAATATGCATTTTCCAAATAATCTCCCCATATTTGATGTTGACATAACCAAGGAGTTTGTACCATGATTAACAAATTCTTGATACAGTTGCTAGAAAGTAAATATGACTTAATATTTCAGTGAGTAACTAAAATTTCTAGACAATAAGCATGAATTTATTGATGTTTGATGATAGATATTACATTTAATTTCAACTACATAAATAGGAATTTAAATTTCAACTTATCTTTGTTTCTTCGGCCTTTTGCTTAATGGAGGATTGGCATACTCCTCAGTTCTTCTTTTCCTGCTTGCTTCGTCTCTCCTTGCTATTTCTTGTTGTTCACTTTGACTTAGTCTTTCATTATGATCATTTATATTAATGAATTCAAGATCTCTAATTGGCATTCTTAGGCCTATGGTGGTTACTTCTTGTGAGCTGGGAGTAGGCTCTCGACTCCTTAATGTCTGAGCCATGATAATTGGTTGTTGAATAGATCGTTGAGTTCGATGGCCAGATCATGGAGCCTGATGGTGAGACTGCTTTAGAGGAGGAGGACTCCTTAATGATTGAGCTGAGAATGTGCCTCTGCCTTGAAATCCTTGATCTCATCTACCTTTATTCCCTCCCTTTATGTCAGCATCAAGGGTTCGAATGCGTTCAGATAGGTGAGTCACGCCTTGAACCAGCTCGTTGAGCTGACTTTGGGATTGCACAATGTCTTCACGGTTCTCTTTTATGAGAGCATCAGATCAAGCTTCCCTTTATTGGAGGATGGCCAGAATATTATCGGTCTGCTTCATTTGGCCCATGGAGAATTCTTGAAATTCTTTTAATGCAGTTTATAAACTTGTGATTCTATTCATCATAAGGTTGTTCTGAGATTCCTAAGTCTTTTATAAGATCAGAACAACACCCCTATATCTTTTAGCAGCTTGGAAATGTATCTGATCACGGTCATTTATGCTCTGAAGCATCTCTTTTATGATTTCCCTAAGTCTCTTTGTGAGCTCAGAACTTAGAATGCCTGGGAAAGCATTGGCAGTATTAATCATATTCGTCAGTCTCATTTGAACGAGTTCAGTATGATCTTCAAGACTGTCTTCTATGTCCTTGGTCACTTTCTTGGATGCTTCTAACAACTAAGTTTTGGTAGGAAGATCTGAGATGAGTTTAATGAGTTATGGACTGTGTGGAGGAGGGGCCCTTGTGTATTTATCTTGCAGGGTATAAAGAGCAAGATCAATGTTGAAATATTTATTTGAGGACGAGGAAGGAATATCTAAGGGAGGGGCTGGTGTTCGGGCTTCTACGATTGAGCTTGAGTCAGGAATCGTAGAGATGATATGAGATTGGATCAAAGTAAAGTTAGGCAAATTTGGTTCATCAGGTACAAAATGTTGGGATTTTTTAACTGGGAATTGATTAAGTGGATGTAGAATTACTTCCAACCATCTTGGCAGTTCATAATATTGGTTGAAGAATGATGGCGGACATTGATTACTTCTAAAGAAGATTGTGATAGATTGTACCTCATGCCCATTCTTTGAAGAGGGGCCATTTGTGATCAGCTTTTTGGCAAAGTTAAAGTTGACTGGAAATCTATGAACTAGCACTGAGATTGCTTGATATGCTTTAAAGCTCCAGAACATGTGATCCCAACATTTGACAATTTGAGCTCTGTGGAAAGGCATCATGGGTAGATAGGAGAATAACTGATTGTAGTTGGCTCTGCTATACCCATCACAGCCCACAACTATTATTTCTATTTCATCATCTTCTTCTTTAGAGGTTTCCACTACATCAATTTCCTCTTTTTGGCTTTCTTGCTCTGGGGCTCTTTTCTTTTCTTCAGGAACATCTTCTTCTGTCATAAGGATATCATGAGGCTCCCCCTCAATATGATCATCCATTTGCATTTCAAATGGCCCCCCCTCAACTGGAGCACTCTCTAAAGTGAGAATTTTAGGTAGCACCCCCTCAGCTGGAGCTATGTCCTCCTGTCTTGCCTTAGATAGCTCCTTCTCAGTGACTATCTTTTTGTCTTCTTCTTTAAGTGCTTCTTTATTAACAAAAATGTACTTTTTGACCAATTTCCTTCTTGGTTTCATGGGCTGAGCCATAGCCTTAGGACTTTCTCCAGCTTCAGCTCTTATTGGTCGATTAGACTGAGAGTCTGTTGCAGCAACTTCTTTGGGAGAGTTATCATGTTTGGTCTCTACGATCGGCAGGGACTCTACGATTGAAAAGACAGAGGGCCTCTTGGATTTGTGACAGTGTTTACTCTTCTTCAACAGCTGGGAGATGGTAGCTCTATCTTTATCTGCCTCAGTATGTTATTCTTTCCTTCTTAAGATCCTAAGAGTTTCAGCATCAGAACACTCTTGAGGTGCATCAGTGGTTGACCCCTGGGGTTCCTCTGTTATTTGAGCCTTCAACTTTCTTTTTGCTTTTTCTTACTAAAGTAGTGGATTCTTCTTTGTTGATCTCTTCTCCTTCTTCTTCAGTTTCCTTGACAACAAACATGTTTCCTAGAATCCCTGATTCCTTGGCATCACCAGTTCTTCCACTAGACTCAGACATCATTCTTACATTTTGTGTTGGATTCCTTTTCCAGTTCTCGAAGAGCTGTTGAATCATTCTTCTATTTGGATTTATGTACTCGACTTCATCATCCCTAATTTTGTCTCCCAAAATAGACTGTAGGATGATGATAATGAATCGCCCATAGAGCATCTTTCCAGAGATCTTTGTTTTATTCAAGCTTAGTATCCATTTCCAAATCCAGTCAAGTAGTAGAACTCCATAATTGAGTTGAATCCCATAACTTATGGCTGTCATGAGCTTGAGCTTTACTTCATTTACAGAGTCATGGCCGGAGCTCTTGCAGCATATACATTTCAAAACAATGTCTGCCAAGAATTCATACCTTTGAGGAAACTCTTTCTTCTTGTATCCTTTGACAGTGGGGAACTTCTTGTGGTGCATTCTCTTAATTCTTTCATGGAAATCGATGCCATCTATGAACGGAAACCCTTTTGATTTAAAACCTAGGGCTAGATTTATGTCCTCAGCCTTGAGCTTGATTTCCACGTCCCTGAACCTTGCAGTGATGATGTCATTCTCGAACGCATCATTTCTGTAGAATTCCTTTATCAGCTTAGGGTATATCAAAGATAGAGTTTTGAGAATTTTAGGATCGACTGTCTTGAACTCATCAAAAAGAGTCTATAACCAGAGATGACATTTGAGGTTGCCATTGATTTCTTTGCACTGAGTATTATTGTTTGAGCTTTTCAGAAAGTTAGGGTTTCTGCTTATAAAGAGAGAGAGAGAGAGAGAGAGAGAGAGAGATGAGGTTGTTCAACTTTTAATTTCAAAAAGGTGTTTTCAAACCATACTTGTAACTTCCCTCTCTCTATTTGCTTAGAGGGGTATGTTTCAAATTCTGCTTGGCCCTACGAGTTTGACTGGTGAGGAATGTACTAATTTGCCCTTAGCTCCTTCTGAGCTAATGTGTCCTTTGGGAGGACTATAACCGTTGAGGTAGTCCTTATGATCATCAAGTATATACTGCCATTGTTGAGTCTGCTCTGCATTCGTCGAGTCTGCTCCACATTCGTCGAGTCTGCACTGCTATCATTTAATTTGCCTATGTCCTTGTGATGAGCTTTTGACTTAGCATTCTGCTTAGTTTAAAGTAGCTCTGGAAGGGCCAACCTCATGGAATGAATCAAGGGTTAGGTTTGTTCCTGAGGAACTTATCAGAGAGATTGCCTTATTTTAACTTTGTTATCACTGGATGGTCCTTTGTTTTGTTGATGGAGTTCTGCCATCGTTGAGTCAGCACTGCGATCGTTGAGTTTCATTTCACTACAGCTCTACAATTGTGGACTTCCTTTGGTCATGTCTATAATCTCGAGCATAGCCTTTGTATCTGCATTATTAGTACACACTAAAGCATAGATTTTATGGTTGTAAATTAAGCATGCCTAGCTCACTTATTAATTTGTTAAAACTGGATTCGTCTAGAGGTTTTGTAAAGACATCAGCAAGTTGACTTTTAGTAGGGATATATTGTAAAGATATAGTTTTATTTTGCACATGATCCCTAATGAAATGATATCTTATTTCTATATGTTTAGTCTTAGAATGAATGACAGGAATATGTGTTATTGCTATGGCACTTGTGTTATCACAGTGAATAGGTATAGATTTGAATTCAAACCCATAATCTGTTAACTAATTTTTCATCCAGAGGATTTGAGCACAGCAGCTTCCAGCAACAATGTATTCAGCTTCTACAGTCAAAGTAGATACTGATTTTTGCTTCTTGTTGAACCAAGACACAAGTCTATTTCCTAGCAGCTGACAGGTACCACTAGTATTTTTTCTGTCGATTTTGTAACCTACAAAGTCAGCATCTGTTTATCTTGTTAGGTCAAATGAGGACTCCTTGGGATACAAAAGCCCCAAGTGAGGTTTGCCCTTAAGGTACCTAAAAATCCTTTTCACATAGTTAAATGTTATTCCTTAGGATTAGCTTGAAATTTAGCACGTATGAATGTTGCACAAATTATGTATGGTCTACTGGCAGTCATATATAGAAGAGATCCTGTCATACCTCTGTATTGAGTTATGTCAATACTTTTACCTTTTTTATCTTTGTCAAGCTCGGTTGCTGGAGCAATTAGAGTTTTCATGGGAGAGGCTGATTCCATGCCATAAAGTAAGTCTTTGATGTATTTGTCTTAGTTTATGAAGATTCCTTCATCAGTCTGCTTTACTTGCAGTCCAAGGATGAAGTTCAGCTCACCCATCATACTCATTTCAAACTTGCTCTGCATAAGCTTGGAAAATCTCTTGCATAACTTTTCATCAGTAGATCCAAAAATAATGTCATCAACATATATTTGAACTAATAAGACCTTGTCTTTATGCTTTCTAAGAAATAATGTGGTATCTACCCTACCTCTTGTGAACCCATTTTTAATAAGAATGTTAGTTAATGTTTCATACCATGTTCTAGGTTCTTGTTTAAGATGATATAAGGCTTTGTCTAATCTATAGACGTAATTTGAAAGAGATGGATTGATGAAACCTGGAGGTTGCTCTACATATACTTCTTCTTGAATTTCACAATTTAGGAATGCACTTTTGACATCCATCTGAAAGACTTTGAACTTCATATGAGCATCAAAGGCCATGAATATTATGATGGTTTCTAGTCTGGCAACATGTGTAAATGTCTCATCGTAGTCAATGCCTTCCTCTTGAGAGTAACCTTTGGCCACTAGTCTTGCTTTATTCCTAGTTATTATTCCATCTTCATCCATCATGTTTCTGAAGACCCATTTGGTTCGAATGACATGATGACTTTTTGGTATTGGAACCAATCTCCAAACTTTATTTCTTTTAAACTGATTGAGTTCTTCCTGCATGGCTTCTATCTAGCTGGAGTCTTCCATAGCCTCCTCAATCTTCTTAGGTTCTATTTGTGACAGAAAGCTTAGATAAAAACATTCATTTTGGGTGGCAGCTCTTGTTTTGACTCTTGCACTAGGATCTCCAATGATTAAGTCTTGAGTGTTATCTCTTGCCCATATATTTCCTCTTGGGACATCTGTCCTGATGCCTTCTTGTCTGAGATTTTCAAGATCAATTTCTTCTTCTTGATGTGGAGGTTTGTTATCTTGCGTAGGCCACTCTACGAAATCTTTACCTTGCTCAAAAATTCCACTTTTTGGAACTACGATCATAGTGTTGAGCTCGATGTCCTCGTTTGTAATATCTGAACTATCATTCGTAGAGTCTTGAGGCACTATTTTGTCCAAGTTTGTTTCATCAAAGATGATGTGAATTGAGATTTCAACGCTCAGTGTCTTTTTGTTATTTAGAATAACATTAAAATTATTTAACAACTCATTTAATTTAATTATTCCAATTAAAGTCACACTTTGAATTATAACATTATTCCATATTAATTTAATTAATGTGACACACTTAATTAAATTAATCTACAACAATTTCATCAAATATTTATTCAACTCAATAAATAAATCAACAAAATATTTATTTAATTCAATAACTATTTAAAAATTAATTACAAAAGTTTCGTTCGTCGCAACAACAAATTTTCCCTGCAAGTATAATAAGCCAACAAGAAATAGCACTATTAAGATTTTAAGGAGTTCAATCATTTGACAACAATTTATATGATAATCAGAATAATGAAGGCAGAATATCAGAGTCAAAGCACTTTAAATACTAAGTAGTCATTAAGGAGCAGGAACGTCTACTAGAAGGATTGACAATGTACTACTGCAAGTCCCCCAAAATAGGCACATGATGTAATTAACCCCTAGCACCCATATTATGCATAACGTTCAGTCATAGCGCACAAGTCGGTCCCACAACAATTCAAGGTATGTTATAACTGTGGAAAGGAAGGTCACATAGCTCGAAATTGTTTTGTGGCCAAACCAAATCCAGCAGGGATGGTGACTCCAAAGGCTATCCCAGACAAGTTAAAGTCATCGGTTCCTGGAAGATCATTTGTCGTGACTGGCCAAAACGTGAGGAACCCGAACTAGGTGATCATGGGTAAGCTAATCATAAACTCTTGCAAAGTTTATACCTTACTAGATACTGGTTCCACCCATTCTTTTATCTCTCCTGCTTGTCCTCAATGTTTGAACTTGACTTCGGATAAATTAGACTTTAACTTATCTATTGAGATTCCGTTAGGAGAAACTTTCATTACATCAACTATTTATAAATCTTTCTTGATCCAAGTTGGCACCATCACATTACCTGTTGATCTTATCTCTTTAAAGATACTTGCATTTGATGTGATTTTAGGGATTGGTTGGTTAACTACTCATCATGTCAAAATTGATTATTTTTGTAAGGTTTTTAGTTTTCGTATTCCTAACCAACCTGTTATACGAATTCAAGCAGCCAAACCACTAAAGTTAATCACTGTCATATCAAGCCATACAGTCATTCGTTTATTAAAAAATTGATGTCAAGCTTTCTTAGCCCATGTCATGGACTTGAACAAAAACACGTCAGATTTGAATAATATTTCTGTTGTTAGTGAATTTCCTGACGTATTTCCTGAAGAACTTCCCGGTCTACCCCCCCCCCCCCCATAGAATGTGAAGTTTAATTCTTTATTGACCTTGAACCTGGTAGAAAACTCATTTTGAAAACTCTATATCGACTAGCTCCTATTAAACTTCAAGAGTTAAAGGTCCAACTATAGGAGTTTTTGGACATCGATTTCATTCATTCTAGTACATCTCCTTGGGGTGCTCCTATTTTATTCGTAAAGAAGAAAGACAGAAGTATGCGATTTTGTATTGACTACCGGGAATTTAACCATATCACCATTAAGAATAGGTATCCGCTACCTTACATTGATGACCTGTTCGACCAGTTGTAAGGAGCATAATTCTTTTAAAAGACCGATCTTCGTTCTGGATATCATCATCTAAATATTAAAACTGAGGATATTCCAAGGACTACCTTCAGAACTCGGTATGGGCATTATGAATTCTTAGTCATGTCATTTGGATTGACAAATGCTCCTACTGCTTTCATGGATACGATGAACCGTGGGTTCAAGGAATATTTGGATCAGTTCGTTGTTATCTTTATTGATGACATCCTCATCTATTCTAAAAGTTGTGAAGATCATGAGCACCATTTGAAGCTGGTACTTCAAAGGCTTCGTGATAACAAGCTATATGCCAAGATGAAGAAATGCGAGTTCTGGCATGAGGAAGTAGCATTCATTGGGCACGTGGTGTCAAAACATAGAGTATCTGTTGACCCAACGAATATTGAAAAAATAAAAAGTTGGGAGCAACCAAAGTCGATGACCGAAGTCCGTAGCTTTCTGGGCTTAGCCGGTTATTACCAGATATTCATGGAAGGATTTTCTCGAATCGCTAACCCGTTAACTCAGCTGACTCTGAAAGATACAAAATTTGTATAGAGCGAGGAATGCGAGAAGAGTTTTTAAGAGCTCGAGAGGAGACTCATTTCAGCACCTATTTTGACAATACCATCCGGTTCGGATGGATTTGTTATCTTCAGCGATGCTTTAGGCAAAGGGTTAGGATGTGTTCTCATTCAACATGGGAAAGTCATAGCCTATGCCTCGCGACAACTCAAAGAATATGAGAGAAATTACCTTACTCATGATTTGGAGTTGGCAACAGTAATTTTTGCGTTGAAAATATGGAGACATTACCTGTATTGGGAGAAAGTGGAGATTTATATGGATCATAAAAGCCTCAAATATTTCTTCACCCAAAAGGAACTCAACACGCGACAACAAAGTTGGCTCGAGCTGTTGAAAGATTATGACCATACCATTGAATATCAACCTAGAAAAGCAAACGTGGTAGTTGACACATTGAGTAGAAGATCGTATGCGAGTATGAGTGTGATGTTGTTAACATAAAGACCCATTTTGTACGACTTACAAAGGATGGAGATAGAGTTAAAGGCTCCAAGTACCCATATGATGATATCAAACATACGAGTAAAACCGACTTTAATCGATAAAGTTAAAGCTGCTCAAGACAGAGACCCAAAGCTGATGGGTATGAAGAAGAAAGTACAAGAATGTGTTATTCTAGAAGTAAGAATCGATGAAGAAAGAATACTTCGAGTCAACTCCAGACTTTGCATTCCTAACGATTCTAACTTGAAGTATAGAATCATGGTGGAGGTACACAACACACCGTTTGCAATCCATCTTGGGAGTTCCAAAATGTATCATGATCTTCGACATACATTTTGGTGGAACAATATGAAGAGAGAGATCACAGAGTTTATATCGAGGTGTTTAACTTGTCAACGTGTAAAGGTGGAGCATCAAGTAACAAAGGGTCCATTGCAACCACCTGAGATTTTGAAATGGAAGTGGGAACACACTATCATGGATTTCGTTACGGGTCTTCCCAAGGTTTCTCAAGGCATATATGTAATTTAGGTTATTGTTGATAGATTAACCAAGTCTGCTCATTTCTTGTCGATACGGGAGACTTATTCCCTTGAACATCTCATTCGTATGTACGTGAATGAGATTGTGAGATTAAATGGCATGCCATTAGCCATAGCTTTGGATCGTGACCAAAGATTCACTTCACGATTTTGGGTTAGTTTACAGAAAGCTATGGGCACGGATTTATGATTCAGTTTGGCATACCATCCTCAAATGGACAGGCAATCAGAAAGGACTATTCAAACCCTTGAAGATCTATTAAGACTCTGTGTCCTAGATTTCAAAGGAAGTTGGGATAATTACTTGTCATTAGTGGAGTTCTCCTACAACAATAATTACTAAGCAAGTATAGGCATGGCTCCATATGAAAGTGTCGTTCTCCAGTATGCTTGAACGAGGTGGGTGAAACAACTTTGTTGGGACTAGAATTGATACGCATGACTATAGAAAAGATCCAAATGATTCGATAACGTATACAAACAACACAAGGTCGACAAAAGAGTTATGCGGATCTTCATTAAAAGGATGTGGAATTTAATATTGGTGATCATGTATTTTTACATATTGCTCCATGGAAGGGAGTTACAAGATTTAGGAAGAGAGGAAAGCTCAATCCATGATTTATTCGTCCATTTGATATTCTTGACCGAATAGGAAATGTGGCCTATAAACTCGCATTACCTCCAAGCATGTCTCGCGCTCATAATGTTTTTCACATATCTATGCTTCGTAAATATATGAAAGACCCAAACCACATTATTGAGTTAGAACAAGATGAGATAACCAAAGATTTAACGTACGAGGAGGTACCTGCCAAGATCTTGGATCGGAAAGAGCATGTCCTACGCATAAAGGTTATACCACAAGTTAAAGTTTTATGGATGAACCATGTTATTGAGGAAATGACCTAGGAGTTTGAATCAGAAATGAAAGTGAGGTACCCTCCCCTTTTCGAAACACCAGGTACGTACATCAATTCCGAGGATGAAATTTTATAAGGAAAAGAGGTTGTAAGACCCCAACATTTTATAAATAAAATTGAATTTCCTCTATTCGGTATTTTAAAATAGTAAGGGGTGGATTTTATTAATGTGGTTAGTTATGGGTAAAATATGCAAATTTTGCAATATAAGAAAGTGGTTATAAAATATTCATTGCTGTCGGGGAATATTCATTTGGTCGTGGAATATTCTTGTGGTCAGGGAATATTCGTACGACGGTGCAGCCATTTGTGGGCCTCATAATGGAAAACGGTCAGATGAAGAAAATGAAAAGTTTGAGTTTTTATAAATAACAACGTAGTTGTTACCGTTAACACTGTTGGAATACATGGTGGTTAAAATACAGTAATACGCGTGGTTGCACAGTAGAACACGGTATTGCACAATATTTTTGGATTATTGATTCTTACATAAGAAGACACTACTCAATAATTGTACAGTAATTACTATTTAATATTTTATATTATTGATTCAATAATTACTACGTTGATGTTTTATAATATTTTTGTTTCAATAATTATCACTGCACAATATTTACATTATCAGATCAATAATTCATATAATTTGAAAAATATTATTAGATAGCATTATTGGCAATGTCTAAGGAAGTTATATCTAGGAAACGGGTCTGGTAACCTAATTGTGCGCCAATAAGGAGAAATCCTTATCGAAAAGCCCCCTCTTTCTTGAGAACGATCTAGTTGTCATTATTGTGATTCTGTAATATTATTTGTGAATAATTAATTATTGATTTATATAAGAAGGAAATATTTATTTTAAGTGGTTATAAATGAAGGAATTAATGTTGAGGTGTTGTAGACACTAGAAATTTTGCATTCTTATTACTAACATTGCAAGAGGGCAACATCGTCTTTCAGAGATAACCCTGGAGGATAAAATAATTTTAGTTCTGGAAATCCCACCGGAGAATACTTCTCAATCTCGAAGATAACCCCGAGATAATCAGTTTCATCCCGGAAACAACACCAGGAGTTTTATTCTCAACCTCAGAGATAGCCCCGAGGAGTGCAATTGTAATTCCGGAGATAACTCCGGAGATGCTCGTTTCAAACTCCAGCAATTAGCTTCAACCTCAAAGATAACCCCGAGGCACTCAGTCCCAAACCCGAAGATAACCACGAGAGGTCAGGTGTGACGCCCCCAAAATAGGTATACATCACTCATTCTGAGTTGTCAATACATGATATAGAAATAACTACAACTTTATTATTACAACAGTAAAACTGTGAGTTTGAATACAAACATTATCTTTTAGACAATATCTATACTCAAATAAAACCTCATCACATTTATTGCTACATTATTTTACAAAAATGGTGAGGACTACTAAACAACTCTCTCTAGAACCTTCATTCCATACCCCGACTCGTACTCGCTATATTCTCGCCTCCTGAGAAGAAAAATGGAATAAAAAGGAAAAGGATGAGCTCAACTATCCCAGTAAAGAATATTATGACTAAGATAATATACAGCAAATTATCATTAGTCTTCAACAAGGAAAAAATCTAATAGAATACAATAGACAACAAGTTTTAAATCAATATTTGTAGCGGATATAATAATTCATTAGAAAAGTTAAGTAGAGAATGCAAACTACTATCTTCTATGTATGAATTTAAAAGTTCATCGTCTATCTTTTATCCCTGTAACATCAATCAATATATAACTGGAATCAAATATTCATCTTTACACTACAGGCCAAAGATATTCATCAGTTGGTCATGTTCATCTAAACACCTGTTCATCTTTGCACTACGGGCCAAAGATATTCATCAGAAATCATTCATCTTTGCACTACAGGCCAAAGATATTCAATAATATCATCATTTAAGACTGAGAATGATGAAAAATATTTTTAAAGAAACGAATCCAGTGAAACAAAATGACAAGGATTAAGGATTAAGGATTCGTACTTTGGTTTAACCATGTCCAAAAATACCTCAAAAATAATCATAGTGGTGTAAAATTCAAGAATGATCAAAACATGGATACAATCAAAGCTAGTATCCACAGTAGATATTTTAGACGAAAAGGAAAATTTTCATTATTCGATAAATAGTGCCGTATTCGTGAATAGTGTCGTATACGTGTATAGTGCCGTATACGTAAATAGTAACTCTGACACAAAAAGTTCCAAATTTGATTAAAAGTTCAGATTAATACTTCGGCATAATGATATTAGAAGAAATAATATCATTTTAAAAAAATATCCCTTACCTCGAAAGAAAGTACTTCTAGTTGAAACACCGGATATAAGCTATGACTTGAACTTGCACCGTA
Source organism: Panax japonicus (assembly GCA_020205505.1). NCBI lineage: Eukaryota > Viridiplantae > Streptophyta > Magnoliopsida > Apiales > Araliaceae > Panax > Panax japonicus. Next base: position 65,785,230 of record CM035095.1, on the reverse strand, counting down.
TAGTAACAGTACTCAAAGTATACTCAAAATACTCACAAGAATACGCTCGATAATATAGAAAGAAAACTTCAGTTTCTGGTGTGATTTTAAATTCTAACCTAAGCACCCTATTTATAGAAAAATGCTTAGAACACCAAAGTAGAAAATTTAATATAATAATATTATATATATTACAAATTCTCTACGCACATTTTGACAACTGATTTCAGCTTATCTTGCATATGCTAGGGCTACCCACAAAATAAAAAAAAACTTTTTTCCTATTTTAAATATTTTAAACTTCCAAAAATCAATTATTTCGGAGCTTCAGAACTTCAATAATTCATAATAAATAGCCCTTTTATCAGAAAATTCAGATCTCGTGATTTTTTATAGGAAACTCAATTCTCTACAACTTTGTAGAAGAAAGTTTTTCCAAATTCCAAACAAAAATTAACTGAAATTCACAAACGGGCGATTTTACACGCTATAATCAAATTTCAGTCAAGAAATGGGTTCCACCGACACATAAACAATGCTTTAAATATTTTTGGTAATAAAAATACTCCTTCTCCACATATACTCATATATCCCATATTTATCGTAAAAATATCATCATTATAATATTATTAAAATATATTAATATATTTAAATGAATTATTTTATCAGAAAAAGATAAAATTTCAATTTTCAACGATTGTCACATTAAAAATTTTCTCCATCTATATCCACGTAAAATCAATATTTTTCTCATCATATGAATCAATAATTAATTATTCACAAATAATATTACAAAATCACAATATTGACAACCAGGCAATTCCCAAGAAAGAGGGGGCTTTCCAATAAGAATTTCTCCTTACTGGCGCGCAATTAGGTGACCAAACCTCTCCATAGACAGAACTTTCTAGACATTTCCAATAATATTATCTAATAATATTATCCAGATATTATGAATTATTGCTTCGATAATGTAAAATACTGTGTAATGACAATTATTGAAATAATGACATTATAAAATATCAACGCAACAATTATTAAATCAATAAAATAAAATACTGAACAGTAATTACGGTAACCATTATTGAGTAGTGCCTTCTTACGTAAGAATCAATAATTGGTGCAGTACCGTGTGCTACTGTGTTTTAACCACCGAGTATTTTAACAGTATTAACGGTAACAACTACGCCGTTATTTTTAAACTTATATTTGTCATTTTTTCATCCAATCGCTTTCTGTTATGGGGCCCACACATGGCTGCGCCGTCGTATGAATATTCTCCGACAGTACGAATATTCCACGACCAAACGAATATTCCCCGACAACAATGAATATTTTATAACCACTTGCTAATTTTAAAATATTTGCGTATTTTACCCATAACTATCCACATTAATCAAATCAACCCTTACTATTTCAAAATAATAAATAGAGAAAATTAAATTTCATTAATAATAAGTTGGGGTCTTACAACCTCCGTTCCTTATGAAATTTCGTCCTCGAAATTGACGTACGTACCTGGTGTTTTGAAAAGGTGAGGATACCTCACTTTCATTTTCATTTCTAATTCCCAGGTCATTTCCTCTATAGCATGATTCCTCCACAAAACTTTAACTTGTGGTATGACCTTTGTGCGTAGGACATGCTCCTTTCTATCCAAAATCTTGACAGGTACCTCTTCATACGTTAAGTCTTTGGCTATCTCGTCCAGTTCTAACTATATAACGTGGTTCGGGTCTTTCACATATTTACGAAGTACAGATATGTGAAACACATTATGAACATGAGACATACTCGGAGGTAATGCGAGTCTATAGGCTACATTTCCTACGCGGTCAAGAATTTGAAATGGACCAATAAATTGTGGATTGAGCTTTCCTCTCTTCCCAAATCTTTTAACTCCCTTCCATGGCGCAACTCACAACAATACATGATCCCATATACTAAATTTCATGTCCTTTCGATGAAGATGCGCATAACTCTTTTGTCGATCTTGTGCCGTTTGTATACGTTGTCGAATCATTTGGATCTTTTCGGTAGTCATGCGTACTAACTCGGGTCCCAACAATGTTGCTTCACCCACCTCATCCCAACATATTGTAGAGCGACACTTTTGTCAATATAATGCTTCAAATGGAGCCACACCTATACTTGCCTGATAACTGTTGTTGTAGGAGAATTCCACCAATGGTAAATACTTATCCCAACTGCCCTTGAAGTCTAGGACACAGAGTCTTAATAAATCATCAAGAGTTTGAATAGTCATCTCTGATTATCCGTCCGTTTAAGGATGGTATGCCGAACTGAATCGTAAATTCGTGCCCATAGCTTTTTGCAAGCTAACCCAGAATCTTGAAGTGAATCTTGGGTCACGATCCGAAACTATGGATACTGGCATGCCATGCAACCTCACAATCTCATTTACATATATACTAGCAAGACGTTCAAGGAAATAAGTCTCCCGTATCGGCAAGAAATGAGCAGACTTGGTTAATCTATCAACAATAACCCAAATAGCATTGATGCCTTGAGAAACCGTAGGAAGACCCGTAACGAAATCCATGGTAATGTGTTCCCACTTCCATTTTGGAATCTCAAGTGGTTGCAACGGACCCTTAGGTACTAGATGCTCTGCCTTTACACGTTGACAAGTTAAACATATCGAGATAAACTTTGCAATCTCTCTCTTCAAATTATTCCACCAAAATGTATGTCGAAGATCATAATACATTTTAGTACTTCCAGGATGGATTGTAAATGGTGTATTGTGTGCCTACATCATAATCTTGTATTTCAAATCAGAGTCGTTAGGAACACAAAGTCTAGAGTGGACTCGAAGTATTCCTTCTTCATCAATTCTCGCTTCCGGAATAGCTCCTTCTTGTACTTTCTTCTTCACACGCATCAGCTCCGGGTCGGTGGCTTGAGTAACCTTAACTTTTTCTATTAAAGTTGGCTCTATGCGTATACTTGACATCATCGCGCTCGTTCCTGCATATGATCTTCTACTCAACGCGTCATCTACCACGTTCGCTTTTCCAGGATGGTATTGAATAGTGTGGTCATAGTCTTTCAATAGCTCGAGCCAACGTCGCTACCGTATGTTGATGTTGGGTAAAATCTATATATGCACAACACGCAAGTATACGTGGTCAACAAGTAATAAAGTGATAAGTTGAGTATCGTTCCCACAGAGAATTATTTAATAAAAATCACCAAGTATTAACCGTAACCAACTCAATCTTATTTAAATAAATGAATTTAATGTTATAAATTAAAATATTTAACTAAACTAATTCTAATTACCACTAATTAAAAATTAGATTATGGAGAATTAAGATCACAACTTCACTTATTGCTTCATTTAGGTTAACACACTTCTCATCAATTATTCTCTATCCCAAATTGTTAATCAAGAACACGAAAGTAGTATTAACCACCTCTCGATGCACTAATACCGTATTAACGTCAATCCACAATTAAGATAGAAATCCGTTAAACACCTTAACCAACTAACCCACTATATCTCTATGTGAATTACAATTGAAGAAAGTTGAAGAACAAGTTCTCTATAAGATTACATGCGGCGTCAAGCATATCTCTACCTTAACACTCATCAAGTTTAAGCTACTAACAAAATCCTGAACACATGCTATCATGATTAGATCTAAATCTATACTTCATCTCTCGAGTTCATATAGATTATCACGGTAATTGATGGCCAAACAATTAAACAATTAAGTCCAAATCACAATAGACAATCCTATCAATAGAACATAATAATTGATAACGAAACATATTAAAATAAACTACACAATAAGATCCATTGTAATCTCAAACAAAGAATTAGTTCATGATTATTGAATTTAAACTAAGAATCCACAATTGAATAATCATTAAAAGATAAAGATAGAAGAAGATGAGAAGAAATAATCTATTGTCAGTAGACTTGACGCTCCCTCCTTGCTCCTACTTCAAATCTTCAATGGTCTCCAAGTTGCTTCAATCTCCAAATCTAATTAGAACTAATGTTTTGTTCTAATATAAAGGAGTGTTTAATCTAGTCTAATCTATGTAATCCCCTCTTATTTTATGCCTTACATCAAGTATTTATAGGTTACAAGTCTAATTTTTAACTTAGGAACAAACCCAATCCAATTTAAAGTCAAAAAGGTGTCAAAATTCGTCCAAAACGCGTCCAGGCCCGCACCTAGCCTTCCCCCAGCGCCCCAGCGCTGGGCACGGCGCTCAAACTCTGCTTCCTAGCACCTAGGCGCTTGATTTGGCCTTGGCTGGACCGCCTAGGCGCTTGCTCCTTTGTCCAACATTTTCTGCTCCGACGTCCTTTGGGAAAATGGCCATAACTTCTTCGTCCAAACTCCGATTTAGATGATTCAAGATGTTCTGGAAAGAGGAAAAGTAGATCTACAACTTTCATTCTTGAAGTTTCGCGAAATAATATCTGGAGCTATAGTCAAATTGGCTCTGAAGTGACTGCTGTGTAAATGGCAAGCCGAAAACGCGAATCTAGCCACCCCAAACATCGATCTAAGTAACTTTTGTCCAAATTCCTACAAAACAATATAAAACATGCATGAATAGACACAAACACATAAAAACATCCTAAAAGACTTGAGAACAACAATAAATTAAGCTTGAATGTATCCAATTCATGTGTATAAAACTCACTCATCAGTTGAGTTCTTTTTGAGTGAAGAAATATTTAAGGCTTTTATGGTCTGAATATATCTCCACTTTCTCCCCATATAGATAGTGCCTCCAGATCTTTAGCACGAAAACGACTGCTGCCAACTCTAGATCATGAGTAGGATAATTCCTCTCATACTCTTTATGTTATTGTGAGGCATAGGCTATGACTTTCCCACGATGCATGAGAACACATCCTAACCCTTTGCCTGAAGCATCGCTGTAGATAACAAATCCATCCGTACCAGATGGTATTGTTAGAACAGGTGCTAAAATGAGTCTCCTCTTGAACTCTTGGAAACTCTTCTCGCATTCTTCGCTCCAAATGAATTTTGTATCCTTTTGAGTTAGATGGGTTAATGGAGTAGCGATTCGAGAAAACCCTTCCACGAATCTCCGATAATAACCAGCTAAGCCCAAAAAGCTACGTACTTCAATCACCGACTTTGGTTGCTCCTAACTTTGTATTGCTTCAATCTTCGCCGGATCAACAAATACTCCATGTTTCGACACCACGTGCCCAATGAATGCTACTTCCTCAAGCCAGAACTCGCATTTATTCAATTTGGTATATAGTTTGTTTTCATGAAGCCTTTGGAGTACCAGCTTCAAATGGTGCTCATGATCTTCACCAATTTTGGAATATATGAGGATGTCATCAATAAAAACAACAACGAACTGATCCAAATATTCCTTGAATACTCGGTTCATCATATCCATGAAAGTCGTAGGAGCATTAGTCAATCCGAAAGACATGACTAAGAATTCATAATGCCCGTACCTAGTTCTGAAGGCAATCTTTGGAATATCCCCAGTTCTAATCTTCAGCTGATTATATCCAGAACGAAGATCGATCTTTGAAAAGAATTGTGCTCCTTGCAACTGGTCAAACAGGTCATCAATACGAGGTAGAGGATACCTATTCTTGATGGTGACATGGTTCAATTCCCGATAGTCAATACAAAGTCGCATACTCCCGTCTTTCTTCTTTACGAATAAAACAGGAGCACCCCAAAGAGATGTACTAGGACGAATGAAACGAATGTCCAACAATTCTTGTAGTTAGACCTTTAACTCCTGAAGTTCAATATGAGTCATTCGATATGGGGTTTTAGAAATGGGCTTTGTATCAGGTTCAAGATTAATAAAGAATTCAACTTCATGTTCTGGGGGTAGCCCGGGAAGTTCTTCAGGAAATACGTCAGGAAAGTCAATAACAACAGGAATATTATTCAAATTTGACGCGTCTTTATTCAAATCCATAACATGGGCTAAGAAAGCTTGACATCCATTTTTCAATAAACGAATAGCTTTATGATTAGATATGGCAGTGATTGATTTTAATGGTTTAGTTGCTTGAATTTGTACAACGGGTTGGTTAGGAATATGAAAACTAACAACCTTACGAAAACAATCAATTTTGGCATGATGAGTAGTTAACCAATCAATCCCTAAAATCACATCGAAAGCAAGTATCTTTAAAGAGATAAGGTCAACAGGTAAGGTGATGGTGCCAACTTGAATCAAACAAGATTTATAAACAGTGGATGTGATGAAAGTTTCTCCTAACGGAGTTTCCACAGATAGGTCAAAGTCTAATTTCTCCGGAGTCAAGTTTAAACGTTGAGCACAAGCAGGAGAGATAAATGAATGGGTAGCACTGGTATCAAGTAAGATATAAACTTCGCAAAAATTTATAAATAGCTTACCCGTGATCACCTAGTTTGGGTTCCTCGCATTTTGACCAGTCACAACAAACGCTCTTCCAGGAACCATTGACTTTGACTTTTCTGGGACAGTCTTTTGAGTCACCGTCCCCGCTAAACTAGGTTTCGCTACCGTACAATCTCGAGCGATATGTCCTTCCTTTCCATAATTATAGCATACCTTGAATTGTTGTGGGCAGTTTGGACTGATATGTCCCTCTTTCCCGCATTTATAGCATATGACCGGTTGTCGTTCTCCTCCCTTAGAACTAGTTGCTGCCGGCACTGTCGTCTTCACATGGTCGCTGATAAATTTCCTCTTTTTAAAATCTCCTCCTCACTCGCTTCTTCTATTTTCATGGCCATGATTACCACCAGAGTGGTTACCATTTTTGTCCGTCTTTTTCTTTCTCTACTGGTTATCATTATTTTATTGACTGCTATATCTGGTATGATCCTGATTGTGGTCCCTCGATTGACCGTACTTGTTATCTCGCTCTAATAATTTAGCCATGTTTACAACATCTGAATAGAGAGAAAATTTATGAGAAATGAGATATTGTCGTATGCCGGGTTTCAAACCTCTTAGAAACATCCGCGTCATACGTTCCTCATTCTCCACCAAATGAGGTGCAAACCTGGATAACTCTGCAAACTTTGCCTCGTACTGAGACACCATCATGTTGTTTTGTTCTAATATGATGAACTCCACTACCTTCATATGACGAACACTTTCAGGAAAGTATTTGTCATTAAATAGTTTCTGAAACGTCTCCCAAGACATGCTGGGTGCGGCTGGATGGGTACGCTTCACTGATTCCCACCAGTAGTGTGCCTCGCCACAGAACATAAAGGTGGCGAATGGAACCTTCTGTTCCTTTATGCATCCCAGGACATCGAATATCTTGGTAATTTGCTTGACCCATATTTCCGCCATGATCGGATCTGGCTTTCCCTTAAATTCTGGTGGTCCCAACTCTTGTTCAAAAGTCTCCCTCGTCTGATTTTGCATGAACTGCAAAAAGCTTCTAAACATCCCCTCGTTCATCATCTGCTCAGTGGTGTTGTTCACAGGAAAAACATTGCCAGCCTGTTGCACGTTCTCCTCGTTGGTGAGTACAGGCATCTCCACGGTCTCTTTTCCACTGTTAATATTCTCAGTCGACATTCTCAAATACTATCATAAAACAAGGGTTAATTAAGGAAATCAATATATCACATAATATCCCTATATACTGACCAACTAATAAATAAGCTTAGCTAGGACACACTAGCGAAGGATTTACTCGTCTCTCCCCTCCTAGTTCTATTCCTCGATCTCCGCCAGAGATCATATCCCTAAGCTCTGATACCAACAGTGACGCCCCCAAAATAGGTATACATCACCCATTTTGAGTTGTCAATACATGGTACAGAAATAACTACAACTTTATTATTACAACAGTAAAACTGTGAGTTTGAATACAAACATTATCTTCTAGACAATATCTATACTCAAATAAATCCTCATCACATTTATTGCTACATTATTTTACAAAAATGGGGAGGACTACTAAACAACTCTCTCTAGAACCTTCATTCCATACCCCGACTCGTACTCGCTATATTCTCGCCTCCTGAGAAGAAAAATAAAACAAAAAGGAAAAGGATGAGCTCAACTAGCCCAGTAAAGAATATTATGACTATGATAATATACAACAAATTATCATTAGTCTTCAACAGGGAAAAAATCTAATAGAATACAATAGACAACAAGTTTTAAATCAATATTTGCAGCGGAATTAATAATTCATTAGAAGAGTTAAGTAGAGAATGCAAATTACTATCTTCTATGTATGAATTTAAAAGTTCATCGTCTATCTTTTATCCTTGTAACATCAATCAATATATATCTGGAATCAAATATTCATCTTTGCACTACAGGCCAAAGATATTCATCAGTTGGTCATGTTCATCTAAACACATGTTCATCTTTGCACTACGGGCCAAAGATATTCATCAGAAATCATTCATCTTTGCACTACAGGCCAAAGATATTCAATAATATCATCATTTAAGACTGAGGATGATGAAAAATATTTTTAAAGAAACGAATCCAGTGAAACAAAATGACAAAGATTAAGGATTAAGGATTCATACTTTGTTTTAACCATGTCCAAAAATACCTCAAAAATAATCATAGTGGTGTAAAATTCAAGAATGATCAAAACATGGATACAATCAAAGCTAGTATCCACAATAGATATTTTAGACGAAAAGGAAAATTTTTATTTTTCGATAAATAGTACCGTATTCGTGAATAGTATCGTATACGTGAATAGTGTCGTATACGTGAATAGTAACTCCGACACAAAAAGTTCTAAATTTGATTAAAAGTTCAGATCAATACTTCGGCATAATGATATTAGAAGAAATAATATCATTTTAAAAAAAATATCCCTTACCTCGAAAGACAGTACCTCTAGTTGAAACACCAAATATAAGCTATGACTTGAACTTGCACCGTATAATAACAATACTCAAAGTATACTCAAAATACTCACAAGAATACGCTCGATAATATAGAAAGAAAACTTCAGTTTCTGGTGTGATTTTCAATTCTAACCTAAGCACCCTATTTATAGAAAAATGCTTAGAACACCAAAGTAGAAAATTTAATATAATAATATTATATATATTACAAATTCTCTACGCACATTTTGACAACTGATTTCAGCTTATCTTGCACATGCTAGGGCTGCCCACAAAACAAAAAAAAACGTTTTTCCTATTTTAAATATTTTAAACTTTCAAAAATCAATTATTTCGGAGCTTCGGAACTTCAATAATTCATAATAAATTGCCATTTTATCAGAAAATTTGAATCTCGCGATTTTTTATAGGAAATTCAATTATCTACAACTTTACAGAAGAAAGTTTTTCCAAATTCTAATAAAAAATTAACCGAAATCCACAAACGGGCGATTTTACAGGCTTTAATCAAATTTCAGTCAAGAAATGGGGTCCACCAACACATAAAACGTGCCTTAAATATTTTTGGTAACAAAAATACTCCTCCTCCACATATACTCATATATCCCATATTTATCGTAAAAATATCATCATTATTATATTATTAAAATATAATAATATATTTAAATGAATTATTTTATCAGAAAAAGATAAAATTTCAATTTTCAACAATTGTCACATTAAAAATTTTCTCCATCTATATCCACATAAAATCAATATTTTCCTCATCATATGAATCAATAATTAATTATTTATAAATAATATTACAGAATCACAATATTGACAATCAGGCAGTTCCTAGTAAAAAGGGGGCTTTCCAATAAGAATTTCTCCTTACTGACGCAATTAGGTGACCAAACCTCTCCTTAGACAGGACTTTCTAGACATTGCCAATAATGTTATCTAATAATATTATTCAGATAATATAAATTATTGCTTCGATAATGAAAAATACTATGTAATGACAATTATTGAAACAACGGCAATATAAAATATCAACGCAGCAATAATTAAATCAATAAAATAAAATACAGAACAGTAATTACTGTAACCATTATTGAGTAGTGCCTTCTTACGTAAGAATCAATAATTGGTGCAATACCGTGTGCTACTGTGTTTTAACCACCGAGTATTTTAACAGTATTAACTGTAACAACTACGCCGTTATTTTTAAACAACTTATATTTGTCGTTTTTTTCATCCAATCGCTTTCTGTTATGGGGCCCACACATGGCTGCGCCGTCGTACGAATATTCCCCGACAGTACGAATATTCCACGACCAAACGAATATTCCCCGACAACAATGAATATTTTATAACCACTTGCTTATTTTGAAATATTTGCGTATTTTACCCATAACTATCCACATTAATCAAATCAGTCCTTACTATTTCAAAATAATAAATAGAGAAAATTAAATTTCATTAATAATAAGTTGTGGTCTTACATCAGGCACACCTCAAAGTCAACCCTGAGGACATCCAATACTTGCAGTACCTTGAGCAACGACTTCTTTATCAGACCAAACCGGAGATAACCCCGATGAGGGGAAAAATCATCATTTTTCTACCTCGATCCTACATTTACACAGTCTCAACACATTTCAACATACATTCGACACAGTAGTGTCCTACATGAACCAAATAGCTACAATCCCGAGTGACTACTACACAGGACAGCACACCGGACAAAATTTGAAGACTTGAAGACCAAGGGAATGGTCCCATCATTCTGACTTTGTACAACCTCTAATCCCATGTCATTGTGTAGCTCTCGACAATAGCACTCCGGAAAAGGTCTTATACACCACGATCGGATTCCCGAATTAAGGTTCTGAAAGTTCGAGCAGGCATCACGTTGCATGCATGTATGAACTTCAAGACGGCGGGACCTGCGGAGCCCGGGGCACCCCGGGCAGCCGCAGGTGCATCTTCGGCTGCTGCAGGTACACCTACGGCTCCCCCCTCTATAAATAGAGGCCCCTGTCCAACTTGTTCTGTACATACTATAAACTGAGTGCTTTCTCATTTTAAACTGAGTGCTTTCTCCCCTGCTGATACAGCTTGTAGTGGTAGTAGACCTGCCGTGTAAAATGCTGGTTAAATACAATACTGCCCCTAATAATTTAATCCACCCTGTCGCTACAAGCTCTTGCAGTAGGCATTTATGGAAAATTGATCACCTTTTCAACTTTATGACAAAGGTGACCGGATTTTTGACCACCTTTTTAACTTTATGACAAAAAGGTAACTGGTTTTACTGATAATTCAATAGCTTTTCACTTTTTACAAAAATTGAAGTAGTGCCGCTACAAGCTATAGCGGCAGTGACATTTTTTTTAAGATACCATGCTCACTTCTTCTGTTCTTGAATTATCTCTCGAACCTTTCCTCTCACAGATATCATGTCTTAGTTTCCTCTCGATATTTCTTTCCTTTTTTACAGCTTTGGTTTTTTTTGTTGATGTAGTTGCCCACTTTTAATCTCAAGTCCAAACTAAAATTCTTATCCGGCTTTTCTTCCTTTTTATTTCAGAATGGTACACAACATACCTGCTCATAAAAGGTTTGTATCAAGTTCTTCAGATTTTGTTGCTAGCTTAAATTATGAAAATACATCTGAGTTTGTAAGTGAAGTTGAAAGTAGTAAATCTGAATTGGTGCCATACGTTGGTCAATTATTTTCTAAGTTGGAAGAAGTTGAATTTTTTACAGGTCAAAAAAAAATGGTTTTGAGATTAGAATTGCAACTAGTTATAAACATGTCGGTACTAATAATGTGTCGTCTATGTTGTATGTTTGTAAAAAAGTCGGTACACCAAATTCTGTAAAGAGTTTTCCCTGATGATGAAGATGGTAGTAAGAAAATAACTAGGCAACAAGACTCTATAGGACACACATTATGCAAAGCTATAATATTTTTTTTTCATAATAAGAAAGAAGACAGTTGTCGTATTTCTACTGTTGAATTAGAGCACAATCATTATCTAGTGACCCCTACTAAGGTAGATTTGATTGAGACATATAGAAATATTACTCCGATTGCAAGAAAATTAATTGACACTTTAAATAAGTCTGGTATTAGTCCTAGTAGGATGATGAATGTTTTGAGCACAATGGGTGACGGGTTGCAAAATGTTCCTTTTTCTAAGGTTAATGTTCAGATTGTGGTGAGGGATTTAAGACGTGATTCTGCAGATGAAAATAATGCACAAGCTGTTGTAAATTATTTGCAAAAACATGCATCCAAGAGTTCGAGAGGAAGGTCGACTACATAACACAACATCGAAAAAGGAATATGGTACTCGGGTCATCTTTGGAAGTGCATATTGCGCAGGTGTACACAAAAGAGATGTTTAGACGTTTTTAACGTCAATTCGTCGATTCCATGAAGTACAATGTTAGTAAAGTTAGTGAGTTGTGTGGCCGTGAAATAAAGGTTTATGCAGTGTATAAGACAGATGCAGCTGAAAATGGAGGAAGATATAAAGAAATTGTCAATAATCGTCAGTTGGGGTCGGTAACATGTAATTGTCAATTATTTTCACATTCTGGTGAATTGTGCAGGCACATCTTGAGATATTTCTTGGCTAAGAGTATCTCCCAAATTTTGAACGACATGATTCTTTCTTGTTGGACAAGAAACACAAACAAAACCGATGTTGAAGAATTACTCTTTAGCCCAACAACTGCTGACTTTGAACAAGATCAAGCAATGTGTTTGAATCATTTGATGACTGATTGCATGGAGTTGGCTAGTAAAGCTGCTTGCTCAGTTCGAGGTTACAAAACTCACCTTAAGTTGAATGCACGAGGAAAAGCGTTAATTAACCAGTATGATCCGAACGAGAATGTTACTGAGTTGGCAGACGATGACATTGATTGCACTGTCAGTGATACTCAAACAATGGGCTATGACAATGATGATGAAGATGCAGAGGAAGAAGCGGAAGAACTTGAGTTTTTGACACCAGTTATTTCTCAAACAAAGGGCCGCAAAAAACAATCAAGGCTAAAGAGTGCATTCAAAAAAATGGTAGGTTCTAAACCGCATCGAAAATGTGCAATTTGTGGCTTTGAAACCGACCATGATAAGCGCAATCACTATCGAGTGTTAGCGATTCCTGAGCCTAAAAAATAAATCTCGGTTGTATTATGTTTATATTTATGCTTGGTTGTATTATGTAAGCTATGTTTGTATTAATGCTCAGTTGTATTATGTAAGATATGTTTTTATTTATTATATTAATGCTCAGTTGTATTATGTAAGTTATGTTTTTATTAATGCTCAGTTGTATTATTATTATTAAACATAATAATTATAATAATAAGAATAATAATAATAAAAATAATAATAGATACACTAACAATTGATAAAATAATAATAGACATCTAAAGAGTTCCCAATAATAAGTGCACCAATAATGTATCGAAAATATCATCCGCAGGAAGAAGTCTAGCTTGACATCTAAAGAGTTCCCACGCAATTTTATATCAAAATACCATTAAATCTTCTGAGGACCATTTTTCTCGACGAATATTAGCACTGCCCCTGACAAAGTAGTCAACATATTTGCAGACAAAAATACCACAATCATAATTGTTTGGCTGCACAGGTCTGTTCTTTGGTATTAGCACACGCGGATCCTGTGTTGGCCACTCATGCTGTGGATCGCTAATTTTCAAACTAACTGGTATTAATTTGACATGCGTGCACAAAGTAATATTAATAAAGGATATACATATATAAAAGTATAACACTAACAATTATTATACATACCGCAACTTTAACAAATTCTCTATACATTTGTTGGATGGTCATATACGGGGTATCATCGTATAGAGGGTCAAAGATAGTTACTGCCCATTCGGGCACCGAGAATACAAAAAGGATGAAATGCTTGGTCTCTTGAGTACACACTGGCATGAATATATACGTGCATTCGTGTCATGTCGGGCCCACATCTGGGTGGACATAAGGGTGACAAAAACTCTTTGCCGCATTCGCCTAGCTTGGGGAAACAATGCTCTTGCCAAGATGCATGAAGAATGATTCCATGAAGCCAAAATTTTCCCACCTTTGAATTCCCTCCGTCATGTAGTATTCCTCTCTATGCCGCAATAATAGCATATACGCGTCCAACGAATGCTAAAAAATCCAAGATGCAGGGCTTAAGGCCTCGAATGCGTTGTGATGCAGCGTATACAAGTTTTGCGGATGTATGACTGGAAATATTGGTGGATTCGAAAGTTGGTTCCCAAACAAGTAATTATTTATAAACTCTATCTTGTATTCCCTCAGCTTTTTGGTCAGAGACTTTTTTGCACCATAAGCGATGTTTAATTCCAAAACAGTCTCCAATGTCTAGGCAAATATATTGATAAACATAAAAAAAGTAGCATTAATAATTACTAATAGCAATATTTTTAAGTAATGCAATTAAGAGGGATTTCATAGTACCTGTTTACCCGCCTGCTCTATGAAGCCAGTCTCGAATGCTTGGGTGGTAGGACTGGAACTTTTGTCGGGGTTGGAACATAAGCCAGTTATGTCTTGGGCCTGAAAATAATAATAATAGCAATATTAATAATAATAATAACATTAATAATAATAATAATAGTAATATTATTATTAATAATAATAGTATTAATAATAATAACAATATTAATTGCCTTTTCACAATATAAAATTAAAAAGGGAATAATACTTGTAATTATGTCTGATCTATGATGCCAGACTCGAATGAGTAAGAGGGTACATAAGCTTGGGTGGTGGGGATGTACCCATCCTTTATATCTTGGGCATGAATAATATTACAATTCATAATACTCACCATTACTAATATTACAATTATTAAGACATAAAATTAATATTAACATTCATACTCCAATCACCTGAACTTTTTCCTTCTCTGTGAAGTCAGACTCAAATGACAAAGAGGGAACCTAAGTTTGGGTCGTGGGGATGTAACTCTCTTTTACCGCAGCATTACTTGGCTCCTCTCGCTCTTCACCATTGTTCCCTCTGACTTCAAAGTTGTTTACACCGTAAAGATGGTCCCATACCTGTTTCTCAACTACATAGCCTGGAGGCATCTCAGTAAAAGCAAAGCACTTATCAAGTAAGGACTTTGCACTCTCAAACTGTCATTTAAGTTAAAAGTACAATATTAGTATTATTAATAAACAAGATTGTATGTAAATAGCAATATCTTGTATGTAAATGCAAATGTTAGTGTACCATTTGTATAAGATGATGTTGCTGGCTGTAAACAGTTCGAGGCTCGTATGTAGGGTCTAGGTCCCCTTCCCGTCGAGGGCGATGCAGTTTTCTATGTGTAATTTTCCTATATCAAGCCATGTATGAATCAATTTTCACATAGTTGGAAATTTCGTACTGCTTTCCCTTTAAATGCTCTATGTAAGCCTCCCAATGTGTGATGTACACTTGCCTCAAGGCCATGAAATCAGCGACGGCAAATCTATCTTCTTTTTTCTTTCTAAGTTCTTTGTGATTTTCTCCCGGAGATGATATACCTTGTAAGAACCCATACTGTCTCATCACCCTGTCTGGCATCTAGTATTCTACAATATCAAAATGGATCATGGGGATTCTACTAGATCCCAACAATCTTCCTTCAAAATTAAATCCACCCATTTTGTCATCCCACCTCATGTAAGGGCACCACATTACTTGCCATTCAGGCTGGACATCTAACTCCCCTCGGTAAATTTTTAAATGATGATGGGGATTTGGTCACCTATCAGGGTAGCTGTGATTTTTTGAGTATGCCCAGGCTAGGGCACTAGGTAACCATAACTGTGATTGAGGCCAGGGGCTAGGTATGCCAATTATTATACGCTCGTATGCCCAAATTTGTAAAAGGGTGACAAAACCATTAATATATTCTGCTCCTTTCCTAGTGGCAGTATACAAAGACCTGTACAAATAGCCCAACACAGCTACATCCCAAGAATACATTACACAATTTTTAGCGTTAGCAATAAAATACATATACTTGGGATGAACAGTGTTTTTATTCCTAGTGGGGAACAATATTGCACCACACAACCAAAGAATATAGGCTTTTGTGCATCGACCAACAATTTCCTTACTTGCTTTAGGGGGACAATTATTAAAATGTTGCTGCAACCATAGTAATAAAATAGAGCCACATTTTTTTGATTCCTGATATTCAGCAACTATTTCACTACCAAAACATTCTTTAAAATGAGTCAATGGAGTGTCAAATAACGGACAAGTTAAGGGTTTGCCAACCACAGTCAACCCAAGAATGAAGTGTACATCCTCTAAAGTGATTGTAATTTTCCCATAATTTAAGTGAAAACAATTGGTCTCCGGCCGCCATCTCTCTACCAAGGCGGAAACGAGCCCAATGTCAGTTTGTGGTACAACTGTCGGATAGCAAAAAATCCCAAACCCATATTTTTTCAGAATATTTTTTTGAGCTTTTGTTAATATCCATTGATCGTATTTTTTCAGTTAATTGACATGAGAGTAGTCTTCCCCTATCTTTCCCAACATATATATCATCCGACACATGATTTTGTTGGTCGTTAAGGACACTTGGGTCAATTGGTCCATAAATCCAACTGTCCATCTAGTACCTAAAAAAATAACAACCACATGTTTTTTATATTGTTTAATAACTATGTAACACAATTATATCTATATCCTATTAAAAAAAACTTCATACTTACATAATTTTAATAATTCTTTTTTGTTGCACATTTTCATAATAATTAATCAATATTAATCACAATACTCACGTGTATATTATATCCCACATAACACACAATATTTGTTCAAAATAAACATTCATAATAAAATAAAACACTACTCCATTACAATTATTAAGCAAATAATTTAATCATAAGTCAAAAATTATAATAACTACTTCACCATATAGTTATATAATTATCCAACACTTATACATAAATGACAATTTTTTTTTTAAATTCACATGCATATAATTGATTATTTTTATTCAAAGTTTAAACATCTATTTTTTTATAAATACATGTTAAAAAATAATTATATTATTTTTAAAGTAAATCTTACCAAAATAATATCTGAATCTTCAATTTGTAGGCTTAACCGACTGTTGATCTTCAATTTTCACATTCTGGTGAATTGTTGCAAGCTTTCTCAGTCAATTTGATGCTTTCTCAGTCCAAGTTGGGAGTGAATATGTGTAGCGACAGGGTAAGTTAGGAGTGAATATGTGTAACGGCAGGGTAAGTTCAGCATGAAGGATAGGGGGAGCGGCAGATGGTTTAATAGAGAGTGTGCCTGCCATTACAAGCTGTAGCGGCAAGGCGTGCCTTTCCTTTGGCTTCCGTGCATGAGCCTGTAGCTGCAGGGGAAGCACACTTTCAAGCATAAATCAGGGGCATATTAGTAACTTGGATTGTGTGTAGGGCTGCCGCTACAGCTTGTAGTGGTAGTGGATAAAATGTTTTAATCTAAGCATTTCATTCCAAGGATCAACGGATATAAAGTTGTTTGTTGAACAATGCTCATAGAAAATGTGTGCCATGGATTAATTCCCACATATATATATATATATATATATATATATATATATATATATATATATATATATATATATATATATATATATTTACAGCTTTTATACAAATTGCTACATTATGTGAGCCTAGGAATCATGTGATCACAGATTCAGTTTTTTGAATCTAGATTCGGTTCCCGTGATGGACATTTTTTGCTGTAAACAGCTTGTACATTATTCACGGTGTCTGAATTTCCTTAAACGGCTCTCCTGCCCACAACGAGTTCGGAACAACTATATATCTTATTTTCTCAAAGATGCCTCGCATCTTGAAAATAAAAGTAACTAAGTCGAACACTTAATAAAATGGAAGTATCAAAGGCCTCAATTACTATTGAGCATAAGGGTTTGAAAACCCTCTTTTACAAATATCATTACTATATCTTGATAAAATTAAATTTTTACACAAATTCAAACTCTTTGTGTATAGGTGCGAATGAGGCATAGCACTACTTCTAAATAATTGCACATTGACCCACACACACACAAATTTTCATATAATAGTTTAATTAAAAAGTGGCAGTCACCATGGAAACACGGATGTCGGGGGGTGCCTAACACATTCCCTTTGCATAAGCAAGTCCCCAGACCCTAACGAATCTTGGTTTCACAGACTAGTATAACAGTGTTGCATCACGTGGTCAATGTGCAAACCTTTTCTCAGTTAAGTTGGTGCAACCATTTAAAAATACCAACTGGCGAATCTAACAGTCCAATCGTCGACATATAAATGTCAAACCTTTTCACAACTTATTTTTTTCAAACAAATCTTACCTAACATGACAACACCAAAAGATAAGAACAAAAAAGAGACAATAAAAATCCCGACGTCGACAGGTGGCGACTCTGCTGGGGACCTCCAGTAAGAGGACTTAAGTCGCTACTACAAATTTTTCAAAACTGTTATATGCTTGTGTGTGGATGTTGTATTTACATTTTTTGATGAATGTGTACGAATGCATTTACTTACTGCACTTAATGCTTTACACTATATCTGTATATGATATTAGTGTTTCGCACATGTCATCATTCCTATAAACGGTGAGACACGTTGTATGTGAATGTATGTTGTGTGGTTCCTCCACCAGGAGGCTATCCTGTTGATGTTTGATTACTGGACTCGTAGGGAGACTAATTCCAACAAGGCTCAGGAAAGGTACCACCCAGATTCGCTCTAGTTGAAAGACCATATTAACTTCCCATCAAGTAAATTGCGATGATCTAGGAACTTTCATGCCAAAAAGTCGCGAGAGTAACCTAAGATAGGTCAGCCTCTGATAAGCCAAACGCGGAGGAAAGTCTATTCATGATTTCCATTTTTAATTACTTGTAAAGACAATTACTTGTAAATTCATTCCATGTCCATCTCTATGTAATGGAAAATATGAAGAATATGTGTACATGCATATTGATACTTTTCCCAAGACTAAACTATATAAGTTTTTTGAAGGGAAACAATTGGGCTTGTTACCCGCTCTAAGTCCAAAAAGGCAATGAGCCTACAGCTAATTATGTCTACATCTGACCAAACTAATTGTGCTCATGTCTCTTAGGAAGAGTTTGACGGTTTAAGCAAGCAAATTACAAATTTGGTTGTTCTGCTTAAAGAACTATCCCAGTCTACTCAAGGTCTACGCATACCCTTACATACCGAATCCTCTGCACATGGAGGAACATGAAGTGTGGATCAAGCAAATCCAATCCCTGAGCTTCAGTTGAATAAATCCAACAAAATTCCTGAAAACACACATCTCAAAGAAGATGTAGACAGCGGTGATATCAGGAAAAAAGTCCTTTAAATGGAAGAGACCATTTGGTCTATAAAAGGGATTTGAGCACACGGGAGTGTCTCATATGCTGACCTTTGTATGTTCCCTTGTTTTTATTATCCAGAGAAGTTTAAGACTCCTGACTTTCAAAAATATGATGGGTTGGGAGATCCTTACACACATTTGAAGGTATTCATTGTAGAACTCGGATCTTATGCCGAGGATGAGAAACTTAGAGTGCAACTATTCTAGAAAAGTCTGACTAGAGAAGGTCGATCGTGGTATACTAGATTAGACAATTCTAAGATTCATAGTTGGGAAGAGCTGGCTCATGCCTTCTTTGGCCAGTATAGTTTCTGATCTCAGATGACTCGTGACCGGTACCAAATTACCAAGGTCAAGAAACAGTCTAATGATTCTTTTCGAGAATATATTCAAAGGTGGAGACACCTTGCTGCTCAAGTTATTCCTTCTATGACGGAGTCAGAAATGGTGATGACCTTCATAGACATACAAGAAACTTCTTTCTATGAGAGAGTCTTAGCTGGCATTGGCAAGCCTGAAATGATCGATCAAACATGGAGAGATGGTTGAGATGCGATTGAAGTTAGGAAAGATTCAAGACCTAGCCACTCTAAAAGTTGTTGCCGAGCATATCCAGTTTGAAACTTATGGAAACAACCCCCGGAGGATCCATAAGAATAAAGAGGATGATGTTTCCCTGATACTACAAGGTCAGAAAGGTAATCATAACATGCCTATCCAGAGGAGAAACTACTCCCCTTTTCAAGCATAGTCTTCCAACCCTACATTGCCAAAGGCTGGAGAAGTCAGATGCAATCGAGTGTTCACATCCCTAGGGGACTCACTTGAGAACATTCTCAATCTTCTGACTACTTAGAAGAAAATTACTCATCTTCTTCCGCCAACCAACTCGAATGGGAAGGGTTTTAATGCTACACAGAAATGTGCCAATCATGTTGAAGCGCGAGGATATGATACTCAGGATTGCTGGGCCTTAAAACACAAGATCCAGGATTTAATTGACAATGGGGAGATCGTGGTGACTAAACCCGACCAACCTCACGTGAAAGATAACCCTCTTCCTCAACACAAAGAAGAAGATGTTAAAATGATTAATTGGAACAGTGGATAGAGTTCCAATTACGTTATTGAATCTCCCCAAACCAGCAAGGATGGTGCTGATAAATGGGTTTACGTGCAGTTCTAGATTATGATGGAACAAAAGATGAAAGATCTTTGTAACAAGTAGAGCAATTGGCAGAACTGATGATCAAGTAGCATCAAATCACGCGCCAATTAGTCAGTTAGGAACATGCTAGTGTCCTTCTTTTTGTTATGAATACTCCATCATCGCCTTTAGAAAGTGAAACACTAGAGGATAAAGTTGGAATAATAGAAAGTGCTAAAGCCCATCGGGATTTTGCAACTAAGAGGGAATTTACATATCCGGGCCAACCTATGGAAGAGATATTTCAGATGTTGATCAATGAAGGAATAATTACATCCCTTCTATCTCCAATTAACCCTCGTTATAGACAGTTCAATTCTAATGGAGTATATTAGTATCATTCCCACTCTCGCGGACACATTACAGAAGAGTGTTGGGCACTCCGCCACCTCATTCAGAATTTAATTGACAGTAGTGTCCTATAGTTGGTAGACGATTACACCATGCTCCTTGAGATTGGGAATACATGTCCTACAAAATGGAAGGATGTTGTAGCACTTGTATCCATTGAGGATGATTTGGCTGCCAGACCACCCATAATACAAATAATTCAACTCAAGGGTGTTGATAATCCTTTGAAAGTGGTTGCGCCAAAGCCAATTATATTGCCATCTAGGCCACAATATCATGTTTTTAGCCTAAAAAAGTTCCATAGAATTATGGAGAGGCTGAAGGATCCACATCCCACACAACTGCTACAGTGTAAAAGGAGAATCCATTGTATCTTCCCCACTGGTTGATGAAGCATACCATCAAATCAAAGGGGAAAGTTCCCACTAATAAGATTGAAAAGTTCCTCCGTACTATGGTCCATAATGAAGCCAATGTGATTCTAAGCTTGAGAGAAGCACCATAGTAAATTTACATTCTGGACTTGGTTTTCTCTTCCGAAGATCACAGGAAGGTCTTGCTTAAGGTTTGGAAAGAAGCTCATTTGCCAAAATTAGTGGATGTTGAACAATTCCAACAGCTGGTTGATCACATTTTTAACAACAATGTTATATCTTTCACTGATGATGACATTCCTCCCGAAGAGACTGGTCACTGTAAGTCGTTGAACACAGCGGTTTTGTCCTTCGGATATATGGTGGGAGAAGTTATGATAGATGGTGGGTCATCTTTGAATATTTGTCCTTATGCTACCTTAGAGAAGATGAATATTAATCCCAAGTGGATCAAAAGCAGCCATACGATTATCAAAGCTTTTGATGGGTCCCGACGAAATGATGCTAAGGAAATTAAACTACCTGTGGAGATTGATCCACATATATTCAATGTATCCTTTCATGTTCTCAAAATTGCCACAGGATATAACTTGCTGGTGGGAAGACAGTGGATTTATATGGCAAGAGCCGTCCCTTCCACCCTTCACCAACAACTTGAATACATTATCAACAATAGCCTAGTCACTGTTAACGTTGAGCTGGAATGTCCTGAACAAGGTGACATACCACTCATCCACTTCAATGCAGAAGTTGAACTGGTTAGTTTCCATGCCTTGGAGGTGAGAAACACTCATTACCATCCCATTGGGGCACCACCTCTCACACCCAAGATTTTTGTCGAGGTAATGGCAGCCACTCAAGAGATGATGTCATTGGGTCATGAACCTAGAAAATGGTTGGGCAAAGATCATCAGGAATTTAAGCATCCCATTAAAGTTCCCAGTCAAACAGGAACAACTGGATTAAGCTATTCTGCTAGCTCCAGTCAAAGGAATCCTCACAAGCACAAATAGATTCTTTCATCTTCAGCCACACGGCGATTATCTCCACATACAAATCCTGAGCCTGTACGGTGTCCGGTAAAGGTTCCTGCCCATGTTAGGGCCATGCTATTTCCCAAATCGGTACCAGTCAAAGCAAAAGAGATCTTGATTCATGTTCCCGAAGTGGAAGAAAAGGAACGAAGACGTAAATAAGACGTCACTAAGAGTTTGTCTCATCTATGCATCCTTTTCCATGATGAGCACACAAATAGATACCCTCCAGACAATGATTGTCCCGACATTATGGTCATTATTCGGGAAAAGGAAGACGATGATGGCCACTTCATCACTGTCATCCATCAGAAGTTCACCCTTGACAATTGGAGCATCACTCCTTACATTTGTCGACAAGGGTAAAGAGGGCAGAAACATCCTCTGCTCTGTAGATAGCTTTAACAACTTACTTTACTGTACAATATTAGTAGTTATTTTATCAGTAAATGTTAACACTTTGTATGATTGAATAGTTTTATATATTAAGTGAAAGTATATTTTGTTTCAGGACTCTGAACTTAGATGTGCCTATACTTGCTGATGAGGTGCCTTTTCTCCACAAGAACTGTAACTTTGATGAAAAGTTGAACTCAGACTAGATGGAAATATAAGAGGACATTGAGATACCTCAAGAGATCAAAGAATGGGTCGAGGATAAACCCAAACCAAACCTTGATCAAACCACCTCATTCAATCTTGGAACCTTAGAAAATCCTAGGCTAATCTAGATTAGTACAGATCTCACCCTAAACCAAAGGAATAACTTGGTTACGCTATTAACCCAATTCCAGGATGTGTTTGCATGGTCTCATAAAGACATGGTCGGTTTGTCCACTAACATCGTCATCCATCACCTTCCCATTAAAGAGGGATTCAAGCCAGTCAGGTAGAAGCTAAAGCAATTAAAACATGAGTGGAGTTTAAACGTTAAACAAGAAATTATGAAACAATTTCAAGCTGGCATAATCATGGTGTCCACATACCCTGAATGGCTGTCCAACATAGTCCTCATACCTAAACTGGGAGGAATGGTGCGAGTTTGCGTGGATTACCGGGATCTGAATAAAGTGTGTCTTAAAGACAGCTTTTCCGTGCCATTTATCCACATTCTTATTGATAATACTGCTCAATACGACATGTACTCCTTTGCTTATTGTTTTACAGGGTACCATTAAATCATGGTTGTTGAAGTGGATCGTGAGAAAACTGCATTCATCACGCCTTGGGGAACCTATTGCTATAGACGATTATCATTCAACCTCATTAATGCCAGAGCTACCTACGAGGGAGCCATGATGACTCTTTTTCATGACTTAATGCACAAGGAGATAGAGATCTATGTGTATGACATCATTGTCAAATCCCGAAGGGAAGAAGAGCACTTAGACCATCTCAAGAAGTTAGTGAACAAGTTGCGTAAGTACAATTTGAAGTTGATTCCAACCAAGTGCGCCTTTAGCGTTAAATCAGACAAGTTGCTAGGATTCCTAGTCAGCCACAAAGGGATTGAGCTGAATTCCACCAAAATCTAGGCCATCACAGAAATGCTCATTCCTCAGATAGAGAAAAAAATACAGGGATTTTTAGGAAGAATCAACTTCATTAGCAGATTCATCTCCCAACTCATAGTAACCTGTGAGCCTATCTTCAAGCTATTAAGGAAGAACTCCTCCATGAAATGGAACGATGCGTGTCAAAAAGTCTTCCTTACAATCAAAGAATAGCTGGTCAACGCTCCTATTTTAGTACCACCCAGGGATGATGTTCCCCTGTTCATGTACCTGTACATTAATGACAATGACATGGGCTTCATGCTGGGTCAAAAAGATAATAGAGGCCAAGAGCGAGCTATCTACTACCTCAGCAAAAGTACACTCTGATTGAGAAGACTTGTTGTGCTTTAGCATAGGCTTCCATGAGGTTACAAAATTACCTCCATGGTCACACAACCCATCTCATATCCCGCGTGGATCCGCTCAAGTACGTGTTCAGAAAGCACATGTTAAATTGTTGGCTATCCAGATGGCAGTTGATCTTACAGCAATTTGACATCGTCTATGTGGCGCAAAAGTCTATCCAAGGTCAAGAAATTGCGGATTAATTAGCCGCCACACCTGCAGGGGATTTCAAAACATTAGAAACATACTTCCCCGATGAAGGGGTAATGACAGTCCAGTAACACCATTATTACGATACAAACCAATTATGGAAAATGTATTTTGATGAAGCTGTTAATATGGAAGGTTCTGGGGCTGGAGCAGTTCTAGTAGCCATAAGAGGAGAGTAGTATCCCGTTGCTATCAAATTACAGTTTGTCAGCACCAACAACACAGTTGAGTATGAAGGTTGTATCATGGGACTCAAACTTGCCCAATAAATAGGAATCAGGTGGTTAACTGTCTTTGGAGATTCAGAATTGGTAATCAAACAAACCACATGAATCTATCACACCAAAGAACTACATTTGTTGCCTTACCATCGACAAGCTTTACAAATGGCTATGGAGTTTGAAGAAATAAACTTCCTTAATATTCCTCAAAATAGGAATGATTTCACAGATGCATTAGCAACTTTGGCCTCCTTGATCAACATATTTGACAAGGAAAACATGTCAAGCATCCCATTTGCCCTGCAAAAGGCTCCAGCCTATGGGATTTACATTGGAGAAGTATTAGATGAGCTACCTCCCATCCAACACCCTTGGTATCAGCACATCAAGGAGTATTTGCGAGATGGATCTACACCCACTAAGGCGAGCCCGATTGAAAGAAGTCGAATCCATCGAGTAGCTATGAAGTTCTACCTGAGCGGAGATGCACTCTATAAAAGAGATGCAGGACTAGGTCTCCTCAGATGTCTAGATAAGGACCAAGCTCAGAGGCTCATGGATGAAATCCATGGTGGAGTATGTGGCCCACACATGAGTGGACCTCTACTCGTTAAAATGATCCTCAGAACAGGGCATTACTGGCTCTCGCTCAAGGCTGACTGTGATGATCTTGTCAAGAGATGTTATCAATGTCAAATTCATAGCAATGTTATCCACGCCCCTCCAAGGGAGCTCCATAATATGAGTTCACCCTGGCCCTTCTCAATGTGGGGAATGGACGTGATAGGGCCCACCGAGCCCAAAACAACTAATGGGCATCAATTTATCTTCACCATGATCGACTACTTCACCAAATGGGTAGAAGCAACCTCCTTCCCCAAGGTTACCAAGGAAGTCATCATTGCTTTCATCAGAAACAATATCATTTGTTGATATGGACAACCAGAAGTAATTATTTCAGACAATGCTAAGAATCTCAACAACAAAATGATGGAGGAGTTGTGCAGTAAATTCCATATCAAACATCTCAACTTTGTCATCTCCCATCCAAAGATGAATGGTGTTGTTGAAGTGGCTAATAAGAACATCAAGAAGATCGTGCAAAAGATGTCTAACAATCACAAAGGATGGCCTGACCTCTTACCTCTGACTCTATTAGCCTATAGAACTTCAATGTTTACTTCTACTGGGCAAACCCCTACTCATTAACCTATGGGATGGAAGCAGTGCTCCCTATAGAAGTGGAAATGGAATCCCTTAGAGTGTTAATAGTTTCTCGACTGGATGAAGACCAATGGTTACACGACAAGTATCACCAATTATCTCTAATAGACGAAAGGCAAAGTGATGCCATATTCCATGGTCAGTTATACCAATAGAGGATCGCAAGATCCTACAATAAAAAAGTTCAGCTACGGCAGTTTAAACAACATGACTTGGTTTTGAAGAAGATCATTGGCAACCAAGATCAGTCAAAGGGAAAATTCGCTCCAAACTAGGAAGGCCCATTTATTGTCAAGGAGGTATTGACAGGAGGTGCTCTCAGATTACAGGAAATGGACAGAAATAAATTTCCATAGCTCATCAACTTAGACACCATGAAATGGTACTATGTCTGAGGTTACCATTAAGAAAACATGCTAGTTTTGGATCACCAGATCCCCAGTCATTTTAGGTTTTCTAACCCTTACTACATACAACCTTTCTTCGTACCCATTTACCCCATCAGGGAAAAACACTTCAAGCCACCAGCCTAGTTTTTAGATCATCAGATCTTTCACTCCACTTCATTTCAAACCTTTCAGGTTATCCCACCGGGGATTGAACCTTTCACACCCGCAGTTTTGTCCCACTATAGATAAAACTTTTTACACTTGCAGTTTGACCTGAATATGGGATCAAACTTTTCCCCCCGCAGTTTGTCCTGAACATGGGATCAAATTTTTTGGCTACATTTCATCCTGAACATGGGGTGAACTACATCGACATGATCTCCCCGATACCTGGGAGTACATAGGCAACCATTTTTTTAATGGCATGGTCGCAATAAAAAAACAAAAATAAACAAAAAATAAAAATACATCTACACCCTTTTACACTTCCATCTTTGTCTACACCCTTTCACATGAAGCGTTGAACCTCTTACACTAGGTTCAAACTATGCAGACCTGATCTCCTCTTCAATTGGAGTACGTAGGCAACCATTTATGGTTTGGTCTTACCCCTTACCAAAACACAAAAGCTTGTCACATAATATTGGGATCATTCTTCAATCCACCACTTTTCATTGGCTTCAGACCAAAGGGATGGAACTAACTGATCTCCCCACACAAATGGTAGAATTGGTGACCATCTAAGCCATGGTTGAGTCCTCAAAGAGTAACACCAATCCATAAGATATGGAACTACCTCAGATCTCCTCTTCAATAGGATTACCGACGACCATCTTTGGTACGGTCAATCTCAGAGAGGAAATCGACATTCCTCTCCACATCTACACATGGAAACCAGTCCCAAGACACCAAAAAGGATAGGGTTAAATTCCATCTAAATCACTCATATCCCTCACACGATTCATGATGTACCTAATAATCACCTTTATTGTCCACCCTAGTAAAGGTGACCTTTGATGATATCAAAGTACATAAATTCCCGTGTAGTAATATAGTGATTTCAGGTCGGAGGATCATTATATCATTGTCACTATGAGAATTGCGAATGACACTTTGCATAATACTCCACGTAAATTCTAATGGTGGGTCTGTCCATTACACTATTCTATAATATGTACCTATATATTGACTCAATATCTTATATATTTATGACCAATGAGACTTGGCCATCAGTCAATCCACATACAAGTCTTAATGTATCATTGTTGTCCCATTAACAATGATACTCAACTAGAGACATTTAAGAGCAATGATACTAATTGTAATTATATAATCTCATGTTCAAGTTACATACTTGAATGTATGGAATGGAGGTTTCTCCATGATTGAGACCAAAGGATGTTGACATTTGGGGTTATCACCGAAGTCCTTAACCCCCATCGCCGACTTTCCACTGCATATGTTCTTCTCATATGTGAGAGACTCCTGGGGAATTGTGGTTTAATTGTTGAGGATCTGTATAATAGATTCAATCATCGGTCCTCCCCGATAAGGATGGTTTCCCATGATTTGCATTGCCATGTCTTTCTAACGCTTCGTTGGAGTTACTGCCAATGGTTGGTGATGTCAGGGCTGCCAGACCTTCGTTGAAAAATCCTTCAATGGTTGAGATCATCGGACCACCTCTGATGCTTTGCTGGATTTAATTGCCACCAGCTAATGATGTCAAGGCTTCTTGACCTTTACCAACGGAGTTTGGATGAAAGAGTTATGACATTTGTACCAACAGACGTTCAACTTCAATATTTTGGGTGGCCATTTGCATAAAAGTCACTTCCAACCCAATTTCGACCTTTATCCGTCCATTATTTCTCAATTCTCAAAGAATGAAAGTTGTAGAGCTTGTCAAGATCTTCGATGTGATACGTGAAAGACCTCGTAACTCCTCATGGATCAAAAGTTATGGTCATTTTATCAGAGGACACTGCACCAAAAAATCCTTGACCCGGGCGTGCACATTTCTAGTGCATTTTGGGCACAGCCGCGCCAGTTCCTGGACCAAAAAAATGCTATCTGTTACTTGAGCACAGGAGCGCCAAACTCCAAGCTATTCCTAGAGTGGCCGCGCCACTTCAGAAGTTGACTAGAGTTGACTTTTTTGCTAAACAGTCCAATTAGAGTGTAACTTAGAGGAAGGTTCAATTAGGGCTTATATATAGAAGAGATATCAGTATGTAAAAAGAGGATTCCACTCTCGGAGGGATCAATATAGATTACATATGCTCTTTTCATCTCTTTATTGGTTTGATTATATTAGAACCATAAATTAGATTAGAGTTGAAGATTGAAGCAATTGGAGAGCATAGAAAATTCAGAACTGGAGCAAGAGAGATCAGATTTGCATTCCCAATTCCCTAACTTCTCTTTACTTCTATCTTTATTTCTCAATGTATAATCAATTGTGGATTATGGATTTTGATTCTATGATGAGCTAAACTCTATTTTAGGATTGTAATGGAATCTATTGCCTAGTTTATTTGACATACTTCATTGTTAGTCTTATTGATTGTTATGAGATTGTTTATTAAGATTCATTCTTATTTACTTAGTTGATTGTAACGCCCCAAAATCCGATCTATCTTCACACCCGGATTCCGTATGTCACGAGTATATCATTTATCCAAACATACATCATTATATAGTGAAATATAACAACATACATTCTCAATTCTCAGGTTCTAATACCTTATAACCTCGTTCATTACAAATAATGATAATTACATTATTCTTTTCATCTTACAAGAGTGACTTTCATCTGCCACCAAGGATAAATAACAATTCATTAAACTAGTCTATAGTTTAATTTTATCATTCTACATTACAAGTCTTCGCTTGAACTTCACACTCATTCATGTAATGAATGGCACTTCTTTTGGATACCGGCCATCTTAATCTTTATGGGATCCTTGTGTTCTTCTACTCGTACGCTGAAAATGTTTTTCATTTAAAGCAAGTGTGAGCATTCAATTGCCCAACAAGTCATAGCAGTTGAACAAATAACTTCAAGAATTCAAATATTCTTTTAGAACTTCGATAACCGAACAAAGGTTAACTTTGAAATACTTTCATTCCTCTACTTTTTTCCATACATTCTGTCTGACTAGAATCAATAGCACAAACTTAACAATAACGGTTCATGCATAAATAGAACATTCTCTTATTGAACAGTTTAATCACAGAACAGTTCATCTCATAGAAACACCGAAGTGTTCAAATTATCACACAATGCCTCATACGTTCTACCACCATGTACAAATATCACACATTCGCACATAGACAGAACTTCTCAAGTTCAACATCTGAGAAGTTTAAGAAACTAACATTCATTTAAAATATGAATGAGTTCAGGAAACTTGCCTTACGCACAGCCACATCTTAGAGTTTACGCTAAACTGCTCATTCCAATTCATATATAACACATAAGGAAATAGCACATACACCAATTAGTCATATACTTGACTCGTGCATTGGTTTACTTAACTTTACTTCTTAGGGTTTGCGTTCTTACAACCTAAGTTTACGCGACAACTTCCTTTATCGCTTTACGGCTTCATGACATACAGAGATGTCCTACTCATACATTCATCATTTTTAATATTTGCATTCTTATCTTCTTCTCATAACTTCTCTAGGACTCAGCAAACATCGCTTCTCAGCTAGTAGTCCATATGGTACTCTAAGTGGTTTTCCACAAATAACCAACAAATAAGTTCTCGTCTCGTTTACATTGTAATCCCAATGAGTTAGATTGGTTTCCAGTTTTGTATATACCTTTGCTCTCTGAAGGAATTATTTAGCCCATCTCCCATATGTCAACCATCAAAGGTTATAATTGTACTACAACCTAACTTAGCTTAACTTCTCCGAACTATTAAACTATAATGTTAGTTAAGTTCAATAATTATTCCTTATGGCTTTCTGGCAACTAAATGTCATACCTCAGGATTCATTCTTATCGTCTAAGTTATACAGTCTTTTGAATACTCAGAATAATCATTCAAGTTAATCATTAACTCGTCTTATTTATGTTAAATGTCATTTTTTTTAATTCAACTTCTTTACCGTTCATGGTTTAATAATTGGTCTTCATTATCTTACGGTCAAACCATACACGGGGTATAGGTTTGGCCCATTTAATATTCGCGTAAACTCAACCTTTACGTCGGTTAAAATGTTCAACGCTTACATTTCATTCTAATGTTCTCATCTGACTCACATTCGGCTTTCGTTAATCTTATTACATTCATTACGACTGTCTTCACACCATTCGTCATTCTTCCTTAATATCAAAGCCATATAGTTCGTTGTATGCTAAGATTGATCATTGAACGCAACTGTGTTGAGTTCACAGCGTCTATACACTTCACACTTATCTCTCATTACAATATCATAACATCAAAATGTTATACGTTACTCTCGTCAATCAACATCTAAGGAATCACAATCAAAGAAATCCCTCACGTTCGTTTATCGCGACTACTGTCCCCGGATATCGATTTCGTAACCCGCGTTCACATTCTTTTAATCTCGTTTAATCTTACCATTCAACCTTTATTAAAGGTTTAAAACACTTAATTAAGTGTTACATTCGGTGAACTACATGTTCATATTTCTTTCTTGCACATCCCCAATAATTGAGTAGTTAAAAGCTCATCACTAGGCACTGTCTTGCATTAGCGCTGCGGCGCCGGTTCCATTTGTTCCTCTCGCGCTGCGGCGCGGCCCTACGTCACTCTCTTTCCTAGTTCAGCACTGTGGCGCCAAGTCTGTAATAACCATAAATTTTACAATTTAATATTAATAATTATAAATAGAGTATGTGATTAATTATTTTATAAATGCTTACATGGCATGAGGTGAGTAACTCAATTGAATTAAAATTTAACTTTTAATAATTGATAAGATGTGGAGAATTATGGGAGGTTTATGAGATGTCTTGTGTAACACAATGATGGAATTAGTGAGGAATAATTAAGTATTTACATGTTTATAATCCAAATAATAAATTAGGAGTCTAGCCCAATAAATTAATTGATGGACTTTTGAGTTAGCCCAATAAACTTGGGTCATTTAAAATCCAATTTGGAATCCAACAAAATAGTTAACTGATAGTACAAGGTGTTGGTTAAATAATATGGCATGAGGCAATGGCCCAACCGACTAGCCCCATGTCTATGTTTGAGATCTATTCTCTTGTCCCAAATTAAGGGTCACCGAGTACAAGGAACAGTAGCCTAAACTCTCTTTACGCAAACTTTAAGCTGCAAATCCTAGGCATGCAGTGCTAGCTAAGTGGCTGGTATGGAGTGGTTAAACAACTCCTTAAGTAACCATTGTTCATTTCTATTGCACCATGAATCCCAACATTGGGTAAAGCAAGTGTCTAGTCCATGTTTTTCTCTTTAAATACAAGCCACCATGGCAGTCTGTTATTGTGATAAGAGTGTTGGAGAAATCTGAGTAAAGAATTCTTAGTTGCTAAGCATTACCAAATCAGTGTGTGAGATATCAAGGTTAAAGCTCGAGAAGGTCTAATTTCTACTTCGTTCTTAACTTGGGTCTTGTTTGATTCTCGGTTTTCCTAAATTAATAAGTCAAGTATGATGAATTAACTTGATATATGGAGTTTGGAAAGTTTACTTTCGTGCATGAATACGTTAATAATTGCCTGGAATCAAGTTATGCCTACTCTACAAAACAGAGCATGTTCACTGCTTTTGAACTCCATGGGGTGCAGCTGCACTGTACTTAGGAACCAGCTGATGTGTTCGGTCATGTTAGGCCGTGTATTAAGAAATTCCCTTAGGTTGTATGCATATAGTAAAGTCTTAATGAAATTAACCCAACAAACTTAGACTTTGTCAAAATAGTGTAGACCGAAGTCTCGGAAAGAGCTGACTTCGGAGATGTCTTAGGACAAAGCATGTTGTCTTCGGACAAGTCGTAATGTCTTCGGACGAAGCGTGTTGACTTCGGACAAGTCGTAATGTCTTCGGACGAAGCGTGTTGTCTTCGGACAAGTCGTAATGTCTTCGGACGAAGCGTGTTGTCTTCGGACAAGTCGTAATATCTTCGGACGAAGCGTGTTGTCTTCGGACAAGTCGTAATATCTTCAGACATGGCCAGATGTCTTCGGCTTCGGACATGGCGAGATGTCCTGGGACTCGGAGATAGCATCATAACTTGATATAAGGATGGATTAATAAATATTCCTATACTGCTATAACTATTATTACACGAACGAGTCCTAAGTAGAGAATTTTACTAACTTCGGAAAATAAATCTAATGCCTGCAAACATGCGTAGAAAAGGGTCGGTGGGATTGATAGATGTTATGGTCTACTTAAAGCAATGAACCTCTTGGAACTACGAAGAAGAAAGATTATGAATAAAATAGCAGTGGTCAAAAGTATGAGCATGTTAGTGTACAGCTATGAGTTTTGATGGGTGCAGCAGTATACATAGATAGAAAGAAAAATGTGTTATGTGTACATGTTGTTTATATATGTATATCAAGTGTGTTTGGCTAATGAATACCTATACTTACATAAATAGGACAAACATAATATATTGAGGTGATTTTTGCTATAGTAACAATCAACGCTAAAGGCAAGTTCCCTAACTTACTCTCTTTTATATTGACCAAGTTTCCTTAAACCCGTCCTTATATTATTTGCAAGTTCCCTAACCTCACTCAAATTTACATTGAGTAAGTATCCGAACACTATTATTATTGTGTTGCAAGTTCCTTAATTCTCACACGGTATTCATTGAATTGTTGTCATATCAATCATATTTTTATCAAGCAAATATCTGTTTCTATTCGAAAATCATTTGTATACCTTAACGTTGTTGCAAGCATTGGACTTATTGTTCTTAAATGCATTATAAAAATTGTCTAATCCTTTGATTCCACTAGACTATTATTATGTGTTAAAAATCTATCCAAACCGATTGACTTGGTGCGGACTATCGTAAATCTACTGATATGAACAACCCTTATTGAAGGGGGAATTATATATTGGCGGGTAACCGATGTGCGCACATGAGTATGATTAAATGTTATGCATAACATAGGGTACTTTAGGATGATCACCTGTTGTACTCGTTTATATTGGATTACAGTGTAATACTGTTAATTCGAGTAAGAGAGTTCTTAGTCCTTAGTGACTGCTCAGTGCTCGTTCATATTGAACCTCGAAATGAATAAATCCTAAAATTTGTTGATATCCTTCAGTCTATAGCGATACCTATTGAATACTCTTGATGATTTTGATATCCTTAAACTGCCAATTATTATTATACCCTTGAAAGGTTTAAATGCTATAACTGTTTGTTCTTCTGGCTATATTACTTGCTGGGCAAACTTGTTGCTAATTCTTGCTTCCTAAAAACATTACAGTTAAGGCAGAGCAGGGTGGTACTTCAGGACAGGACAAGGGAAAGGGCAAGGCAACAGAATAACTTAGTCCCTAAGACTAGAAGTATTATTATTGTTGTTATGATTGTTATGATGTATTCAAGAATTATTAAGTATGTTTAAGTTAATCACTGAATTGTCGTAGTAATGGTTACAGTACCTTGGGACGCGAATATTTATATTATGTCAATGTAAATAATTCTATTAATTCTGTTGTTAATGATTTAGTAGGATATTCGTAGTTGTACGTGATGCACCGAATTTGAGATATGGGTGTCCGAATTTTGGGGGCGTCACAAAGTCCCTACACAAATCTCGTACCACGACGTCACTCTGCAGTGGCTAATGGTCCAGCCTTTGCATTGCGGTGCCGCCTCCCAAGGCTTGGCTGACGCTGTGGTGCCAGGTCTTCATCCTCAAAAATTTTCTAAGTCTCAAATCAAATTTGAGACGCTTACTTCCCGCTTCCATAACTTCGTCGCTATAACTCGGAACGAGGTCGTTCCAAAATCGTTCTCTTCCTTATCTTACGTATTTTGATTACACTCAGACCGAACTTCCTTCTGAATCCGTTAACGTGACATTCAATTGGCTTAATCTTTGTCCTTTGTTCATTTTACGTTTTCAACATTCTTCGTTCATTCGTCCGTAATTCGGTCATCCGAACTCGAAACTCGTTCGATATTAAGTCCACGACTCACATTTTCTTCATTCTCTTACATTCTTATGAAATCCTACATGTCTGGGTTCATTTACTAACTTTCTAATTCTCGTTCATCTTTTACGAAATTCTTGCCATAACTTCGTTATAGCTAAGTTTTAATTTGTTCTTCATGAACGTTTCTACCATTCCTAACCAAGTAATAAGCACCTAACTTATATGCGATGGTTTTAAACGTGTCCATCAACAACAATTATCCCACGATAGTTTAAAATTTGTCTCTCAACAAAGTTCTTCGCGTTCTTTGCGTTCTTAGCTCGTTCTTCATTTTTTAATCGACATTTTGATTACGATTTCACTTTTTCTTGGAAATCGGTTTTATAAAACACCATTCCTTACTTATTTCATCGAATCATTCATATGATACATTCAGATCGCTCTAATTCATTATGAATAGTACACTTCCTTAAGAAATTTTTAACTAAATTTCTACTTTCTTATTTCTTCTTTTCTCATGATTTCAACCATATGAAATCATTTCTAACATCATTTACTTCTTATTATCATTAAGATATGTTTTTAATATAGAAAACTTAAAGAAAATTTACATAGGGTTAGGTTTCGGCTTACCTCTCTTCTTTAATCTTCCTCCGCTGGACAAAGCGTGCACTCGGGCTAGCTTTTCCTCATTCTTTCCCTCTTCATGCACCTTCTCTCTCTCTCTCTCAAGTATGAGATAATTTTTCATTAACCACAAATGTGCTTAAGCTCTCCTTTTATAGATTTTCAAGGCTAGGGGTATTTTAGTCATTTTGCCCCAAACTCCTTACTATTTATACCTCCTCATTCCACCTCTTTACTATTCACAAAACATCCATTGGAAGTTTTGTTGTTCCGTCTTTCAATTTTTGTCCGACAATTTTAAAAATTGTGATTCTCGGAATTCAAATATTTTTGGATATTTCAACATTCCTTTACCGATTAACTTTTACGCATTCTTTGGATCTTCAAAAAACTAAAAAACATGTTTCCATGATAAGCTTTTCCATTCAAATTTTCCCCTAACGTAGTTAAACAAATGAAAAGTGTATTGCAATAAATTTATTTCGTCCTATTTCCGCAAGCTTTTTGAGAAAAAATTTTATCGGCTTACTTAACTTTTCACCATATATTATTGTCAAATCTTTCGACGGAATGTCATTTTAACATACCGAACTCTCAGAAAGGCTTAGGTTATTCAAACCCTAACCCTTAGGGTTTTATCGGGTGAATAGTATCTATTTCGTCTTTTTTCGCAGAAAAATTTTTGTTTCCGAAAAATATTTTATTTTCATCTTGCAAATTCCTACTCGTTCAGTCTAGCTCGTAGCCAGAATCCTCCCGATTAATAATCATCCTAGGTTATAAAACGATTAATAAACACAGAGCACAAAATACTATTAATAAAAATTCCTTTTATTAATAACTAATTCTTTAAATTTTAATTTTTTGACTATCCGAATTTTTGGGTTGTCACATTCTTCCTCACTTTTAAAAATTCCGTCCTCGGAATTTCTAAAAACCACACCCATTCCTGGGTCATCACATTCACCCCTTCTTCACAGAATTTCGTCCTCAAAATTTTAACATACCCTTCTTCTCAACTTCTCTTTCAAACATTCCCTCACCTTCATAACCTATCAAGAATTATGAAGTAGAATGAACAACGAGGAATATAAAAATTCCTTTAAAACATTTCATACTTTTACTGAGGGGTCAAATTGACCATTAACTCTTACTAGGTTTAACAGCATAACGCCGTAAACTTTCTTCCACGGCCAGTTTACAATCACAAAGAAAGCAAACTATCTCTTCCATACGTAGGCGATCAACCCACTGTATAACCCAATTTTGGGGTGTGTTCACCTCAGACTTAATCATTTGATTCCTCACCAAAACAATTTGGTTTGCCACAACTTCTTCAAAGAAAGCTCGATTTTCTTTTAATCATGACATACCATTCGTCTCAGCCAAATCAAGTAGCTTAAACCATACTAACAAATTGGATATCAACCTTGAAACATTTGTCAAGTCAACTAACTTGACATCGACTACTTCTTTCAATTCCTTTTTGCAATACATCAAAACATTTTATGACGTCATAATACCATACTTTTCACAGTAAGTTAAGGACTTCGTCAGTTTATGACTTTGTCATTATACATCATACCATAGTGGGTTGTTCATCCTAAGATCACATCCAACACCAGGTTCAATTGCATTAATAACTCCATCTTTTTACCATCCTTGCATCAAATGCTTTGATGATATAAAATTCTTTTTGATATTTGAAATCAATTTTTATCTAACCAAAACTATTAGCATAGACATACCAAGAATAGTTCTTTTAAAATCCATTGGTTCCAAAAGTTGAACAAACTCTTTCCTTCTCAAAATGCGCACACATAAGCACGATTTCAAGAAACTTTAAAATCTAGAATAGCTAGATGACTTGGAATATCCTGTTTTTCATTTTCCTTCATTGTCTTACTTGCGATAATACTTAATCTTCTCTAGCACCTTCAATGCTAATTATACTGAAAATAACTCATTTTCAGTCTAAACATCACTATACCTTAGTACACTCCATCAACTTACCACACATTATGTGTTCAGGAACTTTCCAGAATAATATAACTTTAAGAACTATCCCAGTCAGACCATAGGCATCCATTCGCTGAGAAGTTCAAAAACATACCATATTTTTATGAGTCACGAACGTACCATAAGTATGAGTTTTAAGAACTCGCACCTACCTTATCATTCTCTACCTTTCAAGTATATACATAAGAAAAGATTCACCTTCTCGTCATATACATCTTGATAACGCGACCAATTCCAATGATTATCATTGTAATAAACTAAGCGGTTGTCACACCAAGCACAGACCTCTGCCCATAACAAAGGTTCATACAACTCACCTATCACATGAGTCCTCAGATGAAATTTTACAACTTTTTAATTTCTCTTTACTTAATACGAACTTTCTTTAACTCGTATGCTATCCTTCTCAACTCAATCTAAGTTCTTCGTCCCGTACTACTTCGTACAACCATTCATTCATAGCATTGGCTATAAATCATTAATCATTTAGCAGCTCATCTGTTACTATAATTTACTATGATCACGTGGTGATCTTCTTATCCATCTCACTATGATTATAGTCTTATGTACTCTTAACTAAGATTTATAACCTATCAGCTCTGAAATACGGCCTATCTTCACACCCGGATTCCGTACATCATGAATACATCATTCATCCAAACATACATCATTATATAGTGAAATATAACAACATAAATTCTCAATTCTCAGGTTCTAATACCTTATAATCTCGTTAAATACAAATAATGATAATTACATTATTCTTTTCATCTTACAAGAGTGACTTTCATCCACCACCAAGGATACATAATAATTCATTAAACTAGTCTATAGTTTAATTTTATCATTCTACATTACAAGTCTTTTCTTGATCTTCATACTCATTCATGTAATGAATGACACTTCTTTTGGATACCAATCAGCTTGATCTTTACGGGATCCTTATGTTCTTCTACCAAAGTGTTCAAATTATGGCACAAGGCCTCATACGTTCTACCACCTTGTACAAATATCACACATTCGCACATAGACAAAACTTCTCAAGTTCAACATCTGAGAAGTTTAAGAAACTAACATTCTTTTAAAATATGAATGAAGTTAGGAATCTTGCCTTACGCACAGCTACATCTTAGAGTTTACGATGAACTGCTCATTCCAATTCCTATATAACATATAAGAAAATACCACATACACCAATTAGTTATATACTTGACTTATGCATTAGTTTACTTAACTTTCCTTTTTAGGGTTCGCCTTCTTGTAACTTAAGTTTACGCGAAAACTTCCTTTACCGCTTTACGGCTTAATGACATACAGAGATGTTCTACTCATACGTTCATCATTTTTAATGATTTGCATTCTTATCTTTTTCTCATAACTTCTCTAGGACCCAGCACACATCGCTTCTCTGCTAGTAGTCCATATGTTACTTTGAGTGGTTTCCCACAAACAACCAACAAACAAGTTCCCGTCTCGTCTACACTGCCATCATAGTGAGTTAGATCGGTTGCCAGTTTTGTATATACCTTCGCTCTCTGAAGGAATTGTTTAGCCCAGCTCCAATATGTCAACCATCAAAGATTACAATTGTACTACAACCTAACTTATCTTAACTTATCCGAACTATTAAACTATAATATTTGTTAAGTTCAATTCTTATTCCTTATGGCTTTCTGGCAAATAAATGCCATACCTCAAGATTCATTCTTATCGTCTAAGTTATACAGTCTTTTGTATACTCAGAATGATCATTCAAGTTAATCATTAACTTGGCTTTTTATGTTAAACGTCATTATCCTTAATTCAACTTCTTTACCATTCACGGTTTAATCACTGGTCTTCATTATCTTATGGTCAAACCATACACGGGGTATAGGTTCTGCCCATTTAATATTCGCGTACACTCAACCTTTAGGTCTGTTAAAGTTTTCAACACTTACATTTCATTCTAACGTTCTCATCCAACTCACATTTGGCTTTCGTTAATCTTATTATATTCATTATGGATTTCTTAACACCATTCGTCATTCTTCCTTAATATCGAAGCCATATAGTTCGTTGTATGCTAAGACTGATCATTCAACGCAACTGTGTTACGTTCACAGTGTCTATACGCTTCACATTTATCTCTCATTACAATATCATAATATCAAAATGTTATACGTTACTCTCGTCAATCAACGTTTAAGGAATCACAATCATAACAATCCCTCACGTTCGTTTATCACGACTACGATCCCCAAATATCGATTCTATAACCTTCGTTCACAGTCTTTTAATCTCGTTTAATCTTATCGTTCAACCTTCATTAAAGGTTTAAAACACTTAAATAAGTGTTACATTCGGTGAACTACATGTTCATATTTCTTTCTTGCACATCCCCCAGTAATTGAGAAATTAAAAGCTCATCATTGGGCACTGTCTTGCACAGGCGCTGTGGCGCCGGTTCCCTTTGTTCCTCTCACGTTGCGATGCCAAGTCCCTAAACAGGTGGCTAATGGCCTGGCCTTAGCGCTGCGGCACCTCCTTCTAAGGCTTGGCTGGCGCTGCGGCGCCAGACCTTCATCCTCAAAAAGTTTTTAAGTCTTAAATCAAATTTGAGACGCTTACTTCCCGCTTCCATAACTTCTTCGCTATAACTCGAAACAAGGTCGTTCCAAAGTTGTTCTCTTCCTTATCTTATGTACTTCAATTACCCTCAGACCAAAATTCATTCTAAATTCGTTAACGTGCCATTCAATTGGCTTAATCTTCGTCCTTCGTTCGTTTTATGTTTTTAATGGTCTTCATTCGTTCGTCCATAATTCGGTCATCTGAACTTGGAACTCGTTCGATCTTGAGTCCACGACTCAAATTTTCTTCATTCTCATACATTCTTATGAAACCCTACACGTTCGGGTTCATTTACTAACTTTCTAATTCTCATTCATCTTTTATGAAATTTTCGCCATAACTTCGTTATAGCTTAGTTTTAATCTGTTCTTCATGAATGTTTCTACCGTTCCTAACCAAGCAATAAACATCTAAGTTATACGTGATGGTTTTAAACTTGTCCATCAACAACAATTATCCTACGATGGTTTTAAATTTGTCCATCAACAATGTTCTTTACGTTCTTCGCTCTTTCTTCATTTTTTAATCGATATTTTGATTACGATTTCACTTTTTCTTGGAATTTGGTGTTATAAAACATCTTTCCTTACTTATTTCACTGGATCATTTATTTGAGACATTCGGATCGCTCTAATTCATTACGAATCGTACACTTAAGAAAATTTTAACTAAATTTCTACTTTCTTATTTCTTCTTTTCTTATGATTTCAACCATATGAAATCCTTTCTAACATCATTTACTTCTTATTCTCATTAAGCTATGTTTTAAACATAGAAAACTTAAAGAAAATTTACTTAGGGTTAGGTTTTGGCTTACCTCTCTTCTTTAATCTTCCTCTGTTGGACAAAGCATGCACTCGGGCTAGCTTTTCCTCATTTTCTCCCTCTTCATCCGACTTATCTCTCTCTCTCAAGTGTGGGATAATTTTTCATTAACCACAAATGAGCTTAAGCTCTCCTTTTATAAATTTTCAGGGCTAGGGGTATTTTAGTCATTTCACCCCAATCTTCTTACTATACATACCTCCTCATTCCACCTCCTTAGTATTCATGAAACTTCCCTTGGAAATTTCATGATTCCGTCTTTCGGTTTTTGTTCGACAGTTTTAAAAACTGCGATTCTCAGAATCCAAATATTTCTATATATTTCGTCTTTTCTTTACCGATTAACTTTTACGCATTCTTCGGATCGCCGAAAAATTGAAAAACATTTTTCCATAATAAACGTTTTCCTTCACATTTTCCCCTCACGTAGTTAAACGAATGAAAAGTACATAGCAGTACTTTTTTGTTGTTTTTATTTTGTCCGATTTCTGCACGTTTTTTGAGAAAAACTTTTATCGAATACTTATCTTTAAATGATATATTATCATCAAATATTTCGACAGAATGTCATTTTGACATACCGAACTCTCAAAAAGGCTTAGGTTATTCAAACCCTAAGCCTTAGGATTTTGTCGGGTGAATAGTGTCTATTTCATCTTTTTCCCCAGAAATATTTTTGTTCCCGAATTTTTTTTTTTGTCTTGAAAATTCCTACTCGTTCAGTCTAGCTCGTAGCCAGAATCCTCTCGATTAATAATCATCCTAGGTTATAGAATGATTAATAAACACATAGCTATTATTAATAAAAATTTCTTTTATTAATAACTAATTCTTTAAATTTTAATTTCTGGACAATCCGAATTTTTGGGTTGTCACATGATTGTCCATTAATTATTGTGATAATCTATATGAACTTGTAAGACAAAGTATGGGCTTTGATCTGATCTTGATAACTTGTGTTTGTATGTTCTACATGGTGATGGAATGTATGATCCATGTTGAGGATAGACATACACCGAAGCATAGTCAATTGAGAATTTGGGCTTTAACCCTATTTATTTATAAATCACGTAGACATATAGTGGTTTAGGTAATGTGGGTGTTCTTGTGTATTCTGTCAATTGTGGATTATATATGATTTGGATATGGTACATTAAGAAATGGCTATACTTTACTTTCGTGT
Organism: Panax japonicus; assembly: GCA_020205505.1. Lineage (NCBI taxonomy): Eukaryota > Viridiplantae > Streptophyta > Magnoliopsida > Apiales > Araliaceae > Panax > Panax japonicus. The sequence goes on along the minus strand of CM035095.1, from coordinate 65,743,603 downwards.
TCTCGACTAACAATCTGGTGCAATTAATTTGGCTTAACAGGAACTGTGTTGATTTAAATGATTCAATAGATGAAATTGTAATCCCAAGTCTTTATTATCTAGTCTCATTCTAGGGATAATTAGTATTATTTAGTTTCGTAGTTAAATATATAGTATCATAGCAATCGTTTAAATAAAGACTGAAATGGTTACGAGTTAGTGCTTGGTGAACTTTATTAGTTAATTTTTCGTGAGAATGATACATTACTTACTCTTTATTACTTGTTTACCGTGTATATTTGCACGCATATATTGATCGAAAATACGATCACCATAATATTTACCAAATACCGACTTTGTATCGCTTAAGTCTTATTCGAGCAGCAGATTAACAGATGTGTAATTAATCTAGTTATATCTAATTATCAAAGTAAGTAAATGGATAACGAATGGTATTGAAGGTGCTACAAGATAAGGTCATAACTTCACCCCACACTAGTATTTTGTCAAATACTTGGTGTGTTATATTTCATCAAACTTCCTAGATTTCTCTATTTGGTCTTAGTGGTCATGACGGTTTGTCGACCGTCGACCGTGAACACACAAGTCCTCATACACCTTTTCTGAGGTATATACAAACCTATCCTCTCTAGGTCCACCCAATAGGGAATAGAACAGAAAAGAACATCCAAGATAGGAAATAATCCTACACATTTCTATGCGAATTAACCATAAAAAGGATTTAAAGCATAAGTTCTAAATTCGGTCGCACATGGTGCACAGATATATTCCTATTATATACACAAATTATGCAGTCAAATCAAGTAGACAACTCATAATCACATGCCAATATATCAAGGTGTAAATCTACAATCCTTCTTTCAATTTCATATAGATTACAAAAATCATCACTAATTTCTTAGCAAGAATCATTAAGCATAAATATATTGATCGAAACCATATGGTGCCATCCAAATAGATAATATATTTAATTCAAATTAACAAAGGGTTCCATTATAACCTTAGAGCCAATAATTAGTTCACAGCTCTTAAACTAAACATAAGAAGCAATATAACAATATTTATGGATTACAAATCAAAGGAAACAAATAGAGAAGAATAAACTATATCAAAGCTTCTTCAGTCTCCAATAATTACAATCCTTTCAAGCTCTCTAATCCATGTTGCTAAGTGCTCTTGAGCTCCAAGAAATCCCAAACATATCCCTAATCTACCTAAGCTATATTTACAATCATTATCTACTAGAAAATGGAAAGGAAATTGCAAAAGAGAAAGAGAGATAGAGTATCCCAAGGGGATAATCTAATATATATATATATATATATATATATATATATATATATATATATATATATATATATATATATATATATATATATATATATATATAAAGGAGGCTGCCCCCTATGTGTTAGGTTTGTATATAGTGCGAACATGCAATCAAATTACACAAAAGGTGCGGAAGCATGATAAAATATGAATTTAAAATTTTTATACAAACCCATCACCAAGATCATACTATGTTCATAATTATCAATCAATAGAAAAGAGATGGAGAATAGATTCATACCCTTGAAGAAACTAGCTTCCTCAGGTACGAGTTCACCTCCAATCCTTTTCGCGTTCAACTTGAATCCATCGGGTTTGATTCTTTTCTTTGATCAACATTAGACACCCAAGTGTTTGGCCTTAAAAGGTGATCCACCAAGGAAGAACAAATATTCAAGAAGAAGGGAATTCGGTTAAAACCCTAGTTTTTCTATCTCTGTAGAAAAATGGCGTACTCTCCAACTAATGGAATCACGTATATTTTTCTCACATCGATATCTGATATAAGACTCATCTTATAAAGATATCACTTAACCTATTTTAATATAATTAAAATAGAGTATTATTTAATTAATTAAATTCCTTTAATTAATTAGGCTCTTTAATCTTATTAGGGATAATTAATTAAACTCTTTTAATTAATTTGCCTCCTAATCCTATTAGGAATAAATGAGAGTACTTATATTAATTAATTCTCAACCTCCTTTAGGAATTATTTAATAAAAATAATAGTAGTAATAATAATAAGACTCTTCTTTTTAATTTATATTTAATATTTCCAAAATATTAAATAATAAATATTAAGCTATTTAATTTATTCTATCACCATAGATTAAATTAAATATACTTAACCTATTATTACTATTACGTCATTTACTTCTTAGATAAATATTTTTTTTCTTTTATGAAATGACCCTTTAGGTTCTCCATATTAAACTTGTTGTGAATAAATCAATTAAAATAATTCTGATCTTATTTAAATAAATAATATTTATTCTACAATAGGGATAATCCTCCCTAGCGATTAACGACTTTCCAGATAATATAGATTTCAACAATAATCATAAAAGAACCTTTGAGCAAATAGTTATTGTACAATTCAATCCTTACACCATACAATGTCCCAATTAAATATAAGACATAGAATTACTGTCAAGTCTTATTTTATTTAATTATATGTATTTCGATTCTTAAATGCACAACTCCAACTAATGAAAATTAGAAATTCCTTTCTAATTTTATTCTGCCTTGGCCAAGGACTATTGTGTTGTCATTTATCGAATCACATAAGACATTTCTCTTCTTTTACTAGAAGTGGTGGATTCTTTATTGATCATACATAATCTCAATGTATAACTTATTATACCCAAGCATACCCTTTGATATATCCTAAGGGTCTTAAAGAATAATTCAAAGTATAATTCATCATACACAAGATACTATGATGATCTCAAGTCTAAGGATCACTTGTACTACTATCACTACAGGAATTCCTATTGACAGACAAGTAAAACTCCATTAGGTATTCCTTAGCGAGTCATGTTTAGTGAACTTATTCTCCAATAAGCACCTACATACTTGTTTTAGTGTCTCCACACAAATGATCATGAGATCAATCATTCTCATCCAATGAGCAAGCAATGTATGTACTAATCTATCTGAATTCACTAATCCCCTTTTTAGAAATCCAACGATTGGGAACAATTTTAGTTATTAAGCTATCAAAGAATTTAGATTTCATTAGCATGATCCCATCATGATTCTAAAATCATTGCTTAAAACTATGGGTTTATCACATATTATTAAAACAACATCATATAGATAAATTAAAGCCTTTAATATTAATAAATGAATAAGATTGTTACAAAGAATATGCTTTATCATCAACATAATTAGTTTGTGTGCATACTAGTTTTAATCTCCCACTTGCACTGAAGCCAATCATCATGGTATCTCATACCCTTACTCTCTAAGTAACGATAATCTTGTTGTTGGATAAACTTCAGTAAATGGATATGTAATGTTGTTCTTGAGAGTCCACTATCTCTATAGTGATTTCCCATCTTTCAATGATTCCTCTAATCAAATGAAAGTGCCGCAACACATATTTAAATCCAATATGAGAATTAGGAACTATTACTAGTTATGTAATAAACTTTTCATCCAAACAATTAACTTGCAGCTTCATTTACAGCTATATACTTTGTCATTATCACAAAACTGGCAACTCTTTGCTGTTTGGAACCTTTCCAATTCACTGCATCACGGTTCACGGTAACAACTTACCCAAAAGTGGATTTGTTGTCGTCTTGGTCAGTCTGAAAAACATGAGTCTGTTAAGCCCTCTAGTTTTAATTCAGAACCACCATGAATATGATCACATCCTTAGTACCGGTTAAGTACTTTAAGATGTTTTTAACTGTCTTACAGTGATCTTCTCCAAAATATGACTGATCAACATCAGGTCTTCTTACATTTCATTGCATACATGATAGTTGTTAGAGTTTATGCCCTAAAGGCCAATTATTTGATATAATTTCTTACCATTTTTATATTATATTTGATTGAATAAATGAATGATTTTATTATGGTTTTATTTACTGTGTTATATAAATGTTAACATAATAAAATTCCTTAGAATAGTGATACAAATTATATAGTTTCAAGTATGTGACTTTAACATGAGATTATATAATTACAATTAGTATCATTGCTCTTAAATGTCCCTAGTCGAGTATCATTATTGATGGTACAACAATGATCCATTGAAACTACTATATGGATTGACTGATGACCAAATCTCATTGGTCATAAATATATGAGATATTAAGTCAATACATAGGTACATGTTAGAGAACGATGTACTGGACAGACCCACCATGAGAATTCTACGTGGAACAGTATGCAAAGTGTTATTAGTGATTCTCATAGTGACAATGATGTAATGGTCCTCCGACCTGAAATCACTATATTACTACACAGGAATTTATGTACTTTGATATCATCAAATGTCACCTTAAATAGGGTGAACTATAAAGATGATTATTGGGTACATCATGAATCGTGTGAGGAATATGAGTGATCTAGATAGAATTTAACCCTATTATATATTAGGGGTGATATCCATAGGCCTCTTGATTGAGTAGGACTATGAAATGCATGTCCATGCTCAAATAATGATTTGTTTCATATAGTCTTCTCATTGATCAAGAAAACGCAGATTAAATTATGAAGAGTATGACACATTCCATGACTCAAGTTTAATCTAGGATGCCAAGGCTAAAAGGATTAAATTACATTGAAACATTGATCGCGAAAAGGTTGCATCGAATCATCGATCATATTATTACTTGGGTAGCAGTGATGTATTATTAGATGCCGCTCACTATTTATAATTTTATAATATGATTACAATTTAAATATGTCAATATGATTGATAGTATTTAAATTACGAATTTAAATTAATAGGATAATTTATATATAGGTATATTAATTAAGTAAGACTTAATTAAGATATATATATATATATATATATATTCAGATTTTATTAAATTAGGTTTTGATTAATTCCTTTTAATCTCTTTATATATGATATGTAGCAGCCATTTTAGGAATAAAAATCATTAACCAAAACCCTAGCTGCTCTTAGAGAGAGACTAGAGAGAAATAATTTCAAAAATCATGTTCCTTTGGTGGCTAGTACCACAACTCCCTGTACTACAGTTCATGTGACGACGTGCAGAATGTTTGTATGGATACCGTATAGACGCAGTTCCTACAGATTGCATTGGAGAATTGAAGTTTTTCATAATCGGTATAATTTCTAACTACTGAATTAATTTGTTTTTCTCATGGATCTTGTTTTAGGGTTTCAAAATTGCCTTTAAATTGGTTAATTTCTACTATATTTTATTTGTCGAAACCCTTCAGTGGTATCAAAGCTACTTGCGAAAATGATTAATTCAGATTACGTGTTTTAATTGTATTTGATATATATGATATATGATGATGCATGTTTAACGATCTGAAATTAAATATGTGATATTCTGCTTTATGCATATTCTGGTATTTTGATATATATCTGTAATATATATGCATATATATGATGTTCTGTTAATCGTACCTTAGAAGGTGGAATAACAATACCACTTCTGTTCTAATTGGATTAGAAGCATGAAGATTCGGTTTAATATGATTAATCGGAACCGGACGTATATAATATGTTCTGAGTGTACTGTTATTATGAATGTTATGGCGATTTTGATATGATTCTGGAATTGTTTCAGAATTTCGTATGGAAAAATTCTACAATACAGCCAGACCATAGAGGGGACATCCCCCTTGGACCCCCCCCCCCCCCCGTCGTAGCGTACGATGGTCGTGACCCCAATATTTGATATAAAGTATTCGTTAATTATATATAAAATGTTATGTACTTATTGTCATATGCATGGTGCACAGTTATGGCCTTTTTGACCCATATGTTAGTAGTTTTTGGTTTTGAAATACGACTTATATGTCGTGCCTTTCTATAAATTCTAATGTAATATTCTCTCCTCATCTAAATCCCCTCGAATGTAACTCGAGGTTTTTTTATGTCATGTAATAATCTATAATTATGAAGATAATGAGATGAAGAACACATTAGAAAGATGATGATGGAGAGGAGGCACATGCATGAGTAAGATCCAAGGAAGCTTCGAGTTTTAAGATCTTTTACCACCTTAGATTGACCTTCAATCTTTCAATAGCTTGAAAAGACTGACAGTGGATTGGGCCATAACTCTGACACATTTTATTTTGCACTTTATTTATGCTTGTATATGATATGATAAATAATGTGCATGCTTAATAAGATTAAAATTGATGAGATCTAAATTTATTAATAAAATCCCTCATTAAATAATTAAGACTAAATCAGATGCCTTCCAATGAATAACATTCATCAAGACCTTAATCAATAGTTGTAGGTTTGCCAAAGAAAAGTACCTTATTTATCTAGGTAAGATGCGTTAGGATAATTGTGATATCCAAACTATTAAAATCATTGGGCTCGACTTAACTAAGTTATCTCAATAGGATTGTGAACTTAAAGGGATAGAGTTTGGTAGGTACCATTAGATGGACTAGAAACAAATGTTATTTACCAAACTATCCAGAGTTATATATGATATAATTGACAAAAGGGTTGTCTACCTAAATAATTATGTTTGAAGAGATTAGCCAAAGCTAACTTAAGTCATAATGAAATATGAATCTTGGCTCACTAGAAAGATTTAATAGAAAATGCTTTCCGAATTAATGGTGAGGGCTATTAATTTGAATAAAATAGTTCGAGGTATATTTTGAATGTACTATTATCAATTACATAATATCAACTCTGTAATTTGACATATTATTTTGGCACTTATAAATTGTAGATATCAATGGCAAACAACAACACAAGTAGTCTTTCACTACGATCAGTCCTTGAGAAGGACAAGCTGAGTGAAATTAACTTCCATGACTGGCATAGGAACTTTAGGATTATCCTCAAACAAGAGCGCGAGCTAATTGTTATTAAAAAGCCCATTCCTGTAGCACCAGCTGATACTGCACGACGTGCAGAGCATGATGCTTACAAGAAGCATCAAGATGATGCTCTGGACGTTAGTTATCTCATGCTAGCAATTATGAACACTGAGCTTTAGAAGCAACATAAGTTGATGGATGCTTATGAGATGATCGAGCATCTCAAGAAATTGTTCGAAGGGCATGCTCGACAGGAGAGGTATGATACAAGCAAAGCATTGTATCACTCCAAGATTGTGATACCCCCAAAATAGGTATACATCACCCATCTTGAGTCACCAAATACATGGAGCAAAATACAAATAAAAACTTAATTATACAACTGTCGTGTAAAATATGACAAACATATACTGTGAGTTTTAATAGGAATATTGTCATCTAGACAATATCCACACTTAAAGGAGTCCTCATTACATTTATTGTCACACTATTTAACAGAATAGTGAGGACTCCTAATGTTATCTTCTGGACCGTCACTCCATTCCCCGACTGATCCCAGCTATGTTCTTATTTCCTGAAGAGAACAGTGAAAGGAAGGGTGAGCTCAACTAGCCCAGTAAGAAATATTATGACTAAGATAATGCAGAATAAATTATCATTAGTCTTCAACAATGTTAAATTGATAATATACAATAGACATCAAGTTTAACTGCAGCGGAACAAACAATCTATTAGAAGAGTCAAGTAGAGAATAAAATCTACTATCTTTTATGATTTAAAAAGTTTTTCATCACTTTTATCGCTGAGACTCAGCTTAATAAATAATCCACATCATCAAATCATCCCTGCACTGCGGGTCAAAGATAATCGTGTTTTCATCAACGGTCCTGATCATGCCATAAAACAATTCATCTTTGCTCCCTTGGCCGAAGAGAATCCATAGCCATAATAATACCAAAAACTGTCCATCAATGCACTACGGGCCAATGAGGACTTTTATCCCACATTATATGTAACATTACGGTTATGATTATACCGAATAATCCCTGGTCATAATCATACCAAGTCCATCTATGCACTACAGGCCACAGATGACTTTCAACAAAATATAAACATGGAGATGATGACAATGATATAAGAATTCAATAAAATAAGTTCAAAAATTAAATTATCCAGGAATTAATAACGTCCAAATTGTAAACATGATACTTCTTTGTAGAGTAAAATTCAAGAATAATATTCATGCACCAAAAATAATTTGGACAGAAAAGAATTAATTTTTCGTCGTGAATAGTACCCCGTGAATAGTACTTCGAGAATAGTACCTCATGAATAGTAACCCGATATGAAAAGTACTCCAAATACCCGAGTGAATAATATTTAGGTGAATAGTAACCTATGAATAGTAACTCATGAATAGTATTCTGGCATGAAAAGTGTCCCGAATACCCGAGTGAATAATACTAGAGTGAATAGTAATCGGGTGAATAGTAAGTCGTGAATAGTAACTCGTAACAGAAAATACCAAATAAAATGATATTTCATGACGAGTATAGAAGTCAAAACTTTAAGCAACTGAGTATAATAAAAATTGGAATAATAACATAAATCACCAAGCATGTGGTACTTTGCATAGACAGGTTATTCCAACAGACTAATAAATAACAAAACCAGGTCAGGCGTAATACGCACCGACAGGATATTCCAACAGAATAATAAAGAATGGAATAACAACAAAAATCACCATACATGCGGTACTTCGCATAGACAGATTATTCCAACAGAATAATAAATAACGGAACCAGGTCCATCGTAAAACGCACAGACAGGATATTCCAACAGAATAATAAAGACAGAACTAGGTCTGGTGTAAAACACACAGACAGGATATTCCAATAGAATAATAAAGAATGGAATAACAACAGAATTTCACCATGAATGCGGTACTTCGCATAGACAGGTTATTCCAGCAGAATAATAAATAATGGAATAAAAGAAAATTTTCACCAAGTATAGGGTAGACCGCGTATATAGGTTATTCCAATAGAATAATAAAGAATAAAATAACAGAAGTTCTCTTTATGAATATGAAAAAAATAATACCCCTTACCTCAAAAGAAGATTGGATACTGGAATAGTGAGGTAGCAGACTTCTCTTCTTCTTTCTTTCTATAATTTCTCTCTATAATAATGGCTCTAAAGCTTTAGTGAATTGGTGAGAAATGAAGGAAGAATGAGCTTCTATTTATAGGAAAATATAGTTTTAATAATTGCACGTTTTGGGGTTCGAAATATTATAGTATACTATCTTCCTCTTTTTCTTCCTTTTTAATTTAGTTCTGCAAGTATTATCAAACTTGCACCACCTTCCCTAATAGTAAATAATGTGATTCAATAGTAAATCATGTGAATAAAAAGTTCTAAACATATGAATATACGAATTACTGTATAGTACCTCCATCTATACCTCTATTTTTAACTTAGTCATGCAAGTATTATCAATCTTGCACCAACTCCCCAAATATTAAATGAATGTGACTCAATAGTACACGCATGTTAACAAATAGTTATATAAGCATGTGAATAAGTAGCAATAAATTGCTCATTTATTCGATAAATTACCTGATTTATCAATATAACCCCAAGACATCAATTATCATCAGAATAGATGTCGATTTCAACTAACACCAATAATCCCAACACAATAGAACTATCAAATTTATCTTTAATCAACACGAACTTATTCATCATTAATATCATAACTCACAATATTTAACAACCAAGTCGTTCCCAGGAAAGAGGGGGCTTTCCGATAAGGATTTCTCCTTATTGGCGTGCAATTAGGTGACCAAACCTCTCCTTGACAGAACTTCTAGACATTGTAAATATTGCAATTTAATAATATGAATAACTTTGTCATCTCAATTATTGATTTAATAATATATCATATAATGCAGATGATACTGTGACAATAATCAAATCAATAATATGAGAGATATGATGCAGCAATTACTATAACAATAGTTGAGTATAAATGAGTGACTTCTCACGTAAGCATCAATAATCAATACCGTATGGTACTATACAACCACACGTATTACTGTACTTTTACTACCGGGTAGTTCAACAGTTTTAACGGTAACACTTTCACCGTTATTTTATAAAATGATAATTCTGTCGTTTTCTTACTACGATAATGATTGTGCCGTCGTACGGATATTCCCCGACAAAAAGAATATTCCCCGACCAAACGAATATTATATAACAACTTGCATACTTTGCAAAATTTATAAATACTACCCACAACTATATCATTATATCAAATCCACACCATAATATTCAAAAAAAAATATTTCGAGATATTTAAATCTTTATTCATAAAATTTTGGGTCTCACAAAGATGGGTGAACGTGATCCAGTTGGTCCATATGTGCTAAAAAAGATTGGGTAAGCCCAAACTGATCTTATTTTACAATCTTTGAACAGCAGCTACTCTCAATTTTTTATGAATTATCTAATGAATGAAATTGAGAAACCACTTACTGAGTTGTTGAGCATATTAAGAACTGCCGAGAACAACATGAAAAAGACAGGACTCACTCCCATAATGATGGTGCAAAAGGGAAATGCTAACAGAAATTGGAAAGGCAAGAAGAAGATAGGGTCTAAATCTAGTGTCAAACCTAATTCCAAAACCAAACTGGCTTTAAAACCTAAAGGTAGGGTGGCTAAAGAAGATGATTATCACTTTTATGGAAAACCTGGACACTGGAAGAGGAATTGTCATGCTTATTTGGAAGAAATGAAGAAAGGGAAAGGAAGTATGACTTATGATTCAGGTATATATGTTATAGAAGTCAACTTATCTACTTCTACATCATGGGTATTGGATCATGGATGTGGTTCTCACATTTGTGTTAATGTGCAGGAACTCTGAAAGAGTAGGACTTTATTGAAAGGAGAAGTTGACCTACATGTTGGGAATGGAGCAAAAGTTGTTGCACTAGCCGTAGGAACTTATCATTTATCTTTGCCCACTAGGCTAGTATTAGAATTAGAAGATTGTTATTATGTGTCTGCTATAAGCAAAAACATTATTTTTGCTTCTTGTTTGGACAAGAAAGGTTTTTTATTTATAATAAAGAACAATCGTTGTTCGTTTTACTTAAATGATATTTGCTATGGTGTTGCACAATTGTTTAATGGTCTTTATATTCTTGATTTAGAAATTCTTATCTATAACATAAATACAAAACGATTTAAATCAAATGATTCAAATTTGACATATCTTTGGCACTATCGTTTAGGCCATATAAATGAAAAACGCATATCCAAACTCCATAAAGATGGGTTTTTGGATTCATTTGATTTTGAATCATATAAAAGTTGTGAGTCTTGTTTATTAGGCAAGATGACTAAAGCCCCTTTCATTGGACACAGTGAATGGGCTAGCGATGTATTGAGACTTATACATAGTGATGTATGTGTTCTCATGAGTTCGTTAGTGTGACAAACGAGATTTTGTATTTTTATTTGAATATTTATTGAATTAAATAAATATTTTTTGATGATTTAATTATTGGATTAAATATTAATTGATGAAATTATGGTAGATGAATTTAATTATATGTGTTATATTTTTTAAATTAATGTGGAGAATTTTTATTATTCAAAGTATGTATTTATGTAAGCTTATTAAATTAATTGAAATATGTAATAAGCGTAATGTTATTTTAATTAATTTAATAATTAATTATAGAATTAATAATTGGACATAATTAATAAATGAGAAATTATTATATTTTATTTAAATTAAATTAAATAAGACATTTGTTTTATTATTGTGTATGGGTGTGACATTATTAAACTATATTCTAAGAGAATAATTAAAATAGATAGAAGTAATAAATAAGTGGTAGCCAAACATGGTCTTATGAGAAGTTAAGAGCAGTTAACCACGTGTGGGTAACTGACCTTAACGTTACTGGAGTTATAAGTATGCCCCATCAGTTTTCTTTTTACGTACTTACATTTTAGTACAACTTAGAGAATTTCAGAGAATTGTTGGGAGAAATTATGATAGTGAAGAAGAATCTAAAAAGTGACTTCACTCTTATTTATCTATAATAGGGTAATCTCTTCTTCCCCAAAACTCAAATTTACGTTGTTTATACTTTTATGAAAATATACTGTAAGTCTCTATAATTGAAAAAGTAATGACTTATGTTCATATATATATATATATATATATATATATATATATATATATATATATATATATATATATATATATATATATATAATCATAATATGTTTCATTATCATATATGTATGTTTTCATAACATTAATTGCATACAAACATGTTATAAATTGATTTGTGAAGTTACTGAGTATAAGTTTCATATGTATGGCCTTTATGGGAATTGGTATGCTTCGAATTGTTATTTAACTTGAAATTTAATGGTAGATTATATTTTCACATGTTAAAACGAAGAAAACAAACTTTGAATGTACATATTTGGTGTTATAACGAAACTGTAGTGTCAATTTTTATGTTTTATCTTTAAAAAACTTTCAAAATCAACAAGAACATGAAATTACATGTTTTGATTCTGGAAATTGTATGTTTTAACTTGTTAAAATCATGCTAGGAAGGTTGAGTAATGATTATGTGTATAAAAAAATGTCTGGGTATGTCTAATTTCATGTATGGATAAAGAAATTGGCATGTTCTGCATTTTTCGCAAACTACAATTTTGGAAACTGCTTCACTGCGCCGCAGCGCCAGCCACGTCGCAGCGCCATTTCCCAGGTCGCGCCGCAGTCCCAGCCACAAGCTTGAAGGTGGCGCCGCAGTGCCACTCTGCAGATTGCTCAAAAATGAAATTTTTGATTGTTCATGTCCAGGAATGTAATAGTAACCTAATCTATTGAACATAAAAATATGTTAGACGTAGAATGTGATGTTAAAATTAGACTCTTAATATGTTAATGAGATATTTACGTGTTTAAATGAATTATTGAACGCATAGTTAGCTTGTTGTTTGTGTAGTGTAATATCATGTGAAAACAATTCTGGTAATTTGACTAAGTATAGTCATAATCAAATTTAGACAAAAAGAATAAAATGGTGATAACTATTTATGTTATAATTGACTGTTATTGTGAATGTAAATGGTATGTAGGATTAAATCGAGAAATGTGTATAATTAACTTGTAACCTACGCACGAGGCAAGTTTCCTAACCATACTCGCTATCATTATATAAGTTTATAAATTTACATCTTTACATCGAGTAAATTCTCATTATTATTGATCAAGTCCATTTTGTTATATTAAAGTTTATTAATCTTTTCAAAGTATGATTCTGTTATACGATATTTATTCTATTGTATACCTCTTGAGATTGTTATTCGATTCAATTATCAGTTACTGTCGAACATTGTTAGACTAGCGAACCCTTAATGGTTCAACTAGTCCATAGTTGATGAACGTTCTAAATTTCAGAACCCTTGTTAAATTATCCAATCAAAACTTTTTTTAGTGCGGACTCTAATGTCAAACTGAGATGAACAACCTTGTATAGGGGATTACTTATGTGTTAGCATTAAGATATTATGCATAGTATGGTACTAAGGGCTTATCCCCCTAATTGTTAAAAGAAAAGTCTATAGTCTTATGATTGTTAAAGGTTTCAAGTATAAACACTTGACAACCTAGGACATAGTTCAAGCTCGTATGACCCTCAGAAGTTCTTTTGATTCTTGTTACTCATTCTTGATTCAAAAGCTGAGTTTTCTTATTTCAGAAGTCTTTGATTCATTCGCATGTTATTATTTTATTGTTATACGTGTGGGCAATCATGCTCACTCTTGCGTAATAATAACACTACAGTTAAGAACGAAAGATCCGATCAGCCTTCCACTAACAAAGGCATGGGCAAAGTTAGCAAGTAATGAGGATTTGTTGTTTAGTTGATATAAATTGTTTCAGAGTTGATGTTGTTTGAGACTTATTATTTGTTTATGATTCCGCACAGATGTTTAAGGTTAGTTTAACCTGGGATTGTATTTATTATTATTCAGATGTTATAACCCCATAAGGGGAGGATTTATTTCTATTTATTGCATGATTTGCATTTATTATAGGTAGATAGATAGATGATATTTGTAAAGTGAACACCAAATCCCGCGGAATTGAAATACCCGAATTTGGCGATGTCAGAGGTTGGTATCAAAGCTATAGGTTATGAACCTTAGGTGGTGGAACAACCTTAGGTAATAGCCTTGTAGGAGATCGAGAATATAGTGGTGGTAAACTCTTATCGAGTTCTAATAAATGAATTTCTTAATTCATTGAAGATAATAAAAGACTTTATGTGCTTATGTGATAAACTTATTTACTCGCGAGTATCGATTAGTAACTAAAACTTAAAATTGTGTTGTCAGGATGTCGGATGTTGGAGGGTCTAGTCGAGCTGGGGAGGAGGAACCCGAGTACCTATAGAGGAGGAGCCCCGAGGCATTTATGTCGTTAGGGAGCAGTTAGTACAGAGAGAGTCATCTCCATTGATTACTGTTGTTGGTAAGGAGCATGAGCCTGAGTCTGATCCAGGGGAGGATCCTGAGGAAAAAGAGGAAGAAGATGAGTTCCCACCGAAATCTATTAGTGTTGAGATGTACGATGAGCTTTATGATCGTAACATAGAGTTATGAGACACTATTCAGGAGCTGAAGGAGCGGACGATTATTTAACAGCTTACCATCGAGCAAAGGGATAGGGAGATCGTGACTCTTCACGCACGTCTGGGAAACGTAAAGTGGGATTTGGTTCACGAGAAGGGTCAAACTGAAGTGAAGTCCGTAGAAATAGAGAAGTTGAAGAATGAACTAAAAGAGAGCTCAGCAAGGCTGACCATAGCAGAGGAAGCTTGGGTAAGGGAATCACATCGCACTGATCTTGCAGAAGATAATTGTCGTGTGAAGAAGGCTAAGTTGGGGAGACGTACTCTACACTTCAAAATGCAATGGATGAGGTCCAGGATCGAGTTATGTGATACCCAATCCAATTTGAAGGAATTCAATGGATGCGTTAGCGTTAAGATATTGTGCACAGTATGGTACTAAAGGTTGATCCCCCTAAGTGCGAGACGAAGAGTCCATAGTCTTATGACTGTTAAAGGTTTCAAGTATAAACACTTGACAACCTATGACATAGTTTAATGTCTTATGACCCTCAGAAGTTCTTTTGATTCTTGTCATTCATTCGTGATTCAAAAGCCGAGTTTTCTTATTTCAGAAGTCTTTGATTCATTCGCATATTATTATTTTAATGTTATATTGTTATACTTGTGGGAAATCGTGTTCACTCTTACATAATAATAACATTGTAGTTAAGAACGAAAGATCTGATGAGCCTTCCACTAGCAAAGGCAAGGGTAAAGTTAGCAAGTAATGAGGATTTGTTGTTTAGTTGATATAAATTGTTTCAGACTTGATGTTTTTTAAGACTTATTATTTGTTTATGATTCCGCACAGATGTTTAAGGTTAGTTTAACTTGGGATTGTATTTATTATTATTCAGATGTTCTAACCCCATAAGGGGAGGATTTATTTCTATTTATTGCATGGTTTGCATTTATTATAGGTAGATAGATAGATGATATTTGTACTGTGAACACCAAATCTCGCAGAATTGAAGTACCCAGATTTGGGGGTGTCACAGTTAGCGAGAGGTAGGTTTCATTACTTCATTACATTTACTAACGACTTCAGTAGATATGGATATGTGTATCTTATGAGACACAAATCTGAATCCTTTGAAAAGTTCAAGGAATTCAAGAATAAAGTTCAAAATCAATTTGGCAAAAGCATAAAAGTCATTCAATCCGATCGAGGAGGTGAATACTTAAGCCAAGACTTTGATGACCTTCTAAAGGAGTGTGATATTATATCACAGCTCTCTCCACCTGGAACACCACAATGGAATGGTGTATCTGAGAGGAGGAATCGAACCTTATTGGACAATGTACGATCAATGATGAGTCATGTAGATCTTCCAATAAGCTTCTGGGGTCATGCCGTAGAGACAGCTGCATTTACACTTAATCGTGTTCCTACAAAGACGGTTCAGAAAACACCATATGAAATGTCGACTGGGAAACGTCCTAGTATGTCATTCATGAAGATTTGGGGTTGCGATGCGTTTGTAAAACATCCGGATTCTGACAAGCTAAAACCCAAATCTGATAAATGTAATTTTATGGGATATCCAAAGGAAACAAAAGGGTATTATTTCTACAAACCTTATGAGAACAAAGTGTTTATTTGTCTCTAAAGGAAATAGTGGGAGGAAAGTAGAACTCGAAGAAATTCGAGAACCGCAAAATATCATTGAACTTGAGTTGGAACGTGAGCAGGAACGGATAAGTAGGTTTTATACCTACTTATCCGGTATCTATCACTTGAATTAGTTGCTTAAACCTATGTTTCTTATTTACTTTTCATACATTTTATGTAATTTTTTAGGCTATAACATAACATTGGCATGAAGAAGCCTAAAAAGGCAATACGAACATCTTTTCGACTAAAATATGCAAGCAAATACAAGTAGGGGAGATTATAGGGCTTTTAACACTAATTTGGATGCATGTTCTACGCTTGGAACTTGGATTATACTATAGAGCTTCTTCTTAGCTTTTCGGAACATCTTGAATCATCCCAATCAACGTTCGGATGCAAGAGTTATGGCTTTTTTATCAACGAAGATCAAATCTAAGAGTTCTCATGCTTGCAATTTACACAGCATCTACTTCATGATCGATTTCGATCTTAATTCTTAAAGAATGATAGTTGTAGATCTCGTCGATAGCTTGGATTTGATAGGTGGAAGGCCATGTAACTTCTCCCAGATCAAACGTTATTTAAGTTTTACCAGAGGACACTGCGGCAGAAAAGTGACCCCCGTCGGGGTGGGCTTTCCCTTCACAAAATGCACGTCAGGGCGGGCATACCAGCTGCAAAATAGTAAGAACCACCGTCAGGGCTGGTCCTTTTAGCCTTATAACCCCCGCCGGGGCGGGGGTATGCGCAGAAAAGTTATTTTTTATCCGAATTTGAGTCCAAGAAGGATTGGTTCGATCCGATTGACTCAAAGACTTCCAAGAGGACTTAAAGAGAGATAAAGAGACTTATAAAAGGAGGAGAATCACATAAATTAGAAGAAAGAGAGATGATTCCATTAGATTAGATTAGATTAGAATAGGAGAAAATTTTAGTTTTTATGAGATTTAGAGATTGAAGCACTAGGAATCCATTGGAGATCAAGATCAAGAGTGAGATGGGGGATGAATTTACCGAAAACAGATTCATTTCTTTTCCTTAATCTTATTCGTATCTTTTAATGTGTATTCAAGTGTGGATTCTTAGTTTTAATTCAAGGAACTAATTCTTTGTTTGAAATTACAATGGATCCTATTGTGTATTTTATTTTAATATGATTCGCTATCAATTACTATGTTCTATTGTGAGGATTGTCTATTGTGATTTGGACTTAATTGTTTAATTGATTGGCCATCAATTACCGTGATATTCTATATGAACTCGAGAAATGAAGTTTAGATTTAGATCTGATTATGATAGCATGTGTTTGTGATTTCTACATAGATGGAATTCATGATTCGTGTTTAGGATAAAGATATGCCTTTACGCCATATGTAATCTTATAGAGAACTTGTGCTTTAAATCCTTTTTAATTGTAATTCACATAGAGATGTAATGGATTAGTTAATTAGGGTGTCTTGCTTAATTCTATCATCTATGGATGTAAGTGAGTATAGGTATTATGATTCGAGATGTGGCTTTATCTGCTTTAGTGTTCTTGATTAACAATTCAAAATAGAGAATAATTGATGGAAAGTGTGTTAACTTAAATGATGCAATAAGTGAAGTTATGATCTTAAATCTCCATAATCTTAATTTAACTAGTTGAATTTAATATTAGTTTGATTATATAATTTGAAATTCATTTGTTTAAATAAGATTGAGTTGGTTACGGGTTAGTACTTGGTGATTTTTTATTAAATAATTTCTCGTGGGAACGATACTCTACTTTCACTTTATTACTTGTTTACCACGTATACATGTGTGTTGTGCGTAATTAGATTTTACCCATTATGTTTTTGGCGTCGTTGTCAGGGAATTAGTTTAATATATTTTGGCCAATATTAGCTTCAATCAAATTAATCTTAATTTAAACATTTTTTGTTTTCTTTCTTTATTTTTATTTTATTATCTTCTTATTTTTCTCTCATTTCAGGTACCATGGCTGGATGCAATTATCAAATGCCATATTTGAATATGACTCAACTAAGGGGAGCAGGGATTGATGGACTCAATGTATTTTCTACATTATCAGCACAACTTGAGACACTTTTGAGGAGGTTAAATGTAAGGCACCAACTTTTATGAATAAAGATGAATTTTTTATAATTATCATTTTTAAATATTATGGAATGAATTTGATATAATGTTATAGTTGTGGGTAATATTTAGAAATTTTGTAAAGTACGCAAGTTGTTTATAATATTCGATTGGTCGGGAAATATTCGTTTTAACAGGGAATATTCGTACGACGATATAATTATTGGTGGACCCCACAACAGAATTATTGTCGGATTGAGAAAATGACAAAAAAAAATATTTTATGAAAATAACGGCATAAGTTTTACCGTTAACTGTTGAAACACCCAGTGTTAAAAGTACAGGAATACGCGTGGTTGCATAATAGCACACGGTATTGATTATTGATGCTTACGTGAGAAGTCACTCAGTTTTGTTCAATTATTGCTTTAGTAATTGTTGCATATTATCTCACGTTATTTGATTCAATTATTGTCAATATTTTATATATTATTAAATCAATAATTGAGATAACAAAGTTGTTAATATTATTATTTGTATTATTAACGATGTCTAGAAGTTCTGCCAATGAGAGGTTTGGTCACCTAATTGCGCGCCAATAGGGAGAAATCCTTATTAGAAAGCTCTCTCTTTCCTGGGAACGACCTGGTTGATTAATAGTGTAAATTATGATAATGATAATGATGTTTTGTTTTATTAGTATTATTAATGTAATAAAACAGAAAAGCTTTTTATATAAAACAGAATACTTTTATAAAGTTATTCGTTTTATTAGGCTAATAGTAAAATCTTTTTATATAAAACAGAATACTTTTATAAAGTTATATGTTTTATTAGAAAATGATTAGAATATATTATATTTTATTATGCATAGTGTTTGCATAGTGCCTGCATAGTGTTTGCATAGTAAAATCTTTTTATATAAAACAGAATACTTTTATAAAGTTATTCGTTTTATTAGATTATAAATAGAATATATTATATTTTATTGTAAACCAATCTGGACCGTCCGTTTAAAAGTAAATCAATTTGGACCGTTCATGGATTGGTTACTATTCAGTCCAATCTTCTATAAATAGAAGCTCATTCCTTCATTATTTATTACGAATTCACTGAAACTCTAGAGATAGAAACTGTAGAGAGAATTCTTTTTCTATAATCTTGAGTGTATTTCTTTAGCGTTTAAGAAAATTTTGAGCCTAGCGCAAGTTTCTTCAAGTATATCTCCGCCTTACCGTCGGAGTACTCTTTTTTATAAGGTAAGGGGTATTATTTTTTTCATATTCATGAAGAGAACTTCTGTTATTCCATTCTTTATTATTCTGTTAGAATAACCTGTATACGCGGTCTACCATATACTTGGTGAAATTCTTCTGTTATTCCATTATTTATTATTCTACTGGAATAACCTATCTATACGAAGTACCGCATACATGGTGAAATTCTGTTGTTATTCCATTCTTTATTATTCTGTTAGAATATCCTGTCTGTGCGTTTTATGCCAGACCTGGTTTCGTATTTTATATTCTGTTGGAATATCCTGTCGGTGCGTTTTACGCCGGACCTGGCTCCGTCTTTATTATTCTGTTGGAATATCTTGTCTGTGCATTTTACGCCGGACCTGGTTCCATTATTTATTATTCTTTTGGAATAACCTGTCTATGCGAAGTACCGCATGCATGGTGATTTCGGTTGTTATTCCATTCTTTATTATTATGTTGGAATATCCTGTCAGTGCGTATTACGTCTGACCTGGTTCCGTTATTTATTATTCTGTTGGAATAATCTGTCTATGCGAAGTACCGCATGCATGGTGATTTATTTTGTTATTCTATTCTTTATTATACTCACTTAGTTAAAGTATTGACTTTTATACTCCATGAAATTAGTGGAATATCCTTGATATTTGCGCTTCATCCAGTATCTTTTCATGCAAATATACTTCTGAGCATTCTTGAATTTTACTCTACAAAGAAGTATCATGTTGACAATTCGGATGTTATTAGTTCCTGAATAAATTAATTCTTGAACTTGTTTTATTGAACTCTTATATCATTGTCATCATCCTCATGTTTATATTTTTTTTCTTGAAAGTCATCTACGGCATGTAGTGCATAGATGGACTTGGTATGATTATGACCAGGGATTATTCAGTTTAATCATGACCGTAATGTTACAAATGATGTGGTAAAAGTCCTCATTGGCCCGTAGTGCATTGATGGACAGTTTTTGTCATGATCATGACCATTGATGAATACACGAATATCCTTGGCCTGTAGTGCATGGATAATTTGTGGTTGTGATACTAATGAATATCCTTGGCCGTAGTGCAAGGGATGATGTGGTTTATTTATTAAGCTGAGTCCCAGCGATAAAAGTGATGAAAAACCTTTTAAATCATAAAAGATAGTATATTTTATTCTCTACTTGACTCTTTTAATGGATTGTATGTTCCATTGCAGTTAAACTTGATGTCTATTGTATTTTATCAGTTTAACATTGTTGAAGACTAATGATAATTTATTCTTCATTATCTTAGTCATAATATTTCTTATTGGGCTAGTTGAGCTCACCCTTTCTTTCACTGTTCTCTTCAGGAAATGAGAACGTAGCCGGGACTAGTCGAGGAACGGAGTGACGGTCTAGATGATAGTATTAGTAGTCCTCACTATTCTGTGAAATAGTGTGACAATAAATGTAATGAGGACTTATTCTGAGAGTGGATATTGTCTAGAAGACAATATTTTTATTAAATCTCACAGCTCTCTTGTTGTGTATTAAAGATTGTATTTGTATTCTGTACCATGTATTTGGCGACTCAGAATAGGTGATGTATACCTATTTTGGGGGCGTCACATTGAATGTTCTTGCAGCCCAACATGTGACAACCTGATATTTTCTATATAAATAAATCATAAATTTTGCGTACAATTTTTTTTATTTATTAAAATAAATATGAATGATATGTGTCAAGGTAATGTGTAATTATAATTATGTGTCATAAATAAAATTTATTTATTACATTAAGTATTACAAATAAATTTATTTTTAGAATTATTGATTATTATCAATTATAATTTTTATAATAATTAATTCCTTATTGGAAATGTGTTTATTAACTATTTTCTATGAAAATATAATTATATATTATTTATATAATATATGAAATAATTTTAGAATAGTTATAATGATTATTTCATTATATGAATTTTGTTCAGGATATTAAGTTAATTATTTTAACTTAATATATAATGTTAATTATGACAGATAAATCAGATATGGAATCCAAACCCTAGATCTGGGTTTTGATCAAGACATGATAATAATATTATTATATTATAATATTTTGATTTTTCAGTGTCATATAAATATGTACTGAATGTATGTGCACTGAAAATGATCGGTTATTTATGGTGTATAATGATCAAACCCTAATATTACTATTAAACCCTAATTCTGAAGTCAAATGAGATTGAAAAGGTCTATTAAGACTCCGTGATATGTGTTATATGATATATGTTGTGCATTATATAATTTTATTATTAAACTCTAATTAATATTTAGAAACCATAATTTAAAATAGAAACCCTAGTTTCAAATTGTTAAACCCTAATTCTTGAACCCTAATTATTCTGTCAGAAATCCTATTGTGTAATTATGGATTTAATTATTGAATTAGCAATCGTAATTAGGAAATATTAATCCTAATTGGTTTAATTCCTAATGTGATTAGGAAATTATAATATAATTAGAAGCCCTAATTATAATTTAGAAATTATAATTTTCTATTTTAAAATCTAATTAGAAAATCTTAGAATTTTAATTTTTGCTAAAATCTTTAGGGTTAAAACCTAAACCCTAAAGGGTTAAACCCTAAACCCTAATATTCAAACCATAAACCCTAAAGGTTTGTCAAGAATCAATTTTGTCATTTAAAATGAATTATCAAATGACCAAAATACCCTTTTTGCAATCTTTAATGAGCTTGCTTGTAAATCTTGTAAAATCTTGAGTGGTTGGCCAACCCTACCAACTCTTGGTGACTCACAAGGTCAGCAAATCAGCCCTAGCCAGCCTTATTCATGCACCATGTTGTCTATAAATAGATTTAAGGAGAGAGAAAATCATTTTTGTACACTAATTTTGTTCAACTCTCATACTTGACTCTCTCTCACTAGAACCAACGAATTTGTTAAGCTTTATAGACCCATTATCAAGCCCTACTAACACCATAACCAAAACAGCAACACAAAATCAGAATTTGGACATCAAAGGTATAAACCCTAGCCTTAAAATTTTTCTAATGAGCTGTTGTTAGATCTTGTAATTTGTTGTTAAAATATGTTGTTTGTTGTCTATCATGATTATCTGGGTTGGTATATTACATGTCCATAACATCTAAATGCTCAAATTTTTGATTTTAAATTTTCTGGAGAAAGTTCATGTTATGGTCTGACAACGAATGTCAGACCGTGTAGATCTTAGTATATTTGGTGTTTTTGTTGTTTAAGTGTTGGGTTATGTAGCCTGGTATATGGTATTTAAGATCCAAGTGGTAGAATAGCTATTTGATTTCTGGAAATGAAGTTATTCACGGTCAAATACCGTTGATCGGCATTGACCGAAAGTTTGATGGGCAGTCAAGAACTTGCCCAGAAATGTCTGATAAGATGTTTGACGGTCCAGATCTTGCATTCTGTTAGATGATTTTTTGTTTTGTTGCATCAAGGTTATAGACTGATATTATAAATATAATATTTTTCCTTAACATCTCTTAAACATAATGTGACACCCCCAAAATAGGTCCATTCCACCCAACCCATTCTGAGTTGTCAAATACATGGTACAGAAACAACTACAACTTTTATAACCCATAAGCTGTGAGTTTGAATACAAACATTGTCATCTAGACAATATCCACATGCAAATAAATCCCCATCATAATTATTGATACATAATTTTACAAAAAAAATGGTGAGGACTACTAAACAACTCTCTCTAGAACCTTCATTCCATACCCCGACTAGTACTCGCTACATTCTCGCCTCCTGAGAAAAAAAATAGAACAACAAGGAAAAGGGTGAGCTCAACTAGCCCAGTAAAGAATATTATGACTAAGATAATGTACAACAAATTATCCTTAGTCTTCAACAGGGAAAAATCTGATAGAATACAATAGACAACAAGTTTTAGATCAACAACTGCAGCGGAAACAACAATTCATTAGAAGAGTTAAGTAGAGAATAAAATCTACTAACATCTATGAATTTAAAAGTCCATCAACAATATTTTATCCCTGTAACATCAATCAATATATATCTCAAATTAAATCAAATATTCATCTTTGCACTACAGGCCAAAGATATTCATCAGTCGGTCATGTTCATCTAAACACCTGTTCATCCTTGCACTACGGGCCAAAGATATTCATCAATTGTTCATGTTCATCTCAACACCTGTACATCTTTGCACTACGGGCCAAAGATATTCATAACAAAATCAACCATCTTTGCACTACAGGCCAAAGATATTCAGTAACACCATCATTTAGGACTGAGGATGATGAAAAATATTTTAAAGGAAACGAATCCAATAAAACAAAATAACAAGTATAAAGGATTCGTACTTTAAACAATCCGAGTTCAAAAATACTTCATAAATAATCATACTGAAGTAAAATTCAAGAATGATCAAAACATGGATACAATCAAAGCTAGTATCCAGAATAGATATTTTGGACAAAAAGAAGAAATTTCATTTTTCGGTAAATAGTGTCGTATTCGTGAATAGTGTCGTATACGTGAATAGTGTCGTATACGTGAATAGTAACTCCGACACCAAAAGATAGAAATTTCACAAAAAAAACATCTTCACGCTTCGTGAATAGTACTCGTGAATAGTAACTCATGAATAGTAACTCATGAATAGTAACTCATGAATAGTAACCCCGACATGAAAAAGTTCCAAATTTGATAAAAATTTCCAACCAACATTTCATCATAATGATATTGAAGAAATAATATCATTTGAGAAGAAAATAACATCCCTTACCTCGAAAAATCAGTACTTCTAGCTGAAACACCGGATATAGGCTATGACTTGCACCGTATAGCAATACTCAAAGTATACTCAAAATACTCACAAGAATACGCTCGATAATATAGAGAGAGAAAACTTCAGTTTCTGGTGTGATTTTCAATTCTAACCTAAGCACCTATTTATAGGAAATTGCTTAGAACACCAAAGCAGAAAATTTAATAAAATATTATATATTTTTTTAAAAATTCTACGCCCACTCTTTCAGATCTGATTTCAGCAACATAACATGTTTTTAATGAGGCTAACCAACACAAAAACGTTTTTGTTAATTAAAACAATTAAAACTTCCAAAAATCAATTATTTCGGAGCTTCGAAACTTCAATAATTCACAATAAATAGCCCTTTTGCCAGAAAATTCGAATCTCGCGACTTTTAATAGGAAATTCAATTCTCTACAATTTTGCAGAAGAAAGTTTTTCCAAATTCCAAACAGAATTTGACCGAAATCCATAAACAGGCGATTTTACAGGCTATAATCAAATTTTCAGTCAAGAAACAGGTCTACCGACACACAAAATTTGTTTTTAATATTCATCGCAACAAAAAATACTCTTTCTCCTCATATACTCATATACCCCACATTCATCGTAAAAATATCACCATTAATATATTATTAAAATAATATATTTAAATGAATTATTTTATCAGAAAAAGATAAAATATTAATTTTCAACAATTGTCACATTAAAAATTTTCTCCATCCATATCCACATAAAATCAA
This sequence comes from Panax japonicus, assembly GCA_020205505.1. Lineage (NCBI taxonomy): Eukaryota > Viridiplantae > Streptophyta > Magnoliopsida > Apiales > Araliaceae > Panax > Panax japonicus. The sequence continues at coordinate 65,718,521 of CM035095.1, read as the reverse complement.
TATTTTCCTCATCATATAAATCAATAATTTAATTATTCACAAATAATATTACAGAATCACAATACTGACAACCAGGCCGTTCCTAGGAAAGAGGGGGCTTTCCAATAAGAATTTCTCTTTACTGGCGCGCAATTAGATGACCAAACCTCTCCTTAGACAGAACTTTCTAGACATTGCCAATAATGTTATCAAATAATATTATTCAGATAATATTAATTATTGCTTCGATAATGGAAAATACTGTGTAATGACAATTATTGAAACAACAGTAATATAAAATATCAATGCAGCAATTATTGAATCAATAACATAAATTACTGAACAGTAATTACTGTAACAATTATTGAGTAGTGCCTTCTTACGTAAGAATCAATAATTAGTGCAATACCGTGTGCTACTGTGCAACAACGCGTATTACTGTGTTTTAACCACCGAGTATTCCAACAGTATTAACGGTAACAACTACGCCGTTATTTATAAACAACTTATTTTTGTCGTTTTCTTCCTCCAATCGCTTTCCGTTATGGGCCCACACATGGCTGCGCCGTCGTACGAATATTCCCCGACAGTACGAATATTCCACGACCAAACGAATATTCCCCAACAACAATGAATATTTTATATTATTTTGAAATATTTACGTATTTTACCCATAACTATCCACATTAATCACATCAACCCTTACTATTTCAAAATAATAATTAGAGGAAATTAAATTTCATTTATTAATTATTTGGGGTCTTACAACCTCCCCTCCTTATGAAATTTCGTCCTCGAAATTGACATACGTACCTGGTGTTTCGAAAAGGTGAGGATACCTCGCTTTCATTTCCGTTTCCAACTCCCAGGTCATTTCTTCTATAGCATGATTTCTCCACAAAACTTTAACTTGTGGTATTACCTTCGTGCGTAGGACATATTCTTTCCTATCCAAGATCTTGACAGGTACCTCCTCGTACGTTAAGTCTTCAGCTATTTTGTCCGGTTCTAACTCGATGACGTCGTTCCGGTCGTCCACATATTTACGTAACATCGATACGTAAAAAAAAACGTTATGAAAATGCGTCATACTTAGCGGTAAAACGAGTCTATAGGCGACAGTTTCTATTCGATCAAGAATTTCAAATGGACTAATAAATCGAAGGTTTGAGCTTTGCTCACATCGCCAATTCTCGCTTTTGAAATAACAACTTCTTGCACCTCCTTCTTCAAATTCATCAGCTCCAGTGTGTAGCTTGAACGTTTTTAACTTTATCGATTAAAGTCGGTTATACTCGTATATCATCACGTGGATACCTAGAGTTTTCATCTCCATCTCTATTATTTATAAATTATACGAAGTTAGTTTTTGACAATATCGTACTCGTACTTGTATACGATCTTCTACTCAACACGTCAGCTACAACGTTCACTTTTCCAGGATGACATGGTCAGAACATGTGCTGAAATGAGTCTTCTCTTGAGTTCTTCGAAGCTCTTCCCATATTCCTTGCTCCATTCGAATCTTGTATCTCTACGAGTCAGCTGCGTTAATGGAATAGCGATTCGAGAATATCCTTCAACGAATCTCCGATAATAACCAACTAAGCCTACAAAGCTACGTATTTCGATTACCGACTTAGGTTGTTCTCAACTGTGACTCATATCCCAACCTTGGATAGCACGTTACAATAACACCTATCAATTTACCACCGTACGAATATGGCATCCCCTACGGAAAGTCTGGCTTCTGTGTATTCCACAAAGGAAGTCACAAGATAAAGGCTCGGGTATCAACTTCTACAGTTGGGTTTTTAACTCCTGAAGTTCAATAGGAGCCATTCGATATGAGATTTTAGAAATGGGTTTTTTACCGGATTCAAAGTCGATACAAAATTTAATATCACGCTCTAGGAGTAAGCCAAGAAATTCTTCAGGAAATACATCAGAAAATTCACTAACAACAGAAATATCATTCAAATCTGATGTACTTTTGTTCAAGTCCATGACATGGGCTAAGAAAACATGACATCCATTTTTCAATAAACGAATGACTTCATGGCTTGATATAAAAATGTTTGACTTCAATGGTTTGATTGCTTGAGTTCGAATATCAGGTTGCTTAAGAATATGAAAACTAACAACCTTTACAAAAGCAATTAATTTTGGCATGATGAGTAGTTAACCTTAAAATCACATCAAAAGCAAATATCTCTTTAGAAATAAGGTTAACAAGAAATGTGATAGTGCCAACTTGAATCAAGCAAGATTTCTAAACAACGGATGTAATGAAAGTTTCTCCTAACGGAGTCTCCAAAAATAGGTCAAAGTCTAATTTCTCCGGAGTCAAGTTCAAAAGTTGAGCGCAAGCAAGAGAGATAAAAGAATGGGTAGAACCGGTACCTAGTAAGGTATAAACTTCGCAAGAATTATAATTAACTAACCCGTGCTAACTTCGTTCGGATTCCTCGCATTTTGACCGGTCACGACAAACGCTCTTCCAGGAACTGTTGACTTTGAATTTTCTGGGACAGCCTTTTGAATCACCATCCCCGCTGGAATTGGTTTCACTACCGTACACTCTCGAGCGATATGTCCTTCCTTTCCACAATTATAGCATACCTTGAACTGTTGTGGGCAGTTTGGGCTGATATGTCCCTCTTTCCCGCATTTGTAACATACGACCGGTGGTCTTTCTCCTCCCTTGGAACCAGTTGCTACTAGCACTGTCGTCTTCCCATGGTCGTTGTTAAATCTCCTCTTTTTAAAATCTCCTCCCGACTCGCTTCTTCTATTTTCATGGCCACGATTACCACCAGAGTGGTTACCATTTTTGACCGTCTTTTTCTTTCTCCACTGGTTATTGTTGTTTTGCTGACTGCTATCTCCAGTATGATCCTGATTGTGGTACCTCGGTTGACCGTACTCGTTATCTCGCTCCAACAATTGAGCCCTGTTAACAACATCTGAATAGAGAGAAAATTTATGAGAGATGAGATATTGTCGTATGCCGGGTTTCAAACCTCTCAGAAACATCCGCGTCATACGTTCCTCATTTTCCACCAAATGAGGTGCAAACCTGGATAACTCTGCAAACTTTGCCTCGTACTGAGACACCGTCATGTTATTTTGTTCTAATCTGATGAACTCCACTTCCTTCATATGACGAACACTTTCAGGAAAGTATTTGTCATTAAATAGTTTTTGAAACGTCTCCCAAGACATGCTGAGTGCGGCTGGATGGGTACGCTTCACAGACTCCCACCAGTAGTCTGCCTCGCCACGGAACATAAAGGTGGCGAACGGAACCTTCTGCTCCTCCGTGCATCCCAAGACATCGAATATCTTGGTAATTTGCTTGACCCACGTTTCCGCTATGATCGGATCTGGCTTTCCCTTAAATTCTGGTGGTCCCAACTCTTTGAACTGTTTGGCTGTGACAACTCGTGAATTGCTATCATTTCCTCCTGTATTTTGAACACGAGTCTCCCTCGTCTGGTTTTGCATGAACTGCAAAAAGCTCCTAAACATCCCGTCGTTTATCGTCTGCTCAGTGGCGTTGTTCACAGGAGGAACATTGCCAGCCTGTTGCACGTTCTCCTCGTTGGAAAGTACGGGCATCTCCACGGTCTCATTTACTCCACTGTTAATATTCTCAGTCGACATTCTCAAATACTGTCATAAAACAAGGGTTAATTAAGGAAATCAATAAATCACATAATATCCCTATATTATGACCAACCAACAAATAAGCTTAGGTAGGACACACTAGCGAATGATTTACTCGTCTCTCCCCTCCTAGTTCTATTCCCCGATCTCCGCCAGAGATCATATCCCTAAGCTCTGATACCAACTGTGACACCCCTAAAATAGGTCCATTCCACCCAACCCATTCTGAGTTGTCAAATACATGGTACAAAAACAACTACAACTTTTACAACCCATAAGCTGTGAGTTTGAATACAAACAATGTCATCTAGACAATATCCACATGTAAATAAATCCCCATCATAATTATTGATACATAATTTTACAAAAAAAATGGTGAGGACTACTAAACAACTCTCTCTAGAACCTTCATTCCATACCCCGACTAGTACTCGCTACATTCTCGCCTCCTGAGAAAAAAAATAGAACAACAAGGAAAAGGGTGAGCTCAACTAGCCCAGTAAAGAATATTATGACTAAGATAATGTACAACAAATTATCCTTAGTCTTCAACAGGGAAAAATCTGATAGAATACAATAGACAACAAGTTTTAGATCAACAACTGCAGCGGAAACAACAATTCATTAGAAGAGTTAAGTAGAGAATAAAATCTACTAACATCTATGAATTTAAAAGTCCATCAACAATATTTTATCCCTGTAACATCAATCAATATATATCTCAAATTAAATCAAATATTCATCTTTGCACTACAGGCCAAAGATATTCATCAGTCGGTCATGTTCATCTAAACACCTGTTCATCTTTGCACTACGGGCCAAAGATATTCATCAATTGTTCATGTTCATCTCAACACCTGTACATCTTTGCACTACGGGCCAAAGATATTCATAACAAAATCAACCATCTTTGCACTACAGGCCAAAGATATTCAGTAACACCATCATTTAGGACTGAGGATGATGAAAAATATTTTAAAGGAAACGAATCCAATGAAACAAAATAACAAGTATAAAGGATTCGTACTTTAAACAATCTGAGTTCAAAAATACTTCATAAATAATCATACTGAAGTAAAATTCAAGAATGATCAAAACATGGATACAATCAAAGCTAGTATCCAGAATAGATATTTTGGACAAAAAGAAGAAATTTCATTTTTCGGTAAATAGTGTCGTATTCGTGAATAGTGTCGTATACGTGAATAGTGTCGTATACGTGAATAGTAACTCCGACACCAAAAGATAGAAATTTCACAAAAAAAACATCTTCACGCTTCGTGAATAGTACTCGTGAATAGTAACTCATGAATAGTAACTCGTGAATAGTAACTCATGAATAGTAACTCATGAATAGTAACCCCGACATGAAAAAGTTCCAAATTTGATAAAAATTTCCAACCAACATTTCATCATAATGATATTGAAGAAATAATATCATTTGAAAAGAAAATAACATCCTTACCTCGAAAAATCAGTACTTCTAGCTGAAACACCGGATATAGGCTATGACTTGCACCGTATAGCAATACTCAAAGTATACTCAAAATACTCACAAGAATACGCTCGATAATATAGAGAGAGAAAACTTCAGTTTCTGGTGTGATTTTCAATTCTAACCTAAGCACCTATTTATAGGAAATTGCTTAGAACACCAAAGCAGAAAATTTAATAAAATATTATATATTTTTTTAAAAATTCTACGCCCACTCTTTCAGATCTGATTTCAGCAACATAACATGTTTTTAATGAGGCTAACCAACACAAAAACGTTTTTGTTAATTAAAACAATTAAAACTTCCAAAAATCAATTATTTCGGAGCTTCGAAACTTCAATAATTCACAATAAATAGCCCTTTTGCCAGAAAATTCGAATCTCGCGACTTTTAATAGGAAATTCAATTCTCTACAACTTTGCAGAAGAAAGTTTTTCCAAATTCCAAACAGAAATTGACCGAAATCCATAAACAGGCGATTTTACAAGCTATAATCAAATTTTCAGTCAAGAAACAGGTCTACCGACACACAAAATCTGTTTTTAATATTCATCGCAACAAAAAATACTCTTTCTCCTCATATACTCATATACCCCACATTCATCGTAAAAATATCACCATTAATATATTATTAAAATAATATATTTAAATGAATTATTTTATCAGAAAAAGATAAAATATTAATTTTCAACAATTGTCACATTAAAAATTTTCTCCATCCATATCCACATAAAATCAATATTTTCCTCATCATATAAATCAATAATTTAATTATTCACAAATAATATTACAGAATCACAATACTGACAACCAGGCCGTTCCCAGGAAAGAGGGGGCTTTCCAATAAGAATTTCTCCTTACTGGCGCGCAATTAGATGACAAAACCTCTCCTTAGACAGAACTTTCTAGACATTGCCAATAATGTTATCAAATAATATTATTCAGATAATATTAATTATTGCTTCGATAATGGAAAATATTGTGTAATGACAATTATTGAAACAACAGTAATATAAAATATCAATGCAGCAATTATTGAATCAATAACATAAAATACTGAACAGTAATTACTGTAACAATTATTGAGTAGTGCCTTCTTACGTAAGAATCAATAATTAGTGCAATACCGTGTGCTACTGTGCAACAACGCGTATTACTGTGTTTTAACCACCGAGTATTCCAACAGTATTAACGGTAACAACTACGCCGTTATTTATAAACAACTTATTTTTGTCGTTTTCTTCCTCCAATCGCTTTCCGTTATGGGCCCACACATGGTTGCGCCATCGTACGAATATTCCCCGACAGTACGAATATTCCACGACCAAACGAATATTCCCCGACAACAATGAATATTTTATATTATTTTGAAATATTTACGTATTTTACCCATAACTATCCACATTAATCACATCAACCCTTACTATTTCAAAATAATAATTAGAGGAAATTAAATTTCATTTATTAATTATTTGGGGTCTTACACATAAAGTAATCTGACTACAGTGACCGGTCAAAATAGGCCAAACGGCCATGACTGCAAAATCTGGGGAAACCCCAGAAATTTTTGAACAAAAATTCTGACATGATTTGACTGGCTTGTATCTGTTTAAACTGTTGTTGTTTGGTTGATGTTATGATATAGATATGTACACGGGTATGTTGTCTACACACTACAACTTGTATATCATAAAATGATTAACAGGATTGATCGTGGGAGTAGCTTAAAAGTGACTGCTCGACTGTTCTTCATTTCTGGAAATGAAGAACAGCTCTGACAGCAACTTTGGTTGCTTGGATCTAGTTTGTGTTAGTTTTTTTTGATCTTGTTGTTTGTTAGATCATGTAGTTTTGCATTATGGCTACATAATCGGACCAAAAACATACATTCAAACCCCTCGATCCGATCGGAATGATTGGTCAAACTAGACCACTCGGTTACTGCCTTTGAAGGTTCTGGGTAGCTCAAGAACACCTATAGCGACGGTTCTGTCGCTATGGGGGCCTTTAGCGACGGTTTATTATTATTATTTTCTGAAAAATGATTTAAAAATTAGAAAAAATAGATTTTATTATTAAAATTACTAAATAAATTATGAAAAATTATTTTAAAGTCTGAAAAATAGTTTTTAATTATTTTAAGTACATTTTGAAAATATTTAATATTTTTGGAATATAAATGGTATTTATTTATTTAATTACAATATTAGATAAATTATTTAAAAATAGTTTTAATTCATGAAAAATTATAATATGGTGTTAGAAAATATTTGAAGTCATTTTTGATGAATTTTAATATTTTGTGATGAAATTTCATTAATTAATTAATATTAATGTTGTTTAAGTTATTTAATAAATATATTAAATAAATTATGAAAAATAGTATTAATGATTTAAAATCATATAAAAATGATTTAAGTGTTATAAAAATATTTTAAATTATAAAATATAACTTTTAATGGTTAATTTCATTAATTAATGATTAATAATGATATTAAAGTTATTTAGTTATTATATTAAATAATTTGTTTAAAATGATTTTAATATTTTAAAAATTATTTTAAAGTGTATAATGATATTTTAAGTTATAAAATATAACTTTTAATATTTAAAGGATAATTTCATTCATGATTTAATATTAATGATATTTATTTAATGATTAATGATATTAAGTTTATTTAATAATTATATTAAATAAATAGTTTAAAAATGGTTTTATTTATTTAAAAATCATTTAAAAAGGATATAAATGAATTAAAAATATTTTAAGTTATAATTAATGACTTTTAATATTTTGATAGATAATGCATTAATAATTTATTATTAATGGTAAGTATTTAAAGATGATTTTAATTGTTTTAAAAATCATTTAAGGATAATATTAATACGTAAAGAATATTTTGAGTTATTATATATAACTTTAATATTTTGGCAATGGTTTCATTAATAGTTTAATATTGATTAAATGTTAATGATAATCTAATTGTTTGATATTTAAATCATTTAATAATAATTCTGATATTTCAAAAATTTTGGTAAATGGTAATAATTATTTAATAATTATTATAAGGTCATGAAAAATAGTGCGACTGTTGTTTAAGTTATCTATTTGGATATTGAATTTCGGGATAGAGTCTTAGACTCAATTTTTACCCGATAAAGTTGTCGGTAGACGACATGTTTCAGAAATTGATCTAACTAAGATAAGTTAACTGTTTAATTGCAATTCAATGGTTATTAAAGTTGTGTGACAATGTGATTAGGAATGTGTTGATGTTTGTTTGTGAGTCAATGATTGTTGAACATGTGTGATAATGTGAATAAGGAATGTGCTGACTGCAATAAGCAGCGTTATGTGTTACGTTATGATATACTAATCAGTAAAATGATCTGATTAATGATAGATCGTGATAGAAAAGATAAATCTAAGTTGCGTAATTGTAGGCAGCGCATCAGGCAAGTATCCTAACTTTGCATTTTCTTTATGCAATGGACAGAAGTGAGAAGTTCAGAATTATTATTATTAATGTACAGATTGTTAAACCTATATTATATACACCCTTTGATTATCAACATGTTAGTATATGATAATTCGAATATATATTCTGTTCGTTAATTTCTAGAAATGATTATACAAGTGTCCCCACTTGGATAATCATTGTATTTAATCACATGTTGATACACCTTTGATATATTTATATGTTGAATTATATATTATTGTTGAACAAGATAAGACATTTGTTATGAAAACCCGACAGGTATGAACATCCCGATAATGGGAAAATTTTTATGCGCCCAAGGCGGACAGAGTGAACGATAACTTTGTTCTTGTACATGTAGTATTGATCAATACAGGGTACAACGGGGCTGATTACCCTCCGTGCCCGTAAGCAATGGCCGGTTTACAGATGAATTTCTGTTTAAACCCTTTCGAAAATGAAAACAATGTTCATAATGTGTCACAGAAAACCCCATGTATAGACAATACATAGTTTCAAAAATTTGAAAGAGGGTTGTGATGTTATTGTTATTGGTACAGATTACTTCACAACTATTGTCCGGTTGTAGAAGAATATTATAAAGAAAACATTTAAATTCTTTCAACTTATATATACATAAATACTTGCTGGGCACTCAAATGCTCATCCTTGCTTAATTTAAATGTTTTCACCTAAGTGTGAAGAACTGGAAAGTTCGGCCAAGAACAAGTGAAAAGGAAAGCAAACAGGACATGTTATTGGTATCATTTGTAATAGATAGACTATATTAATTTAATGCTATGTATTATATATCATGTAAATAATGTAGTAAAGGTTGCGTACTTGGGATTAGACTCTGATAAATGTAAATTTAAGTTTAAGATCTATATTATTGTTATTATTATTAGTAATATTCTGCTCATAGAAATGGTATCATGAAGTACCGAGTTCGGGTTTCAAGTATCCGGGTTCGGGGGACTTTACACAACATAATCGAAGGATAGTAGTTACTTGCAATTATTGAGCTGCCAATCACCCGAGTAATCAATGCACCAGCAGTCTTGGGCCGGTACAATATGGTGGTAACTACCTAAACAACTATTCTTATTCCAGTTATCATCATGTTTGGGGGCATCACTCGGATTCTTCATGGAGCAATAATTATCAAGATTAATACTCTACTCCAAATCCAACATACACGCCGTAATTCTCATATCCACCTCCATTAAAAGAAGAATAGTCAAAGTTGGAGGAATTACTGTCAAAGGTCATAGCAAACCAGAAGGATAGGAGGATGAGTCAAGAAATATCGAGCCAAATTTTCAACACCAGATGGAACAACTCATCACCACTTCAACTCATGGTCCTCAATACATGGATTCCAAAATTGAGACAGATAATTCGAGATTGGAGGAATTGTTGTCCAAGTTCATAGCATCAAATGAGGAGAGAAGGATTAATCAAGAGATGTCAATTCAGAATCTTCAGAATAAGATAGATCAAATGACCAAAGCCGTAAGCAACCTTCCTCCAAACACTTGGCTTTATGACATGGATGAAGAAATTGACGGAGAACCCGAACCATATCTATGACTGGATGAACCACAAGATATCGGAAGTGTAGAGACAATTGGGGATAATGAAATAGAGGTCGACAAAAATCTAAATGGGTCTCCACCAAAGATCAAAGAGTCAGCCAGATTTGCAAAATTATGCCCACTTAGTACTCATGTCATCAGCGAAGCTCTTGATGACATAAGAGCGAGTACAATTTTGAATCCATGGTGGGACGAGAAAGAGAAGATAGACGAAGAGCCCATTGTGTGTGTGCAACCCATGAATTTTTATATTTATATGCTTTACTAGTTTATTTAGTAGATAGGAATTAATTTGCTTATTAAGTTCTCTTACCAATCCAATTGTTATTTTAATCCATGTTGTCTCTCTTAATTGCAGGTATTAGAGGTTCAATGGATAGACAAAAGATTATGAAAAGGTTATTCAAGCCCAATTCAAGTGTGGTGCCCAATCTGTTCCATGTGCCTAATCTATTCTCCAAACTTAGTGGACAAGGAGGAGGATTGCTATATTTTCAGGGAAGTCCTCTGCTTTACTTTTTTCTATTTCAGCCATTGAGGACAATGTCTAGTTTAAGTTTGGGGGCATTTTAGTGTCGTATTGCATATAGTTAATTATTTACATTGTAGTTCGTATAGTTACATTTAGTTTTTGCATTCAGTTTTTAAAAATAAATAAAATTAAAAAAAAACTTGAAAAATTGAAAATTTTCAAAAATAGTAGTTAGTTTACTATGTTTATATAGCATTTAGTACATCTTGCATGAGTCCAGCTGTTTGATATTTACAGTTTGTTTTGGCCAATGATGAGATTGGAATTGGGTAGACAAGTATAGTACTGACTATTAGAGCTTTGATGTGATTTCTTGTTAGGAATTGAGTCTTTTTCTGTTTGAAACTTGTATAATAAGGATAGCACAGTAAAAACAACTTGTTGATTGATTGAGTTTAAATTGATACATAATGGGACTCTAAAGGATAATGCTAGTTTGAATGAAAGAATGACAAGAATAAGTAGTGATGGCTCAAGTTAGACAAGAACCTAAGTTTGGGAGAATATTTGGGGTATATAAGCTATATAAAAAAAGAAAAAAAAAAGAAAAAGTATGAATAAACACTGTGGCATGCTTGTTTAGTTTTGTGGCCTTTGTTACTTGAGTAAGTAAGCCCGGGGGGATTGTCTTTACACCTAGCGCCCTAAGGTCTTAATAGTCTGGGAGTCATTTATCGAAAGCTCATTAAGGTAGCATTGAAAAGCCTAAGGGAATAAGACATTGCATATCTATGTGTATATAAACAAAAAAAATGAATGAAATGGGAAATAAGATCAAAAAGCCCCCGTAAAGGAAAAATAAAGCATAAGTATCCCATTTTGACCCTCGATATTGGTAATTGTTTAATTTTAGTTGGATTTAGCTTATTTTTGGATTTCTTGAGTTTACACTGTATGATGCCTTCGAAGAGACTTGTTATGTGTAAGACCCCAACTTTTTATAAATAAAATCGAATTTCCTCTAATTATTATTCTTGATTAATAAGGTGGTAATTTGATATAATGCTTTGGTTATGGGTGAAATGTGCAATTTTTGCAAAATAAGCAAGTGGTTATGGAATATTCTTTTTGTCGGGAATCTCTGTACGACGGCGCAGTCATTTGTGGGCCCCATAACGAAAAATGGTTGGATGAAAGAAAACGACAAAGATTGAGTTTTATAAATAACGGCGTAAATTGTTACCGTTAACACTGTTGGGTTACCTGGTGGTTAAAATACAGTAATATGCGTGGTTGCACAGTAGCACACAGTATTGCACAGTATTGTTGAATTATTGATTCGTACGTAAGAAGGCACTACTCAATAATTGTTACATTAATTACTATTCATTATTTTATTTTATTGATTCAATAATTGCTGCATTGATATTTATATTATTATTGTTTCAATAATTGTCACTGCACAGTATTTTCCATTATCAGATCAATAATTCATATTATTTGAATAATATTATTAGATAACATTATTGGCAATGTCTAGAAAGTTATGTCTAAGGAGAGGTTTAGTCACCTAATTGGGCGCCAGTAATGAGAAATCCTTATTGGAAAGCCCCCTCTTTCCTGGGAACGGCCTGGTTGTCAGTACTGTGATTCTGTAATATTATTTTTAAATAATTAATTATTGATTATTATGATAAAGAAAATATTCATTTTATGTGGATATAGATGGAGAAAATTTTTAATGTGACAATTGTTGAAAATTAATATTTTATCTTTTTCTGATAAAATAATTCATTTAAATATATTATTTTAATAATATATTAACGGTGATATTTTTACAATGAATGTGGGAAATATGAGTATATGAGGAGGAAGAGTATTTTTGTGGCATTAAATGTTTAACACATGTTTTGTGTGTCGGTGGACACAATTCTTGACCGAAAATTGATTATAGACTGTAAAATCGCTCGTTTGTTGATTTCGGATTATTTCTGTTTGGAATTTGAAAAGATTTTCTTCTGAAAAGTTGTAGAGAATTGAAATTCCTATAAAAAGTCGGGAGATTTGAATTTTCTGATAAAAGGGCTATTTATTGTGAATTATTGATGTTTCGGAGTTCCGAAATAATTGATTTTTGGAAGTTTTAATTATTATTTTCAACAAAAACGTTTTCTTGCTTGGTGGGCTGCATTAAACATGTGTTGTGGCTGATTTCTTTGGTCAAAATGGTGGGCTAAGGAAAATTATATAATTATATTAATATTTTATTAATTTAGTCTCCTTTGGCGTTCTAGCATTTTCCTATAAATAGAAGGCTAAGTTAGAATTGGAAATCACACCAGAAACAAAGTTTTCTCTCTTTCTCTCTCTTTATTATCGAGCATATTCTTGTGAGTATACTCTAAGTGTTTCTATACGGTGTGAGTTTCTGTCAGCACTATACCCGAAATTCAGTCAGAAATACGGTTATTTTGAGGTAAGGGATATTATTTTCTTCTTAAATGATATTATCTTCTTCAATATCATTATGCCGAAATATTGTTCTGAACTTTTTATCAATTTGGAACTTTTTCATGTCAGAGTTACTATTCACGAGTTACTATTCACGAGTACTATTCACGAAGCGTGATGATGTTTTTGTGAAATTTCTATCTTTTGGTGTCGGAGTTACTATTCACGTGTACGGCACTATTCATGTATACGGCACTATTCACGAATATGACACTATTCATCGAAAAATGAAATTTCTTCTTTTTGTCCAAAATATCTATTTTGGCTACTATCTTTGATTGTATCTATGTTTTGATCCTTATTTTTAAGTTCTGCTTCAAAATCAGTTGATATGAAGTATTATTGATCTTAGACAAACTGTTGTACGAATCCCCAATATTTGTCCTTCTATCTCACTGGATTCGTTCTTAAAAATGTTTTTCATCATCCTCAGTCCTTAATGGTGACACTTGATGAATATCTTTGGCCTTTAGTGCAAAGATAAATGATTAAACTGATGAATCTCTTTGGCCCGTAGTGCAAAGATGAACAGGTGTTGAGATAAACATGACCAACTGGTGATACAAATGAATATCTTTGGCCTGTAGTGCAAAGATGATTAAAGATGTATATTGATTGTTGTTACAGAGATGAAATATTGATGATGGACTTTTAAATCTTAGAAGACAGTAGAATTCATTCTCAACATGACTCTTCTAATGGATTATAATTTTCGCTGCATTTGTTGATCTAAAACTTGTTGTCTACTATATTTTATCAGATTTTTCCCTGTTGAAGACTAACGATAATTTGTTGTATATTATCTTAGTCATAATATTCTTTACTGGGCTAGTTGAGCTCACCCTTTCCTTTTTGTTCCATTTTTCTTCTCAAGATGTGAGAACATAGCAGGATCGAGTCGGGGTATGGAGTGATGGTTCTAGGAAGATGTTTTAGCAGTCCTCACTATTTCTATAAAATAGTGTTTGAATAATTGTAGTGAGGACTTATTTGCGTGTGGATATTGTCTAGAAGACAATATTTGTATTTAAACTCACAGTATGTATTATCGTATTTCACATGACATTTGTTTTATTGAAGTTGTAGTTTGCTTTATGTACCATGTATTTGGCGACTCAAAATGGGTGTTGTATACCTATTTTTGGGGCGTCACAGTTGGTATCAGAGCTTAGGGATATGGTCTCTGGTGGAGATCGGGGAATAGAACTAGGAGGGGAAAGATGAGTAAATCATTCGCTAGTGTGTCCTACCTAAGCTTATTTGTTGGTCGGTCATAATATAGGGATATTATGTTATACGTTAATTTGTTTAATTAACCCTTGTTTTATGGCAGTATATAAGAATGGCTGCTGAGAATGTTAACAATGGAGTTTATGAGACGGTGGAACAACCTTTAGTCATAAACCACGAGAACGTGCAACAGGAAAGCAATACTACTCCTGTAAATAACGTTACCGAGCAAACAATGAATGATGGAATGTTTAGGAACTTTTTGCAGTTCATGAAAAATTAGACGAGGGAGACTCGTGTGCAAAATACGGGTGGAAATTATGGCAACGCGCGGTCTGTCATAGCTAAGCAGTTCAAGGAGTTGGGACCACCAGATTTCCATGGAAAGCTAGATCCGATCAAGGTAGAAACGTGGGTCAAGCAAATTACCAAGATATTCGATGTCTTGGGGTGCACGGAGGAACAGAAGGTTCCATTCGCCACCTTTATGTTTCGTGGTGAAGCAGATTACTGGTGGGAATCTGTGAAGCGTACCCAGCCAGCCGCACTCAACATGTCTTGGAAAAGATTTCAGAAACTTTTTAATGATAAGTACTTTCCTGAAAGTATTTGTCATATGAAAGAGGTAGAGTTTTTTAGACTTGAGCAGAACAACATGACGGTGTCTCAGTACGAGGCGAATTTCGCAGAGTTATCCAGGTTTGCACCTCATTTGGTGGAGAATGAGGAACGTATGACGCGGATGTTTTTGAGAGGTCTAAAACTCGAGATTCGTCAATAACTTAGATCTCATAAATTTTCTCTGAATTCAGATATTGTAAACAGGGCTCAGTTATTAGAGCGAGATAGTGAGTATACTCAATCGAGGGACCACAACTAGGGTCATATCGGTGACAGCAGTCATCAGAACGATGATAACCAGCAAGGAGGAAAGAATACGGACAAAGGCGGTAACCACTCAGGTAGTAATCGTGGACATGATAATAGGAGAGGTGAGTCAAATGGAAATTTCAGAAAGAAGAGATTCAACAACGACGGGAAGACACCAGCACCAGCACCAACAACAAATTCTAGGGGAGGAGAACAGCCGCCAGTTAGATGTTACAAATGTGGGAAGGAGGGACATATCAGCCCAAACTGTCCACAACAATCCAAGTTATGTTACAACTGTGGAAAGGAAGGCCACATCGCTCGAGATTGTACTATAGTGAAACCAAGTTCAGCGGGAGTGGTGATTCCAAGGGCTGTCTCGGATAAGTCGACATCAGCAGTTCCTGGAAGAGCGTTTGTCGTGACTTGTCAAAACGTGAGGAACCCAAATGTGGTGATCACGGGTAAGTTAATCTTGAATTCTTGCGAAGTTTATACCTTACTAGATACTGGTTCTACCCATTCTTTTATCTCTCCTGCTTGTGCTCAACGTTTAAACATGACTCCGGAGAAATTAGATTTTGATTTATCTGTTGAAACTCCGTTGGGTGAAAACTTCGTTACATCTACAGTTTATAAATCTTGCATGATCCAAGTTGGCACTATCACATTACCTGTTGATCTTTTCTCTTTAAAGATACTTGCTTTTGATGTGATTTTAGGAATTGATTGGTTAACCACTCATCATGTCAAAATTGATTGTTTTCGTAAGGTTGTTAGTTTTCATATTCCTAACCAACCTGTCATAAAAATTTACACCACTAAACCACTAAAATCAGTCAATGTCATATCAAACCACAAAGTTATTTGTTTATTGAAAAATGAATGTCAAGCTTTCTTAGCCATGTTATGGACTTGAACAATAATACGTCAGATTTGAATGATATTTTTGTTGTTAGTGAATTTTCTGACGTATTTCCTGAAGAATTTCTTGGCCTACTCCCAGAGCGTGATATTGAATTTGTATCGACTTTAAATCCGGTACAAAATCCATTTCTAAAATCTCATATCGAATGGCTCCTATTGAACTTCAGGAGTTAAAAACCCAACTATAGAAGTTGATACCCGAGCCTCTATCTTATGACTTCCTTTGTGGAATGCACCAAAGCCAAACACTCCGTAGGGGACGCCATATTCGTGCGGTAGTAAACTGATAGGTGCTATTGTGATGTGATATCCAAGATTGGGATATGAGTCACAGTTGAGAGCAACCTAAGTCAGTAATCGAAATACGTAGCTTTTTAGGCTTAGTTGGTTATTATCGAAGATTCGTGGAAAGATTTTCTCAAATCGCTAATCTATTAACTCAGCTGACTCGTAGAGATACAAAATTCGAATGAAGCAATGAATGTGGGAAGAGCTTCGAAGAACTCAAGAGGAGACTCATTTCGGCATATGTTCTGACCATACCATCCTAGAAAAGCGAACGTGGTAGCTAACGTGTTGAGTAGAAGATCGTATACGAGTACGAGTACGATATTTTCAAAGACTCATTTCGTATAACTTACAAATAATAGAGATGGAGATGAAAACTTTAGGTACCCATGTGATGATGGAGAATATACGAGTAGAACCGACTTTAATCGATAAAGTTAAAGCTACTCAAGCTACGGACCTGGGGCTGATGAGTATGAAGAAGAAAGTGCAAGAAGGAGCTATTCTGGAAGCAAGAATTGATGAAGAAGGAATAATTCGATTCAACTCTCGACTTTGCGTTCCGAACGATTCTGACTTGAAGCATAGAATCATGATGGAGGCACACAACACCCCGTTTGCAATCCATCCTGGGAGTACCAAAATGTATCATGATATTCGACATACATTTTGGCGGAACAATATGAAGAGAGAGATCACGGAGTTTATCTCGAGGTGTTTAACTTGTTAACGAGTAGAGGCGGAGCATCTAAAGGGTCCATTGCAACTACTTGAGACTCCGGAATGAAAGTGGGAACACATTACAATGGATTTCATTATAGGTCTTCCCAAGGTTCCTTAAGGCATAGATGCGATTTGGGTTATTGTTTATAGATTAACCAAGTCTGCTCATTTCTTGCCGATACGAGAAACTTATTCTGTTGAACGTCTTGCTAGTATGTACGTGAGTGAGATTGTGCGATTGCATGGCATGCTAGTATCCATAGTTTCGGATCGTGACCCAAGATTCACTTCAAGATTTTGGGTTAGCTTGCAGAAAGCTATGGGCACGGATTTACAATTCAGTTCGGTATACCATCCTCAAATGGACGGACAATCAGAGAGGACTATTAGATCCCTCGAAGATCTATTAAGACTTTGTGTCATAGATTTTAAAGGAAGTTGGGATAAGTACTTGCCACTGGTGGAATTCTCCTACAACAACAGTTATCAAGCAAGTATAGGCATGGCTCCATTTGAGACGTTATATGGACGAAAATGTTGTTCTCTAGTATGATGGGACGAGGTGGGAGAAGCAACGTTATTGTGACCAGAATTAGTACGCATGACTACAGAAAAGATCAAAATGATTCGACAATGTATTCACACTTCATAAGATCGACAAAAGAGTTATGCTGATCTTCATCGAAAGGACGTGGAATTTAATATTGGGGATCATGTACTATTACGTGTTGCTCCATGGAAAGGAGTTACAAGATTTGGAAAGAGAGGAAAGCTCAATCCAAGATTTGTTGGTCCATTTGAGATTCTTGACCGAATAGGAAATGTGGCTTATAGACTCGCATTACCTCCAAGCATGTCTCGTGTTCATAATGTATTCCATATATCTATGCTTCGTAAATATGTGAAAGACCCGAACCACATTATTGCGTTAGAACTAGACGAGATAACTGAAGATTTAACGTACAAAGAGGTACCTGTTAATATCTTGGATAGGAAAGAACATGTCCTACGCACCAAGATTATACCACAAGTTAATGTTTTATGGAGGAACCATGCTATTGAGGAAATTGCGTGGGAGTTGGAGTCAGAAATGAAAATGAGGTATCCTCACCTTTTTGATACACCAGGTACGTACGTCAATTTTGAGGACGAAATTTCATAAGGAGGGGAGGTTGTAAGACCCCAACTTTTTATAAATAAAATCGAATTTCCTCTAATTATTATTCTTGATTAAAAATGCTTTGGTAATGGGTGAAATGTGCAATTTTTGCAAAATAAGCAAGTGGTTATGGAATATTCTTTTTGTCGGGAATCTCTGTACGACGGCGCAGTCATTTGTGGGCCCCATAACGAAAAATGGTTGGATGAAATAAAATGACAAAGATTGAGTTTTATAAATAACGGCGTAAATTGTTACCGTTAACACTGTTGGGTTACCTGGTGGTTAAAATACAGTAATATGCGTGGTTGCACAGTAGCACACGGTATTGCACAGTATTGTTGAATTATTGATTCGTACGTAAGAAGACACTACTCAATAATTGTTACGTTAATTACTGTTCATTATTTTATTTTATTGATTCAATAATTACTGCGCTGATATTTATATTATTATTGTTTCAATAATTGTCACTGCACAATATTTTCCATTATCAGATCAATAATTCATATTATTTGAATAATATTATCAGATAACATTATTGGCAATGTCTAGAAAGTTCTGTCTAAGGAGAGGTTTGTTCACCTAATTGTGCGCCAATAAGGAGAAATCCTTATTGGAAAGCCCCCTCTTTCCTGGGAACGGCCTGGTTGTCAGTACTGTGATTCTGTAATATTATTTTTAAATAATTAATTATTGATTATTATGATAAAGAAAATATTCATTTTATGTGGATATAGGTGGAGAAATTTTTTAATGTGACAATTGTTAAAAATTAATATTTTATCTTTTTCTGATAAAATAATTTATTTAAATATATTATTTTAATAATATATTAACGGTGATATTTTTACAATGAATGTGGGAAATATGAGTATATGAGGAGGAAGAGTCTTTTTGTGGCATTAAGTGTTTAACACATGTTTTGTGTGTCGGTGGACACAATTCTTGACCGAAAATTGATTTTAGACTGTAAAATCGCTCGTTTGTGGATTTTGGATTATTTCTGTTTGGAATTTGGAAAGATTTTCTTCTGCAAAGTTGTAGAGAATTGAAATTCCTATAAAAAGTAACGAGATTTGAATTTTCTGATAAAAGGGCTATTTATTATGTATTATTGAAGTTACGGAGTTCCAAAATAATTGATTTTTAGAAGTTTTAATTATTATTTTCAACAAAAACATTTTCTTGCTTGGTGGGCTGCATGAAACATGTGTTGTGGCTGATTTCTTTGGTCAAAATGGTGGGCTAAGGAAAATTATATAATTATATTAATATTTTATTAATTTAGTCTCCTTTGGCGTTCTAACATTTTCCTATAAATAGAGGGCTAAGTTAGAATTGAAAATCACACCAAAAACAAAGTTTTCTCTCTTTCTCTCTCTATATTATCGAGCATATTCTTGTGAGTATACTCTGAGTGTTGCTATACGGTGTGAGTTTCTGTCAGCACTATACCCGAAATTCTGTCAGAAATACGATTATTTTGAGGTAAGCGATATTATTTTTTTCATAAATGATATTATCTTCTTCAATATCATTATGTCGAAATATTGTTCTGAACTTTTTATCAATTTGGAACTTTTTTATGTCAGAGTTACTATTCATGAGTTACTATTTACGAGTTACTATTTATGAATTACTATTCACGAGTTACTATTCACGAGTTACTATTCACGAAGCGTGATGATATTTTTGTGAAATTTCTATCTTTTGGTGTCGGAGTTACTATTCATGTGTACGGCACTATTCACGTATACGGCACTATTCACGAATACGACACTATTCATCGTAAAATGAAATTTCTTTTTTTTGTCCAAAATATCTATTTTGGCTACTATCTTTGATTGTATCCATGTTTTGATCGTTATTTTTGAGTTCTGCTTCAAAATCAGTTGTTATGAAGTATTATTGATCTTGGACAAACTGTTGTACAAATCCCTAATATTTGTCCTTCTATCTCACTGGATTCGTTCTTAAAAATGTTTTTCATCATCCTCAGTCCTTAATGGTGATACTTGATGAATATCTTTGGCCTGTAGTGCAAAGATAAATGATTAAACTGATGAATCTCTTTGGTCCGTAGTGCAAAGATGAACAGGTGTTGAGATGAACATGACCAACTGGTTATACAAATGATTACCTTTGGCCTGTAGTGCAAAGATGATTAAAGATGTATATTGATTATTGTTACAGGGATGAAATATTGATGATGGACTTTTAAATCTTAGAAGACAGTAGAATTCATTCTCTACGTGACTCTTCTAATGGATTGCTATTTTCACTACATTTGTTTATCTAAAACTTGTTGTCTACTATATTTTATCAGATTTTTCCCGGTTGAAGACTAACGATAATTTGTTGTATATTATCATAGTCATAATATTCTTTACTGGGCTAGTTGAGCTCAACCTTTCCTTTTTGTTCCATTTTTCTTCTCAGGAGGTGAGAACATAGCAGGATCGAGTCGGGGTATGGAGTGATGGTTCTAGGAAGATGTTTTAGCATTCCTCACTATTTCTATAAAATAGTGTTTGAATAATTGTAATGAGGACTTATTTGCGTGTGGATATTGTCTAGAAGACAATATTTGTCTTTAAACTCACAGTATGTATTGTCGTATTTCACACGACATTTATATTATTGAAGTTGTAGTTTGCTTTATGTACCATGTATTTGGCGACTCAGAATGGGGTTGTATACCTATTTTGGGGGCGTCACATTATGTGTTAAATTTGATTTTATATCAGTTAACATTGTTATTGAGCACACACGTATTATATTAGTGATTACAGTCTAAGATTTGATGACTGATTGGGAAATTATTAATTTGGTTTGATATGATATATTATCATGTTTTCTTGATTTCTCTAAGACCAGTTGATTAGACTTGTTTGTGTTATTACTACTGGATTCGTAGGCATGTAGATAAGTTGCATTACATAGCATTGTTGTTTTGTTTTTTTTCTTCAGGACAAGCAACGGTTTAAGTTTGAGGGTATTTGATAAATAGGTTTTACACCTACTTATCCGGTATTTATCACTTGAATTAGTTGCTTAAACCTATGTTTCTTATTTACTTTTCATACATTATATGTTATTTTGTAGGCTATGACATAACATTGGCATGAAGAAGCAAGGAAAAGCAATACGGACATCTTTTGGACTAAAATATGCAAGAAAATACAAGAAGGGGAGATTATAGTGCTTTTAACACCAAGTTGGATACATGTTCTTGGCTTGGAACTTGGATTATACTGTAGAGCTTCTTCTTAGCATTCCTAAACATCTTGAATCATCCCAATCGGAGTTCGGATGCGAGAGTTATGGCTTTTTTATCAACGAAGATCAAAGCTAAGAGTTCTCATGCTTGCAATTTACACATCATCTTCAAGCTTGATTTCGATCTTGTTCCGGCTAGAATTTCTCAATTCTTAAATCTTCGATTTGATAGGTTACAGTCCCTGTAACTCCTCCCGGATCAAACGTTATGTCCGTTTTACCAGAGGACACTGCAATAGAAAAGTGACCCCCGCTGGGGCGGGCTTTCCCTTCACAAAATGCACGCCGGGGCGGGCATACCTGCTGCAAAACAGTAAGGAACCCCGCCGGGGCAGGCCCTTTTAGCCTTATAAGCCCGTCGGGGCGGGGGTAAGTGCTAAAAAGTTATTTTTTGTCTGAATTTGAGTCCAAGAAGGATTGGTTCGATCCGATTGACTCAAGGACTTCCAAGAGGAGTTAAAGACAGATAAAGAGACTTATAAAAGGAGGAGAATCACATAGATTAGAAGAGAGGGAGATGATTCCATTAGATTATATTAGAGTAGAATAGGACAAAACATTAGTTTTTATGAGATTTGGAGATTGATGCACTTAGAAGCCATTGGAGATCAAGATCAAGAGTGAGATGGAGGATGAATTTGCTGACAACATATTCACTTCTTTTCCTTAGTCTTATTCTTATCTTTTAATGTGTATTCAAGTGTGGATTCTTAGTTTTAATTCAATGAACTAATTCTTTGTTTGAGATTATAATGGAACTTATTGTGTAGTTTATTTTAATATGATTCGCTATCAATTATTATGTTCTATTGTGAGGATTGTCTATTATGATTTGGACTTAATTGTTTAATTGATTGGCCATCAATTACCGTGATAATCTATATGAACTCGAGAGATGAAGTTTCGATTTAGATCTGATTATGATAACATGTGTTTGTGATTTCTACATAGATGGAATTTATGATTCGTGTTTAAGATATAGATATGCCTTTACGCCATATGTAATCTTATAGAGAACTTGTGCTTTAAATCCTTTTTAATTGTAATTCCCATAGAGATATAGTAGATTAGTTAATTAGGGTGTCTTGCTTAATTCTATCATCTGTGGATATAAGTGAGTATGGGTTTTATCTGCTTTAGTATTCTTGATTAACAATTCAGATTAGAGAATAATTGATGAGAAGTGTGTTAACTTAAATGAAGCAATAAGTGAAGTTGTGATCTTAAATCTCCATAATCTTAATTTAACTAGTTGAATTTAATAGTAGTTTGATTATATAATTTGAAATTCTTTTGTTTAAATAAGATTGAGTTGGTTACGGGTTAGTACTTGGTAATTTTTTATTAAATAATTCCTCGTGGGAACGATATTCTACTTTCACTTTATTACTTGTTGACCACGTATACTTGCGTGTTGTGCGTAATTAGATTTTACCCATCAGGAACCACAAGATATTGTGGAAAGTGAACCTGCTTAAATTACACAAGGAATTCGTAGATCTGATAGGACACGCCAAGAGCCCGAGAGATATTATGGATATCTTATGACTCAAAACGTTGATGTGATGCTCATAGATCAGGATGAGCCTGCTTCCTACCAAGAAGTTATGAATGGACCAGATTCTGAGAGATGGCTTGAAGCCATGAGATCTGAAATGGACTCCATGTATACTAACCAAGTATGGACTTTGTTTGATCCACCCGAAGGGGTAAAACCAATCGGGTGCAAGTGGGTTTTCAAGAAAAAAATTTACATGGATGGTAACGTACAAACCTATAAAGGTCGACTGGTAGCAAAAGGTTACAAACAAATTCAAGGTCTTGACTATGATGAATCCTTCTCTCCAGTGGCAATGGTTAAATCCATCAAGATCTTACTTACTATTGTAGTCTTTTATGATTATGAAATCTGGCAGATGAATGTTAAAACTGTTTTCCTTAACGAAAATATCCTTGAGGATGTGTACATGACACAACCTGAGGGTTTTGTTACTCCAGAGGATGCTGGAAAGGTATGTAAGCTACAACGATCCATTTATGGATTGAAGCAAGCCTATCGGAGTTGGAATCTTCAATTTGATGAAGAAGTCAAAGAGTTTAGCTTTATTAAAAATGAAGATGAACCTTGTGTATATAAGAAGGTTAGTGGGAGTCACATTGTATTCCTGGTATTATATGTTGACGACATATTAATTATTACGAATGACATTCCTTCATTACAGGCTGTAAAAACATGGTTAGGAAAATTTTTCTCCATGAAGGATTTGGGCGATGCAACCTACATTTTAGGTATCAGGATTTATTGAGATAGATCGAGAAAATTGATCGGCCTAAATCAAAGTACATATATTGATAAAGTGTTGAAACATTCCAACATACAAGAGGTAAAAAGAGGACACTTACCCATGGCTCATGGTGTAAAGATCTCTAAGTCCCAATGTCCTAAATCACAAGATGATGAGCAACGTATGAGAAAGATCCATTATGCTACGGCAATTGAATCTATCATGTATGCAATGATATGTGCTCGTCTGGATGTCTCGTATGCTTTGAGCATGACGAGCAAATACCAGTCAAATCTAGGTGAAGGTCACTGGACAGCAGTCAAGAATATCCTCAAGTACCTAAAAAGGACTAAGGATTCATTTTGGTATATGGAGTTGAAGACGAACTGGCAGTAAAGGGTTACACAGATGCTAGTTTCTAGACTGACAATGATGACTATAAGTCTCAGTCAGGTTTTGTGTTTTGCTTTAATGGTTGTGTTGTTAGCTGGAAGAGTTCGAAGCAAGAGACAGTAGTCGATTCTACAATAGAGGCTGAGTATATTGTTACTTCTAGTGCGGCCAAGGAGGCTGTATGGATTAAAAAGTTCATCACTTAACTTGGTGTTGTTCTAACCATTGTTGATCCGGTTTCTCTATACTGTGATAATAATGGAGCCATTGCACAGGCTAAGGAACCCAGATCTCACCAACGATCCAAGTATATACTTAGCCGGTACCATCTCATATGTGAAATAATTGATAGAGGAGATGTACATACAGGAAGAGTGCCAACAGATGATAATGTTACAGATCCACTGACCAAGGCTTTGTCGCAGCAGAAGCACAGAGGTCGCACTAGTTCCATGGGTATTATATACATGAGTGATGGCTCTAGTGCAAGTGGGAGACTGTTAGAGTTTATGCCCTAGAGGCCAATTATTTGATATAATTGCTTAACATTTTGATATTATATTTGATTGAATAAATGAATGATTTTATTATGGTTTTATTTACTGCGTTATATAAATGTTAACATAATAAAATTCCTTACAATAGTGATACAAATTATATAGTTTCAAGTATGTGACTTGAACATGATATTATATAATTATAATTAGTATCATTGCTCTTAAATGTCCCTAGTCGAGTATATTTGTTGATGGGACAACAATGATGCATTAAGACTACTATGTGGATTGACTGATGACCAAATCTCATTTGTCATAAATATATGAGATATTAAGTCAATGCATAGGTATATGTTAGAGAACGGTGTACTAGACAGACCCACCATGAGAGTTCTACGTGGAACAGTATGCAAAGTTTCATTAGAGATTCTCATAGTGACAATGATGTAATGGTCCTCCGACCTGAAATCACTATATTACTACACGGGAATTTATGTACTTTGATATCATCAAATGTCACCTTTAATAGGTGGATTATAAAGATGATTATTGGGTACATCATGAATCGTGTGAGAAATATGGGTGATCTAGATAGAATTTAACCCTCCTATATATTAGGGGTGATATCCATAGGCCTCTTGATTGAGTAGGACTATGAAATGCATGGCCATGCTCAAATAGTGATTTGTTTCATATAGTCTACTCATTGATCAAGAAAACACAGATTAAATTATGAAGAGTATGACACATTCCATGACTCGATTTTAATCTAGGATGTCAAGGTTAAAAGGATTAAATTACATTGAAACATTGGTCACGAAAAGGTTGCATCGAATCATCAATCTTATTATTACTTGGGTAGAAGTGATGCATTACTAGATGTCGCTCATTGTTTATAATTTTATAATATGATTTTAAAATTATTACCAACGTAATAATAACCTATAGGGTCACGCACACTGAACGTAATTAAATGGGAATTAATTTAAATTATAAAGATTTAAATATCTCAATATGATTGATAGTATTTAAATTACGAATTTAAATTAATAGGATAATTTATATATAGGTATATTAATTAAGTAAGACTTTATTAAGATATATATATATATATATATATATATATATATATATATATTAAGATTTTATTAAATTAAGTTTTGATTAATTCCTTTTAATCGCTATATATATGATATGTAGCAGCCATTTTAGGAATAACAATCATTAACCAAAATCATAGCCGCTCTTAGAGAGAGACTAGAGAGAAACAGTTTCGAAAATCCTGTTTCTTTGGTGGCTAGTACCGCAACTCCCTCTACTATAGTTTATGTGATGACATGCAGAACATTCGTGTGGATACCGTAGAGACGCAGTTCCTTTGAATTACGTTGGAGATTCAAAGTTTTTCATAATCGGTATAATTTCTAACCACTGAATTAATTTGTTTTTTGCATGGATCATGTTTTAGGGTTTCAAAATTATCTTTAAATTGGTTGATTTCCGTTGCATTTTATGTGTCGAAACCCTTCAATAGTTACTCATGCGATCTCTCTTTTAGGAGTCTATGGAGACTATTAAGAAAGATACACTCCAGGGTTCATCGACATGAGACATCTCTAGGAGTTTGTCATGCTAAACAACTTTAGC
This sequence comes from Panax japonicus, assembly GCA_020205505.1. Taxonomy (NCBI): domain Eukaryota; kingdom Viridiplantae; phylum Streptophyta; class Magnoliopsida; order Apiales; family Araliaceae; genus Panax; species Panax japonicus. Next base: position 65,692,016 of record CM035095.1, on the reverse strand, counting down.
AACAAATGAATATACGTTTCTTGGGTTAAGCCGAGCATCCTTTTAAATATATTTATATAGACTTGTATCCCCAATTATGATACTCTTCCCAAATCATTCATTGAGGAATGTTTGGACAACTTTATCTTTACATATTGTAGCATTGGTATGTCATTCCTTATCTATAGTATATCAACATATAATATTAGGAATGTCAAGGCGCTCCCACTGACCCTTTCGTACAAACTAGGTTCATTCTTATTTTTGATAAAATCAAACTCTTTTGATTATCTTATCAAATCGAATGTTCCATATTTGAGAAGCTTGTTTTAATCCATTTCTCTGAGTGTCTACAACTCTTACCTCATCGTATGTAACTGGATCATCTTCTTCTATGATGCGTACCTCATCATCATCATCTATGATGAATCCCTACCTCCCAGGTATCTTCGGTACTATTCCATATTTACAATTCAGTTGTGGTACAATAGGTCTATCTACAGGTTCCTCTTATTTAACTTATAGTGTTTTGTGGTTCTTGAACACTTCAAGATCTATTATCCTCCCACTAGCCCCTTCAATGATAAACACCTTTATCTTAGAAGGTAAAGTTTTTTGCAACAAATACATTTTTCTTACTAGGATTATAGAACATATACCCTAAATTTACTTTATGATGTCCAACAAATCTTCACTTGCCAAATCTTGTCCTAAGCTTATCCTTTGAAACCTATTTTAAATAATTTGGACAACCCTTTATCTTAACATACTTAAGATTAAGAATCCTCCCTGTCCATAACCTTTATAGAGTCTTGGGACTGGATTTTGAGGTTACCTTTTTGTAGACATACAGTTATTTCTAGGGCATGACCCTAGAAGGATATTGGAATGTCGGTAAAAATCATTATGGACCACACCATGTCCAACATGGTATGATTTATCCTTTCAAATACATCAATCAATTATTATGTATCAATAGGCATCCATTGTGAGAAAACTATTTGATATGATCTAGAAACTTATTGCACAAGTATTCCTTCCTTGATCCGATCAAAGAATCCTAATACTTTGTCAATTTGTTTCACTTTTGAATTCTTTGAACCTTTCAAATAATTAACACTTGTATTTCAGCAAATACACACATTCAACTCTTTGAATGATCATCTCTTTTTCTTATACTAATTTGTTCAATATGCAAAATTATTTTTCACGTAAGTACACAAAATCCATTAAGTAATATTTCAATTCTATACAAAATATTATTATTATAAATAGAACAACAATTATTCTTAAATATAATACCAAAGATTTCATTGTCCAACAATAAAATGAAAATAATGTTTCTAACGAGAACTGGAATACAATAACAACTTATTGACTTAATAGATTTGCATGTAGGCTGTGCTAAACCATTAGTTCATATGGCTAATGCAGCAACCTTTGCTTCATTTCCTACACATAGGATTACTCATCCCTTGTTTAGCTTTCTACTTCTGCTTGGTCCCTTCATAAATCTATATTTATGATAACCAAAGTCGGTATCCAATACCGATGTAAAATTTTGACTTACAGAAAGATTTATTTCGATTATGGACAAACATGTATCTGTAACTGAAGCTTCACTGAGCTTCTTCTGGTTATCACTACAAGATACTTCTCGCAGTTTCTTTTTCAGTGTCCAGGCTTATTGCAGTGGAAGCAAACTCCTTTGATATTCGTATTAGTTTTGTTCTCATTATCCATTATTTTTGCCTTTCTATTTGCCTTCTTTGAATCGTTCTTCTTTTCAGAAGATCCTTTGGCCCCTACCAGAAAGACTTAGTCTTTCTTGGTTGGAAAGTGACTCTCAATAATTTTTAACATGTTAAGAAAATCAGCGAAGCTGATATCTAGCTTGTTCACATGAAAAATTCACAACAATTGTGAGAAGGAGTCCATAGTGACTCTAAGATCAAATCTTGGCTCAACTCTCCATCCATGATAAAACTTGTTGTCATAATTATTTAATCAAATTGATCATATTAAGGACTTTTATCTGTACTATAGTGTCATTGATCATTCTAGATTAGAAGAGCTCCTTAGATATATGATATCTATCGATCATACTTTCCTTACCATAAACTACTTGATGTGCAGGAGTATAGTAACAGCATCCATAGTTTCATGCTGATGCTGAAGCTCGTTACTCATGGATGCGAGCATGATGCATTGAGACAACTATGCATTATCTTACCACTTTCTAAAAGTAGCAATCTCTTCGTTAGAGGCTTTGTCTGCAACCATTGTAGGGATAGGCGTATTAAGGACATAAGATAACTTTTCAGCCATGAGAAGTATTCTCAAATTCCATAACCAATCTGTTTAATTCGGTCCGGTTAATTTAGCATCTAATATGCTACGCAGTGATAGTAATTTTAGACATTGTAAAATTCTGTAAAAAAATTTATAATTAATAACATTTTAGCATACATTATTTTATTAATTATCAAAATAATTTAGGTCTTGTTTTAAATTGGTATCTCCCACTATTTTCATCAAACTATATTACTCTCACTTATATAGTTCGACAAAATCTAATTAAAGATTTGCTAGTGAGAATAAGGATCTCATTTTAAATGTATATAGCCTTATGGTGACACAACAAACTATATATAAATAAATAGGTAGACAACTCTTGTCAATTACATCATCATGAACTCCTTTTATTTTGCCTCTTAGATTATTTTGATCAAGTGGTGGCACATCCGAATCAAAATTATCTAAGTTAAGTCCAACCTAGCACTTCCATATATTCAAAAAAGAAAAACATTATCCCTGTGGTGACACAACAAAATAACATTGTTCAATTTTCTTTATAAGCATCAAATGTGATAAAATTAACATCTTAAAAATTAAGATAAGCCTTGTGATGACACAACAAACTTATAATAATTAATTGATACTCTATTATTTTTTTATCATGCTAGAAAGCGACGTTCGTTATTCCAAACATCTTTGAATGCTTAGGACATAATATAAAATCTTTGAGGGGGTTTGTTATTAATTTGTCTCATCTTGTTTAGCGTGCATGCACATATATATAAAATACGCGTCATTTTACTTAACATGCGAAGCATGTTTGCATAATATAATATATATATATATATATATATATATATATATATATATATATATATATATATATATATATATATATATATATATAGTATAAGCATGCACATATAAAATATTATATTCTACCCGGATTGATTATGGACTTTATTCTAGTTTAGTTCATTAGAGCCACCAAGTGAACCAATGGGTCAAACTTAGGGTGCAAAAATTAAATTTAAATATAACTATTACATTTAAATCCCGGACTCCATTACAAACGGGTCTTCAAGGGCTCCTTGCTCCTTGATCTCCAATTCTTCAAAATTAATAAAATAAATTTAAATAGAAACCTTGATCAGCAGTCAGGGGAAGTACATAGGAAGGAGATAGAATTTACATTAAGAAAAAATTAGAGAAGACGAGGTACGCATACCCCATTTAATAAAATACATACATCAATGCATCCAACTAAAATAAAATTCAATCATATTGGTTAATAGTCCGTAATCAATCTCATTTATTATCATACACATCATCATATGCATCAATAAATAGCATTCATCTCATAAATAATAAATCAATTACATATATGCATCAATATCAATTTAATGGCAATTTCAAATTTATTAAAATCTAATTTTGAAATAAAATAAACTCCTTTATTTTATTAAAAATTTAAATCATAATAAAAAAAATTATTTTATTTTATCCAGTTTTTGAATAAAAAAATAAACTCTGTAAAGTCCCCAAACCCGGATACTTGAAACCCGAACTCGGTACTTCACGATACCATTTCTATGAGCGAAAATATTACTACTACTAATAATAATATAAATTTTAAACTTAACTTACATTTATCAGAGTCCAATCCCAAGTACGCAACCTTTACTACATTCTTTACATGATATATGATACATATCATTAACTTAATACAATCTATATATTACAAATGATACCAATAACATGTCCTGTTTTCTTTCCTTTTCACTTGGTCTTGGCCAAACTTTCCAGTTCTTCACACTTAGCTAAAAACATTTAAATTAAGCAAGGATGAGCATTTGAGTGCCCAGCAAGTATTTATATATATATATATATATATATATATATATATATATATATATATATATATATATATATATATACATATATATATAAGTTGAAAGAATTTAAATGTTTTCTTTATAATATTCTTCTACAACCGGTCAATAGTTGTGAAATAATCTGTACCAATAATAATAACATAACAACCCTCGTTCAAATTTTTGAAACTATGTATTGACTATACATGGGATTTCCGTGACACATTATGAACATTGTTTTCATTTTCGAAAGGGTTTAAACAGAAATTCATCTGTAAACCGGCCATTGCTTACGGGCCTGAGGGTGTACAGTCCATGGGCCCTGTATTGATCAATACTACATTGCTAGAACGATATTATCGTTCATCCTTTGTCCGCCGTAGCGCATAAAAATTTTCTCATTATCGGGATGTTCATACCTGTCGGGTTTTCATAACAAAGGTCTTATATAATCCAACGTATATGTATATCAAAGGTGTATCAACATGTGATTAAATACAATGATTATCCAAGTGGGGACACTTTGTATAATCATTTATAGAAATTAACGAACAGAATATTTATCTGAATTATCATATACTAACATGTTGATAATCAATGTGCTTATATAATATAGGTTTAACAATCAGTATAATAATAATATAATTTTGAAACATTCTTACACTTGTCCATTGCATAAAAAAATGCAAAGTTAGGATACTTGCCTGATGCGCTGCTTACAATTACGCAACTTAGATTTATCTTTTCTATCACGACTTATCATTAATAAGATCATTCTATCGATTAGTATAACATAACGTAACACATAACACTGCTTATTGCAGTTAGCACATTCCCTATTAACATTATCACACATGTTGAACAATCATTGACTCACAAACAAACATCAACACATTCCTAATCACATTGTCACACAACCTTAATAACCATTGAATCACAATTAAACAGTTAACTAATCACATTATCTAAGTCCAGATCAATTTCTGAAATATGTCGGTCTACCGACATCTTTATCGGGTAAAAATCGAGTCTAAGACTCTATCCCGAAGTTCAATATCCAAATAGATAACTTAAACAACAGTCGCACTATTTTTCATGACCTTATAATAATTATAAAATAATTATTACCATTTACCATCATTTTTGAAATATCAGAATCATTATTAAATGATTTAAATAGCAAACAATTCTATTATCATTAACATTTAATCAATATTAAACTTTTAATGAAACCATTGCCAAAATATTAAAGTTATGTATAATAACTCAAAATATTTTTAAAACATTTATATTACCCTTAAATGATTTTTAAAACATTTAAAAACATTATTAAATAATTACCATTAATATCAAAATATTAATGTACTATTTATCTAAATATTAAAAGTTATTAATTATAACTTAAAATATTTTTAATCCATTTATATTCCTTTTAAATGATTTTTAAATTAATAAAACCATTTTTAAACTATTTATTTAATATAATTATTAAATAAATTTAATATCATTAATAATAAATTAATAATTATTAATATTAAACTATTAATGAAGTTATCCTTTAAATATTAAAAGTTATATTTTATAACTTAAAATATCATTAAACACTTTTTCATGATTTTTAAAATATTAAAATCATTTTTAAACAAATTATTTAATATAATAACTAAATAACTTTAATATCATTATTAATCATTAATTAATGAAATTAACCATTAAATATTAAAAGTTATATTTTATAACTTAAAATATTTTTATAACACTTAAATCATTTTTATATGACTTTTAAATCATTAATACTATTTTACATAATTTATTTAATATATTTATTAAATAACTTAAACATCATTAATATTAATTAATTAATGAAATTTCATCACAAAATATTAAAATTCATCAAAAATGACTTCAAATATTTTCTAACACAGTAATATAATTTTTCATGATTTTTCATGAAATAAAACTATTTTTAAATAATTTATTTAATATTATAATTAAATAAATAAATACCTTTTATATTCCAAAAATACTAAATATTTATGAAATATACTCAAAATAATTAAAATATAATTTTCGGACTTTAAAATAATTTTTTAGAATTTATTTTGTATTTTTCATAAGTAAAAACTATTTTTTTTCTATTTTTAAATCATTTTCAGAAAATAATTATAATAAACCGTCGCTAAAGGCCCCTATAGCGACAGAACCGTCGCTATAGGTGTTCTTGAGTCTGTCAGAACCTTCAAAGGCAGTAACCGAGTGGTCTAGTTTGACCGTGTGTAATTCTTAACATGTAATGTTTCTGGCAATGTTCTTGGTCATATCGTGTAAAGGAAATACAAGACTACAATATACAACAATAATAATATCCATATCATGCACGAAATAAGAGATCTAAGCCATCAAAGTGACTGTCAGACGTGTTCTTCATTTTCTTGGTGAGGAACAGCTCGACCCGCTCACTTTGAGCTTCTATAACTATCAATCTTTTTGATCATTTTGGGATCTACAAGTTGTAGTGTGTAGGAAAAAATTCCAGTGTACAGATCTATATTAAAAGATCACCAAAAACAACAACGGATCTAGCATAATTGATCTAGTCAAACGGCTGTCAGAGCCATGCTCAAGACTTTCTGGAAATTCCAGAAAGTACATTTCGTGCTCATTTCAGCTACTTTGACCGTCCATCAAATCCAACCCGTTTATAAAATAAGTGATATTAAGGCATTATGATGTATTCTAACAAACATAGTATAACCTAGATTCAAAACCCATAACAAAACATTAACAAATTTCCAGATCCAAGCCCTTAAACCTCTTGTCAGAACATTCTGGGTACGTTTCTGGGTTGCCCAGAAATGGCCCGGTCAATGCCGGTCAACGACCTTTGACCGGTTAGAACTTACAATCTACAACAGATCTAGGCTTGATTATTGATCCAAAGCAAAGATCTCATAACTGACTACAATATTCAACACTTAAAACACAAAAATCAAACACGTACAGAGATCTACACAACCTGACATTCGTTGTCAGACAACTGAATAAAAAATTCCAGAATTTGTAGATCTTCAAATCCGAGCATCTAGATGTTATGGATTCAACATCTAGCAACCCAGATCATCCTTAGACACTAATAACAACATATTTTAACAACAAATTACAAGATCTAAAAACAGATCATTAGAAAAATTTTAAGGCTAGGGTTTATACCTTTGATGTCCAAATTCTGATTTTGTGTTGCTGTTTTGGTTATGGTGTTAGTGGGGCTCGGTTCTTGACTGATCTTAGGAGAGAATTTTGTGGGTTTGATAGAAAAATGGACTTGGTTGAGTGTTATGCAATTTTTAGTAACCAAATATCTTCTCTCTCTCTTAATCCCTATTTATATAATTGTTGGATGTATGAATGGGATGTCTTGAGGCTATGTGTTGTCCATAATGAGTCACAGGGGTTGGTAGGAGTTGTTGGACTTGTTGGCCAACTAAAGTATTGCCCAATTTTGCAAGTTTCCTTCAATAATGCTAAAAAGGGTATTCTTGTCATTTTCAAAATATAATTAAGGGCAATCTTGTAATCTTGACAAACCCTTAGGATTTAGGGTTTGTGCCAATTTAGGTTTTATAAGCAAACAAAATCTAGGATTTCCAATTTAGGGTTTGTACAATAAAATAAAATAAAATAAAATAATAAACTAAAATTTTAATTTCTAAAAATACCAATTAGGGTTTACTACTTTAATTTAGGTCTTTAATTATAGCACTTTTCTAATTAGGTTTAATCAACACTAATTAGCATTTCATTTTCCCAAACTGGCAATTAGGGTTTACAATACAAAAAAATTTATAAGGATTTTAAATGATTACGATTCTCCCTAATTAGGGTTAATACATATAACACCGATCATAAATCACATTATCGTGATTAATTAACGACTTAACAAATTCTCAAAGTCGTGAATGACTTTAACATTAGGGTTTCAAATCAATTAGGGTTTAACAGTTTGAAACTAGGGTTTCTATTTATTAAATAGGGTTTCTAAATATTAAATAGGGTTTAATAACAAAATTATATAATGCATAACATATATCATATAACACAGTTAAACAACAGTCTTGAACTCACAGCTGAGTTCCAAATTAGGGTTTTTAATAATTTAGGGTTTCTAGAATTTTAATTAGGGTTTACCTAATTAATACATTTAATACATGCCATAATTATATAACACACTTATAAAACAAATCTTGCACTCTAATTTGGATCTCAAATTAGGGTTTAACATTGTTACTAAGGTTTGGTCATAATACACCGTAATTGATCAACCATTATCAATACAGAAATGCAGTACATATCCATAGCACTGAAAAATCAAAATATAATTATATTATAATATTATTATCATTATTCCTTATTCCAGAACCAAAAATAGGGTTTGTAAAATATTATTAAGGTTTATAAAAATATTAATAGGGTTTGGTTGTAATATAATAAAACTATTCCACACATTAAAATTACACACATAACACACATATCTATAATACTGGCAAATAATAATATAATATTATTATTTTCATTCTTTGATCAAAACCCAGAATTAGGGTTTGGATTCCATATCTGATTTATCTTTCATATAAAACATTATTAAATAAGTTAAAATAATTAACTTATTAACCTGAACAAATTCATATAATAAAATAATTATTATAAAAATTCTATAATCATATCATATATTATTTAAATATTATAATTAACACATTTTCATGAAAAATAGTTAATAAAAACATTTTTGCTGTAAAATTAATTATTTATAAGAATATAATTTATGATGAGCAATAATTCTAAAATAAAATTATTCATAATCATTCATGTAATAAATATATTTTATATTCATCACATAAATACTTATATAATACCGTTCATGCATTCTTACCTTTAAAATAAATAATTATTCTAAAATCATTTCATATATTATTTAAATAATATAAGATTATATCTTCCTTGAAAAATAATTAATAAAACATTTCCAATAAGAAATATAATTGATAATAATCAATAATTCTAAAATAAATTTATCTGCAATACTTAATGTAATAAATAAATTTTATTTATCACACATATAATTATAGTTACACATTACCTTGACACATATCATTTGTAAGACCCCGAAAATTTTTAAATAAAAAGGAATTTCCTTTATTTATTATTGTGAAATAGTAAGGGTTGATTTGATTAATATGGATAGTTATGGGTAAAATGCGCAAATATTTCGAATAAATAAGTGGATATAAAATATTCATTGTTGTCGGGGAATATTCGTTTGGTCGTGGAATATTCGTACTGTCGGGGAATATTCGTACGACGGCGCAGCCATGTGTGGGCCCATAACGGAAAGCGATTGGAGGAAGAAAATGACAAAAATAAGTTGTTTATAAATAACGGCGTAGTTGTTACCGTTAATACTGTTGGAATACTCGGTGGTTAAAACACAGTAATACGCGTTGTTGCACAGTAGCACACGGTATTGCACTAATTATTGATTCTTATGTAAGAAGGCACTACTCAATAATTGTTACAGTAATTACTGTTCAGTATTTTATGTTATTGATTCAATAATTGCTGCATTGATATTTTATATTACTGTTGTTTCAATAATTGTCATTACACAGTATTTTCCATTATCGAAACAATAATTAATATTATCTGAATAATATTATTTGATAACATTATTGGCAATGTCTAGAAAGTTCTGTCTAAGGAGAGGTTTGGTCATCTAATTGCGCGCCAGTAAGGAGAAATTCTTATTGGAAAGCCCCCTCTTTCCTGGGAACGGCCTGGTTGTCAGTATTGTGATTCTGTAATATTATTTGTGAATAATTAAATTATTGATTTATATGATGAGGAAAATATTGATTTTATGTGGATATGGATGGAGAAAATTTTTAATGTGACAATTGTTGAAAATTAATATTTTATCTTTTTCTGATAAAATAATTCATTTAAATATATTATTTTAATAATATATTAATGGTGATATTTTTACGATGAATGTGGGGTATATGAGTATATGAGGAGAAAGAGTATTTTTGTTGCGATGAATATTAAAAACAGATTTTGTGTGTCGGTAGACCTGTTTCTTGACTGAAAATTTGATTATAGCCTGTAAAATCGCCTGTTTATGGATTTCGGTCAATTTCTGTTTAGAATTTGGAAAAACTTTCTTCTGCAAAGTTGTAGAGAATTGAATTTCCTATTAAAAGTCGCAAGATTCGAATTTTCTGGCAAAAGGGCTATTTATTGTGAATTATTGAAGTTTCGAAGCTCCGAAATAATTGATTTTTGGAAGTTTTAATTGTTTTAATTAACAAAAACGTTTTTGTGTTGGTTAGCCTCATTAAAAACATGTTATGTTGCTGAAATCAGATCTGAAAGAGTGGGCGTAGAATTTTTAAAAAATATATATAATATTTTATTAAATTTTCTGCTTTGGTGTTCTAAGCAATTTCCTATAAATAGGTGCTTAGGTTAGAATTGAAAATCACACCAGAAACTGAAGTTTTCTCTCTCTATATTATCGAGCGTATTCTTGTGAGTATTTTGAGTATACTTTGAGTATTGCTATACGGTGCAAGTCATAGCCTATATCCGGTGTTTTAGCTAGAAGTACTGATTTTTCGAGGTAAGGGATGTTATTTTCTTCTCAAATGATATTATTTCTTCAATATCATTATGATGAAATGTTGGTTGGAAATTTTTATCAAATTTGGAACTTTTTCATGTCGGGGTTACTATTCATGAGTTACTATTCATGAGTTACTATTCACGAGTACTATTCACGAAGCGTGAAGATGTTTTTTTTTGTGAAATTTCTATCTTTTGGTGTCGGAGTTACTATTCACGTATACGACACTATTCACGTATACGACACTATTCACGAATACGACACTATTTACCGAAAAATGAAATTTCTTCTTTTTGTCCAAAATATCTATTCTGGATACTAGCTTTGATTGTATCCATGTTTTGATCATTCTTGAATTTTACTTCAGTATGATTATTTATGAAGTATTTTTGAACTCGGATTGTTTAAAGTACGAATCCTTTATACTTGTTATTTTGTTTCATTGGATTCGTTTCCTTTAAAATATTTTTCATCATCCTCAGTCCTAAATGATGGTGTTACTGAATATCTTTGGTCTGTAGTGCAAAGATGGTTGATTTTGTTATGAATATCTTTGGCCCGTAGTGCAAAGATGTACAGGTGTTGAGATGAACATGAACAATTGATGAATATCTTTGGCCCGTAGTGCAAAGATGAACAGGTGTTTAGATGAATATGACCGACTGATGAATATCTTTGGCCTGTAGTGCAAAGATGAATATTTGATTTAATTTGAGATATATATTGATTGATGTTACAGGGATAAAATATTGTTGATGGACTTTTAAATTCATAGATGTTAGTAGATTTTATTCTCTACTTAACTCTTCTAATGAATTGTTGTTTCCGCTGCAGTTGTTGATCTAAAACTTGTTGTCTATTGTATTCTATCAGATTTTTCCCTGTTGAAGACTAAGGATAATTTGTTGTACATTATCTTAGTCATAATATTCTTTACTAGGCTAGTTGAGCTCACCCTTTTCCTTGTTGTTCTATTTTTTTTCTCAGGAGGCGAGAATGTAGCGAGTACTAGTCAGGGTATGGAATGAAGGTTCTAGAGAGAGTTGTTTAGTAGTCCTCACCATTTTTTTGTAAAATAATGTATCAATAATTATGATGGGGATTTACTTGCATGTGGATATTGTCTAGATGACAATGTTTGTATTCAAACTCACAGCTTATGGGTTGTAAAAGTTGTAGTCGTTTCTGTACCATGTATTTGACAACTCAGAATGGGTTGGGTGGAATGGACCTATTTTGGGGGTGTCACAGTTGGTATCAGAGCTTAGGGATATGATCTCTGGCGGAGATCGGGGAATAGAACTAGGAGGGGAGAGACGAGTAAATCCTTCGCTAGTGTGTCCTACCTAAGCTTATTTGTTGGTTGGTCATAATATAGGGATATTATGTGATTTATTGATTTCCTTAATTAACCCTTGTTTTATGACAGTATTTGAGAATGTCGACTGAGAATATTAATAGTGGAGTAAATGAGACCGTGGAAATGCCTGTACTTTCCAACGAGGAGAACGTGCAACAGGCTGGCAATGTTCCTCCTGTGAACAACGCCACTGAGCAGACGATAAACGACGGGATGTTTAGGAGCTTTTTGCAGTTCATGCAAAACCAGACGAGGGAGACTCGTGTTCAAAATACAGGAGGAAATGATAGCAATTCACGGGTGGTCACAGCCAAGCAGTTCAAAGAGTTGGGACCACCAGAATTTAAGGGAAAGCCCGATCCGATCATGGCGGAAACATGGGTCAAACAAATTACCAAGATATTCGATGTATTGGGATGCACGGAGGAACAGAAGGTTCCATTCGCCACCTTTATGTTCCGTGGCGAGGCAGACTACTGGTGGGAGTCTGTGAAACGTACACATCCAGCCGCACTCAGCATGTCATGGGAGACGTTTCAGAAACTTTTCAACGAAAAATACTTTCCTGAAAGTATTCGCCATATGAAGGAAGTGAAGTTTATTAGACTAGAGCAGAATAACATGACGGTGTCCCAGTACGAGGCGAAGTTCGCGGAGTTATCCAGGTTTGCACCTCATTTGGTGGAGAATGAGGAACGTATGACGCGGATGTTTTTGAGAGGTTTGAAACCCGGCATACGTCAGTATCTCATTTCTCATAAATTTTCTATCTATTCAGATGTTGTCAACAGGGCTCAGTTGTTAGAGTCAGATAACGAGTACGTTCAACCGAGGGACCATAATCAGGATTATACCGAAGATAGCAGTCATCAGAATAACGATAACCAGCGTAGAAAGAAGAATATGGACAAAGGCGGTAACCACTCTGGTGGTAATCGTGGCCATGAAAATAGAAGAAGCGAGTCGGGAGGAGATTTTAAAAAGAGGAGATTTAACAACGACCATGGGAAGACGACAATGCCAGCAGCAACTGGTTCCAAGGGAGGAGAAAGACCACCGGTCGTATGTTACAAATGCGGGAAAGAGGGACATATCAGCCCAAACTGCCCACAACAGTTCAAGGTATGCTATAATTGTGGAAAGGAAAGACATATCGCTCGAGAGTGTACGGTAGTGAAACCAATTCCAGCGGGGATGGTGATTCAAAAGGCTGTCCCAGAAAATTCAAAGTCAACAGTTCCTGGAAGAGCGTTTGTCGTGACCGGTCAAAATGCGAGGAATCCGAACAAAGTTAGCACGGGTTAGTTAATTATAATTCTTGCGAAGTTTATACCTTACTAGGTACCGGTTCTACCCATTCTTTTATCTCTCTTGCTTGCGCTCAACTTTTGAACTTGACTCCGGAGAAATTAGACTTTGACCTATTTTTGGAGACTCCGTTAGGAGAAACTTTCATTACATCCGTTGTTTAGAAATCTTGCTTGATTCAAGTTGGCACTATCACATTTCTTGTTAACCTTATTTCTAAAGAGATATTTGCTTTTGATGTGATTTTAAGGTTAACTACTCATCATGCCAAAATTAATTGCTTTTGTAAAGGTTGTTAGTTTTCATATTCTTAAGCAACCTGATATTCGAACTCAAGCAATCAAACCATTGAAGTCAAACATTTTTATATCAAGCCATGAAGTCATTCGTTTATTGAAAAATGGATGTCATGTTTTCTTAGCCCATGTCATGGACTTGAACAAAAGTACATCAGATTTGAATGATATTTCTGTTGTTAGTGAATTTTCTGATGTATTTCCTGAAGAATTTCTTGGCTTACACCTAGAGCGTGATATTAAATTTTGTATCGACTTTGAATCCGGTAAAAAACCCATTTCTAAAATCTCATATCGAATGGCTCCTATTGAACTTCAGGAGTTAAAAACCCAACTGTAGAAGTTGATACCCGAGCCTTTATCTTGTGACTTCCTTTGTGGAATACACAGAAGCCAGACTTTCCGTAGGGGATGCCATATTCGTACGGTAGTAAATTGATAGGTGTTATTGTAACGTGCTATCCAAGGTTGGGATATGAGTCACAGTTGAGAACAACCTAAGTCGGTAATCGAAATACGTAGCTTTCTAGGCTTAGTTGGTTATTATCGGAGATTCGTTGAAGGATATTCTCGAATCGCTATTCCATTAACGCAGCTGACTCGTAGAGATACAAGATTCGAATGGAGCAAGGAATATGGGAAGAGCTTCGAAGAACTCAAGAGGATACTCATTTCAGCACATGTTCTGACCATGTCATCCTGGAAAAGTGAACGTTGTAGCTGACGTGTTGAGTAGAAGATCGTATACAAGTACGAGTACGATATTGTCAAAGACTAACTTCGTATAATTTATAAATAATAGAGATGGAGATGAAAACTCTAGGTATCCACGTGATGATATACGAGTATAACCGACTTTAATCGATAAAGTTAAAAACGTTCAAGCTACACACTGGAGCTGATGAATTTGAAGAAGGAGGTGCAAGAAGTTGTTATTTCAAAAGCGAGAATTGGCGATGTGAGCAAAGCTCAAACCTTCGATTTATTAATCCATTTGAAATTCTCGATCGAATAGACTCGTTTTACCGCTAAGTATGACGTATTTTCATAACGTTTTTTTACGTATCGATGTTACGTAAATATGTGGACGACCCGAACGACGTCATCGAGTTAGAACCGGACAAAATAGCTGAAGACTTAACGTACGAGGAGGTACCTGTCAAGATCTTGGATAGGAAAGAATATGTCCTACGCACGAAGGTAATACCACAAGTTAAAGTTTTGTGGAGAAATCATGCTATAGAAGAAATGACCTGGGAGTTGGAAACGGAAATGAAAGCGAGGTATCCTCACCTTTTCGAAACACCAGGTACGTATGTCAATTTCGAGGACGAAATTTCATAAGGAGGGGAGGTTGTAAGACCCCGAAAATTTTTAAATAAAAAGGAATTTCCTTTATTTATTATTGTGAAATAGTAAGGGTTGATTTGATTAATATGGATAGTTATGGGTAAAATGCGGAAATATTTCGAATAAATAAGTGGATATAAAATATTCATTGTTGTCGGGGAATATTCGTTTGGTCGTGGAATATTCGTACTGTCGGGGAATATTCGTACGACGGCGCAGCCATGTGTGGGCCCATAACGGAAAGCGATTGGAGGAAGAAAACGACAAAAATAAGTTGTTTATAAATAACGGCGTAGTTGTTACCGTTAATACTGTTGGAATACTCGGTGGTTAAAACACAGTAATACGCGTTGTTGCACAGTAGCACACGGTATTGCACTAATTATTGATTCTTACGTAAGAAGGCACTACTCAATAATTGTTACAGTAATTACTGTTCAGTATTTTATGTTATTGATTCAATAATTGCTGCATTGATATTTTATATTACTGTTGTTCCAATAATTGTCATTACACAGTATTTTCCATTATCAAAGCAATAATTAATATTATCTGAATAATATTATTTGATAACATTATTGGCAATGTCTAGAAAGTTCTGTCTAAGGAGAGGTTTGGTCATCTAATTGCGCGCCAGTAAGGAGAAATTCTTATTGGAAAGCCCCCTCTTTCCTGGGAACGGCCTGGTTGTCAGTATTGTGATTCTGTAATATTATTTGTGAATAATTAAATTATTGATTTATATGATGAGGAAAATATTGATTTTATGTGGATATGGATGGAGAAAATTTTTAATGTGACAATTGTTGAAAATTAATATTTTATCTTTTTCTGATAAAATAATTCATTTAAATATATTATTTTAATAATATATTAATGGTGATATTTTTACGATGAATGTGGGGTATATGAGTATATGAAGAGAATGAGTATTTTTGTTGCGATGAATATTAAAAACAGATTTTGTGTGTCGGTAGACCTGTTTCTTGACTGAAAATTTGATTATAGCCTGTAAAATCGCCTGTTTATGGATTTCGGTCAATTTTTGTTTGGAATTTGGAAAAACTTTCTTCTGCAAAGTTGTAGAGAATTGAATTTCCTATTAAAAGTCGCGAGATTCGAATTTTCTGGCAAAAGGTCTATTTATTGCGAATTATTGAAGTTTCGAAGCTCCGAAATAATTGATTTTTGGAAGTTTTAATTGTTTTAATTAACAAAAACGTTTTTGTGTTGGTTAGCCTCATTAAAAACATGTTATATTGCTGAAATCAGATCTGAAAGAGTGGGCGTAGAATTTTTAAAAAAAATATATAATATTTTATTAAATTTTCTGCTTTGGTGTTCTAAGCAATTTCCTATAAATAGGTGCTTAGGTTAGAATTGAAAATCACACCAGAAACTGAAGTTTTCTCTCTCTATATTATCGAGCGTATTCTTGTGAGTATTTTGAGTATACTTTGAGTATTGCTATACGGTGCAAGTCATAGCCCATATCCGGTGTTTCAGCTAGAAGTACTGATTTTTCAAGGTAAGGGATGTTATTTTCTTCTCAAATGATATTATTTCTTCAATATCATTATGATGAAATGTTGGTTGGAAATTTTTATCAAATTTGGAACTTTTTCATGTCGGGGTTACTATTCATGAGTTACTATTCATGAGTTACTATTCACGAGTTACTATTCATGAGTTACTATTCACGATTACTATTCACGAAGCGTGAAGATGTTTTTTTTGTGAAATTTCTATCGTTTGGTGTCGGAGTTACTATTCACGTATACGACACTATTCACGTATACGACACTATTCACGAATACGACACTATTTACCGAAAAATAAAATTTCTTCTTTTTGTCCAAAATATCTATTCTGGATACTAGCTTTGATTGTATCCATGTTTTGATCATTCTTGAATTTTACTTCAGTATGATTATTTATGAAGTATTTTTGAACTCGGATTGTTTAAAGTACGAATCCTTTATACTTGTTATTTTGTTTCATTGGATTCGTTTCCTTTAAAATATTTTTCATCATCCTCAGTCCTAAATGATGGTGTTACTGAATATCTTTGGCCTGTAGTGCAAAGATGGTTGATTTTGTTATGAATATCTTTGGCCCGTAGTGCAAAGATGTACAGGTGTTGAGATGAACATGAACAATTGATGAATATCTTTGGCCCGTAGTGCAAAGATGAACAGGTGTTTAGATGAATATGACCGACTGATGAATATCTTTGGCCTGTAGTGCAAAGATGAATATTTGATTTAATTTGATATATATATTGATTGATGTTACAGGGATAAAATATTGTTGATGGACTTTTAAATTCATAGATGTTAGTAGATTTTATTCTCTACTTAACTCTTCTAATGAATTGTTGTTTCCGCTGCAGTTGTTGATCTAAAACTTGTTGTCTATTGTATTCTATCAGATTTTTCCCTGTTGAAGACTAAGGATAATTTGTTGTACATTATCTTAGTCATAATATTCTTTACTGGGCTAGTTGAGCTCACCCTTTTCCTTGTTGTTCTATTTTTTTTCTCAGGAGGCGAGAATGTAGCGAGTACTAGTCGGGGTATGGAATGAAGGTTCTAGAGAGAGTTGTTTAGTAGTCCTCACCATTTTTTTGTAAAATAATGTATCAATAATTATGATGGGGATTTATTTGCATGTGGATATTGTCTAGATGACAATGTTTGTATTCAAACTCACAGCTTATGGGTTGTAAAAGTTGTAGTTGTTTCTGTACCATGTATTTGACAACTCAGAATGGGTTGGGTGGAATGGACCTATTTTGGGGGTGTCATATCATTCATATGTATTTTAATAAAAAAAAAATTATACGCAAAATTTATGATTTATTTATATAGAAAATATCGGGTTGTCACATTCACCTTCCCTTATAAAGATTTCGTCCCCGGAATCACCTTTTAAAACCTATACATACCAGGGTACATAGTATACACAATCATTCCAAGTAGATCTCGACCATGGTTGATTGATCCAATCTTTAACTATTCAGCAAAAAGCTTATCTATCCTTTTAAACAGAAATTTGATTTCTAAGAGAACTCAAATTCCTCTTTCAAAATAATTTATAAAAATAATTTACTATATATAAAAATATATTAAGAAAATAAAAAAATTGGTTAGATTAATACCTGGAGTTGCATCCCCGGCTGCTATCGAATCCCGAATAGTCCCGCTGAAGACGCTTGCAGTTAATTTCGTTGGTTTGTTTGTTGAAGTTGATCCCGTTGTCGCCAATGTCCTGCTGCCTTGTTACATATTCGCATTCCTTGTTTCTATTTCCTTTCTTTAACAGTCTTTTACCTTATACTTTATTGATTCGCACACAACACATTAACTATACATTATTGGATTGGGACATTTTGGAAAGATATATATCCCTTCTGTCCTAACTTTCCATACACAAACTTTTCTTTTAATCACATTCCTGGCTTATATTTGGTATTCTTGAGATTATCTTCTTTTATCATATAGGTGACAAAAGTTGTCTTTTTCCCCTCCGTTATCCTAGCTATCACATATGTTTTAACAGGGTCGGTTGATCTTCTACATCCTGGCGGTCCGGTTGTCTTGAAGTCTTTGAAGTTTATCGATCGATTGTCTAGTTGATTTCCCGCGACTGGTATTTCGTTCTTCATAGCTTGATCGTCCGCATTCGCAAAAAAATTGGTGTCGGGTCTGGTTGTCCTCCAGCTTTGTTCACAGGTCCTTCTATCCTTTGGTTTCATTTTCTTTTTGACGGCATTTTCATAAATTATTCTTACATACTAAGCCTTATCATAAACGCTTAACATATAACGCAAAACTTTCTATTCAATCAATCATGTACTTAAAATATTAAAATTTGAAAACTCGGTCCACTATAATAACCAGTGACCCGATTAATATTTACTATCTTTATACCAACTTCTCGCATTAATCCAACATAGATCCATATTCATAACACTTGACATGCCATAACACATTCTGCTTTAAACATTCGCTATCCCTTTGTAACTCGTAAGTCGGGAATCGTTGCCAGAACTTATACAAAACATTACATTACACCAATATACCTATCATATATATCACTTAAAATCATACATGTCCAACTAATACTAATACTACCTATTCTTTACACATTCACTAACGATCAATTGCTTAATAACCTATCTATTTCCATTATCCCCAATATCCATTCACACATAATTATATCCAGTTTGTCACAACTTATAACACATTATGAGTTTAAGAACTCATCACAAACATACGAGTTTAAGAACTCACCATAAATATACGAGTTTAAGAACTTAACATTGACCACATATCCTTTAACTATACTTTACCTATCAGTTATACTTAGCGTTTCTTGATCCAGTACTATACTTTCCAAAATAACCACCTCTTTGAGGTAGCTTTCAATGTGAGCCTCTATTGCAGTTATTGACTTTGATCTTTGCTCGGTCATGGACGTTGACTTATTTTTTACGACTTAAGGATATCCTAATTCTTTCTATCTAACAGCTATACACAAAATATCTTGATTAACAAATAATAAATACACACAACACATAAAGGTTTTATAAATTATCTTTTATTTTATTTGACAATGAATTTATTCAATTCATCTTTTTTTTAAACTCTATATGAGTTATTTGTATTTTCAACGTTTCCCTTTATTCTAAGGTTATAGCCATATGTCTAACCCACCTAAGGTTTCTAACCCTATAGCTCTGATACCAACCTGTAAAGTCCCCGAACCCGGATACTTAAAACCCGAACTCGATACTTCACAATACCATTTCTATGAGCGAAAATATTACTAATAATAATAACAATAATATAAATTTTAAACTTAACTTACATTTATCAGAGTCTAATCCCAAGTACGCAACCTTTACTACATTCTTTACATGATATATGATACATATCATTAACTTAATTCAATCAATATATTACAAATAATACCAATAACATGTCCTGTTTGCTTTCCTTTTCCCTTGGTCTTGGCCGAACTTTCCAGTTCTTCACACTTAGCTGAAAACATTTAAATTAAGCAAGGATGAGCATTTGAGTGCCCAACAAGTATTTATATATATATATAAGTTGAAAGAATTTAAATGTTTTCTTTATAATATTCTTCTACAACCGGTCAATAGTTGTGAAGTAATCTGTACCAATAATAATAACATAACAACCCTCGTTCAAATTTTTGAAACTGTGTATTGACTATACATGGGGTTTCTGTGACACATTATGAACATTGTTTTCATTTTCGAAAGGGTTTAAACAGAAATTCATCTGTAAACCGGCCATTGCTTACGGGCCTGAGGGTGTACAGTCCATGGGCCCTGTATTGATCAATACTACATTGCTAGATCGATATTATCGTTCATCCTTTGTCCGCCGTAGCGCATAAAAATTTTCCCATTATCGGGATGTTCGTACTTGTCGGGTTTTCATAACAAAGGTCTTATATAATTCAACATATATGTATATCAAAGGTGTATCAACATGTGATTAAATACAATGATTATCCAAGTGGGGACACTTATATAATCATTTATAGAAATTAATGAACAGAATATATATCTGAATTATCATATACTAACATATTGATAATCAATGGGCTTATATAATATAGGTTTAACAATCTGTATAATAATAATATAATTCTGAAACATTCTTACACTTGTCCATTGCAAAAAGAAAATGTAAAGTTAGGATACTTGCCTGATGCGCTGCTTACAATTACGCAACTTAGATTTATCTTTTCTATCACGACCTATCATTAATAAGATCATTATATCGATTAGTATAACATAACGTAACACATAACACTACTTATTGGAGTTAGCACATTCCCTATTCACATTATCACACATGTTCAACAATCATTGACTCACAAACAAACATCAACACATTCCTAATCACATTGTCACACAACCTTAATAACCATTGAATCACAATTAAACAGTTAACTAATCACATTATCTAAGTCCAGATAAATTTCTGAAATATGTCGGTCTACCGACATCTTTATCGGGTAAAAATCGAGTCTAAGACTCTATCCCGAAGTTCAATATCCATATAGATAACTTAAACAACAGTCGCACTATTTTTCATGACTTTATAATAATTATAAAATAATTATTACCATTTACCATCATTTTTGAAATATCAGAATCATTATTAAATGATTTAAATAGCAAACAATTCTATTATCATTAACATTTAATCAATATTAAACTTTTAATGAAACCATTGCCAAAATATTAAAGTTATTTATAATAACTCAAAATATTTTTAAAATATTTATATTACCCTTAAATGATTTTTAAAATATTTAAAAACATTATTAAATAATTACCATTAATATCAAAATATTAATGTACTATTTATCTAAATATTAAAAGTTATTAATTATAACTTAAAATATTTTTAATCCATTTATATTCCTTTTAAATGATTTTTAAATTAATAAAACCATTTTTAAACTATTTATTTAATATAATTATTAAATAAATTTAATACCATTAATAATAAATTAATAATTATTAATATTAAACTATTAATGAAGTTATCCTTTAAATATTAAAAGTTATATTTTATAACTTAAAATATCATTAAACACTTTAAAATAATTTTTAAAATATTAAAATCATTTTTAAACAAATTATTTAATATAATAACTAAATAACTTTAATATCATTATTAATCATTAATTAATGAAATTAACCATTAAATATTAAAAGTTATATTTTATAACTTAAAATATTTTTATAACACTTAAATCATTTTTATATGACTTTTAAATCATTAATACTATTTTACATAATTTATTTAATATATTTATTAAATAACTTAAACATCATTAATATTAATTAATTAATGAAATTTCATCACAAAATATTAAAATTCATCAAAAATGACTTCAAATATTTTCTAACACAATAATATAATTTTTCATGATTTTTCATGAATTAAAACTATTTTTAAATAATTTATTTAATATTATAATTAAATAAATAAATACCTTTTATATTCTAAAAATACTAAATATTTATGAAATATACTCAAAATAATTAAAATATAATTTTCGGACTTTAAAATAATTTTTTAGAATTTATTTTGTATTTTCATAATTAAAAACTATTTTTTTCTATTTTTAAATCATTTTCAGAAAATAATTATAATAAACCGTCGCTAAAGGTCCCTATAGCGACAGAACCGTCGCTATAGGTGTTCTTGAGTCTGTCAGAACCTTCAAAGGCAGTAACCGAGTGGTCTAGTTTGACCGTGTGTAATTCTTAACATGTAATGTTTCTGGCAATGTTCTTGGTCAGATCGTGTAAAGGAAATACAAGACTACAATATACAACAATAATAATATCCATATCATGCACGAAATAAGAGATCTAAGCCATCAAAGTGACTGTCAGACGTGTTCTTCATTTTCTAGGTGAAGAACAGCTCGACCCGCTCACTTTGAGCTTCTATAACTATCAATCCTTTTGATCATTTTGGGATCTACAAGTTGTAGTGTATAGAAAAAAATTCCAGTGTACAGATCTATATTAAAAGATCACCAAAAACAACAACGGATCTAGCATAATTGATCTGGTCAAACGGCTGTCAGAGCCATGCTCAAGACTTTCTGGAAATTCCAGAAAGTGCATTTCGTGCTCATTTCAGCTACTTTGATCGTCCATCAAATCCAACCCGTTTATAAAATAAGTGATATTAAGGCATGATGATGTATTCCAACAAACATAGTATAACCTAGATTCAAAACCCATAACAAAACATTAACAAATTTCCAGATCCAAGCCCTTAAACCTCTTGTCAGAACATTCTGGGTACGTTTCTGGGTTGCCCAGAAATGGCCCGGTCAATGACGGTCAACGACCTTTGACCGGTTAGAACTTACAATCTACAACAGATCTAGGCTTGATTATTGATCCAAAGCAAAGATCTCATAACTGACTACAATATTCAACACTTAAAACACAAAAATCAAACACGTACAGAGATCTACACAACCTGACATTCGTTGTCAGACAACTGATTAAAAAATTTCCAGAATTTGTAGATCTTCAAATCCGAGCATCTAGATGTTATGGATTCAACATCTAGCAACCCAGATCATCCTTAGACACTAATAACAACATATTTTAACAACAAATTACAAGATCTAACAACAGATCATTAGAAAAATTTTAAGGCTAGGGTTTATACCTTTGATGTCCAAATTCTGATTTTGTGTTGCTGTTTTGGTTATGGTGTTAGTGGGGCTCGGTTCTTGACTGATCTTAGGATAGAATTTCGTGGGTTTGATAGAAAAATGGACTTGGTTGAGTGTTATGCAATTTTTAGTAACCAAATGTCTTCTCTCTCTCAATCCCTATTTATATAATTGTTGGATGCATGAATGGGATGTCTTGAGGCTATGTGCTATCCATAATGAGACACAAGGGTTGGTAGGAGTTGTTGGAGTTGTTGGCCAACCAAAGTATTGCACAATTTTGCAAGTTTCCTTCAATAATGCTAAAAAGGGTATTCTTGTCATTTTCAAAATATAATTAAGGGCAATCTTGTAATCTTGACAAACCCTTAGGGATTTAGGGTTTGTGCCAATTTAGGTTTTATAAGCAAACAAAATCTAGGATTTCCAATTTAGGGTTTGTACAATAAAATAAAATAAAATAATAAACTAAAATTTTAATTTCTAAAAATACCAATTAGGATTTACTAATTTAATTTAGGTCTTTAATTATAGCACTTTTCTAATTAGGTTTAAGCAACACTAATTAGCATTTCATTTTCCCAAACTGGCAATTAGGGTTTACAATACAAAAAAATTAATAAGGATTTTAAATGATTACGATTCTCCCTAATTAGGGTTAATACATATAACACCGATCATAAATCACATTATCGTGATTACTTAACGACTTAACAAATTCTCAAAGTCGTGAATGACTTTCACATTAGGGTTTCAAATCAATTAGGGTTTAACAGTTTGAAACTAGGGTTTCTATTTATTAAATAGGGTTTCTAAATATTAAATAGGGTTTAATAACAAAATTATATAATGCATAACATATATCATATAACACAGTTAAACAACAGTCTTGAACTCACAGCTGAGTTTCAAATTAGGGTTTTTAATAATTTAGGGTTTCTAGAATTTTAATTAGGGTTTACCTAATTAGTACATTTAATACATGCCATAATTATATAACACACTTATAAAATAAATCTTGCACTCTAAGTTGGATCTCAAATTAGGGTTTAACATTATTACTAAGGTTTGGTCATAATACACCGTAATTGATCAACCATTATCAATACAGAAATACAGTACATATTCATAGCACTGAAAAATTAAAATATAATTATATTATAATATTATTATTATTATTATTCCTTATTCCAGAACCAGAAATAGGGTTTGTAAAATATTATTAAGGTTTATAAAAATATTAATAGGGTTTGGTTGTAATATAATAAAACTGTTCCACACATTAACATTACACACATAGCACACATATCTATAACACTGACAAATAATAATATAATATTATTATTTTCATTCCTTGATCAAAACCCAGAATTAGGGTTTGGATTCCATATCTGATTTATCTTTCATATAAAACATTATTAAATAAGTTAAAATAATTAACTTATTAACCTGAACAAATTCATATAATAAAATAATTATTATAAAAATTCTATAATCATATCATATATTATTTAAATATTATAATTAACACATTTTCATGAAAAATAGTTAATAAAAACATTTTTGCTGTAAAATTAATTATTTATAAGAATATAATTTATGATGAGCAATAATTCTAAAATAAGATTATTCATAATCATTCATGTAATAAATATATTTTATATTCATCACGTAAATACTTATATAATACCTTTCATGCATTCTTACCTTTAAAATAAATAATTATTCTAAAATTATTTCATATATTATTTAAATAATATAAGATTATATCTTCCTTGAAAAATAATTAATAAAACATTTCCAATAAGAAATATAATTGATAATAGTCAATAATTCTAAAATAAATTTATCTGCAATACTTAATGTAATAAATAAATTTTATTTATCAAACATATAATTATAATTACACATTATCTTGACACATATCATTCATATGTATTTTAATAATAATAAAAAATTATACGCAAAATTTATGATTTATTTATATAGAAAATATCGGGTTGTCACAAACTCCTTTATTTTTTTTAATCAAATTCCAAATCAAAATAAACTCCTTTATTTTAATTAATAATGAATCTAATTCCAACTACAAAATAAACTCCGTTATTTTAAATTAAAATTGCTGGAAAAATAAAATATGTTGAATCCTATTCCTTATCAAAATTAAACATCTTTAATATTAGGAAACATGGAATCCTATTCCATATGTGAATAAACTCTTTTATTATAGGAAACATGGAATCATATTCCATATATGAATAGACTCTTTTATTCAAGCGAACGTGAAATCCAATTCTAAATTAATATAAAACTCTTGCATAAACTCTTTTATTCAAACGAACATAGAATCCAATTCCAAGTTAATATAAAACTTTTGAATAAATTCTTTTATTCAAACGGACGTCGGAATCCAATTCTAAGTTAATATAAAACTTTTATTTTAATTATATTCCAATGCAAAATAAATAATTTATCTTAATTGAAATAAATATTAAAATTAAAAAATTCAGAATCTGGTGTCGGGCGCAGCTGCGCCGCGTCGCAGACAAATGGAAATAAATTATTATTATTTTGCCCAGAAAATTCTATCAAATCACATATCATACATTCAGGGAATCATCAAGATCTATAATTAGCACAAAGTTTGGCTTTGATACCACTGTTAGGTTTATAATATTCATGAACGCAATAGAATTGCACAAAGTAAGTAGAAGCGTGGAAAAACAGAGTTTTAAAATTTTACAAATCATAAACCCGGATCATCCTTTATGCATAATTATTAATTAAATGAAAATATGAAGAACAAGAATTATACCCTTGAATATTCGAGTTTTCCTCAGGTATGAGTTCGCCTTCAATCCTTTTCGCGTTCAACTTGAATCTACCTGATTTGATTCCTTCCTTTGATCAACGTTAGCCACCCAAGTGTTTGGCTTCTAGAGGTGATCCACCAAGGAAGAACAAATATTCAAGAAGAAGGGTGTTTGGCTCAAACCCTAGTTTTTTTTATCTCTGTAGAAAAAGGGTGTACTCTCCAACTATTGGAATCACTGTATATTTTTCTCACACCGATATCTGATATAAGATTCATCTTATAAAGATATCAGTTAACCTATTTTAATATAATTAAAATAGAGTATTAATTAATTAATTAAATTCCTTTAATTAATTAGGCTCTCTAATCTTATTAGGGATAATTAATTAAACTCTTTGAATTAATTTACCTCATAATCATATTAGGAATAAATGAGAGTACTTATATTAATTAATTCACAAACTCTTTTAAGAATTAAATAATAGTAATAATAATAATAAGACTCCTCTTATTAATTTATATTTAATATTTCCAAAATATTAAATAATAAATATTAAGTTATTTAATTTATTCTATCACCATAGATTAAATTAAATATACTTAACTTATTATTATGATTATGCCATTTACTTCTTAAATAAATATTTTTCCTTTTATGGTGTGACCTTTTAGGTTCTCCATATTAAAACTGTTGTGAATAAATCAATAGAACAATTCTAATCTTATTTAAATAAATAAATTAAACTATTAATTTATTTAAATAAATAATATTTATTCTACAATAGGGATAATCCTCCCTAACGATTAACGACTTTCTAGATAATATAGATTTTAACATTAATCATAAAAGAACCTTTGAGTAATTAGTTACCGTACAATTTAATTCTTCCACCATACAATGTCCCAATTAAATATAAGACATGTAATTACTGTTAAGTCTTATTTTATTTAATTATATGTATTTCAATTCTTAAATGCACAACTCCAAGTAATGCAAATTAGAAACTCGTTTTTAATTTCATTCTGCCTTGGCCAAGGACTACTGAGTTGTCATTTATCGAATCACATAAGACATTTCTCTTCTTTTACTAGAAGTGGTGGATTCTTTATTGATTATACATTATCTCCATGTACAACTTATTATACCCAAGCGTACCCTTTGATATACCATAAGGGTCTTAAGAAGTCAGTCAAAGTGTAATTCATTATACACGAGATATAATGATGATCTCAAGTCCAAGGATCACTTGTATTACTATCACTACAGGAATTCCTATTGACAAGAAAGTAAAACTCCATTAGGTATTACTTAGCGAGTCACGTTCAGTGAACTTATTCTCCAATAAGCACCTACTATACTTGCTTTAGTATCTTCACACAAATGGTCATGAGATCAATCATTCTCATCCAATGAGCAAGCAACGTATAAACCAATCTATCCGAATTCACTAATCCCTTTTTAGTAATCCAACGATTGGGAACAATTTTAGTTATTAAGGTATCTAAGAATTTAGATCACATTAACATGATCTCATCATGATTCTAAAAGCATTGCTTAAAACTATAGTTTTATCACATATTATTAAAATAACATCATGTAGATAAATTAAAACCTTTAATATTAATAAACGAATAAGATTGTTACAAAATATATGCTTTATCATCAACATGATTGGCTTGTGTGCATACTACTTTCACTATGTATACATATATGTGTTTTTCTTTTAGCTAGGTCAAATCCTGCTTTTGTCTGCCTGGGAACCGGAGGTGGTGCTGCAGCGCCAAGATTTAGCCTTGGAACGACATTGCAGCGCTGAGTTAAAATATTTGGTTAGTAAGTGACGATGCAGCGTCAGTTTGTAAAGAAATTGGGGCGCTGCAGCCAATGACGAAGCCACGTAAAGTTTGTGGGGTCAATCGACCCCATTGGAAAAAAAAATTACTTTTTAATGTAAGGTAAATTTTAAAATATTATATATGAATTGACTCCACTAAAATTTTATAAATCTTCTATTATACGGGGTCAAATTAAAAATTTATAACTTTGTCAATCAAATTTTAACCACATATAACTGACATCCTTTCAATATATGTATCTCACTCTATAATATTTTAAAATAAATAATAATTTAATTTATATTATTTTAAAAATAAATAATGAATTACTTACTTATGAGCAGTTGTCATTAAAAAAATCTATTATGAGTCAATATAGTGTATATATACCAAATATTTTTACTCATTATATTTTCATTATAATATAGTGTATATATATACCCGAAAGTATAAAGTATTACAAAAAATTGGCTCGGGGACGCTGCCCTCAAACCTCCACCAATTTTTTATAACTTAGTCATAATTTTGACCCCACTGCTAAAACTTTCTGGTTACAGCGTTGTGATGATGTCACTATTTGCCATGAAGTGGCACTGCAACGCTAGTTTTAAGCCTGGCATGGGCGCTGCAGCACCGGTATGGGAAATTTGACCTTTTTTCCCCTGCAAGCTGGAAATGACCTAATAAGTCCTGCAACACATAAATTAAGCAAAATAATATAAAAGCTATATAAATTACGAAGAACAAGCAACTTCTTAAGCAATAAAGGTTCCAATTCGGGGTATAAATCCCACTCATCAATATGCGCAGTGTATTTATGTGTAGTTATGTGTGAGTATTCCTGAAATGTTGATTCATTAGCCACAGGTCTGTACCAAATCAACCATATCGCATTGAAAGTGGTACATTATGTTGGCATTATCGAAAATAGATGTGTTATCAACATATTTATCTTAAGTTGTGGTAGTGAGCTATATTTGTTGTTGGATATCTACTGTGGTGTGTGGGCCCATGTGTAAAATTAGGGTTCACATGACCTAATTGAATTAAATGAACAATTAGGGTTCCACGACCTCATTAAATGTACAAATTGGGGTTCGCGTAACCAAATTTAATAAAGACAAAAAAGTCAGAAATAAATGTTCTAGACCCGGGAGAAGCCTCCACGCGTCCCGAGACAGAAGACTCGTGGAGGTGGCTCGTTTTGGGAATTGATTGAGGGATTGGATTGGTGGCTAGAAGGACAGGGCAATATGGGCATTATTTTAATGACTAAAGGGTATTTTCGGAAATTCCCTGAAGGCATGTGCCTTGCACATGACTACTTTCCAGAAAACTTTATAAATACCCCTTCCATTCCATTGAGAAGGGGACTTCTCTTCAGACTGAAGACTTAGACTCTCAGAAGATCAAAAGGACCCTTTTTGGTGAATTAAAGGCTCGAAGATTCCACCTAAAAGCACTAGAAAGGGGTTTGAACATTCTCTCAACTCGAAGGACTCAAGAAGGCTCTTGGAATCCGTGTTACCCTAACACGATTCCCAAATTCTAGGGGTTCTACCACGCGTCATTGGAGTAATCGTCCACCTGTCGTTCTCCCCTCTTCAATCAACCAATCAATTCCGTGCTCTTCGTGGATTTCTCTCCTCCTCAGCCAACACGAAACCCTAACCCTAGCAAGGTACGATTTCCTTGCCCACATTTTTTTGGCGACTCTGCTGGGGAGGTGTAGAATTCGTGAAGGGTATTCCCACAACTCGAAGTGGGAGAACAATAGGAAGAGCTTCACCAACAAACAGCATTACCTCACCGGGTCCAGTTCCAAGGCAAGCAAGTTAATCTTTCCAAGACGTGAATCTAAATCTCAATCAACCTATCCTTGAAGATGCATCAGAAGGAAGTTCAACATCATCATACATGGCTGAGCAACAACCAGAGAATGTTAGGCAGACAGACGCAGGAAGGCTAATCGAGGAAGAAAGAGGAGAGCATGCAAATGCTGTGCAACTGGAGATGCTCAAGGCGTTGAAGGAAGCACGAGAAGAACAAGGGATGATGATGGCTATGATGCTAGAGATGCAGGGAAGCAAGAGGAAATGTAAAATTTCTGCTAGCAATTGATGCAGATTCTCGCTTTCAAGTCCATAGTTCCCAGACAATTCACAAGGAGAACTGGCAGGAGTGGGGGACAACAACAACGATATCAACAATAAGGAGAATCAAATAGCACCTCCATTGAGGGAGAATCAATCCGTCCCAATCGTCTACTTGGAACCTTAGAACAGTGGTGACGCACCACAACCCAGATTGGAAGTCATCCAGCCTAAGACAAACATCATTTCGACCACTATCCCCGTATTTTCACAAGTGCAGATACCAACCATCCCATTTCTCGTTCAACGAACCAGTCCACAAGCACAACCGATGCAGAATTTACATGATGCCAGTGTACATCAGCCAATTTATGTTCCACAGAGAGTCCATACCATGAGCCAATATGTGACAAAGGATGATATGATCGATGTGATCAATTAACTTCATAGAAAGACATCCCAACCTTTAGAGTTAGACTTTAATCCACCTTACCCGACACATATTCGGAGACAACCCTACCCATCAGGGTATATCGAGCATCCCCCGCAATTTCCAAAATACAATAGAGAAAAAGGAAATGTCAGGGAACACATTACGAGGTTCGTGGAGTCAATGTCTCCGTGGTTAGGATATGATGAAAGGAACCATCACAATTTCTTGATGAGGGAATTCAACAAGAGTTTGACAGATAATGCCTTCAGTTGGTACTATAACTTGGAGAAGGGATCAGTCCATGATTGGGATAATCTAAAATTACAATTTTTTAAGAAATTTTTCTATGTGCAGAAACAAGTAACCATCGTAGAGCTCATGCGATTCAAGCAGAAGCCAAACGAGGAGCTGTCAGATTACGTGGATAGGTTCAGGGCCCAAGCACAGAAGTGTGTAGAACCAATTGAAGAAAAGAACTTGGTTAATATATGCAACAATGGTGCTTTAGACTCCTTCAAGCCCCAACTCATTACCAGGGCGTATGATTCATTTGCGAACCTCTCATCTTTTGCACAAGACTTGGGGGGAATCATGACATTCCCCACTAGTCATGTGATGGATACATGGAAGAACA
The DNA here is from genome assembly GCA_020205505.1 of Panax japonicus. Classification (NCBI taxonomy): domain Eukaryota; kingdom Viridiplantae; phylum Streptophyta; class Magnoliopsida; order Apiales; family Araliaceae; genus Panax; species Panax japonicus. The sequence goes on along the minus strand of CM035095.1, from coordinate 65,660,811 downwards.
AGAGGACATCAATTGTGGCTTTGGTGGATTCTCAGTCAAAACCACACGGGGCAAGAGGGAGAAGAATGAAAAATTTGAACGAAGCGGAGAAACGCATGGGGACAAATATACTAGAATGCCAATTTCGGAGGCTGTCACATGCAGCGAGAAGGTGTTCAGGAGCCTGTACGAACAATGGGTCGAGCACGGAGTGGTGAAACCTCCATGGCCCCGATCGGTTGTAACGGATGAAATGAAAAGAAGATCACACTTCTGTGTATACCACCAATACGCGGGGCATTCCATTATGGACTGTTACAGTCTGCGGAGGATATACCATGAGAAACTGGTGGCCGGGGAAATTAAACTTGGAAAAGAAACGTGCAACACAATCACCCATGGTGCAGCACCGGAAGTCAAGAACTCAAATACTGGCTCTACGTACCATCAAACAAACTATGAAGTACAGATGAATTAAAAATCCACCCAAGATGGTGATCCACCAAAAATGGTGGTTTAAGTCCTAAGAATATCCCTTGCCAAGTAAATTGGATGACCAAGGGAGGCACAAGAATTGACAACTAAAAAAAAAACCACCCAAGATGGTGTTCCACTCTAAACGGTGGTCAAGTCCTCGTAGACTGCACTTGCCAAGAAATTTGGACAACCCAAGTGACGAGGCACCCAATTTCAAGTCCTCATAGACTGCACTTGCCAAAATATTGGACGACCCAAATGACGAGGCACCCATTTTTAAGTCCTCGTAGACTGCACTTGCCAAGAAATTGGACGATCCCAAGTGACGAGGCACCCGAGTGTTACACTTTATCATTAAAAGTGAATGAGGCACCTGAGTATAAGCCCTCAAGCCCGAAAAAGTTACACTTTATCTCTTAAAGTGGTGAACGTTATGCTTTCACCGACAAAAGCAAGATTTATTATATGAAACGTTATGCTTTTCGTTAAAAGTAATTTTATTATCAATAAATTGACAAACTTTCACTTATACTTGAACATTTTTCTTAAATTTCTTAAAAAAAGAAAAAAGTATAGATTCAAGTGTTAGTTTGTATGAGATAAATGTACATGATTTTCTGATACAGGAAATGAAAAGAACTACTAAAGTTCATTATCCAAAGGACATGACATGTCAAATTGAAGATAGAGGAATACCTAAAGCTTGGTCTTTGAGGCTATCAACAGGTCTTCAAGGCCCTCAGCAGGTCTTCGAGGCTATCAGTAGATCTTCAAAGCTATTATCAAGTCTTCGATGCTATCAGGCCGTCAAAGCTATCAACAGGTCTTCGATGCTATCAGCAGGCTTCGAGGCTATCAAGCCTTCGAAGCTATCAGGCTTTCAAGGCTTTCAGGCCTTCAAGAAATGTTTGGTTCTCAATGACTTCTTGATTCCAAACAAAAGGAAAATTTCAAGAGATGAGGTTCCCTCTTCTAGGACTTTTATTTTTGAGCATTCCAAAACATCAAGCCTCGCGAAGTATTCAGACACTAGAATCAAGACTTCAACACTTACAATATTTTGTGCGATCATCTCACCAAAGGCGTGACTCACGCGCAGGGGGCAAATACTAACAGATAGATGGCATAGACATCCTCCAGAGTAAAGGTGCATTCACCCCAAGCAGTGATGAATATGTAGATAGAAGAACACCATGGTCCTATTAGATACGAATGTTCCTACATAGCTGGATTCAAGAAGAATGTCAGCTATCCCCATAATCAGCATTCCCAAGTAGCTAGTCGATCCAATATTGCTATTCTTGAATATGGGTAGATGAATCAGACAAGAAGTCATCCCAACTTCCACAAGCCATTGTATATAGAATCAAGCCTTCCTTCTAAGATGGAGAAAAAGTTGTACGGGCATAAGTTTGGACTTGCTTCCAAAAGACGACGAAAAGGCCAAAGGAGGGGAGCCATTTCCCAATCAATGAGAAACGGGGCCTCCTTGGTTGTTCTCAAGCCTGCAGAATGTTCAACAGGCCGTTGGATATAAAATCAAGCCTTCCTTCTATGATGGAGAAAAAGTTGTACGGGCATAAGTTTGGACTTGCTTCCAAAAGACGACGAAAAGACCAAAGGATGGGAGCCCTTTCCCAATTATTGAGAAAAGGGGCTTCCATAGTTGTTCCCAAGTCTGCAGAATGTTCAACAGGGAGGGCCTGCAAGAAAAAAAAAAGAGTTCAACATAAGGGATCTAAAGAAGCAAGGAGGGGACGTCAAATAATGTGCTTGAGCTCGAAGTGCTCACCATGGCAAAGAGGAATTTCTGAGAGTAAAGCTTCAAAACACCTGAAAAGAAGATGAAACAATGTCAGAAAGAGTTAGGGAGTACATTTATGCAAGAAGAAAATTCCCAAAAATTTTTGAAAAAAACTTTGGACGGCCAAAAGGCATCCTTCAGAGCCTTTTTTGACTTATAATGGCATATGTCATGGCGTAGTGATGAATTTTGTAAGGCTCATCGATACAGTCGTTTTGATATATTATGGGCCCTGAAACTCCAAACGAGTTAAAAGTTATGATCAAAATAGTAATTGTTCTTCCAAAAACCCCCTAGGGTTCGGCCACCCTAGAGTTCAGCCACCTCGGGTTTGTCCACCTAGGGTTCAACCATGTTGTCTTCGTAGGGCTCCTCGCTAGCTTTGTTTTGATATATTATGGGCCCCGAAACTCCAAACGAGTTAAAAGTTATGATCAAAATAGTAACTGCTCTTCTAAAAACCCCCTTAGGGTTCGGCCCCCTAGGGTTTTGGCCCCTAGGGTTCAGCCACCTAGGGTTCGGCCATGTTGGCTTCGTAGGGCTCCTCGCTAGCTTCGTTTTGATATATTATGGGCCCCAAAACTCTAAACGAGTCAAAAGTTATGATCAAAATAGTAACTGCTCTTTCAAAACCCCCCCTAGGGTTTGGCCCCCCTAGGGTTCTCCCACCTAGGGTTTGGCCATGATGACTTTGTAGGGCTCCATGCTAGCTTCGTTTTGATATATTATGGGCCCCAAAACTCCAAACGAGTGAAAAATTATGATCAAAATAGTAGTTGCTCCTCCAAAAACTTCATTTTTTACATTTAAACTTCATTTTTCCCATAGGGTTCGGCCATGTTGCCTTAGGCCACCTAGGGTTCGACCATGTTGGCTTTATAGGACTCCTCGCTAGCTTCGTTTTGATATATTATGGGTCCCGAAACTCCAAATGAGTGAAAAGTTATGATCAAAATAGTAGTTGATCCTCCAAAAACTTCATTTTTTTCATTTAAACTTCATTTTTCCCATAGGGTTCGGCCATGTTGCCTTAGGCCACCTAGGGTTTGGCCATGTTGGCTTGGGAGATGCATACATATGAATACATGTATAGCCCCAAAGTATGCTTGCAACGGAAAAGGAAGCGATCACTCTTTTCCCATTTAGGGAAGGATTCAAGCTGATTTCCAAAAAGACAAGTATCTTTGAATTTATTTCTAAATGGAAACATATAAAAATATTATTTCCTAAATATATAATAGATTTGATTTTTGATTTTATTCCCAACAAAGGGAAATTTTGAAATATATGTTTGATTATCCTTCTTAATGATAATAAGGAAGGGTCTTATCTTAAAATTCAAGGGGTAATTTTTGAAAATGGATTATATATATATATATAGATATATATATATATATAAAATCTTTTGCTTTCAAATAAAATTAAGATTTGATCTTATTCCAAAATAAAATTAAGATTTGATCTTATTTTTATAATAAAATTATGATTTGATCATCTTTCCAAAATAAAATTTAGTTTTGATTTTATTTCCAAAATAAAATTATGATTTGATTTCATTTGGTAAAAGGGAAAGATTTGGTTTACGAAAAGAAGGATTTTATTAAATTAAATTTTATTTGGTAATATTTGATGATCTTCCTTGTCTTAATTTCCAGGAAAAAATAAGGAAGCAAATATTGGGCAAACTATGGAAAGATTTTCAGAAGATTTTTCAGTATGGAAGTATTCTTACGCGATCATCTATTTGGGAATGCGACTCTTGCACAGGGGGCAAATGTGGGTCCATGTGTAAAATTAGGGTTAACATGACCTAATTGAATTAAATGCACAATTAGGGTTCCACGGCCTCATTAAATGTCCAAATTGGGGTTCGCATAACAAAATTTAATAAAGACGGAAAAGTCAGAAATAAATGTGCTAGACCCGAGAGAAGCCTCCACGCGTCCTGAGGCAGAAGACTCATGGAGGCGGCTCGTTTTGGGAATTGATTGAGGGATTGGATTGGTGGCTAGAAGGACAGGGCAATATGGGCATTATTTTAATGACTAAAGGGTATTTTCAGAAATTCCCTGAAGGCATGTGCCTTGCACATGACTACTTTTCAGAAAACTTTATAAATACCCCTTCCATTCCATTGAGAAGGGGACTTCTCTTCAGACTGAAGACTTAGACTCTCAGAAGATCAAAAGGACCCTTTTTGGTGACTTAAAGGCTCGAAGATTCCACCTAAAATCACTAGAAAGGGGTTTGAATATTCTCTCAACTCGAAGGACTAAAGAAGGCTCTTGGAATCCTTGTTATCCTAACACGGTTCCCGAATTCCAGGGGTTCTGCCACGCGTCGTTGGAGTAATCGTCCACCTATCGTTCTCCCCTCTTCAATTAACCAATCAATTCCGTGCTCTTCATGGATTTCTCTCCTCCTCAGCTAACACGAAACCCTAACCCTAGCAAGGTACGATTTCCTTGCCCATATGGTGTTAACATGTTTTTACTGTGGAGCGATTAGATGTGTTGGGTTACTGCATTTATTTGTTTTGAGCCTACCGAAGAAAATGTTATGTGCTATGAGTTTGTCTAAAAAAAACAATATTCAAATTTATTTGCAGCTTTATGATTATTGGAATTGTTAATGATCAGTTAAATTTGAGAGTGCATTATGAATTTGTTTATGCAAATCATTTTAGCAACGTTAATTAGTCTTGTCAATTGGGGTTAGTAACTTTGCTATTATGGTCTATGGTAGAGTTAGATGCCATATTTGCTTGAACTTGATTTGAATGGTCAGCATGAAGTTTGTCATGCTGCGTATGAGGATGCTATCAATTTAATGCATTTGGCATGATTGCTTGTCATTATTCCTTGGTTAGTGAAATAATAATGCTCACTTTCATTCAATTTTACCATCTCACTGTGTTATAATGGTAATTTGTTACATTTGTAGGTCTGATACTTGAAAATATTATATCCGTAAATAATTCAAGGTACATACAACATTCTTTTGCTAATCTTTTTGAGAAAATTGTTGGGAAAAAATCACCTCCCAAATACTGTTGTCTTTGATAAATTAGACGGATATGCCAAACAGATTAAATTTGCAGTTCCACCAAAATAATAACCACTACAGAAAATAATGAGTAGAAAATATCCAACCATGAGACACCAAGATTTTTACGTGAAAAACCCTCTAAAACTAAGAGGTAAAAACCATGGGACAAACTCCGAAGAATTCACTAGAATAATAAGAGTGAATACAAAGATATCTTAATTTGAGTACAAACTCAAATTACTTCACCGCAATAACTATGTGATGGAACCCAAATAAAACACCATTTTATTTGAACTATCTTTCTCTCTCTATTTTTCTAAAGCTTCACAAAAAGCTTTTCCCTCTATCTCATTTTCTCTTAAACTCTTGGATGAGATTAGGAAACTTTGGCATATATTCCTTTGCAACATTACTGCCTTTTTATATCCAAAATTCGGACGTAGAAAAAAAATATGCGAAATTTAATGGGCGGGAAAGGAAGAAAAATTAATGGGCGGGCATTAATGGCTGAAGGACTTTGATTGACAATCTCTCCCTCCGAACCCATTAGAGGAGGTAATCTCTGTGACCCCGTCACTTGGAGTCCATCCCGAACAATTCCTTGCAAAATTTCTTGTTTGTCGCGAGTGACAACTTTTGTTAACATTTCTGAGGGGTTCTCGTCGGTATGAACTTTCTTCACTTTCATCAATTCTTTTTTCATCACTTCTCGAAGGCAGTGATAACGAACATCAATATGCTTGGTCCGATTATGATACGTGGCATTCTTGGTCAAGTCAATTGCACTCTGACAATAACAATAAACCACATAGTCATCTTGTTTGAAACCCAACTCTTGGAGAAATCGTTTTAACCACAACATCTCCTTGCTTGCTTCAGTAGCAACGATGTATTCTGACTCAGTTGTAGACAAAGCAACACAGTTTTGCAACTTGGACTGCCATGATATTGTTCCCCTTGTAAAAGTAAATAAATACCCTGAAGTAGACTTCTTCTCTTCAGAATCTACCATGTCTGCATCTGTAAAACCCTCCAAGGCTAAACTCATACCACCAAAACCCAAACATAAACTGCTTCCCAATGCTCTCTGCCAGGATTTGAGAAATACCTGCTCACAACGCTAACTTCATGAGCAATATCTGGTCTACTATCTTTTATGATTTAAAAAAGTTTTTTATCACTTTTATCGCTGGGACTCAACTTAATAAATAATCCACATCATCCCTGCACTACGACCAAGGATATTCATTAGTATCACAACCACAAATTATCCATGCACTACGGGCCAAGGATATTCGTGTATTCATCAATGGTCATGATCATGCCAACAACTGTCCATCAATGCACTTGTTCCAATGAGGACTTTTACCACATCATTTGTAACATTACGATCATGATTACAACGAATAATCCCTGGTCATAATCATACCAAGTCCATCCATGTACTACAGGCCACAGAGGACTTTCAAAAAAAAATATAAACATGAGGATGATGACAATGATATAAGAATTCAATAAAACAAGTTCAAAAATTAATTTATTCATGAACTAATAAGTCCAAATTGTCAACATAATACTTCTTTGTAGAGTAAAATTCAAGAATGCTCAGAAGAATATTTCTATGAAAAGATACTGGATGAAGCGCAAATATCAAGGATGTTCCACTAATTTCAGGGAGTATAGATGTCAAAACTTTAACCAACTGAGTATAATAAATAATGAAATAACAAAAGAAATCACCATGCATGCGGTACTTTGCATAGATAGGTTATTCCAACAGAATAATAAATAACGGAACCAGGTCAGGCAAAATTCGCACCGACAGGATGTTCCAACAGAATAATAAAGACAGAACCAGGTCCGGCGTAAAACACACAGACAGGATATTCCAACAGAATAATAAAGAATGGAATAATAGAAGAATTTCACCAAGTATAGGGTAGCCCGCGTATACAGGTTATTCCAACAGAATAATAAAGAATGGAATAACAGAAGTTCTCTTCATGAATACAAAAGAAATAATACCTCTTACCGTAAAATAAGACTATTCCGACTGGTAGGGCAAGGATATTCTTGAAGAAAACTTGCACTATGCTCAAAACTTCTTAAAGCTCTAAAGAAATACGCTCAAGATTATAGAAGAGAATTTCTCTGAATTTCTGGTGTGATTTTCAATTCTAACTAAGCATCCTATTTATAGGAGAATGGAAGGATACTATTTGAAAAAGAAAATAATGGACGCACAGTGTTTGAAATTAAACGAATTTACGGCCGTCTTACGGGGATTGATTTTCAATACAACCATCCACAACAAACAAAAATATAATATATAAATATATATATATATATATATATATATATATATAACACGTGTTTTCAAATTATATATCATTATTATATAAACCCACTTGGTTTTATCCCCCCCGTAACCAACATCAATCCTCCACCCCTCCCCCCCAAAAAAAATCACTTTCATCATATATATATATATATATATATATATAGAGGTCGGATCCTGTCCGGACTCCCGGACAGGTTTAAAATCCGGACCTTTTTTTTTTTTTTTTTTTTGCTTTTTTTTTTTTGAAACAACAAAAAAAAAAAAAAATTTATGAAATTGGAATTTTTACATTATACAGTGTTTTGGGTGTGATTTGGATGCCTATAACGAAACATGTCTGTACAGTCTGGGCAGACTGTACATACATTGGTTGGTGTAGGTATTAAAAACACACTCAAAACACTGTTTTTTTGAAAAATTTCAGTTCCATAAATTTTTTTTTTTTTAGTTGTTCTACAAAAAAAAAAAAAAAAAAAAAAAAATTTCAGGTCCGAATTTTTTCCCGTCCGGGAGTCCGGACCTGATCCATCTTGTATATATATATATATATAATACACCCAACAATTTTTCCTTCTTCCAACCCATGAAAAACATAACATCTCACCCAAGACTTTCCTCCATAAGTGGGACCCACCCATGGGTCCTCCTTTAAAATAACTTCTACCAATTATTTAAAAAAAATAGGTAAATGGGGGTCCATAAAATAAGCAACATTTACGACAAATACATCATAAAAATTTCCTCAGTATTTTAACAACATTTATCATTATTATTATAATTCACAATATTAATCGACCAGGTCGATCCCAGGAAATAGGGGGACTTTCCAATAAGGATTTCTCCCTATTGTCGCGAAATTAGGTGACCAAACCTCTCCTTGGCAGAACTTCTAGACATCGTTAATATTGCAAATAATAATATTAATAACTTTGTCATCTCAATTATTGATTTAATAATATAAAAAATATCGACAATAATAGAATCAATTAATGTGAGATACTATACAACAATTACTGAAGCAATAATTGAACAAAACTTAGTGACTTCTCACATAAGCATCAATAATCAATACCGTGTGCTACTATGCAACCACGCTTATTCCTGTACTTTTAACACCGGGTGTTTCAACAGTTTTAACAGTAAAACTTCCGCCGTTATTTTCATAAAAAAAATTTGTCGTTTTCTCAATCCGACAATAATTCCTTTGTGGGGTCCACCAATGATTGTGTCATCGTACGAATATTCTCTATTAAAACGAATATTCCCTGACCAATCAAATATAATATAACCACTTGCGTATTTTAAAAAATTTATAAATATTACCCACAACTATAAAATTATATCAAATTCATTCCATAATATTTAAAAAAATGATATTTATAGAAAAATCATCTTTATTCATAAAAGTCGGGGTCTTACATTTATGTCTCATACTTAAGGTTTAAACATGTCTTAACAATGTTTCATTAAGTTCCTTAGTTCATTGTAAATCAATTACCATTCACGATATACTTATAAACTTTTGTCATTGTCTAAACCCTAAGGCTGGCGCTGCGGCACCGACATTTCTCCTCTGTGTCACGCCGCGACGTGAGTTAGAAGTGTGTATGTCCAGGACTCGGCGTTGCGACGCAAGTCTCCTTTGTTATGGTCGCGCTGCGGTGCCAATTTGCAGTGTACCATGTTTCGGCCTCGCGCTGCGGCACGAGCCTTTATGCCTTGAGTCGCGCTGCGGCGTGGACTCTATGCCTCAAAAAAATTTGACGGATTTTTGAATTTGTGAGATTTCTGAGCTCGTAACTTCTTCGTTATAAGTCCAAATTGGCTCGTTCAAGAGCCTAATGTTCATAAATTACATACTCTACGTGTTTATGCAAGAATTTTATCTATTTGACTTCGTTAACTAAAAAATTACCTATTAGTCCATTTTTAACAAAAACGATAAACGTTCGTGAAAGTTCAACGCTCGTTTCTTCGTTCTAAGTTGGAATCCGGTCATTTTTGAGTTCACAACTCTATAATTCCAAATATGACTTGTCTCTATCCAAAACTAACATTTTCAAGTTCAAACAAAAAATCTGACTTCCATTCCGAGAATTTCACGAATTCGACGATTATCGTCCAATAGTGTGAATTCCAGCAAAACTTCGTTACTTAGGTTTTGATCATTGTTCTAAATAGATTCAATTCATTCTATAGAGATTTAACTTACATATTATAACAACTTATTTTCAAGTTATGTTATTGCTTATTCGTCATAAGTTCATGACTTAATAAATTATAATTTATAAGTTTTCATTCCTTATGACTTATTATTGGTTTAAGTTCTTTAACCAACATTCTTACCTTTTATAAATCATACAAACTTCATACGACAAGTTCATCATAAGTTCATAACTTATTTAGGTTTAACTTACTTATACATGACTTATACGGCTTAAGTCCATTGATTATCCAATCCTTATGTGTTCTTAGCATACATGTTACTTAAATTACACTTCTCTTATCACCCTACAATAGTAGAGATGGAAGATATAAGATTATAAGCTCATTTACCTTTGATGACTAGCTTTCTTCTTCTTGGAAATCTAACAAGGAGAGTTTGACTTATTCTTGGCTTATTCTCTCTAACACTTAAGTTGTTTTGTATTGGATGAAAATGAATAAGCAATAATGAAATCCAAGTTGGGTATTTGTAGGACTTCCAATGTGAGGGCATAAGGGACATTAGGTCATCCCACCTCCTTAACAAACTTCCTTATTATTCCATACTTAACAACTAAGTAAACTTGCTAACCACTCATATTATTTGGCTACCACAAAACATATCCTTTTCTTGTTTATTACTTAAAGTTCTTGGTCACCAAGTTCACCCATATCAACATGGGTTGCTCCATGGATCATGCTTTACCCATTGGATCATTAATTGGGCTTAGGTTTAATTAGTTTAGCTTATTCATTTTGGGCTTGCATTAATTTATTTTGTGCTTCACATTAATAAACACTTGGGCTTGCACCTTAATGTTTATTGGACTTGTACTTCTTACAAGATCCACCATTCCATTTCATTAGACTTTAATACTTAACGTTCTCAATTTAAATTCGCATGTGAAATATTGTGTTTTCCATACTTATATTATTATTACATAATCCAACTTACTTTGATATTCTATCTTTACGTATTTCTCGGAAGTTCAAAAATAATTCCCGAGCGGAAATCGATGAATAATGTTTTTCGAAAAATTTCTCGGAAAGCTTTTATTTTCGTCTTGGAAATTCAAACACTTTAATTCCTTCACGTAGTTAAAATACTATAACGTTTTGACGTTTCGAAATTATAGAACGACATTCATTTTACTAACACACAATAATAACAAATAATATTATTTTATTAATTATTAAAGTATTTACAAAAGGTTCAATTTTCTAGGGCGTTACTCTCTCTCCCCCTTATAAGGATTTTGTCCCCAGAATCTATATATATATATATATATATAAATTACTCAAATAATTGAGGGTAATTCTTTTTCATCTTTTCTTTAAGTTCCCATGTTGCTTCTTCTGCATCGTGGTTCTTCCATAACACCTTCACGGAAAGGTATGATTTTGTTCCGCAAAACTTGTTCTTTTCTATCGATACTTTGAATTGGCATCTCTTCGTACTTTTAGTCCTTCTTAGCATGAATATGCTCATACTCTATTACGTGCTTACAATCTGGCCTATAAGGACGCAATACCGATACGTGAAACACATTATGTATTCGTTATAAGTCTGGAGGTAATGCTATCATATAAGCTACCTCACCTACCCATTTTAATACTTCAAAAGGTCCTATGAACCTTGGACTTAACTTTCCCTTCTTTCCAAAGTGTATCTTTTCTTTCCAGGGAAATACCTTTAGAAATACGTACGAGCCTACTTCGAACTCCCTATTAACTCGATGCAAATCTATAAACTTCCTTTGTCTGTCCTGAGCTGCTACCAATCACATTCGTATTAGCTTCACTATATCCGTTGTTTGCTGCACCAATTCTGGTCCTAGCATTCGGCGTTCTTCTTCCTCATCCCAACACAATGGTGTTCTTCATTTCCTCCCATACAAAGCTTTATAAGGTGGCATACCTATGTTTGCATGATAACTATTGTTATACGCAAATTCTACTAACGGTAGATGATCGTCCCAAATACCCTTGAAATCCATGACGCAAGATCTTAACATATTTTCTAACATTTGAATTGTTCTCTCGCTTTGTCCATCAGTTTATGGATGATATGATGTACTCAGCTTCAACTGCGTTCCCATCTGTTCTTGTAGACTTCTCCAAAAATTTGACGTGAATCGTGGATCACGATCTGACACAATCGAAACTGGTACTCCATGTCTGGAAATTATTTCCTTAACATAAAGTTTAGCTAACTGGTCTAAGTTATACTTAACCCTAATTGGCAAGAAGTGAGTCGACTTTGTCAATCGGTCCACTATCACCCAAATCGTATCATACCCTTTTGTCCGGAATCTCCAATGACTGTAACAAGCCACCTGGTCGTTGATGTTCGGCCTTAACTTTCTGGCAAGTCAAGCACCTGCTCACATACTTGGCTATCTCTCTCTTCATGTTCGGCCACCAAAAACTCTGTCGAAGGTCTTGATACATCTTAGTACTCCCAAGATGAATCAAAAACCTTGAACTATGAGCCTCTTATAATACCAGCTCCTTTAATTTCATCTCATTCGGAACCCAAATTATTCCTTCAAATCTTAATAATCCCTCATTATCAAGACTGTACTTAGTATCTTTTTCATTATTTATTCGCTCCTTTACCTGGTCACACTCATCAGTTTTGAGTTGCACCTCCTTGACTCTTTCTACGATGGTAGACTGAGTCTCTGTCGTAAACAGTATCCACTCCGATTCACTCGGAAACTTCAATTCTAATTCCATCCTAGCCATCTCCGTTATTTAACTCAGTTTGAGCCGTTAACATAGATAACTTCTCCTGACCCTTCCTACTTAAGGCGTCGACAACTACATTGGCTTTTCCAGGGTGATACAGGATTTCACAATCGTAATCCTTTATCAACTTTAGCCATCTCCTCTGTCTCATATTCAACTCCTTTTGTGCGAAGATATATTTTAGACTCTTGTGATCCGTGTATATCTCACATTTCTCTCCGTAAAGATAATGTCTCCATATCTTTAAGGCAAAAACTACTGCAGCCAGTTCCAGATCATGAGTAGGATAAACTTTCTCATAATCCTTCAACTGCCTTGATGCATACGCAATGACCTTGTCATGCTGCATGAGCACGTAACCAAGTCCTTTATGTGAAACATCGCTATAAACTATTAAATTTTCTGTGTCATCGAGTAATGACAAAACAGGCGCTTCACTCAATCTCTTCTTTATTCTTGAAAACTGTCTTCGAATTTCTCAATCCATGCGTATTTCATCATCATCCTTGTTAAGTTAGTCAACGGAGTAGCTATCTTTGAAAAATCCTGGATGAATCTCTGATAATAACTCGCTAACCCTAGGAAACTCTGCACCTCAGTCGGCATTTTTGGTTGTTCCCAATTCATCACGGCTTCAACCTTCGCTTGATTTACTGAAATTCCATCATGGTCAATGACATAACCTAAAAATTATACCTTTTCCAACCAAAATTCACACTTAGTGAACTTCACATACAACTTCTCCTTCCTTAGTGTCTCCAACACTATTCTTAGGTGTTCAACATGATCTTCTGGCATCTTAGAATAGACTAGAATATCATCAATAAACACCACAACGAACTTGTCCAAATATTGTTTAAACACTCTGTTCATCATATCCATAAATGCAGGTGGTACATTAGTTAACCCAAATGACATCTTCAGAAACTCGTAATGACCATAACGAGTCCTGAATGTTGTCTTTGGTACATCCTCCTTTCTAACCTTCAACTGGTGATACCCCGTTCTTAAATCTATTTTAGAAAAATACTTAGCCCCTTTCAACTGATCAAAAAGATCATCGATCCTGGGTAATGGGTATTTATTTTTTATCGTTAACTTGTTCAACTCTCTATAGTCGGTACAAAGTCTTAACGATCCATCCTTCTTCTTGACAAATGGTACCGGTGCTCCCGACGGCGAAACACTCGGTTATATGTACTTCCTGTCCAACAGTTCTTGCAATTGTACCATTAACTCCTTTATCTACACTGGTGCCATATGATATGGTGCCCTGGAAACTGGTGCTTCTCTTGACACAATGTCTATTACAAACTCGGTCTCCCTATCCGGTGGAAAACCTGACAGTTCACTTGGAAATACATCCACAAATTCTCTAACTATAGGTATTTGTTCCATGGTTGCTACCATTCTCTGGGTATCAACAACATGACACAGATAACCTACACATCCCTTCCTCAATAATTTCCTAGTTTGTGTCATAGTTAGACATCACGAACGTCCCAACGATCTATTCCTGTAAAATACTTCCCGTTGTTGTTTTAACGTTCTAAGGTTCACACATTTCTTCTGACAATCTATAATTACCCCATGGTTTACCAACTAATCCATTCTGAGAATTACATCGAGTTCTCCTAACTTTGTCGTTAGTAAATCTACCGATAATTTATAACCCTGTATGTCTACGCAACAAATCCTATGAATATTTTCAACAGGAATTATCTCTTCGTTTGCTACCTTAATATTTACAGGTATAAGCTACTTTTCAAGAAGTAATCCTAACCGTCTAGCAAAATCACATGTTATAAATGAACAAGTAGCACCCGAATCAAATAGCACGTAAGCATTTATGTCGTTGATCAGAATAATACTTGCGACTACGTCCCCTGATGCAACTGCATCTTGGACTGTCATGTTAATGGTACGGCCCATCGGCCTACCCGGCTGCGCTGGACCACTAATAGCTAACTTACCACAATTAGTGCCCCGATTACCGTTCGTCCCCTTCTTTGGGAAGTTATTTTCCATGTGGTCAGTTGACTCACACACAAAGCATCTATTATTCTTCTTCGGACTTGGACAGTTAGGCGCAATGTGCCCCTCCTATGTATAGTTGTAGCATACAAACTTCCCCTTGAAATAGACTCTTAAGTGAGTCTTCCCACAGGTCTTGCAGGCCTCCATCCATCTATTCGGGTCTCGTTTCTTCACTCCGATATTCCCAAAGTTAAATACTTTCATTTTATACCCTTCGCCACTCCAGCTGGCTCCTTCGACCTTCACTCCCCCATCCACTTTCCCTTTATTCTTCTTGTCTTTGTGGTACTTGCTCAATGCCTCGCTACCACCTTCGGCGATTATCGCCTTCTCTAAAATGGTTCCAAACGATTTACTTTGGAACACAGAAATACGGTTATAGAGCCAGGGTTTCAAGCCCTACTCGAACCGTCGCGCCTTTCTAACCTCGGTATCCACTTGGTGCGGAGCAAACCTCGCCAGTTCATTAAACTTGGCGGCGTATTGGGGAACCGTCATGTCCCCTTGTTTTAAATTGAGAAACCGCATCTCCAACCTTCCTTTCATGCTCGTGGGAAAGTAGTTCTCGAGGAATATCTCCTTGAACATCACCCACGTTAGATTCTCGATCCCGGTCCTAGCCTAATTGGCCTCCCACCAAAAGTTGGCCTCTCCCTTCATCATGTAGGTTGTAAAGGCAACCTTCTAGGCCTCGTCGACATTTGCTATCATAAATGACTTCTCGATTTCTTTTACCCACGTTTGGGCTTCGATAGGGTCCGTAGTTCCTTTGAACTCTAGGGGACCCATGCTTTTAAAATCCTTAAAGGTAGTAGCTCGTGCTACTCCCAGATTTACGGGAATATTAGCCCCAGTTCTATTAAATGCGGCTGTTAAAAGATTAACAAACTCCTGCATGGGGTTAACTAGACCCCCCTCTTGCTTATTTACATTAGCGCCTTGGTTTCGTTGTACTCTTCTTGGCAGCATTTTGTTGTTACATCAAACAACACATTTCGTTATTATTCCCTTCTTATTAGTTAGTTATTATTCAAGATTAAACAATAACTTTAACATTCATTGCTCAATATTTTTTGAAAAAGGCTTATATTGATTCCTTCATGGTAGTATAATACTACATCGGTTAAATTACACATCCTAAGCTGATTAAATTACTTTCCTGCAATTGCTTTCCAAAAATTGGGATTTACAAAAGACTACCCTTTGTTATACAAAAGAGGGGTTTATGTCACTGCCAGATACAAAATATTTACATATCTAAACTACTCTAACCACTACTAGATCACATCTGCCTTAAGGTATTACCAAAATCTACCTTGGCAAGACCGACAATAATATCACGGCTGATAGTATATCGTGTCTGCCCTGCCTCTACGGGATAACCAGCTACCTGCTGCTGGAAGTCCACATGAGAACTCCTATGAATATAGGACATTCTCTATATCCTCTACTTTTTGGTCTTTAGCTCCCCCCTGAGCTCAAAGACCTCCTGTTTCAGCTCATGGACCTTGTCCTTAGCCAAAACCCTCTCATCGTGTTCCTACTCCCACATGGACTCCACGTCTGTCTTATCCTCTATGACAACCTGGAGCTCTGCTTTTAGCTCCTTAAGCTCATGACGGTAATGGATGTTTCTATCCAACACTGACATCAAAAGTGACATCATTGACTCCCCTGGAGCCATCTCTGCTGCTATTGCTACTGGGTTGAAAGACATTACCTCCACTTCTTCTTCAATCATGTCGTCGAACACGAACATAAGGTCTAACCTCTCTGAGTCTCCAGACTCAACCACTACAACTTCGGGCTCTACTGCTATGGGGTTCGGTATAATCTCTATCTAATTAACTGATCCTTCACTAACTGCCTGTACGTCTCTAGACATTCTATTTTCTCTTGACATCTACACAAAATAATTAAGTTGATTAGCACACGTCAGTAGAATAATAAAAACACATAACATATTCATAATGTATTTTTATAAGGTTATTTTCTATTTTTACTTCATTAACTTCTCTTAAGGTTATAGGGACTAATGAAAAAGCCAGACTAAACATTGAACGGAGGACGGAACAGTATATTAAGCACGCGAACAAAGGACGACATCAAGTGATCTTTGAGCCCGGAGATTTGGTTTGGTTACATATGCGGAAAGAAAGATTACCAGTTCAAAGACGTTCGAAATTGCTTCCGAGGGGAGATGGTCCATTTCAAGTTCTCGAACGTATCAATGATAATGCCTATAAATTGGATTTTCCAGGTGAGTATAATGTTAGTGCTACATTTAACGTTTCTGATTTAAGTCTGTTTGATGTAGGTGACGATTTTAGGACAAATCCTTTTCAAGAGAAGAGGAATGATTAGGACATGGCATTCGTGGATTCAAACAAAACTAAAGGGACGTGGGGATCAAGCAAGGCTAGAACAAAGAGGTTCAAACAAAGTCTCAATGGATTGATTCAAGATGTGTGGGCTGAAACTAACGCAAGGAAATTTAAAAGGGAGGCTAAAGAGCATGAGACACAAATTTGGGTCAATTTAATATAAGCCCAATCCTAAACTTCTTAGCAAAGTCAACATATTTTACATGTAAGGGGAGTTATTATTCACGTGGGTGGTTTATTAATTTAGTAAATGTCATGTGGGTCGGACCTTTTAAGTTATCAGAATTTCATATTTGTTGGATATATGATTGGCAAGTCTTAAAGGATGGTCTCAGCATGCACTAGATTTTATATGTACACGTGGACATCAAGGGATGTTGGCATGCATGGGAGTCACATGAATTCTATATTCTGCAGTTACATTAAATAATGCAATCCTTCATGCCAATCAATTCACACGGGTTTCTAGCAGCCTCCACGTGCAAAATGATCTCTTATACACGACAAGTTCACGTGGGAGAATTATTAGATAATAAATTCTATTGTAATTAAGATTTTTATTTTTAGAGTACTTTTCTAAATTGACTTCTATTAGGGTTATAGTTTATTTCTATTAGGATTTAAATTATTTTTGAGTAGTATAAATAGAGGTCCAAGTTATGTAATCAAATACATTATTATTATTCAATATATTTGTGAGTTTATTCTCTACTTTTGGTTCTTTGAAGAATTCCTAAGAAATTAGTAGTTTCTTAGTTTTTTTTTGAGATTCAATTTTGACTTGTCATACAACAATTCATAGTTGTGTGTGGCGTCTTCTACTGCATCAATCGTCGATTGTACCGAGATTACCGCTTCAATATAAGCGAGGGGTCAAGGTGTCGTTGGTGTCCATTCAACGCAGATTTCCAAACGCGAGCAATTGTACCAAGATTACCGTCTAAAGTATAGACGAGGGGTTAAGGTGTTGCAAGCAATTCACCCAACAACTGTGCTAGAAACGGTCCGGGCGACGACCACCTCACGCAAGCGTGCCGTGGAGTCTATCACATTGCTTTCTTAATTCTGTTCAACAGTGTGTTCATGGGACCTACTGAAGTCCCTTCTCAATCTACTGAAACAATTAAGATGCCCACTGCTACCTACGAGTTTGGTGCCAACTTTATAGACCCAAAAGTATGTAGGCTCTACAAAATCATTGAATTTAATTGATTCTTATGTACATAATTCTAACTGCTAGACCACTGATAGGTGTTCCACAGTTGATGCTTATCGGGAGGATATTGGCAGATGGCAGGCTAAGTGCAAGAGTGAAGTGCGACTCGTCTGATAACCTTACTATGAAGGCCATTAATGCTCAAGTATATACATGCTAACATGCTTTTTCAGCCTTTCACTTTTACTCAGGGTTTGGCAGCACATGTTATTGTGAATAAGCCAATTGAGTAACTTCTACTCTTTTTTCCTTTCCAGCTTACAAATGAGCAACACATGTCACATGGCATGGTCAATTTTGATTACAAGGTAAATATCATTTATATGTTTACGTCTTGGCATTTTATTAAAATTTCGTCTGTAGTTTTCCACATACAATGGTGTCAATGCATCAAGAATATATATCACATGTCGGTGAAGTAGTTAACTTCATTATGTAGTTTCTCTTCAATCATTCTTATTTATACAGGGAAAGGGACTTTAGGAGTCAAGTTAAACTTGGAAATGGTGCTTTATTTGGAGCCAGTTATATACAATTGCAGGTGATTTATTATGTGATTCTTTTGATCATTGTTTTGATACAATTGCAGGTTGGGATTATACCATGGTTGATAGTGTCTACTAGGGTTGGCAAATTTGTTTGTCGAAAAATTTCAAGTAAAAAATTTCTAGGTGAATTCAAGCCACAAAGGACTTGATTAAATGTTAGACATTTTTGTTCTTTGTTTTTGTTGTTGATTATTTGTAAATTCAAGTTTGATAATTTGCTGGTTGGAAAATTGCCTCTTCAAAAAGATAAAAGTATATTTTGTATTTATCAGCTGAGCAGAGCATAAAATTTGAAAATTAATAGAGCTATATAGAGTAAAATGTATCTATTCATGTAGTATAATCTAATCTCTTGAAACCAAATTTGCATTTGGAAGGAACTGGTAGAGCGGGAACATAAGAGCATGATCGACGGTATAATGCATGCTTGTGGCCATAATGCATATGTTACAATGCTGCTTGGAGCTGCTAAATTACTTCATGGCAAAAAGGAAGAGTTAAAGGTAAGATTAGAACCACAATTTCATCAAGGAGAAGTGAGACTTGGTCCACTGCTTTTGCACAAAGAATTTCATAATTTCTGGTGGTGTTTGTTTTATTTTCCAATGCAAAAGCCTCATCAATCAAACTTATGATTATAAATACTTCAAGTAACATTTTTATGTCTGGTCCCTCCCTCTCTCTCAGTAAGGCAGTGATTCACCTGATTGCCCAATTAAACTCTTTTTCTTTAACGCACTGCATATGGTGCTTGCATTTTTACTGAACTAAAGTCTAAAAGGTGGCTATTTTTGAATATTTCAGAGCCACACAGGGTATTTTACTGACTAAAGCAATGGTTTGGTTAATATTTGTTTTACATTTTCGTAGGCATCTCAATCTTCCCTCTATCATGGAATGCAATTTTCAACTTCAGTGCCTAGTGATACTAACATGAATGACGATTTCAAACCCACTAATAAGCTCGAGAATTCTAACCTTTCTTTGAAGGACATCGTTCAGCAGGTAGGTAGTTATAATTGAAACTACTATATTATTTATATAGAGTATGTTGCTTGTTTTACCTGCAGATTACTGAACCTCGTTCTTAGATAATATCTAAATTTGTTGATCTCTTCCCTTGTCGAACAGGGAAGGTTTGTTTCTTCCCCTCTCTTTTCCCTTCCTTTCTCTGCATTTATTGATTGTGTCATGCTTCTAGTGTAGGATGTCAAGGACAATGCTGTGATGATTTACATGAAATGGGATCCTGCTCTTCCTCGGTGTGGATTTAGCTCTCTAGCAGTGGGAGTTTTGAATGAATATAGTAAGTTTCCAAACGTTCTTCTTCATTATGATGTAACAATTTAAAATGGAGTGCCACAAGTTATTTACACTTATCATGTGATTCACGCAATAAACTTGAAAGGTAGTTGAGGTGATTTACTTATTCACTTATTTACACCACCTCGTTAGTGAAGCTCAACATGATATGTTGCCCTTATTTGTATTGTCTATAAGCTACCTGATCTTTAATCACATTTTGACTCTTTTCTTTACAGGTGGAACATGTTAGGGCTGAGAGGAACTTGCTGGCCGAAGTGGCAAGTCGTTGCATAGTAAAACTTACAGGAACTACTTCACCTTTTTTCTTTATGCGTATTAAAACATACTACTGTAATAATTTCTTGTTTGTTCTCTTTAATTAATAATAATCTATTATGTTTGCTTGCAGTGTGGCTCTAGCAGGTCCGTAGCTCAAATCAAAGCTGGTTTTGTTGCTCGTGTTAGCCCTCGGAAGGCTGGAACTTAAATTTGCTTGTATTTACTTTTTTTCATAGCGAGGTTTGTCTTATAGTTGAGACTTGAGAGTCTTGTTCTCATATTTGACTATTGTGTTTGAGTAACTTGATTGTGTATTTTGAAACTGAGAATGGTTGATACATTTTGGCTTTAATATAATGAAAATTGTGCATTTCCTTTCTTCTAAATGAAGTGATTTCCTCCTGTAATTTCTTACGGAAAACAAATACAAAAAAAAAACAAATACACAACGTAGTGTAATGTGTCAATAGACAACGTTTTTTACAAAATAAACGTTGTTTGTTAAATTAGAGAACCAAAAACATTGTATTTATGCATCTATTATATCGTATACCATCTACAACGTTTTTGCGCATCCAACACCTTATGGAAAACAAATAGACAACATTTTTTAGGAAAAAAAGTGTTATGTAATGTGTCAATAGACAACGTTTAAAAAACATTGTGTAAATGTCTAATAGATGACACTGTTAACCACGACGACTTTTTTCTACTAGTGTTAGTTCGTTCCTTTCATTTCGCTTTCTCTTTTCATACATATTAGTGGTGATTTAACTAATCTCATTCTTATTTATACGGATCCTTCATGATTCACATGAATCAACAACAACCACCAACAAAGCACTTCATAACTATATGAAAAAGTTATAAAAGAGTTAGTTTTAGAGGTTTTATGTGACAATCAAGCCCAAGTGTTTGATATATCATTAGTCCAAACTATGTAGCACAAGCCCATTAAGAAAGTAGTTAGATTAATTAACCAAGCCCAATAAGAATCCTTGATCCATGGGTCAAACCAAGTAGGAAGTGGGTAAGCTTGATGGGCAAGGATTATGTGTGATGACCAAGTACTTTATGTGGTTAGCAAGTAGACTTAGAGGTCAAGCAATGAATAGTAAGGAGGTGGAGGATGAGGAGGTGGAAATGAGAAGGTGGGATGGTTTAAAGTCCATTTTGCCCTAAACATTAGTTGCCTATAAATAGAGAAGCCGCAATTCATTTGTTGGTTGTTCAATAATCATCCAACTCCTCTCAATTATAAGTTACTTAGTTGGTAGAGCAAATAAGCACTTTTAAGTAAAAGTTAGATTTTCCAAGAAGAAGAAGTTAAACTTCAAAGGTAATGATCTTGTGTCCAATGTTCTTTCATCTCTATTATAATAGGATGATAAGGGAAGTGTTATTAATGAACATGTATTCTAAGATCATGTAATAGGTTAATAAGGAATGAACTTAAGCCGAATAATTTGGATAAGCAACTTAAACATTAATAAGTTGCTAGAACCATGAAGAACTTATCATATGTTGTCATATGAGGATTAGTATGTTAAATATAGCAAGAGAACATTGATTGATGGACTTAAGTTTATAGTAAACCATAAGCATGAGGAATTGTAGTTCATAAGTTGATTAAGTCATTGACTTATGAGAATAAGTCAAAACCTACTTTGTTTATAAGTTGGTATAATAAGTAACTTCTGATGATCATATGTTGGTTGAAATCCATTTAGAATCATTAAGAATGTAGTTTTGCCGGAATTCACACGATTGGACGATTATCGTTAAATTCGTGAAATTCTCGGAATGGAAGTCGAATTTTGTGTTTGATGTCGGAAATGTTGGTTTTCGATGGAGAAAAGTCATATTTGGCATTATAGAGTTGCGGACTCGAAAATGACCGAATTCCGACTTAGAACGAAGAAATGAGCGTTGAACGTTCACGGACGTTTATCATTTTCGTTAAAAATGAACTCGTAGGTGAAATTTTAGCAAACAAAGTTAAATAGATAAAATTCTTGCATAAACGCATAGAGTATGAAATTTGTGAACCGTAGGCTTTTGAACGGACCAATTCGGACTTATAACGAAGAAGTTATGCGTCCGGGAAGTTCATAAAATTTTTAAATCTGCAAAATTATCTGAGGCACAGAGTCCGCGCCGCAGCGCGACTCATAGCCTTAAAGCCCACACCGCAGTGCGAGGCTGGAACTGTGCATACTTCTAACTCGCACCGCGGCACGAGATGCAGAGTTAAGTGTGGCGCTGCAGCGCCAATCCTAGAATTTTGATGGACAAAAATGTTTACAAGTGTAGAATGAAAAGGAACTTGTTAGTAATGAACTGAGATATAAACATAACATTGTAAGGTACTTGTAAGACACTAATGCATGATGATTAAGAGTTAACAATCAACTGAAAGTGAACGTATTTTGAATGACGTAATGAAAGCTGAAAACCCATAATAGTAGATCTAAGTCAGGATTTACATTGAGATGAAGGGTAAGATATAATAGTATACATACTTGATTATATATAACCTAATGTGGTATGTTATATGATCATGTATTGTAGAAACGTAGAGACTTAAAGTGTATGTGTGTTAATCAGTAAGCAGACGCTGAAGGCAAGTATTCTAACCCTTGATCCAGTTCAGCCTGGACAAGTTTTGTAATTCATGTATTCTTTCGCATGAAGTTTTGAACAATGAAGTCTAAAGCCAATTCTTTCGGCTAGACTTATACTATCATTCTGTCAAGCATGATTTATATTTACCGAGTTATATTGGTATAGTTTTCAATCGAAGACCAAGTATGCTAAAATGTTTTTGTCGTTTAACGTCAGGCACGTGAGGTTGCCACAACTTAAACGTATACACGTTTAATGAATGTAGTGTTGATCAACGTAGAGTACTATGGGCTGATCACCCAGAAGTGCTCGTAAGCTATGCCAGACTTACGGACATAGTGTCAGGTTGTCCTTTTCAAATGAAATTATGAACTGCTCATAGTTTCGAGCCTTAGTTGATATTCTACTGAATATTGTTGTTAGAAAACGTTTGGAATGAAAAGAAGTGCTATTTTGAATTATCGATAGTACTTCGTAACTATTGTTTAGTTACTGAAGATATATGAGTTTTATGTTTCAAGCATGTTGTTTATTATAATTGTAATACTTGCTGAGCTAGTCATGCTCACTCTTTCTTGAACCATATGAACACAGCCAAGGTCGAGCGGACCGAAGGCTCAGGCAAGGACAAGGGTAAGGCGAAGACGAACCCTTAGATTGCTTATGTAATAGAATAGTTGAACGATTTGTAATATATTTGATATTATAACAAGAACAAACGAATGGGTTATAAAGAACATGGGGAATGTAATATTATTTTGGATATATAGAAGTAATATTAGTCCTTTTGAGACTATTCAATTGAATGAATGAATGAATGAATGAATGGTAGTACCGTGTAGCACCATCTATCGGGTTGGAAGAGACTAGGATTTGGGGGCGTCACAGAACCTTGCAAGCACCCGCTCAACATACTTCTCTTATGACAACCACAACCTCTTGGCTTTCCTCTCACGAACAATCTTTATACCCAAAATCTGTTTAGCTGGACCTAAGTCCTTCATATCAAAGGACTTGAACAACTCACCATTGAGCCTGCAAATCGTATCAGCATCCTGCCCAACTATTAACATATCATCTACATATAGCAACAGAATAACGAAGTTACCATCTGGGAACCTTTTAACATACACACAATGATATACAACTGTTCTACTGTAACCTTGATCCACCATTAATGAATAAAATTTCATATAACACTGCCTTAGGGCTTGTTTCAGGCCGTACAAACTTTTCTTCAACTTGCAAACCAAGTGTTCTTTCCCTTTAACTTCAAATCCCTCTGGCTGTTCCATGTAGATTTCTTTCTTCAAATCACCATGAAGAAAAACAGTCTTCACATCCCACTGCTCAAGCTCAAGATCCATACTAGCTACTAACCCCAACACTACTCGAATAGAAGTCATCTTCATAACTGGTGAAAAAATCTCATCGAAGTCAATAACTTGCTTTTGAGAAAAACCTTTGACGACTAATCGAGCCTTGTACTTCACTAGTTTTTCACCATCCTACTTAAGCTTAAATACCCATTTGTTCTTCAATGTTTTCCTATCCTTCGTAAGTGTAGTCAACTCATAGGTGTGATTCTTGTGCAAAGAATCCATCTCATCCTGCATAGCTCTGTCGAGGAGAGGTTTGGTCACCTAATTGCGCGCTAATAAGGAGAAATCTTTATCGGAAAGCCCCCTCTTTCTTGGGAATGATCTAATTGTTAAATATTGTGAGTTATAATATTAATGATGAATAAGTTCATGTTAATTAAAGATGAATTTGATAGTTCCATTATGTTGAAATTATTAGTGTTAGTGGAAATTGACATCTATTCCAATAATAATTAATGTCTGAAGATTATATTGACCAATCGAGTAATTAATCGGATAAAAGAGCAATTAATTGCTATTAATTCACATGCTTATAATTATTTGTTCACATGTGTGTACTATTGATTCACATGCATATACTATTAGGGGAGGTGGTGCAAGATTGATAATTCTTGCATGACTAAATTAAAAATGGAGGTATAGATGAAGGTACTGTAATGTAATTATTTTTTTCACATGTATGGAACTATTGAGTCACATGATTGTACTATTAGGGGAGGTGGTGCAAGTTTGATAATACTTGAAGGACTAAATTAAAAATGAAGGAAAAGATGAAGGTATTATACTGTAATATTTCGAGCCCCAAAACGTGCAATTATCGAAACTATATTTTCCTATAAATAGAAGCTCATTCTTCCTTCATTCTCACCAATTCACTAAGACTCACAAGAGCAATTATAGAGAGAGAAGCTACAGAGAGGGAAGATATAGAGAGAAAGAAGAGTAGTCTGGTACTTCATTATTCCAATATCCAGTCTTCTTCTGAGGTAAGGGGTATTATTTATTTCATATTCTGAAGAGATATTATTTTTCGTATTCGCATGAATATTATTTTCGTTCAATATTCGCAAGGAATATCATCTTTTTCCAATATTTGTAGGAATATTATTGCCGTTTAACAGTTGTAAAGGGTATTATTTATTTCATATTCTGAAGAGATAATATTTTTCGTAATCGTATGAATATCATCTTCGTAGGAATATTATTTTCTTTTAACAGTTATAAGGGGTATTATTTATTTCAGATTCTAAAGATATTATTTTTCGTAATTGTATGAATATCATCTTCGTTCAATATTCGTAGGAATATTATTTTCGTTCACCAGTTGTAAAGGGTATTATTTCTTTCGTATTAGTAAGGAATATTTTTTTTGTTCAATATCTGTATGAAATAATATTTCCTTCCATACTCTGTAGTATGTAAGTAATATTATTTCGTTTCGTATCCCTAGTTCTACACTCATTTTGTTGAAGTATTGCTTCTATATTCTATGAAATTAGTAGAATATCCTTGATATTTGCGCTTCATCCAGTATCTTTTCATGAAAATATTATTCCGAGCATTCTCTATAATTATTGATTTTTTTATGTCAGAATACTATTCACGAGTTACTATTCACGGTTTACTATTCACCTGGTTACTATTCACTCAATTAATATTCACTCGGGTATTTGGGGCACTTCTCATGTCAGAGTACTATTCACAAGTTACTATTCATGGGTTACTATTCACCCGGTTACTATTCACTCGAATATTATTCACTCGGGTATTTGGGGTACTTTTCATATCGGGGTACTTTCATGAGGTACTATTCCTAAATTACTATTCACAGGATACTATTCATGGGGTACTATTCACCCAAAAAAATATATTTCTTTTGTGTCCAAATTATTTTTGATACATGAATATTATTCTTGAATTTTACTCCACAAAGAAGTATCATGTTGACAATTTGGATATTCTTAAACTCTGGATAAATTTAAAGTCTTTAATATTTATCCTTGATTTTGTTTGATTAATGCTTATATCATTGTCATCATCCTCATGCTTATATTATTATGAAAGTCATCTTTGGCTTACGTGCATAGATGGACTGTTGATTGGCATGATTATGACCAGGGATCATTAGATATAATCATGACCCGTAATGTTGTAAATGATGTAGTAAAAAGTCATCATTGGCCCGTAGTGCATTGATGAAAAGTTATTGGTATGATTATGACTAGGGATTATTCGGTATAATCATGACCATTGATGATTACATAAATATCCTTGGCTAGTAGTGCAGGGATGATTCGATGAGGTGGTTTATTGATTAAGCTGAGTCTCGGTGATAAAATTGATGTAAAACTTTTTAAATCATAGAAGATAGTAGATATTATGCTCTACTTGACTCTTCTAATGGATTACTTGTTCCGCTGCAGTTAAACTAGATGTTTATTTTATTTTATCAGTTTAACACTATTGAAGACTAATGATAATTTATTCTGCATTATCTTAGTCATAATATTTCCTATTGGGATAGTTGAGCTCACCCTTTTCTTTCATTTTTCTCTTCAGGAATGAGAATATAGCTAGTACTGGTCGGGGAACGGATTGACGGGCCAGATGGTTGTTTTAGTAGTCCTCACTATTCTGTGAAATAGTGTGATAATAAATATAATGAGGACTCTATTGAGTGTGGATATTGTCTAGAAGACAATATTCTTGTTTAAAATCTGAGCTATATTTTGTCGTATTTTACACGACAGTTGTATAAAAGAAGTTTATAGTTGTATTATGTACCATGTATTTGATGACTCAAGATGGGTGATGTATACCTATTTTGGGGGCATCACATTTGGTATCAAAGCGTAGGGATATGATCCCTGGCTGAGATGTGAGACAAAAACTAGGAGGGGAGAAACGGAGAATTCCTTTGCTAGTATGACCTACCTAAGTTTATTTGATATTTAATTGGTCAGTCAGAGTATAGGGATAATATGTGATATGTCAATTAACCCTTGTTTTGTGGCAGTGTTTGAAAATGGCATCTGAATATGTCGAGATAAGCAATGAAGCACATGAGACCGTTGAGTCACCAACGATCAATACCCAGGATAATGTGCATTAGGAAGGCAATAATTCTCATGTAAACAATAACACTGACCAAATGAAGAACGATGGTATGTTTAGGAACTTTTTAAAATGTATGTAAAACCAAAAGAGAGAGACTCCTGTTCAAAATGTCGGCGGTAGGTCATCGCTAAGCAGTTCAAGGAGCTTGGGACCACCAGAGTTTTTGGGAGAGCCAAAATCCACTTATGGCTGGGGACGTGGATAAACCAGATCACCAAGATATTTGATTTCATAGGGATGCTCCGAGGAATAAAAGGTTCCCTTTACCACCTTCAGTGTTGTGAGGAGAGGCAGATTACTGGTGGGAATCAGTAAAACGTACACATCCTACCGCACTGAAGATGTCTTGGGAGAAGTTCCAAGAACTCTTCAACGATAAGTACTTTCCCGAAAGTATTCGTCACATGAAGGAGGTAGAGTTCATCAAGCTTATGCAAAAAAATATGACTGTGTCGCAGTACGAAGTTAAGTTTGCCGAGTTGTCCCGGTTTGCATCCCACATGGTTGATAATGAGGAGAGAATGACGCGAATGTTTCTAAGAGGTTTGAAACCTGAGATACGTCAATACCTCATTTCTCAGAAACTTTGTTTATATTCAAATGTTGTGAATAGGGCTTAATTATTGGAGTGCGATAATGAACCAGCCCAACCAAAAGATAATGAGCAATAACACGATAATAATTGTACCGGTGGCAACGATCATCGGAACATTGATAACCATTATTGAGGAAATTATCATGCCAGAAATGGTAACCACTTCAGTGGTAATCATGGCCAAGATAATAGAAGAAATAATTCAAGTGGAAAATTCAAGAAGAGAAGATTTAACGATGATAGGAAGACGTCGGCAGCAGCACCAGCAACAAATTCTAGGGGAGAAGAATGACCGCCAGTTAAATATTACAGATGAGGAGAGGAGGGACACATAAGTCCAAACTATTTACAGCCTTCCAAGGTATGTTTTAGTTGTGGAAAAGATTGTCACATAGCTCGATTTTGTCCTATAGCGAAATCAAATCCAGCAGGGACGATGGCACCAAAGGAGGATATGGACAAAACAAAGTCGGTGGTTTCAGGAAGAGCATTTTTTGTAACTTCTCAAAAAGCAAGTAACCTGAACGAAGTTATCACAGGTTAGTTAATCATAAACTCTTGCGAAGTTTATACCTTGTTAGATATCGGTTCTACCCATTCTTTTATTTCTCCTACTTGCGCTCAACGTTTAAATTTAACTTCGGAGAAATTAGACTTTGACTTATCTATTGAAACTCCTTTAGGAGAAACCTTCATTACATGTGATATTCAAGTCTTGGATGAAAGTCACAATTTTTTAAATGATATTTATATCATTAATAAATTTCATGACGTATTCTCTAAGGACTTCCTAGCCTATCCCTAGAGCGTGAAATCGAATTTTGTATTGACCCCAGTACAAAACCCAATTCTAAAACCCTTAAATATTTCTTCAACCAAAACGAGCGTATAATGCGCCAAAAACGTTGGCTCGAGTTGTTGAAGATTACGACCATACCATTCAATATTATCGTGGAAAAAGCGAACGTAGGTAGCTGATGCATTGAGTAGAAGATCGTATGCGTTTACGATTGTAACTGTTATTAACACAAAGACCCATTTCATATGACTTGCAAATGATAAAGATATAGTTAAAGACTCTAAGGACCCACGTGATGATGTCAAATAATACGAGTAGAATCGACGTTAATTAATAAAGTTAAAACCGCTCAAGTTACACATCCGGAGTTGATGAATGTGAAGAAGAAGGTTCAAGAGGGCGTTATTCTAGAAGTAAGAATCGACGAAGAGAGTAAATCTAAACCCTTGATTTAATTAGGTCATTCAAAATTCCTCGATCGAGTAGGAACTGTGGCCAATAGACTCGCTTTACTTGCCAAGTATGTTGCGTGTTCATAACGTTTTTCACGTATCAATGTTACGTAAATATGTGGACTGACCCGAACCACATTATTGAATTAGAACTAGAAGAGATAGCAGAAGATTTAACAGTATGAGGAGATACCTGTTAAAATGTTGGATAAGAATGAATATATTCTACGCTCAAAGGCTTATACCGCAAGAGTTATAATCTGACGAAGTATCATCATCTCTTCGACATACCAGGTACGCACCCTAAATTCGAGGACAAAATTTCATAAGAATGGGAGGTTGTAAGACCCCAACTTTTATGAATAAAGATTAAAATTTTCTTTGAAATATATTTTTGAATATTATGGTGTGAATTTGATATAATGTTATAGTTGTGGGTAACATTTAAAAATTTTGCAAAGTAAGCAAGTTGATATAAAATATTTGTTGTGTCAGGGAATATTCAATTGGTCAGGGAATATTCATTTTAACAGGAAATATTCGTACGACAGTACAATCATTGGTGGACCCCACAACGAAAGTATTGTCGTAGTTAGAAAATGATAGAATTATCTCTTTATAAAAATAACGACGAAAGTTTTACCGTTAAACTGTTGAACTACCTGGTAATAAAAGTACAGTAATACGCGTGGTTGCATACTAGCACACAGTATTGATTATTGATGCATACGTGAGAAGTTACTTAGTTATACTCAATTATTGCTACAGTAATTGTTGCATTATATCTCTCATATTATTGTCACAATATCATCTGCATAATATTTACTATTATTTAATCAATAATTGAGACAATAAAGTTATTCATATTATTAAATGCAATATTGATGATGTCTAAAAAGTTCTGTCGAGGAGAGGTTTGGTCACCTAAATGCACGCCAATAGGGAGACATCCTTATCGGAAAGCCTCCTCTTTCTTGAGAATGATCTGAATGTTAACTATTGTGAGTTATAATATTAATGATGAATAAGTTCATGTTAATTAAAGATGAATTTGATAGTTCCATTATGTTGGGATTATTAGTGTTAGTGGAAATTGACATCTATTCCGATAATAATTAATGTCTGGAGATTATATTGACCAATCGAGTAATTAATCGGATAAATGAGCAATTAATTGCTATTAATTCACATGGTTATAACTATGTGTTCACATGTGTATACTATTGATTCACATGCATGTACTATTAGGGGAGGTGGTGCAAGATTGATAATACTTGCATGTACTAAATTAAAAATAGAGGTATAGATGAAGGTACTATACTATAATTATTTTTTTCACATGTATGGAACTATTGAGTCACATGATTGTACTATTAGGGGTGGTGGTGCAAGTTTGATAATACTTGAAGGACTAAATTAAAAATGAATGAAAAGATGAAGGTATTATACTGTAATATTTCGAGCCCCAAAACGTGCAATTATCGAAACTATATTTTCCTATAAATAGAAGCTCATTCTTCCTTCATTCTCACCAGTTCACTAAGACTCACAAGAGCAATTATAGAGAGAGAAGCTATAGAG
Organism: Panax japonicus; assembly: GCA_020205505.1. Lineage (NCBI taxonomy): Eukaryota > Viridiplantae > Streptophyta > Magnoliopsida > Apiales > Araliaceae > Panax > Panax japonicus. Next base: position 65,629,886 of record CM035095.1, on the reverse strand, counting down.
AGGGAAGATATAGAGAAAAAGAAGAAGAGTAGTCTGCAACTTCATTATTCCAATATCCAGTCTTCTTCTGAGGTAAGGGGTATTATTTATTTCATATTCTGAAGAGATATTATTTTTTGTATTCACATAAATATTATTTTCGTTCAATATTCGTAAGGAATATCATCTTCGTTCAATATTCGTAGGAATATCATCTTCGTTCAATATTCGTAGGAATATTATTTTTGTTCAACAGTTGTAAGGAGTATTATTTATTTCATATTCTGAAGAAATATTATTTTTCGTAATCATATGAATATCATCTTCGTAGGAAAATTATTTTTGTTCAACAGTTGTATGGGTATTATTTATTTCATATTCTGAAGAGATATTATTTTTTGTAATCGTATGAATATCATCTTCGTTCAATATTCGTAGGAATATTATTTTCGTTCAACAGTTGTAAAGGGTATTATTTCTTTCGTATTCGTAAGGGATATTATTTTTGTTCAATATTCGTATGAAATAATATTTTCTTTCATACTCTGTAGTATTTAAGTAATATTATTTCGTTTCGTATCCCTAGTTCTACACTCATTTTGTTGAAGTATTGCTTCTATATTCCATGAAATTAGTAGAATATCCTTGATATTTGCGCTTTATCCAGTATCTTTTATGAAAATATTATTCTGAGCATTCTTGATAATTATTGATCTTTTCATGTCGGAATACTATTCCCGAGTTACTTTTCACGGGTTACTATTCACCTGGTTACTATTCACTCAATTAATATTCACTCGGGTATTTGGGGCACTTTTCTTGTTGGGGTACTATTCACGAGTTACTATTTATGAGTTATTATTCACCCGGTTACTATTCACTCGAATATTATTCACTCAGGTATTTGGGGTACTTTTCATATCGGGGTACTTTCATGAGGTACTATTCCTAAATTACTATTCACATGACACTATTCATGGGATACTATTCACCCAAAAAATATATTTCTTTTGTGTCCAAATTATTTTTGATACATGAATATTATTCTTGAATTTTACTCCACAAGGCAGTATCATGTTGACAATTTGGATATTCTTAAACTCTGGATAAATTTAAAGTCTTTAATATTTATCCTTGATTTCGTTTGATTAATGCTTATATCATTGGCATCATCCTCATGCTTATATTGTGATGAAAGTCATCTTTGGCTTACGTGCATAGATGGACTGTTGATTGGCATGATTATGACCAGGGATCATTCGATATAATTATAACCCGTAATGTTGTAAATGATGTATCAAAAGTTCTCATTGGCCCGTAGTGCATTGATGGACAGTTATTGGTATGATTATGACCAGGGATTATTCGGTATAATCATGACCATTGATGATGACATGAATATCCTTGGCCCGTAGTGCAGGGAAGATTCGATGATGTGATTTATTTATTAAGTTGAGTCTCAGCGATAAAATTGATGAAAAACTTTTTAAATCATAGAAGATAGTAGATAACATGCTCTACTTGACTCTTCTAATGGATTGCTTTGTTCCACTGCAGTTAAACTTGATGTTTATTGTATTTTATCAGTTTAACACTGTTGAAGACTAATGATAATTTATTCTGCATTATCTTAGTCATAATATTTCCTATTGGGATAGTTGAGCTCACCCTTTTCTTTCATTGTTCTATCCAGGAAATGAGAATATAGCTAGTACTGGTCGGGGAACGAATTGACGGGCCAAATGGTTGTTTTAGTAGTCCTCAATATTCTGTGAAATAGTGTGATAATAAATGTAATGAGGACTCCATTGAGTGCGGATATTGTCTAGAAGACAATATTCTTGTTTAAACTCTCAGCTATATTTTGTCGTATTTTACACGACAGTTGTATAAAAGAAGTTTATAGTTGTATTATGTATCCATGTATTTGGCGACTCAAGATGGGTGATGTATACCTATTTTGGGCGCGTCACATAGCAGTTAATACATATATAGCAGTTATAGCAATTAAGTACATAATAGTAAATGACATAAAGTAAATGACACAAGGTATTTTAAGTGGTTCAGAAACTCAAACTCCTAATCTACTCTTCCTACTTTCAACTAGCAGGATTTTCACTAAGGAAGGGAAGCACCCTGAATTCACTAAGATTCCTTCAAGGCCAGCAGCCTTAGAACTTCAGTTTACTAAGAAGTCTTCAAGGCCAGCAGCCTTGGAACTTCCTCTAGTTTCCTATGAACTCTTCAAGCCCAGTAGGCTTAGAACTTCTTTTTAGTCCTTCAGGACAAGGACTGTAACGCCCGAGAAAATTGGATTTATATGAGAATTAAATTTTTATTTGATTATGTGAAATAAATGAATTTAATTGATTCTTATATGAGTAAGCTATGTGAAGGTTGTTCTATGACCTAGTGTGAGACCCCAAATTTTATGAATAAATATTTAATTTTCTCGAAATATTTTTTTATGTTATGGTGTGAATTTGAGATAATGTTATAGTTGTGGGTAATATTTATAAATTTTGAAAAGTAAGCAAGTGGTTATAAAATATTCGATTAGTCGGAGAATATTCTTTTTGTCGGAGAATATCCGTACGACGGCACAATCATTGGTGGACCCCACGACGAAATTATTGTCGGAATGAAAAAATGATAGAAATATCTTTTTATGAAAATAACGGCGGAAGTTTTACAGCTAACTGTTGAACTACCCGGTAGTAAAAGTACAGTAATACGTGTGGTTGCATATTAGCACACGGTATTGATTATTGATGCTTACGTGAGAAGTCACTCATGTTTTGCTCAATAATTGTTACAGTAATTATTGTTCACTATTTTATTTTATGGATACAATAATTGTTGCGTTGATATTTTATATTATTATTGTTTAATTTCAATAATTGTCACTGCACAGTATTTCCCATTATCAAATCAATAATTCATATTATTTGAATAATATTATTAGATAGCATTATTGGCAATGTCTAGAAAGTTCTGTCAAGGAGAGGTTTGGTCACCTAATTGCGCGCCAGTAAGGAGAAATCCTTATCGGAAAGCCCCCTCTTTCCTGGAAACGGCCTGATTGTCATTATTGTGATTCTGTAATATTATTTGTAAATAATTAATTATTGATTTATATGATAAGGAAAACTTATTTTATGTGGACATAAATGATAGATAGGAAATTATTTATTTTATGTGGTTATAATTGAAGGAATTAATGTTAAGGTGTTTTATCAGTATTTTGTCGGATTGGAGGTATTCAAAAGTCAAATCGGTGTTCTTAAAGCTCTATTGCGTGAGTTTTAATTTTGACCCGACTGTTGGATCGTTGTGATTTTTGGATATGTCATTCATATATAAGTTGAGTATATGTCCACAAATTTTGAACCATTAAAGATTAACACATGATTTGTTATGAATAGGCGCTTACGTTAGAATTGAAAATTACACCAAAAATAAGTTTTCTTTCTCTCTATATTATCGAGCGTATTTTTGTGAGTATTTAGATACTTTGAGAGTTGCTATTCAGTGCAAGTTTCCTTCGGCTTTACATCGGATATTTCGATTAGAACTACTGTTATTTTGAGGTAAGGGATATTATTTTCTTTGTAAATGATATTATTTTCTTCAATATCATTATGCCGAAATATTTATATGAATTTTATTATGAAATTTTTATCTTTTTGTGTCGAGGTTAATATTCACGTATGTGGCACTATTCACGAATACGACACTATTCAGCAAAAATAAAATTCTCTTTTTCATCCTAGATGTCTATTATGATTACTATATTTGATTGTATCCATATTTTGATCTTTATTCTTGAATTTTACTCCATTATTGTTTATTATGGAATATTATTTTCGTTCAAAGGGATGTTAGTTTTGTTCAATATTCCCTTGAAATAATATTTTCTTCCATACTCTGTAGTATATAAGTAATATTATTTCGTTTCTGATTTCGAATTCTATACTTGTTTTGTTAAAATTTTGGCTTCTATACTCCATAAAATTAGTATAATATCCTTGATATTTGCGCTTCATCCAATATCTTTTCATGCAAATATTATTCTGAGTATTCTTGATAAGTTTTAACTTTTTCATGTCAGAGTACTATTCATGGGGTTACTATTCCCGAAGTACTATTCACGGGGTACTATTCACTCGAGTACTATTCACCCAGAGTACTATTCATGATAAAAATTTATTCGTTTTTGGTCCAAATTATTTTTGGTACAATATTATTCTTGAATTTTACTCTACAAAGCAGTATCATGTTGACGATTTGGACATTATTGATTTGTGGATAAATTAAATTATAAATATTTAAAAATTTATCCTTGAACTTGTTTTATTGAATTATTATGTCATTGTCATCATCCTCATGCTTATATTGTTATGAAAGTCATCTTTGGCCCGTAGTGCATAGATGGACTTGCTATGATTATGACCAGGGATTATTCGGTATAATCATGATCGTAATGTTATAAATGATGTGATAAAAGTCCTCATTAGCCCGTAGTGCATTGATGGACAGTTTTTGGTATGATTATGGTCATGGATTCTCTTTGGCCAAGGGTGCAAAGATGAATTGTTTTATGGCTTGATTATGACCGTTGATGAAAACACGATTAACTTTGGCCCGTAATGCAAGGATAACTCGTGGTAGTGATACTAAAGAATATCCTTGGCCGTAGTGCAAGGGTGATTCGATGATGTGGATAATTTATTAAGCTGAGTCTTAGCTATAAAAGTGATGAAAAACCTTTTTAATCATAGAAGCTAGTAGATTTTATTTTCTACTTGACTTTTTAATGGATTGCTTGTTCCGCTGCAGTTAAACATGATGTTTGTTATATTTTATCAGTTTAACACTGTTGAAGGCTAACGATAAATTATTCTGCATTATCTTAGTTATAATATTTCTTATTGGGCTAGTTGGGCTCACCCTTTTGCTTTCATTGTTCTCTTCAGGAAATGAGAACGTAGCCGAGACTAGTCGGGGAACGGAGTGACGGTCCAGATGATAGTATTAGTAGTCCTCACTATTCTATGAAATAGTGGGATAATAAATGTATTGAGGACTCCATTTGAGTTGAATACTGTCTAGAAGATAATATTCGTATTAAAACTCTCAGTTTATGTTTTGGCATATTTTACACGATAGTTGTATTATTAAGTTGTATTTGAATTTTCTACCATATATTTGGCGACTCAAGATGGGTGATGTATACCTGTATTGGGGGCATCACAGTGGGTATCAAAGCTTAAGAATATGATCCCTGGCTCAGATGTGAGACAAGAACTAGGAGGGGAGAGACGGGGAATTCCTTCGTTAGTATGAACTACCTAAGTTTATTTGGTATTTAATTGGTCGGTCAGAGTATAGGGATAATATGTGACATGTCAATTTACCCTTGTTTTATGGCAGTGTTTGAAAATGACATATGAAAATATTGAGAATAGCAATGGAGCACAGGAGACCGTTGAGTCACCACAGATCAATACCCAGGATAATGTACAATAGGAAGACAATAATCCTCAGGTAAACAACAACACTGATCAAATGATGAAAGATGGGATGTTCAGAGGATTTGTGCAGTTCATGAAACGCTAAATGAGAGAGACTATTGTTCATAATGCAGGTGGAAACAATGGCAACCCATGGTTGTTCACCACTAAGCAGTTCAAGGAGCTGGGACCACCAGAGTTTTTGGGAAAGCCAGAACCACTTAAGGCAGAGACGTGGATAAAGTAGATCACCAAGATATTTGATGTCTTGGAATGCTCAAAGGAGAAAAAGGTTCCATTCGCCACCTTTATGTTGTGCGAAGAAGAAGATCATTGGTGGGAATCTGTAAAACGTACCCAGCCTGACGCACTCAAGATGTCTTGGGAGAAGTTCCAAGACCTGATCAACGACAAGTACTTTCCCGAAATTATTCGTCACATGAAGGAGGTAGAGTTTATCAAGTGGGAATAAAATAATATGACCGTGGCGCAGTACGAGGCTAAGTTTGCCGAGTTGTCCTCGGTTTGCACCCCATTTGGTCGATAATGAGGAGAGAATGACGCGAATGTTTTTGTGAGGTTTGAAACCTAAAATACATCAATACCTCATTTCTCACAAACATTTGTTTATATTCAGATGTTGTGAATAGGGCTTAGTTAGTGGAGCGCGATAATGAGTCAGCACAACCAAAAGGCAACGACCAACAGCACGATAATAATCATACCGGCGGCAACGGCCATCGGAACAACGATAACCATCATGGGGGAAATTGTCATGCCAAGAATAGTAACCACTTCGGTGTAAATCATGGCCAAGATAATAGAAGTGGAAATTTCAAGAATAGAAGGTTCAATAATGATGGAAAGACAACAACACCAACACCTATTTCCAAAGAAGAAGAACGACCATCGATCGTATGTTTCAAATGCGAATAATAGGGACACATCCGTCCAAACTGTACGCAGCAACCCAAAGCGTGTTTCAATTGCGGAAGAGAAGGTCACCTAGCTCGATTTTATCGTGTAGTGAAGTCAAGTCCAGCTGGGATAGTGACGCCAAAGGATGTCCCAGACAAGTCAAAGCTGGTAGTTTAAGTGAGAGCATTTGTCGAGGAACCCGAACAAAGTTATTACAGGTAAGTTAATCAAAATTCTTGCATAGTCTATACCTTATTTGATAACGGTTCTACCCACTTTTTTATTTCTCCTATTTGCGCTCAACGTTTAAATTTAACTCTGGAGAAATTAAACTATGACTTATCTGTTGAAACTCCGTTAGGAGAAATCTTCATTTCATGTGTTATCCAAGTCTTGGATGAGAGTCAAAGTTTTTAAATGATATTTCTAGCGTTAATAAATTTCCTGATGTATTCCCTGAAGACTTCTTGACCTACCCCAGAGCATGAAAGTAAATTTTGTATTGACCCCAGTACAAAACCCATTTCTAAAACCTTCAAATATTTCTTCACCCAAAATGAACGTATCATGCACTGAAGACGTTGGCTCGAGCTGTTAAAGATTACGATTATACCATTCAATACCATCGTGGGATAAGCGAACGTGTTAGCCGACGTGTTGAGTAGAGGATCGTATGTGTTTATGAATGTAAATATACAAACCTACGTAAAAATGGCGAATATACGATTAGAACCGACATTAAACGATAATGTTAAAGCTACAGACCCAGAGTTGATGAATACGAAGAAGAAGGTTCAAGAAGGCGTTATTCTAGAAGCAAGAGTCGATGAAGACGGCTCATTTGAAATCCTCTATCGAGTAGGAACTATGGCCTATAGACAAGCCTTAATTCCAAGTATGTCGCGTGTTTTTCACGTATCAATGTTACATAAATATATGGACGACCCAAACCACATTATTGATTTAAAACCGGACGAGATAGCGGAAGATTTAACGTATGAAGAGGTACCTGTTAAAATCTTGGATAAAAAGGAATATATTATACGCTCAAAGGTTATACCTCAAGAGTTAGAATCTGACGAAGTGTATTCATCTGTTCGGCATACCAGGTACGTATGTAAATTTTGAGGACGAAATTTTATAAGGAGGGGAGATTGTAAGACCCCAAATTTTATGAATAAATATTTAATTTTCTCGAAATATTTTTTTATGTTATGGTGTGGATTTGAGATAATGTTATAGTTGTGGGTAATATTTATAAATTTTGAAAAGTAAGCAAGTGGTTATAAAATATTCAATTGGTCGGGGAATATTCTTTCTATCGGGTAATATCCGTACGACGACACAATCATTGGTGGACCCCACAACGGAATTATTATCGGAATGAGAAAATGGCAGAAATATATATTTATGAAAATAACGACGGAAGTTTTACCGTTAAATGTTGAACTACTCGGTAGTAAAAGTACAGTAATACGTGTGGTTGCATAGTAGCACACGGTATTGATTATTGATGCTAATGTGAGAAGTCACTCAGTTTTGCTCAATAATTGTTACAGTAATTACTGTTCAATATTTTATTTTATTGATTCAATAATTGCTGCATTGATATTTTATATTATTGTTGTTTCAATAATTGTCACTGCACAGTATTTCCCATTATCAAATTAATAATTCATATTATTTGAATAATATTATTAGATAACATTATTGGCAATGTCTAGAAAGTTCTGTCAAAGAGAGGTTTTGTCACCTAATTGCATTCCAGTAAGGAGAAATTCTTATAGAAAAGCCCCCTCTTTCCTTGGAACGACCTGGTTATCATTATTGTAATTCTGTAATATTATTTGTGAATAATTAATTATTGATTTATATGATAAGGAAATATTTATTTTATGTAGACATAAATGATAGATAGGAAAATATTTATTTTATGTGGTTATAATTGAATGAATTAATGTTGAGGTGTTTTATCAGTATTTTGTCGGATTAGGAGGTATTCAAAAATCAAATCGGTATTCTTAAAGCTCTATTGCGTGAGTTATAATTTTGATCTGACCATTGGATCGTTGTGATCTTTGGATATGTTATACATATATAAGTTGAGTATATGACCACAAATTTTGAACCGTTAAAAATTAATGCATGATTTGTTATGAATTTTAAAAGGTGTTAAAAATCATTCCTTTGTGGATTTCAGATATTTTCTGTCCGGAATTTGGAAAAACATTCTTCTGTAAAGTTTTAGAGAATTCGATTTCGTGTGGAATGGACATAAAATTCGTATTTTTTTGATAAAAGGGCTATTTATTATGAATTATTGAAGTTTTAAAAAATAAAATATTTTTATTAAAATTATAGGGGGGGACCCACTTTTAGTTGGTGTAGAAAACATGTGCTGAATTGGTGTGCCCCACTTGTGGTTGCTGAATTTTTGGTCTAGCTTGGCATTCGTAGAAATTTTGTATAAATAATAATATTATTTTATTATTTAGTCTCCTATGGCATTCTAGTATTTTCCTATAAATAGGCGCTTAGGTTAGAATTGAAAATAACACCAGAAACAAGTTTTCTTTCTCTCTATATTATCGAGCGTATTTTTGTGAGTATTTAGATACTTTGAGAGTTGCTATTCAGTGCAAGTTTCCTTCGGCTTTACATCTGATATTCCGATCAGAACTACTGTTATTTTGAGGTAAGAGATGTTATTTTCTTCGTAAATGATATTATTTTCTTCAATATCATTATGCCAAAATATTTATATGAATTTTATTATGAAATTTTTACCTTTTTGTGCCAGGGATACTATTCACAAATACGGCACTATTCACGAATACAACACTATTTACCAAAAAATAAAATTTTCTCTTTTTCGTCCTAGATGTCTATAATGGTTACTATCTTTGATTGTATCCATATTTTGATCTACATTCTTGAATTTTACTCAATTATTGTTTATTATGGAATATTATTTTCGTTCAAAGGGATGTTAGTTTTGTTCAATATTCACTTGAAATAATATTTTCTTCCATACTCTGTAGTATATAAGTAATATTATTTCATTTCAAATTTCGAATTCTATACTTGTTTTGTTAAAATTTTGGCTTCTATACTCCATGAAATTAGTAGAATATCATTGATATTTGCGCTTCATCCAGTATTATTTCATGGAAATAATATTCTGAGTATTCTTGATAAGTTTTAACTTTTTTATGTTGGAGAACAATTCACGGGGTACTATTCACTCGAGTACTATTCACCTAGAGTACTATTCATGATAAAAATTTATTCGTTTTCGGTCTAAATTATTTTTGGTACAATATTATTTTTGAATTTTACTCTACAAAGCAGTATTATGTTGACAATTTGGATATTATTGATTTCTGGATAAATTAAATTATAAATCTTTAAAAGTTTATCCTTGAACTTGTTTTATTGAATTATTATGTCATTGTCATCATCTTCACGCTTATATTGTTATGAAAGTCATCTTTGGCCCGTAGTGCATAGATGGACTTGGTATGATTATGACCAGGGATTATTCGGTATAATCATGATCGTAATGTTACAAATGATGTGTTAAAAGTCCTCATTGGCCCGTAGTGCATTGATGGACAGTTTTTTGGTATGATTATGGACATGGATTCTCTTCGGCCAAGGGTGCAAAGATGAATTATTTTATGGCGTGATTATGATCGTTGATGAAAACACGATTATCTTTAGCCCGTAGTGCAAGGATAATTCGTGGTCGTGATACTAAAGAATATCCTTGGTCGTAGTGCATGGATGATTCGATGATATGGATTATTTATTAAGCTGAGTCTCAGCGATAAAAGTGATGAAAAATCTTTTAAATCATAGAAGCTAGTAGATTTTATTCTCTACTTGACTCTTCTAATGGATTGCTTGTTCCACTGCTGTTAAACTCGATGTTTGTTATATTCTATCAGTTTAACACTGTTGAAGGCTAACGATAAATTATTCTGCATTATCTTAGACATAATATTTCTTACTGGGCTAATTGAGCTTAAGTTGGTCATTTGTTATTTTATAAAAGTTGTCCAATATATATTGAGAGAGAGAAAGAGCTAGAAACAAATAATCAAGCTACTTTGAAGCAAAACATAAGAGTTTTAGCAAGAACGTGAAGAACAAAGTGGTAAAATTTCGTGATCGTTAACTTTTCAAATTTTCGATTCCTTAATCGTAAAGAATCATAGATTAATGGACCATGCCTCTTATGAAGGAATAAGGATGGCTTTTAAGGATTTAAAACATTGATAAGTCATGTTTAAATAGAAATCGTAAGGGTTTATGTAAATTTAAACCGTAAGAACCATTGATCATTAACTTGGTTGCTAATGTAGAAATTGAAAACCATCTTTGATAGGATATGTGCATCTTGCTCGGTTAGGATGTAGATAAGGAATCAATGGAGTTGTTCCATTTGATTTGGCATATAGAACACCAGTAACGAAGTTATGGCAAATTTTATGGAATTAGACGTGAAACATTAAAAACATAGAAATTTCGGATTAGTATTCAAAAGTTGTTGTGTGACTTAAAAACATTGGTTTTCCATGTCAACATGTGAGATAAGGTATTAAAGAGTTGTGGACCTAAGAATCGTCAAATTCTGACTTAGAACGAAGAAAACGAGTATTGAACGCTCATAATCGATGAACGAACGATTAATAATAAACTTAGAAGTGAATTTCGAGTTAACGGATTTGGAAATATAAAACTCTTACATGAACATGTATAGAGTATGTAATTTGTGAGTTGTGGGCTTTTGAATGAGTCAATTCGGATGAAAACGAATAAGTTATGAAGCCGGGAAGTTCGTCGAAAAAGTTAACTGTAAAAACTTTCTTGGTCTGAGGTCTGGCGCCGCAGTGCAAGACAAAGCTTGCTAGGGCGCGCCGCAGTGCCATGCACAGTAATAGGAGCTACTAATGAGTGGCGCCGTAGTTACATTCACATATTTAAGTTTCGCACCGCAGCACCGGGACGAGGGTCTGGCTACTATAAACTGGCGCTGCAGTGCCAGTGTTGCATGTAAGGGCCGCGTCGCGGCGCCAAGACAGGGAAAATGTTGGGCAAGTTAGGTTTGAACTCAAATGTTTCAAAAGCACTATAAGCTAAGTTTATATACTTAATGAACATACTAAAACCATTCTAATGTTACATATATTATGATGAACTTAGGAATTGAACACAAGTTGATAGTAAGTAAACGAAGAACGCGAAGTGTAAATAAATAAACTATGAATGGTATTCAACGTTGGTACTTCACCAATGATGATCAAGTTTTGGTTAGTAATGTAAGAACGTTAACAAGCCGTGATGAAGGGTAGTAAGTCGAATTAACATTATTAATAAAATAAAGTCAACTAAAACATAGAAGAGAGAGAAGTTGGTAAAAACAATGTGATTGATTGTTTGGTAGCTAATTACAGTGTGCTATGTGAATATATTATATAGATTCTATAAAGACATAGAATTATTGAATATTTTATTCGAAGATGTTTGAAGGCATGTTTTCTTAACGCTTGTATAACCTTCGTGTTAGCTGAGTTTTTTGTGATTCATATAATGAGTTGCATGAATGATTTTAAAGAAAGGGTTAATGCCAGTTTTAACTCGGCTAAGAGTTAGATTGATTTGTGTACATGTCTTTCTAATAGAAATGATAACGCTATCCTATGCCAAGTATTTGGTACGGATTCAAAGGTAAATTTGTCTATGAACAAACCAAAAGTATTTTTCATCGTTTATACGATAGGCAAGCTAGTTTGCCAAATATTAAACGTAAATACGTTTAACAGATGAATGTTGATCAACATAGATTACTATAAGCTAATCACCTAGAAGTGCTCATAAGAAATGTCGGATGTACGGTCTTAGTGCTGTGATGTCCTTTTCATGTATGAAAACGAAAAGAGAATGTTCATTGACTTTTGACCGGTTCAGAATTCCTAAGCTATTATACACTTTAGAATTGATGTTATGAATTGATAAGTACTAGTCAATGTTTTGTAATACTTCATGACTATTTGTTCAGTTATTGAAAATAATCATATAATTCACAAATGTGGTATTGATATTATCTTTTGTTAAACTTGCTGAGCTAGTAATGCTCACTTCTTGCGTGAAATATATGATTGCAGTTAAAACCAAATGTACTGAGAATTCTAAGAAAGATAAAGGCAAGGCTAAGATGGATAGTTAAATATCTTGTAATAGATTAGTATGGTTGTATGTATTATACTTATGAACAACAAATGATGTAATTGGTTTATGAACCTGGGAAAGGATTTTACTATGTTTGTAATATGAAGATAGTTAATACATTCATTGTGTTGTGATTTCAATAGAATGATTGTATGATTATGAGTACCGTGTAGCACCATATGTCGATTTGGAAGATACCCGAATTTGGGGGTGTCACAAGGACCTCTCAGGTCGTGGCTTCTTGTTGTTGTAGTTGTTATTGTTGTTGTTATTGTTGAGCTGCTAAGATGTCTTTAAGCTTGAATATCTTATGTACTTAGCAGCTTGGCGTAGTCCTCTTGGCATTCTACTTGGAGTTTGGACTTCATCTTCTTTGGTGCAGCTGATCTTTACTCTTTTCTGCTCATCTTCATCTGATGTCAGCTGTGCACCATCACTATCTTAATTTGCTAAGTCTCTGAGCCTTTAGTAGACTTCGTCTAGCACTTAGCAATTCCTGAACCCTTCTTGAATGCTTTGCAGACATGATTCTGCATTTGTTCTTTTTCAGCCTTTGATTAATGGTGATCTGTAGAGTGGCTTTCTTGATTTTCTTTACACTCTGCCACTTTTTTGAATGCTATCTTCTTGTCCTTCTCAGCTCTCAGCTTAGCTGCCATCTTCAGTGGCATTCTCATCTTTGTCGAGTGAAGCTCTAATCTGTTGAAGTCTTTCTTTAAGACTGCTTCACTTCCACCTATGTAGTCTCACTTTCACTAAGACTTTTTCTTGTTGATCTCTGGTGGAACTCATAGAATCAACAATAGCATTCCAACAACTTAAGGATTCTATAACTTAGCAATCATAAGTAACTCTTGATCTTTGAAGCTCTGTTGATTTATACTCCTTCCCAATCTTCCCGTTGGAAAGTAGCCGTTGAAAGCTTTTTGAATTTCTTCGCAGATCTCGAGTTATTTGGTGTAGACTGCAGATGTGACATGACATCCCCTTTTTTGACTTTCTGACACTGCAGTCTACTATTTCACCTACCCTGGCAGAAATGTCACTTTGATGTCTCGGGCAGGTAGTCACTTTATTTCCTTCTTCTGATTTATCGATCAGAGGTTGTCTTTTTGCATCGATAATCTCCAATAAGCCATGTTCGACCATCAATCTTCAAATTGAACCGTTGCCAATGCTTCAACCATCAGACGACCAAACTCTACATTTCTGATGCATACCTTCTTGGACTCGATCGCAGTGTCTAGTTGAAAGGTAGGGATAACACTACAATCTTGAAGAGTGTTGATTGAATATTTAATGTAGAACACCTCTTTCTTTACTTGTATAGTTCTACAACACTTCTGTTTGCTTTGACTACTTTCAGATACTGATGGGTTGACTCTTTGTTCTGGCCCCTTCTGAATAGCAAGACACTTCAGATTTATGGCGTGTCTAGCGCGCTTTCACTTTGTGATCTCCCGTTCACTTATCATCAATGGATTGACCCAATTCTTAATCACTTTAGTCTTATTCTTCAGAGGCTGACCAGTATCTTTGTGTACACTCCATCAGTTCCTTCTTTGTTTAGCAAACACTACGATCCTGGTTGCTTTCAAGATCGTCGTCTTCTATTTACTTAACAACTACTGCACTTGCTGACTTTCCTTAGCAAGTTACTGAAGTCTTCTTCTGATCAACTTGTGGAAGACTTCATCTCTAATGGCGTCATAACTCAATCTGGATGTTGATTGAGTTGGTGCTTAAATCTTTTGTTAGCTTATATGCCATTCGTTGAGTGCTTTCTGGTTTCCTTTAACTGGGATGTATCTTTGCAGTACCAACCAGAGGCTTCATTCCTTTGGATAGTCGTGGAGTGCTCAATTGTTGAGAATCGTGTTTGCTCTATGATTCTGCCTTGGCGTTGTGAGAAAATCTGTTGAAGTCTCAGTTCTACACTCTACGATTCAGCTTTGTCTGTGCAGACACTATAACTCCGAGATCAGATCTTGACACTCTACGATTTATGTCGTTGTGCTTGTTGTCTTCATCTGATCTTACTCGACTATGATCTCTGCCTCTACGTGAAAGTGTCGATTTGAATCAACAAGATTTATAAATAGTGAATGTAACGAAGGTTTCTACTAACGAAGTTTCAACCAATAAGTCAAAGTCTAACTTCTCTGGGCTCAAATTTAAACGTTGAGCGCAAGCAAGAGAGATAAAAGAATAGGTAGAACCGGTATCAAATAAGGTATAGACTTTATAAGTATTTATGATTAATTTACCCGTGATAACTTTGTTCGAGTTCCTCGACAAAGGCTCTCACTTAAACTATCAGATTTGACTTTGCTATAGAGTACATTCCACCCTTAGTTGCTTCGTCATATGCCTGATACATGATTCAGATCATTACTCTCTGATTCATATCGAATTGGGGTTAACCGCTCTGCACAGGTTAATTCCGAATTTGATGTTGGATTCTCCCAATTTTTGTCCAAAAAGCGAAATTCATTTCATCTATTTTGACTTTATTGGATCGGACGTCCATTTCTACCATATCAACGCGTCGTGCGGCTTTTACCCATGCATCATCTATTCTCCTTCGTTCAGTTGCTTCTTCTTTCATCAGAACTTTGATCATAGTATTCTCAAATTCCAGCTCTAATATCTTATACTCTGCCAAAGAGTGCTTCTGTTCAAGCATCGCACATCGGGTAACACAATTTTGAATTGTTACATCTCTTTGCTCCACGACCGTCTGTCGTTCTTCAGCCTGCTCTTCTAACTCATGAATACGATTTTGTAATGCTAAATTTATATCATAAAATTCTTCTAATAAATTCTCCTCTTCTTCCACTTCTTCCTCACTTCCAGCTGCTACCTCTGCAACTAGCTGTTGGGTAAAATCTAATTACGCACAACACGCAAGTATACGTTGTCAACAAGTAATAAAGTGATAAGTTGAGTATCGTTCCCATAGAGAATTATTTAATAAAAATCACCAAGTACTAACTCGTAATCAACTCAATTTTATTTAAAGGAATGAATTTCAATTTATAATTAAACTAATTCTAATTACCACTAGTTAAATTAAGATTACGGAGATTAAAGATCACAACTTCACCTATTGCTTCATTTAAATTAACACACTTCTCATCAATTATTCTCTATCCTAAATTGTTAATCAAGAACACTAAAGTAGATTAAACCACCTCTCGATGCATAATACTCATACTCACTTAAATCCACAGATGATAGAATTAAGCAAGACACCCTAATTGACTAATCCACTATATCTCTATGTGAATTACAATTAAAAAGGATTTAAAGCACAAGTTCTCTATAAGATTACATATGGCGTATGCATATCTCTATCCTAAACACGAATTATGAATTCCATCTATGCAGAAATCACAAACATATACTATCATGATCAATTCTAAATCTAAACCTCATCTCTCGAGTTCATATAGATTATCACGGTAATTGTTAGCTAGGCAATTAAGAAATTCATTACAAATCATAATAGACAATCCAAATATAGCTAATAAGACTAACAAAGAAGCATATCAAAGTAAACTACACAATAAGATCCATAGTAATCTCAAAACAGAGTTTAATTCATAAATAAACTAGAATCCATCATCGACAATTGATTAAGCATTAAAAAGATACAAATAAATAAGAAAAGAAATTAGAATTGAGATAAACAAATCTGCATTCTCTTGCTTCCAACCTGATTCTCCAATGATAATCAATAGCTTCAATCTTCAATTCTAATCTAATCTAAGCTTCCTAATCTAAGAAAGAAAGTATATAGTTAGATAATAGAAATCTATCCCAAGATGGATTTTATAAAGTCTTAGAACTAGCCTCCCAATCCAAGTTAAACTCAAGTATTTAGAGTTCTAATAGACACCCTAACAAGTTAAGCAACTAAGAATCCTATTCTAGCTCAAATTGGACATCAAATAACCCAATTTCACTCTATTCCCGCTGCCTAGCGCGTTCAGCGCTGCTGCTAGGCAATTTTTGGTGCGCTCCGCGCTACAGGGTCCGACATTTTGCTGGCCTAGCGCGCTCCATGCTAGGCGTAGCGCAGTCCGCGCTACGTTGTTTTTTGTTATGACGTCCTTTGGTAAAACAAGTATAACGTTTGATCCGCTTGGAGTTACGGGGCCTTCCAGCTATCAAATCGAAGATAACAACGAGATCTACAACTTCCATTCTTTGAGGATTGACAGATTCAGATTGGATCAAGGCGGAAATCGGGCTTGAAGTAGACACTATGTAAATGGCAAACATGACAACACTTAGCTTTGATCTTCGTTGATAAAAAGGCCATAACTCTCACATCCGAACTCCGATTGAGACGATTCAAGATGTTCCGGAAAGCTAAGAAGTAGAGCTACCATAAAATCTAAGTTCCAAGCCAAGAACATGCATCCAAATTAGTTTTAAAAGTCCTTCAATATTCCCTTCTTGTATTTGCTTGCGTATTTTAGTCCAAAAGATATCCGAATTGCTTATCCTTGCTTCTTCATGCCAATGTCATGTCATAGCCTACAAAATAACATAAAATGTATGAAAAGTAACTAAGAACATGAATAAAAGAAACTAATTCAAGTAACAGATACCGGTTAAGTAGGTATAAAACCTACTTATCAAATACCCCCAAACTTAAACATTTGCTTGTCCTCAAGCAAAAGCACAAATTAGACAGATTCATCCTCTAGCAATGATCCACCCAAACAATGAATCAATATGAATTCAATCAATGGCCTCAAAGGTTACAATAGATAATAACCCATAGAAAATTTCAAAATAATATCATGTCTAAAATTTCAACAACTGTCATTAGACTCGCATCTACTCTTGATCCTTTAAGTGCGCGTGTGCATCCACATGTTCAATCCAGTCATGATTTAGATTAAATCAACCAATACTCATAAAAAATTTTCAAAAATTACTTTCAAAACTTCTTATCACATCAATCACCGCTTATATAGACATAACACAATTTTTTCTTGAGGATCAACTGTATATTTAAACTTTTAAGCATGTAAGAACCCTTCCCAAGTATTTCAAACATACATATTTTCTTTTTTTTTTCTATTTAGTGAGTACGTTTTACGCTCCATCTCACTTTCCACTTTTCATTGAACGAGTGCGTTTTACACTCCATCTCGTACCTGTGTTTATGGGGAGTGCGTGTTACGCTCCATCTCGACCAACCACAAGATTCAATTATTTAACTCGGGAAGGTTCCAATAATTTTTTTTCATAGATACCCCAAGATTTCTCCCAAACTTATATGAGTGCCTAATTTTCAATTCGAATGATGCTCAAATAAGATATCTCAAGTTGCAATGGTATCTTTTATAAGAAATTAGCCAAAAAGTGTTTCAATCCCAACTGGCTAAACAAATGGATATGTGTAAAAATTTTGAAAAATTTTGCAAGTAATGTGAAACCCAACATGTGACACCCCCAAAATAGGTCCATTCCACCCAACCCATTCTGAGTTGTCAAATACATGGTACAGAAACAACTACAACTTTTACAACCCATAAGCTGTGAGTTTGAATACAAACATTGTCATCTAGACAATATCCACATGCAAATAAATCCCCATCGTAATTATTGATACATAATTTTACAAAAAAAATGGTGAGGACTACTAAACAACTCTCTCTAGAACCTTCATTCCATACCCCGACTAGTACTCGCTACATTCTCGCCTCCTGAGAAAAAAAATAGAACAACAAGGAAAAGGGTGAGCTCAACTAGCCCAGTAAAGAATATTATAACTAAGATAATGTACAACAAATTATCCTTAGTCTTCAACAGGGAAAAATCTGATAGAATACAATAGACAACAAGTTTTAGATCAACAACTGCAGCGGAAACAACAATTCATTAGAAGAGTTAAGTAGAGAATAAAATCTACTAACATCTATGAATTTAAAAGTCCATCAACAATATTTTATCCCTGTAACATCAATCAATATATATCTCAAATTAAATAAAATATTCATCTTTGCACTACAGGCCAAAGATATTCATCAGTCGGTCATGTTCATCCAAACACCTGTTCATCTTTGCACTACGGGCCAAAGATATTCATCAATTGTTCATGTTCATCTCAACACCTGTACATCTTTGCACTACGGCCAAAGATATTCATAACAAAATCAACCATCTTTTAGGACTGAGGATGATGAAAAATATTTTAAAGGAAACGAATCCAATTAAACAAAATAACAAGTATAAAGGATTCGTACTTTAAACAATCCGAGTTCAAAAATACTTCATAAATAATCATACTGAAGTAAAATTCAAGAATGATCAAAACTTGGATACAATCAAAGCTAGTATCCAGAATAGATATTTTGGACAAAAAGAAGAAATTTCATTTTTCGGTAAATAGTGTCGTATTCGTGAATAGTGTCGTATACGTGAATAGTGTCGTATACGTGAATAGTAACTCCGACACCAAAAGATAGAAATTTCACAAAAAAAACATCTTCACGCTTCGTGAATAGTACTCGTGAATAGTAACTCATGAATAGTAACTCGTGAATAGTAACTCATGAATAGTAACTCATGAATAGTAACCCCGACATGAAAAAGTTCCAAATTTGATAAAAATTTCCAACCAACATTTCATCATAATGATATTGAAGAAATAATATCATTTGAGAAGAAAATAACATCCCTTACCTCGAAAAATCAGTACTTCTAGCTGAAACACCGGATATAGGCTATGACTTGCACCGTATAGCAATACTCAAAGTATACTCAAAATACTCACAAGAATACGCTCGATAATATAGAGAGAGAAAACTTCAGTTTCTGGTGTGATTTTCAATTCTAACCTAAGCACCTATTTATAGGAAATTGCTTAGAACACCAAAGCAGAAAATTTAATAAAATATTATATATTTTTTTAAAAATTCATTCCCACTCTTTCAGATCTGATTTCAGCAACATAACATGTTTTTAATGAGGCTAACCAACACAAAAACGTTTTTGTTAATTAAAACAATTAAAACTTCCAAAAATCAATTATTTCGGAGCTTCGAAACTTCAATAATTCACAATAAATAGCCCTTTTGCCAGAAAATTCAAATCTCGAGACTTTTAATAGGAAATTCAATTATCTACTACTTTGCAGAAGAAAGTTTTTCCAAATTCCAAACAGAAATTGACCGAAATCCATAAACAGGCGATTTTACAGGCTATAATCAAATTTTCAGTCAAGAAACAGGTCTACCGACACACAAAATCTGTTTTTAATATTCATCGCAACAAAAATACTCTTTCTCCTCATATACTCATATACCCCACATTCATCGTAAAAATATCACCATTAATATATTATTAAAATAATATATTTAAATGAATTATTTTATCAGAAAAAGATAAAATATTAATTTTCAACAATTGTCACATTAAAAATTTTCTCCATCCATATCCACATAAAATCAATATTTTCCTCATCATATAAATCAATAATTTAATTATTCACAAATAATATTACAGAATCACAATACTGACAACCAGGCCGTTCCCAGGAAAGAGGGGGCTTTCCAATAAGAATTTCTCCTTACTGGCGCGCAATTAGATGACCAAACCTCTCCTTAGACAGAACTTTCTAGACATTGCCAATAATGTTATCAAATAATATTATTCAGATAATATTAATTATTGCTTCGATAATGGAAAATACTGTGTAATGACAATTATTGAAACAACAGTAATATAAAATATCAATGCAGCAATTATTGAATCAATAACATAAAATACTGAACAGTAATTACTGTAACAATTATTGAGTAGTGCCTTCTTACGTAAGAATCAATAATTAGTGCAATACCGTGTGCTACTGTGCAACAACGCGTATTACTGTGTTTTAACCACCGAGTATTCCAACAGTATTAACGGTAACAACTACGCCGTTATTTATAAACAACTTATATTTGTCGTTTTCTTCCTCCAATCGCTTTCCGTTATGGGCCCACACATGGCTGCGCCGTCGTACGAATATTCCCCGACAGTACGAATATTCCACGACCAAACGAATATTCCCCGACAACAATGAATATTTTATATTATTTTGAAATATTTACGTATTTTACCCATAACTATCCACATTAATCACATCAACCCTTACTATTTCAAAATAATAATTAGAGGAAATTAAATTTCATTTATTAATTATTTGGGGTCTTACAACCTCCCCTCCTTATGAAATTTCGTCCTCGAAATTGACATACGTACCTGGTGTTTCAAAAAGGTGAGGATACCTCGCTTTCATTTCCGTTTCCAACTCCCAGGTCATTTCTTCTATAGCATGATTTCTCCACAAAACTTTAACTTGTGGTATGACCTTCGTGCGTAGGACATGCTCCTTCCCATCCAACATCTTGACAGGTACCTCCTCGTACGTTAAGTCTTCAGTTATTTCGTCCGGTTCTAACTCAATAACATGGTTCGAGTAGTCCACATTGGTACATAAAAAAAATGTTATAAACACGCGACATACTTGGCGATAAAACGAGTCTATTCGATCGAGAATTTCAAATGGATTAATAAATTGAAGGTTTGAGCTTTGCTCACATCGCCAATTCTCGCTTTTGAAATAACAACTTCTTGCACCTCCTTCTTCAAATTAATCAGCTCCAGTGTGTAGCTTGAACGTTTTTAACTTTATCGATTAAAGTCGGTTATACTCGTATATCATCACATGGATACCTAGAGTTTTCATCTCCATCTCTATTATTTATAAATTATACAAAGTTAGTCTTTGACAATATCGTACTCGTACTTGTATACGATCTTCTACTCAACACGTCAGCTACAACGTTCACTTTTCCAGGATGACATGGTCAGAACATGTGCTGAAATGAGTCTCCTCTTGAGTTCTTCGAAGCTCTTCCCATATTCCTTGCTCCATTCGAATCTTGTATCTCTACGAGTCAGCTGCGTTAATGGAATAGCGATTCGAGAATATCCTTCAACGAATCTCCAATAATAACCAACTAAGCCTAGAAAGCTACGTATTTCGATTACCGACTTAGGTTGTTCTCAACTGTGACTCATATCCCAACCTTGGATAGCACGTTACAATAACACCTATCAATTTACTACCGTACGAATATGGCATCCCCTACGGAAAGTCTGGCTTCTGTGTATTCCACAAAGGAAGTCACAAGATAAAGGCTCGGGTATCAACTTCTACAGTTGGGTTTTTAACTCCTGAAGTTCAATAAGAGCCATTCGATATGAGATTTTAGAAATGGGTTTTTTACCGGATTCAAAGTCGATACAAAATTTAATATCACGCTCTAGGAGTAAGCCAAGAAATTCTTCAGGAAATACATCAGAAAATTCACTAACAACAGAAATATCATTCAAATCTGATGTACTTTTGTTCAAGTCCATGACATGGGCTAAGAAAACATGACATCCATTTTTAAATAAACGAATGACTTCATGGCTTGATATAAAAATGTTTGACTTCAATGGTTTGATTGCTTGAGTTCGAATATCAGGTTGCTTAAGAATATGAAAACTAACAACCTTTACAAAAGCAATTAATTTTGGCATGATGTGTAGTTAACCTTAAAATCACATCAAAAGCAAATATCTCTTTAGAAATAAGGTTAACAAGAAATGTGATAGTGCCAACTTGAATCAAGCAAGATTTCTAAACAACGGATGTAATGAAAGTTTCTCCTAACGGAGTCTCCAAAAATAGGTCAAAGTCTAATTTCTCCGGAGTCAAGTTCAAAAGTTGAGCGCAAGCAAGAGAGATAAAAGAATGGGTAGAACCGGTACCTAGTAAGGTATAAACTTCGCAAGAATTATAATTAACTAACCCGTGCTAACTTCGTTCGGATTCCTCGCATTTTGACCGATCACGACAAACGCTCTTCCAGGAACTGTTGACTTTGAATTTTCTGGGACAGCCTTTTGAATCACCATCCCCGCTGGAATTGGTTTCACTACCGTACACTCTCGAGCGATATGTCCTTCCTTTCCACAATTATAGCATACCTTGAACTGTTGTGGGCAGTTTGGGCTGATATGTCCCTCTTTCCCGCATTTGTAACATACGACCGGTGGTCTTTCTCCTCCCTTGGAACCAGTTGCTGCTGGCACTGTCGTCTTCCCATGGTCGTTGTTAAATCTCCTCTTTTTAAAATCTCCTCCCGACTCGCTTCTTCTATTTTCATGGCCACGATTACCACCAGAGTGGTTACCGCCTTTGTCCATATTCTTCTTTCTACGCTGGTTATCGTTATTCTGATGACTGCTATCTTCGGTATAATCCTGATTATGGTCCCTCGGTTGAACGTACTCGTTATCTCGCTCTAACAACTGAGCCCTGTTGACAACATCTGAATAGATAGAAAATTTATGAGAAATGAGATACTGACGTATGCCAGGTTTCAAACCTCTCAAAAACATCCGCGTCATACGTTCTTCATTCTCCACCAAATGAGGTGCAAACCTGGATAACTCCGCGAACTTCGCCTCGTACTGGGACACCGTCATGTTATTCTGCTCTAGTCTAATAAACTCCACTTCCTTCATATGGCGAATACTTTCAGGAAAGTATTTTTCGTTGAAAAGTTTCTGAAACGTCTCCCATGACATGCTGAGTGCGACTGGATGTGTACGTTTCACAGACTCCCACCAGTAGTCTGCCTCGCCACGGAACATAAAGGTGGCGAATGGAACCTTCTGTTCCTCCGTGCATCCCAATACATCGAATATCTTGGTAATTTGTTTGACCCATGTTTCCGCCATGATCGGATCGGGCTTTCCCTTAAATTCTGGTGGTCCCAACTCTTTGAACTGCTTGGCTGTGACCACCCGTGAATTGCTATCATTTCCTCCTGTATTTTGAACACGAGTCTCCCTCGTCTGGTTTTGCATGAACTGCAAAAAGCTCCTAAACATCCCGTCGTTTATCGTCTGCTCAGTGGCGTTGTTCACAGGAGGAACATTGCCAGCCTGTTGCACGTTCTCCTCGTTGGAAAGTACAGGCATCTCCACGGTCTCATTTACTCCACTGTTAATATTCTCAGTCGACATTCTCAAATACTGTCATAAAACAAGGGTTAATTAAGGAAATCAATAAATCACATAATATCCCTATATTATGACCAACCAACAAATAAGCTTAGGTAGGACACACTAGAGAAGGATTTACTCGTCTCTCCCCTCTTAGTTCTATTCCCCGATTTCCGCCAGAGATCATATCCCTAAGCTCTGATACCAACTGTGACACCCCCAAAATAGGTCCATTCCACCCAACCCATTCTGAGTTGTCAAATGCATGGTACAGAAACAACTACAACTTTTACAACCCATAAGCTGTGAGTTTGAATACAAACATTGTCATCTAGACAATATCCACATGCAAATAAATCCCCATCATAATTATTGATACATAATTTTACAAAAAAAATGGTGAGGACTACTAAACAACTCTCTCTAGAACCTTCATTCCATACCCCGACTAGTACTCGCTACATTCTCGCCTCCTGAGAAAAAAATAGAACAACAAGGAAAAGGGTGAGCTCAACTAGCCCAGTAAAGAATATTATAACTAAGATAATGTACAACAAATTATCCTTAGTCTTCAACAGGGAAAAATCTGATAGAATACAATAGACAACAAGTTTTAGATCAACAACTGCAGCGGAAACAACAATTCATTAGAAGAGTTAAGTAGAGAATAAAATCTACTAACATCTATGAATTTAAAAGTCCATCAACAATATTTTATCCCTGTAACATCAATCAATATATATCTCAAATTAAATCAAATATTCATCTTTGCACTACAGGCCAAAGATATTCATCAGTCGGTCATGTTCATCTAAACACATGTTCATCTTTGCACTACGGGCCAAAGATATTCATCAATTGTTCATGTTCATCTCAACACCTGTACATCTTTGCACTACGGCCAAAGATATTCATAAAAAAATCAACCATCTTTTAGGACTGAGGATGATGAAAAATATTTTAAAGGAAACGAATCCAATGAAACAAAATAACAAGTATAAAGGATTCGTACTTTAAACAATCCGAGTTCAAAAATACTTCATAAATAATCATACTGAAGTAAAATTCAAGAATGATCAAAACATGGATACAATCAAAGCCAGTATCCAGAATAGATATTTTGGACAAAAAGAAGAAATTTCATTTTTCGGTAAATAGTGTCGTATTCGTGAATAGTGTCGTATACGTGAATAGTGTCGTATATGTGAATAGTAACTCCGACACCAAAAGATAGAAATTTCACAAAAAAAAACATCTTCACGCTTCATGAATAGTACTCGTGAATAGTAACTCATGAATAGTAACTCGTGAATAGTAATTCATGAATAGTAACCCCGACATGAAAAAGTTCCAAATTTGATAAAAATTTCCAACCAACATTTCATCATAATGATAATGAAGAAATAATATCATTTGAGAAGAAAATAACATCCCTTACCTCGAAAAATCAGTACTTCTAGCTGAAACACCGGATATAGGCTATGACTTGCACCGTATAGCAATACTCAAAGTATACTCAAAATACTCACAAGAATACGCTCGATAATATAGAGAGAGAAAACTTCAGTTTCTGGTGTGATTTTCAATTCTAACCTAAGCACCTATTTATAGGAAATTGCTTAGAACACCAAAGCAGAAAATTTAATAAAATATTATATATTTTTTTAAAAATTCTACGCCCACTCTTTCAGATCTGATTTCAGCAACATAACATGTTTTTAATGAGGCTAACCAACACAAAAACGTTTTTTTTAATTAAAACAATTAAAACTTCCAAAAATCAATTATTTCGGAGCTTCAAAACTTTAATAATTCACAATAAATAGCCATTTTGCCAGAAAATTCGAATCTCGCGACTTTTAATAGGAAATTCAATTCTCTACAACTTTGCAGAAGAAAGTTTTTCCAAATTCCAAACAGAAATTGACCGAAAAACATAAACAGGCGATTTTACAGGCTATAATCAAATTTTCAGTCAAGAAACAGGTCTACCGACACACAAAATCTGTTTTTAATATTCATCGCAACAAAAATACTCTTTCTCCTCATATACTCATATACCCCACATTCATCGTAAAAATATCACCATTAATATATTATTAAAATAATATATTTAAATGAATTATTTTATCAGAAAAAGATAAAATATTAATTTTCAACAATTGTCACATTAAAAATTTTCTCCATCCATATCCACATAAAATCAATATTTTCCTCATCATATAAATCAATAATTTAATTATTCACAAATAATATTACAGAATCACAATACTGACAACCAGGCCGTTCCCAGGAAAGAGGGGGTTTTCCAATAAGAATTTCTCCTTACTGGCGCGCAATTAGATGATCAAACCTCTCCTTAGACAGAACTTTCTAGACATTGCCAATAATGTTATCAAATAATATTATTCAGATAATATTAATTATTGCTTCGATAATGGAAAATACTGTGTAATGACAATTATTGAAACAACAGTAATATAAAATATCAATGCAGCAATTATTGAATCAATAACATAAAATACTGAACAGTAATTACTGTAACAATTATTGAGTAGTGCCTTCTTACGTAAGAATCAATAATTAGTGCAATATCGTGTGCTACTGTGCAACAACGCGTATTACTGTGTTTT
Organism: Panax japonicus; assembly: GCA_020205505.1. Taxonomy (NCBI): domain Eukaryota; kingdom Viridiplantae; phylum Streptophyta; class Magnoliopsida; order Apiales; family Araliaceae; genus Panax; species Panax japonicus. Next base: position 65,603,542 of record CM035095.1, on the reverse strand, counting down.
AACCACCGAGTATTCCAACAGTATTAACGGTAACAACTACGCCGTTATTTATAAACAACTTATTTTTGTCGTTTTCTTCATCCAATCGCTTTCTGTTATGGGGCCCACACATGGCTGCGCCGTCGTACGAATATTCCCCGACAGTACGAATATTCCACGACCAAACGAATATTCCCCGACAACAATGAATATTTTATATCCACTTATTTATTCGAAATATTTGCACATTTTACCCATAACTATCCATATTAATCAAATCAACCCTTACTATTTCACAATAATAAATAAAGGAAATTCCTTTTTATTTAAAAATTTTCGGGGTTTTACAACAACAAACTAGTTAAAATATAAACTAAGCATGCTCATCAATTCTCCAAGAGTTAACAATATCAACCACCCACTTATCATTGGCCAAAATCAAATTCCATCAAAACATTGTCCACGTAAATACCCCAAACTTAAATACCCCCAAACTTAAAAATCAAACATGATAAATACCCCCAAACTTAAAACAGACATTGTCCTCAATGGCTAAGATATGAAAAATTAAAAGATAGAACTTCCCTGACATATAGCAACTTATCTCCTTGTCTGCGAAGTTTGAAGAATAGGTTAAGCAAATTAGAATGAATCGGACACCACACTTGAGTTTGACTTTCATAACCTTTCTATTATCTTTTGGTTGTCCATTGAACCTCCAATACCTGCAATGAAAAGAGACAACATGGATTAGAATAACACTATGGATTGGGAAGAGAACTTAATAAGCAAATTAATTCCTATCTACTAAATAAACTAGTAAAGCATATAAATATAAAAATTCCTGGGTTGCCTCCCAGTTAGCACTTGAATTACAGTCTTTCAGCCTGACTTTGTCTGGTCAACGCTACCCAATTCCTCTTCGGAAATTGAGGAATCCTCCATCCATCAGTAGCAAATATCCTTTGGAAGGTTCCCACAAGCGATGGCCATAGCATCAAAGTCACCTAGCATGCTCTGACTCGGTATGATCTCAATCAAGAACGTCCCACAGCTAGGTGTTTTCTCCATTGTGAATAAGATCACTTTGGGGCATGGAAGCTTGTCACACATAATGGGCTCTCCATCTATCCTCTCTTTCTCATCCCACCATGGATTCAAAATTGTATTCGCTCTTATGTCATCAAGAGCTTCGTCGACAACATTACTACCAAGTGGGCAGTGATTTTGCAAATCTGACTGACTCGTTGATCTTTAGTGGAGACCCATTTAGATCTTTGTGGACCTCTATTTCATTATCCCCAATTGTCTCAACACTTCCTATATCTTGTGGCTCATCCAGTCATAGATTCGGTTCGGGTTCTCCATCAATTTCGTCATCCATATCATAAAACCAAGTGTTTGGAGGAATGTTGCTTACGACTTTGGTCATTTGATCTATCTTATTTTGAAGATTTTGAATTGATATCTCTTGATTCTGAATTGACCATTCTTGATTCTGAATTGACCGCTCTTGATTAATCCTCCACTCCTCATTTGATGCTACAAACTTGGACCACAATTCCTCCAACCTTGAATTATCTGTCTCAGCTCTGGAATACTTGTATTGAGGACCATGAGTTGTATTGGAGATGAGTTGTTCCATATGGTGCTAAAAATTGTGGCTCGATATTTCTTGACTCATCATCCTCTCCTATTGGTTTGCTATGACCTTTAACAGTAATTCCTCCAACTTTGACTTTTCTTCTTTTAATGGAGGTTGATATGAGAATTCCGGCGTGTATGTTAGATTTGGAGTAGAGTATTGGTCTTGATAGTTGTAGCTCCATGAAGAATTCGGGTGATACCCCCAAACTTGACGATAATTACCATATGTATAATCGTTGAGGTATGCACCACCATGTTGTCCCGGCCCAAAACTAACGGTGCATCGATGTCTCGGATGAATACCAACACAATAATTGCAAGTAACTGCTACCCTTCGATTACGTTGGGCTGCAACAACATCCAACTTCGTCGAAAGTATCTCAAGCTGCGGTGATAATGCAGAAAATGCATTGAGACCATCAATCCCCGCTTCCCTTGGTTGAGTCATGTTTGTGTACGGCCATAGATACGCAAAGTCGTCCATGGTACCTGAAAAGAGAGAAATATAGGAAGAGAATTAAAAATAAAAATGTTTAAATTAAGACTAATTTGATTGAAGCTAATATTGGTAAAAATGTATTAAACTAATTCCCCAGCAACGGCGCCAAAAACTTGTTGGATAAAATCTAATTACGCACAACACGCAAGTATACGTGGTCAACAAGTAATAAAGTGATAAGTTGAGTATCGTTCCCACAGAGAATTATTTAATGAAAATCACCAAGTACTAACTCGTAATCAACTCAATCTTATTTAAAGGAATGAATTTCAATTTATAATTAAACTAATTCTAATTACCACTAGTTAAATTAAGATTACAGAGATTTAAGATCACAACTTCACATATTGCTTCATTTAAGTTAACACCACTTCTCATCAATTATTCTTATCCTGAATTGTTAATCAAGAACACTATAGTAGATAAAACCACCTCTCGATGCATAATACCCATGCTCACTTAAATCCATAGATGATAGAATTAAGCAAGATACCCTAATTGACTAATCCACTATATCTCTATGTGAATTACAATTAAAAAGGATTTAAAGCACAAGTTCTCTATAATATTACATATGGCGTAGGCATATCTCTATCCTAAACATGAATTATGAATTCCATCTATGCAAAAATCACAAACATATGCTATCATGATAAGGTCTAAATCTAAACTTCATCTCTTGAGTTCATATAGATTATCACAGAAACTGTTAGCTAGGCAATTAAGCAATTCATTACAAATCATAATAGACAATCCAAATATAGCTAATAAGACTAACAAAGAAGCATATCAAAGTAAACTACACAATAAGATCCATAGTAATCTCAAAATAGAGTTTAATTCATAAATAAACTAGAATCCATCATCCACAATTGATTAAGCATTAAAAATATATAAATAAATAAGAAAAGAAATTAGAATTGAGATAAACAAATCTGCATTCTCTTGCTTCCAATCTGATTCTCCAATGATAATCAATAGCTTCAATCTTCAATTCTAATCTAATCTAGGCTTCCTAATCTAAGAAAAAAAGTATATAATTAGATAATAGAAATCTATCCCAAGTGGGATTTTATAAAGTCTTAGAACTAGCCTCCCAATCCAAGTTAAACTCAAGTGTTTAGAATTCTAATGGACACCCTAACAAGTTAAGCAACTAAGAATCCTATTCTAGCTCAAATTGGACATCAAATAACCCAATTTCACTCTATTCCCAGTTGCCTAGCTCACTCAGCGCTGCTGCTAGGCCATTTTTGGCATGCTCCGCGCTACAGGGTCTGACATTCTGCTGGCCTAGCGTGCTCTGCGCTAGGCGTAGGGCGGTCTGCGCTACGCTATTTTCTACTACGACATCCTTGGGTAAAACAGGTATAACCTTTGATCTGCCTTGAGTTATGGGGCCTGCCACCTATCAAATCGAAGATAACGACAAGATCTACAACTTCCATTCTTTGAGGATTGACAGATTCGGATTGGATCAAGGCGGATATCGGTCTTGAAGTAGACGCTATGTAAATGGCAAATATGACAACTCTTAGCTTTGATCTTCGTTGATAAAAATGTCATAGCTCTCACATCCAAACTCTGATTGAGAGGATTTAAGATGTTCCGAAAAGCTAAGAACTAGAGATACCATAAAATCCAAGTTCTAGGCCATGAACATGCATCCAACTTGGTTTTAAAAGTCCTTCAATATTCCCTTATTGCATTTGCTTATGTATTTTAGTCCAAAAGATATCCGGATTGCTTATCCTTGCTTCTTCATGCCAATGTCATGTCATAGCCTACAAAATAACATAAAATGTATGAAAAGTAACTATGAACATGAATATAAGTCACTAATTCAAGTAACAGATACCGGATAAGTAGGTATAAAACCTACTTATCACTAGCTCAGGTGCAACTATTAGTTCTTCACTCACCACGTAGATATCTCTAATTTCTTCTTCTTCTGACATCACATTAACCTGGTTAGTGATTAAAAATGTCTCAACGGTCTCATTCACTCCATTATTAACATTTTCAGCTGCCATTTTCAAACACTGCCACAAAACAAGGGTTAATTAATATGTCACATATTATCCATATACTTTAACCGACCAATTAAGTACCAAATAAACATACATAGGTCATACTAGCAAAGGAATTCCCCGTCTCTCCCCTCCTAGTTCTTGTCTCACATCTCAGCCATGGATCATATCCCTAAGCTTTGATACCAACTGTGACGCCCCCAAAACAGGTAAACATCACCTATTCTGAGTCATCAAATACATGGTACAGAATACAATTTTAAATATACAACATGTGATGAGAATTTTAATACAAATATTATCTCTAGACAGTATTCAAACTCAAAATAAGTCCTCAATACATTTATCATCACAATATTTCATAGAATAGTGAGGACTACTAATTTTATCATCTAAACCGTCACTCTTTTCCCTGACTAGTCCCTGCTACGTTCTTATTTCCTGAAGAGAACAATGAAAGCAAAAGGGTGAACTCAACTAGCCCAGTAAGAAATATTATGACTAAGATAATGCAAAATAATTTATCAGTAGTCTTCAACAGTGTTAAACTGATAAAATATAACAAACATCAAGTTTAACTGCAGCGGAACAAGCAATCTATTAGAAGAGTCAAGTAGAGAATAAAATCTACTATCTTCTATGTTTTAAAAAGGTTTTTCATCACTTTTATCGCTGAGACTCAGCTTAATAAATAATTCACCTCATCCCTGCACTACGGCCAAGGATGTTCATTAGTATCATGAGTTCAAATTATCCATGCACTACGGGCCAAGGATATTCGTGTTTTCATCAATGGTTATGATCATGCCAACAACTGTCCATCAATGCACTACGGGCCAATGAGGACTTTTACCACATCATTTGTAACATTACGGTCATGATTATACCGAATAATCCCTGGTCATAATCATACGAAGTCCATCTATGCATTACAGGCCACAGATGACTTTAAACATAATATAAACATGAGGATGATGACAATGACATAATAATTCAATAAAACAAGTTCAAGAATTAATTATCCAGGAACCAATAACGTCCAAGTTGTCAACATGATACTGCTTTGTGGGGTAAAACTCAAGAATGCTCAGAAGAATATTTCCATGAAAAGATACTGGATGAAGAGCAAATATCAAGGATATTCCACTAATTTCATGGAGTATAAAAGCCAAAACTTTAACCAACTGTGTATAATAAAGAATGGAATAACAAAAGAAATCACCAGGCATGCGATAGACCGCACAAACAGGTTATTCCAATAGAATAATAAATAATGGAACCAGATCATGTGTAAACGCAAAGATAGGATATTCCGACATAATAATAAAGAATAGAACCAGGTCATGCGTAAATGCACAGACAGGATATTCCAACAGAATAATAAATAATGGAACCAGGTCATGCATAAACGCACAGACAGGATGTTCCAACAGAATAATAAAGAATGAAATAACAGAAGAATTTCACCATGTATGCGGTACTTCGCATAGACAGGTTATTCCAACATAATAATAAATAATGGAATAACAGAATAATTTCACCAAGTATAGGGTCGTCTGCGTATACAGGTTATTCCAACAGAATATTAAAGAATGGAATAACAGAAGTTCTCTTCATGAATACGAAAGAAATAATACCCCTTACGAGTACAACAAATAATATCCCTTACCGTAAAAGAAGAATATTCTGACTGGTAGGGCGAGGATATTCTTGAAGAACACTTGCACTACGCTCAAAGCTTCTTAAAACTCTAAAGAAATACGTTCAAGATTATAGAAGAGAAATATCTGAATTTCTGGTGTGATTTTAATTCTAACTAAGCATCATATTTATAGAAAAATAGAAAGGATACTATGCAATAAAATATAATATATTCTAAATATATATATCTATATATATATATTTATATATTTTATTTAAAATCTAATAAAACAAATAACTTTATAAAAGTATTCTGTTTTATATAAAAAGATTTTACTATGCAAAACACTATGCAGGCACTATGCAATACTATGCATAATAAAATATAATATATTCTATTTATAGTCTAATAAAACAAATAACTTTATAAAAGTATTCTATTTTATATAAAAAGATTTCACTATGCAAAACATTATGCATAATAGAATATAATATATTCTATTTATAGTCTTATAAAACAAATAACTTTATAAAAGTATTCTATTTTATATAAAAAGCTTTTCTATTTTATTACATTAATAATACTAATAAAACATGATTTATATATAATATATATATATATATATATATATATATATATATATATATATATATATATATATATATATATATAAACTTTCGTGACTTCATAAAAAACACCTTAATATATTTAACAACATTTATCATCATTATTATAATTCACAATATTAATCGACCAGATCGTTCCCAGGAAAGAGGGGGTTTTCCAATAAGGATATCTCCCTATTGGCGCGCAATCAGGTGATCAAACTTCTCTTTGGCAGAACTTCCAGACATCGTTAATATTGCAAATAATAATATTAATAACTTTGTCATCTCAATTATTGATTTAATAATATATAAAATATCGACAATATTTGAATAAATTAACGTGAGATACTATGCAGCAATTACTGTAGCAATAATTGAACAAAACTGAGTGACTTCTCACGTAAGCATTAATAATCAATACCGTGTGCTACTATGTAACCACGCATATTACTGTACTTTTACAACCGAGTAGTTCAACAGTTTTAACGGTAAAACTTCCGCCGTTATTTTCATAAAAATATTTTTGTCATTTTCTCAATCCGACAATAATTCTGTTGTTGGGTCCAACATTATTGTACCAGTCGTACTGATATTCCCGACAAAAAGAATATTCTCCGACCAATCGAATATTATATAACAACTTGCATACTTTGTAAAATTTATAAATATTACTCACAACTATAGCATTATAACAAATCCACACCTTAATATTTAAAAAAATATTTCGAGAAAAATTAAATCTTTATTCATAAAATTTGGGGTCTCACAATCTCCCCTCCTTATGAAATTTTGCCCTCGAAATTTACTGTACGTACCTGATATGTCGAACAGATGAGGATACCTTGTCAGATTCTAAATAACCTTTGAGCGTATAATATGTTCCTTCTTATCCAAGCTTTTAGCAAGTATCTCCTCATACGTTTAATCTTCTGCTATCTCGTCCAGTTATAAATCAATAATGTGGTTCGAGTCGTCCACATATTACGTAACATCGATATGTAAAAAATGTTATGAACACAGCGACATACTTGGCGGTAAAGCGAGTCTATAGGCCACAGTTCCTACTCAATCGAGGATTTCAAATAGAACAATTAAATCGAGGGTTGATATTTTCTCTCTTCATCGACTCTTGCTTCTAGAATAACGCCCTCTTGAACCTTCTTTTTCGTGTTCATCAGCTCCGGGTCTGTAGCTTGAGCGGTTTTAACATTATCGATTAACGTCGGTTCTAATCGTATATTCGTTATCTTTACGTAGGTTCATATATTCGCACTCGCATACGATCTTCTACTCAACGTGTCAACTATCACGCTTCACTTTTCTAGGATGGTATTGAATGGTATGGTCTTTAGCGTATAATATTCATTTTGGGTGAAGAAATACTTGAGGGTTTTAGAAATGGGTTTTGTACTGGGGTCAATACAAAATTCGCTTTTACGCTCTAGGGTAGGTCAAGAAGTCTTCAGGAATACGTCAAAAAATTTATTAAAAATAGAAATATCATTCAAAACTGTGACTCTCATCCCAAGACTTGGATAGCATGTCACATTGATACCTATCAACTTGTCATCGTCATTCATGACGTCAGCCTACAGAAAGTCTGGCTTCAGGTGCATTCCACACAAGGAAGTCAACAATGAAAGGATCGGGGCTCTTTACTTATGGCTTGATATGACAATGATTGACTTTAGTGGTTTGGTTGCTTGAATTAGCATAACAGGTTGGTTAGGAATATGAAAGCTAACAACCTTACGAAAAGCATGATGAGTAGTTAACCAATCGATTCCTAAAATCACATCAAAGGCAAGTATTTTCAAAGAGATAAGATCGACAGGTAACGTGAAAGTGTCGATTTGAATCAACAAGATTTATAAACAGTGGATGTAACGAAGATTTCTACTAACAAAGTTTCAACCAATAAGTCAAAGTCTAACTTCTCTGGGGTCAAATTTAAATGTTGAGCACAAGCAAGAGAGATAAAAGAATAGGTAGAACCGGTATCAAATAAGGTATAAACTTCATAAGTATTTATGATTAACTTACCCGTGATAACTTTATTCGGGTTCCTTGACAAACGCTCTCACTTAAACTATCAGATTAGACTTTGCTATAGAGTACATTCCACCCTTAGTTGCTTCGTCACATTCCTGATTCATGATTCAGATCATTACTCTCCGATCCATATCGAATTGGGGTTGACCGCTCTGTATAGGGTAATTCTGAACTCGATGTTGGATTCTCCCAATTTTTGTCCAAAAAGCGAAATTCATTTCATCTATTTAGATTTTATTGGATCGAACGTCCTTTTCTACCATATCAACGCGTCGTACGGCTTTTACCCATGCATCATCTATTCTCCTTCGTTCAGTTGCTTCTTCTTTCATCAGAACTTTGATCATAGCATTCTCAGATTCCAGCTTTAATATCTTATACTCTGCCAAAGAGTGCTTCTGTTCAAGCATCGCACATCAGGTAACACAATTTTGAATTGTTGCATCTCTTTGCTCCACGACCGCTTGTCATTCTTCAATCTGCTCTTCTAACTCATGAATACGATTTTGTAATGCTAAATTTATATCATAAAATTCTTCTAATAAATTCTACTCTTCTTCCTCTTCATCCTCACTTCCAGCTGCTACCTCTGCAACTAGCTCGGGTGCAACTAATAGTTCTTCACTCACCACGTAGATATCTCTAATTTCTTCCTCGTCCGACATCACATTAACCTGGTTAGTGATTAAAAGTGTCTCAACGGTCTCATTCACTCCATTATTAACATTTTCAGCTGCCATTTTCAAACACTACCACAAAATAAGGGTTAATTAATATGTCACATATTATCCATATACTTTGACCGACCAATTAAATACCAAATAAACATACGTAGGTCATACTAGCGAAGGAATTCCCCGTCTCTCCCCTCCTAGTTCTTGTCTCACATCTCAGCCATGGATCATATCCCTAAGCTTTGATACCAACTGTGACGCCCCCAAAATAGGTAACATCACCTATTCTGAGTCGCCAAATACATGGTACAAAATACAAATACAATCTTAAATATAAAACATATGCTGAGAGTTTTAATACAAACATTGTCTCTAGACAGTATTCAAACTCAAAATAAGTCCTCAATACATTTATTATCATACTATTTCATAAAATAGTGAGGACTACTAATGCTATCATCTGGACCGTCACTCTTTTCCCTGACTAGTCCCTGCTACGTTCTCATTTCCTGAAGAGAACAATGAAAGCAAAAGGGTGAGCTCAACTAGCCTAATATGAAATATTATGACTAAGATAATGAAAAAAAATTTATCATTAGTCTTCAACAGTGTTAAACTTATAAAATATAACAAACATCAAGTTTAACTGCAGCGGAACAAGCAATCCATTAAAAGAGTCAAGTAGAGAATAAAATCTACTTTCTTCTATGTTTTATAAAGGTTTTTCATCACTTTTATCGCTGAGACTCAGCTTAATAAATAATTCACCTCATCCTTGCACTACGGCCAAGGATATTCATTAGTATCACGACCACAAATTATCCATGCACTACGGGCCAAGGATATTCGTGTTTTCATCAATGGTCATAATCACGCCAACTGTCCATCAATGCACTACGGGCCAATGAGGACTTTTACCACATCATTTGTAACATTATGGTCATGATTATACCGAATAATCCCTGGTCATAATCATACCAAGTCCATCTATGAACTACAGGCCACAGATGACTTTCAACATAATATAAACATGAGGATGATGACAATGACATAATAATTCAATAAAACAAGTTCAAGAATTATTATCCAGGAACCAATAACGTCCAAGTTGTCAACATGATATTACTTTGTGGGGTATAACTCAAGAATGCTCAGAAGAATATTTCCATGAAAAGATACTGGATGAAGCGCAAATATCAAGGATATTCCACTATTTTCATGGAGTATAAAAGCCAAAACGTTAACCAACTGAGTATAATAAAGAATGGAATAACAAAAAAAATCACCAGGCATACGATAGATCGCACTAACAAGTTATTACAACATAATAATAAATAATGGAACCAGGTTATACGTAAATGCACAGACAGGATATTCCGACAAAATAATAAAGAATGGAATCAGGTCATGCGTAAATGCACAGACAGGATATTCCAACAGAATAATAAATAACGGAACCAGGTCATGCATAAACGCACAAACATGATGCTCCAATAGAATAATAAAGAATGGAATAACAGAAGAATTTCACCATGTATGTGGTACTTCGCATAGACGGGTTATTCCAACATGATAATAAAGAATGGAATAACTGAAGAATTTCACCAAGTATAGGGTAGTCCGCGTATACAGGTTATTCCAACAGAATAATAAAGAATGGAATAACAGAAGTTCTCTTCATGAATACGAAAGAAATAATACCCCTTACGAGTACAACAAATAATATCCCTTACTGTAAAAGAAGAGTATTACGACTGGTAGGGCAAGGACATTCTTAAAGAAAGCTTGCACTACGCTCAAAGCTTCTTAAAACTCTAAAGAAATACGCTCAAGATTATAGAAGAGAATTCTCTAAATTTCTGGTGTGATTTCAATTCTAACTATGCATCCTATTTATAGGAAAATGGAAGGGATACTATGCAATAAAATATAATATTATATGTATATATAAAGATTTTACTATATAAAATACTATGCAGGCACTATGCAACACTATGCATACTAGAATATAATATATTCTATTTATAGTCTAATAAAACAAATAACTTTATAAAAGTATTCTGTTTTATATAAAAAGCTTTTCTATTTTATTTCATTAATAATACTAATAAAATAGAATTTATATATATATATATATATATATATATAATATATATATATATATAAACTTTCGTGACTTCATAAAAAGACACATCAATATATTTAACAACATTTATCATCATTATTATAATTCACAATATTAATCGACCAGGTCGTTCCCAAGAAAGAGATGGCTTTCTAATAAGGATTTCTCCCTATTGGCGAGCAATTAGTTGACCAAACTTCCCCTTGGCAGAACTTCTAGACATCGTTAATATTACAAATAATAATATTAATAACTATGTCATCTCAATTATTGATTTAATAATATATAAAATATCGATAATAATTGAATCAATTAATGTGAGATACTATGCAGCAATTATTGTAGCAATAATTGAACAAAATTGAGTGACTTCTCACGTAAGCATCAATAATCAATATCGTATGCTACTATACAACCACGCGTATTACTGTACTTTTACTACCGAGTAGTTCAACAGTTTTAATTGTAAAACTTCCACCGTTATTTTCATAAAAATATTTTCTTTCGTTTTCTCAATCCGACAATAAATCTGTTATGGGGTTCAGCAATGATTGTACCGTCATACGGATATTTCCCGACAAAAAGAATATTCCCGACCAGTCGAATATTATATAACAACTTGCATACTTTGCAAAATTTATAAATATTACCCACAAATATAACATTATAACAAATCCACACCTTAATATTTAGAAAAATATTTCGAGAAAAAATATATCTTTATTCATAAAATTTGGGGTCTCACAATATATATATATCATAATCAAATCAAATAGGAATATCATTCACATGCATATTCTTGACAATCTCCCCCTATTTAATTATGGCAAAAATAATAAGTGCATATGCATGTTATGAATGAATCTTATATACAGTGAGCAACTGTATTTCTAAATAGATAATCATTGAATGTCATTGATAATAATGTGGAATTATACAAGCTATGACACTCTACATCCTGGATCCAGAACATACCTAACTAGTATAGATCTACCTCTTTGATTCCATGTGAGCTTCCAGGATGTCTGTTGACCAGTTAGTCATCTATTTGGTTTCTTTGCTCCTGTTTCCCCTAGGACTCATGCTCTTCTTCTTTTTCTGGCTCCCTCTCAAATTCTGCATTCATAGGATCATCATCCTTTGGCTCCCCCTCAGATAATGATTCTGCTTCTGTTGCTGTTATCTTCCTCTTTGCCTTCTTCTTAGCCTTCTTGTCTTCTTTACTTTTGTTCTCCTTACTCTTCCTTGAATGCCTCTTTCTTGAATGCCTCTTTCTATGCCTCTTTTTCTCCCCCTTTTTGTCATTAATCACTTGTGAAAGCTGCTCTATATTGGACATAAGTTGTTCCATCAAGTAAGATGAGTTACCAATCTCCATCTTAAGTTCTTGTTGGCTCAGCTCAAGCTGTAGGGAAAGAGACTGATTCAAATTGTCAATCTTGTTAGAGAGGGATTGAATTTGCTCTTCATTAATCTTCTGTGCTCGTAGAGCTTGTGCCTTCTGATCATTTAGAGCCTGTAGAAAGATTTGATCTCTCTTTTGGATTGTGAGAGATATATCAGATATAGTAGCTTGAAGTCTGTCTTCAACTGCATTTCCTCCTTTGGTCAATATCTTTGTCTCTTTAGTGATGATGGACATCTGATTGACCAACTTATCAGTACTCCTCAGTAGCTCCAGCCCCGTAGGAGTTTGGTCATGTGACTGGGTAGGCTTCTGTTGAACATCAAGGCTGGACTCCATGATTTTCATGTTTAGACAAATTTTTGAAAGCATTGAGAATCTGATAAATCGTTGAGTGACAATCTCTGTTGGAGGATGAAGGAATATCAGACAACTATGTTTGATAAGTGGGAAGCTTCTCAATCTGAACTTGAACATCTTCAATGGTAGAGTGCAGAAACTCTACGATCATCTCCTTGGGCATGATCCTTCTTCGATTAGACCCCACTCTACAATCGTAGGGAATGTAGTGATTTTCAGCATGTCGGTTAACTTTGCAATGAGGCTGTTCATTGATCATCTTGGTTGCAAACTTATGTATTCTTGGAAAATTCTGTGACACCAACTCCAGGTTGGGAAGATGAGAGAAGACCATGTGAGATAGCTGTTATCTTCAGTGAGAGATGCTTTTACCCATGGCATATGAGGGTGAAACCACCTTATTGCATGGTTCTTGACTTCAGGCTCATAGATCATAGTTGAGGTGTTTAGCTACATAGCCTTAAGATTATTGAGTGCATTTTCTACAGTCATCATTACCACATTTAGCCTTTCATTCCCATGATTTATCCATCAGCCAGGGAGCACATCTAGTGATTCGTCAATTTTGACTATAATCTTTCTCTTGCGATTTACATGATGGGGAATATAAAAATCTTCTGGTTCTTCTTCTACAAAAATGGAGTTAGACTTTTGTAGATTTCCCTCATCGGACTCATTAGTTTGCTTCCTTCATTATATCATCATTCTCCATTTCTTCACCTTCTGAGCTTGTATCATGCTGACTCCTTTCATCTGATTCTTCAGAGGATTCTTCATGCTAATTTTCATCATTAGAGTCTTCTTAGTATCTTTTCCTTCTGATTCAGACTCATCATCACTTACGTCAATGACTGCAGTAGAGTGATCACTTTTCTTCTTGAGGGAAAATTTAGCAAGTAGTCTGTAGCTATTTCTTCTCCTTAAGGGTTCGTCTAATATGAGAATCAGACTGTTCTTCCTCTTCAGACTTTGAGGCCTTTGTATCATCAGGCAAACTTCCTTGACGTTCAGTATTGGCAGGGACAAGTCTGGGCTTTTTGGAGCATTTGCATTTGAAGATGCAGTTAGGTCATCTCATAGCTTTTCTTCATCATTAGAGTGAATGCTCTGAGAGTTGGCCATAGGGCTTGCACATTCTTTTTCATCAGCAAGGTTTACATTTTCTTTCATAAATCCAGCTCCACCTTCATCGTTGGATTTGCTCTTTTGGGACTCAGTCTTGAGACCATCAATTCCCTTTTCTTCTTCTGACTCTACGTCCTCTTCTTTGTCAGATATACTTTTTTGGGAAATTGGGGTTGACCTGTTTACTACCTTGGCTTTCTTTCTGGATGGCCCTTGAAGTAATTTGTTACTTCTTCTCTTTGCGGTCGCTGCAATTGAGACCTTTTCATCTTCATCCTTGTCTTCTGTGGAGAGACTTCTTGGTAAGGGCTTAGTTTTCTTCACACCCTTGGATTTCTTCCTTACTGGTGTGCTTTCCTATTGGTATAGATTCACCAGATTCAGAGCTTTCCACCTCTTTTGTCTTCCTCTTCTTTGCAGAGTTCTTTCTACTGCTCCCAATTGTTGTTAACCTCCTGTTTTCCTTTGGGTTTTTCTTCCAGTTCATAAATAGTTGTGGAGACATTACTTTGTGAACATTCATAGGCTCTCCTTCATCATCCTAGATCTTGCCTCCCAGTTTCTTCTTTAGTATAATTCTCAATATTCTTCTACAGAAAACCTTTATGAGGGGTTTATCCGTAGACTTCTTCGTCTTAGCATTTTCCACCCATTTGGAGATTTAATCGAACAAGATAGCTCCAAAGTTTATTTGCTTCTTTAGTACTGTTACAGACATAATCTTCAGTTGTTGATCAAACACGGTGTCATGTGCACTGTTCTTGCATAGTATACATTTGCCCACTATCTCAGCAAGGAACTTGAATTCTTCTAGAAACTCCTTTTTCTTCATGTCCTTCAGACTATGGTTTCTTTGGTACCCCATAATTTTCTTTGCTTGTTCAGTGTCGATCTCATCAAGGTTCTTCAGTCCTCGGTCAGGGAAGCCTAAACATTGATTGATGTTAGATGATTTCAACTTTAGAGACTAACCTTTGACCTTGGTAGAAAGGGTTCCAGAATTTATGGATGCGTTAGAATAAAACTCCTTAACCAGTTCAGTATACAATCGAGTGCTTGCCTCAAGACATTCTGAGAATCCAGCTTCCTTTACAAGTTTAAGAATGTCTCTAAACTTCTTTTTGGATTCCTCAAACAACTTGGTTCCTAGCTGAATGCCAGTGATTACTTGTCAGCCTGCCATTAGAAGAGTTCAAAGAATATGGGTATTTAATTTAGAGAATCTTTTGAGAGATCGATGAATGTGATTTGGGCAATGCTCTGGAGGGTTAACGTATTCTGGCTTAGAGAAGGATTCTAGGGTTTGAAAACTGGGAGGGAGAAAGGTTCAATAATTTGATAACTATTTGCAGATTTTGAATTTATCTTTATGGCAGTCCCTTCTGACTCTGCATACGCTGTGATGTGTCAACTAGCCATTAGTTGTATGATGCCCAGTAATGAGCTGTAACTCTCCATAACCATTTCAGTTTTATATTCCTTTTAAGAATATAAGTAGTTTTGTCGTGAATTGACTATTGATCTTTTTGGTTCGTGGAGTATCCTAGTGAGGTAGTTATGTACTCTATGTTTTCCTTTGTTAACTCAATGATCTTCTTCCGAGAGATGCTGAAGTGGATGGTTTTGACATTATTCCTCATCTTGAAGCTGCATAGCTTGATCAGTGATGTATCCCAAGTCAGTTTGGGCACTTAAGTTCTGAGGTGTGTTTGCATGATGTATTTCCAAACTATGTTCGTATTTATCTCCACACGATCTGAGTAGTTAAGCAGGTATCCAATTCTTCTAAGCTCCTTATGAGCTAGTGTATCCTCTGGTAATACTGCGATCATCGAGTCTGTTTCTATGATCACTGAGATTGCTCCATGATCGTTGAGTTCTCTTCAATCTCTACTCTACGATCACTGATTGTCTTGGTCCTTGAGATGAACTTTACTAAGCATTCCTTCTGGGTTAAGGTAGCTCAGGAAGGGCCAACCTCTTAGAGTGAACTAAGGGTCTGGTTTGTCCTTGAGGCGCTTTCTAGATTAAAAACTTTTAGAAGTGTTTTGCATAGCTATCTCATTTGACCTTTTCTGCTGGGGAGATCATCTACCATCTTTAGACATTTGCATTGGTTGTGGTCATGGTTTCCTTCTGCTCTTTCACTACGATTAGGTGTTTGATCGTAGACTCTCCATGATTTTGAGTTGGGTGGTTGACTGGTTATCAGTAGTACGTTTTGAGACGTTCCTACTGACTATGGATCTTCACCTGGTTCGTCGGCTACAAAGTTTTTGGACTCTGTAACTGGTACATTGCTTCATAGTATACCTCTAATGCTTTAAAGTTGCTATTCTGTTAGTAGATCATTGCTCCCCCATAGTTGATACTGTCTTCTAAGAGAGACATAAGTTCTTCTTCTTCATGTATGGCAGAAGGTAGCCATGTATTTCTCATTCTGGCTGAAGTCATCAAGTCTTTTTTTTTAAATAATTATCCTCAATGTTAATCATTCTACGATCCTTTGACAGCACTACGAATGTAGTTTTCCTTGACAGCTTATACTTAGAGTTCTACTTCCTTAATAAGTTCCTCATGGTTGATGCTCGATGATCCTCTGAGGTGAGCTTCCTTGAGGATTCTTTTCTTATGACATGTTTTGCATGATTGAGCATATAAGACCATTTCCATCTTTGGTTGAATGGCATGCATCCATATAAGGATCAGCAGCCATGTGAGTTTCATTTAGATTAGCTCAGCAGGTCTTCATGGGTAGACTTTGACATGTAGGGATTTTGTCAGAATCATTTCTGAACAGTCTTAAGCCTTCTACTGGTTGAATCTTTCTTAACTAAAGTCCTCTACTTCAACATTCCTTAGTATGGCCAGATAGACCAGGTACCTACAGGTTAGATACATTTCTATTTTTGGTACCCATAATCAAATGGGTCCTGCTAGGTTAGTTTTCTAAAACCTTGTTCCTCATATAATTGAATTGTCATCACATTGATCACCATCAATCATATTCATACATGTAACTCATTTAGATAATGTATTTTTAGGAGCATGATGGTGAGTGTGTGTAAGATTTGCCATTTTAATAAAACACTCTTTTTCTATGATAGTTTCATCATTTTATTGGTTATGTTCACAAAGTGAGAATCAACTTTATGACTTATTTGTATCTGGTTAATTCATGGAGGTGATCAGTTTCTACAAATCTTCAAGATATTGTTGTAGAACTGATCATACTCTGTGTGTTATCAAACACTTAGAACATAGTTTGTACATACATACTAATGACCTTTGATATTCTTATGACCCATTTCAGATTTCTTTCAAGATGTCATCTTCAACCTAAAATTTGGATGGAGAGAAAGTTTGTAAGCATTTGAGTTTTCAACCTCATTTTACTTTCTCTCTTCACCTTTTTAGGTAGAGTATGATTTCTTGACAGGATACAGTTATAGTGAATAAGGAGGTGAAACATGATGTACACATTTATATTAGTGAGGAACCATACCTTTTTACTGTCAGTTTCTTAACAATCATTTAACTTAGATATACTGAGGATATGCATCAATGTGCATAGTTTCACATTTGCTCCTGACAGCTTGTTGCTCCATTTGACTTTCAATCAATCAGTCGTGGTCTTGAATATGTAAGCTAAGAGAATCTCTGCATCTTTAGTTCTTTAACATCCTTGAGTTCACAAAGTTTACATCCAGCTGCTGGTTGACTAGATACATGTTTGAGAAGTTCTTCTTTCTTCTTTGAGGAAGCATTTATTAGCGTATGGCCTTTCTATCTTTTCAGACTGGTGGATGTTTGACTATTTTCTGTTGATGTCTCTTGAGCTTCCTAGCCTGGTCTTCAGACTACAAGATTGACCGTGGGGAAAGATTGGTCTTGTTGATATGGCAATCTAGAACATGAACCAGTCTGAGCAGCTTCAGGTGTATATACACATTTACCTGTTCACAATATTTCCAACATGTGAGCTCATCTGCATATAACAAGTGATTTAGTACTAAACTAAGTTTAGAACAATGTTTATGCCTAGGATCAGACTCAAAGCGATTAGCTTTTGAATATAGTATGAGAACCCGCTCTGATACCAATTGTTAGTTCCCAGTAGGCACACAATAGATCTAAAAGGGGGGTTGAATAGATCCTTTTTTTGTTTTCAAATACTTTTCCCTTTTATTTTCTTTTTGCTAATGAATTATCATATGACAAACATAAGAATCTTTTCAAGCACAGCAGAATAAGTAAACGATCCCCTTCATTGATATATTCATAATCATACATACATTGTTCTTAGAGTTAGTTAAGTTGTAAGCGGTTAATACATATATAGCAGTAATAGCAGTTAAGTACATAATATAAATGACATAAAGTAAATGACACAAGGGATTTTAAGTGGTTCAGAGATTCAAGCTCCTAATCCACTCTTCTGCTTTCAACTAGCAGGATTTCCACTAAGGAAAAGAAGCACCCTGAATCACTAAGATTCCTTCAAGGCCACCAGCCTTGGAACTTCAGTTCACTAAGAACTCTTCAAGGCCAACAGCCTTGGAACTCCTCTAGTTCCCTAGGTGTAGCATCCCCGAATCCGGGCCCCGAATCGCCGCGGACTCGGTATACTATTTCTATCACTATTTGCGGAAGATATAAACATGAATTGTTTATACATTAAACATTACACACTATTTTCCCCAAAATAGAGTAACCTTAACTGATTACACAATTCATAAGTTATCTAACACAAAACATTATTATCAACTATTCTATTGCAAAATAGCTGCATATATTGCCCCAAGCGGAACTTAACATTATCTTTTCTACCGATGATTCATTTGTTTAAGAATCATATCTATTCTTATTTCAAAACAACCTTATTTATCTATACAATATTTCATACTGTATATAACTGCCAATTACATTTGATAAAGCTATCAATCATAGGTTTATATCATTTCTAATTCAAAAAAATGTATTTATTTTGTGCATCGTTCAATCTTCATCATCCGTATAGCAAATAATATTGTCTAACATCATTAACCTGCAAAAAGTTTATGTTTGCAAGATTGAGCTCGACAGCCCAGCAAATTTAACAGTCTATCATGTTTCACATAGCACACAATTTCACATGCACTACATTTCCTTTAATATGCATATCTGCATGCAACATATATTCTTTACTATGCATATTCTATATGCATCAATAATTCCTTACAAAGCATACATTCATGCATTATACATTTTTATTTTATCAGGTTACATATTACAACATATAATCACATATAGATTGAGTTCCTTAACCCAATTATCTTAGTCATATTTTGACTTTTAACAATTCATAGAGCATGATATGTAATTTAACACATAACCACATTTCATCCACAAACATAATAGAACTGAAAAACTTGCCTCTTTGATGCGAAGCTATTAATTTCACGCGATTACACGTATTCAAAGTATTATGCTCCTGTATAGCATCAATACACACATAATGTTATTACAATGTATAACATTACCATATTCTACAAATTCTATTTAAACTTGTGTTTTGCAAGTCTAATATCTCATTCTTAACTTCTCTTATTTTAATAAGTTTACTACATATGTATGGGGTATAAATTTTATTAGCTTTTGCTAGGTTAATAAACCAACCCACTTATTATTATTATTATTTTTTTCACAGCTAACTGCTGTTACTAATCGTTACTGCCTTTTAGCAACAGTCCTTTACTGTTAACTGCTACTGCACTTAGGCAGTAGCTCCTAATTCCAGGCTCATCATTTCATGCCTTTATACCCTTTACAAAAATCTTTTAATATCTTTTAAGATGATACATTCATTTAAGACAAAGTATCAACAACTAAATTCTATACAGCCACCCATATACATTGCCTAATATCCCAAAAGGGAACTCCCAGCTCTTGCCCCTTAAGTTTACTGCTGCTGCCAAGGCAGTAGCCTTACACATTGCCAACCAAAAATTATAACTCGCATTAACTTGTATATACATATGCTTACTATTTTGGTTTTCAATTCAAATTAGCCTCACTAAGCAGCCTCAACACAATAAAAGTAGCTCAACAATTTAGCCACCAAAAAGGGTAACTGCAACAACAAAGTGTACTCAGCAGTGCGCTGGTGCGCGACTGCAACTGCTGCTGCCAGCAATTGCTCAAACCCAATAACCCGTTTTGCGGCCTTATAACTTTTAGCTCGTATACCAAATTAAAGCAAACTTTAAGTATGTTATACATACCATATGAGTCTATATTTAGAGGTTATAACCTCATCATTTCAGGTTCTATACGCTGTCCAAAACAGTGTTCATTCATGCTTTGCTGCACTAAATTTTTTTCTTACTTTCGTTTTGCCTAGAAATTGCTTTTCGCTCGAATCTAGTACCTTCAAACTTGGGCAGTATTAAGTTTGTATTTCTTAGTATTTTAGAAAAATATAACTCTTCTAATTTGGGCATCCTAGACAGGTTAAACAGAAGGCTAAAACTGCCTTGTCGAAACAGTTAAATTTTTTTTTTCCAACTGTACCCTCTCTTGCTCAACCAGCCATAACTTTTTTGTTTCAAAATATTTTTGATCGATTCTTGAGCCCACGCGAAGATAACTTCCAGGGCTACAACTTTTGTCTCACGAAATTTTTCCAAAATCAGAACACAACAGTCCAAAAAAATTAGACAAAGGAGGCTGTTCGGAATCTTGGACAGTTTTGCATACTCTCCTTCCGAATGCCATAACTACCTCATCCGGAGTCAGAATTAGTCCGTTCTGGAGTCTATGGAAAGCTAAAACATAGTACTACAACATATAAAAAGCCCAGAATTTTTAAAGCATAAAAACTGGACGAAATAGCCCCTGCCATAGACTGCCACGAATCTGTTCATAACATCGGGACTGTTTTGACATAAAACAACACCACGACTATTAGAAACGTGATTTTTGAGTTCTACCACTTAGGTTTACTACTAAACACATATATCTAACACCCCTCTTTGACGGATCACAAAAATGATCTATAGATTTAAAATGGTGGATTTTCAAAATACATAGAAATTTTGGATTTTTAAACTAGAAAAAATTTATTTTTCTCTCTTTTGGTTTCAAACCAAATCAACACCCAAAATAGCTAAATCCATACATGAATCCATGAAAAACACATAGATCTTAGGGTTTGAGCTTCATACTCAAAAACCCCCATCATAAAAAAAAATTCCATAGAAAGAGATTAGAGAGAGAGATGTTATACCTTTGCTTCTTTCTACTTCTTCTTCTTCTTCTTTTTTCCATTGATGGCCTTCCATCTCCCCTCCCTTCCATGGCTACCGAAGCCTCTCTTCTCCTTTCTCTCTCTCGACTTTCTCACGTTCCTCTCCTTCTCCTCTTTTTCTTTCTTTTTTTCTTTTTCTACTCTCTCCTCATCTAAGCCTTATCTTTTTTTTTTTAATAAAAATTTGGCCAAGTGGCCTTACAATCTTCCAAGATTTTGCTTAATTGCTAATTTACTCTCCAAATGACTAAAATGTCCTTTCATAATTAGGCCAACACTTGGACATTTTATTAATTCCATTGGACTTCTTATTTTATTGTGCTTACTAACAAAATAACATTAGCCTTCCTCTACAAATTAAATTGGGCCATTAATATATACTTAGTCCAATTATTTTAACTTGTCCCACCTTAAATATTTAATTAGGGTATCCATTCTAAATCACCACTCTATTACACTAAATTTTATAACCCAAATAAACTTATTTTAATTAAGTTATAAAATTAGTAACTTGAGATAATAAAAATATATCTCTTAACTTAATATAAATTATTATTCTCCCACAAGTGGGCTTAGCTCGGGCTCTCAATAATTAATTCCATTGAGCTAACCATTTTACTTGTGTTACTTACTAACAAATACTAACTTGGGCTTCCACCCAAAATTTAATTGGGTCATTATAATACATGTCCCATACATAATATATTGGGCTACATTAAATAATTAATTGCCCTAAAACCATATTATCTACAAGTCACTTGCTTAAATAAATTAATTGGACTTGTTCAAATAATATAACCTCCTTAGTCCATTAAGTCAAATTCTTTTGGACTCTAAATAAATTATTGGGCTATGATATTATTATAGCTCATTGCTTTTAATTCTATTCCATTCTACCCTTATCATTAAATTAGGATTTACATGCACTCAAGTAAAATAAAAATTCTTGCTTAAGTACATTTAATTTCTTAACCTAATTAGACTTGCTATAATTAGGCTATAAAATTAATTAACTGAGATGTATAAAATAAATCTCATATAATTGGTATATATTCTAAATACCATAATTCTCTCATCTCATAACCCTTAAGTTATTAAATTCTTCATTCCTAATATATAATTAGGGTTACACTAGTTTCTTTTGTTTGTTTATAATAAACAAATATACACCATCACATAATGTTCATATTTCTTACACACAACTTTTTAACCATTAGGGTTTAATACTTCGAATTTAGGATTCCCAAATTAGGGTTTAAATATCTGAATTAGGGTTTCGGATTCTCGAAACTAAAATTAAAGTTTCTGAGCGTTTCGTTAGATTTTTCTAACTTAATCAACATATGATTAACATAACTCTAAGGTTTGCTAAAGTTATAACTTATCTGATCAATCCTTGATCTTAAATCATTATGGTTCACATATGTAACCAAATATACCGACTAGTATTCACTTCGATACTTATCCCTGATAATTCTTCAAAAGAATTTTAAATCTACCATAATTTTATACCTCATTACTAGACTATCACTTACAGTCTATCACATAATTCAAGTTTTGTTCAAAACTTTTGAAATTCTTGGAATTTCATTACATAATTGCCAATTCCATACACTTATTTCCTGTCTAGGTCCAAATATTGAACCTTAAATCAATTAATTATGATTTTAATAAATTCTCCAAATTCTCGGGTTGTCACATTCACCCCTCCTTCTAAGAATTTCGTCCCCGAAATTCACCTTACACCTTACACCGTGCACCTTACACCATTTATACTGAGCGATCATACAAGATCTAGAACTTATTTTCTCGGGTATCTATTAAAGATATTCAAACTTCTCGGGTATCTATCAAAGATACTCAAACTTCTCAGGTATCTATCAAAGATACTCAAATTTCTTGGGTATCTATCAAAGATACTCAAACTTCTCGGGTATCTATCAAAGATACTCAAATTTCTCGTGTATCTATCAAAGATACTCAAATTTCTCGGGTATCTATCAAAGATACTCAAACTTTTCGGGTATTTATCAAAGATACTCAAATTTCTCGGGTATCTATCAAAGATACTCAAATTTCTCGGGTATCTATCAAAGATTTACTTTGATATATACTCAAATTTCTTCGGTATCTATCAAAGATACTCAAAACGCGTGCAAAGGTCAAATTCACACCCAATAAAATATTCCCTTTATATAAAAGGTTGTTATTCTCAGTCTTTAGAATCAAGATTTTGATTTAACCACAGAATACTATAATTTCAAATTCTATTTGCTTCTCTTCTCTTCTCTTCTCTAATTCATCAAGTTTTCATTCTCGATCTAGCCGAAATAACTGGCAATGATCTATCAATAATTCTCTTCTCTTATCTCTCCATCTATTTCTATAATCCTCAATTCTCCATTCACAACTATACCCAGTTCATAAAACCACACTTATGAGTTCATAGCATGGCCACAATTATATGAGTTTACGAACTTACCCTAGTCTGACCTTTGGCGTCCGTTCGCTGAGGGGCTCATAAACATTTCATATAACTATGAGTCAAGAATGTCAAGAAAGTATGAGTTCTAAAAACTCGTACTTAATCCTATATTCTCTACCTATGACTTATCTATCTGTCAAACACATGAGAAAGGAATCACCCTCTTAACACGCATATAGCAAATAGCGCGACGCAAACATTTCAATGATTATCAGTGCCAGAAACTAAGTGGTTGTCAAACCAAACTCGGCCACTAATCAATATAGGAAGCTAAGCGAACAATTCCCCACCCATACAAAGAATTGGTCAACCTAACAACTACATCGACTAGGAAGCTAAGTGATTCTAAAACCAAGTACAAATTCCCCGCCCATACAACGAATCATACAATTCAGCTGCCGACATGAGTCCTCAATTGAAATCCCCACCTAATCTTAACACCCCTTTTTCAATACGAATTCAATTCGTATTCATAATACATAACTCTTTTATGAGTTTTCATAGTACTATTTCATAGTACAACTGATACACAGCATCTTGCTGTAAACTTTTCAATCATCAGATTGATTCTTATCCCATATCATAACCTTATTAAATCATGGGGTGATCTTATCGTATATATTACTATTCATTTCTATGACTTGATCGTTTTCATTCATTAGATTGATTCTTTCTAGCTGTCATAACCTTTATCAGATCACGGGGTGATCTTATCGTATATATTACGATTCAATCCTATGACTTGATCGTTTTATTTTACGATCTTCTATTCCTGCACTTTCAGTCTTTTAGACTAGATCTATTCACCATTACTGTTCAACTTGATTATCAGAGTTAGGGAACTCTGTGCTTTACACTCGCCGAGATTCATCTTTGAATCTTACCGACCAACTAGCTCTATTTGAGTTAGTCTTATCCTAATCACTGCGGTTATTGGTCTCAGGTATTCCTACCTAAGCTTCATAACCAACAGCTCCGATACCAACTGTAGCATCCCCGAATCCGGGCCCCGAATCGCCGCGGACTCGGTATACTATTTCTATCACTATTTGCGGAAGATATAAACATGAATTGTTTATACATTAAACATTACACACTATTTTCCCCAAAATCGAGTAACCTTAACTGATTACACAATTCATAAGTTATCTAACACAAAACATTATTATCAACTATTCTATCGCAAAATAGCTGCATATATTGCCCCAAGCGGAACCGATGATTCATTTGTTTAAGAATCATATCTATTCTTATTTCAAAACAACCTTATTTATCTATACAATATTTCATACTGTATATAACTGCCAATTACATTTGATAAAGCTATCAATCATAGGTTTATACCATTTCTAATTCAAAAAAATGTATTTATTTTGTGCATCGTTCAATCTTCATCATCCG
Source organism: Panax japonicus (assembly GCA_020205505.1). NCBI lineage: Eukaryota > Viridiplantae > Streptophyta > Magnoliopsida > Apiales > Araliaceae > Panax > Panax japonicus. Next base: position 65,578,222 of record CM035095.1, on the reverse strand, counting down.
TATAGCAAATAATATTGTCTAACATCATTAACCTGCAAAAAGTTTATGTTTGCAAGATTGAGCTCGACAGCCCAGCAAATTTAACAGTCTATCATGTTTCACATAGCACACAATTTCACATGCACTACATTTCCTTTAATATGCATATCTGCATTCAACATATATTCTTTACTATGCATATTCTACATGCATCAATAATTCCTTACAAAGCATACATTCATGCATTATACATTTTTATTTTATCAGGTTACATCATACAACATATAATCACATATAGATTGAGTTCCTTAACCCAATTATCTTAGTCATATTTTAACTTTTAACAATTCATAGAGCATTATATGTAATTTAACACATAACCACATTTCATCCACAAACAAAATAGAACTGAAAAACTTGCCTCTTTGATGCGAAGCTATTAATTTCACGCGATTACACGTATTCAAAGTATTATGCTCCTGTATAGCATCAATACACACATAATGTTATTACAATGTATAACATTACCATATTCTACAAATTCTATTTAAACTTGTGTTTTGCAAGTCTAATATCTCATTCTTAACTTCCCTTATTTTAATAAGTTTACTACATATGTATGGGGTATAAATTTTATTAGCTTTTGCTAGGTTAATAAACCAACCCACTTATTATTATTATTATTTTTTTTCACAGCTAACTGCTGCTACTAATCGTTACTGCCTTTTAGCAACAGTCCTTTACTGTTAACTGCTACTGCACTTAGGCAGTAGCTCCTAATTCCAGGCTCATCATTTCATGCCTTTATACCCTTTACAAAAATCTTTTAATATCTTTTAAGATGATACATTCATTTAAGACAAAGTATCAACAACTAAATTCTATACAGCCACCCATATACATTGCCTAATATCCAAAAAGGGAACTCCCAGCTATTGCCCCTTAAGCTTACTGCTGCTGCCAAGGCAGTAGCCTTACACATTGCCAACCAAAAATTATAACTCGCATTAACTTGTATATACATATGCTTACTATTTTGGTTTTCAATTCAAACCAGCCTCACTAAGCAGCCTCAACACAATAAAAGTAGCTCAACAATTTAGCCACCAAAAAGGGTAACTGCAACAACAAAGTGTACTCAGCAGTGCACTGGTGCGCGACTGCAACTGCTGCTGCCAGCAATTGCTCAAACCCAATAACCCGTTTTGCGGCCTTATAACTTTTAGCTCGTATACCAAATTAAAAAAACTCTAAGTATGTTATACATACCATATGAGTCTATATTTAGAGGTTATAACCTCATCATTTCAGGTTCTATACGCTGTCCAAAACAGTGTTCATTCATGCTTTGCTGCACTAAATTTTTTTCTTACTTTTGTTTTGCCTACAAATTGCTTTTCGCTCGAATCTAGTACCTTCAAACTTGGGCAGTATTAAGATTGTATTTCTTAGTATTTTAGAAAAATATAACTCTTCTAATTTGGGCATCCTAGACAGGTTAAACAGAAGGCTAAAACTGCCTTGTCGAAACAGTTAATTTTTTTTTTTTCCAACTGTACCCTCTCTTGCTCAACCAGCCATAACTTTTTCGTTTCAAAATATTTTTGATCGATTCTTGAGCCCACGTGAATATAACTTCCAGGGCTACAACATTTGTCTCACGATATTTTTCCAAAATCAGAACACAACAGTCCAAAAAAATTAGACAAAGGAGGCTGTTCGGAATCTTGGACAGTTTTGCATACTCTCCTTCCGAATGCCATAACTACCTCATCCGTAGTCGGAATTAGTCCGTTCTGGAGTCTATGGAAAGCTAAAACAGAGTACTACAACATATCAAAAGCCCAGAATTTTTAAAGCATAAAAACTGGACGAAATAGCCCCTGCCATAGACTGCCACGAATCTGTTCATAACATCGGGACAGTTTTAACTTAAAACAACACCACGACTTTTAGAAACGTGATTTTTGAGTTCTACCACTTAGGTTTACTACTAAACACATATATCTAACACCCCTCTTTGACGGATCACAAAAAGGAGCTATAGATTTAAAATGGTGGATTTTCAAAATACATAGAAATTTTGGATTTTTAAACTAGAAAAAATTTATTTTTCTCTTCTTTTGGTTTCAAACCAAATCAACACCCAAAATAGCTAAATCCATACATGAATCCATGAAAAACACATAGATCTTAGGGTTTGAGCTTCATACTCAAAAACCCCCATCATAAAAAAAAATTCCATAGAAAGAGATTAGAGAGAGAGATGTTATACCTTTGCTTCTTTCTACTTCTTCTTCTTCTTCTTCTTTTTTCCATGGATGGCCTTCCATCTCCCCTCCCTTCCATGGCTACCGAAGTCTCTCTTCTGCTTTCTCTCTCTCGACTTTCTCACGTTCCTCTCCTTCTCCTCTTTTTCTTTCTTTTTTTCTTTTTCTACTCTCTCCTCATCTAAGCCTTATCTTTTTTTTTTAATAAAAATTTGGCCAAGTGGCCTTACAATCTTCCAAGATTTTGCATAATTGCTAATTTACTCTCCAAATGACTAAAATGTCCTTCCATAATTAGGCCAACACTTGGACATTTTATTAATTCCATTGGACTTCTTATTTTATTATGCTTACTAACAAAATAACATTAGCCTTCCTCTACAAATTAAATTGGGCCATTAATATATACTTAGTCCAATTATTTTAACTTGTCCCACCCTAAATATTTAATTAGGGTATCCATTCTAAATCACCACTCTATTACACTAAATTTTATAACCCAAAAAAACTTATTTTAATTAAGTTATAAAATTAGTAACTTGAGATAATAAAAATATATCTCTTAACTTAATATAAATTATTATTCTCCCACAAGTGGGCTTAGCTCGGGCTCTCAATAATTAATTCCATTGAGCTAACCATTTTACTTGTGTTACTTAATAACAAATACTAACTTGGGCTTCCACCCAAAATTTAATTGGGTCATTATAATACATGTCTCATACATAATATATTGGGCTACATTAAATAATTAATTGCCCTAAAACCATATTATCTACAAGTCACATGCTTAAATAAATTAATTGGACTTGTTCAAATAATATAACCTCCTTAGTCCATTAAGTCAAATTCTTTTGGACTCTAAATAAATTATTGGGCTATGATATTATTATAGCTCATTGCTTTTAATTCTATTCCATTCTACCCTTATCATTAAATTAGGATTTACATGCACTCAAGTGAAATAAAAATTCTAGCTTAAGTACATTTAATTTCTTAACCTAATTAGACTTGCTATAATTAGGCTATAAAATTAATTAACTAAGATGTATAAAATAAATCTCATATAATTGGTATATATTCTAAATATCATAATTCTCTCATCTCATAACCCTTAAGTTATTAAATTCTTCATTCCTAATATATAATTAGGGTTACACTAGTTTCTTTTGTTTGTTTATAATAAACAAATATACACCATCACATAATATTCATATTTCTTACACACAACTTTTTAACCCTTAGGGTTTAATACTTCACATTTAGGATTCCCAAATTAGGGTTTAAATATCCGAATTAGGATTTCGGATTCTCGAAACTAAAATTAAATTTTCTGAGCGTTTCGTTAGATTTTTCTAACTTAATCAACATATGATTAACATAACTCTAGGGTTTGCTAAAGTTATAACTTATCTGATCAATCCTTGATCTTAAATCATTATGGTTCACATATGTAACCAAATATACCGACTAGTATTCACTTCGATACTTATCCCTGATAATTCTTCAAAAGAATTTTAAATCTACCATAATTTTATACCTCATTACTAGACTATCACTTACAGTCTATCACATAATTCAAGTTTTGTTCAAAACTTTTGAAATTCTTGGAATTTCATTACATAATTGCCAATTCCATACACTTATTTCCTGTCTAGGTCCAAATATTGAACCTTAAATCAATTAATTATGATTTTAATAAATTCTCCAAATTCTCGGGTTGTCACATTCACCCCTCCTTCTAAGAATTTCGTCCCCGAAATTTACCTTACACCTTACACCGTGCACCTTACACCATTTATATTGAGCGATCATACAAGATCTAGAACTTATTTTCTCGGGTATCTATTAAAGATATTCAAACTTCTCGGGTATCTATCAAAGATACTCAAACTTCTCGGGTATCTATCAAAAATACTCAAATTTCTCGGGTATCTATCAAAGATACTCAAACTTCTCGGGTATCTATCAAAGATACTCAAATTTCTCGGGTATCTATCAAAGATACTCAAATTTCTCGGGTATCTATCAAAGATACTCAAACTTCTCTGGTATCTATCAAAGATACTCAAATTTCTCGGGTATCTATCAAAGATACTAAAATTTCTCGGGTATCTATCAAAGATTTACTTTGATATATACTCAAATTTCTCGGGTATCTATCAAAGATACTCAAAACGCGTGCAAAGGTCAAATTCACACCCAATAAAATATTCCCTTTATATAAAAGGTTGTTATTCTCAGTCTTTAGAATCAAGATTTTGATTTAACCACAGAATACTATGATTTCAAATTCTATTTGCTTCTCTTCTCTTCTCTAATTCATCAAGTTTTCATTCTCGATCTAGCAGAAATAACTGGCAATGATCTATCAATAATTCTCTTCTCTTATCTCTCCACCTATTTCTATAATCCTCAATTCTCCATTCACAACTATACCCAGTTCATAAAACCACACTTATGAGTTCATAGTCTGGCCACAATTATATGAGTTTACGAACTTACCCTAGTCTGACCTTTGGCGTCCGTTCGCTGAGGGGCTCATAAATATTTCATATAACTATGAGTCAAGAATGTCACAAAAGTATGAGTTCTAAAAACTCGTACTTAATCCTATATTCTCTACCTGTGACTTATCTATCTGTCAAACACATGAGAAAGGAATCACCCTCTTAACACGCATATAGCAAATAGCGCGACGCAAACATTTCAATGATTATCAGTGCCAGAAACTAAGTGGTTGTCAAACCAAACTCGGCCACTAATCAATATAGGAAGCTAAGCGAACAATTCCCCGCCCATACAAAGAATTGGTCAACCTAACAACTACATCGACCAGGAAGCTAAGTGATTCTAAAACCAAGTACAAATTCCCCGCCCATACAACGAATCATACAATTCAGCTGCCGACATGAGTCCTCAATTAAAATCCCCACCTAATCTTAACACCCCTTTTTCAATACGAATTCAATTCGTATTCATAATACATAACTCTTTTATGAGTTTTCATAGTACTATTTCATAGTACAACTGATACACAGCATCTTGCTATAAACTTTTCAATCATCAGATTGATTCTTATCCCATATCATAACCTTATTAAATCACGGGGTGATCTTATCGTATATATTACGATTCATTTTTATGACTTGATCGTTTTCATTCATTAGATTGATTCTTTCTAGCTGTCATAACCTTTATCGGATCACGGGGTGATCTTATCGTATATATTACGATTCAATTCTATGACTTGATCGTTTTATTTTACGATCTTCTATTCCTGCACTTTCAGTCTTTTAGACTAGATCTATTCACCATTACTGTTCAACTTGATTATCAGAGTTAGGGAACTCTGTGCTTTACACTCGCCGAGATTCATCTTTGAATCTTACCGACCAACTAGCTCTATTTGAGTTAGTCTTATCCTAATCACTGCGGTTATTGGTCTCAGGTATTCCTACCTAAGCTTCATAACCAACAGCTCTGATACCAACTGTAGCATCCCCGAATCCGGGCCCCGAATCGCCGCGGACTCGGTATACTATTTCTATCACTATTTGCGAAAGATATAAACATGAATTGTTTATACATTAAACATTACACACTATTTTCCCCAAAATCGAGTAACCTTAACTGATTACACAATTCATAAGTTATCTAACACAAAACATTATTATCAACTATTCTATTGCAAAATAGCTGCATATATTGCCCCAAGCGGAACTTAACATTATCTTTTCTACCGATGATTCATTTGTTTAAGAATCATATCTATTCTTATTTCAAAACAACCTTATTTATCTATACAATATTTCATACTGTATATAACTGCCAATTACATTTGATAAAGCTATCAATCATAGGTTTATATCATTTCTAATTCAAAAAAATGTATTTATTTTGTGCATCGTTCAATCTTCATCATCCGTATAGCAAATAATATTGTCTAACATCATTAACCTGCAAAAAGTTTATGTTTGCAAGATTGAGCTCGACAGCCCAGCAAATTTAACAGTCTATCATGTTTCACATAGCACACAATTTCACATGCACTACATTTCCTTTAATATGCATATCTGCATTCAACATATATTCTTTACTATGCATATTCTACATGCATCAATAATTCCTTACAAAGCATACATTCATGCATTATACATTTTTATTTTATCAGGTTACATCATACAACATATAATCACATATAGATTGAGTTCCTTAACCCAATTATCTTAGTCATATTTTAACTTTTAACAATTCATAGAGCATGATATGTAATTTAACACATAACCACATTTCATCCACAAATATAATAGAACTGAAAAACTTGCCTCTTTGATGCGAAGCTATTAATTTCACGCGATTACACGTATTCAAAGTATTATGCTCCTGTATAGCATCAATACACACATAATGTTATTACAATGTATAACATTACCATATTCTACAAATTCTATTTAAACTTGTGTTTTGCAAGTCTAATATCTCATTCTTAACTTCCCTTATTTTAATAAGTTTACTACATATGTATGGGGTATAAATTTTATTAGCTTTTGCTAGGTTAATAAACCAACCCACTTATTATTATTATTATTTTTTTCACAGCTAACTGCTGCTACTAATCGTTACTGCCTTTTAGAAACAGTCCTTTACTGTTAACTGCTACTGCACTTAGGCAGTAGCTCCTAATTCCAGGCTCGTCATTTCATGCCTTTATACCCTTTACAAAAATCTTTTAATATCTTTTAAGATGATACATTCATTTAAGACAAAGTATCAACAACTAAATTCTATACAGCCACCCATATACATTGCCTAATATCCAAAAAGGGAACTCCCAGCTCTTGCCCCTTAAGCTTACTGCTGCTGCCAAGGCAGTAGCCTTACACATTGCCAACCAAAAATTATAACTCGCATTAACTTGTATATACATATGCTTACTATTTTGGTTTTCAATTCAAACCAGCCTCACTAAGCAGCCTCAACACAATAAAAATAGCTCAACAATTTAGCCACCAAAAAGGGTAACTGCAACAACAAAGTGTACTCAGCAGTGCGCTGGTGCGCGACTGCAACTGCTGCTGCCAGCAATTGCTCAAACCCAATAACCCGTTTTGCGACCTTATAACTTTTAGCTCGTATACCAAATTAAAGCAAACTCTAAGTATGTTATACATACCATATGAGTCTGTATTTAGAGGTTATAACCTCATCATTTCAGGTTCTATACGCTGTCCAAAATAGTGTTCATTCATGCTTTGCTGCACTAAATTTTTTTCTTACTTTTGTTTTGCCTACAAATTACTTTTTGCTCGAATCTAGTACCTTCAAACTTGGGCAGTATTAAGATTGTATTTCTTAGTATTTTAGAAAAATATAACTCTTCTAATTTGGGCATCCTAGACAGGTTAAACAGAAGGCTAAAACTGCCTTGTCGAAACAGTTAATTTTTTTTTTCCAACTGTACCCTCTCTTGCTCAACCAGCCATAACTTTTTCGTTTCAAAATATTTTTGATCGATTCTTGAGCCCACGTGAATATAACTTCCAGGGCTACAACATTTGTCTCACGATATTTTTCCAAAATCAGAACACAACAGTCCAAAAAAATTAGACAAAAGAGGCTGTTCGGAATCTTGGACAGTTTTGCATACTCTCCTTCCGAATGCCATAACTACCTCATCCGTAGTCGGAATTAGTCCGTTCTGGAGTCTATGGAAAGCTAAAACAGAGTACTACAACATATCAAAAGCCCAGAATTTTTAAAGCATAAAAACTGGACGAAATAGCCCCTGCCATAGACTGCCACGAATCTGTTCATAACATCGGGACAGTTTTGACATAAAACAACAACACGACTTTTAGAAACGTGATTTTTGAGTTCTACCACTTAGGTTTACTACTAAACACATATATCTAACACCCCTCTTTGACGGATCACAAAAAGGAGCTATAGATTTAAAATGGTAGATTTTCAAAATACATAGAAATTTTGGATTTTTAAACTAGAAAAAATTTATTTTTCTCTTTTTTTGGTTTCAAACCAAATCAACACCCAAAATAGCTAAATCCATACATGAATCCATGAAAAACACATAGATCTTAGGGTTTGAGCTTCATACTCAAAAACCCCCATCATAAAAAAAAAATTCCATAGAAAGAGATTAGAGAGAGAGATGTTATACCTTTGCTTCTTTCTACTTCTTCTTCTTCTTCTTTTTTCCATGGATGGCCTTCCATCTCCCCTCCCTTCCATGGCTACCGAAGCCTCTCTTCTCCTTTCTCTCTCTCGACTTTCTCACGTTCCTCTCCTTCTCCTCTTTTTCTTTCTTTTTTTCTTTTTCTACTCTCTCCTCATCTAAGCCTTATCTTTTTTTTTTAATAAAAATTTGGCCAAGTGGCCTTACAATCTTCCAGATTTTGCTTAGGCCAACACTTGGACATTTTATTAATTCCATTGGACTTCTTATTTTATTGTGCTTACTAACAAAATAACATTAGCCTTCCTCTACAAATTAAATTGGGCCATTAATATATACTTAGTCCAATTATTTTAACTTGTCCCACCCTAAATATTTAATTAGGGTATCCATTCTAAATCACCACTCTATTACACTAAATTTTATAACCCAAATAAACTTATTTTAATTAAGTTATAAAATTAGTAACTTGAGATAATAAAAATATATCTCTTAACTTAATATAAATTATTATTCTCCCACAAGTGGGCTTAGCTCGGGCTCTCAATAATTAATTCCATTGAGCTAACCATTTTACTTGTGTTACTTACTAACAAATACTAACTTGGGCTTCCACCCAAAATTTAATTGGGTCATTATAATACATGTCTCATACATAATATATTGGGCTACATTAAATAATTAATTGTCCTAAAACCATATTATCTACAAGTCACATGCTTAAATAAATTAATTGGACTTGTTCAAATAATATAACCTCCTTAGTCCATTAAGTCAAATTCTTTTGGACTCTAAATAAATTATTGGGCTATGATATTATTATAGCTCATTGCTTTTAATTCTATTCCATTCTACCCTTATCATTAAATTAGGATTTACATGCACTCAAGTGAAATAAAAATTCTTGCTTAAGTACATTTAATTTCTTAACCTAATTAGACTTGCTATAATTAGGCTATAAAATTAATTAACTGAGATGTATAAAATAAATCTCATATAATTGGTATATATTCTAAATATCATAATTCTCTCATCTCATAACCCTTAAGTTATTAAATTCTTCATTCCTAATATATAATTAGGGTTACACTAGTTTCTTTTGTTTGTTTATAATAAACAAATATACACCATCACATAATGTTCATATTTCTTACACACAACTTTTTAACCCTTAGGGTTTAATACTTCGCATTTAGGATTCCCAAATTAGGGTTTAAATATCCGAATTAGGATTTCGGATTCTCGAAACTAAAATTAAATTTTCTGAGCGTTTCGTTAGATTTTTCTAACTTAATCAACATATGATTAACATAACTCTAGGGTTTGCTAAAGTTATAACTTATCTGATCAATCCTTGATCTTAAATCATTATGGTTCACATATGTAACCAAATATACCGACTAGTATTCACTTCGATACTTATCCCTGATAATTCTTCAAAAGAATTTTAAATCTTACCATAATTTTATACCTCATTACTAGACTATCACTTACAGTCTATCACATAATTCAAGTTTTGTTCAAAACTTTTGAAATTCTTGGAATTTCATTACATAATTGCCAATTCCATTCACTTATTTCCTGTCTAGGTCCAAATATTGAACCTTAAATCAATTAATTATGATTTTAATAAATTCTCCAAATTCTCGGGTTGTCACATTCACCCCTCCTTCTAAGAATTTCGTCCCCGAAATTCACCTTACACCTTACACCGTGCACCTTACACCATTTATACTGAGCGATCATACAAGATCTAGAACTTATTTTCTCGGGTATCTATTAAAGATATTCAAACTTCTCGGGTATCTATCAAAGATACTCAAACTTCTCGGGTATCTATCAAAAATACTCAAATTTCTCGGGTATCTATCAAAGATACTCAAACTTCTCGGGTATCTATCAAAGATACTCAAATTTCTCGGGTATCTATCAAAGATACTCAAATTTCTCGGGTATCTATCAAAGATACTCAAACTTCTCGGGTATCTATCAAAGATACTCAAATTTCTCGGGTATCTATCAAAGATACTCAAATTTCTCGGGTATCTATCAAAGATTTACTTTGATATATACTCAAATTTCTCGGGTATCTATCAAAGATACTCAAAACGCGTGCAAAGGTCAAATTCACACCCAATAAAATATTCCCTTTATATAAAAGGTTGTTATTCTCAGTCTTTAGAATCAAGATTTTGATTTAACCACAGAATACTATGATTTCAAATTCTATTTGCTTCTCTTCTCTTCTCTAATTCATCAAGTTTTCATTCTCGATCTAGCCGAAATAACTGGCAATGATCTATCAATAATTCTCTTCTCTTATCTCTCCACCTATTTCTATAATCCTCAATTCTCCATTCACAACTATACCCAGTTCATAAAACCACACTTATGAGTTCATAGTCTGGCCACAATTATATGAGTTTACGAACTTACCCTAGTCTGACCTTTGGCGTCCGTTCGCTGAGGGGCTCATAAATATTTCATATAACTTATCTGATCAATCCTTGATCTTAAATCATTATGGTTCACATATGTAACCAAATATACCGACTAGTATTCACTTCGATACTTATCCCTGATAATTCTTTAAAAGAATTTTAAATCTACCATAATTTTATACCTCATTACTAGACTATCACTTACAGTCTATCACATAATTCAAGTTTTGTTCAAAACTTTTGAAATTCTTGGAATTTCATTACATAATTGCCAATTCCATACACTTATTTCCTGTCTAGGTCCTAATATTGAACCTTAAATCAATCAATTATGATTTTAATAAATTCTCCAAATTCTCGGGTTGTCACACTAGGAACTCTTTAAGCCCAGCAGGCTTGCAACTTCTTTTTAGTCCTTCCAGACAAGGACCTCTCAGGCCCTAGCTTCTTGTTGTTGTAGTTGTTATTTTTGTTGCTGCTGCTGAGCTGCTAAGATGTCTTTAAGCTTGAACATCTTATGTACTTAGCAGCTTGGCGTAGTCCTCTTGGCATTCTGCTTTGAGTTTAGACTAAATCTTCTTTGGTGCAGCTGATCATTACTCTTTTCTGCTCATCTTCATCTAATGTCAGCTGTGCACCATCACCATCTGAATTTGCTAAGTCTCTGAGCCTTTGGTAGACTTCGTCTAGAACTTAGCAATTCCTGAACCCTTCTTGAACGCTTTGCAGACATGATTCTGCATTTATTCTTTTTCAGCCTTTGGTTCATGGTGATCTGTAGAGTGGCTTTCTTGATTTTCTTTACACTCTTCCACTTTTCTGAATGCTATCTTCTTGTCCTTCTCGGCTCTCAGTTTAGCTGCCATCTTCAGTGGCATTCTCATCTTTGTCAAGTGAAGCTCTAATATGTTTAAGTCCTTCTTCAAGGCTGCTTCACTTCCACCTATGTAGTCTCACTGTCACTAAGACTTGTTCTTATTGACCTCTGGTGGAACTCGTAGAGACAACAATAACATTCCAATAACTCAACTATTCTGCAACTTAGCAAATCATCAGCAACTCTTGATCTTTGAAGCTCTGTTAATTTATACTCCTTCCCAATCTTCCCGTTGGAAAGTAGTCGTTGAAAGCTTTATGAATTGTTTCGCATATCTCGAGTTATTTGGTATAGACTGCAGATGTGACATGACATCCCCTTTTCTGACTTTCTGACTCTGCAGTCTACTGTTTCACATATCCTGGCAGAGATGTCACTTTGATGTCTCGGGCAGGTAGTCAACTTTATTTCCTTCTTCTGATTTCTTGATCATAGTTTGTCCTTTTGCATCGATGCTCTCCAATAAGCCCTGTTCGACCATCATTCTTCAGATTGAACTGTTGCCAATGCTTCAACCTTCAGAAGACCAAACTCTACATTTCTAATGCATACCTTCTTGGACTAGATCGCAGTGTCTAGTTGACAGGTAGGCATAACACTACGATCTTAAAGAGTGTTGATTGGATCTTTAATGTAGAACACCCCTTCCTTTACTTATACAGTGCTTTAACACTTCTGTTTGCTTCGACTGCTTTCAGATACTGATGGCTTGACTCTTTGTTCTAGCCCCTTCTGAATAGCAAGACACTTCAGATTTGTGGCGTGTTCAGTTCAATTTCTCCTTGTGATCTCCCTTTCACTTATCATCAATTGACTGACCCAATGCTTAATCACTTTAGTATTATTCTTCAAAGGCTAACTAGTATCTTTGTGTACACTCCATCAGTTCCTTCTTTGTTTAGCAAACACGACGATCCTGGTTGCTTTCAAGATCGTCGTCTTCTATTTACTTAACAGCTACTGCACTTGTTGGCTTTCCTTAGTCAGTCACTGAAGTCTTCCTCTAATCAACTTGTGGAAGACTTCATCTCGAATGGCTTCATAACTCAATCTGGATGTAGATTAAGTTGGTGCTTAAATCTTCTGTTAGCTTACATGTCATTCATTAAGTGTTTTCTGGTTTCCTTTAAGTGGGATGTATCTTTGCAGTATCAACCAGAGGCTTCGTGAAAGTAGTATGCACACAAGCCAATCATGTTTGATGATAAAACATATACTTTGTAACAATCTTATTCATTTATTAATAAAAAGTATTAATTTATTAAAGGCTTTTAATTATCTATATGATGTTGTTTTATAATATATGATAAACCCATAGTTTTAAGTAATGCTTTTAGAATAATGATGATGATCATTCTAATGAGATCTAAATTCTTAGAAAACTTAAAACTAAAATAGTTCCCAATCGTTGGATTGCTAAATAGGGGATTAGTGAATCCAGATAGATTGGTACATACGTTTCTTGCTCATTGGATGGGGATGATTGATCTCATGATCATTTATGTGGAGACACTAAACCAAGTATGTAGGTGCTTATTAGAGAATAAGTTCACTAAACGTGACTCGCTAAGGAATACCAAATGGAGTTTTACTTGCTTTTCAATGGGAATTCCTGTAGTGATAGTAGTACAAGTGATTCTTGGACTTGAGATCATCATAGTATCTTGTGTATGATGAGTTATATTTTGACTTATTTCTTAAGACCCTTAGCATATATTAAAGGATATGATTGGGTATAATAAGTTGTACACGGAGATAATGTATGATCAATAAAGAATCTACCACTTCTAGTAAAAGAAGAGAAAATGTCCTATGTGATTCGATAAATGACAACTCAGTAGTCCTTGGCCAAGGCAGAATGAAATTAGAAAGGAGTTTCTAATTTGTATTATTTGGAGTTGTGCATTTAAGAGTCGAAATACATATAATTAAATAAAATAAGACTTGACAGTAATTCCATGTCTTATATTTAATTGGGACATTGTATGGTGGAAGGATTGAATTGTACGGTAACTGTGACGCCCCCAAAATAGGTATACATCACCCATATTAAGTCGCCAAATACATGGTACAGAATACAAATACAAACTTAATTATACAACTATTGTGTAATATACGACAATACATAAACTGAGAGTTCTAATAGGAATATTGTCATCTAGACAATATCCACACTAAAAGGAGTCCTTGTTACATTTATTGTCACACTATTTAACAGAATAGTGAGGACTACTAATGCTATCTTCTGGACCATCACTCCTTTCCCCGACTCGTCCCAGCTATATTCTCATTTCCTGAAGAGAACAGTGAAAGAAAGGGTGAGCTCAACTAGCCCAGTAAGAAATATTATGACTAAGATAATGCAGAATAAATTATCAATAGTCTTCAACAATGTTAAACTGATAAAATACAATAGACATCAAGTTTAACTGCAGCGGAATAAGCAATCCATTAGAAGAGTCAAGTAGAGAATAAAACCTACTATCTTCTATAATTTAAAAATATTTTCATCAACTTTTATCGCTGAGACTCAGCTTAATAAATAAACCACATCTTCTAATCATCCATGCACTACGAGCCAAGGATATTCATTAACTCATAAACGGTCATGACTATACCGAATAATCCCCTGTCATAATCATACCAAAAACTGTCCATCAATGCATTACAGGCCACTGAGGACTTTTACCACAACATTTATAACATTATAGGTCATGATTATACCGAATGATCCCTGGTCATAATCAAATTAAGTCCATCTATGCACGTAAGCCAAAGATGACTTTCATTATAATATAAGCATGATGATGATGACAATGATATAAGAATTCAATAAAACAAGTTCAAGAATTAATTTAACCAAGAACTAATAATATCCAAATTGTCAACATGATACTTCTTTGTGAAGTAAAATTCAAGAATGCTCAGAAGAATATTTCCATGAAAAGATTCTGGATGAAGCGCAAATATCAAGGATATTTTACTCATTTCGTGGAGTATAGAAATCAAAACTTTAACCAACTGAGTATAATAAAGAATGGAATAACAACAGAAATCACCATAAATACGGTACTTCGCATAGACAGGTTATTCCAACAGAATAATAAAGAATGGAATAACAACAAAAATCACCATGCATGTGGTACTTCACATAGACAGGTTATTCCAACAGAATAATTAATACGGAATAATAAATAATGGAACCAGGTCAGGTGAAATTCACACCGACAGGATATTCCGGCAGAATATTAAATGCGGAATAATAAATAATGGAATAACAACATAATTTCACCAAGTATAGGGTAAACCGCGTATATAGGTTATTCCACCAAGTATAGGGTAAACCGCGCATACAGGTTATTACAACAGAATAATAAATAATGGAATAACAGAATAATTTCACCACGTATGCGGTATTTCATATAAACAGGTTATTCCAACATAATAATATAGAATGGAATAACAAAGGGATTTCACCAAGTATAGGGTATGCCACGTATACAGATTATGTATAGGGTATGCCGCATATACAGATTATTCCAACAAAATAATAAAGAATGGAATAACAGAAGTTCTCTTCATGAATAAGAAAGAATAACACCACTTACCGTAAAAAAACTGGATATAGAAGTAGTGAAGTAGCAGAAAACTCTTCTTCTTTCTCTCTATAATTTCTCTCTCTAGAGTTTCAGTGAATTCGTAAGAAATAATGAAGGAATGAGCTTCTATTTATTGAAGAATGGATTGAATAGTAACTAATTCCTAAACGGTACAGATTGATTTACTTTTAAACGGACGGTCTAGATTAAAACTTAAAGCAGCGATCCATACTGATTCACTATTAAAACTTTAAACCAGCGATCCATACTGATTCACTATTAAAACTTTAAACCAGTGAGTCATACTGATTCATTATTATAAATTCAACCAATGGTTTGAAAAACTAGCACATTTCCTCATGGAATAATATTTTACCCAAAAATAATTTGGACCGAAAAGAAATATATTGTTCGGGTGAATAGTAACTCATGAATAGTAACTCATGAATAGTAACTCGTGAATAGTAACTTGTGAATAGTAACTCATGAATAATAAATCGTGAATAGTAACTCATGAATAGTAACTCATGAATAGTAACTCGTGAATAGTACTCTGACACAAAAAGTGTCCCGAATACCCGATTGAACAATATTGTAAAGTCCCCGAACCTGGATACTTGAAACCCGAACTCGGTACTTCACGATACCATTTCTATGAGCGGAATACTACTAATAATAATAACAATAATATAAAACTTAAACTTAAATTTATAATTACATCAGAGTCTTTCTCCCAAGTACGTAACCTTTAATCATTCATTACATGTTATAACACATATAAATATATATATCATAGTCTTCATAATCTAAAACTATTACAAACAGTAGCATAAAAAGTCATTCAGCAACTTTCCCTTTTCCCTTGTTCTTAACTGATCCTTCTGGTCCTTCACACTTAGCTGAAAACATTTAAATTAAGCAAGGATGAGCATTTGAGTGCCCAGCAAGTATTATATATATATAGGCTGAAAGAATTTAAATTTTTTCTTTACAATATTCTTCTACAACTAGTCAGTAGTTGTGAAGTAATCTGTACCAATAATATTAACATAACAATCCTCTTTCAAATTTTTGAAACTACGTATTGACTATACATGGGGTTTCTGTGACATACTATGAACATTGTTTTTCATTTTCAAAAAGGTTTGAACAGAAATTCACCTGTAAACCGTCATGACTTACGGGCACGGAGGGTGATCAGCCCCATTGTACCCTGTATTGATCAATACTACATGTATAAGAATGATGTTATTGTTCAATCTGTCCGCCTTGGGCGCATAAAAATTTTCCCATTATCGGGATGTTCATACCTGTCGAGTTTTTATAACAAAGGTCTTATCTTGTTCAACAATTATCTATAGTTCAACATATATGTATATCAAAGGTGTATCAACATGTGATTAAATACAATGATTATCTAAGTGGGGACACTTGTATAATCATTTATAGAAATTAACGAACAGAATATATATAACTGAATTAACATATACTAACATGTTGATAATCAATGGGCGTATATAATATAAGTTTAACAGTATGTATATTAATAAGAATTATTCTGAACTTCTCACTTCTGTCCATTGCATAAAGAAAATGCAAAGTTAGGATACTTGCCTGATGCGCTGCTTACACTTTGCAACTTAGTTTTATCTTTTATAAAATCACCTAACATTAATCAGATTATTTTACTGATTAGTACAACATAACGTACACATAACACTGCCTATTGCAGTCAGCACATTCCTTATTCACATTATCACACATGTTCAACAATCGTTGACTCATAATCAAACATCAACACCTTCCTAATCACATTGTCATACAACCTTGATAACCATTGAATCACAAATAAACAGTTAACTAACTAAAGTATCTAAGTCCAGATCAATTTCTGATCTATGTCGGTCTACCGACAGCTTTATCGGGGAAATATCGAGTCTAAGACTCTAAACCGTAGTTCAATATCCATTTGGATAACTTAAACATCAGTCGCACTATTTTTCACGGCCTTATAATAATTATTAAATAATTATTATCATTTATTATAATTTTTGAAATATCAGAATCATTATTAAATGATTTAAATATTAAACAATTCTATTATCATTAATATTTAATTAATATTAAACTATTAATGAAACCATTGCCAAAATATTAAAGTTATGTATATTAACTCAAAATATTTTTAAAGTATTTATAATACCCTTAAATGATTTTTAAAACATTTAAAATCATCATTAAATAATTACCATTAATATGTAAATATTAATGAACTATTTATCCAAATATTAAAAGTAATTAATTATAACTTAAAATATTTTTAAATCATTAATATCCTTTTTAAATGATTTTTAAATAAATAAAACCATTTTTAAACTATTTATTTAATATAATTATTAAATAAATTTAATATCATTAATAATAATTTAATAATCATTAATATTAAATTATTAAAGAAATTATCCTTTAAATATTAAAAGTTATATTTTATAACTTAAAATATCTTTAAACACTTTATTTTTATTTAAAATGATTATTATAATAATAAAATCATTTTTAAACTAAATTATTTAATCTAATTATTAAATAACTTTATTATCATTAATCATAATTAATTAATGAAATTTACCTTTAAATATTAAAAGTTATATTTTATAACTTAAAATATTTTTAAATACCTTATTATTATTTAAAATGATTTTTAATATAATAAAATTATTTTTAATTCATTTATTTAATTCATTTAATAAATAACTTAATTATCATTAATATTAATTTATTAATGAAAATTATCACATAATATTAAAAGTTATCAAAAATAACTTAAATTATTTTCTTATACCATAATATAATTTTAAATGATTTTTTCAAATATTAAAATCATTTTTAAATAATTTATTTAATATTATAATTAAATAAATTAATTACTTTTAATATTCCAAAAATATTAAATATTTATGAAATATATTTAAAATAATTAAAAACTAATTTTCAGAATTTAAAATAATTTTTAATAATTTATTTTGTATTTTTAATAATTAAAAACTATTTTTTTTCTATTTATTAATTAATTTTCGAAAATTATTAATAAAACTGTCGCTAAAGGGCTATAGCGACACTTTCTGTCGCTATAGATGTTCTTGAGGATTTCCAGAAACATAAACCAGTTTGCTAGGGGGGTGGTTTGACCATGAATAACTTTCTGTACAAAATGTTTCTAGGCGATCTAACACATACATCTTGAAGTACTCATGTAACACTACAATTACTAACAAACATCATGGCTTAAACACAACAGATCTGGGAGATATTAGCCATCAAAGTAGCTGTCAGAGCTGTTCTTCACGAAGAACAGTTCGAGGTGCCTACTTTGGACCCCTATAACTTGATGATCGTGTAACTTTTATGTGATATATCAATTTCATTGTGTAGACATCATGTAGGAATACAACTATAAAGCTTCATAACATATTAACATCAAAACATGAGCAAGATATTTCCGGTCAAACATGAACACGGAAGTTGCTAAAAAAAATTATGGGTTCGTGTTCTTGAGCAGTTTCGGTCAACGGGTTTTGACCATGAATAACTCCCGATCTATAACAGATATGAACTTGATTCTTTTTCACCTTAAAGATCACATTCCATAATACATATAACAACTTACAAAAACCCAAAAAACGAAATAATCATAGAGATATAAGGCCTGACATTTGCCTAAAAATAACAGATTTCAGTTTTTTTAAAAGTTGGAAAAACTTTGATTTTGAGAACTTTGATGCTATGAGTCATGAATCTATCAACCCAGAACATTAATACACTCCTTATTACACATATTTAACAAATCAATTGCATCAATTAACATCAAATCAAAGGATTTCTAAAATTAGGGTTTTTATACCTTTATGCTTTGATTTTGATTTCTTAGCTTCCAAGTTGTTTGTGATTGGATTATGGTGAACGTGGGGCTGGATAAAGGGACTGATTTAGCAACAAATTTCGTTGGTTTGAGAGAAAATGAGAGTTGGTTGAGTATTGAATAAAATTGGCTAGCAAAATCACTTTTTCTCTCTCTCAATTATATAGACATGCTAGATTCATGAATGGCTGAGTTAGAGGCTTGTTGCTGTCAATTTTCTGTCAATGGAGTGGTTAGGAGTTGTCCAACAACTTCACCTATTTTCAAAACCTACAATTTAGCCTCAATTATACACTTAGGGGCATAATAGTCATTTCCTTAAATTTCTAGAAAATTGCCTTAGGGTTTAGGGTTTAGACATTTTAGTGTTTAGGGTTTAACATTTATCCCTTAAAGATTTAGCAACTAGGATTTCAAAAATTTCCAAATTTAGGATTTAGCAATTAGGGTTTATTTCAAAAATAATAATATAAAATAACTAAATTTTAGTTTCTAAAATTAGACAATTTAGGTTTGTTAATTAGATTAATATTCTAATTACTTTATACCGTAACATTAGGATTTAGATCATATAATTATTGTTGACTTTGCTAATTTAGCAATTAGGGTTTACTCTTTCGGTAATTAGGGTTACCAAATTACAATTAGGGTTCCAATTACTAAATTAGGGTTTAATAATTTAGGGTTTCTAAATTTAATAATTGTAAGCATAATACTTGTGAATTAATTACATTAATACAATAACCAACAATCTCAAACTCTAATTTTAAATTAGGGTTACTAATTATAGCAATTAGGATTTCCAAAATTTTAATTAGGGTTTACCTAATTAATACATTAATACACGATATAATTAATATAATACACTTATAAAACAATCTCACACTCTAATTTGGATCTCAAATTAGGGTTTAACATGATTACTAGGGTTTGGTCAAAAAATACACCGTAATTGACCAACCATTATCAATACGGTAATACCGTACATATTCATAGCACTGAAAAATCAAAAATATAATTAATATTATATTATTATTCTCATACCTTGACAATAATCCAAAATTAGGGTTTGGATTCAATATCTGATTATTCTTTCATATTTAACCTTAATAATTAAGGTAAAATAATTAACTTAATAATCTGTACATAATTTCACATAATAAAATAATTATTATATTTATTCTAAAAATCACTTCATTTATTATTTAAATAATATATGATTATATATTCAGGAAAAATAATTAATAAAAACATTTTTATCTTAAAATTAATTATTATAAAAATATATTGTATAATAATCAATAATTCTACAATAAATTTACTTGTAAATATTCATGTAATAAATATATTTTTATTTACCACATAAATACATATACACATAATCTTGTACAAATCCTCATCCTGAAAAAAAAAATTTATACGCAAAATTTATGATTTATTTATATAGAAAATATCGGGTTGTCACAAATATAACCTCCAAACACAATTATCATCGGAATAGATGTCGATTTCTACTAACACAAATAATCCCAACATAATGAAACTATCCATTTTCATCTTTAATCAACACGAGCTTATTCATCATTAATATTATAACTCACAATATTTAACAACCAGGTTGTTCCCTGGAAAGAGGGGGTTTTCCAATAAGGATTTCTCCTTATTGGCGCGCAATTAGGTGACCAAACCTCTCCTTGACAGAACTTCTAGACATTGTAAATATTACAATTTAATAATATGAATAACTTTGTCGTCTCAATTATTAATTTAACAATATAATATATAATGCAGATGACACTGTGACAATAATCGAATCAATAATATGAGAGATATGATGCAGCAATTACTGTAGCAATAATTGAGTATTACTGAGTGACTTCTCTCGTAAGCATCAATAATCAATACTGTGTACTACTATGCAACCACGCGTATTACTGTACTTTTACTTCCGGGTAATTCAACAGTTTTAACAGTAACACTTTCGCCGTTATTTTTTTTTATAAAATATTTTTATCATTTTCTCAATCCGACAATAATTCTGTTGCGGGGTCCACTAATGATTGTGTCGTCGTATGAATATTCCCCGACATAAAGAATATTCTCCGACAAATCGAATATAATATAACAACTTGCATACTTTGAAAAATTTATAAATACTACCCATAACTATAACATTATCTCAAATCCACACCATAATATTAAAAAAATATTTTAAGAAATTTAAATCTTTATTCGTAAAATCTGGGGTCTCATAATCTCCCCTCCTTATGAAATTTTGCCCTCGAAATTTATGTACGTACCTGGTATGATGAAGAGGTGAGGATACCTTGAATTCCTTTATCGTCGAAAAAATTAAATTCACCTTTGCAATACGGCCAAAGATATTCATTAACAATTCATCTTTGTATTACAGGCCAACTGTATAACCAATAATCAACAGTTCATCTTTGCACTACAGGACAAACATATACAACTGTAAAACCAATAATGCTAAGACTCAGCTTAATAGTATCACGACCACGAATTATCCATGCACTACGGGCCAAGGATATTCGTGTTTTTAATTACGGTAATGATTATACCGAATAATCCCTGGTCATAATCATACCAAGTCCATCTATGCACTACAGGACAAAGATGACTTTTACCATATCATTTATAATATTACGGTCATGATTACACCGAATAATCCCTGGTCATAATCATACCAAGTCCATCTATGCACTATAGGCCACAGATGACTTTCTAAAAAAATATAAACATGATAAGTAGTTAATCAATCGATTCCTAAAATCACATCAAAGGCAAGTATTTTTAAAGAGATAAGATCGACAGGTAACGTGAAAGTGTCGATTTGAAATAAGATTTATAAATAGTGGAGGTAACGAAAGTTTCTCCTAACGAAGTTTCAACCAATAAGTCAAAGTCTAACTTCTCATGAGTAAAATTTAAACGTTGAACATAACTAGGTGAAATACAAGAGTGGGTAAAATTAGTATCGAATAAGATATGGACTTCGCAAGAGTTTATAATTAACTTTACATGTAATAACTTCATTCGGGTTTCTTGACAAACGCTCTCACTTAAACTATCGGATTTAACTTTACTATAGGGTATATTCCACCCTTAAGTGCTTCTTCACATTCCTGATCCATGATTTGAATCATTATTCTCCGATCCATATCGAATTGGGGTTAACCGCTCTGCACAGGGTAATTCTGAATTCGATGTTGGATTCTCACAATTGTTGTCCAAAAAGTAAAAATCCATTTCATCTATTTTGACTTTATTGGATCGGACGTCTTTTTCGACAATATCAACGCGCCAACTACCACGTTCGCTCTTCCACAATGATATTGAATGGTACGTTCGTAATCTTCAACAGCTCGAGCCAATGTCTTTGGCACATGATACGTTCATTTTAGTTGAAGAAATATTTGAGGGTTTTTAGAAATGAGTTTTGTACTGGGGTCAATACAAAATTCAATTTCATGCTCTGGGGTAGTTTAAGAAGTCTTTAAGAATACGTCAGGAAATTTATTAACCATAGAAATTTCATTCAAAACTGTGACCCTCGTCCAAGACTTAGATAACACATGTAATCAAAGTTTCTCCTAACAGAGTTTCAATAGATAAATCAAAGTCTAATTTCTCCGGAGTCAAATTTAAACCTTGAACGCAAGCAAAAGAGATAAAATAATGGATAAAACCGGTATCTAATAAGGCATAGACTCTGCAAAAATTTAACTAACCCGTACTAACTTCGTTCGGATTACTCGCTTTTTGAGGAGTCACGAAAAACGCTCTTCCTGAAACCACCGACTTTGTTTTGTCCGTATCCGGCATTGGTGCCACCGTCCCAGCTGGACTTAACTTTGGTGCACGACAAAATTGGGCTAGGTGACCTTCTCTTCCACAATTATAACATGCTTTGGATGGCATCGCGTAGTTTGGACTGTTGTGTCCCTCCCCTCCGCATTTAAAACATACGACCGGCGGTCATTCTCCTTCCTTTGAAACGGGTGCTGGTGCCGACATCTTCACGTCATTGTTGAACCTTCTCTTCTTGAAATTTCCACTCCTATTATCTTGGCCATGATTACCACCGAAATGGTTACCATTCTTGGCATGATAATTTCCCCCACGATGGTTATCGTTGTTCCGATGGCCGTTGCCACCGGTACGATTATTATCGTGTTGTTGGTCGTTACCTTTTGGTTGTGCTGACTCATTATCGCGCTCTAATAACTGAGCCATATTCACAACATCTGAATACAAACAAAGTTTATGAGAAATGAGGTATAGACGTATATCGGGTTTCAAACCTCTTAGAAACATTCGCGTCATTCGTTCCTCGTTATCAACCAAATAGGATGCAAACTGGGGTAACTCCGCAAATTTAGCCTCGTATTGCGACACGGTCATATTGTTTTGCTCCAACTTGATAAACTCCACCTCTTTCATGTGACGAATACTTTCGGGAAAGTACTTATCGTTAAATAGCTCTTGGAACTTCTCCCAAGACATCTTGAGTGTGTCAGGCTGGGTACGTTTTACAGATTCCCACCAGTAATCTGCTTCTTCACGCAACATAAAGGTAGCAAAGGGAACCTTTTGCTCCTCGGAGCATCCCAAGACATCAAATATCTTGGTGATCTTCTTTAACCATGTCTCTGCCTTAAGTGGTTCTGGCTTTCCCAAAAACTTTAGCGGTCCCAGCTCCTTGAACTGCTTAGCAGTGACCACCCGTGGGTTGCCATTATTTCCACCTGCATTTTGAACAGGAATCTCTCTCTCCTGATGTTGCATGAATTGCATAAAGCCTCTGAACATCTCATCGTTCATCTTCTGATCGGTGTTATAATTTACCTGAGGACTATTGTCTTCCTGTTGTACATTATTCTGGGTATTGATCGTTGGTGACTCAACGGTCTCATGTGCTTCATTGATGATCTCAACATTTTCGGATGCCATTTTCAAATACTGCCACAAAACAAGGGTTAAGTAACGTATCACATATTATCCTTATACTCTGACCGACCAATTAAATACCAAATAAACTTAGGTAGATCATACTAGCGAAGGAATTCTCCGTCTCTCCCCTCCTAGTTCTTATCTCACATCTCAGCCAGGGATCATATCCCTAAGCTTTGATACCAACTGTGACGCCCCCAAAATAGGTATACATCACCCATCTTGAGTCAACAAATACATGGTATAGAATACAAATACAAACTTAATTATACAACTGTTGTGTAATATACGACAATACATAAACTGAGAGTTCTAATAGGAATATTGTCATCTAGACAATATCCACACTCAAAGGAGTCCTTATTACATTTATTGTCACACTATTTAACAGAATAGTGAGGACTACTAATGCTATCTTCCGGACCATCACTCCTTTCCCCGACTAGTCCCAGCTATTTTCACATTTCCTGAAGAGAACAGTGAAAGAAAGGGTGAGCTCAACTAGCCCAGTAAGAAATATTATGACTAAGATAATGCAGAATATATTATCAATAGTCTTCAACAATGTTAAACTGATAAAATACAATAGACATCAAGTTTAACTGTAGCGGAATAAGCAATCCATTAGAAGAGTCAAGTAGAGAATAAAACCTACTATCTTCTATGATTTAAAAATGTTTTTATCAACTTTTATCACTGAGACTCACCTTAATAAATAAACCACATCTTCTAATCATCCCTGCACTACGAGCCAAGGATATTCATTAACTCATCAACGGTCATGACTATACCAAATAATACCTGGTCATAATCATACCAAAAACTGTCCATCAATGCATTACAGGCCACTGAGGACTTTTACCACATCATTTATAACATTACAGGTCATGATTATACCGAATGATCCCTGGTCATAATCACACTAAGTCCATCTATGCACGTAAGCCAAAGATGACTTTCATTATAATATAAGCATGATGATGATGACAATGATATAAGAATTCAATAAAATAAGTTCAAGAATTAATTTAACCAAGAACTAATAATATCCAAATTGTCAACATGATACTTCTTTGTAAAGTAAAATTCAAGAATTCTCAAAAAAATATTTCCATGAAAAGATACTGGATGAAGCGCAAATATCAAGGATATTCTACTAATTTCATGGAGTATAAAAATCAAAACTTTAACCAACTGAGTATAATAAAGAATGGAATAACAACAGAAATCACCATGCATGCGGTACTTCGCATAGACAGGTTATTCCAACAGAATAATAAAGAATGGAATAACAACAGAAATCACCATGCATGTGGTACTTCGCATAGACAGGTTATTCCAACAGAATAATAAATATGGAATAATAAATAATGGAACCAGGTCAGGTGAAATTCAAACCGACAGGATATTCCGACAGAATATTAAATGCGGAATAATAAAGAATGGAATAACAACAGAATTTCACCAAGTATAGGGTAAACCGCGTATACAGGTTATTCCGCCAAGTATAGGGTAAACCGCGCATACAGGTTATTCCAACAGAATAATAAATAATAGAATAACAGAAAAATTTCACCACGTATGCGGTACTTCGCATAAACAGGTTATTCCAACATAATAATTTAGAATGGAATAACAAAGAGATTTCACCAAGTATAGGGTATGCCGCGTATAAAGATTATGTATAGGGTATACCGCGTATACAGATTATTCCAACAGAATAATAAAGAATGGAATAACAGAAGTTCTCTTCATGAATAAGAAAGAATAACACCTCTTACCGTAAAAGAAACTTGATATATAAGTAGTGAAGTAGCAGAAAACTCTTCTTCTTTCTCTTTATAATTTCTCTCTCTAGAGTTTCAGTGAATTCGTAAGAAATAATGAAGGAATGAGCTTCTATTTATTGAAGAATGGATTGAATAGTAACTAATTCCTGAACGGTCCAGATTGATTTACTTTTAAACGGACGATCCATATTAAAACTTAAAGCAACGATCCATACTGATTCACTATTAAAACTTTAAACCAGCGATCCATACTGATTCACTATTAAAACTTTAAACCAGCGATCCATACTGATTCACTATTATAAATTCAACCAACAGTTTAAAAAATTAGCACATTTTCTCATGGAATAATATTGTACCCAAAAATAATTTAGACCGAAAAGAAATATATTGTTCGGGTGAATATTAACTCGTGAATAATAACTCATAAATAGTAATTCATAAATAGTAATTGGTGAATATTAACTCATGAATAGTAACTAGTGAATAGTAACTCATGAATAGTAACTCATGAATAGTAACTCGTGAATAGTACTCCGACACAAAAAGTATCCTGAATACTCAATTGAACAATATAACCTCCAGATATCAATTATCATCGGAATAGATGTCGATTTCTACTAACACAAATAATTCCAACATAATGAAACTATCAATTTTCATCTTAAATCAACACGAGCTTATTCATCATTAATATTATAACTCACAATATTTAACAACCAGGTTGTTCCCAGGAAAGAGGGGGGTTTTCAATAAGGATTTCTCCCTATTGGCGCACAATTAGGTGACCAAACATCTTCTTGACAAAACTTCTAGACATTGTAAATATTCAATTTAATAATGTGAATAATGTTGTCGTCTCAATTATTAATTTAATAATATAACATATAATGCAGATGACACTGTGACAATAATCGAATCAATAATATGAGACATATGATGTAGCAATTACTGTAGCAATAATTGAGTATTACTGAGTGACTTCTCACGTAAGCATCAATAATCAATACCGTGTACTACTATGCAACCACGCGTATTACTGTACTTTTACTACCGGGTAGTTCAACAATTTTAACAGTAACATTTTCGCTGTTATTTTTTTTATAAAATATTTTTGTCGTTTTCCCAATCCGACAATAATTCTGTTGCGGGGTCCACTAATGATTGTGTCGTCGTACGAATATTCCCCGACACAAAGAATATTCTCCGCCAAATCGAATATAATATAATAACTTGCATACTTTGCAAAATTTATAAATACTACCCACAACTATAATATTATCTCAAATCCACACCATAATATTAAAAAAATATTTCAAGAAATTTAAATCTTTATTCTTAAAATCTGGGGTCTCACAGTAACTATTTATTCTAAGGTTCTTTTATGATTAATGTTGAAATCTATATTATCTGGAAAGTCGTTAATCGCTAGGGAGGCTTATCTCTATTGTAGAATAAATATTATTTATTTAGGTAAATTAACTATTTAATTTATTTATTTAAATAAGATTAGAACTGTTCTAATTGATTTATTCACAACCGGTTTAATATTGAGAACCTAAAGGGTCACACCATAAAAGAAAAAATAATTATTTAAGAAATTAATGACATAATCGTAATAATATGTTAAGTATATTTAATTTAATCTATAGTGATAGAATAAATTAAATAGCTTAATAATTATTATTTAATATTTTGAAAGTATTAAATATATAAATTAATAAGAAGAGTCTTATTAATATTATTACAATTATTATTATTTTAATTTCTAAAAAGTTGAAAATTAATTTAATATTAGTACTCTCATTTATTCCTAATAAGATTAGGAGGCTAATTAATTAAAAGATTTTAATTAATTAAAATAAAACTCAATTCCTTAATTATTAAGGAGGGTTTCCCACATCTATAAATAAGAGGAGTCTTATTATGGGTGGTGTGGTTGTTAACTTTTTAACAACATACACAATTCCAATAGTTGGAGAGTACGTTCCTTTTCTATGAGAGATAGAAAACTAGGATTTTGCCAAACACTCATCTTCTTGAATCTTTATTCTTTCTTGGTGGATCACCTCTAGAGGCCAAACACTTGGGTGGCTAACGTTGATCAAAGGAATGAATCAAACCCGGTGAATTCAAGTTGAACGCGAAAAGAATTGGAGGTGAACTTGTACCTGAGAAGCTAGAATCATTAAGAGTATGATTCTTATTTTTTATCTTTTCGTTTAATTAATAATTGAGCATAAATGATGATCTGGGTATATTGTTTGTAAAATTTTAAAACTCTGATTTTATCACGTTTCCGTTTATTTTGTGCAATTTAATTACGTTCATGAATATTACAAACCTAACAATTGTATCAGAGCCAAACTTTTATGCAAATTATTAATTATTTTAATTTGATATTGCATATTGATATGTGTTTAGAACAATTTAATTGGACATAATTTGTTGTATAAAATTTATTAAAAAAATAAAAATAAAATAGGGCCGAATTTTATTTTATTTTATTTTATTTTACCGAATCTGCGTCATCTTTATCAGTTTCATGATTTCCGTGTTAGTATATATTATGTATATGATATATGATATATGATATATGATATATTATATATATTAGTATGCTTCAGGAAATCCTATGTATTCAGATGCATGTCATGTTAACATGTTTTTTTTTCCAAGTGGCGAATTACTTAATGGGTTCATGTTATCTGGATATCATGACACAACAGGATCACGTGATTTCGTTATCTCGTTAAATCATATGATTTCGTTATTCCGTAATATATATTACTAGCTGGGTCCGTGCTTCCGGCACTGTATGGGCAGTGAGATTTATCTCAAACTTAGAACGGTCCAGATAATTTATTAAGTGAGCGGGAAATTAAAAATCATTATTAGATATATTAGATAGATAGATGTATTTTATTAGATAGATGTATGGACGGTGAGATTTATCTCAAACTTTGGACGGCCCAGATGATTTATTGAGTGAGCGGGAAATTCAAAATCATTTGTATTTTATTAGATAGATTTATATAGTTATATGTATATATATAATATATTTTTAATTATTTTATAGTTAAAATAAAAAAAATATTTTAATATTAAAATAAAAAAAATATTTTAATATTAAAATAAAAAGTTTATTTTAATTTTAAAATAAAAAATTTATTTTAATTATAAAATTGGATTTCATGCTAACTAATTAGAGTTTGAATTGGATTCCATGATAACTAATTGGAGTTGAAATTGGATTCCGTATTTCCTTAAATAAAGGAGTTTATTTAGATATGAAATTAGATTTTATATAATTCAAAATAAAGGAGTTTATTTGTGAATAGAAAAGAGAATTTGTGTTTCCTTTAATAAAGGAGTTTTTTTTACTTGGAATTGGATTTCATAATTAATTAAAATAAATGAGTTTATTTTGATTAAAGATTTTGATAAAAATAAAATAGTTTATTTTATTCAAAATAGGATAAATTAAAATAAAAGAGATTTATTTTGATTTAAATTTGGATTAAAATAAAGGAGTCTATTTTGATTCAAAATTAGATTTTATACTCTCTAAATTTGCCCATTAAATAATATCAATATATATATATATTGAATGTTTATTATTCATGAGATGAATTTTATTTATTGATGCATATGGTGATGTGTATGATAATAAATGGGATTGATTATGGACTATTGACCAATGTGATTGGATTTTATTTAGTTGGATGCATGAATGTATGAGTTTTATTAAATGGGGTCTGCGTACCTCGTCTTCTCTAATTTTTTCTTAATGTAAATTCTATCTCCCTCCTATGTACTTCCCATTGACTGCTGATCAAACTTTCTATTTATTTTAAATAGTTTTGTAATAGAATAGTTAGAATTAATTTTAAAAAATTAGAGATCAAGGAGAAAGGAGCGCTTGAAGACCCGTTTGTAATGGAGCTCGGATTTAAATGTAATAGTTATATTTAAATATTAATTGTAACGCCCCCAAAACAGGTATACATCACCCATCTTGAGTCAGCCAAATACATGGTACAGAATACAAATACAAACTTAATTATACAACTGTCATGTAACATACGACAAAACATAAGTTGAGAGTTTAAACAAGAATATTGCCTTCTAGACAATATCTACTCTCAATAAAGTCCTCATTACATTTATTATCACACTATTT
Organism: Panax japonicus; assembly: GCA_020205505.1. Taxonomy (NCBI): domain Eukaryota; kingdom Viridiplantae; phylum Streptophyta; class Magnoliopsida; order Apiales; family Araliaceae; genus Panax; species Panax japonicus. The sequence continues at coordinate 65,547,994 of CM035095.1, read as the reverse complement.
AATAGAATAGACTACTAATACTATCATCTGGACCGTCACTCCGTTCCCCGACTCGTCTCAGCTATATTCTCATTTCCTGAAGAGAACAGTGAAAGAAAGGGTGAGCTCAACTAGCCCAGTAAAAATATTATGACTAAGATAATTCAGAATAAATTATTATTAGTCTTCAACAATATTAAATTGATAAAATACAATAGACATCAAGTTTAACTGCAGCGGAACAAGCAATCCATTAGAAAAGTCAAGTAGAGAATAAAATCTACTATCTTCTATGATTTAAAATGTTTTCATAAATTTTTATCGCTGAGACTCAGCTTAGTAAATAAACTACATCATCGAATCATCCCTGTTCTACCGGCCAAGGACATTCATTAAATTATCAATGGTCATAACTATACCGAATAATTCATGGTCATAATCATACCAAAAATTATCCATCAATGCACTACAGGCCACTGAGAACTTTTACCACATTATTCGTCGCATTACAGTCCTGATTACACTAAATAATTCCTGGTCATAATCACACCAAGTCCATCTATGCACGTAAGCCAAAGATGACTTTCATCATAATATAAGCATGAGAATGATGACAATGATATAAGCATTAATCAAACAAAAATAAGGATAAATATTAAAGACTTTAAATTTATCCAAATATTATCAATCACTTAATAAACTCATAATTTAATATTGTTAATATTATAACAATATTTTTGTAACATTACAGAATTTTAATTGTTATATTAAATATTTGTTGAATTATATAAATATTTAATGGATGTGTTTATGGTTGAATTTGTAATTGTTCAAATTTGATTCGATTTGGTTAATTATTTGTTAAATAAATAATTAATGGAAATTAATTATTATATTCTAACTTAATTTAATTATTAAGTTAGAGATTTTTGATTAATTGAATTATTATTCTTTTTATCTGAATTTGTAATTAAAAGGATGTGTTAGTTGATTAAATAAAGTTATAATTATATAGAAAATTATAATTTTGTAGTATTAATTTATGTGATGTAGTAATTTAATAAATTATTATTAAGATTAATTAAATTTAGTAAATGTGTGACAAATAACCTTTTATAAAGGAGTTATTAAAATAACTTAAATGAGTTTTAATTCAGTTTTTCCAAACAAGACCTAATGTCTATTAAGTCTTTAATCTAATTGTGTTTTACCAAACAAGGCGTAAGAATTAATTGATTATTTTGTTAGTGGTTAGCCAAACAAGCCTTATGGCTTTTGGTTTTCAAAATAAAATAACTGATGTCAGTTAAATTAGAGTTATATTATATAATTAATATATATTATATCCTATATAGGTTAGATTGTTAGTACGTAGTTAGAGTTAGGAAGAAAAGAGAAAAAAACTCAGAGGAAGAAGAATAAGAGAAGAAGAGATGAAGAAAGGCTAGGAGATTGGAGAAAGAAGCTAGAGAATTAAAAGATCATCATCATCTTCTTCTTCTTCAAGGTATTAACCTATTCTTTTAGTTTTAAAAAAATTAGTTTTTCTCTTCCTAAATTCTCTGTAGAATCCTTATGTAAGGGTAAATTAGTTGTTATGTATGTGATTTTATATGATAATCTAGTGAGTTAAATAATTTTCTTAAGCTATGTTTGAGAATAGTCCATGAATTTATATTATGTATATGTTTGTGAAGAAAAGTATTTTTACATAGAGTTTTGTTATTATATATTGTTTAGTTAAAATAGAAATTATGGGTTGTTTAGTTGTTTTATTGATAAATTGGCTATTCAATTTGTTAGAGTATGTATATACTTTGATAAAATGCTTTAAATTAACGGTTTTGGTTGAAAAAACAAAATCACAGTATTGATTTTCATCAAAAACATCAAAAAGTGATTTTTTATCAAAAAACAGTGAAATTGGATGTTTTAAACATGTTGTTTATGTTGTTGTATGGATAGAAACATGTTAGGAATTCTTGAATTAGGTTTACATGAAGTCTTTGTATGATTTTCATGTGAATTGGGTTGTTGGAAAGGAACTTTTAGGCCAAAATTGGCTTTTTCTTATACTGTTGCCGAAGCTGTCAGTCAAAACTGCAGTTTCGCGCCGCAGCACGGCTTAGCATTATTAATCTCGCGCCGCAGCATCGGCGCCACGCTGCAGCGCGGCCTTTTAGTTTTATTCTCGCGCCGCAACGCCATCTCCGCGCCGTAGCGCCGGACCACAGTATAAACTGTGGCGCCGCAGCACGAGTTAGCAGAATGGTCTGACAGTGTACTTTTTCTACTCAAATGTTAAGAAATTGTTATGTGATGATAATAGGACTGTAAAATGTTGATGTTAGTATTTCTATACTATGAATAAGTATGTTATTAACAATTAACTTGTGTTGTAACTTGATTATATGATTAAATAATCAAACCTATATGATGTATGTAGTTAGTTAAATTTGTAAAGTAGTAGTGACTAATTATGTCATGATGACATATGTTTATAGGATATTGTGGTTTGAATTGTTCGGTTTAGCCCATGAGCAAGGCAAGTTTTCTAATTCTTTATCTTGTTGAACTATTTATTGTTTCAATTTGATTACCTTATAAATGATGCAAACTTTCTAAACTTTGGTTTGATGCTGGCAAGTTATTCTTGTATTTAACTTGTTGCTTAGCATGAACAACTATTTATACTAATGTCGAACAATTTTATCATTCAAACTACTATGCATGCTTAGTACTCAATTCTAATTAACCTTGACTTAATATTGTTCAAGCAAGGCATGTTATAGTTATTCAAAGTATATGCTATTAGATTATTCCTAAAGCATGATTTTGGTTTACCATGTTGATTCAATTACGATTATTCTATAGTATGATGTTATTGGTTTTATTCAACTAATCCTTAGTTGATGTTCGTTGAATTCGAAATTACCCTGAAATGTATCCAAACCAAACTCACTTTGGTGCGGACTTATACTCTAAATACGGAGATGAACAACCCTATTATTAGGGGTAACTTACGCTTAGCGTTGAAATGTTTGTGCACAATACATTGTACGAAGGGCTGATCCCTCTAAGTACGAGGAGTCCCTATAGTTTTATGACTGTTAAAGTTTAAGTTGAAACATTACTTATAACTATGGACATAGTTCGTGGTCTTAGGACCCTCAGTTATTTACTTCAGATTGTTGACAAATCATAATTGTTTAAATCTATTGAGCCTCTTATTTAACATTTGTTGTAAAGGTTTTTCATTCATTATTGTATCAAGTGAGCTTTGTTTACTCACTCTTGCTTATATAATTATTAGAGTTAAGGATGAGAAGGTTGATGTACCTAGCACCAGTAAGGGAAAAGGAAAGATGAACAAGTTTTGAAGACTTGTAATATGATAGTTTATTATCAGTTTTTGATTAAATGGTTGTAATAAAGATTATTTATTTTCAGCATTTGAATGATTGTGTTTAAAGTTAGACAACCTGGGAGATTTTATTATGTAACCCTTTAATGGGAAAGATTTTATTTATCCAGTTTTATTATGATTGGGTAGTTAGATATGAATATTTGATTAAGTGAACACTAAATCCTGTGTGAATGAAGTACCTGGGTTTGGGGGTGTCACAATTTTAATCACTTCTTAAACTTATAAACAATTTATTTCAATTGTTTACACTTTATCAAATAATGCATTTAATCATTCAAAAATGCCATACTCATAAGATTTCATCACCAATGATCAAATTCCTTATCAAAAATCTGCATATACCCTATATAGGATTCCCAAGCCATAAAATCCTATTTTTCAATTTTTGTTACTTCACATAACATATTTAACTTATTTACTCATAACTAGATCATTTTCATGAAAAATAACAAATCAGTCCCAAAAATATTTTTTTTCTGGGATTTAGCAGAATGTAGTCCCATATTGAAAATATATTTTTCTCGAAATTTTTAAAATTCATTTATTATTTAAAAAAATCAATTTCAAATTAATTCCTTAAGAAATTAGCTACCTCAAGTTTAACTCCAGAAATTCCAAAATCTTGGCAGGATCTTACACGTGTTAACATGAGCTTCCAGTTTAAATTTCATGGTCATCGGAGTTATAGAACTCCGGTTATAGCATTTTTCGTCGGAAACATAAATATTGAAATAGTCATAACTTGCTCATTTTAAGTCAGAATGAGCTCATTTTTGGACAGGAGGTACTCTATACCATATATTTTCATGTCCTAAAAGGCCAGAATTTTTCTCACAAATTAATTGGCCGAAAATGCCCTTTTAATTCTTTGAACAATAGTTTTTTCCTAATTTGCAGCTTTTGACTCCTTTGACAAATTCAGTCCACACGAAAATCTACAACACCTTTTTCAGTGATTCCACTTGGATAAGTTAGAAAACTCATGGATCTAACTCTAGAACTTTACCTCACTCAAAAATTCAAAATATAATAGGAGATATGGTCAATTGAATTTCATATTCCATTTTCACCAAAATCTGATTTTTAACCCTTTGTGATTTCCAAGAAATTATTATGTTTTCACATAATAACCAACATAAGTCATCATGAAAATGACATAATAATTCAATAAAACAAGTTCAAGAATAAATTTTAAAGATTTATAAGTTAATTTATCCTGAAATCAATTACGTCCAAATTGTCAACATGATACTACTTTGTGGAGTAAAATTCAAGAATGGTCAGATGAATGTTTCCATGAAAAGATACTGGATGAAGCACAAAAATCCAGGATATTCTACTAATTTCATGGAGTATAGAAGCCAAAACTTTAACCAACTGAGTATAATAGAATATATGAAACTGCAAATGGATTTTCACCCGCCATGCGGTAATCCACGTATACAGATTATTTCCATAATTTAATAAGGAATGAATACAAAGGATCATTCATCATGCATTTGGTAATCCACATAGACATGTTATTCCAACAGAATAATAAAGAATGGAATAACAGAAAGATTCACCATGCGTGTGATAGACTGCACAGACAGGTTATTCCTAACAGAATAATAAATAATGGAACCAGGTTCGGCGTAAATACACAGACAGGATATTCAAACAGAATAATAAATAATGGAACCAGGTCCGGCATAAACGTATAGACAGGATATTCTGACAGAATAATAAATAATGGAACCAGGTCCGGCGTAAACGCACAAACAGGATATTCCTACAGAATAATAAAGAACGGAATAATAGAAAATTTTCACCATGTATGCGGTACTTCGCATAAATAGGTTATTCCAACAGAATAACAAAGAATCGAATAACAGAATAATTTCAACATGTATGCGGTACTTCGCATAAACAGGTTATTCCAACATAATAATAAAGAATGGGATAACAACTCTTACGAGTATTGAAAGAAAATAATTCTCTTCATGAATACGAAAGAATAATACTCATTACCTCAAAAGAAGACTAGATATTGGAATAGTGAGGTAACAGACTTCTCTTCTTCTTTTCCTCTATAATTTCTCTCTATAATAATTGCTCTAAAGATTTAGTGAATTAGTGAGAAATGAAGGAAGAATGAGCTTCTATTTATAGGAAAATATAGTTTCGATAATTTCACGTTTTGTGGCTCAAAAAATTACAGTACAATACCTTCAACACTTTTTTTATTTTTAATTTAGTCCTACAAGTATTATCAAACTTGCATCACCTCCCCTAATAGTAAAAATGTGAATCAATAGTTCAATCATGTGAATCAATAGTATAATCATGTGAAAAATACGAATTACAGTATAGTACCTCTATCTATACCTCCATTTTTAACTTAGTCATGCAAATATTATCAATCTTGCACCAACTCCCCTAATAGTACATTAATGTGATTCAATACTACAGACATGTGAAAAAATAGTTGTATAAGGATGTGAATTAGTAGCAATTATTTGCTCATTTATCCTATTAATTACCCGATTAATCAATTTAACCCCCAAACATCAATTATCATCGGAATAGATGTCGATTTCCACTAACACTAATAATCCCAACACAATGGAACTATCAAATTCATCTTTAATCAACATGAACTTATTCATCATTAATATTATAACACACAATATTTAACAACTAGGTCGTTCCTAGGAAAGAGGGGGCTTTCCAATAAGGATTTCTCCTTATTGGCGCGCAATTAGGTGACTAAACCTCTCCTTGACATAACTTCTAGACATTGTAAATATTGCAATTTAATAATATGAATAACTTTATCGTCTCAATTATTGATTTAATAATATATCATATTATGCAGATGATACTGTGACAATAATCGAATCAATAATATGAGAGATATGATGCAGCAATTACTGTAGCAATAATTGAGTATAACTGAGTGACTTATCACGTAAGCATCAATAACCAATACAGTGTGCTACTATGAAATCACGCGTATTACTATACTTTTACTACCGGATAGTTCAACAGTTTTAACGGTAACACTTCCGCCGTTATTTTATAAAAAGATAATTCTGTCGTTTTCTTACGACCACAATACTTCCCTTGTGGGTTCACCAATGATTGTGCTGTCGTACGGATATTCCCGACAAAAAGAATATTCCCCGACCAAAGGAATATTTTATAACAACTTGTATACTTTGTAAAATTTATAAATAGTACCCACAACTATAACATTATATCAAATCCACACCATAATATTAAAAAAAATTGAGAAATTTAAATCTTTATTTATAAAATTTGGGGTCTCACAATCTCCCATCCTTACCCTAGAAATTTACTTACGTACCTAGTATGATGAGGATACCTTGACTTCATTTCAGATTCTAACTCTTGAGGTATAACCTTTGAGTGTTGAATATAATCCTTCTTATCCAGGATTTTAACACGTATCTTCTTATACGTTAAATCTTCTGTTATCTGGTCTAGTTCTAATTCAATAATGTGGTTCGGGTCGTCCACATAATTACGTAACATCGATACAAAAAAAAATGTTATGAACAAGCGATATACTTGGTGGTAAAACGAGTCTATAGGCCACAGTTCCTACTCGATCGAGGATTTCAAATAGACCAATAAAATCAAGGGTTGAGATTTCCTCTCTTCATTGAGTTTTTCATCTAGAATAACGCTCTCTTGAACCTTCTTCTTCACATTCATCATATTCGGGTGTGTAGCTTGAGCGGCTTTAACTTTATCGATTAAAGTCGATTCTACTCGTATATTCGTTATCTTCACGTGGGTCCCTAGAGTCTTTAACTCTATCTTCATCATTTGTAAGTTATACGAAATAGGCTTTTGTGTTTAACAACATCGCACTCGTAAATGCATACGATCTTCTACTCAACACTTCAGCTACCACGTTTGTTTTCCCACGATGGTATTGAATGGTATGATCATAATATTCAACAGCTCGAGCCAACGTCTTTGCCACATTATACGTTCGTTTTAGTTGAAGAAATATTTAAGGGTTGAAGAAATGGGTTTTGTACTGGGGTCAATACAAAATTCAATTTTACGCTACAGGGTAAGCTAAGAAGTCTTCAAGAATACGCCAGGAAATTTATTAACAATAGAAATATCATTCAAGACTTGGATAGCACATGTAATGAAGGTTTCTCCTAATGGAGTTTCAACCGATAAGTCAAAGTCTAATTTCTCTGGAGTCAAATTTAAACGTTGAACGCAAGCAAGAGAGATAAGAATAATGGGTAGAACCAGTATCTAATAAAGTATAAACTTCGCTAGCGTTTATGATTAGCTTACCTATGATCACCTCGTTCAGATTCCTCACTTTTTAGGAGGTTACTACAAACGCTCTCCCTTGAACTACCGGTTTTGTCTTGTCTGGGACACCCTTTGATGCCTCCATCCCAGTTGGACTTGACTTTGGTGCACGACAAAATCGGGCTAGGTGGCCTTCTTTTCTATAATTATAACATGCTTTGGACTGCATCGTGCAGTTTGGACTTATGTGTCCTTCCCCTCCACATTTGTAACATGCGACCGGCGATCGTTCTCCTTCTTAACAACGGGTGTTGGTGCTGACATCTTTCCATCTTTGTTAAACCTTCTCTTCTTGAACTTTCCACTCCTATTGTCTTGGCCATGATTACCACCGAAGTGGTTATCATTTCTGGTATGCTGATTCCCTCCACGTTTGTTGTCACTGCTTCGATGACTGATACCACTGGTATTATCAACTTGTCGGCTGCTCTCTCTTGGTTGGGTTGACTCATTATCGCGCTCCAATAACTGAGCTCTATTCTCAACATCTGAATACAAACACAGTTTATGAGAGATAAGGTATTGACGTATCTCGGGTTTCAAACTTCTTAGAAACATTCGCGTCATTCTCTCCTCATTATCAACCAAGTGGGACGCAAACCGAGATAACTCGGCAAACTTAGCTTCGTACTGTGCCACGGTCATATTTTTTTGCTCAAGCTTGATGAACTCTACGTCCTTCATGTGACGAATACTTTCAGGAAAGTACTTGTTGTTGAACAGCTCTTAGAAATTCCCCCAAGACATCTTTAGTGCGGCAGGTTGAGTACGCTTTACAGATTCCCACCAGTAATATGCCTTTGCACACAACATGAAGGTGGAAAAGGGAACCTTTTGCTTCTCAGAGCATCCCAAGACATCAAATATCTTGTTGATCTACTTTATCCACGTCTCCGCCTTAAGTGGTTTGGCTCTCCAAAAAACTCTGGTGGTCCCAGCTCCTTGAACTGCTTAGTGGTGACCGTCCGAGAGTTGTCAGTGTTTCCACCTACATTTTGGACAGGAGCCGCTTTCGTATGATGTTGTATGAATTGCATACAGCCTCTGACCATCCCATCGTTCACCATTTCATTGGTGTTATTATTTACCTGAGGATTATTGTCTTCCTGTTGCACATTACCCTAGGTATTAATCATTGGTGACTCAACGGTATCATTTGCTTCATTGCTTATCTCAACATTTTTGGATTCCATTTTCAAATACTGCCACAAAACAAGGCTTATATCAGATATTATCCCTATACTCTGACCGACCAATTAAATACCAAATAAACTTTGGGAGGTCATACTAGCGAAGGAATTCTCCGTATCTCCCCTCCTAGTTCTTGCCTCACATCTCAGCCAGGGATCATATCCCTAAGCTTTGATACCAACTGTGACGCCTCCAAAACAGTTATACATCACCCATCTTGAGTCGCCAAATACATGGTACAAAAATAATAAATATAACTTAATAATACAACTGTCGTGTAACATACGACAAAACATAAGCTGAGAGTTTAAACAAGAATATTGTCTTCTAGACAATATCCACTCTCAATGGAGTCCTCATTACATTTATTGTCACACTATTTAACAGAATAGTGAGGACTACTAATGCTATCATCTGGACTGACACTCCGTTCCCCGACTCGTCCCAGCTATATTCTCATTTCCTGTAGAGAACAGTGAAAGAAAGGGTGAGCTCAACTAGCCTAGTATGAAATATTATGACTAAGATAATGCAGAATAAATTATCATTAGTCTTTAACAATGTTAAACTGATACAATACAATAGACATCAAGTTTAACTGCAGCGCAACAAGCAATCCATTAGAAAAGTCAAGTAGAGAATAAAATCTACTATCTTCTATGATTTAAAATGTTTTCATCAATTTTTATCACTGAGACTCAGCTTAGTAAATAAACCACATCATCGAATCATTCTGCTCTACGGGCCAAGGTCATTCATTAAATTATCAATGGTTGTGACTATACCGAATAATCCCTGATCATAATCATACCAAAAATTGTCCATCAATGCACTACAGGCCACTGAGGACTTTTACCACATCATTCATCACATTACGGTCTTGATTACATTGAATAATCCCTGGTCATAATCACACCAAATCCATATATGCACGTAAGCCAAAGATGACTTTCATCACAATATAAGCATGAGAATGATGATAATGATATAAGCATTAATCAAACAAAAACAAGGATAAATATTAAAGACTTTAAATTTATTCAAATATTATCAATCATTTAATAATCTCATAATCTAATATTGTTAATATTATAACAATATTTTAATCACTTCTTAAACTTATAAACAATTTATTTCAATTGTTTACTCTTTACCAAATAATGTATTTAATCATTCAAAAATGCCATACTCATAAGATTTCATCACCAATGATCAAATTCCTTATCAAAAATCTGCATATACCCTATATAGGATTCCCAAGCCATAAAATCCTATTTTCCAATTTTATTACTTCACGTAACATATTTAACTCATTTACTCATAACTAGATTATTTTCATGAAAAATACCAAATCAGTCCCAAAAATATTTCTTTTCTGGGATTTAGTAGAATATAGTCTCATATTGAACATATATTTTTCTCGAAATTTTTAAAATTCATTTACTATTTAAAAAAATCAATTTCTAATTAATTCCTTAAGAAATTAGCTACCTCAAGTTTAATTCCAGAAATTCCCAAATCTTGGCAGGATCTTACACATGTTAACATGAGCTTCCAGTTTAAATTTCATGGTCATCGGAGTTATAGAACTCCAGTTATAGCATTTTTCGTCAGAAAAACCTAAATATTTAAATAGTCATAACTTGCTCATTTTAAGTCGGAATGTGCTCATTTTTAGACAGGATGTACTTTATACCATATATTTTCATGTCCCTAAAGGCAAGAATTTTTCTCACAAATTAAGTGGCCGAAAATGCCCTTTTAAATTTTTTAACAATAGCTTTTTCCTAATTTGCAGCTTTTGACTCCTTTGCTAAATTCAGTCCACATGAAAATCTATAACACCTTTTCCGGTGATTTCACTTGGATAAGTTAGAAAACTCATAGATCTAACTCTAGAACTTGACCACACTCAAAATTTCGAAATATAATAGGAGATATGGTCGATTGAATTTCATATTCCATTTTCACCAAAATCTAATTTTCAACCCTTTGTGATTTCCAAGAAACTTTTATGTTTTCACATAATAACCAACATAAGTCATCATGACAATGACATAATAATTCAATAAAACAAGTTCAAGAATAAATTTTAAAGATTTATCAGTTAATTTATCCTGAAATCAATTACGTCCAAATTGTCAACATGATACTACTTTGTGGAGTAAAATTCAAGAATGCTCAGAAGAATATTTCCATGAAAAGATACTGGATGAAGCGCAAATATCCAGGATATTTTACTAATTTCATGGGGTATAAAATTCAAAACTTTAACCAACTGAGTATAATAGAATATATAAAACTGCAAATGGATTTTTACCCGCTATGCGGTAATCCACGTATATAGATCATTTCCATAATTTAATAAGGAATGAGTAATACAAAGGATCATTCACTATGCATGTGGTAATCCACATAGACAGGTTATTCCAACAGAATAATAAAGAATGGAATAACAGAAGGATTCACCATGCGTGCGATAGACTGCACAGACAGGTTATTCCAAACAGAATAATAAATAATGGAACCATGTTCTCTGGTTCGGCGTAAATGCACAGACAGGATATTCTGACAGAATAATAAATAATGGAACCAGGTCCGGCGTAAATGCACAAACAGGATATTCCGACAGAATAATAAATAATGGAACCAGATCCGGCGTAAATGCACAGACAGGATATTCTGATAAAATAATAAAGAACGGAATAATAGAAGAATTTCACTATGTATGCGGTACTTCGCATAAACAGGTTATTCCAACAGAATAACAAATAATGGAATAACAGAAGAATTTTACCATGTATACGATACTTCGTATAAACAGGTTATTCCAACATAATAATAAAGAATGGGATAACAACTCTTACGAGTATTGAAAGAAAATAATTCTCTTCATGAATACGAAAGAATAATACTGTGAGACCCCAAATTTTATAAATAAAGATTTAAATTTCTCGAAATATTTTTTTAATATTATGGTATGGATTTGATATAATGTTATAGTTGTGGGTTGTATTTATAAATTTTGTAAAGTATGCAAGTTGTTATAAAATATTCGTTTGGTCGGAGAATATTCTTTTTGACGGGAATATTCGTATGACGGCACAATCATTGGTGAACCCACAACGGAAGTATTGTCGTAGTAATAAAATGACAGAATTATTTTTATGCAAATAACGACGTAAGTTTTACCGTTAAAACTGTTGAACTACTCAGTAGTAAAAGTACAGTAATACGCTTGGTTGCATAGTAGCACATGGTATTGGTTATTGATGCTTACGTGATAAGTCACTCAGTTATACTCAATTATTGCTACAGTAATTGTTGCATCATATCTCTCATATTATTGATTCGATTATTGTCACATCATCATCTGCATAATATGATATATTAATTCACATGCTTATATAACTATTTGTTCACATGTGTGTACTATTAAGTCACATTCACTTACTATTAGGGGAGTTGGTGCAAGATTGATAATACTTGCATGACTAAGTTAAAAATGGAGGTATAGATGGAGGTACTATACTGTAATTCATATTTTCACATGTCTAGAACTATTGAGTCACATGATTGAACTATTGATTCACATGATTTACTATTAGGAGAGGTGGTGCAAGTTTGATGATACTTGCAGGACTAAATTAAAAATAAAAGAAAAGTTAGAGGTATTGTACTGTAATTTTTCGAGCCCCAAAATGTGAAATTATCGAAACTATATTTTTTTATAAATAGAAGCTCATTCTTCCTTCATTTCTCACCAATTCACTAAAGCTATAGAGCAATTATTATAGAGAGAAATTATAGAGAGAAGCTATAGAGAGAAAATCTATAGAGGGAAAAAAGAAGAGAAGCATGCTACCTCACTATTCCAGTATCCAGTTTTTCTTCTGAGGTAAGGGGTATTATTCTTTCGTATTCATGAAGAGAATTATTTTCTTTCAATACTCGTAAGAGTTGTTATTCTATTCTTTATTATTATGTTAGAATAACCTGTCTATGCGAAGTACCGCATACATGGTGAAATTCTTCTGTTATTCCATTCCTTATTATTATGTTGGAATAACCTGTCTATGCAAAATATTGCATACATGGTGAAATTATGTTATTATTCCATTCTTATTTATTGTGTTGGAATATCCTGTCGGTACGAATTTCGCCTGACCTGGTACCGCTCTTTATTATTTTGTTGGAATATCCTATCGGTGCGGATTACGCCTAACCTGGTTCCGTTCTTTATTATTCTGTCAGAATATCCTGTCTGTGCGTTTACGCATGACCTGGTTCCATTATTTATTATTCTGTTGGGAATAACCTATCAGTGTAGTCTATCGCACGCATGGTGAATCCTTCTGTTATTCCATTCTTTATTATTCTGTTTTAATAACCTGTCTATGTAGATTACTACATGCATGGTGAATGATCATTTGTATTCATTCCATATTAAATTGTGGAAATGATCTGTATACGTGGATTACCGCGGCGGATAAAAATCCATTTGCAGTTTCACATATTCTTTTATACTCAGTTGATTAAAGTTTTGGCTTCTATACTTCATGAAATTAGTACAATATCCTAGATATTTGCGCTTCATTCAGTATCTTTTCATGAAAATATTTTTCTGAGCATTCTTGAATTTTACCCCACAAAGCAGTATCATGTTGACAATTTGGACATTATTGAGTTTAGGATAAATTAACTTATAAATCTTTAAATTTTATTCTTGAACTTGTTTTGTTGAATTATTATGTCATTGTCATGATGAGTTATGATGGTTATTATGTGAAAACATGAAAGTTTCTTAGAAATCACAAAGGGTTGAAAATCAGATTTTGGTGAAAATGGAACATGAAATTTAATTGACCATATCTCCTATTATATTTCGAATTTTTGAGTGTAGTCAAGTTCAACAGTTAGATCTAAGCGTTTTCTAACTTATCCAAGTGGAATCACTGTAAAAGGTGTTGTAGATTTTCGTGTGGACTGATTTTAGCAAAGGAGTCAAAAGCTGCAAATTAGGAAAAAGTTATTGCCTAAAAATTTAAAAGGTCATTTTCGGCCACTTAATTTGTGAGAAAAATTTCGGCCTTTTGGGACATGGAAATATATGTTATAAAGTACCTCATGTCCAAAAATGAGCTCATTCCGACTTAAAATGAGCAAGTTATAACTATTTCAATATTTAGGTTTTTTCGACGAAAAAGGTTATAACCGGAGTTGTATAACTCCGATGACCTTGAAATTTAAACTGGAAACTCACGTTAACATGTGTAAGATCTTGCCAAGATTTGGGAATTTTTGGAGTTAAACTTGTGGTAGCTAATTTCTTAAGGAATTAATTAGAAATTAATTTTTGAAATATAGTAAATGAATTTTAAAAATTCCGAGAAAAATATATGTTCAATATGGGACTATATTCTGCTATATCCCAGAACAAAAATATTTTTGGGACTGATTTGGTATTTTTCATAAAAATACACTAGTTATGAGTAAATGAATTAAATATGTTATATGAAATAACAAAATTGGAAAATAGGATTTTATGGCTTGGAAATCCTATATAACGTACATGTAGATTTTTGATAAGGAATTTGATCATTGGTGATAAAATCTTATGAGTATGGCATTTTGAATGATTAAATGCATTATGTGGTAAAGTGTAAATAGTTGAAATAAATTGTTTATAAGTTTAAGCAGTGATTAAAATATTGTTATAATATTAGATTATGAGTTTATTAAGTGGTTGGTAATATTTGGTAAATTTAAAGTCTTTAATATTTATCCTTGTTTTCGTTTGATTAATGCTTATATCATTGTCATCATCCTCATACTTATATGGTGATGAAAGTTATCTTTGGCTTACGTACAAAGATTGACTGTTGATTATTGAATTGTATATCTTTGGCTTACGTGCAAAGATGGACTGTTGATTATTGGTTTTATAGTTGTATTTCTTTAGCTTACGTGCAGAGATGGACTTGGTACGATTATGACCAGGAATCATTCGGTATAATCATGACCTGTAATGCTATAAACGATGTGGTAAAAGTCCTCAGTGGCCTGTAGTGCATTGATGGACATTTTTTGGTATGATTATGACCAGGAATTATTCAGTATAGTCATGACCATTGATGATTTAATAAATATCATTGGCCCGTAGTACAGGGATGATTAGATGATGTGGTTTATTTATTAAGCTGAGTCTCAGCGATAAAAATTGATGAAAACATTTTAAATCATAGAAGATAGTAGGTATCATGCTCTACTTGACTCTTCTAATGAATTACTTATTTCGATGAAGTTAAACTTGATGTCTATTATATTTTATCAGTTTAACATTGTTAAAGACTAATTATAATTTATTCTGCATTATCTTAGTCATAATATTTCTTATTGGGCTAGTTGAGCTCACCCTTTTGCTTTCATTGTTCTCTTCAGGAAATGAGAACGTATTCGGGACTAGTCGGGGAGCGGAGTGATGGTCCGAGATGGTGTATTAGTAGTCCTCACTATTCTATAAAATAGTGTGATAATAAATGTAATGAAGACTCCATTGAGTGTTGATATTGTCTAGATGACAATATTTGTATTAAAACTCACAACATATGTTTTGTTGTATTTTACACGACAGTTGTATAATTAAGTTTTTATTTATATTTTGTACCATGTATTTGGCGACTCAAGATGGGTGATGTATACCTATTTTGGGGGCGTCACAGTTGGTATTAAAGCTTAGGGATATGATCCCTGGCTGAGATGTGAGAAAAGAACTAGGAGGGGAGAGACAGGGAATTCCTTCGCTAGTATGACATACCTAAGTTTATTTGGTATTTAAATGGTCGGTCAGAGTATAGGGATAATATGTGACATGTCAATTAACCCTTGTTTTGTGACAGTGAAAATGGCATCTGAAAATGTTGAGATCAGCAATGAAGCACATGAGACAGTTGAGTCAGCTCAAACAAAAGGTCAACCAACAACACGATAATAATCGTACCGGTGGAAACGGCCATCGGAACAATGATAACCATCGTGGGAGAAATTATCATGCTAAGAATGGTAACCACTTCGGTGGTAATCATGGGAAATATAATAGAAGTGGAAATTTCAAGAAGAGAAGGTCACCTAGCTCGATTTTTTCGTGTAGTAAAATCAAGTCCAGCTGGGACGGTGGTACTAAAGGCGGATACGGACAAAACAAAGTCGGTGGTTCCAAGAAGAGCGTTTTTCTTGACTTCTCAAAAAGCGATTAAACCGAACGAATTTTGCACGGGTTAGTTAATTATAAATTCTTATGAAGTCTATGCCTTATTAGATACCGGTTCTACCTATTATTTTATCTCTCTTACTTGAGTTAAACATTTAAATTTGACTCTAGAGAAATTAGACTTTGACTTATCTGTTGAAGCTCCGTTAGGAGAAACCTTCATTACATGTGTTATCCAAGTCTTGGATGAGGGTCACAGTTTTGAATGATATTTCTATCGTTAATAAATTTCCTGACGTATTCTTGAAGACTTCTTAGCCTACCTCTAGAGCGTGAAATCGATTTTTTTATTGACCCTAGTATAAAACCCTTAAATATTTCTTCAACCAAAACGAACGTATCATGCGCCAAAAACGTTGGCTCGAGCTGTTGAAGATTACGATCATACCATTCAATATCATTATGGAAGAGAGAACGTGGTAGCTGACGTGTTGAGTAGAAGACTGTATGTGTTTAGGAGTACGATGTTGTTAACACAAAAACCCATTTTATATAACTTACAACTGATGAAGATAGAGTTAAAGACTCTAAGGACCCACATGTTTATATCAAATATACGAGTATAATCGACTTTAATCGATAAAGTTAAAGCCGTGCAAGCTACATACTCAGATCTGATGAATTTGAAGAAGAAGGTTCAAGAGGGCGTTATTCTAGAAGTAAGAATCGATGAAGAGAGGAAATCTCAACCCTCGATTTTGTTAGCCCAATTGAAATCCTTGATCAAGTAGGAACTGTGGTCTATAGACTCGTTTTACCGCCAAGTATATCGTGTGTTCATAACGTTTTTCATGTATCGATGTTACGTAAATATGTGGATGACCCGAACCACATTATTGAATTAGAACTAGACGAGATAGCAGAAGATTTAACTTATGAGGAGATACGTTTTAAAATCTTAGATAAGAAGGATCATATTCGACACTCAAAGGTTATACCTCAAGAGTTAGAATCCGAAATGAAGTCAAGGTATCCTCACCTCTTCGGCATACCAGGTACGTACGTAAATTTCGAGGCAAAATTTCATAAGGAGGGGAGATTGTGAGACCCCAAATTTAATGAATAAAGATTTAAATTTCTCAAAATATTTTTTTTAATATTATGGTATGGATTTGATATAATGTTATAGTTGTGGGTTGTATTTATAAATTTTGCAAAGTATGCAAGTTGTTATAAAATATTCGTTTGGTCGGGAAATATTCTTTTTGTCAGGAATATTCGTACGACAGCACAATCATTGGTGAACCCACAACGGAAGTATTGTCGTAGTAATAAAATGACAGAATTATTTTTATGAAAATAACAGTGGAAGTTTTACCGTTAAAACTGTTGAACTACTCGGTAGTAAAGGTACAGTAATACGCGTGGTTGCATAGTAGCACACGGTATTGATTATTGATGCTTACGTGATAAGTCACTCAGTTATACTCAATTATTGCTACAGTAATTGCTGTGACGCCCCCAAATTCGGGTCTCTTCCAACCCGACAGATGGTGCTACACGGTACTACCATTCATTCATTCATTCACCTGAATAGTCACAAAAGGACTAATATAACTTCTATATATCCAAAATAATATTACATTTCCCAGGTTCTTTGTAACCCATTCGTTTGTTCTTGTCATAATATCAAATATATTACAATCGTTCACCTATACTATTACATAATTAATCTAAGGGTTCGTCTTCGCCTTGCTCTTGTCCTTGCCCGAGCCTTCGTTCCGCTCGATCTTGGCTGTGTTCACATGGTTCAAGCAAGAGTGAGCATGACTAGCTCAACAAGTACTACAATTCTAATAAACAACATGCTTGAAACATAGAACTCATATATCTTCAATAACTGAACAATAGTTGCGAAGTACTATTGATAATTCAAAATAGAACTTCTTTTCATTCACAACGTTTTACACAACCATACTCAGTAAAATAACAATTATGGCTCAATTCTATGAGCATATCATTAGTTCTTTTGAAAAGGACAACCCGGCACTAAGTCCGTAAGTCCGTCATAGCTTACGAGCACTTCAGAGTGATCAGCTCATAGTACTCTATGTTGATCAATACTACATTCATTAAATGTGTGTATGTTTAAGTTGTGGCAACCTCATGTGCTTGTCGTTAAACGATAAAAACATTTTAGCATACTTGGTCTTCGATTGAAAACCATACCAATATAACTTGGTAACATTAATCATGCTTGATAGATTCATAATATAAGTCTAGCCAAAAGAATGCTTTAGACTTCATCGTTAAAAACTTCATGCGAAAGAATACATGAATTACACAGCTTGTCCAGACTGAACGGGAACAAGGGTTAGAGTACTTGCCTTTAGCGTCTACTTACTGATTAACACACGTACACTTTAAGTCTCTATAATTCTACAATACATAATCATATAATGTACCACATTAGGTATTATACAATCAAGTATGTATACTATTATATCTTACCCTTCATCTCAATGTAAATCCTAACTTAGATTCGTTATTTAGGGTTTCTGGCTTTCATTACGCCATTCACATTCTGCTCATCTTCGATTGATTATTCACTCTTAATCAACATGCATTAGTGTCTTACAAGTACCTTACAATGTCTTAATCATGTTATGATTACATCTTAATTTATTACTAACAAGTTCTCTTTTCTTCTACACTTGAAACTATTCTTCATTATCAAATTTCTTGGACTGGCGTCGCGGCGCCAAGAATTACTATGTGTCTCACGCTGTAGCGCGAGTTAGCAGTGTACAAGGGTTCGGCCTTGCACTGCGGCACAGGCCTTTTAGGTTTGGAGTCGCACCGCGGCGCGGACTCTGTGCCTCAGACAATTACGCAGTTTTTAAATTTTTACGAACTTCCTGGACGCATAATTTCTTCGTTTTAAGTTCGAATTGGTCCGTTCAAAAGCCTACGGTTCACAAATTTCATAATCTACGCGTTCATGCAAGAATTTTATCTATTTGACTTCGTTTGCTAAAATTTCACCTATGAGTTTATTTTTATCGAAAACGATAAACGTTCGTGAACGTTCAACGCTCGTTTCTTCGTTCTAAGTCGAAATTCGATCATTTTTGAGTTCGCAACTCTATAATGACCAATATGACTTGTCTTCATCGAAAACCAACATTTCCGACTTCAAACACAAAATACGACTTCCATTCCGAGGATTTCACGAATTCGATGATAATCGTTCAATCGTGTGAATTCCGGCAAAGCTACATTCTTAATGATTCAAAATGGATTTCAACCAACATAAGATCATTACAAGTTACTTATTAACCCATCTCATAAATAAGGTAGGTTTTGACTCATTCTCATAAGTCATTAACTTATACAACTTATGAACCAAAAATCTACATGTTCATGACTTATGAACAACTTAAGTCCTTCAATCAAAGTTCTCATACTATAATCAACACACTAATCTTCATAAGACAACTTATAATTAGTTCTTCATGGATCTAGCAACTTATTAATGTTCAATTTGCTTATTCAACTTATTCGGCTTAAGTTCATTCCTTATTAACTTATTACATGATCTTAGCATACATGTTCATTAATAACACTTCCCTTATCAACCTATTCTAATAGAGATATAAGAATATTGAAAACAAGATCAATACCTTTGAAGTCTAACTTCTTCTTCTTGGAAATCTAACAAAAGAAACTTTGGCTTAAAAGTGCTTATTTGCTTTACCAAATAAGTGGCTTATATTTGAGAGGAAAGTTGGATGAAAATAATAACCCTCAAAATGAAATGAAGCTCTTGTATTTATAGGCAACTAAGGTTAGGGCATTTTAGACATTAAATCACCCACCTCTTTATTACACCTCATTTCCACCTCCTCAATCATCCACCTCCTTACTATTTATTGTGTGCTCATCACTTCACTTATTCACCACACATTATGTTTGCCCATCAAGCTTACCCATTTCCTACTTGTTTGACCCATGGATCATGGCTAAATCATTGGGCTTTGATAATTAATCTAGCTTCTCTCTTAATGGGATCATGCTACAATGGTTTGGGTTTATGATAATCAAACACTTGGGATTGATGATCACATACATTGGACTTCTATATTAGACTATCAATCCTACAAGTCCATTACCTTAAATTATATAACTTAACCTTTATACCCCACGTATAATCTTCATATACTTACTCGTATATTAATTTGTAATATACGTTACCTCATTCTTCATACATAATAGTACAATACATGGTATTATACTTACATTCTTTACTTTCATATAATGTATACACATTATATAATCACAACTTTCTTCCTTTAACACTTAATAACCTAATGTTCCCAAATTAAGTCCGCATGCGAAATATTATGTTTTCCATACTTAGGTTATTATTACATAATAGATCTCACCTCAATATTATAACGTTACATATTTCTCAGAATTTCAAAAATAATTCCCGAGCAGAAATCGATGAATAGTGTTTTTCAAAAAAATTCTCGGAAAACATTTATTTCTGTTTTAAAAATTCAAACACTTTAATTCTTCCACATAGTTAAAATACTATGACGTTCTGACGTTTCTAGGTTATAGAACGACCTTCATCTTCTCAACACACAATTATAATAAATAATATTATTTTATTCATTGTTAAAAGTAATTACAAAATATTCAAATTTCCGAGGCGTTACAATTGCTGCATCATATCTCTCATATTATTGATTTGATTATTGTCACAGTATCATCTACGTTATATGATATATTATTAAATCAATAATTGAGATGACAAAGTTATTCATATTATTAAATTACAATATTTACAATGTCTAGAAGTTCTGCCAAGGAGAGGATTGGTCACCTAATTGCGCGCCAATAGGGAGAAATCCTTATTAGAAAGCCCCCTCTTTCTTGGGAACGAACTAGTTGTTAAATATTGTGAGTTATAATATTAATGATGAATAAGTTCGTGTTGATTAAAGATGAATTTGATAGTTCCATTGTGTTGGGATTATTGGTGTTAGTTGAAATCGACATCTATTCCAATGATAATTGATGTTTATATTGATAAATCGGGCAATTTATCGGATAAATGTGCAATTAATTGCTACTAATTCACATGCTCATATAACTATTTGTTCACATGTGTGTACTATTAAGTCACATTCACTTACTATTAGGGGAGTTGGTGCAAGATTGATAATACTTGCATGACTAAGTTATAAATGGAGGTATAGATGGAGGTACTATACTGTAATTCATATTTTCACATGTCTAGAACTATTAAGTCACGTGATTGAACTATTGATTCACATGATTTACTATTAGGAAAGGTGGTGCAAGTTTGATGATACTTGCAGGACTAAATTAAAAATGAAAGAAAAGTTAGAGGTATTGTACTGTAATTTTTTGAGCCCCAAAACGTGAAATTATCGAAACTATATTTTTTTATAAATAGAAGCTCATTCTTCCTTCATTTCTCACCAATTCACTAAAGCTACTCAATTATTATAGAGAGAAATTATAGAGAGAAGCTATAGAGAGAAAAAAGAGGAGAAGCATGCTACCTCAATATTCCAGTATCTAGTTTCTCTTCTGAGGTAAGGGGTATTATTCTTTCGTATTCATGAAGAGAATTATTTTCTTTCAATACTCGTAAGAGTTGTTATTCTATTCTTTATTATTATGTTAGAATAACTTGTCTATGCGAAGTACCGCATACATGGTGAAATTCTTCTGTTATTCCATTCCTTATTATTATGTTGGAATAACCTGTCTATGCAAAGTACCGCATACATGGTAAAATTCTATTATTATTCCATTTTGTTAGAATATCTTGTCGGTGCGAATTTCGCCTGACCTGGTTCCGTTCTTTATTATTCTAATGGAATATCCTTTCGGTGTGGATTACGTCTGACCTGGTTCCATTCTTTATTATTCTGTCAGAATATCTTGTCTGTGCGTTTACGCCTGACCTGGTTCTATTATTTATTATTCTGTTTGGAATAACCTGTCTGTGCAGTCTATCGCACGCATGACGAATCCTTCTATTATTCCGTTCTTTATTATTATGTTGGAAAAAACTGTCTATGTGGATTACCACATGCATGATGAATGATCCTTTGTATTCATTCCTTATTAAATTGTGGAAATGATCTGTATACGTGGATTACCGCATGACGGGTGAAAATCCATTTGCAGTTTCACATATTCTTTTATACTCAGTTGGTTAAAGTTTTGGCTTCTATACTCCATGAAATTAGTAGAATATCCTGGATATTTGCGCTTCATCCAGTATCTTTTCGTGGAAATATTCTTCTGAGCATTCTTAAATTTTTCTCCACAAAGCAGTATCATGTTGACAATTTGAACATTATTGAGTTCAAAATAAATTAACTTATAAATCTTTAAAATTTATTCTTGAACTTATTTTGTTGAATTATTCTGTCATTGTCATGATGAGTTATGTTGGTTATTATGTGAAAACATGAAAGTTTCTTAGAAATCACAAAGGGTTGAAAATCAGATTTTGGTGAAAATGGAACATGGAATTCAATTGAACATATCTCCTATTATATTTCTAAATTTTGAGTGTGGTCAAGTTCTAGAGTTAGATCTATGAGTTTTCTAACTTATCCAAGTGGAATCACTATAAAAGGTGTTGTGGATTTTCGTGTGGACTGATGTAAGCAAAGGAGTCAAAAGTTGCAAATTAGGAAAAAGCTACTGCCCAAAAATTTAAAAGGGCATTTTCGGCCACTTAATTTGTGAGAAACATTCCGCCCTTTTGGGACATGGAAATATATGGTATAAAGTTCCTCATGTCCAAAAATGAGCTCCTTCCGACTTAAAATGAGCAAGTTATGACTATTTTAATATTTAGGTTTTTCAGACGAAAAACGCTATAACTTGAGTTCTATAAATCCGATGACCATGAAATTTAAACTGGAAGCTCACATTAACATGTGTAAGATCCTGCCAAGATTTGGGAATTTCTAGAGTTAAACTTGTGGTAGCTAATTTCTTAAGGAATTAATTAAAAATTGATTTTTGAAAAATAGTAAATGAACTTTAAAAATTTTGAGAAAAATATATGTTCAATATGGGACTATATTCTGCTATATCCCAGAAAAGAAATATTTTTGGGACTGATTTGGTATTTTTCATAAAAATGCACTAGTTATGAGTAATTGAATTAAATATGTTATGTGAAGTAACAAAATTGGAAAATATGATTTTATGGCTTGGGAATCCTATGTAAGGTATATGCAGATTTTTGATAAGGGATTTGATCATTGGTGATGAAATCTTATGAGTATGGCATTTTGAATGATTAAATGCATTATGTGGTAAAGTGTAAACAATTGAAATAAATTGTTTATAAGTTTAAGTAGTGACTAAAATATTGTTAGAATATTAGATTATAAGTTTATTAAGTGGTTGGTAATATTTGGATAAATTTAAAGTCTTTAATATTTATCCTTATTTTCGTTTAATTAATGCTTATATCATTGTCATCATCCTTATGCTTATATGGTGATGAAAGTTATCTTTGGCTTACGTGCAAAGATGGAGTGTTGATTATTAAATTGTATATCTTTGGCTTATGTGAGAAGATGGACTTTTGATTATTGGTTTTATAGTTGTATATTTTTGACGTACGTGCAGAGATGGACTTGGTATGATTATGACCAGGAATCATTCGGTATAATCATGACATGTAATGTTATAAACGATGTGGTAAAAGTCCTCAGTGGCCTATAGTGCATTGATGGATAGTTTTTTGTATGATTATGACCAGGGATTATTCGGTATAGTCATTACCATTGATGATTTAATAAATATCCTTGGCCCGTAGTACAGGGATGATTAGATGATGTGGTTTATTTATTAAGCTAAGTCTCAGCGATAAAAATTGATGAAAACATTTTAAATCATAGAATATAGTAGGTATCATGCTCTACTTGACTCTTCTAATGGATTTCTTATTTCGCTACAGTTGAACTTGATGTATATTGTATTTTATCAGTTTAATATTGTTAAAGACTAATGATAATTTATTCTGCATTATCTTAGTCATAATATTTCTTACTGGGCTAGTTGAGCTCACCCTTTTGCTTTCATTGTTCTCTTCAGGAAATGAGAACGTAGCCGGGACTAGTCGGGGAATGGAATGATGGTCCGAGATGGTGTATTAGTAGTCCTCACTATTCTATAAAATAGTGTGATAATAAATGTAATGAGGACTCCATTGAGTGTGGATATTGTCTAGATGATAATATTTGTATTAAAACTCACAGCATATATTTTGTCGTATTTTACACGACAGATGTATAATTAAGTTTTTATTTGTATTTTGTACCATGTATTTGGCGACTCAAGATGGGTGATGTATACCTATTTTGGGGGCGTCACAAATACCCCTTACCTCAAAAGAAGACTGGATATTGGAATAGTGAGGTAGAAGATTTCTCTTCTTCTTTCCCTCTATAATTTCTCTCTATAATAATTGCTCTAAAGTTTTAGTGAATTGGTGAGAAATGAAGGAAAAATGAGCTTCTATTTATAGGAAAATATAGTTTCGATAATTGCACGTTTTGGGGCTCAAAAAATTACAGTACAATACCTCCAACTTTTCTTTTATTTTTAATTTAGTCTTGCAAGTATTATCAAACTTACACCCCCTCCCCTAATAGTAAATAATGTGAATCAATAGTTCAATCATGTGAATCAATAGTATAATCATGTGAAAAATACGAATTACAGTATAGTACCTCCATCTATACCTCCATTTTTAACTTAGTCATGCAAGTATTATCAATCTTGCACTAACTCCCCTAATAGTACATGAATGTGATTTAATAGTACACACGTATGAACAAATAGTTATATAAGCATGTTAATTAGTAGCAATTAATTGCTCATTTATCCGATTAATTACCCGATTTATCAATATAACCCCCAAACATCAATTATCATCAGAATAGATGTCGATTTCCACTAACACTAATAATCCCAACACAAAGGAACTATCAAATTCATCTTTAATCAACACGAACTTATTCATCATTAATATTATAACTCACAATATTTAACAACCAGGTCGTTTCCAGGAAAGAGAGGGATTTCCAATAAGGATTTCTCCTTATTGGTGCGCAATTAGGTGACCAAACCTCTCCTTGAAAGAACTTCTAGACAATGTAAATATTGCAATTTAATAATATGAATAACTTTGTCGTCTCAATTATTGATTTAATAATATATCATATTATGCAGATGATATTGTGACAATAATCGAATCAATAATATGAGAGATATGATGCAGCAATTACTGTAGCAATAATTGAGTATAACTGAGTGACTTCTCACGTAAGCATCAATAACCAATACCGTGTGCTACTATGCAACCATGCGTATTACTGTACTTTTACTACCGGGTAGTTCAATAGTTTTAACGGTAACACTTCCGCCGTTATTTTATAAAAAAATAATTCTGTCGTTTTCTTACCACGACAGTACTTCCGTTCTGGGTTCACCAATGATTGTGCCGTCGTACGGATATTCCCGACAAAAAGAATATTCTCCGACCAAATGAATATTTTATAACACTTGCATACTTTGCAAAATTTATAAATACATGCCACAACTATAACATTATATCAAATCCACACCATAATATTAAAAAAAATATTTTGAGAAATTTAAATTTTTATTCATAAAATTTGGGGTCTCACATTAATTCTTGCACCCCTTGGGTTTGACCTTTTGGTTAACTTGGTGGCTCTAGTAAACCAAACTAAAATAAAGTCCATAATCATTCCGGGTAGAATATAGTATTCTATATGTGCATGCTTATACTATATATATATATATATATATATATATATATATATATATATATATATATATATATATATATATATATATATATATATTATGTAAACATGCTTCGCATGTTAATTAATATGATGCGTATTTTATATATGTATATATATATGTGAGTGTGTGTGTGTGTGCGCGCGCTAAACAAGATGAGACAAATTAATAACAAACCCCTCAAATACTTTATATTAAGTCCTAAGTGTTCCAAGATATTTGGAATATCGAACGTCGCCTTCTAGCATGATAAAAATAATAGAGTAAAAATTAATTATTATAAGTTTGTTGTGTCACCACAAGGCTTATCTTAATTCTTTGAAATGTTAATTTTATCACATTTGATGCTTATAAAGAAAATTGAAAAATGTTGTTTTGTTGTGTCACCACAAGAACAATATTTTTCTTTTTTGAATATATGGAGTGTTGGGTTGGACTTAACTTGGATAATTTTGATTCGAATGTGCCACCATTTGATCAAAATAATCTAAGAGGCAAAATACAAGGAGTTGCATAGTTGATGTAATTGATAAGAGTTGTCTAACTATTTATTTATATATAGTTTGTTGTGTCACCACAAGGCTATATACATTTGAAATAGGATCCTTATTCTCACTAGCAAATCTTTAATTAGATTTTGTCGAACTATATAAGTGAGGGTAATATAGTTTGATGAAAATAGTGGGAGATACCAATTTAAAACAAGACCTAATTTATTTTAGTAATTAATAAAAGAATGTATGTTAAAATGTTATTAATTACAAATTCATTTATAGATTTTTACAATGTCTAAATTACTATCACTGTGAAGTATATTAGATGCTATTTAACCGGACCGAATTAAATGGATTGGTTAAGGAATTTGAGAATAATTTTGTGACGAACGAGAAATTCGGATCTTATTGTAAAATAATTTTATTGAATTAAATAATAAATAAAATTATATTTTATGTGATATCAAGATGGTTGTCATTCTATAACCTAATAATGCTGGAATGTCGTAGTATTTAAGCTACTTAAAGGAATTCAAGTGTTTGAATTTCCAATACGAAAATAAAAGTGTTCCGAATTTTTTTTTTGAAAAACACTATTCATCGGTATTTGCTCGGGAATTATTTTGAATTTCTGAGAAATACGTAATGATATAATATCACGGTAAGATGGATTATGTGATAATAATCTAAGTATGGAAAACGTAATATTTCGCTCGCGGACTTAGTTTGAGAATATTAATGAAAGCGAAGTATTAATGAATTAAGTAATAATCGTATGATACATAAGTATTGTACGAGGTAATGAATACGAGTATAATACAATATGTTATATGTATTAAGCAATGGTATTGGACTTGTAGGATTTGTTAGGAATTTGTACAAGCCCAAGTAAATAAATGGTAAGTCCCAAAGGTTAATTAATGAACAAATCAATGTTTATTAATACAAGCCCAAAAGTCAAGTAAGTTAATCCAAGTAAGTTAGGATCCAAAGAGTTGTAGTGACCCATGGGGCAAACCATGTTATTATGGATAATCTTGGTAATCAAGTATTATGTGTAATGACCAAGACTTAGGAGTAATGGTCAAGCAAAAGATAATAGTTGTGATTAACAAGTAATGAATAGTAAAGAGGTGGCTTAAGGAGGTGGGATGGTGTATTGACTAAACTACCCTAGCTTTAGAAATCCTATAAATAGAAGGAGCTTGCTAGCCATTTTTAATTATTCAAATCATCCAACAACTTATAAAGTGCTCAAGTGTTAGGAAGAATAAGAAAGATTAAGCTACTTCCATTTGTGAGAAGAAGATGAAGACTTATTCCAAAGAACTTCAAGGTTAAGACTTCTTGTCCATTAATCTTCTATCTCTACCATGATAGGTTGATAAGGGAAGTAGGGATTAATGAATATGAATGTTAAGAAGTAAGAGTAATGAGTAATCAATAGACTTGAGCCGCATAAGTCTGAAATAAGTCATTTAATCTTGTAAAAGTTATGAACTTATAAAGAATCTATATGAACTTATTGTAAGTTAACCTTGAATGTTTGTATGAAAACTAAGAATTTTTATGAACTTGTATCATGTATACATGAATGAAATTATATGTTGAGAACATATAAGAATGATGATTAAAAGACCTTAATTATCATAAGACATGAGTAATAAAGTTATAAGTAGTTTATACCTTAATAAGTTATAAGATCATGTAAGAATAAGTCAAAATCCAACATAAAAATAAGTTGTTATAATAAGTATGTTAAGATGTTCATATAATAAATTGAATTCATTTGAAGCAAAGAACAAATCATAAGTAATGAAGTTATACCGGAAATTGCACGATTAAACGATAATCGTCGAATTCGTGAAATTCTCGGAATATAAGTCAAATTTTGTGTTTGAACTTGAAAACATTGGTTTTCAATGGAGATAAGTCATATTTCTCATTCTAGAGTTGCGGACTCAAAAATGACCAAATTCTGACTTAGAACGAAGAAATGAGTGTTGAACGTTCACGAACGTTTATCGTTTTCGTTAAAAATGAACCAATAGGTGAATTTTTAGCAACCGAAGTCAAACAGATAAAATTATTTCATGAACGTGTAGAGTATGTAATTTGTGAACCGTAAGCTTTTGAACGAGCCAATTCGGACTTATAACGAAGAAGTTATGAGCCCGGGAATTTCGCAAAGTTGTAAAACTGTAAAAAAATTCTGGTGCACAGAACTGGCGCCGCGGCACCAGCCCAAGTGTAATTCATCACGCCGCAGTACCGTGAATAGTCTATGACCTACTAAAGAGTGGCGCCGCAGCACGGCTCACTGAGTAAAGACTCGCGTCGCAGCGCCAAGTCCGGGAAACACCTACTGTTAACTCGCGCCGCAGCGCGGCTTAAAGAGTACAAGCTGGCGCCGCAGAGCCAGCCCTAGAAAAATGATAGAAAAGAATGGTTATAAAGAAGGGAATGTAATTAATTCAAAATAAACTTACCTTAAGGGACTTAAAGTAACATTTTTAAAACATTGTTAAATCTTAAGAATAGCATGTAAAGGTTGTTAATAACCTATTCAATTATGAATGTAAGTATAAATGGCAAGTCAGAATTAATATTAAACAAATCTAATGTATGATTAGATTGAGAAGAAGGGTAAGATATAATCATGTCAATACTTGATTATATATAACCTAATATGATACATTATGTGATCATGTATTGTAGAGACTCTAAAGACTCGAACATAAAGTAATTATACATAGCAGACGCTGAAGGCAAGTATTCTAACCCTTGTCTCAGTTCAATCTGAACAAGTTTTGAAATTCATGTATCCTTACGCATGAATTGATATATGATGAAGTTAAAGCCAACTCTTTTGGCTAGACTTAATGTATTTGGTGGATTATTGATAATCTATCCAACTCTTATCAAATGTTGTTATCTTTTGTCAACTACTTGATATGGTTTTCAAAAGAAGACTGAGTATGCTAAACAAATGTTTTGTCATCAAACGACAGGCATGTGAGGTTGCCACAACTTAAACGTACATGCGTTTAATGAATGTAGTGTTGATCAACATAGAGTACAATAGGTTGATCACCTAGAAGTGCTCGTAAGTAATACCGGACTTACGGACTTAGTGTCGGGTTTTCCTTTTCAAAGAATAATGAAATGCTCAAGTTCTTGGACCGGAACTAATGTTTTACTGAATATTAATGTTGTAAAACAATTTTAAAGAAAGATGAAGTGTTATTTTGAATCATCAATAGTACTTCATAACTATTGTTTAGTTATTGAAGATATACAATTCTTATGTGTCAAACATGTTGTTTAATGAAATTGTCATACTTGATGAGCTAGTTATGCTCACTCTTGCTTGAACCATATGAATACAGCTAAGACTAAATGTCCCGAAGGATCAAATAAGGATAAAGGAAAGGCTAAGGCAGATCGTTAAGCTGTCTATGTAATACTATAAGTTTAATGTTATAATGTAATTAATATTATGACAAAGAACTTTTGTAATGGGTATAGAACTTGGGAAATATAAATATTACTTTGAATATATAGAAGATATATTCGTTCTTTTGAGGCTTTTCAATTGAATGAGTGTATTAATGTTAGTACAGTATATGACCATATGTCGGGTTGGAAGATACTCGGATTTGGGGGCGCTACAAGTTCGCATAGCCGGAAAGTTATCTTATGTCCTTAATACGCCTATCCCTGCAATGGTTGCAGACAATGCCTCTCATAAAGAGATTGCTACTTTTAGAAAGTGGCAAGATGATGCACAGTTGGCTCAATGCATCATGCTCGCATCCATAAGTAACGAGTTTCAGCGTCAGCATGAAACTATGGATGCTCTTACTATATTCCTGCACATCAAGTAGTTGATGGTGAGGAAAGTAGGACTAATAGATATCAGATATCTAAGGAGCTCTTCCGATCTAGAATAACCGAAGGCACTACAGTAGAGACACATGTCCTAATGATGATCAATTTGTTTGAACAGTTTGGATAACATGTTTTTTCATGGATGGATAGTTGAGCCAAAATTTGATCTTGCACTCACTCCCGGACTCCTTTCACAATTTTCTGAATTTTTCATATGAACAAGCTAGATATCAGCCTCCCTGATTTTCTTAACATGTTGAAAAATGTTGAGAGTCACTTTCCAACCAAGAAAGACCATGTCTTACTGGTAGGGGCCAAAAGATCTTCTGAAAAGAAGAACGATTCAAAGAAGGTAAATAGAAAGGCAAAAACAAAGGATAATAAGAACAAAACTGATACGGATAGCAAAGGAGTTTTCTTCCACTGCAATAAGCCTGGACATTGGAAGGAAACTGCAAGAAGCATCTTGCAGAGGGATACCAAAAGAAGCTTAGTGAAGTTTTGGTTACAAATACAATTTATTCATGATTTAAAATAAATTTTTCTTTAAGTCAAGGTTTTACTTGGGTATTGGATACCGACTTTGGTTATCATAAATATAGATTTATGAAAGGACCAAGAAAAAGTAGAAAGCTAAAAAAAGATAAGTAATCATATGTGTGGGAAATGAAGCAAAGGTTGCTGCATTAACCATAAAATCTTATAGTTTAGCATTGCCTACGGGCAAACCTATTAAATCAATAAATTGTTATTGTATTCCAGTTCTCGTTGAAAACATTATTTCCATTTTATTGTTGGACAATAAAATCTTTGGTATTATATTTAAGAACAATTGTTGTTCTATTTATAATAATAATGTTTTGTATAGAATTGAAATATTACTCAATGGATTTTGTGTACTTGACTTACGTAAAAAATTATTTTGCAGATTGAACAAACTAGTATAAGAAAATGAGATAATCATTCAAAAAGTTGAATGTGTGTATTTGCTGAAATACAATTGTGAATTATTTGAAAGGTTCAAAGAATTCAAAAGTGCACCAAATTGGCTAAGTATTAGGATTCTTTGATTGGATCAAGAAAAGAATACTTGTGCAATGAGTTTCTAGATCATCTCAAATGGTTTTCTCATAATGGATGCCTCATAATACACAATAATTGATTAATGTATCTGAAAGTAAAAATTGTACCTTGTTGGACATGGTACGGTCCATAATGATTTTACCGACATTCGAGTATCCTTCTAGGATAATGTCCTAGAAATGGCTGTATATCTACGAAAAAGGTAACCTCAAAATTCGGCCACAAGACTCCATAAAAGTTATGGACAGGAAGGATTTATAATTTTAAGTAAGTTAAGATAAGGGGTTGTCCAGCTTATGTGAAAAAGGTTTCAAAGGATAAGCTTAGGACAAGATTCGGCAAGTATATATTTGTGGGACATTCTAAAGTAAGTTTAGGGTATATGTTCTATGATCCTATTTAACAAAAGGTGTTTATTGCGAAACATGCTGCCTTCTAAGATAAAGATGTTTATCATTGAAGGGGCTAGTGGGAGGATAATACATCTTGAAGAGTTCAAGAACCACAAAATACTATAAGTCAAATAAGAGGAACCTATAGATAGACCTATTGTACCATAACCGAATCATAAATCTGGAATAGTACCAAAAATACTGGGAGGTACAGATTCATCATTGATGATGATGATGATGATGAGTTACACATCATAGAAGATGAGGATCCGGTTACATATGATGAGGTAAGAGTTGTAGACACTCAGAGAAATGGATTGAATCAAGCTTCTCAAATATGGAACATTCGTTTTGATGAGACAATCAAAAGAGTTTGATTTTATCAAAAACAAGAATGAACCTAGTGTGTACAAAAGGGTCAGTGGGAGCGTCATGAAATTTCTAGTATTATATGTTGATATATTACGGATAAGGAATGACATACTAATGCTACAATCAGTAAAGATAAAGTTGTCTAAACATTCCTCCATGAATGATTTGAGAAGAGTATCTTAATTGGGGATACAAATCTATATAGATAGATTCAAGAGGATTCTCGACTTAACCCAAAGAACGTATATTCATTTGATGCTAAAGTCGTTTACCATGGCAAACTCCAAGAGTTGTCTCATGTTGATGAGCCATGGAGTGTATCTCTCTTAATAGTTTCCATAGACTCATAAAAGAGAGATCGCATGAGTAACTATCATGTATGCAATGAAATATATGAGACCTGATATTGATCAGTCATATTCTGGAGAAGTTCACTATGAGTCAGTGAAAAACATCTTAAAGTACTTAACCGACACTAAGGATGGGATCATATTTATGTTGGGTCTAAATTAAAACTAGAGGACTTAACAGACTCAAGTTTTTCGGACAGACCAAGACGACAAAAAATCCATTTTTAAGGTAAAGAGCTACCTTGAATAGTGGTGCAGTGAATTAGAAAGGTTTCAAACAGCAAAGAATTGCTAGTTTAGTGATAAAGACAAAGTATATAGCTATAAATGAAGCTACAAGTTGATTGTTTGGATGAAAAGCTCATTACAGAACTAGAAATAATTCTTAAGTCTCATCTTGGATCTAAACATGTGTTGTGGCACTTTCATTTGATTATAAGAATCATTGAAAGATGGGAAATCACTATAGAGATGGTGGACTCTCAAGAACAGCATTACTTATCCATTAACTAAAGTTTATACAACAGTAGGATAATCGTCACTTAAAGAAGAAGGGTATGAGATACCATGGCGATTGACTTTAGTGTAAGTGGGAGATTGAAAGTAGTATGCACACAAGCCAATTATATTTGATGATAAAGCATATACTTTGTAACAATCTTATTCATTTATTAATAAAAAGTATTAATTTATTAAAGGCTTTTAATTATCTAAATGATGTTGTTTTATAATATGTGATAAACCCATATTTTTAAGCAATGCTTTTAGAATAATGATTATGATCATTCTAATGAGATCTAAATTCTTAGAAAACTTAAAACTAAAATAGTTCCCAATCGTTGGATTGATAAATAGGGGATTAGTGAATCCGGATAGATTGGTACATACGTTGCTTGCTCATTGGATAAGGATGATTGATCTCATGATCATTTGTGTGGAGACACTAAAACAAGTATATGGGTCTTATTAGAGATAAGTTCACTGAACATGGCTCGCTAAGGAATACCAAATGGAGTTTTACTTGTCTGTCAATAGAAATTCCTGTAGTGATAGTAGTACAAGTGATCCTTGGACTTGAGATCATCATAATATCTTGTGTATGATTAGTTATGCTTTGACTTATTCCTTAAGACCCTTAGGGTATATCAAAGGGTATGCTTGGGTATAATAAGTTATACATGGAGATAAAATAAGATCAATAAAGAATCTACCACTTCTAGTAAAAGAAGATAAAAGTCCTATGTGATTCAATAAATGACAACTCAGTAGTCCTTGGCCAAGGCAGAATAAAATTAGAAAGGTGTTTCTAATTTGCATTACTTGGAGTTGTGCATTTAAGAGTCAAAATACATATAATTAAATAAAATAAGACTTAACAGTAATTTTATGTCTTATATTTAATTAGGACATTGTATGGTGGAAAGATTGAATTATACGGTAACTATTTACTCAAAGGTTCTTTTATGATTAATGTTGAAATCTATATTATCTGGAAAGTCGTTAATCGCTAGGGAGGCTTATCCCTATTGTAGAATAAATATTATTTATTTAAATAAATTAATTATTGAATTTATTTATTTAAATAAGATTAGAATTGTTCTAATTGATTTATTCACACCCGGTTTTGTGAAGGCCCCGAATCCGGATACTTGAAATCCAAACTCGGTACTTCACGATACCATTTCTATGAGCGAAAATATTACTAATAATAATAACAATAATATAAATTATAAACTTATCTTACATTTATCAGAGTCTAATCTCAAGTACGTAACCTTTACTATATGACACAGTAATCCTAATCTGTTTGCTTTCCTTTTCACTTGTTCTTGACCGATCCATCTGATTGTTCACACTTATTTGAAAACATTTAAATTAAGCAAGGATGAGCATTTAAGTGCCCAGCAAGTACTATATATATATATATATATATATAAGCTGAAAGAATTTAAATGTTTTCTTTATAATATCCATCTACAACAAGTCAATAGTTGTGAAGTATTCTGAACCGATATTAATAACATAACAACCCTCTTTCAAATTTTTGAAACTACTTACTGGCTATAAATAGGGTTTAAGTGACATTCTATGAACATTGTTTTTATTTTCGAAAAGGTTTAGCAGAACTTCATCTGTAAACCGTCATAACTTACGGACACGGGGGTGATCAGCCCGTTGTGCCCTGCATTGATCAATACTACATTACAAGAACGATGTTATCATTTATTTGGTCCGCCTTGGGCGCATAAAAGTTTTCCCGTGAACGGGATGTTCATATTTGTCAGGGTTCCAGACAAAAGGTTTTATTTTATCCAACAATAATCTATAATTCAACATATATGTATAACAAAGGTGTATCAACATGTGATTAAATACAATGATTATTCAAGTGGGGACACTTGTATAATCATTTCTAGAAATTAACGAACAGAATATATATCCGAATTATCATATACTAACATGTTGATAATCAAAGGGTGTATATAATATAGGTTTAACAATCTGTACATTAATAATAATAATTCTGAACTTCTCAATTCTGTCCATTGCATAAAGAAAATGCAAAGTTAGGATACTTGCCTGATGCGCTGCTTACAATTCTCAACTTAGTTCTATCTTTCTATCACGACCGATCATTAATCAAATCAATCGTTCGATTAGAACAATATACCATAAGACATAGTACTGCATTTCGCAGTCAGCACATAACCTAATCATCTTATCACACATGTTCAACAATCATGGCATCACAAACTAACATCAACTCATTCCTAATCATATAGTCACGTAACCTTAACAACCATTGAATCACAAATAAACAGTTAACTAATTAAATTATCTAAGTCCAGATCAATTTCTGAAACATGTTGGCGTATCGATAGCCATATCAGATAATTATCAAGTCTGAGACTCTATTCTGTATCTCAATATCCAAATAGATAACTTAAACAACAATCGTATTATTTTTTATGACCTTATAATAATTATAAAATAATTATTACCATTTATCATAATTTTTGAAATATCAGAATCATTATTAAATAATTTAAATATCAAACAATTCTATTATCATTAATATTTAATTAATATTAAACTATTAATGAAACTATTGCCAAAATATTAAAGTTATTTATAATAACTCAAAATATTTTTAAAGTACTTATATTACCCTTAAATGATTTTTAAAACATCTAAAATCATTATTAAATAATTACCATTAATATTTAAATATTAATGAACTATTATCTAAATATTAAAAGTCATTAATTATAACTTAAAATATTTTTAAATCATTAATATCCTTTTTAAATGATTTTTAAATAAATAAAACCATTTTTAAACTATTTATTTAATATACTATTAAATAAATTTAATATCATTAATATTAACCTAATATCATTAATATTAATTTATTAATGAAAATATCCTCTAAATATTAAAAGTTATATTTTATAACTTAAAATATCTTTAAAAACTTTATCTACATTTAAAATGTTTTTTAAAATATTAAAATCATTTTTAAACTAATTATTTAATATAATAACTAAATAACTTTAATATCATTATTAATCATTAATTAATGAAATTAACCGTTAAATATTAAAAGTTATATTTTATAACTTAAAATATTTTTAAATACCTTATTATTATTTAAAATGATTTTTAAAATAATAAAATCATTTTTAATTTAATTTTTTAATTCATTTAACAAATAACTTAATTATCATTAATATTAATTTATTAATGAAATTTATCAAATAATATTAAAAGTTATCAAAAATAACTCAAAAATATTTTTTAACACAATAATATAATTTTTCATGAATTAAAACTATTTTTAAATAATTTATCTAATATTGTAATTAAATAAATAAATACCATTTATATTCCAAAAATATTAAATATTTTTGAAATATACCCAAAATAATTAAAAACTATTTTTCAGACTTTAAAATAATTTTTCATAATTTATTTAGTAATTTTAATAATAAAAATCTATTTTTTTTCTAATTTTTAATTCATTTTCTGGAAAATAGAAAATAAATTGTCGCTAAAGGGCTATAGCGACACTTTCTGTCGCTATAGGTGTTCTTGAGGATTTCCAGAACGAAATTCAGTGCGCTAGGGGGGTGCTTTGACTTATTGTATTTCTTAGGATAATGTGTTTCTGGACTTGAAATTGATTTCATGTTGTATTATTCATGTAATACTACAAGTACATAACAAGTTTCGTGGCTGAACAACATCAGATCAGAGAGATTTAAGCTCTTTAAAAACCTGACAACGCTGTTCTTCAACATTCTGGGTTTAACAGATTTCGAGGTTCTTACTTTGAGTCCTTATAACTTGATAATCGTGTAACATTTATGTGATCTATCAATTACAGTTTGTAGACAACATGTAGGACTACAATTAAAAAGCATTTTAACACAAAAATATCAAAACATCTGTAAGACCCCAAATAATTAATAAATGAAATTTAATTTCCTCTAATTATTATTTTGAAATAGTAAGGGTTGATGTGATTAATGTGGATAGTTATGGGTAAAATACGTAAATATTTCAAAATAATATAAAATATTCATTGTTGTCGGGGAATATTCGTTTGGTCGTGGAATATTCGTACTTTCGGGGAATATTCGTACGACAGCGCAGCCATGTGTGGGCCCATAACGGAAAGCGATTGGAGGAAGAAAACGACAAATATAAGTTGTTAAAAATAACGGCGTAGTTGTTACCGTTTACACTGTTGGAATACCCGGTGGTTAAAATACGGTAATACGTGTTGTTGCACAGTAGCACACGGTATTGCACCAATTATTGATTCTTACGTAAGAAGGCACTACTCAATAATTGTTACAGTAATTACTGTTCAGTATTTTATGTTATTGATTCAATAATTGCTGCATTGATATTTTATATTACTGTTGTTTCAATAATTGTCATTACACAGTATTTTCCATTATCGAAGCAATAATTAATATTATCTGAATAATATTATTTGATAACATTATTGGCAATGTCTAGAAAGTTCTGTCTAAGGAGAGGTTTGGTCATCTAATTGCGCGCCAGTAAGGAGAAATTCTTATTGGAAAGCCCCCTCTTTCCTGGGAACGGCCTGGTTGTCAGTATTGTGATTCTGTAATATTATTTGTGAATAATTAAATTATTGATTTATATGATGAGGAAAATATTGATTTTATGTGGATATGGATGGAGAAAATTTTTAATGTGACAATTGTTGAAAATTAATATTTTATCTTTTTCTGATAAAATAATTCATTTAAATATATTATTTTAATAATATATTAATGGTGATATTTTTACGATGAATGTGGGGTATATGAGTATATGAGGAGAAAGAGTATTTTTGTTGCGATGAATATTAAAAACAGATTTTGTGTGTCGGTAGACCTGTTTCTTGACTGAAAATTTGATTATAGCCTATAAAATCGTCTGTTTATGGATTTCGGTCAATTTCTGTTTGGAATTTGGAAAAACTTTCTTCTGCAAAGTTGTAGAGAATTGAATTTCCTATTAAAAGTCGCGAGATTCGAATTTTCTGGCAAAAGGGCTATTTATTGTGAATTATTGAAGTTTCGAAGCTCCGAAATAATTGATTTTTGGAAGTTTTAATTGTTTTAATTAACAAAAATGTTTTTGTGTTGGTTAGCCTCATTAAAAACATGTTATGTTGCTGAAATCAGATCTGAAAGAGTGGGCGTAGAATTTTTAAAAAAATATATAATATTTTATTAAATTTTCTGCTTTGGTGTTCTAAGCAATTTCCTATAAATAGGTGCTTAGGTTAGAATTGAAAATCACACCAGAAACTGAAGTTTTCTCTCTCTATATTATCGAGCGTATTCTTGTGAGTATTTTGAGTATACTTTGAGTATTGCTATACGGTGCAAGTCATAGCCTATATCCGGTGTTTCAGCTAGAAGTACTGATTTTTCGAGGTAAGGGATATTATTTTTTTTAAAATGATATTATTTCTTCTAATATCATTATGCCGAAGTATTGATCTGAACTTTTTATCAAATTTGGAACTTTTTCATGTCGGGGTTACTATTCATGAGTTACTATTCATGAGTTACTATTCACGAGTTACTATTCATGAGTTACTATTCACGAGTACTATTCATGAAGCGTGAAGATGTTTTTTTGTGAAATTTCTATCTTTTGGTGTCGGAGTTACTATTCACGTATACGGCACTATTCACGTATACGACACTATTCACGAATACGACACTATTCACCGAAAAAATGAAATTTCTTCTTTTTGTCCAAAATATCTATTCTGGATACTAGCTTTGATTGTATCCATGTTTTGATCATTCTAGAATTTTACTTCAGTATGATTATTTATGAAGTATTTTTTGAACTCAGATTGTTTAAAGTACGAATCCTTAATACTTGTTATTTTGTTTCACTGGATTCTTTTCCTTTAAAATATTTTTCATCATCCTCAGTCCTAAATGATGTTGATACTGAATATCTTTGGCTTGTAGTGCAAAGATGGTTGATTTTATTATGAATATCTTTGGCTCATAGTGCAAAGATGTACAGGTGTTGAGATAAACATGAACAATTGATGAATATCTTTGGCCTGTAGTGCAAAGATGAACAGGTGTTTAGATGAACATGACCGACTGATGAATATCTTTGGCCTGTAGTGCAAAGATGAATATTTGATTTGATTTGAGATATATATTGATTGATGTTACAGGGATAAAATATTGATGATGGACTTTTAAATTCATAGATGTTAGTAGATTTTATTCTCTACTTAACTCTTCTAATGAATTGTTGTTTCCGCTGCAGTTGTTGATCTAAAACTTGTTGTCTATTGTATTCTATTAGATTTTTCCCTGTTGAAGACTAACGATAATTTGTTGTACATTATCTTAGTCATAATATTCTTTACTGGGCTAGTTGAGCTCACCCTTTTCTTTGTTGTTCAATTTTTCTTCTCAGGAGGCGAGAATGTAGCGAGTACTAGTCGGGGTATGGAATGAAGGTTCTAGAGAGAGTTGTTTAGTAGTCCTCACCATTTTTTTGTAAAATAATGTATCAATAATTATGATGGGAATTTATTTGCATGTGGATATTGCCTAGATGACAATGTTTGTATTCAAACTCACAGCTTATGGGTTGTAAAAGTTGTAGTTGTTTCTGTACCATGTATTTGACAACTCAGAATGGGTTGGGTGGAATGGACCTATTTTGGGGGTGTCACAGTTGGTATCAGAGCTTAGGGATATGATCTCTGGCGGAGATCGGGGAATAGAACTAGGAGGGGAGAGACGAGTAAATCCTTCGCTAGTGTGTCCTACCTAAGCTTATTTGTTGGTTGGTCATAATATAGGGATATTATGTGATTTATTGATTTCCTTAATTAACCCTTGTTTTATGACAGTATTTGAGAATGTCGACTGAGAATATTAACAGTGGAGTAAATGAGACCGTGGAGATGCCTGTACTTTCCAACGAGGAGAACGTGCAACAGGCTGGCAATGTTCCTCCTGTGAACAACGCCACTGAGCAGACGATAAACGACGGGATGTTTAGGAGCTTTTTGCAGTTCATGCAAAACCAGACGAGGGAGACTCGTGTTCAAAATACAGGAGGAAATGATAGCAATTCACGGGTGGTCACAGTCAAGCAGTTCGAAGAGTTGGGACCACCAGAATTTAAGGGAAAGCCCGATCCGATCATGGCGGAAACATAGGTCAAGCAAATTACCAAGATATTCGATGTATTGGGATGCACGGAGGAACAGAAGGTTCCATTCGCCACCTTTATGTTCCGTGGCGAGGCAGACTACTGGTGGGAGTCTGTAAAACGTACACATCCAGCCGCACTCAGCATGTCATGGGAGACGTTTCAGAAACTTTTCAATGAAAAATACTTTCCTGAAAGTATTCGCCATATGAAGGAAGTGGAGTTTATTAGACTAGAGCAGAATAACATGACGGTGTCCCAGTACGAGGCGAAGTTCACGGAGTTATCCAGGTTTGCACCTCATTTGGTGGAGAATGAGGAACGTATGACGCGGATGTTTTTGAGAGGTTTGAAACCCGGCATACGTCAGTATCTCATTTCTCATAAATTTTCTATCTATTCAGATGTTGTCAACAGGGCTCAGTTGTTAGAGCGAGATAACGAGTACGTTCAACCGAGGGACCATAATCAGGATTATACCGAAGATAGCAGTCATCAGAATAACGATAACCAGCGTAGAAAGAAGAATATGGACAAAGGCGGTAACCACTCTGGTGG
This sequence comes from Panax japonicus, assembly GCA_020205505.1. Taxonomy (NCBI): domain Eukaryota; kingdom Viridiplantae; phylum Streptophyta; class Magnoliopsida; order Apiales; family Araliaceae; genus Panax; species Panax japonicus. The sequence goes on along the minus strand of CM035095.1, from coordinate 65,507,066 downwards.
TAATCGTGGCCATGAAAATAGAAGAAGCGAGTCGGGAGAAGATTTTAAAAAGAGGAGATTTAACAACGACCATGGGAAGACGACAGTGCCAGCAGCAACTGGTTCCAAGGGAGGAGAAAGACCACCGGTCGTATGTTACAAATGTGGGAAAGAGGGACATATCAGCCCAAACTGCCCACAACAGTTCAAGGTATGCTATAATTGTGGAAAGGAAGGACATATCGCTCGAGAGTGTACGGTAGTGAAACCAATTCCAGCGGGGATGGTGATTCAAAAGGCTGTCCCAGAAAATTCAAAGTCAACAGTTCCTGGAAGAGCGTTTGTCGTGACCGGTCAAAATGCGAGGAATCCGAACGAAGTTAGCACGGGTTAGTTAATTATAATTCTTGCGAAGTTTATACCTTACTAGGTACCGGTTCTACCCATTCTTTTATCTCTCTTGCTTGCGCTCAACTTTTGAACTTGACTCCGGAGAAATTAGACTTTGACCTATTTTTGGAGACTCCGTTAGGAGAAACTTTCATTACATCCGTTGTTTAGAAATCTTGCTTGATTCAAGTTGGCACTATCACATTTCTTGTTAACCTTATTTCTAAAGAGATATTTGCTTTTGATGTGATTTTAAGGTTAACTACTCATCATGCCAAAATTAATTTCTTTTGTAAAGGTTGTTAGTTTTCATATTCTTAAGCAACCTGATATTCGAACTCAAGCAATCAAACCATTGAAGTCAAACATTTTTATATCAAGCCATGAAGTCATTCGTTTATTGAAAAATGGATGTCATGTTTTCTTAGCCCATGTCATGGACTTGAACAAAAGTACATCAGATTTGAATGATATTTCTGTTGTTAGTGAATTTTCTGATGTATTTCCTGAAGAATTTCTTGGCTTACTCCTAGAGCGTGATATTAAATTTTGTATCGACTTTGAATCCGGTAAAAAACCCATTTCTAAAATCTCATATCGAATGGCTCCTATTGAACTTCAGGAGTTAAAAACCCAACTGTAGAAGTTGATACCCGAGCCTTTATCTTGTGACTTCCTTTGTGGAATACACAGAAGCCAGACTTTCCGTAGGGGATGCCATATTCGTACGGTAGTAAATTGATAGGTGTTATTGTAACGTGCTATCCAAGGTTGGGATATGAGTCACAGTTGAGAACAACCTAAGTCGGTAATCGAAATACGTAGCTTTCTAGGCTTAGTTGGTTATTATCGGAGATTCGTTGAAGGATATTCTCGAATCGCTATTCCATTAACGCAGCTGACTCGTAGAGATACAAGATTCGAATGGAGCAAGGAATATGGGAAGAGCTTCGAAGAACTCAAGAGGAGACTCATTTCAGCACATGTTCTGACCATGTCATCCTGGAAAAGTGAACGTTGTAGCTGACGTGTTGAGTAGAAGATCGTATACAAGTACGAGTACGATATTGTCAAAGACTAACTTTGTATAATTTATAAATAATAGAGATGGAGATGAAAACTCTAGGTATCCACGTGATGATATACGAGTATAACCGACTTTAATCGATAAAGTTAAAAACGTTCAAGCTACACACTGGAGCTGATTAATTTGAAGAAGGAGGTGCAAGAAGTTGTTATTTCAAAAGCGAGAATTGGCGATGTGAGCAAAGCTCAAACCTTCAATTTATTAATCCATTTGAAATTCTCGATCGAATAGACTCGTTTTATCGCCAAGTATGTCGCGTGTTTATAACATTTTTTATATGTACCAATGTGGACTACTCGAACCATGTTATTGAGTTAGAACCGGACGAAATAGCTGAAGACTTAACGTACGAGGAGGTACCTGTCAAGATGTTGGATGGGAAGGAGCATGTCCTACGCACGAAGGTCATACCACAAGTTAAAGTTTTATGGAGAAATCATGCTATAGAAGAAATGACCTGGGAGTTGGAAACGGAAATGAAAGCGAGGTATCCTCACCTTTTCGAAACACCAGGTACGTATGTCAATTTCGAGGACGAAATTTCATAAGGAGGGGAGGTTGTAAGACCCCAAATAATTAATAAATGAAATTTAATTTCCTCTAATTATTATTTTGAAATAGTAAGGGTTGATGTGATTAATGTGGATAATTATGGGTAAAATACGTAAATATTTCAAAATAATATAAAATATTCATTGTTGTCGGGGAATATTCGTTTGGTCGTGGAATATTCGTACTGTCGGGGAATATTCGTACGACGGCGCAGCCATGTGTGGGCCCATAACGGAAAGCGATTGGAGGAAGAAAACGACAAATATAAGTTGTTAAAAATAACGGCGTAGTTGTTACCGTTTACACTGTTGGAATACCCGGTGGTTAAAATACGGTAATACGTGTTGTTGCACAGTAGCACACGGTATTGCACCAATTATTGATTCTTACGTAAGAAGGCACTACTCAATAATTGTTACAGTAATTACTGTTCAGTATTTTATGTTATTGATTCAATAATTGCTGCATTGATATTTTATATTACTGTTGTTTCAATAATTGTCATTACACAATATTTTCCATTATCGAAGCAATAATTAATATTATCTAAATAATATTATTTGATAACATTATTGGCAATGTCTAGAAAGTTCTGTCTGAGGAGAGGTTTGGTCATCTAATTGCGCGCCAGTAAGGAGAAATTCTTATTGGAAAGCCCCCTCTTTCCTGGGAACGGCCTGGTTGTCAGTATTGTGATTCTGTAATATTATTTGTGAATAATTAAATTATTGATTTATATGATGAGGAAAATATTGATTTTATGTGGATATGGATGGAGAAAATTTTTAATGTGACAATTGTTGAAAATTAATATTTTATCTTTTTCTGATAAAATAATTCATTTAAATATATTATTTTAATAATATATTAATGGTGATATTTTTACGATGAATGTGGGGTATATGAGTATATGATGAGAAAGAGTATTTTTGTTGCGATGAATATTAAAAACAGATTTTGTGTGTCGGTAGACCTGTTTCTTGACTGAAAATTTGATTATAGCCTGTAAAATCGCCTGTTTATGGATTTCGGTCAATTTCTGTTTGGAATTTGGAAAAACTTTCTTCTGCAAAGTTGTAGAGAATTGAATTTCCTATTAAAAGTCGCGAGATTCGAATTTTCTGGCAAAAGGGCTATTTATTGTGAATTATTGAAGTTTCGAAGCTCCGAAATAATTGATTTTTGGAAGTTTTAATTGTTTTAATTAACAAAAACGTTTTTGTGTTGGTTAGCCTCATTAAAAACATGTTATGTTGCTGAAATCAGATCTGAAAGAGTGGGCGTAGAATTTTTAAAAAAATATATAATATTTTATTAAATTTTCTGCTTTGGTGTTCTAAGCAATTTCCTATAAATAGGTGCTTAGGTTAGAATTGAAAATCACACCAGAAACTGAAGTTTTCTCTCTCTATATTATCGAGCGTATTCTTGTGAGTATTTTGAGTATACTTTGAGTATTGCTATACGGTGCAAGTCATAGCCTATATCCGGTGTTTCAGCTAGAAGTACTGATTTTTCGAGGTAAGGGATATTATTTTTTTTAAAATGATATTATTTCTTCTAATATCATTATGCCGAAGTATTGATCTGAACTTTTTATCAAATTTGGAACTTTTTCATGTCGGGGTTACTATTCATGAGTTACTATTCATGAGTTACTATTCACGAGTTACTATTCATGAGTTACTATTCACGAGTTACTATTCATGAGTACTATTCATGAAGCGTGAAGATGTTTTTTTGTGAAATTTCTATCTTTTGGTGTCGGAGTTACTATTCACGTATACGGCACTATTCACGTATACGGCACTATTCACGAATACGACACTATTCACCGAAAAAATGAAATTTCTTCTTTTTGTCCAAAATATCTATTCTGGATACTAGCTTTGATTGTATCCATGTTTTGATCATTCTAGAATTTTACTTCAGTATGATTATTTATGAAGTATTTTTTGAACTCAGATTGTTTAAAGTACGAATCCTTAATACTTGTTATTTTGTTTCACTGGATTCGTTTCCTTTAAAATATTTTTCATCATCCTCAGTCCTAAATGATGTTGATACTGAATATCTTTGGCCTGTAGTGCAAAGATGGTTGATTTTATTATGAATATCTTTGGCTCGTAGTGCAAAGATGTACAGGTGTTGAGATAAACATGAATAATTGATGAATATCTTTGGCCTGTAGTGCAAAGATGAACAGGTGTTTAGATGAACATGACCGACTGATGAATATCTTTGGCCTGTAGTGCAAAGATGAATATTTGATTTGATTTGAGATATATATTGATTGATGTTACAGGGATAAAATATTGATGATGGACTTTTAAATTCATAAATGTTAGTAGATTTTATTCTCTACTTAACTCTTCTAATGAATTGTTGTTTCCGCTGCAGTTGTTGATCTAAAACTTGTTGTCTATTGTATTCTATCAGATTTTTCCCTGTTGAAGACTAACGATAATTTGTTGTACATTATCTTAGTCATAATATTCTTTACTGGGCTAGTTGAGCTCACCCTTTTCCTTGTTGTTCAATTTTTCTTCTCAGGAGGCGAGAATGTAGCGAGTACTAGTCGGGGTATGGAATGAAGGTTCTAGAGAGAGTTGTTTAGTAGTCCTCACCATTTTTTTGTAAAATAATGTATCAATAATTATGATGGGGATTTATTTGCATGTGGATATTGCCTAGATGACAATGTTTGTATTCAAACTCACAGCTTATGGGTTGTAAAAGTTGTAGTTGTTTCTGTACCATGTATTTGACAACTCAGAATGGGTTGGGTGGAATGGACCTATTTTGGGGGTGTCACAACATCAACAAGATCTGGCCGGTCAAAACATGTCAGAATTTTACTCCTAAAATTTCTGGGTTTTTCCCAGAAAGTGAAATCATGGCCGATCGGCCTACTTTGACCAAAAATCACACTCATCCTGTTGATTATTAACATGATCTAACGCTATACACATAAATTACATATATTAAGCTATACATTTATTACAAAAACACCATCAAACAAAATCAAATCAGTCAGATCTGGGCTGTTCTAAAAGCTGTCAGACAAGATTTTTAGGTTCTGGGCTGCCCAGAATTTCGTGCAGTCAATGTCGGTCAATGGGTTTTGACCTTAAATAACTTTGATTCTAGACATCAAATAGCTATTCTACCACTTGAATCTTAAAGACCATATACCAGGCTACATATTGAAGCTTTAAAACAACACAAACAACAAACGAACAAGAATCTGTGGCTCCTGACATTAGCTTGTCAGACCACAGAAAATGTTCTTGGACAGTTTTTGAAAAACACTAAATTAAAGCGCTTTGATGCTATGGATCCATGATGGATCAACATATATCAACTAAAAACATATTTTAACACTTGATTAAACATAAAAACACAAATTTTTCTTAGCAACTTGGATTAAAAATGAAATTTGATTTATACCTTTCTAGCTTCCAATTCTTGATTTAATCCTCCAATATGTTATTGGTTGTCCTAGGGGCTGATTATATGACTGATCTACTATAATATTTCGGAGGTTTAGGTTAGAGAGAGAGTTGGTGAGTGCAACAATAAAAATGAGCAATTATTATGATTTTTCTCTCTCTAAATCTCTTATATATTGCTAGATTCATGTAAGATCTGATGTTGGCTGTCAAATGGAGATTAAGTTGGCTGGTAAAAATGTTCCCAAGTCAAGATAGTGGTTGAACAACTAAAGATATTGCCAACTTTGCAAGTTAGCTTACTAAAACACTCACAAGGGCATTTTGGTCATTTCTAAAATACAATTAATTGCTTTCTTGTCATTTGCACAAATCCTTAGGGTTTGACCTTTAGGGTTCAACCCTAAGGTTTAGCACTTAGCATAAATTATTTTTAGCAACTAGGGTTTATACAAAAATAAATTGATTTTTGTTTCTAAAAATTTTGAAAAATTAATTTGTTAATTACATTAAGTTAATAATTATATAGGGACATTAGGGTTTATTACCCTTAATCACAATTAACTTTGCTAATTATAGCAATTAGGGTATAAAATTTCGATAATTAGGGTTTCTAGAAATACAATTAGGGTTTCTAGAAATTAAATTAGGGTTCTAGGTTTTTTGATAATTAGGATTACTAATACGCCATTAGGGTTTCTAATTTCTAAAATTACGGTTTTCATAATTAGCATGACATTATGTAACACATAACCTTAATCATATAACATAGTTATATAATAGCCTTAAACTCACAATTGAGTTTCAAAATTAGGGTTTTCCCACAGTAAAACTAGGGTTTCCAAATACTGCACCACAATTACTCAATCATTACTAGCTCACATACATACAGTACATATCTATAGCACTGAAAAATAAAAATAAAAATAATATTATATTTTTATCACTATTCTTTATTCCTGAACCAGAAATAGGGTTTGTAAAATATTATTAAGGTTTGATCGTAATATAATAAAATTGTTCCACACATTAACATTGCACACCTAACCATACATATCTATAACACTGACAAATAATAATATTATATTATTATTCTCATTCCTTAATTAAAACCCATAATTAGGGTTTAGATTCCATATCTGATTTATCTGTCATAAATAACCTTATTAAGTTAAAATAATTAACTTAATATCCTGAACAAAATACATATAATGAAATAATCATTATAATTATTCTAAAATCATTTCATATATTATTTAAATAATATATAATTATATTTTCATAGAAAATAATTAATAAAAGCATTTCCAATAAGGAATTAATTAGTATAAAAATTATAATTGATAATAATCAATAATTCTAAAAATAAATTTATTTGTAAATATTTATGTAATAAATATATTTTTATTTACCACGTAAATACATATACACATTATCTTGTACAAATCCTCATCCTTATAATAATAATAATAATAAAAAATTATACGCAAAATTTCTGTTTTATTTATATAGAAATATCGGGTTGTCACATTCACCCTCCCTTATAAAGATTCCGTCCCCGGAATCACCACTTTAAAACCTATATATACCAGGATACATAGCATACACAATCATTGCAAGTAGATCTTGATCATGATTGATCGAATCGATCTTTAACTATTCACATAAAGCTTGTCTTTCTGATTAAACGGAAATTTGATTTCTAAAAGAACTCAAATTCCTCCTTCAAAATAATTTATAAAAATAACTTACTATATATAAGAAATCAATATATAAGAAAATAAAATTGGTTCGAGTAATACCTGGAGTTGCATCCCCGGCTGCCACGATATCTTGAACGGTTATGTTAAAGACGCTTGCGGTTGATTCTGTTGGTTCGTTTGATGATGTCGGTCCCGTTGTCGCCAATGTCCTGCTGCCTTTTCCCATATTCGCATTCCTTACCACCCTTATCTTTCCGGGATAGTCTTTCACCTTATGCTCCATTGATCCATACTTGAAACACTTACTATACATTCTTGGATTGAGACAATCGGGAAAGATATATCCCTTCTGCTTGTACTTACACCATACAAACTTCCCTTTCAAACATTCCCAGAGTGGTTCTTTCCACCGTTTTGCATATTACACCACATGCTTCTCCTTCACACCTTCTTGCTTCACCTGCACACTCCCAAAGTTGTTCGCCTTCCTCTTTTCACTCCTATTCCCTTTGTTTGTTTCCACTATTATTTCCTACCTTCCCAGCTCCTACAACCTTACCCTTGTTCTTTTTTTTTCCTTGTTGTAGAGCCAGGGTATGAATCTCATCTCAAACCTTCGTGCCTTTCTAGCCTCCGTATCAACTTGATGCGGAGCCAATCTAGTCAACTCATTAAATTTCACTGACATATTCCGCAACTTACATATCCCCTTGTTTCAATTCTAGAAATTTCACCTCAATTGTAGCCTGTATACTAGCAGCAAAAATAATTTTTTTGAAAAATAAAGTCTTAAACCTATCCCATGCTACCACACCTGCTCCTGCCCTCTTCTAATTCGCTTCCCACCAGAAATTTGCCTCACCCTTCATCATTAGGTGGCAAAAGAGGTCTTTTGCCCCTCAGCTATCCTAACTATCACGAACACTTTTTTTTTAATTTCGTTAACCCAAGTTTGGGCTTTTACAGGGTCAGTCGTACCTTTAAATTCTGACGCTAGGACTGCCTTGAAGTCTTTAACGTTCGACGTTTAATTATCTGGTTGATCTTTCGCGGCTGGTATTCCGTTCTGCACAACTTAATCGTCCATATTCACAAGTTTCTGTATCGAGTCTGGTTGTCCTCCAGCTTTGTTGACAGATTATTTTATCCTTTGATTTCGTTTTTTTGTCTTGACGGCATTTTCATAAATTATTCTTACATACTAAGCCTTATCGTAAACGCTTAACATATCACACAAAATTTTCTACTCAAATAATCATGTATTCAAAATATTAGATTTTTAAAAAACTCGGTCTACTGTAATAACCAGTGACCAAATAAATATCTACTATCTTTATACCAACTTATTTCATTAATCCAACATAGACTCATATTCATATCACTTGATATGCCATAGCACATTCTATTTTAAACATTCGCTATCCCTTTGTGACTTCAAAAGTCAGGATTACAACTTTGTCCAACACAAAAGTTAAAAATATTTCATTACACAAATATACTTATCACATATACCACACAGAAACATACATATTCAGCTAATACCAATACTATCTATTTCTTTTGCCTTCACTAAAGATTAACTATTTAGTATCTTATCTATTCCCATCATACTCAATAATCCATTCACAATTAACTATACCCAGTTCGTCAAACCACACTTATGAGTCCATAAACTTGTCACAGTTATATGAGTTTACAAACTTATCCTAGTCAGACCTTTGGCATCCATTCGCTTAGGGATTCATAAACATTTCATATAACTATGAGTCAAGAATGTCACATAAGTATGAGTTTTAAGAACTCGTACTTAACCCTATGTTCTCTACCTATGACCTATCTATTTTTTATACACATGAGAAAGGAATCACCCTCTTAACATGCATATAGCAAATAGCGCGACACAAACATTTCAATGATTATCAGTGTCAGATACTAAGTAGTTTTTACACCAAGTACAATTCCCCGCCCATACAAGGAATCATACAACTCAGCTACCGACATGAGTCCTCATTGAAATCCCCACCTAATCTTAACCCCCTTTTTCCATTCGAATTTTATTTAATCCGTATTCATAACCATTTCTTGAATCTGTACCATTCACACAGCAATCTTGCCTTAAACTTTCCAATCATAAGATTGATTCTTTCTGGCTGTCATAATTTTATCAGATCACGGGGTGATCTCATCGTATATATTATGATTCAATTCTATGTCTTAATTGTTTTTATTTTACGATCTCCTTTCCATGCACTTTTAGTCTTTTAGACTCGATCTATTCACAATTACTGTTCAACTTTATTATCAGAGTTAGGAAACTCTGTGGCTTAACAACTCACCTAGATTCATCTTTGAATCATACCAACCAACTAACTCTATATGAGTTATTTGTATTTTCAATGTTTCTCTCTGTTCTAAGGTTATAGGCTAAGGTCTAACCCACCAAAGGTTTCTAACACTATAGCTCTGATACCATGATGTGAAGTCCCCGAATCCGGATACTTGAATCCTGAACTCGGTACTTCACGATACCATTTCTATGAGCGGAAATATTACTAATAATAATAACAATAATATAAATTATAAACTTATCTTACCTTTATCAGAGTCTAATCCCAAGTACGTAACCTTTACTATATGACACCGTAATCCTAATCTGTTCGCTTTCCTTTACACTTGTTCTTGACCGATCCATCTGATTGTTCACACTTATCTGAAAATATTTAAATTAAGCAAGGATGAGCATTTAAGTGCCCAGCAAGTATTATATATATATATAAGCTGAAAAAATTTAAATGTTTTCTTTATAATATCCATCTACAACAAGTCAATAGTTGTGAAGTATTCTGAACCGATATTAATAACATAACAACCCTCTTTTAAATTTTTTAAACTACGTACTGGCTATAAATAGGGTTTAAGTGACATTCTATGAACATTGTTTTTATTTTCGAAAAGGTTTAGCAGAACTTCATCAGCAAACCGTCATAACTTACGGACACGGGGGTGATCAGCCCGTTGTGCCCTGCATTGATCAATACTACATTACAAGAACGATGTTATCATTTATTTGGTCCGCCTTGGGCGCATAAAAGTTTTCCCGTGAACGGGATGTTCATATTTGTCAGGGTTCCAGACAAAAGGTTTTATTTTATCCAACAATAATCTATAATTCCAACATATATGTATAACAAAGGTGTATCAACATGTGATTAAATACAATGATTATTCAAGTGGGGACACTTGTATAATTATTTCTAGAAATTAACGAACAGAATATATATCTGAATTATCATATACTAACATGTTGATAATCAAAGGGTGTATATAATATAGGTTTAACAATCTGTACATTAATAATAATAATTCTGAACTTTTCACTTCTGTCCATTGCATAAAGAAAATGCAAAGTTAGGATACTTGCCTGATGCGCTGCTTACAATTCTCAACTTAGTTCTATCTTTCTATCACGGCCTATCATTAATCAAATCAATCGTTCGATTAGAACAATATACCATAAGACATGGTACTGCATTTCGCAGTCAGCACATAACCTAATCATCTTATCACACATATTCAACAATCATGGCATCACAAACTAACATCAACTCATTCCTAATCACATAGTCACATAACCTTAACAATCATTGAATCACAAATAAACAGTTAACTAATTAAATTATCTAAGTCCAGATCAATTTCTGAAACATGTTGGCGTATCGACAGCCATATCAGATAATTAACGAGTCTGAGACTTTATTCTGTATCCCAATATCCAAATAGATAACTTAAACAACAATCGTATTATTTTTTCATGACCTTATAATAATTATAAAATAATTATTACCATTTACCATAATTTTTGAAATATCAGAATCATTATTAAATAATTTAAATATCAAACAATTCTATTATCATTAATATTTAATTAATATTAAACTATTAATGAAACTATTACCAAAATATTAAAGTTATTTATAATAACTCAAAATATTTTTAAAGTACTTATATTACCCTTAAATGATTTTTAAAACATCTAAAATCATTATTAAATAATTACCATTAATATTTAAATATTAATGAACTATTATCTAAATATTAAAAGTCATTAATTATAACTTAAAATATTTGTAAATCATTAATATCCTTTTTAAATGATTTTTAAATAAATAAAACCATTTTTAAACTACTTATTTAATATACTATTAAATAAATTTAATATCATTAATATTAACCTAATATCATTAATATTAATTTATTAATGAAAATATCCTCTAAATATTAAAAGTTATATTTTATAACTTAAAATATCTTTAAACATTTTATCTACATTTAAAATAGTTTTTAAAATATTAAAATCATTTTTAAACTAATTATTTAATATAATAACTAAATAACTTTAATATCATTATTAATCATTAATTAATGAAATTAACCGTTAAATATTAAAAGTTATATTTTATAACTTAAAATATTTTTAAATACCTTATTATTATTTAAAATGATTTTTAAAATAATAAAATCATTTTTAATTTAATTTTTTAATTCATTTAACAAATAACTTAATTATTATTAATATTAATTTATTAATGAAATTTATCAAATAATTTTAAAGTTATCAAAAATAACTCAAAAATATTTTCTAACACAATAATATAATTTTTCATGAATTAAAACTATTTTTAAATAATTTATCTAATATTGTAATTAAATAAATAAATACCATTTATATTCCAAAAATATTAAATATTTTTGAAATATACCCAAAATAATTAAAAACTATTTTTTAGACTTTAAAATAATTTTTCATAATTTATTTAGTAATTTTAATAATAAAAATCTATTTTTTTCTAATTTTTAATTCATTTTCTGGAAAATAGAAAATAAACTGTCGCTAAAGGGCTATAGCGACACTTTCTGTCGCTATAGGTGTTCTTGAGGATTTCCAGAAACGAAATTCAGTGTGCTAGGGGGGTGGTTTGACCGATTGTATTTCTTAGGATAATGTGTTTCTGGACTTGAAATTGATTTCATGTTGTATTATTCATGTAATACTACAAGTACATAACAAGTTTCATGGCTGAACAACATCAGATCAGAGAGATTTAAGCTCTCCAAAAACCTGACAACGCTGTTCTTCAACATTCTGGGTTTAACAGATTTCGAGGTACCTACTTTGAGTCCTTATAACTTGATGATCGTGTAACATTTATGTGATCTATCAATTACAGTTTGCAGACAACATGTAGGACTACAATTAAAAAGCATCTTAACACAAAAACATCAACAAGATCTGGCCGGTCAAAACATGTCAGAATTTTACTCCTAAAATTTCTGGGTTTTTCCCAGAAAGTGAAATCATGGCCGATCGGCCTACTTTGACCAAAAATCACACTCATCCTGTTGATTATTAACATGATCTAACGCTATACACATAAATTACATATGTTAAGCTATACATTTATTACAAAAACATCATCAAACAAAATCAAATCCGTCAGATCTGGGATGTTCTAAAAGCTGTTAGACAAGATTTTTAGGTTCTGGGCTGCCCAGAATTTCGTGCAGTCAATGTCGGTCATTGGGTTTTGACCTTAAATACCTTTGATTCCAGACATCAAATAGCTATTCTACCACTTGAATCTTAAAGACCATATACCAGGCTACATATTGAAGCTTTAAAACAACACAAACAACAAACGAACAAGAATCTGTGGCTCCTGACATTAGCTTGTCAGACCACAGAAAATGTTCTTGGACAGTTTTTGAAAAACACTAAATTAAAGCGCTTTGATGCTATGGATCCATGATGGATCAACATATATCAACTAAAAACATATTTTAACACTTGATTAAACATAAAAATACAAAATTTTTCATAGCAACTTGGATTTAAAATGAAATTTGATTTATACCTTTCTAGCTTCCAATTCTTGATTTAATCCTCCAATATGTTATTGGTTGTCCTAGGGGCTGATTATATGACTGATCTACTATAATATTTCGGAGGTTTAGGTTAGAGAGAGAGTTGATGAGAGCAACAATAAAAATGAGCAATTATTATGATTTTTCTCTCTCTAAATCTCTTATATATTGCTAGATTCATGTAAGATCTGATGTTGGCTGTCAAATGGAGATTAAGTTGGCTGGTAAAAATGTTCCCAAGTCAAGATAGTGGTTGAACAACTAAAGATATTGCCAACTTTGCAAGTTAGCTTACTAAAACACTCACAAGGGCATTTTGGTCATTTCTAAAATACAATTAATTGCTTTCTTGTCATTTGCACAAATCCTTAGGGTTTGACCCTTAGGGTTCAACCCTAAGGTTTAGCACTTAGCATAAATTATTTTTAGCAACTAGGGTTTGTACAAAAATAAATTGATTTTTGTTTCTAAAAATTTTGAAAAATTAATTTGTTAATTATATTAAGTTAATAATTATATAGGGACATTAGGGTTTATTACCCTTAATCACAATTAACTTTGCTAATTATAGCAATTAGGGTTTAAAATTTCGATAATTAGGGTTTTTAGAATGACAATTAGGGTTTTTAGAAATTAAATTAGGGTTCTAGGTTTTTTGATAATTAGGATTACTAATACGCCATTAGGGTTTCTAATTTCTAAAATTAGGGTTTTCATAATTAGCATGACATTATGTAACACATAACCTTAATCATATAACATAGTTATATAATAGCCTTAAACTCACAATTGAGTTTCAAAATTAGGGTTTTCCCACAGTTAAACTAGGGTTTCCAAATACTGCACCACAATTACTCAATCATTTCTAGCTCACATACATACAGTACATATCTATAGCACTGAAAAATGAAAATATAAATAATATTATATTTTTATCATCATTCCTTATTCCTGAACCAGAAATAGGGTTTGTAAAATATTATTAAGGTTTGATCGTAATATAATAAAACTGTTCCACACATTAACATTTCACATCTAACCATACATATCTATAACACTGACAAATAATAATATTATATTATTATTCTCATTCCTTAATCAAAACCCATAATTAGGGTTTGGATTCTATATCTGATTTATCTGTCATAAATAACCTTATTAAGTTAAAATAATTAACTTAATATCCTGAACAAAATACATATAATGAAATAATCATTATAATTATTCTAAAATCATTTCATATATTATTTAAATAATATATAATTATATTTTCATAGAAAATAATTAATAAAAGCATTTCCAATAAGGAATTAATTAGTATAAAAATTATAATTGATAATAATCAATAATTCTAAAAATAAATTTATTTGTAAATATTTATATAATAAATATATTTTTATTTACCACATAAATACATATACACATTATCTTGTACAAATCCTCATACTTATAATAATAAAAAAAAATTATACGCAAAATTTTTGTTTTATTTATATAGAAAATATCGGGTTGTCACAGGTTTAATATAGAGAACCTGAAGGGTCACACCATAAAAGAAAGAATAATTATTTAAGAGGTTAATGGCATAATCGTAATAATATGTTAAGTGTATTTAATTTAATCTATGGTGATAGAATAAATTAAATAGCTTAATATTTATTATTTAATATTTTGAAAGTATTAAATATTTAAATTAATAAGAGGAGTCTTATTAATATTATTACAATTATTATTATTTTAATTTCTAAAAAGTTAGAAATTAATTTAATATTAGTACTCTCATTTATTCCTAATAAGATTAGGAAGCTAATTAATTAAAAGATTTTAATTAATTAAAATAAAACTCAATTCCTTAATTGTTAAGGAGGGTTGCCCACATTTATAAATAAGAGGAGTCTTATTATGGGTGGTGCGGTTGTTGACTTTTTAACAACATACACAATTCCAATAGTTGTAGAGTACGTTCCTTTTCTATGAGAGATAAAAAACTAGGGTTTTGCCAAACACCCATCTTCTTGAATCTTTATTCTTTCTTGGTGGATCACCTCTAGAGGCCAAACACTTGGGTGGCTAACGTTGATCAAAGGAAGGAACCAAACCCGGTGGATTCAAGTTGAACGCGAAAAGGATTGGAGGTGAACTTGTACCTGAGAAAGCTCGAATCTTCAAGGGTATGATTCTTATTCTTTATCTTTTCGTTTAATTAATAATTGTGCATAAAGGATGATCCGGGTATTTTAAAATTTTAAAACTCTAATTTTATCACGTTTCCACTTATTTTATGCAATTTAATTGCGCTCATAAATATTACAAACCTAACACTTCGTTCCTTTGGATATTCTAGGAGTGCTCAATTATTGAGAATCGTGTTTTCTCTACGATTCTGCCTTGGCGTTGTGAGCACATCTGTTGAAATCTCATTTCTACACTCTACGATTCAGCTTCTTCTGTGCAGACACTACGACTTCGAGATCAGATCTTGACACTCTACGATTTCTGTCTTTGTGCTTGTTGTCTTCATCTGATTTTTCTCGACTACGATCTCTGCCTCTGATATGATTAGTTGACTCTACGACTCTGAATGTAGTCTACGATTCTTGACTTGGCTTCGACATCAATAGACTCTAAGATTTCGAGTGTAGTCTATGATTCTTGATTTGGCTTCGGCAGATGATCAGTCGGCTCGTAGTCAGGCTGTCTCTACGATTCTGCACAAGACTTCCTCAGCAGACTACGGCTCTAAGGAAGTTCTTCTCGATACACTACGATCCTTCCTCGTCTTTCCTGGCAGTCTACGAATTTCGAGATCTACTATCTTGCAGACTACGATTCTGCCTCGACAGCTCTCAAGTTTTTCTAAACTTTCCTGGCAGACTACGATTTCTGGTGTAGTGCTCAACGATCAGACAAGTCTATCTATTACATCATAAGATCAACCTCACAAGCTTGATCTTTCTATATTTATAGTCCTTGTACATTATTTCTTTTTAAGGACTTCAAAAAGCTATTTTGCTTATGTAGGATCAACCTAACACATTTGATCAATTCATTCTAAGTCCTTGTACATGTGTTTCTATTCTCTATCAAAGGACTTTACAGCTTTTCTGAATGCAAGCATACTTGCATATTCATTCATATATATATATATATATATATATATCATAATCAAATCAAATAGGAATATCATTCACATACATATTCCTGACAGTATCATATCTTCGTGAAATTGGTGTTTTGGTCCTGAAGTACTATATCTTAATGTAATTAGTACTTTGATGTATCTTGTAAATTTGACAAGACCTGATATAGCATTTACAGTTAACATACTAGCAATGTATAGTTGTGCACCAACTCAAATACGTTGTAATGAAATTAAACATATTTTATGTGAGACTATTGATTTGGGATTATTTTATCCAAAGGGTGATAGACCAAACATATTTCACCAAAATTATTTTATACACATGAGCCCCATAAGAATGGCGATATTGATATCAAGCATATATGATCATGTGATAATTTGGTTGATATATTCATTAAGTCATTACCAACTATGATTTTGAAGAAGATGGTGCACAATATTGGAATACTTCGACTTAATGATATTTTTACCATGAACAATAGAAATTCTATGTACTTATGAAGGGGAGTAAAAAGGATATGTGATGATTGTACTCTTTTTCCTTCGCTAAGGTTTTTTTTTCCCCATTTAGTTTTCCTTTGCAAGGTTTTAATGAGGCAATCCCAAGGCACTAGAAGTTATACAAGAATATTGTACTCTTTTCCTTCGTCAAAAATTTTCCCACTGGGTTTTTATTTGGTAAGGTTTTTAACGAGTCATATTCTTAGAAAATTGTTACAAAAGAACTTGATCCCTTCTGTATGAAGACAATGCTACATGTATAGCTCAATTAAAATGAGGAAACATCAAAGGAGATTGAACAAAGCATATCTCACCAAAATTCTTTTTCACACATGACCTTGATATGTGTGGTGACATTGATGTTCAGAAAATTCGCTCAAAAAGATAATCTAGCAGATTTGTTCACCAAAGCTTTACTAGATGCAATGTTTGAAAGATTGTATCGCAATATTGGAATGTGACAGCTAAAGGACTTAAGGATACATTTATGAGGGGGAGCTAATACGCGTTGTACTCTTTTTTCCTTGATCAAGGTTTTTTTTCCCATTTGGTTTTTCCTGATAAGGCTTTTAATGAGGCAGCTTTCAATGTGTATGGCTATACAATAGACATCCAAGGGGGAGCGTTATAAAATATTATAATGGATGTCTATTTTCATATAATGGATGTCTAGATTCTTTCTCCCTATCTTTGATTGTAATGATTTTGAAACTCCCATTGAGTTATAAAACTCATGACCTTTGAGTTTTGTAACCTCTTAGAATTGATGTCCTTATACCATAAATAGTAGCATTGTAAAGAGAATGGGTTAGAGACATATACAATTACAACATATATGAAATGAGAATGTTTTTCTCCCTTAATGTTCATCTTTGTTCTTAATATTATTAATCTTTTATAACAAAGATAATAATGTCATTTTTTTAGACTAAAAGTTTAAAATAATGCTAAGAGTCCCACATTTTTTGTCTAAAATATATCTTGAATAATATTGCATTGAATATCTAGTGACACTTTATAACTGTCAAAATAAATATTTTCAGAATATCTACAACTAGATATTATAACGAATGGAATGATTTTTTTATATTCTTATTTATTTATTTTGAATATTCCATGTGTTCATGCCAATTAGATACAGTACAGGGGTAGTATCAGTACCACTTTGATCTTTCCCGTCTTTTCTTTTTCTAATTATACTCTGTTGATTACTGCAGTTCTAAGGACTGAATAGCCAGCTTTGCTGCAAGCATGGAAATATTCTTCTTAACAAACCTCAATGAATTCTCCAGCCTTTCTGACGTCTCTTTCACATCCATTGCATTTAACTTTTCTTTCTGCAATTCTAGCAGTTCTGATTGAGATGATCCTGTTGTAGCACCAAAAATAAGAAGATTAAAAAAAATTAAAAGAAAAATCGATCAGAAAGAAAAGAAAAAAATCCTATTGAAAATGGGAACAGACATATTCTACCATAAAGAAAGCTGTCTATAACTAAAGAACAAATGCATAAAGACTAAAATGAACTTTTTAAGATTTCTAATGCTCTCAACCACAGATAAACAAGTTATGTAAGTTCAATTGTTCAAGCGGATGTGGAAAGGTAATAACCTAACTCAGGTCAAATTCCAAGTCTGAATCAAATTATAACATAATAAGGCCCAATGCATTGTCTCAATAATATCTATTTGGGTCATCTTAGTCCACCACAAACTTAACCAAAAGATCATGAATGAATATTAGTGATAACAGCTTAAGTCCTTTTATACATATCAAACTATCCCACATGTTACGATGAGGATTGGGGTGTTGCACAGTAAATATAGATTTTGTTTCTAGAGAAGAAAATAATAAAAGATAACTTTGCACAAAGTTTTTTATATATTGGAAACATAATTCAATCAATAGAAAAATTGTTTCACCATTGTTATTTGGCATAAATTACATTTACCCGCATTGTAGTTGGCACACTTTGTGCAATAGACCACCAAATTAAAAAATAAAACTTTGATTAATCAATCAAACTTGATTAAAAACATGCACTTAACCCATTCTGTCATATTAATCAGAAGGCCATTAAAATAAGATTGTGTTTTTCATACGTGATGTGGTAGAATAAAAAGGAAAATGACATGGAAATTACATGGCCAATCCAAATAGGTTTGGGCAGCAAAAATAAGGAGCATGCTATGTATGTGACTCAAACACATGAGATATATCAAGAACTTATCCCAATTTGCAGAATTAGGGTTCATGTTCCTCCCGTTCCTCCCATTTGGTTGATTTTTTTGCGAGAAAAAAATTATAGCTTCTGCTTCTAATAAGAAATACTTAATATTTCAAATCTCTTGTTGGTCTTTAATGGCTTCAACAACTCCTAGATCTTCCACAACTTTGTCGATTCGTAGAAAAGATCAATGGTATTCCACCCAAATGCCCCGATAAAATTGTGTAACATGGTAGACACCCAAATGCTTAGAGAGAAGAAATTGGGTAGTGGATAAAATTATGAGTGCAAAACTGATGGATACCCCAACAACAAGAAATCTCCAAGAACTATCATGGTTAATTGTCTAATCTGAACAAGGGGTAATGTTCATATTCTTACTCATTTAAGTAAAAGTTCAAAAGATTCCATAGACGGGACATTGATATCAATCTTTGCCAGAAAAGCCTACTGCTTGAGGACAAGGGGTTGAGCAGGAAAAAGAAGATGGAGAAAATAGTGAAAAGAACAAATAGAGAGAAGGAAAAAGAAGATAAAGAAAACTGGAAATTATAAAAGTAAATAAGTTGGAAGTTTTCAGGAAAAAATATACTTTACCCCTTTCAAGTTAGCACGTTTTGTGCAATAGCCTACTAAACTGAACTTTTAAAAACACTAAAATTATCTCATTCTATTAATTTTTTTGGACGATTTTCAAATTGGCTACACTAAATTCCTGCGCGACTTTTTTTTAAAAAAAAAATTATCCAGAACCTCTTCTCTATCTTCCTCTTCTTTGTCCTGGGTCTTCTTCCTCTTCTCTTTCTCTCTCTCTTCTTCTGGGATTCACATAAACAAGTATTCTACTTCTGACTTGTTTATGAATAAATTGGGACTCCTCCTTCTCTCTTATTGTGTATATAGATCTGCAATCAACAAAACCATCACCACAACCTCCACCTCCAGATCTATAATTTTTTCGACAATATATTTCAAATGGAGACCTACACGCAAATGGAAACAAACCTTTTTCTGGAGATAGATCATAAGGGTGTTGTGACTATGGTGGACTATGATGAAGATAGTTGACTGTGATGGTGATGGTTTACAAGCGGCGGTGGCATGGTAGAGAGAAGAAATACTATAAATAATTCTTTTTTTGCTCATTCTTGCTTTATAACCTACCTTTCAGTTAAGACAGATATGGTCAGTGGTTCTGGCAAGGCTAAGGCAACTGAATAGCTTCAGATTATGTTAATTTTATGAGAACTTTTATGTAAGAACAATATTAATGTTATTGTAATAAGACTTGGTATGTAAGATAAGTATTAGCATGTAATGTATTTATCTATGACGTTATGTATTAGTTAGATGTGTGTTAGATATTTGGATCCTGAGCACCAAGTTCGAGGTAAGAATACCTGAATTTGGGGGTGTCACAATACATCTTGCACAACATAACACATTTGCACATAGATTATAACTTACTCAGTTACAACTTTTGAGTAAGTTAATGAAACTAGTATTCAATTCATAATATAAATGAAGTTAGAAAACTTACCTTAAGTGCAGCTACAACTTATAGTTTATGTTGAACTGCTCTTCTTAATTCCTATATATCACATAACGATAATACATCCATTAGTTGTGTAAAGTTGTTAATCACCGGCTTACGTAAACTTTATTCATTTACTTCTATGTTCGTGTTATTAAACTCGGATCTCTTTCCTTGTTCGTTGTGTTCGTTATCACATAGTACGACTTTCTTATCTTTTCAACTTCACAACGTCCCAACACGTTTATAAAACGTGAACCATAAGAACTAAAGTTAATGTAAACCAATGTGTAAGTCAAATATATGACTAATTGGTATGTGTTATCCTTATGTGATATATAGGGATTTCAAATAGCAATATAACGTAAGTTGGATGCAGCGCTTAAGGCAAGTTTCCTAACTTCATTCATATTATGAATTGAATGTGAGTTTCTTTAAGCTTGCTCAGGTGTTGTAAATGAGTGAGTTTTATTTATGTCCAAATGTATTGTATTTGTACAAGATGTTTATGATGTATGAGGCTATGTGCCAATTCTATGCACTTATGTGCTTTCGAAAGATGAATTATTCTGTGTTAGAACTGTTAAAATGTAAAGAGTTTTATTTATTCATGAACTGTGATAAGATTCAGTCTATGCTGATTATTTCGGTTAGACAGAATGAGAAGATGTTAATGTAAATGTATGTCGAAAATGTGTTTTTTTCACATATATTGTCGTATTTGATGAGTTAAGTCGTAGAAGTGTTAAGGAATATATTGATGTTTTAAATGATAGGAATCAAAATTTATTCCTGTTATTCGAGCTGCTTCATAACTTGTTGAGCAATTGAATACTCACACTTGCTTAAAATAAAAATATTTTCAGTGAAAATGAAAAAAAAACTAAAGGTCCTGTGAAGATCGAGTTGAGCGGTATCCTGATAAAGTGTTATTCATTATATGAATGAGCGTGAAGATGAAAAAGAAGTCCAAGCCGAGACTTGTAGAATAGTTAATTAAACTGTTATATATCTATTGTGGCGGATGAAAGTCACACTTGTAATGAAGTAAAGACTAATGTAATTATCATTGTTTGTAATGAATTGAAGATTTTAAGGTAATAGAATCTGAGATTTAAAGAAATATATTGTTATATTTTGAAATTCTAAATACATTTTTAAGATATATGGATGTGAGGAATGAGAAGCACTAGTGATACACCGAATCCAGGTTTGAAGATAGACCCAACTATTACACAAAACGTGCCAACTTGAATGGGGTAAAGTATATTTTTGTCGAAGTTTTCATCATTTTCATTTTAATTGTTTTCAATTTTTCAAGTTATTTTATTAATATTTATTGCCATGTAATAAATGTTTTGATTTCTTTATTATTTTTGTCTACCATGTAGGAAAAAGTTAACATTCATCCAATTAAGTAGACGGAATGGTTCAATTTCACAATTTTAAATAATTTGAAGTTTGTGAGTTGAAGCACGTCACAAAGGTTGTCATATTGATAACATTTTTGGTGAGGTAAATTATAAAAAAAATGATGTTTCCTAGGTTTGGTGCCAAATTAGTGTTCACAAATTATAATGTTTGGAGTATAAGGATTTGAGTATTTCATGGAGAATGCAATTTATGGCAAGATGTCATTGCAAATCCAGAAAAGTGTATTTCAGAAAAAGTTCGAGAAATGAAAGAAAAAAGAACAAGGAAGATTTTGCAAGGAGTAATGCATGAAGAAGTCTGGATGCGTGTTGCGAGTTTTGATTCTCTATTTCAGTTATGGAATGAGCTTGAATTGATTTGCAAGAATTATAAAGGTTCATCGTTACCTAAAGAGTCTTGGTTTTGGAAGAGGATGAGAAACTTGTAGAAGAAATTGATGAAGTTGAAGAAGAAGAAGAAAAGAAAAATGAAGACTTTGAAGACATATGTCGGGAAGCAAAAGAAATAGATCATGTCGAAAATAAAGAATTTGAAGACACAATAATTAAAGCATCTTTTGAGAAAAAAGAACCTGAGAGTGAAGTTATGGATCAAGAAGAGAATGAGACAAATTTGAATAATGAGCTGGAGGATAAGGATGTTGAAGAAAAGAGTGCACACTCATAAGTTACTAGTCAATTGGACATCATATCATCTAATCTTGTTGCTGTCAGAACTTTTACAAGGAAGAAGGTTGCCAAAAAGGTTCAAGTCACAAAAACTGCTAAAGAAACATCATATAAAAAGTCTAAGTTGGAAGCAGAGTGCAAACCAAAGGTCAAAAATGCAAAGACCAAGAAAAAAGAAACTCAAGTTGTGGAAGACATTGAATGGGTTAATATGGAGAAGTATTTTGATCAAAATGAGTTCAGAAATAATGAAATGAAGAAGAAATACAAGCATGTAAAATGTGAGAAGCTAGTAAGCAAGATCAAGAAGAACAAATGGAAACTTCAAGCATTTGTGTCATATACATCAATGGAGATGACAAAAGAGTTTCTTGCATTTGAAGGAATCGGAAGATCAAAATATTTTACAACATTATGAAGAATAAATTTGGTTTACGGGAGGCCTTGTTAGCAACTAAACCAAATATATTCTAGATTATTCAAGAAATATCTTAATTAATATTAGTACATGAATTGGTGATATCTAAGTATATGAATGTATTTGAATTGTCTTGAAACATGTAATGGTTAGGTTCATGTACATGAATATGGTCATGTAGTAATTATTATTGTGGATCTAGAAGTGTCCTATGAGTCCTATAAATAGTCTTGTACTTGGATCATTTTAATCAAGTGAAATTAAAGTATTCTTAAGTGTTCTCTAAAGTTATATTTCACTTCTTTTATAATTTATCATCTTCCATAAATTTCCAACACATTTCAGCCCTGGGTAAAGTCTTGTGTTCCTTCTTGGATGCCTTCCCTTGGGAATCTCTTGACAATTGGCCCTTTATGGTGGCTTCCTATTTTCTTTTTTACTTTTCTTTAATTAATTGCACATGCATTCTTTCTCTAGTCCACAGATTAATAAATCAAAGAGTTAATTTGGCCTTTTCTGATTAAGGCACGTGGACCAGTCCATTTTGGTTACCAACAATTATAAAATCAAATAATGTAGAAAACTGTAATTCTGGCATCGATTTAAAAGTTTTGACCACATATTTAGATGTTATATATATCTATATATAGTTTTGTCAGTAGATTTATTTAGCATCAAAACTGCAAATTTGGAAGAAAAAAAATTATGGAAATTAAAAAATTTTAAATGCAATGATCATCTTAGAATCTTGTCCATATACATCAATTTGTAGCATGAAACTCAATTTGGGACCAAGGGACGGAGTATACACACTGTCATACACAGATATTTGTGCTATTTATGAAAAATTAAAAAATTGTGAATGAAGAAAAGAAAATATTCCACAAATGATAAGTTTTATAGTAATTTCAAAATAAGTAGAACATACTCTCATCAAATAAATAATTGCGTCGAAAATTCTTGCCAGACCATGCTCAAAATATCAGAGTCACAATCTACATGTAGACAGAACAATTATACTAGCCTAGAATCAAGTCAATATCATGAAATCATGATAGAAAGACTCTTTATTCGGTAAAATACAGTAGATAAAAGGAAAATATGAAACATTATGTCACTGGTTTGTTTCTGATACTTCAGCGCGCTTTCTAAGGTGGCACTTCCACTATGAAGCACGGACACTTCTCGGAGGTCGACGTATCCATATCAGATACGTGTCAGACACTCGGACATTGGCACTCCATGGACACTTATGAATATGTATCGCATACTTAAAGATGCGTTATGATAGGTGCAAGTATTTTCACTGAACTTCAACTTTGAAGTTAATGACTTGCTTGTGTTCTTTATTTTTGCGAACCTCTTGCTTATGGTTATGTAAATATAATTGACTTATTATATCAATATATTTCTTTCTATAAAAATTAAAATTTCATATTGTTTGTATGGTGAGTTTTGATGTGGGTTTGTTGATAACTTCTTGATTTCCTAATTTACAGATGCCTAATTTACTGATTTCCTTGGATTTTTTTGCTCAACCAATTGTATTCAGTTAAATATCAGCTACATAAATAGAATGATCAAATAAATATATATATCTTCCTCAAAAATGGTTCTCTTATAGTTGTATGTTGTAATCTTATTTATTTGTTATTAGACTTGGAGATGTTTATGATGCAAGTGTTCCTCAATATTTTATTTGATCTTATCATGCTTTCATAACAATTAAATTTATTTATACATTTATAGTAGTTAAAAATATACATAAAATTCAACGTACCCCCAACTCATCTTATCCTGTTTTGGGAAAATGTAGTTCCCTGTCACAGATCGTGCCGCATTCGTGTCCCACGTCCCGTGTCTGTAAATGGGTACAAGTTTATCTATATCGTAATGGGAGACGGGATTAGCACATATAATTTACTGGGATATTTTCCTACTTACACTGGTCAAGTAATCATATACAAGGACATGAGTAAGCAATACAGATCTCCTATTCTCACTTTCTTATCTGTTTGTTCTTCTCAATCTCTACTAGTTTTGTTCTCCACCATCTTTGTTAGAATTTTAAAGATTGTAGGACAAATAGCAAATTAATTTTATATATGCACTTATTACATGTTTTTTGGATTGAATTATTAAATATATTAGCTTTTATTTATGGTGAAAAACTGCAGGCTTACTGTTAATTCTTTGAGAAGAAGTCGAGAGAATATAGGAACAAAGCTGAGTATTATATTAAATAATAATGAAATTCCGCTACACAATTAATATATACTTGTTGCGATATTGAATTAATAGTCAAATATTCTCTATTGTAACTTAATTATAGGAATAACTTAATTATAGGAATTGTTAAATAATTTAATTATAGGAATAACTTGATTGTAGGATGAATAGCTTGATTGTAGGATCTCTATTATCTCTACAAATATGTACATGTAAGGATACATAAACATATGAATGAAAATATTCTTCTCTAATTTTCAAGTTGGTATCAAAGCCACGAAACTCTAAATCATTCTTCTTTAAATCCTTAAATCATGAGCAAGTCAGATTCTAGCCCCATCATTATTCAACAACAAGGTTCATCATTCAATGCAGGAATTGTATTGAATGAGACCAACTATGATCTGTGGTCTCAAATGTTATAGATGCAAATTGCTGAGAAGGAGAAACTCTCTTTCATTCGTGGCACATCGCCGTCACCTAGGGAGAAAGATGAAGGCTATGAAAAGTGGTATTCAGACAATCAGAAGGTCAAAAGATGGTTGCTGATGTCTATGTCCCCGGAGATTATGAAGTGATACATTCGCTTACCTACCGCACAAGATATTTGGAAAGCTCTATCTAAAACCTTTTATGATGGAGCAGATGAATTACAAGTTTTTACCTTGAACCAGAGGGCTTTCTCTGCCAAACAAAATGGCAGACCGCTCTCTATATATTATGGAGAACTGACTGAAATCTTCAGTGAGTTGGATCATCGTGATAAGGTGGTCATGGTGGATGAGACAGATATTGCATCCTATTAGAAATTGCTTCAGCGACAAAGGGTGCATATCTTTCTCGCTGGATTAGAGGGTGATTTCGAGCAAGTGCGCGGCGAAATATTGAGGAAAGATCCTATTCCTGAGTTAGAAGAGTGTTATGCCCTAGTTCGCCGCGAAGATGTTCGACGTGGGGTGATGAACTGACAACTAGAAAATTCTGAAGCTTCAGTCATGGTGACTCGGAACCGGTCTAATCAAAAATGGTCTCCTCAACACCAGCAAGACAAAAAGAAGAATATCCATCCTAAGAATGCTAATGGTGGCGACAAATCATCATACAAATGCACCCATTGTGATCAAACGGGTCATACAAAAAGTTGATGCTATGAACTTGTGGGATATCCAGAATGGTGGGATCATAGCCATGACTCCCGGAAGAAGAATTCCAAGAATACCTCTACTGCTGCAATTGTTGAAACAAAGACAGAGGATGATAGCGTTGAAAAGTTCTTCGCATTGGCAGCAGCAGCAGGTAATGGTGGTAAGGTTTTAAATATTTCTACACCTGTTTCTAATAGTGCATGGATAATTAATTCCGGTGCTACGGATCATATGACATTTGATTCTAGACAAGTTTCACCTATTAAACCTTCCTCACAAAGTTCTGTTTCTACTGCCAATGGTACCTCAATTCCGATTATTGGGGAAGGATCTTTGTCCCTCACTAACACCTTAAATTTAGATTCTTTTTTGGTTGTTCCCTCTTTGAATTATAATCTTTTGTCAGTTTCTCAAATAACCACTGCCTTATTTTGTGTTGTCATTTTTTGGCCTGAATTTTGTGTATTTAAGGACATCTGGACAAGGCAGAAGATTGGTTGTGGTGTTAGGCGAGGGAAGCTGTATTACTTAGACATGGTGTCCAAAAGTTCAGATAAGTTGCGTCAAGCTTTAAAGATTGGGGGTTCGAAGGAGGAAAAAAGGAAATCTGATATATGGTTATGGCATCGACGTCTGGGGCATACTTCTTTTGGTTACATAAAGAAATTATTTCTTAGTTTATTTGCAAACTTTGATGTTTCTAGTTTCAAATGTAATATTTGTGAACTTGCAAAAAGCCATCGTGCTTCGTTTCCATTAATTTTGAATAAAAGTCCAGTTCCTTTTATGATTATACATTCTGATGTTTGGGGACCATCTAAATTTGATACTTTGGATGGATCGTGTTGGTTTGTTACTTTTATTGATGACTGTACCAGGATGACTTGGGTATGTTTGATGAAGTCCAAAAGTGAAGTAAACTTGTTATTCCAAAAATTTCATAAAATGGTTTGTAGTCAGTACAATGCACAAGTTCAGGTTCTCCGCAGTGACAATGGAGATGAATATTTGAGTTTTGAATTGAAGCGGTACTTGGAAGCCCATGGAACCATTCATCAAACTACTTGTTCCGATACACTCCAACAGAATGGGGTGGTGGAGCAAAAAAATCGTCACTTATTGGAGGTTGTCCGTGCTTCATTAATAGAAGCACATATGCCTTTATCCTATTGGGGACACGCACATACCTCTGCAACATATTTAATCAACCGAGTACCTTCCAGCACTATTAATTTTCGGACACCATCTCAGGCTCTTAGTGAAGCAATTGTGGCTCCAGTCGTTCCAAACTTACCTCCTCATGTTTTTGGTTGTGTAGCATTTGTACATCTTCATCAGCATCAGCGCGACAAGTTGACACCTCGAGCCTTGCAATGTGTTTTTTTAGGTTATGATGCCTATCAAAAGGGGTACCGATGCTATCATCCTCCAAGCAAACGAATGTTTGTTACAATGGATGTAGTTTTTCATGAAGACTCTATGTATTTTTCCTCTGAGCCTGAACTTCAAGGGGAGTACCTGGAAGAAGTTCAAGCTCTAGGCTATGATTTTCTGATCTCATAGAAACGAAACGCCCTGAACTTGGTAACAATCTGAATGGGAATGAAACGGAACGCCCTGAACTTGGTAATGAGAATGTTGGTGAATTGGATTTGAGTGGTATAAATTTGAACCACAGTGGTGATAAACGTGATGAAGACCCAGAAAATGAAGCTATGGAGCAACCTCCATCTGAATCTCTCGCACCACAGGCAACTGATACACCAAACCAATCGCCTGCTGAGGATGATCCTGTTGTAATGTCTGAACCACCAAGAAAACAACTACCACCGCGTCAAACCAGAGGTATCCCCACACCCACCTATGAACCCGAACTTTCTAGTAAAGTTAAATATCCCATGAGTCATTATGTGTCTAACCATCGCTTGTCTAAATCAAATAAGTCATTTGTAAATCAATTATCTACTGTATCTATTCCTAACAGTGTGCAGGAAGCCTTAGCTGACCCAAGGTAGAAAGCTGCTATGAATGAGGAGATGAAATCCTTGCAGAAGAATGAAACTTGGGAACTTGTTGATCTTCCTTCAGGGAAGAAACCAGTTGGATGTCGGTGGGTTTATACTGTGAAACACAAAGCAGATGGTACAATTGAACGTTTTAAAGCAAGACTGGTGGCAAAAGGGTACACCCAAACCTATGGAATTGATTATACAGATACATTTGCACCTGTAGCTAAAATCAACACAGTTCGAGTCTTATTGTCTCGAACTGCGAACCTGGATTGGCCATTGCAACAATTTGATGTGAAAACGCCTTTCTGCGTGGCGAGTTGTCTGAAGAAGTGTACATGGATTTGCCACCAGGGTGCATGATACCAAAAGTGCATTGTCGGAAGGTGTGCAAATTAAAGAAATCGTTGTATGGGCTAAAACAATCTCCAAGAGCATGGTTTGGAAGATTCACGAAGTTGATGAGGTTCTTTGGCTACCATCAGAGTAATTCAGACCACACCTTATTCTTGAAAAGACAGCATAGTAAGATCACTGCCCTTATTGTGTATGTTGATGACATGGTGGTTACAGGAAATGACCCTGATGAAAGGAAGGCTTTACAATGTTACTTGTCAAGCGAATTCGAAATGAAAGACCTCGGTCACTTGAAATATTTTCTTGGGATCGAAGTGTCTCGATCTGATAAAGGGATTTTCTTGTCTCAAAGAAAATATGCTTTAGATTTGTTGCAGGAAACTGGTATGTCATCATTTCAACCCGCTGATACACCAGTAGAAGAAGGATTGAAGTTATGTGTTGAGACTAATCAGGTCCCTGTTGATAAAGGGAGATATCAGAGACTCGTTGGAAGATTGATGTACTTAGCCCACACTAGGCCAGATCTTGCCTATGCATTGAGTATTGTTAGCCAGTTTATGCATAATTATGGAGAACAACATATGAATGCAGTTATGCGCATTTTAAGGTATCTGAAGTCTGCTCCTGGAAAGGGCATTTTGTTCACTAAAAATGTAGATTGTCAAAGTGTGGATGCATATAGTGATGCTGACTGGGCTGGAGCAATAGATGACAGACGATCTACTTCGGGATATTTCACCTTTGTAGGTGGTAATCTTGTTACATGGAGAAGCAAGAAGCAGAATGTTGTTGCACGTTCAAGCGCAGAGGCTGAATTCAGGGGTATGGCACTTGGAATATGTGAAGTATTGTGGCTGAGACTTCTCTTGAGGGATTTGGGATATCTGCCTAGGCAACCGATTCGGCTTTATTGTGACAATAAAGAAGCATGTGATATTGCTCATAATCCGGTACAACATGATCGTACAAAACATGTGGAAGTAGACAGATTCTTCATTAAGGAAAAATTGGATGAGAAAATTGTCGAGTTGCCTAAGATTAGATCCGAAGATCAATTGGCTAATATTCTCACCAAAGCTGTTTCAAGTCGAGTGTTCTCAAAATTTTTGGGCAAGTTGGGCATGTGTGACATCTATGCACCAACTTGAGGGGGAGTGTTGCGATATTGAATTAATAGTCAAAGATTCTCTATTGTAACTTAATTATAGGAATAACTTAATTATAGGAATTGTTAAATAACTTAATTATAGGAATAGCTTGATTGTAGGATCTCTATTATCTCTATAAATATGTACATGTAAGGATACATAAACATATGAATGAAAATATTCTTCTCTGATTTTCAAGTATACTAACATTAAAATCCAAAATATGTAAATAGACAAAAATGCATGGAATTCAATTTTGTTCAAATAATTTAGAATTACAATGAAGGACAAAAGAGGTTGAGGATAATTTACCTGAAATTGGTTGAAGTGCTGCAAAAGATACCCGCTCGACAACCGATGGAATGAAAGCTTCATCACAATCTAGTAAGGATTCTTTCTCAGACCATAATAAGGAGTTTGCAGTTTGAGTCTGCAAAACTGCCTCCTTCGTGGCCTATCAATTAAAATTTAAAGTAAGTTCCTTGAATTATATAATTTCTATACTGCTCAAAATGGTAATCATAATGTTACTCAAAAATAGTATAAGCTCCAACAACTTAAAGTTGGTTATACCATTTTATAATGTAATTCTGCTATGTTATTTTATTAGATAAAAGATACAACTCTTAGCTCAGATACTTCTTTGAACTGGAATCTCTTTCTTTTTTGGATAACATGAGAAATATTATTAGAGAGAAAATGTGCAACTAAAGAGAACATAGTCTTCACATCTACACCAACATTCCTGAAACTGAATTTTGTTTTTAAATATCAAATTTGGAGATATTAAATCACAGATGTTCTTATAGAACAAATTTGTTTTTTTTTTTAAAAAAAAAAGAAGCAGGTAAAAAAATTAAAAACCACATATTTAGGAGTCAAAATGTATAACCAAATCCCATGGGAAATATTTTACAGATATATTGATTAGAGAAATAGAGTTGTTGTGTACATTTGGACTCCTAGATTTCATGGGAATGTACATCTTAATAGACACACAGATACATATATGTATACTATGCTACACAAACTCTGATGGAGTGTCCGATTGGAAACGGTATTTTGAAGAGTCCGGTAAGGGTTCTCCTTATCGGACTGAGCTTGCCCTGCTGCAGTTTGATTTTTCAAGTACAAAATGGAACAATGGAGTCCCAATCTATGAAAATCAACACTTTGTACTTTTCTTGATACTTTGGTTCCTCTACATATATTGGTGGAAGGAGTTATATGTTGAAAACACGTAAGTTCAGGACTCTTTACTACATTTTTTTAATTGAGAGACCAAAGTGAAATTAGGTACATACTTGGAAGGACTCAATCAAAATTTCCTGTCAAACAGTTCACAAGTTATCGTATTTTTCTTATGTTGGGGTGATATTCATTGTGATCATACCAATGTTTTCATTGGCGCGGTTGTTGATATACATACACATGTCCAAGTCTGAAGAAGATATACCAATCAATTCCACAGCTCTTCTCAACACTCATCCTATACATAATACAATATATAAATACAATGCACACACACATACTCACAATCTCTCACTCTCCATAATCTCTATATTTATTGTATGCATATTTGTATTCATACTACTACGGCTTTGCCATCAGGTGGTCTAGCACAACCACAAAACATATGCCACCACCCCACATCACTTGATCTATATTGTCAATGCACCGTAACCATCTCATCTCAAACCATATTAAACACCCAAAAACCCTTAGGGGCTATTTGTTTACATCTGAATCTGATCGATTAAGTCATTCAGATTGTTTGTTTTATAATTTTTAAACTTTGAATGCGTCTGAATGTGTTCATCCGAAAAATTGTGACTGAATTAGTAAGAAGTGTTGAATGATATTTTTACCTACCTAACCTCATAGACAATTAAAAATTACATTTAATATCCATCTTTTTTTTACTATTGTAAACAAATTTTGTTGTTTAAAAATTGTTTTTAATTATTGTTTCTTTAACAAATTGGTCAATAATCAATTTAATTAATATTGTTGTAATCTTTTGTTTTGATTTTATGGACTAATAGAATGTTATTAAAAAAAATTAGTGTTTATTCCTAAAATTATAATACTAATAGTATACTCCATCAAAGATTTTTTACAAGTTTATATTTAATTTTTCTCAAATAACATTGTTTATTTATAATTAAATAATAAAATTGTTCACAATAGTTCACAAAGTTAAAATAGGAAAATATACGTATTCATATATTTAAAACAGACAGTTATCAAACACATCATTTCATTCTATATTCAGAGCTTCTACTTCATTCAGCTCATTCAAATTCTCTTATACATTCATAACTATTCATTCACTTTTATCAACCAACACCTTAGTCATCAATTTTTTGGAAATGTTTCAGCGGAGGTGGTAGTGAACCATCTTCAATGTTGCTGTTCTTTCATGGTAATTGACAATGTTGGACGATAGTACATGGTTTGACAGAACTCGATTGATTGTGGTTCATTAGGTCAGTTTTCGGGAGCATTTTACCGACCTCCAGGTGGGCCGAAGGCCTGACACTAAAAGGGGTTTATAAGCCCAATGGGTCGAAGCCCATGGATAGACTGAAGGTGTTCGGGTTCGGTATCTGAGTCCTTTGAGCCGGAACCTTACTGAAGCATGGGGGTTCGGGGTTGGGCCTTCGAGCCCTTTGGCCCGAAGCTCGAGCAGATGGTGGGTTGGATTGGGTTAGGTTGGGCCTGGTAGGCTTTCCTGTGTACAGAACCTGGAGTCCTAACCATATTTGAATAAGGTAACTCCAAAGGTGGTGTTTGGGTTGGATTCCACTTCCACCTTTTAAGGAGATTGTGTTGGATCCAAACTATTGTAACTACCATGATTAGGAGTCCTAAACCGACTTGGAGAGGGATTCTAAGGTAATGAGAGTACTATAAATACAAGGCTTGGGTTTCAATTAACGGGTAATAATTTCTTTGAGCACTAATACTAAAGCCTCCATTTAAACCTTGTGAACGGGTTGTACTTATTCTCACACCGGAGCTATCCCCCGGTGGCACAAGCCGTCAAGCTTCGTGTGTGATCTGTTATTGTGCAGGTTCAAGCGTGTGGATTCAGTGATTGGACGCGCCGGCGAAACTTGGCGTTAACATTGGCGCTAGAAGGAGGGCTTTAGTGCTTTTTCAATCACAACCAACTTTTCCGGTAGCAGGCCATGGAAAGCAGGAAAAACAGTGCCTCTGTCCAGGAGAAAGCGAAAACCCACCCCACCACACAGGTGAGGGGGTCGGTGAAAGATAGATTAGGTTCCAGAACTTAAGGAGGTCAGGAAGAACCGACTCCTTCCCTCTGACGTAAACTCTTCCATAACAGCCAGCATACGCCCAAGTAGGCTAGTCATACAGATTAAAACCACTCTCAGGCTCATGAAGGTAGCCGAGACCAGAGGGAGTTTATTCTGCAGAAAAAGATGCAGCAAAACAAAGACGCCATGATGGCTTTGCGTCTTCAGCAGGAGGAGCTCGAGGAGCTCGAGGAGCAGATGGCAAAGATGGTAGGGGAACAGGAAACGTCCTCGAAAAGGAGTCCGCATCGGAGCCGATCCCGTTCACCACGTAGGGAAGAAGCATAAAGAGAAAGGAGCAGGCACAAAGCCGCTCTCGAGACGGCCAAAGCAAAAGGAGGAGCCGTTAGGCAGAACGGAGATCGGAACATCCAGGCAGATCGGGACAAAGGAGGAGGGGTGCGTCTCCTGAATACGAGAGGGGCATACCTAGATCGTCCCCTCGTAAAGAGGAGTCTGACCCCCTCGCTCGAAGGGTGGCAGAGTTGGAGAAATTGCTGACGGCAAAGAGTTCAATGGGAACACCTTCGGCTTGCATAGGCTCGCCCTTTTCGCCCGAGATAAATCATTTCACCGCCGACCCTAAGAAGAAAATGCCCCCGATGGAGACGTATGATGGGCTGGGAGACCCATATGATCATTCGGACGGGTACGACAGGTTGATGACCTACTATGGACATTCAGACGCTGCTAAGTGCCACATGTTTGCAACGACCTTGAAGAAGAGTGCCCGAGAATGGATTGGGACCTTAGCAGCTGGTTTAATTAATTCCTAGAGTGATCTTCGGGAGAAGTTTCATGCTCGGTTCGGGAGCAACAAAAGACGGGGAAAGATTACTGCTTCCCTCATGCAGGTTCGGCAAAAGGCAGACGAAAGCCTAGGCCAGTATGTCAAGAGATTTCGGGAGGTTGTGGTTTCAATTGCAGAGTTGAACTCTCCACAGGCCTTGGGATTTTTCACGACTGGCCTAGACATTGGGAAGTCTAAGAAACTGATGAAGGATCTGGTGATCAACCCTCCGGCCGATTTGACAGAAGCCTTCCATCGAGCTGAAGGATTCATAGCGATAGAGGAGGCTATGGGAAATTTCAAACCACACTCCCAATCTTACGAGAAGTCTAAAAATCGGGACAAGCAGACTTATCAGCGGTCGGACAATAAGGGGAGGTCAGATAGCGCTGGAAGAAAATATTATAACGATGGGGGTTCGGGCAGTGGCCGACCACCTTTCCCAAGCCGAAATGTCAACAAAGTCTACACCGCCCTCAATACAGATCGGACGAAGATATTGGAAGAAATGCGGAACAAGCCCTTTTTCGAGTCATGTTCGACGCACCCGAAGCCTGGCAAGAGAGGTCGGGACAAATACTGTGAATACCATCAAAGTCGCGAGCATACGACGGAGATGTGTAATGACCTGTAGGATCTGATAGAGAAAAATGTTCAGAATGGGAAGCTAGTTGAGTATGTGGTTGGTCGGGAAGGGTCAGAGGCGCCTCGAGAGGAAAATTGAGAGCCGACTTGCGAAACACAGTCGAAACCGAACCCGCAACCCTAAGGGGTGATTGATGTAATTTTGGGCGGTTCGGTAGGACGTGTAACCGGTAAGAAGAGAAGCGAACACCTCGAGGCCGTGTTGTCAGTAACAGGTTCCTCGCCCAGAAAAGGTAGGGCCTACTCGGGAGTATCCATCTCTTTCTCAGACGAATACTACCCTAGTAATAACTCAGGTCGGCCCAGTGGACATGAAAAAGATGATGATCGATAATGGGTCCTCGGTCGACATACTGTACACGCACGCTTATCAAAGGATGGATCTAGAAGGAAAGAAGATGGAGTTGGGTGGGGAAGGCCCATTGTACAGTTTTAATGGAGACCCGGTGCATGTGTCAGGAACCATCGAGCTGCCTGTCAAGTTCCGCAGAGCACCACAGCAGGCATAAATAATGGTCAAGTTCTTTGTGGTACAAGTGGATTCAGCATATAATGCTATTTTGGGAAGGCCGACACTAGCAGCATTACAAGCAGTAACATCCATACCACACTTTAAAATCAAGTTTTCGATACCGAAAGGGATAGGGGAGGTAAAAGTTGATCTTGATATAGCCCGAAGATGCTATCGGAACACATTAATCTCGACGGGGGTCGGGGTCAGCAAGCAGAAGCAAACGATGGCCATTGAAATACTTCATTCATTGAAAGCAGCACCGAACCGATGGCCCTGCCAGCCGAAGAGACTGAAGATGTAGAGTTGATCACAGGTAATACAGAGAAGTTGGTCAAAATTGGGTCGGGGCTGACAGAACCCTTACGGACAGGACTGATAGATCTACTTCGGGTGTATACCGATATCTTCGCGTGGGAGCCTAGTGATATGCCTGGGGTAAGCGAGTCGGTAGACCTGCACAATTTTCATGTCGACCCAAAGAAAAAGCTGATAATACAGGAGAAAAGGATTTTCGCTCCGGAGAGGCAGAAGATCATAGATGAAAAAATCGCCAAACTCCTGGAAGCGGGATTCATATTCGAAATTGATTACCCCGAATGGTTGGCCAATGTGGTTCTGGTGCAGAAACAAAACGGGAAGTGGAGGCTATGCATAGACTACACGGACCTGAATAAGGCATGCCCGAAAGATTTTTATCCTTTGCCCAACATAGACCAGCTGTTCGACGCCACTTCGGGGTACGGCATGTTGAGCTTCATGGATGCCTTCTCAGGAGACCTTTGGATTACTTAACGTTGGGGCAACATACCAACGGATGATGAACTTCGTATTTCGAAAGCAGCTAGGCTGAAACATGGAAGTATATGTGTGACAACCCGAAAATTTGGGCAATTTAGTAAAATCTTAAATGATTGATTTAAGGTCAAATATTAGACCTAGACAGAAAATAAGTGTATGCGTTTAATGTTATTATGATTGAATTTTGAGGATTTCAAAATTCTGTAAAGGATATTGGTGAATTATTCAGGATTAAGAATTTATGTGATTATGTTCTATGTACAGAATGTGGTTAAGGGTCAAGGGTTGACCAGATAAATTATATCTGTAACAAACCCTAAGAATATATTAAGAACGACAACGTTCGGTTAGAAAACCCTAACGATTAATAAGAAACCCTAGAAATCGGTTCTGTAAACCCTAGTTTCAGTTCCGGAATCCAAAACCCTAATTCGGTGCATGAAACCCTAAATCGGGAACTTAATGGCATAAGTGTAAATAGTTAAAAGATTAATTAGGGTTAATCTTAACAAATTGATTAACAAAACCTTAATTCCAAAATTGAAACCCTAATACCAGATCTGAAAACCCTAATTTTAGATTCTGATAAAATGAAACCCTAATCTAGGTATATAACGGAGAATTTTATTGCTTTAGTGCTATGCATTAAGTATTAATTAGGGTAATGGTTAATTTATTTACAAACCCTAATTTTTAAATTATGGAACCCTAGTTGTTCCGTTAAAAACCCTAATTATTCAGTGGTGGAATTAATCGCTAAAATTAGCAATGCTAATTAGAAAACCCTAATCCTAATTATTTCAATTTATGAGTAATTAGAAAACCCTAATCTAATTGCGAGATTTAAATTCTAAATTAGAAAATTAATTTTCTATTAAAAACCCTAATTGTGGGTTGAAAACCCTAATGACCATTTTTAACCCTAATTGTACAGTGATGAATTAAATTGCTATATTAGCAATGTTAATTAGGAAATACACATCCTAATTGTCAAGTTATTAGAAACCCTAATCTAATTGGGAAAATTTAATTTCTAAAATTGAAATGTTATTTTTCTAATTAAAACCCTAAAATGTGGTTTTTAAACCTAATGTACAAAATTGACCCTAAGTGTTAAATTAGCAATTTTAATTAGGATAAAATGGTCCTAATTAGAAAATAATGATTCATGATTTAGAAATTATAAAATAATTAGGAAGCCCTAATTATAATTTTAGAAATCAAAATTTTCTATTTTTATATTTAATTAGAAAATTTTGGAAATTCAAGTTGCTAAAAATTTGGGGATTAAAACCTAAACCCAAAATTTTGTCCAAATCATAAATCTAAGTATGCTCAAACCCTAAACCCTAAGGCAATTTCTAGAAATTAAGAGAAAAGACTATTTTGCCCTTAATGCATTATTTGACAAAACTTGTGGATCTAAACCTAGTGTAGTGGTTGAGCAACCCTAAGACATAGCATGTGGCTAAATTTGCCAGCCATCTCCAGCAAGTCAGCAGCTAGGTAGCCTCATACGTTGAATCAAAGCAAAATATAAATAGATTTAGAGAGAGAAATTGCTCAAAAACTTGGCTAAACTCATTTTTGTTCTCATCAAACTCTCTCTCTCACCAAACCTCCGAAAATCTAAGCTAGATCAGTTCTAAAATCAAGCCCCACGTTGATCATAACAGAATCAATGGTCAGAAATGAAAATCAAAGCTCAAAAGGTATAATTTCTTTAATTTTTGAAATCCTTCAATTGGTTGTTAAATGTTGCAATTGATTGTTGAAAGTAGTGTTAATAGGTGTCAATTGATGTTCTGGGTTGTTAAATCCATGACCCATAACATCAAAGTGCACGAATTGAAAGTTTTTCAAAATCTGGAAATGGGAAATTTTCGTTTTTTTCAGTCAAATGTCAGATCCTCTATATCCGTGTGTGTTATGTGTTTTTGATGTTTAAAACTTGTAACATGTAGCCTGATATGTGTTCTTTAAGTTTCAAAAAGAATCAGGCCTAGATCTATTATAGATTGCAAGATATTCACGGTCAAACGTCGTTGACCGATCTGCCTAAAAACCGCGAACCCAGAAAATTAGAACAGTGGTCCGTGTCCTAGTTTGACCGGCCGTATCTTGTTCATGCTTTGATGTTTTTGTGTTATTTTGCTCTATAGTTGTAGTACTACATGTTATCTACAACTTGTAATTGATAGATCGCATAAAGGTTTCACGATTAGAAAGTTATTAAGCATCAAAGTAGGTACCTAGGGCTGTTCTTCAAATCTGGAAAACCCAGAATTTGAAGAACAGGCCTGACCTCATCTTGGTTTCATGTTGTAGTATTGCAAAAGAACTACAATCTGAAAGTTTTAACCCACTCAGAATCGCAATAGACAAGGATTTAAGCTCGGTCAAACCAGCAACCTCGCCTCTGTCGGAAATCTGGAAAAGACCTCAAGAACACCTATAGCGACAGAAAGCGTCGCTATAGGCCTTTAGCGACAGATTTATTTAATATTTCTGAAAATTATTAAATAAATAGAAAAAAATGATTTTTAATTATTAAAAATACATAATAAATTAAGAAAAATCATTTTAAAATCTGAAAAATAGTTTTTAACTATTTTGAGTATATTTCAAAAATATTTAGTATTTTTGGAATGTAAATGGTATTTATTTATTTAATTACAATATTAAATAAATTATTTAAAAATAGTTTTTAATTCATGAAAAATCATGAAAAGTAATATTATGATAAAAGAAAATATTTTAAGTTATTTTCCATAACTTTTGATATTTTGTAATGAAATTCATTAATAATTTATTATTAATGGTAATTAATTTATTTAATAAATATATTAAATAAATTATAGAAAATTAGAATTAATGTTTTATAAATCATATAAAAATGATTTAAGTGTTATAAAAATATTTTAAGTTATAAAATATAACTTTTGATATTTTGACATGAAAATATTAATAGCAATTATCGGATAATGGATTTAATGGTTTAAAAATCATATAATTATGATTTTAAGGTATTAAAAATACTTTGATATATTATAATTATATTATAATATTATGTTATGATTTTCATTAATATTTTATATTAAATGAATATTAATGATTAAGGAATTTTGTGGTATTTAATTTATTTAAATACGGTTTTAAGGATTGAAAAATGTTGATAAATGGTAATAATTATTCGAAAATTATTACGAGCCTAGGAAAAATGTTTTGACTGATAAGAAAATTATCCGTGATAATGGTTAAGTGGTTAGATAGAGTTTAATTGAACTTAAACTCGATATTCGTCCGACTAGACCGTCGGAATGATAGAATTGTGTCGGGTTCAACTCAGACTTAAATAGTTTGACTTGATACCTAGTCTTATGTGTTGTAAAGACTGATAGGGTTATGTGGTAATGTGTTTAGGTTATTTTGTGGAAATAATTATAACAGTATTATACTGTGATGATATTATTCTAATATTGGAGATCTATATTATTAATATTAGGTCTTCGGATTAAGCGTTATTAAATTGCGTGCAGTAATCAACGGTTCAGGCAAGTTTTCTTATACTTAAATCTAATAAGAGTAATTTCTTCAAGCTTATGGTTAATCTTTGCTGATTGCCATGAAAATTGTACTCTGTACATCTTGCATGTATAAGTCAGGTATGAAAGGCTGATCACCTTCATTACCAGTTGGTTCAGAAATGTTTGTTCATGTAAAATACTTGTTCAGTCAAAATTTTGTTCCTGCTAGTTCACAATCATATTGTTGAATTATAGCCAACCAATTATTCATACTCTTCAATCATGATATATTGTTATGTTATTGTATATAAACTTGCTGGGCAACTTTCATGCTCACCCTTGCTATATCATGATAAAATATTACAGATAAAGCGATTGCGTTCGGATACAGGAAACGATTAAAGTCAAGTTCTACTTGGGTTAAAATGTGCGGCTTGTTTGTAATAGAATAGTGTGATAAATGTGTTATAAGTTAAAAAGGTTATAAATTGTGTTTTAAGTTAAGGTTACTCGACCTTAGGGAATAGTGTGTAATGTAATGTATAAACAATTTATGTTTATATCTTCCGCAAATAGTGATAGAAATAGTAAACTGAGTCTGTGGCGATTCGGGGCCCGGATTCGGGGTTGCTACAATATGTGGACGACATGATCGTGAAAAGCATGTTAGTCCGGGATCATCTGGAGGACTTAGAGAGCTGATTCAAAACAATACGAAGACATAAGCTACGGTTGAACCCGACTAAGTGTACTTTCGAATTGGGGTCAGGGAAGTTTTTGGGGTATCTAGTCAGTAAGAGAGGTATTGAAGCAAATCCGGAGAAGATTCAGGCGATTCTCGATATGAAATCACCGAAGACGTACAAGGACGTTCAGAGGTTGACCGGCCGGATTGCGGCTCTTCGGGGATTCGTATCAAAATCAGCTGAGAGGTGTCTACCATTTTTTAACACTCTCAAGGGACCAAAGAACGAGAAGAGTTTTCAATGGACTTCAGAATGCGAAGATGCGTTCCAAAGGATTAAGAGATATTTGACTTCGGTGCCATTATTGATGAAGCTTATCCCTTCAGAACCATTGTACTTGTACTTGGCTGCAAGCCCGATGGCAGTAGGGGCTTCCCTGGTAAAGGACAAGGGGGGGAGACAGTTCCGGTATACTATGTCAGCCACATTCTTTGGGATGCAGAAACAAGATACCCGAACCTGGAAAAGTTCGCTTATGCCTTGATCATTGCAAGTAGGAAGCTTCGGCATTACTTTCAAGGTCGGTTTGTGGTGGTATATACGGATCAGCCGTTGAAGAAAGTACTGCACAAGCCAGAAGTGTCGGGTCAATTAGCCGTGTGGGCGATGAAGTTAACACAATTTGCTATAGAATACCATCCCCGAACAACAATCAAGGGACAAGCATTGACTGAATTTATAGTAGAGTGCTCTTTCACAGAACCAGACGTGGGTACAATAGTCGAAGCTCAGAATGGGCCGACTTCGTGGACTTTGTATGTGGATGGGTCATCGACTTCGGATATCAGTGGAGCAGGAGTTATTCTGACAAGTCCCGAAGGTTTTAAAGTACAGCAAGCCATCCGGTTCCAATTCAAGGCCACGAACAATGAAGCGGAATATGAGGCCATTCTAGCTGGACTTCGGTTGGCCCGAAGCTTGGAAGTACAAAAGTTGGTCATCTATAGTGATTCCCAGCTGGTAGTCAAGCAGATATCGAGGGAGTATGAGGCTCGGGGGGCAAGGATGTCAAAATATCTGGCCGAAGTAAAAGATAAACTTATGTACTTCAGTGCACATAGTTGTCAGGGAATCGATCGGTCAGACAATACGGTAGCAGATGCTTTGGCCAGACTGGAAACTAATAAAGCGAGTTCATTCAACAGGTCAGTATACCTGGAGTTGTTGGAGCAACCAAGCGTATCGAAGGCAGATATGTTGGCCCTGGACCGACTCAATTGTTGGCTTACACCATACATATCATATTTGTCTGATGGGGTGTTGCCTTCGGATCGTATATTGGCAAGAAAGATCAAACACACTTCTCAAATGCTTGACCTCATCATAAGCAGATTATACTCTTCGGGAAGTGCATGAGGGAATTTGTGGAGATCACATGGGAGCCAATTCATTGGCGTATAAGATTCTGAAGAAAGGGTACTATTGGCCGACCATCCACCAGGAGGCCAAAGATTTCGTCAATAAGTGTCAGAAATGCCAGCTGAACAGCACCATCCCCTATCAACCCCCCGAAGAATTATTTTCAGTCTTATCCCCGATCCCATTTGCCATATGGGGAATCGACATCCTGGGGCCTCTGCCCAAGGTAAAGAGGCAAGTCAATTTCTTAATCGTGGCCATCGACTACATAAAGAAGTGGGTTGAAGCTAAGCCGCTGCAAAAGATCACCGAACAAGAATGTTTGAAGTTTTTTAAGGAGGGAGTTGTTTATCGTTTCGGTATCCTGATAGCAGTGGTCTCGGATAATGGGAGGCAGTTCTTAGGGTCGAAATTTGAATGCTTTCTGAAAGAGTTGGGAATTCAACATCGAAAGACCTCAGTCGCCCACCCTCAATCAAACGGTCAAGTAGAAGTAACTAACCGAACCCTGCTTAACGAAATTAAACGAAGACTGGATGAATTAAAGGCTCGGTGGCCAGAGGAACTACTAAGTGTTTTGTGGGCATATCGAATTACGCCGAGAACGACAACGGGAGATTCACCATTCAAACTGGCATACGGGACCGATGCACTCATACCCGTTGAGATCAATTCCCTTACCCTTCAGGTCAGCCAATATAAAGAGTTGTACAATGACCAGGGATTATGGTTAAATCTGGATCTTTTGGAAGAAGTTCGAGACTCAGCTCTAATAAGGTTAGCAATTTGCCAAAAGAGAACAGCCCGACACTACAATCAGAAGGTGAAGCAGAGGAGATTTGAAGTTGGAGACTTAGTCCTTCAGGAGTCGGAGGAATCAACCCCCCATAACAACGACAAGCTGATGCCTAACTGGGAGGGACCCTATGAAGTGGTAGAAGTGCCGAAGCCAGGTACATATCGGCTTCGAACAATGGATGGTTATGAAGTAAAAAACACATGGCATGCTGGAAGACTTAGAAAATTTTACCAGTAAAAGTAATGTCATTCTTTTCTTTGTTCATTTAACCGTTTTAATCATCAATGAAATAAATGAAATTTTTTTCGGAAATGTTTTACTTCATTTATATTCATACGATTTTCTGTACCCGATCAGACAAACTTCAGACTCAAACTGGTCAGAAAGTCAGAGACGACATAATTGATCGGAAAAAGTCATGGGAATAACTGATCGAGAAAACTATAATTTTTAATCAGACAAGCTTCGGACATAACGATCAGAAGAGTTCGAGGTAACGTAACTGGTCGGGAAAAGTCACAAGTATAACTGAGTTTACAAACACAAAAAATTTCTAAGTCATTCATATTTTCTAATTTTTACAAGCCTCAATCATAAAAGATTCGGGCAAAGTACAAATAAAGAAGGAAAATAAAAATTACAAAAGCTGTTCGGGAGGAGGTTCATCTCCAGCCTCGGATTCCTCGTCCGAAGAGTCAAGAACAGAAGCATCGAGTCCAGCAGCAATCAATTTTGCCCTAGCCTTTTCCC
The DNA here is from genome assembly GCA_020205505.1 of Panax japonicus. NCBI lineage: Eukaryota > Viridiplantae > Streptophyta > Magnoliopsida > Apiales > Araliaceae > Panax > Panax japonicus. The sequence goes on along the minus strand of CM035095.1, from coordinate 65,463,915 downwards.
TATAGGTTTCATAGCCTTCAGCGAACTGCGCCATGATCTTCTCGATCAAGGCGAGGATTCTTTATATTCTTCGATCACACGCTGCTTGGACTCAGCGCGTTCATCCTTTAGGGCATTGTAGTCCCGGATCACATGTCGCAGCTTATCATGTAATCCATCAAACTGTTCCCCGAGGGCATGAAGCGCCTGCAACCGTTCATTGCTTTCTCTGGACAGATGATCTCTCTCTTCGAGCAGCTTTTTGGCATGACCTTCGAGACCGACAAACTCCTGATGAAGCAGCGATATTTTCTTCCTTAAGCCCATTGGCCTTACGATCAGCCTCAGTCACTTTATTTCGGGTCTCGGCGTGGAGATCCCTTTCTTTCTTCAAGTCAAACTTCAGGCCCGAAACCTCAGCCTCGAGAAGCAGCAAGTCCGACCTCAGCTGAACTTCCTTCTTAGTCGTTCGGGCAAGAGGCGGAATGGCGCGGGCGAGGATGGCGTTGGCCTGCAACATAAAAGAGCTTATCAGCAATCAAGAATAAAACATGGCTATAACAGAAACGGTTAACCAAATTTTGGAGTTACCTGACACTGAGCACGAACGTAAGCCACCAGGTACTCTTCGGAAGAGAATCCCTTGAATCGTTCGTCGTCACCCGACAGCTTGAAGTGATCGAACAAAGTAAAGGGAAATACTTTCGACGGGCTCTTTGGCCAACAAGTAGTTGGCATCCCTAGGGAAGAGCTAGCCTTCGACGTGGGGGTCGAGGCAGGAGGAGGGTCGGTATTGACAACTTGCAGTTCGGGATCCTCGGCCAAATGCGGTTTCTTGGGTCGAGGTTCGAGAGGAAATTCTTCGGTTTCCTCTAAATCTTCGATCACCGTGACCTGGGTAGGGGTGGAGGAATTGACTTCGACATAAATCTTGGGTGGAAGGCTTGGAGGTCTTCTTGGTCTTCTTTAATAAGGCCATCTTCTCAACCCGGCTCATTTTCAAAGCATTTTTGTTGGTGGGCGGAGGGGCCGGCCCTGATGCAGAACCCACTGAAAGCTTTGAGATCGGGATGGTTTCCTCGTCGGGCGAATCGTCTGTCGTCGGAGGCCAAATAGGTTCAGTGGCGATGGGAAGAGGCACCAAGGAGTCATCGGTGCCTTCGGGCTTAAAAATCGTCACTGCACAAGGAAGAATAGGTTAAGTCGGAAGCTAACAGAGCAAGGCGAAAGGAAATTAAAGGAACTGTGGAACAGTCAGAAATAAGATACTTACACTCGTGTTTGTACAACCAGGCTTCACTAGACAAAACTGCCAGACTCCACTCAGTTTTGCTCAACTTCTTGTAAAATGCCTTGAAGGCATTGGCCCGATCCTTAGGGAATTTGGATACCTTCACAATAGGATCATCGGGATGGGCCCAGTTGGGCAGGAGTTGGAGATCGGTCCCCTTCACGAAGGTCCATTATGGATGTCACCCCTTGTTACTCGAAGGGGTCTTGATGAGGACAGAACGGTTGGGTTGTTTGTTTAGCTGCCGAAGACTAGGCTCCTAAGTCGAGGCCGGGGGTGATCCCGACCTCCTGGATAGGGCTATAAAGGAAATCAACTGGATGTACGAGTTCGGCACAAGCTGTGCGAACCCGATACCCACGAAATATAAGAAAGAAGAGATGAATTCGTGAAGCGGGAATCGAACCCCGTATTTTAGAAGGTACAGGGGAACGGCAACCCATTCGCCCTCGGGTCTTCGGAACAATTTCTCTCCAGGTTTGGGCACCCGAAGCTTGTACTCTTTTGGAATGTTGAAAAGAGTTCGGATACCGGCTAGCTGGGAAGGGACGACAATGGATGGGGTGTTGATGTGGGAGAACTCCTCTTCGGAGTGATAGACATTTCGGATCTTGGCCTCGGCACTTATCGGAGTAGGAAGAACAGAAGGAGTGGCGGTTTCAAAGGGTGGTGCCGGCAGATCCACTGGAACAAGATCAGTGGCAAGAATAGAAGAAGGAATGGTGATATCCTGGATGTTTGAAGTTTGCTCAGGGGAAGAATCAGCCATTGAAGCGAATACTAGCAGAAATGAGTTTGAAATCAAGGAAAAATGAGAGACGGAATGCTCACCAGAAATCGCCTTCGCCGAAAAATTCAAGAGGATTTGAAATGAGAAAGACTGGGAAAAGTGACAGTGATGGATGAAGGGGGGATTTTATAAGCCGAGATGCACGAAACTCAAGGGCGGCTATTAAATGCAGAAGGGGCCCGGGCTTGGCAAGACGTGCAGCATCTCAAGGAACGAGGAAAACCCGCTTAGATTCCCCAGGCAACTCATCATTTCCTGACCTGACTTTTCCAATCCATGTCCTTTCAAGTCTCTAATTATAATTAAATTATAACAAGAGACTGGGGGGGCAATGTTCGGGAGCATTTTACCGACCTCCAGGTAAGCCGAAGGCCTGACACTAGAAGGGGTTTATAAACCCAATGGGTCGAAGCCCATGGATAGACTGAAGGAGTTCGGGTTCGATATCCGAGTCCTCTGAGCCGGAACCTTACTAAAGCATGGGGGTTCAGGGTTGGGCCTTCGAGCCCTTTGGGCCGAAGCTCAGAGCAGATAGTGGGTTCGGTTGGGTTGGGCCTGTACAGTGGGCTTTCCTGCGTACAGAACCTGGAGTCCTAACCATGTTTGAATAAGGTAACTCCAACGGTGGTGTTTGGGTTGGATTCCACTTACACCTTTTAAGGAGATTGTGTTGGTTCCAAATTATGGTAACTACCATGATTAGGAGTCCTAAACCGACTCAGAGAGGGATTCTAAGGTGATGAGAGTACTATAAATAAAAGGCTTGGGTTTCAATTAACGGGTAATACTTTCTTTGAGCACTAATACTAAAGCCTCTATTGTTAAACCTTGTGAACGGCCTGTACTTATTCTCACACCGGAGCTATCCCCCGGCGGCACAAGCCGTCAAGCTTCGTGTGTAATCTGTTATTGTGCAAGTTCAAGCGCGTGAATTCAGTGATTGGACGCGCAGGCGAAACTTGGCGTTAACAGTCAGATTAGTGTAGGATGTCTTTCAAGTTATACATCATTCTATAAGCCTAAATTGACAGAAGATGAGCTCAATCGTGTATATCATGCTTCTTCAGCACCCCTCAGGTGCACACCGGCATACATGCAAAGACAATAATTAAGGTGCATCATAATTCACAAACGAGACACTGTGCAACATACATATATAATCGGGGAGGCAAATGCAAGTGAGAAGACTTGAACGCACGAACTTGGAGAACCATATAGATACGTTATTAATTACGTATCCATATATTTGTCATCTATTCTTTCTATATGCGTAGCATAGTATATTTCACTATACAGTTTGCACTTTAAAATTACGTTCAGTAATATGAAATTCGAATTAATTTTTATGAGAAATATGTTGTATAATATATATAAACTGAAATCTTCTCGACATACCTATTTGGATGTTTCATACAACTTTAAAATTTATTCCGTCATTTTTTTCCCACTCGTGTTGTACCTGTCTCCCGTGTACGTTTCATGCTCCATTGATGGTTAGTATTGGTTGTAGTGGTGGTGGGATTACTGTAGTAAATACCTTGAGACGCATGCATGATAATGGAGATAGGGAAGTTAAGATAGCTTTGCAGATTAGAGAGATGGAAAAGAAAATTCTTTTCTCACTTAATTGAAAAAGTAAACAGTCAAAACAGGTGCAGTTACTGTAGTGGGTACCAATTTCATTGCTATCATTTCTCAAAGATACACAGAATTCTGGGCACGTCTTTGTTTCCCATTTTAAGTTATTGATTGGAGTGTTTTGGAGCAATGTTTACACATTTTAGGGTATATTGACAGAACTGTAATTTCAGGGCCTAATGTGACAAATGCACAATACTACATGGATGACTGTTATTAACAAATAATAATAATGCATTCAATTACTTCATTGGTATAAAATTAGTTATATTTATGCCAGAAACACATCTCCAGTTAATCCAGACTATGATTCAATGGTTAATTCTGATTCTGATTTGCATAGATATTGGGGAGGAGCAGATCTTTAAGTGTTCTGATTTGCATAGAGGTTGAGTTGTAATAAAGTTCATGCTAACAACGATGACATTTCTAAATTCGAAGCTTGGGCAACCACTTCTTGGAAATTTGGAAGATGGTTGTCTATAACCACTAACCAGCCACAACTTGTAGCACCCTTTGGCCTTCACCGGGGGGTAAAACTTCATTAATGACCATTCAACTCCACCAGTGTTGTACTCAGCATGATGTCTCATATAAGCAGCCATAATCCCAAATAAATTACTTTAATGTTACGCAGTTGATAGACAACATTAAATCCTTGTCAGATCCTTAATCAGCATGATATCCATGATTAACTATTAAAAACTATTAAAATTTATCAATACCAATAATCTTCTGAATTCTGATAACTCAAATTTTTTTTATAGTAATACAACGTTATATTTAACTCTCTTATAAGTAGTAGATAAACTGGAGTCTTTGTAACCAACTGCAGAATCTAGAAGATGGGGCCATATTGGTCTCACAGCCAAAGCCAACATATTGAGGCCAATATTTGTGGTTCAGCCACCCTTATTCTGCCACACGCTATTTGTTACCAGTCTGATCAGAAAAGAACAGACATAGGATCTAAATTTTGTACACGTTTTGATAATGCATTAGACACACATCCTCATCTTACAAGCTGCGCATCACATAAGCTTACACAAGGACAGAGTGAAAATGAAAGTAAACGGATCAGTACCTATGAGATACTTGGACACATCTTGATAATGCATTAGACACGCATCCCCATATTACCTGCCAATCACAAAAGCTTACACTAGGATTGAGAGCGAAAATGAACATAATGGATCAGCACCTATCACTACAAAAAAAAGGGTCATTGGCGACGGGCTCAATACCGACGGCACAATCACCGTCGACAATAATATCAATATCGACGGCCTAGCTGTCGCCAATGGTAGCCGTCGCTAATGACCCTTTTATTCGCGCCAGACATTCCCGGTGGAGGGAAAACCTCATTGGCGACGGTGTTGCTTTTAGTATCGACGGAGTTGCCGTCGGCATTGAATTAATAGCGACGGGATCATTATCGACGGTATTTGCCGTCGAGAATGACAATTAAAACCTCTTCGACAGCAACGACTCCTTTTATGAAATTTTCTTCTCTATTTTTCTTTCCCTCTCAATATCAGCCATTTTCGCTCCTTAATTTCCCCACGAATCTCAAATTGGGTTTATTGATTCTCTAAAGTTAACCCATTTCACCCATTTCGGTTTATTAATTCACAGGCAACCCATTTCTCTCATCCTTGTTGCAACACCTCCCCTTTCGTCGCTGTAATCGAGGCCTGCCTCTGACCGGTCTTCCGACGGTACCTCCGGCCGACGGTCCTTCTCCTGGTTTGCATTGGTAGGCTCATAAACATGTAAGATTTTGAACATATAACAACATTTAGTAAGTGTGCTATATATAATTGGGGCTATGATTTTTATCTCCTCTTTAATTTATTTAGGTTCAAGTTGGGTATTTAATATGAAACTATATAATCATTCAAGGTTGAACTTCTGTTGAACTGTATTTGGTTTAATATGATATTAATTTGTATGTGTACATTTTCAGCCTCATAAACATCTGTTATGTTTACCATTATGCAATTTCTGTAATAATTTCTTCATGAATTTTAAGTTTAGTAATGTATATTTACTTTGTTATCATTATTTTTACTATGACAATATCGACTGCCTTATATTTATCCTTATAATAACAGAGGTATGTTTAGAGTTAAGCAAGACATAATTATTTTTCAAGATTAGCATTATTATTGTGAATAAAAATTATTAGAATAATTTATTTATTTTTTCAAAAAATAACATAATAATTAATTAAGTGCGTTTGTAATAGACAGATAGGACACTCATTTGCTGGATTGTGACAAACTGACAATGTTGAAAGATTTGCAACCAAAAATAGCTTTTATACAAAAACTGTGATTATTTTTATTAATAAAAACAATCAAAATATGTTTTAATTTAATTTAATTGATTGAGCTAATTAAACTCTATCTGTCTCCCAACCCGACCATGTGCCATGATCTTTCACAACAAACAAACAATACAATCTATTTTATAATCTTCATTAGCCAATCCAAATGTTTACATTATAGTATATAGAAACCACAGAAACATCTCTCTATATCTATATCTATATATATAGATATAGATATAGATATAATTGGTTTAGGTTAACAAAGTAAATAATTTCTGTACTTGTTGAACTGTTATGTTTTTTTAAGTTTGTTTTTGTATGGTTTTTCAGTTGTTAGTACAATGAGAGAAGTCAGGGAGGATTCACATTTCATATTTACCAAATTTGATTCTATTGTATGTAATGTATAGTCTGCAGGCTCTATGTATGTAGTGTCATTTAGAGTAGTTAGGAACCACATATTCCCTTTTTCATCGTTAAGTTGTCTCTACATTGCATCATCTGTTATCTTAATACAAAATTTTGTTCGAAATTTGGTTCATTTATTGGGTTATTGAAGATTGCTCAACTTGGTGAATATAGTGATTATAATTTGATCTAAGAGTCTAAGAAAGTGATCTTCTTTGTGTTTCTTTGATTTCTTCTTCATTCTTGAAAAAATCTGTCTTTTTTATCTTCAGTAATCACTATGATCAAATGCGTGTGCATTTGATCACTTGACATGCACATATATTTTCATATAGTTTAGGAAACTTAGAAACCCGTTTGAGATTCACTTAGTAGGAGTGAATCTCAAATAGTCCCTGTTTTGGGACTGTTCTTGTATGTTTCGATCTCACTTAGGTCGGTGTTAACGACTTGAGCACGTCTTTATATTTTTTGAATTTTCGGTCAGTATATATCTCTTGATGTTCTTCGGGTGCATATTTAGACTACGATGTGTTAGTCTATTTCGTGTACTTGAAGACCATGGGGAGGTGCTGCCGAAAATTCTGAAAAATGTAAAGATGTGTTCAAGTTGTTGGCATCAGTGAGGCGACACATCCGGGAATGGGATAGAAGCCTGACCCGTTAGAGTGGGAGATGAAGTTAGGAAACTCATAAGCTTGCATATACATTAACTTGGAGACTTGATTGTGTTTGTCTAACTTTCCATATATATAGCAGACAGTTGTCCGAGATGTCTGTTGATCGAAGTTGGATGGAACGTAGGGTAGCCACTGATAGGAGTGGGCTTAGCTCTGAGTATCGTAGTGGGGTTGAACAGTTTCTCAACTTCGCGTTTGAGCAAGTCAGCGGCGGTGAGATCAGATGTCCTTGTAAGAGGTGTGTGAATGAAGTGTGGAAGGAAAGGAGTGATGTCATGTGCGACTTATTTGCGTATGGGTTCAAGCAGGGTTATACGACATGGATCTATCATGGGGAAACCTGGTTGGATGAACATGAATCAGAACCGGAATCCAGAGGTGACGAAAACTTTGACTGTACTAACATGATAGTCGAAGCTGCTGGTTCGTACTTTCAGTGGAATACAGACAGGGATGACAGTAGCGTCGAGCAAGAGCCGAATGATGGGGCTAAGGGTTTCTATGAGTTATTGCATGAAGCAGCGACACCACTGTATGACGGGCACGAAAAACACACCGTCTTATCTGCTGTGACTAAGTTTTTACACTTCAAGAATGAGCATGACTGTAGCGAGAGAGGTTTTAATGAACTGTTAAGCATTGTGAAGGAGTGTTTACCTGCAGGCAATAAGTTACCGGAGTCGTACTATGATGTGAAGAAAATGGTCAAAAGGCTCAATCTAGGGTATGAGAAGATTGATGCTTGTGAGAATGACTGTATGTTGTATTACGGTGATGTCAATAAAGATAAGAGGTCGTGTGATATTTGTGGTACAAGTAGATACTGTGAACAGCGCAAGAAAAAGGGAAAAGACATGCCGAGAAAGATCTTACGTTACTTTTCCATTGCCCCGAGGCTTCAGCGGTTGTTCATGTCAATACATACCGCCGAGGATATGAGGTGGCACTCTACACGGGACATAGTCGAAGGTCAACTGACGCACCCGGCAGATGGGCTTGAGTGGAAAAATTTTGATAACAAGCACCCCTCGTTTGCTGAAGAGGTTCGCAATGTTAGGCTTGGACTTGCTACGGATGGGTTTAATCCGTTTAACGGGCCTTACACAAAGCCTTACTCAACTTGGCCGGTGATTATTGTGGTGTATAACCTCCCGCCTTCGATGTGCATGAAAGATCCCTACATGTTCATGCCTTTACTGATTCCGGGTGATAAGAGTCCGAGTAAAGACATCAATGTATACCTCAGGCCGTTAGTTGATGAGTTGAAGATGTTGTGGGAAAAAGGGGTTCAAACTTATGATGTATCTCTTAAGCAGAACTTTGACATGAGGGCAGCTTTACTGTGGACAATAAATGACTTCCCGGCGTTAGGAATGATCAGCGGATGGTCGACTCATGGGGGCTTATCATGTCCCGTGTGCATGGGGTCAGTTAAAGCTGTGCGGCTCAAACATGGGGGGAAAATGAGTTTCTTCGCAACATCCAGACAGTTTTTGCCGATTGAACATCGTTATCGACGGATGAGTAGACAATTCAATCGAAAAACAGAGAAACGTCAAGTACCTGGCCGTCTTTCTGGGTCAGCAGTGTTGAGTTGGATTAGTCATTTGAAGTTTCCACCTCCAGGGAAGAATCACAGATTAGAGCGAGCTTATGGTTACGGTAAGGTTCACAACTGGACACACAGATCCATGTTCTTTGACCTGCCTTATTGGGCTACACTCTGCATCCGTCATTGTTTAGATCCGATGCATACTGAGAAGAACGTATTTGATAATATTTTTTATACAGTCATAGATGCCACTGGTAGAACAAAGGACAACAACAAGTCGAGGCTTGATTTGGTAGAAATGAACATTAGGGAAGATTTGTGGCTGTATCAGGAGGGTAGTAAGACGGTAACGCCTAAAGCTGAATATACTTTGACCAGGGAACAGTTGATATTGATATGTAATTGGATTAGTGGACTGAAGCTCCCAGATGGATATTCTTCGAATATAGCAAGGTGTTGTAAAGTTGAAGAGCTGAAGTTTCGGGGTCTCAAAAGTCATGATTGTCACGTATTCATGCAGAAGCTGATCCCTGTGGCATTTATCGACTTGTTACCGAAACGTGTGGTTGAAGCACTAACAGAGCTTTCTAATTTCTTCAGAGATCTATGCTTGACGGAGCTTCAGGTCAAAGACATAGATAAAATGGAGATGCAGATAGTGGAAATAATGTGCAAGTTAGAAATGATCTTCCCTCCATCGTTTTTTAATTCAATGGAGCATTTACCTATTCACTTGCCATACGAAGCTAAGTTTGGCGGTCCCGTACAATATAGATGGATGTATCCATTTGAGAGGTAATGACATTAATGTTTTTAATGCGGTAAAATGTTCATTATTTTTTTGTTAATCTAGATATCACATAGGTATATGCGACGTCTAAAGCAAAAGGTGAAGAATAGAGCCCGTGTAGAGGGGTCGATTGCTGAAAGTTATGTTGTGGAGGAACTTGTTAATTTCTGCTCGTTGTACTTTGAGCCGAATGTTCATACGAAGCACAATCGCTTACGTCGGAATCAGGCTGTTGCGCACGAGGAAAATGGAGAATTAACTGCCTTTAGTCATCCTGTACGCCCATTCGGCGGTAAAAAAAGGCGATTCTTGACCGATAGTGAGTATGCAGCTGCCACATTGTATGCACTTGTCAACATGAATGAAGTAGCGCCATACATTAAGTAAGTAGTCATAACTATATATGTCTGGTGTAATTGTGTCAAGTTCCTTTCCAAACACATTGAGTATATAACTGTTGTGCAGTCAATATGATGTTGAAGTACGTGAAACGAATCCGAGTATATCGGACGAGGATTTGCAAAATTTGAGAAATGGAGAATTTGTGCAATGGTTTAAGGATCATGTAAGTCTAACCTTTAAACGTTCAATGAATCTACCATCATAGACTTATTCTTATGGCGTAATTAACTTTAGAATATGTTGTGTTAATGTACATTAGGTCCTCGCTGATGAGTTAGCTGACAATCGACTAAAGCTTATAGCCGACGGCCCCGAAAGATATGTAGATACTTATACATGTTGCATTGTCAACGGTTACAGATTTAAGTGTTGCGATATTGGGGAAGTCGCTTCTGCTGATTCTGGTGTTGTGGTGAAAGGTAGCTGCTACGATAACATTTGGGATGACTGGTATGGACGATTGCTAGAAGTTGTCGTTCTCAAATATTGGGGTCATAAAGAATTAGTTTGCTTCAAATGTCATTGGTTTGATGTTCAGAATGGAGTTAAAGTAGATAAAAAATCAGGACGGGTGACTGTTAATGTTAAGTCAAAACTAAGACTGATGAGTGGTATGGACGAGCCTTTTATTTTAGCAAGTCAAGCGACACAGGTGTACTACGCGCGGAGTGTTAAGACTCCTTCAAGCCCATGGCATGCTGTTATAACCACCAAAGCCCGTGGTTTTCAAGGCACAACTCCTCGTCCAGACGATGAACCTTTACAAGTCGAGTCTACTAGTGTCACACCTGCTGTTGTGACAATTATTAGTGAGTCTAGTGAAGAAGAGGATGATGTTATCGCTGTCGAAAGTGAAGATGATGTTGTTGAGGAGGTAAATATAATTGAAGAAATCGTTGAAGACGACGAAGATGGTGATGACAACGATAGTGAAGATCTACTGCTCGAAGATGACGATTCTGATATTGATGGCTTTGACAATATAAATGATTAGGAGTATGTACCGCGTAGGTATTAGACACGCACACAGCACCGCGTAGGTATTAGACACGCGTTACAACTGACGGTACTCGATTCCGGCATACGGAGACCGAGTTATCGCCTAGTTTGCGAAACTGAACCACACTTAGCCAAAAAGCCGAAAAAGAGCCCGAAACACGCATCGTCCGTCCGAACGCCACGCAAACACACACACAGCACCGCGTAGGTATTCGGCACGCGTTACAACTGACGGTACTCGATTCCGACATACGGAGACCGAGTTATCGCCTAGTTTGCGAAACTGAACCACACTTAACCAAAAAGCCGAAAAAGAGCCCGAAACACGCATCGACCGTCCGAACGCCACGCAAACACACACACAGCACCGCGTAGGTATTCGGCACGCGTTACAACTGATGGTACTCGATTCCGACATACGGAGACCGAGTTATCGCCTAGTTTGCGAAACTGAACCACACTTAGCCAAAAAGCCGAAAAAGAGCCCGAAACACGCATCGTCCACCCGAACGCCACGCAAACACACACACAGCACCGCGTAGGTATTCGGCACGCGTTACAACTGACGGTACTCGATTCTGACATACGGAGACCGAGTTATCGCCTAGTTTGCGAAACTGAACCACACTTAGCCAAAAAGCCGAAAAAGAGCCCGAAACACGCATCGTCCACCCGAACGCCACGCAAACACACACACAGCACCGCGTAGGTATTCGGCACGCGTTACAACTGACGGTACTCGATTCCGGCATACGGAGACCGAGTTATCGCCTAGTTTGCGAAACTGAACCACACTTAGCCAAAAAGCCGAAAAAGAGCCCGAAACACGCATCGTCCGTCCGAACGCCACGCAAACACACACACAGCACCGCGTAGGTATTCGGCACGCGTTACAACTGACGGTACTCGATTCCAACATACGGAGACCGAGTTATCGCCTAGTTTGCGAAACTGAACCACACTTAGCCAAAAAGCCGAAAAAGAGCCCGAAACACGCATCGTCCACCCGAACGCCACGCAAACACACACACAGCACCGCGTAGGTATTCGGCACGCGTTACAACTGACGGTACTCGATTCCGGCATACGGAGACCGAGTTATCGCCTAGTTTGCGAAACTGAACCACACTTAACCAAAAAGCCGAAAAAGAGCCCGAAACACGCATCGTCCGTCCGAACGCCACGCAAACACACACACAGCACCGCGTAGGTATTAGACACGCGTTACAACTGACGGTACTCGATTCCGGCATACGGAGACCGAGTTATCGCCTAGTTTGCGAAACTGAACCACACTTAGCCAAAAAGCCAAAAAAGAGCCCGAAACCCGTATCGTCCGTCCAAACGCCACGCAAACACACACACAGCACCGCGTAGGTATTCGACACGCGTTACAACTGACGGTACTCGATTCCGGCATACGGAGACCGAGTTATCGCCTAGTTATCGACATACTGACACGCGTTACAACTGACACAAACTAAAATAATATAAATATGATCTATTTTGGGGACTCCGTTATTAATATTTTAATTTTGTAGGGTCTTGTTGATGAGACTCGTGGAGGTGGAGATGGCGGCACAGGTGATGCTCGTGGAGGAGATGGTGATGATTTCCGAGCTGATGCGGATGAGACTATGGAGGATGGGACTGACGATGGGACAGAGATTCTTGATCTTGGGCAGTAGTTGTTTATATTTATATTTTGACTTTCATGTATGTATTTAGCTTTTGAGTTGTATAGATTTGAGTTTGGTATCTAATTATGTTAATTGTTGATAGTAAAAGATATGATTGTTATTGATATGCGTATATTGTCATTATTTATTTTTCTTAGTTTATAACAGGTACAACAGGTACAATGTATATGTAAATGAACAGGGGAATTTTGCAATTTTATTATTTTTTTTTTTAAAGTGGGTCATTGGCGACGGGACCATTGGTGACGGCCATGCCGTCGGCAATGACTCATAGGCGACGGCACGCCGTCACCAATGACATCCGTCGCCAATGACACACTTGTCGACGGCGAGCGACGGGAGACCGGGGCGACGACCCATACGGCGACGGGAAGGGCGACGGACAGTGCCGTCGCCAATGACCTCATTGCCGACGGCAATAGTATCATTGGCGACGGTATATGCCGTCGGTAATGACCTACTTTTTTGTAGTGTATGAGACACTTGGACAAATCTCAATAATGCATTAGACACACATTCCCAACTTACTAACCTATCACTTAAGCTTACACGAGGATTGAGAGAAAAAATGAAAATAAATGGGATCAGCACTTATGCGACAAAATTAAATGGCAGATAACGACTGCAAATTCTGCATAAGCTTTATGTCATGAGTAATTAAAAAGTTTTGAGATGATTTTTTATTATACAAGGAAAAGTACAATCAAGCACACACATATGTGTGTGTGTGTGCGCGCGCACATATATATATGTGTCAATGTATAAATATATATAAATATATATATATATATGTATGTGTGTATATATATATATATATAGAGAGAGAGAGAGAGAGAGGAGAGGAGAGCACCTTCAACTTTATTTCCAAGCTATTCAACCTGTAAAGTGCCTGCTTTAATTCCAAAACCTGAGAAGTTATATTGCTTAAATTCTCTGGAACGCTGTCCTGTAGTGGTAGGACTACACCTATTAAGTAAGGATCAGCCTGAAAATTAATTGAGGGTAAAAATCTATAAGCAATTATTTTTTTTGAGAGCAATTTTTTGAAATATTCCCTCCGCTTCTAAATATAGGATAATGTTGACTTTTCAAAGTCAATCTGGTTAATTTTCAAATTTAAAATTGGTACGACTACATTTAATTTTAGACGGCACAATTATGAAAATCACAAACTATGTAAAAAATAATATTAATTGCAATATTTATTACTTTTCAAAAGTCAAATGAATCACATTAACTTTGAACTTGAAAAATAACTTATATTGACATTGGAAAGTGATCATATATTTCGAAATAGAGGGAGTATTATAGTAAAAGATTTATTACAACAATCATTTAACAAGTGCAATTATAACAAGCTAAAAACACTACTGTCATTACTTTAGTTTCTTTGATTGTCTACTGCCAGTGCCATGGAGTTCATGCTTTTACAATGTCTGAACATGAAAGATGAATTCTATATGTAGCAATGAATTATTTTTCGCTGATACCACAAACTTGTATAATAAACACTGCATTGCTTGGGGGTTAAGATAAAAAGGAGAATTATAGCCTATGAAGTAAAGACAAGTTAAACTAATGATTAGAGAAATGGCAGAGGCCTTGAGGAAAAACCTTAAGGTCGTTGGCTACAATCCCCATACTTGGGGCAAGAGTGTTACCTATCAAAAATAAAAGGGAAAGAAAAAATAATGTAGACAATTCTGAGATGGGTGGATACAAATATTGGGATTTGTAAATTGAAAAAGGTTCGCAAAAGTGCTAGGATTTTAGGATTAGTTAAGCATGTACACTGAAGAACTTCAGGGCCTACCTAGGTGTAGTGAACATTATCAGGTAATAGTAATTTGGGTTTTTAGGGTTTTGAATTGGAGGATTTAATGCAGTATGTGTGTGGGGTGCATACACAATTATGTTAGATCCAACCATTACTTTTTAAAATTAGTTTTATTTACAATGACGTGAACATCCTTAGCAAAAAATACTTTTATATATATTTAATAAACACAAAAATATACTAATAAAAATATGTAAAATAATAGATATACACGAACATATGTTCAATCCATATATAACAATATATATAGTCTGATAAATGATTGTCAGGAATTTATTCATAACCTTAAACTTTAAAAGCATCCTTGTTTCCCCATGTTCATTTTAGACTTTTAAGACCACTTATCCTCTTTTGTGATATCTTTCCACACAAAACAAACCTACTTTTATTTCAAATATCTTACTTTATTTACTCAGTACTCCCTTCTTTCCACAAAAAGAGTCTCATTTATTAAAAAAAATCTGTTTAACACAAATAGATCACTTTTTAGTGGTGGTAGTATAAAATGACACAATATCCTCAAGTTTGTCATCATAATTTTTCGTCTCCCCTAATAGTAAATGAATGTGAATCAATAGTACACACATGTGAACAAATAGTTATAATCATGTGAATCAATAGCAATTAATTGCTCATTTATCCGGTTAATTATTCGATTGGTCAATATAACCTCCAGACATCAATTATTATCGAAATAAATATCGATTTCCACTAACACTAATAATTCCAACATAATGGAACTATCAATTTCATCCTTAATCAACATGAACTTATTCATCATTAATATTATAATTCACAATATTTAACAATCAGGTCGTTCCCAGAAAAGAGGAGGCTTTCCGATAAGGATTTCTCCTTATTGGCGCGCAATTAGGTGACCAAACCTCTCCTTGACAGAACTTCTAGACATTGTCAATATTGTAAATAATAATATGAATAACTTTACCGTCTCAATTATTGATTTAATAATATAAAATATTATGCAGATGATACTGTGACAATAATTGAATCAATAATATGAGAGATATGATGCAACAATTACTATAGCAATAATTGAGTATAACTGAGTGACTTCTTACGTAAGCATCAATAATCAATATCGTGTGCTACTATGCAACCACGCGTATTACTGTACTTTTACTACCGGGTAGTTCAACAGTTTTAACAGTAACACTTTCGTCGTTATTTTTATAAAAAGATAATTTTGTCATTTTCTTACTATGACAATACTTCTGTTGTGGGGTCCGCCAATGATTGTGTCGTCGTACGGATATTCACTGTTAAAACGAATATTTCTCGACCAATCTAATATTATATAACAACTTGCTTACTTTGAAAAATTTATAAATATTACCCACAACTATAACATTATATCAAATCCACACCATAATATTTAAAAAAATATTTCGAGAAATTTAAATCTTTATTCATAAAATTTGGGGTTTCACAAAATTCATCAACTTTCGTTTCTCAAAAACTTTAAGTTTTCTTTTAGAAAATCATGTGAAGGCATTCCATAATGAGTAAAGTAATCTTAGTTATATGATATGTCTATTATCATGCATATTTATGTTTTATCACTTAGAACAACACATTTCATCGTCGGGAGCACTATACTTGCGTATGTGCTCGTTCGACGCCCTCTGATCACCTCCTATTACGTAACAGTCACAAATATGACTGTTTTGGCCCTTCCTAACAACCTCAAATTGAAACACTTAAAGAACAACAGTTATAGGTCTATTCGTCCTCGTTCCGGATCATCTTGAATCACCTCAATCGGAGTTCGTATGAAAACGTTATGGCCATTTTACCAAAACAGATCATAGAGGCACAGTCAGCACACATGGGGCGCGACCGCGCCCCTTTTCCTCACCATTACCGCACGCCCACGCCAATACCCAGCCCCAGCTGCTCGCCCGCGTGCACGGGCGGCGCGCCTGCGCAAGGCTTCACACAGATAACAGTTTTGGTCATAACTTTCTCATTTTAAGTCCGAATTAGTTGGTTTTTGATTTGTTGGACTCGTTAAACTTTTAGCTACCCATCTACAGAGTAATTATAACACTTCAAACACATTAACTAACCCAAAGATTAATCCAAAACTCATATTCATACTAAATTTTTATATTTTGAAAAATTTAGCGAATTCATTCACTACGAATTCGTTTCTCAACCAAATTGGTTCGTTTTACTTTCATTATTTTCGTTTCTAACTATATTAACAGTATTTAGCAACAACTCATGCATTACAACAATCCTTAGCCATCAATTTTTGGACTTAAAAGTGACTATTTCTTACATTTCTAAGAAATTCAAAACTTGAAATGAAGAACATGTATTATAATAACCCAATCATCATGCTCAACACATTACATTGATACATAATACACATGTAAACTATGTTAATCCCATAGCACTAAATTTTCAACCCACTTAACAGAGAATTTTGGAGAATTATTAGAATTTATCAAACTTTGGAATTTAGAACATCTATGATAGTAAGGTTACCTCTTGAAGCTTTAATTAGTAACTATAACTCTTCAATTCTCCAATTGCTCCTCAATTCTACCACACTCACTCTCCAATTCTACTAACTTTCAATAGCAAAACTCAGACATTTCAACAAACGGGAATGAAGAGGAGGATTCTCTATTTATAGAGGAAATCATTGTCCATACAATGATTTTGCCCAAAGATTTAAACTAAGAGGAAGAAGAAGAAACCAATGGGCAATAAAGGGTTATTTACCTACTCCTTCCTCTCCATTCTTCACTTCATCATCACCCTATCTAGCCTTTTGATTTCATTGAGTTTTGAGCATGGAGAAATAGACTAGGCCAATGGCTTAGTCACGTGGGTAAGAAAAATGACTGAGAAATTGGGACAAAGCATTTTAGCTTACGGTTTTAGCAACAAGGCCACTTAATATACCAAGATTATTTCCTTTTGGGGCTCCTTAAGTCAATTATAATGACTTAGTATTGCTATATTAATTTAAGTTATGGGCACATATATACACATATATATGCACCTACCCACATATAAGAAATATATTTTTTTATTTTAAATATACACCAATATAATCTTATATCCCATGTACATTGGGCTAGTCCAAAATAATATTTTAATTGGGCTAAATATATATCAGTTGGGTACTCTCAACCCATTATTCCCTGTCACACTTAATATCAAAATGATTATTATTAATCATTTAATTTCTTCTCATTAATTCTCTTTTAATAATTTCAGTTAAACCTTCAGTCTAGTTTAACATTAATACTCAGGCCATACAAGGCGCACTTATCTAACTCATTTACTGGAGTTATCTATAACTCAAGCTCATTATTCCTATAATAAATTATTAGGGTTTAGGTCACTTTGGCTTTTCTCCAATTTTATATTATTTTATTATTTATTTAATAGAGAGTTTATGTCACACTTTATCAGAATGCTAAATTATTTAGCTTACTTAAATAATTACATACTTAAAGTATGCACAACCTTTACACTTAGAATAATTAATATTTACTCTATTAATTATTTAAATTATACAATGTACGTATAATTATTCGAATGTCCCAAGACAACATCCTCAATCTTTACATTCACAACTTTCAAATATTAACCCTTTCACATATTACCATATTATGTAATATATAAAAATACTAACATTACTTAACATAATCATTTCATTTTCTTAATGTAAAACACATATATTAATTCACCATCCTTTGTAAGGGAATTAACTCTTTTTATTTGATTTACTATTACGCCACTGCCACACAAGGCTTTATACTCAAATTATATTATAATATTACATAATATAACTTAATTAACCAATATTAATATCCATAAATAACTTCTCATTCAATTCATGATTCGTTATCTCAATCCATTTATGGACGATTGGAACACCAACTATGGTCCTTATTATAACATATTAATTACTAATACACAAATCCTAAAGTTCATATTACAAAATCATCATGAACAGTCTACAAGCCGGTTTGGCCACTTTGGTCTTAGGCATGAGAGTGGCGCGTTTGACGCCCCCAAAATAGGTCCATTCCATCCAACCCATTTTGAGTCGCCAAATACATGGTACAGAAACAACTACAACTTCATTATTACAATTGTCGTGCAAAATACGACAACACATATACTGTGAGTTTAAATACAAATATTATCATCTAGACAATATCCACACTCAAATAAGTCCTCATATAATTATTGATACACTATTTTACAAAATGGTGAGGACTACTAAAATAACTTTTTGAACCATCACCCCACACCCCAACTAGTTCCCGCTATATTCTCGCCTCCTAAGAAGAAAAATGGAACAAAAAGAAAAGGGTGAGCTCAACTAGCCCAGTAAAGGATATTATAACTAAGATAATGTACAACAAATTATCTTTAGTCTTCATCAGGGAAAAAAAATCTGATAGAATACAATAGACAACAAGTTTTAGATCAACAACTGCAGCGAAAACAACAATTCATTAGAAGAGTTAAGTAGAGAATGAAATCTACTATCATCAATGAATTTAAAAGTCCATCATCTTTATTTTATCCCTGTAACATCAATTAATATACATCTTTAATCAAATAGTCATCTTTGCACTACAGGCCAAAGATATTAATCGACTGGTCATGTTCATCTCAACACCTGTTCATCTTTGCACTACGGGCCAAAGATATTCATCATAATATCATTAATCTTTGCACTACAGGCCAAAGATATTCAGTAATATCATCATTTAGGACTGAGGATGATGAAAAATATATGTAAAAGAAAACGAATCCAGTGAGACAAAAGAACAAATATTAAGGATTCGTACTTTAGAAAATCGAAGTTCAAAAATACTCCATAATAAACTATTGTAGAGTAGAATTCAAAAATAAAGATCAAAACATAGATCCAATCAAAGATATGAACCATAATAGACAATCTTTGACACAAAAAAGAAAATTTAATTTTTCTGTGAATAGTATCGTATTTGTGAATAGTGCCGTATACGTGAATAGTGTCATATACGTGAATAGTAACCCCGACACTAAAAGGTAGAAATTTCATAAGAAAAATCATTATGCTTCGTGAATAGTACTCATGAATAGTAACTCATGAATAGTAACTCGTGAATAGTAATTCCGACATGAAAAGATCAGAATTTTGCAAGAAAAATCTTACCAATATTTCATCATAATGATATTGAAAGAAATAATATCATTTTTAAAAAATAACATCCCTTACCTCAAAAGAATAGTACTTCTGGCTGGAATATTAGATATAACGCTGAAGAAAACTTGCACCGTATAGCAACACTCAAGATATCAAAATACTCACAAGAATATGCTCGATAATATAGAGAGAGCAAACTTCAGTTTCTGGTGTGATTTTCAATTCTAACCTAAACACCCTATTTATAGGAAAATGCATAGAACACCAAACCAGAAAATTTAATATAATAATATTATTTATTAAATTTTCAAGCCCACCATAAAAGAATCTGATTTCAGCCATTTAACACATGCCCATAAATGAAAAAAATGTTTTTTTTTTAAAAAATATTTAAAACTTCAAAAATCAATTATTCCAGAACTTCAGAACTTCAATAATTCATAATAAATAGCCCTTTTATCAGAAAATTTCGAACCTTGTGTCTTTTTCATAGGAAATTCCATTCTCTACAACTTTGTAAGTTTAAGTTTTTTTAAATTCCAAATAGAAATTGACCGAAATCCACAAACAGGCGATTTTACATGTTATAATCAAATTTCAGTCAAGAAATGGGATCCGACGACATGTTTAACATGTTTTTAATATTTATTGTAACAAAAATATTTTTCCTCCTCATTTATTCATATATCACACTTTCATTGTAAAAATATCACCATTATTATATTATTAAAATATAATAATATATTTAAATGAATTATTTTATCAGAAAAAGATAAAATATCAATTTTCAACAATTGTCACATTAAAAATTTTCTCCATCTATATCCACATAAAATGAATATTTTTCTTATCATATAAATCAATAATTAATTATTCACAAATAATATTATAGAATCACAATAATGACAACCAGGCAGTTCCCAGGAAAGAGGGAGCTTTCCAATAAGGATTTCTCCTTACTGGCGCGCAATTAGGTGACCAAACCTCTCCTTAGACAGAACTTTCTAGACATTGCCAATAATGTTATCTAATAATATTATTCAAATAATATGAATTATTAATCTGATAATGGAAATACTGTGCAGTGACAATTATTGAAACAACAATAATATAAAATATCAACGTAGCAATTATTGAATCAATAAAATAAAATATTGAACAATAATTACTGTAAAAATTATTGAGTAGTGCGTTCTTACGTAAGAATCAATAATTGGTGCAATACCGTGTTCTACTGTGTTTTAACCACCGAGTATTCCAACAGTATTAACGGTAACAACTACACCGTTATTTATAAACAACTTATACTTGTCATTTTCTTCATCCAATTGCTTTCCGTTATGGGGCCCACACAAGGCTGCGCCGTCGTACGAATATTCTCCGACAGCAAGAATATTCCACGATCAAATGAATATTCTCCGATAACAATGAATATTTTATAACCACTTGCTTATTTAAAATATTTGCGTATTTTACCCATAACTAACCACATTAATCAAATCAACCCCTTACTATTTCAAAATAGAGGAAATTCCATTTTATTAAAAAAAATAAAAAGAAAAATTGGGGCCTTACAACATCCCCTCCTTATGAAATTTCGTCTTCAAAATTAACGTATGTACCTGGTGTTTCGAAAAGGTGAGGATACCTCGCTTTTATTTTTTGATTCCAACTCCCAGATCATTTTTTCAATAGCATGGTTCCTCCACAAAACTTTGATTTGTGATATAACATTTGTGCGTAGGACATGCTCCTTCCTATCCAAGATCATGACAGGTACCTCCTCGTACGTTAAGTCTTTTGTTATCTCGTCCGGTTCTACTTCAATAACGTGGTTCAGATCGTTCACATATTTTCATAACATCGATACATGAAAAACGTTATGAACACACGACATACTTGGCGGTAAAACGAGTCTATAGGCCACAGTTCCTATTCGATCGAGAATTTCAAATGGACTAATAAATCGAAGGTTAAGATTTCTTCTCTTCATCAACTCTTAATTCTAGAATAACGCCTTCTTTCACCTTCTTCTTTATATTCATCAGCTCCAGTGTGTAGCTTGAGTGGTTTTAACTTTATTTATTAAAGTCGATTATACTCGTATATCATCACGTGGGTCCCTAGAGTCTTTAACTCTATCTCTATCATTTGTAAGTTATAAGAAATGGGTTTTGACAATATCGCACTCGTAACCACATACAATTTTCTACTCAACACGTCAGCTACCACGTTTGCTCTTCCAGGATGGTATGGTCAGAACATGTGCCGAAATGAGTCTCCTCTTGAGTTCTTGGAAGCTCTTCCCACATTCCTTACTCCATTCGAATTTTGTATCTCTACGATTCAGCTGAGTTAATGGAATAACAATTCGAGAAAATCTTTCCAAGAATCTCTGATAATAACTAACTAAGCCTAGAAAGCTACGTATTTCGATTACTGACTTAGGTTTCTCTCAACTGTGACTAATATCCCAATCTTGGATAGCACGTCATAATGGCACCTATCAGTTTACTAACGCGCGAATATGGTGTCCCCTACATAGAGTCTGGCTTCGGTGCATTCCACAAAGGAAATCACCAGATAGAGGCTCGGGTACCAACTTCTATAGTTGAATTTTTAACTCCTGAAGTTCAATAGGAGCCATTCGATATGAGATTTTAGAAATGGGTTTTGTACCGGGTTCAAAGTTGATACAAAATTCAATATCACACTCTGGGAGTAGGCCAGGAAATTCTTCAGGAAATACGTTAGGAAATTTACTAACAACAGAAATATCATTCAAATCTGACATATTTTTGTTCAAGTCCATGACATGGCTAAGAAAGCTTGACATTCATTTTTCAATAAACAAATGGCTTTATGGCTTGATATGAAAGAGATTAACTTCAATGGTTTGGTTACTTGAATTCAAATAACAGGTTGCTTAGGAATATAAAAACTAACAACCTTACAAAAGCAATCAATTTTGGCATGATGACTTTAGATCAACAACCACAACGGAATAAACAATCCATTAAAAGAGTCAAGTAGATGATATCTACTATCTTCTATGATTTAAAAAGTTTTTCATCAACTTTATCGCTGAGACTTAGCTTAATAAATAAACCACATCATCGAATCATCCATGCACTACTGGCCAAGGATATTTATGTAATCATCAATGGTCATGATTATACCGAATAATCCCTGGTCATAATCATACCAATAATTGTCCATCAATGCACTACGAGCCAATGAGGACTTTTATCGCATCATTTATAACATTAAGGGTCATGATTATGCCGAATGATCCCTGGTCATAATCATACCAATCAACAGTCCATCTATGCACGTAAGCCAAAGATGACTTTCATCACAATATAAGTATAAGGATGATGACAATGATATAAGAATTCAATTAAAAGAAAGCAAAGGATAAATTTTTAAAGATTTACAATTTAATTTATCCAGAATTCAATAATGATCAAATTGCCAACATGATACTGCTTTGAGGAGTAAAATTCAAGAATGATATTATATTAAAAATGATTTGGACCGAAAAGAAATCAATTTTTATCATGAATAGTATTCCGACTGAATAGTACCCCGTGAATAGTACTTTATGAATAGTACTCGTGAATAGTACTTTGTGAATAGTACTTTGTGAATAGTACCCATGAATAGTACTTCATGAATAGTACTCATAAAAGGAAAATATGTGAAGCCCCCAAATTCGGGTATCTTCCAACCCGACATATGGTGTTACACGGTACTCATAACTATACAATCATTCTATTGAAATACAATATAATGAAAGTAATTACTATCTTCTTATTACAATCAAAGTATAATCCTTCACAGGTTCATAAACCGATTACATAGTTCATTGTAATCAAATAATTATTCACATTATTCCTACCAACTTCTTTCTCTTCTATGTCTTAGTTAACTTAATATCATTAATAAAGTCAACTCGACTTATTACCCTTCATCCCAACTTATTAATTAACTTACGTTATTAACCGGACTATAACATTGTTGGCAAAGTACCAACGTTGTTTCCCGACTATGGTTCATTGATAACACTTTGCGATCTTTGTTCATACATTATTAATATGCATTCAATTCCTAAGTTCAATACCATATACATTAGTATAGGTAGTATAGGAATAGTTTTAATACACTTATAAAGTGCATACTTTACTCCTATAGGTCCTTGAACAATTGAAGTTCAAAACCTAAGTCATCTATCAAAAACCCTGCACCCGCGCCACGGCGTGACATCTTAGTACAAGACTGGCGCTGCGGCGTCAGTTAGCAGTACCTAGGTTCTGGTCTCGGCGCTGCGGCGTGAGACTCTCTTCTATCAGTGGCGCTGCGGCGCCACTTAGCAGTAGCCAACTACACTGTGTCGGTGCTGCGGCGTGGCATTTAAATTGGGTGAACTTCTCGGACCCATAACTTCTTCGTTATAAGTACGATTTGGTCTGTTCAAAAGCCTACACGTCATAAATGACATACTCTATGCGTTCATATAAGAATTCGACACTTTCGAATCCGCCGACTCAAAATTCACTATTGAGTTCATTTTCTAAACGTTCATAAACGTTAACGAGCGTTCAATGCTCGTTTTCTTCGTTTTAAGTAGGAATCCGACGATTCTCGAGTTTACAACTCTTAAATACCCTATCTCATGTGTTGACATTGAAAAACAACGTTTTCAAGTCTTACTCTGGAATTTCAACGTTTTTGACGTTTAACGTCTATTTCCGTGAAATTCGCCATAACTTTGTTACTAATGTTCTTTAAGCCAAATCACATGGAATACTCCATGGACTTCATATCTATATCCTAACTAAGCAAGATGCACATATTTACGTATTGATGGAGTTCAATTGTTTATCAACAATCAATATTTTCATGATTTTAAGCTATATCAAACCTTATGATTTCTATGATTTCATGACTTATAGAGATTGAATCTATGGTAAGTCATTCTTATTCCACCATAAAAGACATACATCACCCACTTATGATTCTCCATACTAAAAGAAAACTAAAAGAGATGGAATTGGAATTAAGGAATATTACCTTAAGAAATCTTAGGAAATCTTGAAAACTCTTAAGCAAAGCTTCAAAGTGTAAGATTTGGTTGAGTCTAGCTCTCTCTCTCTCTCTCTCAATAATCTAGGTTGGCAATTTGGAAAACTCACAAAAGACCAAACCTAGCTTTCTATTTATAGAAAATGAAATGGAGGGCAAACTGGACAATACACCACCACCTCCTTACTATTCAACACTTTGTCACCAAGTAAAATACTTGGTGACCAAGTTTTAGACTTGCCTTGCACACCAAGGGCTGGCCCACCATCCCCATGGGTTATCCCCATGGGTTGCCCCATGGGTTGCCCCATGGGTTTTACCCATTCAGTGATCCACCGGTTCGATCCACGGTTTGATTTCCTTAAATTGGGCTTAACCAATCTAATATGGGCCTTGATTTGGGCTTAACACCTAATCCCTTAGGCTTGCTCATTCAAGTGATTGGACTAATCATAATCCAACCCAAATGAATTAACCTTAAGTCTTAACTTAAGTCTATAATACAAATCGTATTTTATGCGTACAATTCACGTATTCTATTCATATAATACTAGTACGATAATCGTATTGTACTTAGTATTAACTCATCGTATTATACATAGATACTAAATAGTATCTTAATTGTATAACACACGCTTAAACCATAACACAATTCCTTCTAAGCGTTTCATTTCCTTCTCGGAAATCAATATACTCAACCCTTAGGTTTTAAGTCCGCAGGCAAAAACTTCGTTTGCCATAAATGAAATATTTTTAGATATTTCATCTCATCTATATATTCTATCATTACACGTTTCTCAGAATTTTAAAATAATTCCCCGAACAGAAACGGATGAATAGTGTTTTTACGGGAATTTCTCAGAAAATATTTATTTTCATCTTGAAAATTCTAAACAATTAATTCTAGTACGTAACCAGATTACTAACCGTATAAACACATCATAGGTCATAGAATGACCTTCACATAGCTTACTCACAAAATAAATCAATTAAATTTATTTAATTCACATAATCAAATAAAAATTTAATTGTCATAAAAATCTGATTTTCTCTGGTGTTACAAAATACAAAAGAAAACGATATTCCATGACGAGTACAAAAGAAAGGATATCTCATACGAGTATAATAGAATATATGAAACTGCAAATCGATTTTCATCTACAATGCGGTAATCCACGTAGACAGATCATTTCCACAATTTAATAAAGAATGAATACGAAGGGTCATTCACCATGCATACGGTAGTCCGCGTAGACAGGTTATTCTAATAAAATAATAAAGAATGGAATAATAGAAGAATTTCATCATGCATGTGGTAGTCCGCGTAGACAGGTTATTCCAACAGAATAATAAAGAATGAAATAACAGAAGAATTTCACCATGCAGTAGTCTGCGTAGACAGGTTATTCCAACAGAATAATAAATAACGCAGTAACAACCCTTACAAGTATTGAAAGAAAATAACTCTCTTCATGAATACGAAAGAAATAATACCCCTTACGACTGTTGAACGAAAATAATATTCCTACGAATATTGAACGAAGCTGATATTCTTTACGAATATTGAATGAAGATGATATTGCTTACGAATACGAAAAATAATATCTCTTCAGAATATGAAATAAATAATACCCCTTACGACGGTTGAACGAAAATTATATTCCTATGAATATTGAACGAAGATGATATTTCTTACAAATATTGAATGAAAATAATATTCATACGAATACAAAAAAGAATATCTCTTCAGAATATGAAATAAATAATACCCTTTACCTTGAAAGAAGACTAGATACTGGAATAGTGAAGTAGCAGACTACTTTTCTTCTTTCTCTCTATAGCTTCTCTCTCTATAACTTCTCTCTTTATAATTGCTCTTGTGAGTCTTAGTGAATTGGTGAGAATGAAAGAAGAATGAGCTTCTATTTATAGGAAAACATAGTTTCGATAATTACACATTTTGGGGCTCGAAATATTACAATATAATACTTTCATCTTTTCCTTTATTTTTAATTTAGTCATGCAAGTATTATCAATCTTGCATCACCTCCCCTAATAGTACATGCATGTTAATCAATAGTACACATATATGAACACATAGTTATAAGCATATGAATTAATAGCAATTAATTACTAATTTATCCGATTAAATACCTAATTGGTCAATATAACCTCTAGATATCAATTATTATCGGAATAGATGTCGATATCCACTAACACTAATAATTCCAACACAATGGAAATACCAATTTCATCTTTAATCAACACGAACTTATTCATCATTAATATTATAACTCACAATATTTAACAACCAGATTATTTCCAGAAAAGAGGGGGCTTTCCGATAAGGATTTCTCCCTATTAGCGCGCAATTAGGTGACCAAACATCTCTTTGACAGAACTTTCTAGACATAATCAATATTGCAAATAATAATATGAATAACTTTGTTGTCTCAATTATTGATTTAATAATATAAAATATTATACAGATGATACTATGACAATTATTGAATCAATAATATGAGAGATATTATGCAGCAATTACTGTAGCAATAATTGAGTATAACTGAGTGACTTCTCACATAAGCATCAATAATCAATACCGTGTGCTACTATGCAACCACGCGTATTACTGTACTTTTACTACTGGGTAGTTCAACAGTTAACGATAAAACTTTCGCCGTTATTTTTATAAAAAATATATTTCTGTCGTTTTCTAACTACGACAATACTTTCATTGTGGGGTCCACCAATGAATGTACCGTCATACGAATATTCCCTGTTAAAACGAATATTCCCCGACCAATCGAATATTCCCCGACACAACGAATATTTTATATCAACTTGCTTACTTTGCAAAATTTTCACATATCACCCTTATCTTTAACCCTTTCTCAATTTAACCATTTATTAAATAAAATAATAATTATAAGAAAATTGAATACTTTCATTTCATAAAATTTGGGATCTCACAGTTGATTTTAATAGTACTTGCTAAATCAGTAAATTGAGAAGATGCACTTGATTTCTAATTTATGGCATTACAGGTAATGACTCGATGGAACTACATAAAGAGGTGGTAGCGGTAATTGGAGATGGAACTAATGATGCTCCTTCTTTGCATGAGGCAGACATTAGACTTGCTATGGGTATAGCTGGAACAGAGGTTTGTGTATTTCCTCTTTTTTTAGGCAGATTTTCTGTTTGGTTATTTATATACTACCTCAGTTCCACTTTGAATGTCATGGTTCAAAACCATGTTTCAGAAACTAATTTTTAGTCCTTTAAAGAACACATTTAGAAATAGTACTTAATATAATCTTTCAAAAATATTCTCTAGCATTTAGAGTGCAGTTTTAAACAAAGAAATGTTCTAAACATGTCAATAAAATTACTTAAATGCTCTGATGCAAATATGGTATTGAAGTATGACATTCCAAGTATGTACATTCCAAGCATTTTAAACTTTCTAATAAGTACTACTTATTATAAGATTTATTATTTCTTAATTTTTAATGAAACATGTCAATTTTTAGGTTGAAAGTGTCTTAAGTTGACTTAAAAAAGTCAATAATGGTCTTATATTTTGGAATGGAGGAAGTGCAACAGAAAATTGTTTTTTAATTTTGTTCCAAAATTATTAGTAAAACGACTTTTAAAATTATAAATATAAAAGTAAGTGCCTCATTTCTGAAGAGGATAAGTTATCTCCTTAATTTTTACAATTTTTTAGACTTTTAGTAAGTTGCTCTTATATTTTTTGAACAAAGGGAGCTTATGGTTTTCGTCCCATCTAAATGTTATTGGTGTGAAATCACAATGTTTCTTTTTTATACCTTGCTTTAATTGATTTTTTACATTTCAAAATCTAGATTGTTATGTGGCAATTAGTTTCTTTATAAAATCTTTCACTTCAGTTTTGTACAAAGATGGTTTGGTGGGTTGTTCTTGATATGACCATGAGAAGATCTTACCTTTGCTTACTGATGGTGTGATCCTTTTTATAATTTTCTCTTCTGTTGACTAATCTCATTAAGTTCAATTTTTAGTGGTTGTATTTGCTTTTTCAGCTAATTTATCCATAGAAAGCTACTCAACCATCTTTTCAGAACTCCCCTCGGGTGTTTACTTTGGTTGGGCTGGATTATCAACCCGAGGCGTTTACTGTAAGACCCCAAATTATTAATAAATGAAATTTAATTTCTTCTAATTATTATTTTGAAATAGTAAGGGGTTAATTTGATTAATGTGGTTAGTTATGGCTAAAATGCGCAAATATTTCAAATAAGCAAGTGGTTATAAAATACTCATTGTTGTCGGAGAATATTCGTTTGGTCGTGGAATATTCTTACTGTCAGGGAATATTCGTACGATGGCACAGCCTTGTGTGGGCCCATAACGAAAAGCGATTGGATGAAGAAAACGACAAGTATAAGTTGTTTATAAATAACGGCGCAGTTGTTACCGTTAATACTGTTGGAATACCCGGTGGCTAAAACACAGTAATATGC
This sequence comes from Panax japonicus, assembly GCA_020205505.1. Taxonomy (NCBI): domain Eukaryota; kingdom Viridiplantae; phylum Streptophyta; class Magnoliopsida; order Apiales; family Araliaceae; genus Panax; species Panax japonicus. Next base: position 65,434,736 of record CM035095.1, on the reverse strand, counting down.
GTGGTTGCATAGTAGCACACGATATTGCACCAATTATTGATTCTTACGTAAGAAGGCGCTACTCAATAATTGTTACAGTAATTACTGTTCAGTATTTTATTTTATTGATTCAATAATTGCTGCGTTGATATTTTATATTATTGTTGTTTCAATAATTGTCACTACACAATATTTTCCATTATCGAATCAATAATTCATATTATCTGAATAATATTATTAGATAACATTATTGGCAATGTCTAGAAAGTTCTGTCTAAGGAGAGGTTTGGTCACCTAATTGCGCGCCAGTAAGGAGAAATCTTTATTAGAAAGCCCCCACTTTCCTGGGAACGGCATGGTTGCTAGTACTGTGATTCTGTAATATTATTTGTGAATAATTAATTATTGATTTATATGGTGAGGAAAATATTGTTTTTATGTGATTATAGATGGAGAAAATTTTTTAAAGTGACAATTGCTAAAAATTGATATTTTATCTTTTGTGATAAAATAATATTTTATTATATTATTATAATATAATAATGATAATACTTTTACAATGAATGTGGGATATATGAGTATATGAGGAGGAAGAGTATTTTTGTTGCAAAAGTTGTTTAACACATGTTTTGTGTGTCGGTGGACCCCATTTCTTGACTGAAATTTGATTATAACTTGTAAAATCACCCGTTTATGGATTTCGGTCAATTTCTGTTTGGAATTTGGAAAAACTTTCTTCTGCAAAGTTGTAGAGAATTGAATTTCCTATAAAAAATTGTGAGATTCGAATTTTCTGATAAAAGGGCTATTTATTATGAATTATTGAAGTTCTGAGGTTCTAGAATAATTGATTTTTGGAAGTTTTAAATAATTATATTAACAAAAACGTTTTTTACATTGTTGGGACTCATTTAACATGTGATTAGGTGGCTGATTTCAGATGCTAAGTGTGCGTAGAGAATTTATAATATAAATATTAATATTATATTAAATTTTCTGCTTTGGTGTTCTAAGCATTTTCCTATAAATAGGGTTCTTAGGTTAGAATTGAAAATCACACCAGAAACTAAAGACTTCTCTCTCTTTCTCTCTCTATAATATCGAGCGTATTTGTGAGTATTTTAGTGCTTTGAGTATTGCTATATGGTGCAAGTTCTTTCAGCACTATATCCAGTATTCCAGTCAGAAGTACTATTCTTTTTGAGGTAAGGGATGTTATTTTATTTGAAAATGATATTATTTCTTCAATATCATTATGCCGAAATATTGATTGGAAATTTTATCAAATTTAGAACTTTTTCATGTCGGGGTTACTATTCATGAGTTACTATTCATGAGTTACTATTCACGAGTTACTATTCACGAGTACTATTCACAAAGCATGATGATATTTTTTGTGAAATGGCTATCTTTTAGTGTCAGAATTACTATTCACGTATACGGCACTACTCACGTAAACGGCACTATTCACGAATATGACACTATTCACAGAAAAATTAAATTTTCTTTTCTGTGTCCAAAATTGTCTGTTATGATTCCTATCTTTGATTGGATCTATGTTTTGATCTTCATTCTTGAATTTTACTCCAAGCTGGTTATTTATGAAGTATTTTTGAACTTGGATTATTTAAAGTACGAATCCTTAATACTTGTTCTTTTGTTTCACTCATTTTCTTTAAAATATTTTTCATCATCCTCAGTCCTAAATGATGATATTACTGAATATCTTTGGCCTGTAATGCAAAGATGAATGATTTCTTGATGAATATCTTTGGCCCGTAGTGCAAAGATGAACAGGTGTTGAAATGAACATGACCGACTGATTAATATCTTTGGCCCGTAGTGCAAAGATGAACAGGTGTTTAGATGAATATGACCAACTGATGAATATATTTGGCCTGTAGTGCAAATATGAATATTTGATTCCAGATATATATTGATTGATGTTACAGGGATAAAATATCGACGATGAACTTTTAAATTCATATATAGAAGATAGTAGCTTGCATTCTCTACTTAACTCTTCTAATGAATTATTATTTACGCTGCAAAGATTGATTTAAAACTGATTGTCTATTGTATTCTATTAGATTTTTCCCTGTTGAGGACTAACGATAATTTGTTCTATATTATCTTAGTCATAATGTTCTTTATTGGGCTAGTTGAGCTCACCCTTTTCCTTGTTGTTCCATTTTTCTTCTCAGGAGGCGAGAATGTAGTGAGTACTAGTCGGGGTGTGGAATGATGGTTCTAGAAGTGGTTCTAGTAGTCCTCACTATTCTATAAAATAGTGTATCAATAATTATAATGAGGACTTATTTGAGTATGAATATTGTCTAGATGACAATATTTGTATTTAAACTCACAGTTTTTATGTTGTATTAATAAAGTTGTAGTTGTTTCTGTACCATGTATTTTGACGACTCAGAATGGGTGTTGTATACCTATTTTGGGGGCGTCACAGTTGGTATCAGAGCTTAGGGATATGGTCTCTGGCGGAGATCGGGATTAGAACTAAGAGGGGAGAGATGAGTAAATCCTTCGCTAGTGTGTCATACCTAAGCTTATTTGTTGGTCGGTCATAATATAGGGGTATTATGTGATTTGTTAATTTGTTTAATTAACTCTTGTTTTATGGCAGTATTTGAGAATGGCAGCTGAGAATATTAACGGTGGAGTTAATGAGACCGTGGAAACACCTTTAATCACCACCTAGGGGAACGTGCAACAGGAAGGCAATATTCCTCCTGTAAACAACACCACTGAGCAAACGATGAACAACGAGATGTTTAGGAGCTTTTTGCAGTTCATCCAAAACCAGATGAGGGAGACTCGTGTACAGAATACGGGTTAAAATGATAGCAACGCGCGGCTTGTCACGGCCAAGCAGTTCAAAGAGTTGGGACCACCATAATTTAAGGGAAAGCCGGATCCGATCATGGCGGAAACATGGGTCAAGCAAATTACCAAGATATTCGATGTCTTGGGATGCACGGAGGAACAGAAGGTTCCATTCACCACCTTTATGTTCCGTGGCGAGGCATATTACTTGTGGGAGTCTGTGAAACGTACCCAGCTTGCCGCACTCCGCATGTCTTGGGAAAAGTTTCAGAAACTTTTCAACGAAAAATACTTTCCTGAAAGTATTCGCCATATGAAAGAGGTAGAGTTTATTAGACTAGAACAAAATAACATGACGGTGTCCCAATACGAGGCGAATTTCGCAGAGTTATCCAGGTTTACACCTCATTTGGTAGAGAATGAGGAGCGAATGACGAGGATGTTTCTGAGAGGTTTAAAACCCGAGATACGGCAATATCTTATCTCTCATAAATTTTCTTTATATTCAAATGTTGTCAACATGGCTCAATTATTAGAGCGAGATAGCGAGTACGTTCAACCAAGAGACCGCAACCAGGATCATACCGGTGACAACAGTTATCAGAACAACGATAACCAACGGAGAAAGAAAAATACGGACAAAGAGCGGCAACCACTCTGGTGGTAATCGTGGCCATGAAAATAGAAGAAGCGAGTCGGGGGGAGATTTTAAAAAGAGGAGATTCAACAATGACACTGCGAAGACGTCAGCACCAGTAACAACTGGTTTTAAGGGAGGAGAACGACCACCGGTCGTATGCTATAAATGTGGAAAAGAGGGACACATCAGCCCAAACTGTCCACAACAGTTCAAGGTATGCTATAATTATAGAAAGGAAGGACATATCGCTCGAGATTGTATGGTAGCGAAACCAAGCTCAGTGGGGATGGTGACTCAAAAGGCTGTCCCAGAAAAGTCAAAGTCAACGGTTCCTGGAAGAGCTTTTGTCGTGACTGGTCAACATGCGAGGAACCCAAACGAGGTGATCATGGGTAAGCTAATCATAAATTCATGCGAAGTTTATACCTTACTAGATACCGGTACTACCCATTCTTTTATCTCTTCTGCTTGTGCTCAACGTTTAAACATTGACTCCAGAGAAATTAGACTTTGACCTATATGTGGAAACTCCGTTAGGAGAAACTTTCATCACATCCACTATTTATAAATCTTGTTTGATCCAAGTTGTCACCATCGCATTACCTGTTGACCTTATTTCTTTAAAGATACTTGCTTTTGATGTGATTTTGGGGATTGATTGATTAACTACTCATCATGCCAAAATTAATTGCTTTCGTAAGGTTGTTAGTTTTCATATTCCTAAGCAACCTGTTATTCGAATTCAAGCAACCAAATCATTGAAGTCAAACACTTTCATATCAAGCCATAAAGTCATTCATTTATTGAAAAACGGATGTCAAGCTTTCTTAGCCCATGTCATGGACTTGAACAAAAATACGTCAGATTTGAATGATATTTGTGTTGTTGGTAAAATCCCTGACGTATTTCCTGAAGAATTTCTTGGCCTACCTCCAGAGCGTGATATTGAATTTTATATCATCTTTGAATCCGGTACAAAACCCACTTCTAAAATCTCATATCGAATGGCTCCTATTAAACTTCACGAGTTAAAAATTCAACTGTAGAAGTTTGTACCCGAACCTTTATCTAGTGACTTCCTTTGTGGAATGCACCGAAGCCAGACTCTCCGTAGGGGATGCCATATTCGTGCGGTAGTAAACTGATAGGTGTCATTGTGACGTGCTATCTAAGATTGGGATATGAGTCACAATTGAGAGCAACCTAAGTCAGTAATCGAAATACGTAGCTTTCTATGCTTAGCTGGTTATTATCGAAGATTTTGTGGAAAGATTTTCTCGAATTGCTACTCCATTAACGTAGCTGACTCGTAGAGATACAAAATTCGAATGGAGCAAGGAATGTGGGAAGTGCTTCGAAGAACTCAATAGGAGACTCATTTCGGCACATGTTTTGACCATACCATCCTAGAAAAGCGAATGTGGTAGCTGACGTGTTGAGTAAAAGATCGTATACAAGTACGAATGCGATATTGTCAAAGACCCATTTCATATAACTTACAAATGATAGATATAGAGTTAAAGACTCTAGGGGCACACGTGATGATATACAAGTAGAACCGACTTTAATCGATAAAGTTAAAACATTCAAGCTACACACCGGAGTTGATGAATATGAAGAAGGAGGTACAAGAAGTTGATATTCCAAAAGCGAGAATTGGCGATGTGAGGAAAGCTCAAACCTTCGATTTATTGGTCCATTTGAAATCCTCGATTGAATAGGAACTATGACCTATAGACTCGCTTTACAGCCAAGTATGATGCGTGTTCATAACATTTTTCACGTATCGATGTTACGTAAATATGTGGACGACCCAAACCACATTATTGAGTTAGATCCAGACGAGATAGCAGAAGATTTAATGTACGAGGAGTTACCAGTCAAGATCTTGGATGGGATGGAGCATGTCCTACGTACGATAATTTCGAGGACGAAATTTCATAAGGAGGGGAGGTTGTAAGACCCCAAATTATTAATAAATGAAATTTAATTTTCTCTAATTATTATTTTGAAATAGTAAGGGGTTAATTTGATTAATGTGGTTAGTTATGGGTAAAATGCACAAATATTTTAAATAAGTAAGTGGTTATAAAATACTCATTGTTGTCGGAGAATATTCGTTTGGTCGTGGAATATTCTTACTGTCAGGGAATATTCGTACGACGGCACAGCCTTGTGTGGTCCCATAACGAAAAGCGATTGGATGAAGAAAACGACAAGTATAAGTTGTTTATAAATAACGGTGCAGTTGTTACCGTTAATACTGTCGGAATACCCGGTGGTTAAAACACAATAATATGTGTGGTTGCACAGTAGCACACGGTATTGCAACAATTATTGATTCTTACGTAAGAAGGCACTACTCAATAATTATTACAGTAATTACTGTTCAGTATTTTATTTTATTGATTCAATAATTGCTGCGTTGATATTTTATATTATTGTTGTTTCAATAATTGTCACTACACAATATTTTCCATTATGGAATCAATAATTCATATTATCTGAATAATATTATTAGATAACATTATTGGTAATGTCTAGAAAGTTCTGTTTAAAGAGAGGTTTGGTCACCTAATTGCGCGCCAGTAAGGAGAAATCTTTTTTAGAAAGCCCCCTCTTTCCTAGGAACGGCCTGGTTGCTAGTACTGTGATTCTGTAATATTATTTGTGAATAATTAATTATTGATTTATATGATGAGGAAAATATTGATTTTATGTAGTTATAGATGGAGAAAAATTTTTAAAGTGACAATTGTTAAATATTGATATTTTATCTTTTGTGATAAAATAATATTTTATTATATTATTATAATATAATAATGATAATACTTTTACAATGAATGTGTGATATATGAGTATATGAGGAGGAAGAGTATTTTTGTTATAAAAGTTGTTTAACATATGTTTTGTGAGTTGGTGGACCCCATTTCTTGACTGAAATTTGATTATAACTTGTAAAATCGCCCGTTTATGGATTTCGGTCAATTTCTGTTTGGAATTTGGAAAAAATTTCTTCTGCAAAGTTGTAGAGAATTGAATTTCCTATAAAAAAATCGTGAGATTCGAATTTTCTGATAAAAGGGCTATTTATTATGAATTATTGAAGTTCTGAGGTTCTAGAATAATTGATTTTTGGAAGTTTTAAATAATTATATTAACAAAAACGTTTTTACATTGTTGGGACTCATTTAACATGTGATTAGGTGGCTGATTTCAGATGCTAAGTGTGCGTAGAGAATTTATAATATAAATATTAATATTATATTAAATTTTCTGCTTTGGTGTTCTAAGCATTTTCCTATAAATAGGGTTCTTAGGTTAGAATTGAAAATCACACCAGAAACTAAAGACTTCTCTCTCTTTCTCTCTCTATAATATCGAGCGTATTTGTGAGTATTTTAGTGCTTTGAGTATTGCTATACGGTGCAAGTTCTTTCAACACTATATCCAGTATTCCAGTCAGAAGTACTATTCTTTCTGAGGTAAGGGATGCTATTTTATTTGAAAATGATATTATTTCTTCAATATCATTATGCCGAAATATTGATTGGAAATTTTATCAAATTTGGAACTTTTTCATGTCGGGGTTACTATTCATGAGTTACTATTCACGAATTACTATTTACGAGTACTATTCACAAAGTATGATGATATTTTTTGTGAAATTTCTATCTTTTAGTGTCAGAGTTACTATTCACGTATACGGCACTATTCACGAATACGACACTATTCATAGAAAAATTAAATTTTTTTTTCTGTGTCCAAAATTGTCTGTTATGATTCCTATCTTTGATTGGATCTATGTTTTGATCTTCATTCTTGAATTTTACTCCAAGCTGGTTATTTATGAAGTATTTTTGAACTTGGATTATTTAAATTACGAATCCTTAATACTTGTTCTTTTGTTTCACTCATTTTCTTTAAAATATTTTTCATCATCCTTAGTCCTAAATGATGATATTACTGAATATCTTTGGCCTGTAGTGCAAAGATGAATGATTTCTTGATGAATATCTTTGGCCCGTAGTGCAAAGATGAACAGGTGTTGAGATGAACATGACCGACTGATTAATATCTTTGGCCCGTAGTGCAAAGATGAACATGTGTTTAGATGAATATGACTAACTGATGAATATCTTTGGCCTGTAGTGCAAAGATGAATATTTGATTCCAGATATATATTGATTGATGTTACAGGGATAAAATATCGACGATGAACTTTTAAATTCATATATAGAAGATAGTAGTTTGCATTCTCTACTTAACTCTTCTAATGAATTATTATTTACACTGCAAAGATTGATTTAAAACTGATTGTCTATTGTATTCTATTAGATTTTTCCCTGTTGAGGACTAACGATAATTTGTTCTATATTATCTTAGTCATAATGTTCTTTATTGGGCTAGTTGAGCTCACCCTTTTCCTTGTTGTTCCATTTTTCTTCTCAGGAGGCGAGAATGTAGCGAGTACTAGTCGGGGTGTGGAATGATGGTTCTAGAAGTGGTTCTAGTAATTCTTACTATTCTATAAAATAGTGTATCAATAATTATAATGAGGACTTATTTGAGTATGAATATTGTCTAGATGACAATATTTGTATTTAAACTCACAGTTTTTATGTTGTATTAATAAAGTTGTAGTTGTTTCTGTACCATGTATTTTGACGACTCAGAATGGGTGTTGTATACCTATTTTGGGGGCGTCACATTTACAATATGGTCATGAGTATTTGTTGGAATCCTTATTTTGACAACACCGTCAAGACCATTGTGAGTGTGTTGTCGACTTTAGGTTATTATCTAATTTTGAAAAAGTTTTCATTTTTCAGTTTCAAAATGATTGTTAATGATTTTAGGAGCCATGGTTGCTACATGACTTTTACAATGATTTCTATGGTGAGGAGTTATGCCCTGCTATCGTTGTATCCTCATTTTCCTTTGCAGAAGCAAGTGCATACTCTAGCAGCCCAAGCATATCGCAAAATATGGTTCTTAAATGGTTGATTTTTGGGCTCTTGACAGAGCTTTTGGTTATGTGGTTGTTGCATGAATAAGCTACTGAGCTGCTTCTGTCATGACATCAAGGATCATTATACGTTGGCTGACATTTACATTAGGTGAATATAGGAGTTTATTTAGAGTATCAATGCACTCTAAAGGAGATGTGACAATCAATGTAACCAGAGCTTTTTGTCTTTTTTCTTCGACTGATTCTTCTTCCTTTTCTATAGTTGAATCAAAGCAGCGGACATGTACAAGAGTTCTGGACAAATCACCAGCTACATATTTAAGTTCATATGGGGATGCTCGAATAAACTTTTCAGCAACATTTAGAGTCTTTTCAATCTGCAAGAGAGAGATATACAAGTTACAAGGAGGAATTATCCATCACCAACTGTTGGTCTACAGATTTATCATAATCTAATTTGTGTGTCATTCTTTTATGGCTTGTTGAGGACATGTTGGTTAATCTGGCATACATGACCATCTTTTAATTATATTTTAATTTATTAATTGTATGTACATATTTATTATTAAAAAATTGAATAATCCCGCCGCAATGCACGAGTTTGTATCTATTTATAACTACAGTAAAACCCCTATTTAGGAATACTCTATATAAGAATAACCTATACAATATTATAAAAAAATTTGGTCCCAATTTGGGCCAGTTATAAATAGGAATAACCTCTAAATTGTAATATGTTATATACTTTTTAAGTTTCGTATTAAGAAACTACACCTCTATATAGTAATAATTGCATATATATATATATATATATATATATATATATGAGAGAGAGAGACAATATTAATTTTAAAAGACTATATTTTCTATAAAAGACTACATTTCCTATAAAGAACTACATTTTCATATAAAAGATTACATTTCCTATAAAGGACTACATTTTCCTATAAAAGAATACATTTCCTATAAAAGACCACATTTTCCTATAAAAGACCACTTTGCATAAATATTTTTTGAATAATAATTATTAGGGAGTTCTTATTGATATTTTTGTTAAAGTGAATATTTTTGGGTGTTCGGAAAATATTTTGTACCAATACCTCTATTTAGTAATAACCTCTCAAGTAGAATACAAATAATTTGGTCCAAGTCTATTTCTAAATAGAGGTTTAACTGTATTTCTAGTTTAGCCCGGTCCGATTCTCCAAATCCAACCCGACCCAACCTGAAAATAACCGAATTGGCGGTGCAACAGGCATTCCTCACCCGATCCAGCCCGGCAGTTGCACTTCTAAATTTAGCCGAAGTTAGAAAGAACGGTTGAAGGGGAAAAAAACAGTACTGAACTCTCTCACTGCTCGGAAAGGGTAGAAATCTTCCGGTGGAGCGGGTTCAACAACTCAGAATCAAAATGGAAGACATAGAAGATTTGTTGATGGGGGCTGGCGGAGCACCACCAGGATTCCGGTTGCCCTTGTCGGCGGCCGTCGGCGTAAATTCCAAGAAGAGACGCTCTCCAATCCAAGACTTTCTCACTTCACATCAATCTCCCAAAATCCCTGGCACCCAGGTCTTTTATATATTTTTTTATCATTTTTTTGTTTAGAGATTCTATTTTATGTTTTTCCTGTGTTCTATACCTATATATATGTATATGTAATAATTATCTAGCTGATATGCATCTCTTTGTTATTGTGGTTTGCAGACAATTTATATGAAAACTTTTGGATGTTCACATAATCAGGTAATTTTTGATGCATACACCCCACCCCACTATGAGTTAGTATAATTAGGGAGTTCCCAAAAGATAAAAGAAATACTTTTTTTTGGTGCTAAATAATAAAGGAATAATTTTGACTCTGAAAAATCCCAAATTATGAATTTTTGTTTAGTACAATGATTCCCAAATTGTGAATGTTTGTTTAGTACAATGATTCAAATATAACTGTTCTGATTTTTTATTTATTTTTTGATAATTATTTAACTGATCTGATTTTGTTGGTAAACTAATTTTCTTTGGTTTTCAGAGTGATAGCGAGTATATGGCAGGCCAGCTTTCATCTTTTGGTTATGCTCTTAGTGAAAATCCGGAGGAGGCAGACTTGTGGCTGATTAATACGTGAGAGCCTTCACTTTTATATGTTAATTTCTTCTTTTTACATTTATCAGAAAGGAAAAGGAGTAGACACCCAAATAAGTAAAGAGGAAAATAATACATAATTTTTAAGTTCTTCTCTATGCACGACCAATCTGCGTCTTTTATGTTATAAGTCATGAGTTGAAAGCATAAGGTTTGGTACTTCTTAGTAACAAAGTGATGTAGAACTAGAGTATAAACATAAGTCAATATCTTTGGAGAGGACCTAGGATACAATATTTGGATGATAAGCAAAGTGAGCAAAAACTATTTTTTTTGGCTTGATCATAACTTACCACATTATTCATTGCACTCTAAATGGAGAAAATTTACAACATTTTGGTACTAAGAGAAGCAGATGTTAATACTTCTATCTGCTACTTAATTTGAAATATCTCCCTCTGAATGCGAAGACTTCTACTAGTTTCTTAGATCCCAAATCGGGTCAGCTGAGAAGAATCCTGGTGTTTTTTCAAAGGTCAATTATTAAGTTGGTATTTAATTTGTATGGTGATTAGTGTTTGTAAATAACACAGTAAGTGTCTTAGTGCAACTAGAATCTTATAAATTGAAAGTTCAATAATAATTTAGAAGGTGGTTGAATAGATTATTACTGATTATAAATTTATATTAGGTCTTTTTGAATTAATTAATTTGTAGTGTCAAACATTAATATGCAAGACAATAAAAATTCAGTCACACAATGCACAAAGATTTGTCTAGTTCACAACATACATCCAAGGTATGTTGCTACGTCTTGTCTCAAGTTCCTCTCTAGGACTTGAGATCCTATTACTATCTGTAATAAACACGCCTTCTATAGGTGGAGAAGCATTTACAAAGTTTTCTAGATCAACTTTCAACTATTCATACAATTACTTATCTTGGACAACAGCTTCTCGTTCCTTCCTTAAACGTAGTTGTACCTATTTTTTGAGTCTAGTTCTGTTTTACAATCTGGTCTAGAAACAAGAAGTTTGTCTCTCACCTCACAAGTTCACTAGAGACCCAATTACCTATTGACCTCTCTATGACTCTGGTCTTTGTCAAAGGATCACTCTCTTTCTCACTGATATATAAAAACAACTAACTCACTTAAAAAACTTTTCAAAAAAGGTTTGTTTTGAAAAATGCTTCTTACATAAGCAGATATATAATTTAGTGCAGATTTATAAAGGTTTACTTTTTCTTTATAAATAAAGAATGTGATTCTATGTCAAACTGATATAAATTTAATTTAAGATATAAAAGTTTAACTTTTATAGTGAATGATATGCGTCTTTGAAAGCAGATATATTCAATGATGTTTGTGATATAAAAGTTTAAATAACTTTTATATTATGCAACAAGTATTTATGAATAAATGAGATTAAGTTCAAATATTTGTGATGTCAGATATCAAGTATAATAAATGAATCAATTAAATAATACTTGATATAACAAATAAATTTGTTTAACTCAAAAATATATATAATAATACATTTGATCTATGATGTGAACACTTTAAATAAGATCACTTAGACTTTGAGTCCTCGTTCGGTTAATTGCCTCACTTAAGAGTAATATCTCCGCTATAGTCTCGGTGTGTATGTACGAACCAAATTTATAGTTATCACTATCTAATATTTATATAAATATTTTTGATAGATCACTTAGGCTTTGAGTCCTCGTTCGGCTTATTCCCTTAGAATATCTTCGCTATAGTCTCGGTGTCCAAGTACGAATCTACTTTACAATATTTATATAAATGAATTACATCAATAAAAGATCACTTAGACTTTGAGTCTTGTTCGGCTAATTACCTCACTTAAGAGGAATATCTTCGCTATAGTCTCAGTATTTAAGTACGAACCTTTTATGAGATATAAATAGATGAAATATATATATATATATATATATATATATATATATATATATAAATGTGTATAACAATTTATATTTGTATATCTATAAGTATGAGATAATTCAAATTATTCAATTTAAGAATTTATCTCAAATACTTTGACTAATTTTTGCTTTGACAAAAGATAGGAACTTTGAGTAGAAGAGAGAGAAAGCTTCTTGAACTTAGAGAGATAATGTAGACAATGAGTATTTACTTTTTTTTCTTTGGAATTGGCAAGTTAAAATGAATGTAAAGCCTACTATTTATAGATTCTTCAAGCTTAGGGCATAAAGGTCATTTGGAGGTTCATTTGAAAAATTAAAGGATAGGATTTCTTGATTTCAAAATCTAAGGCTAGGATGGATTATAAAATGATCACACAGATTGGCCTGCCAAGAAAGCACACTTAACATTTTTGAATTTTGAAAAAATGCATTCTAAGTTTTCATCTTCCAAGACTTATTCCAAGCACATGCTTAATTTAGATTTCACAAGTTTCTAAGCTCCAGCACATGCATATTCGAATCGAGTAAAAGGCTTTTAGCCTTTTGCTTTTTGAAACTTCTATTTGTTCTTTGTCAAAAATAGCTTTAATATATAATATAGTATTTTGAAAACTTTAGAGTATAAAAAATCATTTAGGAAGAATAGGAGTTTTCGTGCCTGAGGAAATGTTCCTTTATGAACTAATCTCTTTAACACTTGATATTAAATTATCAAGGTCAAGAAAACATTAATTCAATAAGATTTGAAAATATTTTTGGTTAAAGTAAATAAGAATTAAAAACAATTATAATATAAATCCTATGGCGAGGGTTCTAATATTTACTTAACCTATTTACTAATTATTTGTTATCAACAAAATAATTCTAAAAATTGGAGACCCAACAATCTCCCCCTTTTTGATGATGACAATTATCCAAAAATATTTTCTTTAGTAGCTCCCCCTAAGTTTATTATCTACCCCTAATTTTATGAATACAGTTAGGAAAATACATGACAAAATATATATGGCAGAATATAATATTTTTCGTTGCCCATCAATATTTTTCTTCTGCGCCTTTGTCATCATAAAATCTAATGGGGAGAAGGACCACTGTAATGTACTTTTCAGAGTCTGCAGAAGAGTGGTTAGTATCTGAAAAGTAGTTTCCCGCAGAAAAGTTAGTAACAAAAATATAAGATACTTGCAACTAGAGTTAGTATTTAGTTAGCTACATTCATCCAAAATAGTTAGTTTTAGATACTATATATATATATGTTACAAGTTTTTCATAATAGTTAGAGAAACAGTTAGAAATCTCCCAAGTGAATAGGAGAGAAGTGAAGTCCAAGAGTGGGGAGGATAGCATCAGGAGGGGACTGGTCCATTCGTTCAATTTTGGCTGAGCTAGTGCCGACACTGAAGTGTTGAGGAGGCATGGGAAGTTTCTGGTTATCTGATGTGTTAAAAATATGTACTGCAAGTGCACAACGTCTATTTTAGATTTGGCAAGTGCAGGTCGAACCACAGAGACTAGATTAATTTTAATGTTTCCTTAATATTTATTTTAGGCGAATTAGAAATAAAGATCGAGAATTAATTAACTAGAATATGAAAACAATTAATGAGAAAACAATCTAGGAATCTGAATCCACTAAATAATAAACATAATATATAATTCAATCTCTTTTATTTTTATAACTCAAATTATGATTTTGATCTCCCTTCCCTTTAATTTCGTAATTTACAATTAATGTGGGCAATCATAGACTATGAAAATTTAAGGATTAACTATAACCCATCAAAACTTATTTGAGCAAGCATGGATTATGAAAAACTCATATCTTAACAATAATCTATCAAAACCTCTTAATTAATTTAAAATCACATAAGAACTACGAAGGTATTTCAATAACGAAACATGAAGGCGAAATCAATTAAACATAAAAGCATAAATAATAGAAGAGATAAAAAATATTATTACGAATAATTATTTAATTTCATCTTCATCCTAGATTAAAGAAATTAACTAGACATGAAAAATAAATAAATAAATTAAAATAAAGAAGAAGTAGAAGTTTGAAAAAAATAAGAAAACTCCCTTTATTCACGATCCTCCAACAAGCGTACAATGAAACATAATTTAATTTACTCCTACTCCTAACCTAAAGTAATACAATACCTAATACATTTCTCTCTAAAACAAGAGACCTATTTATAGGGAAAATAACTTTGAACCCTAATTTAGATTCATTGAACTTGGACACTTTTGTTCCCTTTCCATGTAGGATTCAATTTCCTAGTGGTAATTAACTTCTCAAAAAGATCTTCTAGATAGACTTTTCTTTCTCTTGTTGGATTTGACTTGCACACTAAGATTGTTCAACCTCTTTCTTTCTCCTTGTCGGATTCTTCTTGGATATTCCATATATGAATAAGAGCATTAAATATCGCTTGATCACCAAGATTTTGATTTTATTGCAACAAATATTAAATCCTACAAAATAAAATAAAACATATTAATTTAATAAACTAATATAATTAAAAGGACAAAATTAGGGATAATAAAATGTATGAATTACGTGTCTATCATTATCCATCAAACTTTACATCATGTCCTTCAGATGATGAATGATATGTTGCATATCTTCCATTTGAACCATCATGTTACTCTGATTATGTAACATGAGCTGGTGCATGTTGCTCAAAGTACCCATTTGAGAAAGCATATTTAAATGAGACTCAATAGAGTCATGGTCAGATTCTTTGAAAACAAACAGAGGTCTTGGAGAAGATTAAGGTGAGAGACTGTTGCTATTGTGGACAACTTGAGAATGATGATTAAGGACATCAATCCTAAGATGTTTGAATACATGAGTAAGAAGAAGACCATATCCGAGACTGTTGTTATGAAAACAGTACTCAAATGAAGTCAAGAGAAAATAGGGCAGATTATATGGCATGCATTCATTTAAGATGCACTTAATCATCTCCAAATCAAAAGGAAACAAAGTCCTATCTTTTCTAATAGGCATAAAGTTTTGTCTAATATTTTTTCCCAAAAACCAACTCTGGATAGTTAATTATTCCAACCCAACTTTGATAGGAAAATCAAACACAGCAGGAACTAATTGATCAGTCACAACAACAAGATTTTGTTTAAAAATCATACAATCACTCACAGAAGTACCCATAGGATACACATATTCATTTATCTTAGGTAGATCTATCATGGACTCTCTAAGATGCAGTGCATTGACAAGTAGTTGTTCATCAATAGTGTAATCTTGTCCTTGAATGCAAGTAGAAATGTTGATTAAGAAACCAGTTTCATATCTATTAAAAACCATGTGTGAATAAAACTCAGCTATAAGACCTGGATAAATGTGTCTATCAGAGAAAACAACTAAACAATTCCACCCTATACTTCTAATTTGTTCAAGTAGGTTGGGAAAACTGTTTAAAGTTATTCCCAGACCAGGCATGAGACAGCGTCTCATGAGCCTAAATTTGAAATGTGTCTCGTGAGCCTATATTTGGAATGAGCACTAGGAGTGACTAACTGAGCCACAATCATTTCAGGATGAAGTTCGGAATGTAGTGCTAACCTCTTTCTTTTGGAAGAGTAAGGTTGTTCCATGTTTAAAACAAAAACAATATGCATAATGAAAATAAGATGAGTCTCAGATGTGAATGCAGTATGTTTCAGCAAATGCAATTTATACATAATCAAAGATGACAGTCCAAGAATTAATGCAAAGATGTGGTAGGTTACTTACTGTCTAAGATACACAAGCAAGGGCAGAAAGATTATCATTAAATGTTTAGATAGATTTGCAAGTAAACACACCATACTTTTAACTGTAGATGATTCTACCCAAGGAATGTAGGAGTATTTAATATAAACAGTGATGTAGCCGTAAGACACTATTTAAGAAACTAAAGAAAATCAATGTCAGTTAAGTTCGGATCCAAAGTAGTGAAAATATGTCAGTTTTATCCAACCGTTGACTAAACAATTTAGTTTATTTTCACAGCTGATCACAATTTTCAAAGAGAAGAATTTTGTTTTAACTAGACCAACTATAAGTCGAATCATATCAAATATATAGCTGACAACAGATTTCAGCCCACACATAAGAAGAAACACAGTATGTAGTAGCTAGACATCTGTATCAATACCCAAAGTCATACGGCAAAGTTTTAATCCTAATAAAACCGTCCAAACAAAACATTTCTAGAAGATTAGTCTAGATAAGATGAAGAGTTAAACACAGAGGTTTGACAGTAATAAACCACAAACAGAAAGCCACATAAGCAATGTTCTAAAAGGCAAAAGGCGCAAGGCGCTAGGCCGGAGGCGGGCGGCCGAGGGGGGCCTAACGCCTAGGGGGTCTAGGCGAGATTTTTTATTTTAAGCTAATTTTAATATTTTATCTTACATTTATCCAAACAAAACAATAATATAAAGCAAAAAAAATCTATAATAAAGATAATAAAGGGCTTTACTTAAAGTTCAAACACATCCATATTGCTAATATCAAAGTTCAAATACAAACATGTAATTATTCAAAGTTCAAACTTATTTTTAACGTATTAATTTTATTCATAAACAAGATTGCTATTAAATAATAAAATTTAAAATTTTAAGAATTTAATTCAATATTAAAACTTAAGAAACTAAGCATAAATTTAAGAATTATATTGAATTAAACTAAATATTATAAATGTATCATCGTTTATATAATTTGAAGTTGGTACAAGTTCAAAAAATTACAACTATAATAAAATTATCCATTTTGACTTGATATTGTTCACTTCTTGTTGTGATTTGATATGCTATAACATGTATTATGAATATGGTAAATCATTAGAAAAATAAATATAGGTAGTTATTAAAATATAAAAAAACCTCTCCGCTATACCCCACCTAGGCCCCGCCTAATTTCTTGGAGGGATTTTTTTGCCGCCTAGGTGAGGCGCCAGGGGGGTCTAGCGCTTAGGCGGGGCTTAGACGGAGATTTTTAGAACACTGCACATAAGTGTTACCTTAGCATGATTAGAGTATTCTTCTGTAAGAGTGATAGATAGTTCATGCACAGCTTCTTTATTTCAGTACCATGTGAACTGTATGACTTAGTTTTTGAGCAGACAAGAAGAAAATATATACTCACTCTTAGTTAATCCATTCAAGATTAACCTTGTTAAAAAGAACTTGTATTTCAGATTGGAATATATATATTCTCCATATATACACAAAAAAAATGATAAGAGTTTGAAATATTGAAAACTTTGATTAATGATATAGTAGATCTGAGATATAGCATTTAGCAAAATGAAAAACATGAAACAATAATGATTTAACAGATCTGAAAAAAATTGAAAGATCCTTTTCGTGACAATGCTGAGATCTAGCCAAAAAAAATTTAAGGTTTGAAAGATCCGTGACCTAGATCGATGAATCTAGGAACTGTAAAACTAGATTAATTTTTTTTTCCAGTTTAAATCAAGAGATGAAAATTTGTAAAACCATTTTTGAAGAAATTGGTTGGTAGAAATATGATTTAGATGATAAGGAATCGATTGATCGGATTAGATTTCTCATAAATGACCTAGAACTCACGATTTTTGTTGTAGAAATTTTAGGGTTAGAGAGAATTTGGGGAGAGTGGAAGAGGAAGCGGCGGAAGAGAGAGAAGAGAAAGAAATGAATTAAAAATCTAATATTTAGTATTTATAGTTAGAACCACCTGAGTGATCCAATGGCTTGAAACAAATCGTGAAAATAATCAACCACCGAGATGGATTCTGAATTTTTTTAAAACTTCAGTTAACTAGTTGACTTTGGTCCGAAGGTTGAGATTTGTTTTTGGCTCACGATTGAATCGAATTGTAGAAGGCTTTCAAAAAGACTAATCTGTGTGGTTGCTCAGAATTAGTCCAAATCAGTATATAAGGATAGTGACTATCTACCTTTAGATTTATACACATTCAAATAAACAGTCCAGGTTAAATATTATATATAAATAATAAAAACTTATAAATATTAAAATATATTAATAATATTTATAAATATATATATATATAATTTTTTTAAATGTATTTATATAATAAAATTCTACACAATTAAGGATTAAATATTACTACCATGTTCTTATGCATTATAAAGCAAATTAATCAATAATCCTTGAAACACATATTTAAATGCATAAATAATTATGAGGAAAAATTTAACATTCCTAAATCCGTACGCAATTTACAAAATCTATCAGAACTTAAAGACTTGGTAAATATATTAGCAATATTTAAATCCGTATTAATATGTTCTAATTTAATGATGCCACTATTTACATGATCACGTAAGAAATGATGCCTAACATCTATATGTTTTGATCTAGCATGCAATACAGTATTTTCACTTAAATTAATAGCACTTGTATTATCACATAATATTGACACAATCAAATTTTATGTTATAATCTGCAAGACTTTGTTTCATCCATAACATCTATGCACAACAACGTGAAACAAATATTTACTCTGCTTCGGTGGAAATAGATATAGAGTTTTGTTTATTAGAGAACCAAGAAACTAAACATCCACTTAGAAATTGACTAATGCCACTTGTACTTTTACGATCAACATGATGATCGGCATAATCAGAATCTGAAAAGCAAACAAGATCAAATGATTGGCCTTTAGGATACTATAGTCCTAACTCTGTGGTCCCTTTAAGATATCGAAATATTCTTTTTACCACAACCAAATGTGTTTCCTTAGGATCTGATTGAAATCTAGCACATTTACAAACACTGAACATAATGTCAAGTCTACTAATTGTGATATACAACATACTTCCAATCATTCCTCTATACTTCTTTGTGTCGACACTTTTTCCATTTTCATCAACAGTTAATTTATTAGTAGTTGATATAGGAGTATTAAGAGGTTTAACAGACTGTAAACCAAATTTCTTAATCATTTCTTTGTAGTATTTGGATTGGGAAATATGAATACCTTTTTCATCTTGTTTGATTTGCAATCTTAGGAAGAAGTTTAATTCTCCCACCATGCTTATTTCAAATTCCTTATGCTTTCAGAAAAATCATTGCACATAGTAATATTAGTAGGACCAAAAATGATGTCATCAACATAAATTTGTATAATAAGAATATCATTATTTTTATATTTAGTAAACAAAGTAGTATCGACATCACCCCTTTAAATTCATTTTCTAACAGAAATTTACTTAAGCGTTCATACCATGCTCTGGGAGCCTGTTTTAAACTATATAGAGCTTTATGCAATTTATAAACATATTCAGGATGATCAAAATCTTCAAAGTGAAGAGGTTGTTTAACATAAACTTCCTCATCGATAACACCATTTAAAAATACAGCTATGACATCCATTTGAAATAGTTTAAAATTTTTATGGCATGCAAAAGCTAATAACATATGTATAGACTCAATTCTAGCAACATGAGCATACATTTCATCATAATCAATACCTTCTAGTTGAATATACCATTGTGCAATTAATCTTGCCTTATTACGTATTATCGTTCCACTTTCATCTAACTTGTTACCCATCGAGTTCCAATAATGGAAGTATCCTCGGGTTTTGGAATCAACTCCCAGACTTTGTTTCTCGTGAACTGTTCAAGTTTATCTTGTATAGCTATTATTCAATCCTCGTCCAATAAAGTATCTTTTATATTTTTAAGGTCAATTTGAGACACAAGATAAATGACCTGCCAAGTTATGCTTTTGTGATCTAGCAAGGACTCCTTTATCAAAATCACCAATTACATTTTCTATAGGATGATTTTTGATAATATGTGTTTGGCAAAAAGGGGTAATACCCCACTGTAGCTGTCCACTTGTAAGGATTATTTACTAAACTTTAAAGAAAATGGAATTGACACACTACACTTTTTTAAAACTTATTAATTGGCCCATTCTGTCAGATTTATTGGATGGATGCCAATTTCCTTCCATTATTTTCAGACGTGGCTTTTAAAAGAAAAAGAAAAAGTGGTAAATGCTGACTTGGAAGAATCTTGTTTTTTTCAATTGATATAGGAAATAAACTCTTTATTTTTCTTTTTTCTTTTTTTTCTTTTCTTTCTCTCTCTTCTGTTCTTCATCTTCAACCTTTCTAAACTTTAGATCTAGAAGGAGCAGCCCAAGCCACTTTCAAAACTCCATAATCACCATTATTTCTTTCCTTTTTGAAAATGAAATCATATGAATCAACACCAATCTTTTACAAATTTCTGCAAGTATGCATCTCAAACTTAAGAATCATATTTTTTTTCATCATATATATGTATACACACATCCCCCTCTTTTCATCCATTTGTATTCCAAAGACCCAAATATTTTTCAAATCACCATCCTCCATATTTTCTCATCACAGCAGCCATGAAGACATTGAAAATAATCTGAAATCATCATCCACTATTCCTCCATCATATGAGATTATTAGAATGAATCATCCCAAATTGAAATGTTGCATATTCTCTAAATTAATTAGTGCTTACAGGAAACGTGATTAAAAAGATGAGAGGAAATTCAGAGGATAGTTAGGTTGGATTTGCATTAAATTTAAGCTGGTACTGCCAGTATCTCTTTAGCTTCAGATCTGCACTTTCACTCTTCCTCTCCGTACATGCTCATAGATATTTTTAAAATGGTTGTTATTTGAATCCTCAATTTCTGACACAAATTAATTAACATAATCCCATATCTTTTAAAGACCCAAATATGCTAAAAAATTATCAAATTAATTTCTCCTACCGTAGATTTTTTTATCAAATTAATGTCTCCCCTGTTCCGTCGGAGTTGTGTATTTTGAATTTTGCGATGCCGATGTTTGAAGGAGACGAAGTTCAGATTGTGGATGTGAAGCTCTGATGAGGTCTAGAGAGAGAAATAGCAATGCCTATGTTTGGATGTGAAGCTTCGATGCTCCCCTGTTTTAGAGAGAATAAAATAGTGTGTTTAATGCTCTTTGGGTTTGATGCAGATGAAGAATGGTTTTGATGAAGAAGAAAAAGAAACCCAGATTAAGAATTGTTTCAATCTGGAGCTTTATTTCTTCCTCGCCCAATCCACGTTGGAACCAACTTGGACATCTCAACATTTACCTGTTTTTTCCTTTTCATTTGAAAAGCCGCGTATGAAAATAGCATAACATATTTAACGTCTGTCATACAAATTGGATGGAATGAGCCAATTAATAACTTTTAAAACGTACAGTGTGTCAATTTCATTTTTTTAAAATTTAGTGGGGTAATCCTTACAAGTGGACAACCTTTGTGGGGGTATTACTCTTTTTTGCCATATGTGATTCTTTGGGTAGGTCATTTAACTGAGGATTGAGATTTTCAAAAGGATTTATATTGACTGACGGAGATGCATTATTTAGTTCTGGTTCCTCCATATTTTTGAGATTGTCTTCAATGACAAGGTCATTGTCAACCAACTCTTTGTATTTGGGAGGTGGCTGAGACTCATCAAAGGTTATGTTCATTGATTCCTCAATAACTAGACTTCTTTTGTTAAAAACTGTATGATTTACTAGTAAGTGATTATCCCAGATTTGGGATCAAATTTTGACAAGTGTCCTTTAGTATCTAGAATAAAGCATTTACTCCCCAAAACACAAAAATAATTTATTTTTGGAGTTTTTTTTATAGTAAAGCTCATAGGGAGTTTTAAGCAAAATTGGTCTTAATAATACTTGGTTTAATATATAACAGGATATTGCCACTTCTTCACTCAAAAAATATTTAGGAAGACAATATTCATTTAACATGGTATTAGCCATTTCCTTTAGGGTTTGATTTTTCAACTACACCATTTGATTGTGGTATGTAAGGAGCAGAGAAGTTATGACTTATACCATACTCATCACAGAACATAATAAAATCAGAATTGTCAAATTTTCTTTCGTGATCAGAACGAATATATGCAATAGAGCTTCCCTATTGATTCTGAATTTTCTTGCACAATGCAGAGAGGATTTATAGATTCACTTTTAAATTTTAGAAAATTAACTCATGTAAATCGAGAGTAGTCATCAACCAAAGCTATGTTTAGGGATAGGTCCTACTAGGTCCATATGTAAGAGTTCTAAAGGTGGAGAGGTTAACACTGTGAGTTTAGGTTTGTGAGATGCATGTAATTGTTGACATGCTTCACAAATATGATCTTTTAAAAATTGTAGTTTTGGAAGACTACAAACATGTTCTTTAGATGAACTGTTGTTGATTAGTTTCATGTTAATATCTCTTAATCTGCAATGCAAAAGCCATGGATCATCATTTGCAGATACTAGTCGAACAATATCTAGGTGAGAATATACATCTAGATCACATGCACATTCTGATTTCTAGGACATAGTAAAACCAATTTACCAGATTGATCAAATATTAAACAATTATAAGGACTAAAAGATATTTTAAAACCGCTATCACATAGTTGGCTAACAGAGAGAAAATTGTACTAGAGTCCCTTGACTAATTGAACGTTAGAAATTGTTATGTGCTTATTACCAACACTTCCAATTCCAATTACTTTACCTTTATTGCTATCTCCAAAGTTTACCTCACCATAGTCTGTGGTTTGTAAATTGTTTAATTTTTATTTTAGTCATCTCTTGAATGACCGCTATCAAGATATCATTTACTTTTACTAAAGTAAGTTGCAAGACAAACTTGCAACATATACTAATTTCACGACATGGTACCCTTTAATAAGAAGGGTCATTTGGGTAAGTTTTTCATTTTGTATAAGGAGCATTTGTGTTATTGTTTACAAAACTGGGTACAGGATAATCAGTCTTAGTAGACATAAGCATTTTACGAGTAGCAGGTCTATAAAATGTATGATTTACTCTATTTTTATATCTTGAAGATCTTTGATAATAATTTCTATAAGACTTGACTTTCATTTTTCTGATAATTATAGAATTCTTTCCTTATATTCTTTATAATAATTGGTGCAGTGCAAGTTCCTTTTGGTACCTAAATCATTTTTCCTTTATAGTTTTCATTTCGAATATTGTACGTGTGAATAGAATAACCACATCTATTATAGTAAGAGTAAAGGGAGATGTATGACGTTCTTTTCTGTATGTACTGGGAACTGCAGCGCCTGATCCGGACAACAGTTGCTGGAGAGTCGTGCGGCAGCGCGGCTATAACAAAGGGAACGGCGCCGCAACGCCGGTGTAGGGTGATGCCCAGAAATGAGGCTTTTAATTGCTCAATTCTTGGGGGATGTGTATGGAGAGATAATGAACGTAAAGTTCATGTAATGTAACACTTAAATAAATGATTTAAACCTTAAGTAAATGTTTATGAATGTTTAAAAGATGAAGAATGTAAGCGTTAAAACACGTAAACCGACAAAAGCGGTTCGTGTACGTGTAAAGATAATCGTGTTGAGCATACACAACTGTGTATGGTTTGAACGTGAAGTAATGAAGATCTATGAACGATGTGTAAACATAGTGAAGCCGAGTTAATGATATTAACTTGAAGAATGTTCCGAGTAAACTGAACTGAACTGAACATTTTAAGATATGAAATGAGGTAATGTAAAATGCTTGGACGCTATGAACGCATAGTATTGACATTGAATGATCGCTCTTAGCATACTAAAGATTGTATGACTTAGACGATAAAGAATAATCCTGAGGTATGACATTTATTTGTCAGAAAGCCATAAGGAATGATGATTGACGTAACAAACATTACAGTTGTAATGCTTTAGACAAGTTGAGCTAGAAAGAAGGAAAGGTAATGTAAATCTATCATAGATAATAATTGTAAGAATTAAGACATCTCTGTATGTCGTAACGCCAAAAGATGGTCAAGAAAGTTGGTTGCGTGGACTTAAGTTGTAGAATGCGCACCATAAGAAGTAAAACTAATTTAAACCAATGTGCAAGTCAAATATATGACTAATTGGTATGTATTATCCTTATGTGATATATAGGGATTTCGAAGAGCTGTACAACGTAAACTGTAATTGTATGCAGCTCTTAAAGCAAGTTTCCTAACTTCATTCATATTTTAAATGAATGCTAGTTTTTTAAACTTACTCAGATGTTGAACTTGAGAAAGTTTTACCTATGTGCAAATGTGTTATATTTGTACAAGGTGTTAGTATGCATGAGGCAATGTGCCAAATTTTCAACACTTAAATGTTTCTGTAAGATGAACTGTTCTGTGATTGAACTGTTCAATGTGAAGTTCTATTTATTCATGAACTGTTTAAGATTAAGTTTATGCTAATAGTTTTTAGTTAGGTTGAATGTAAAGAAGTTAATTGGCTTAAGGTGTACGTACAGTCGTGCTTTTTAACTGTTAGCTTGTAGTGACCGAGTTAAATGACTCCTCGATTATGGTAAGAGGTTTAAGATGAACTAGTAACCGATCTAACTCGCTGTGAAAGACAGTGTAGATGAGACGAGAAGTTAATTCATTAGTTTTTGGTGGGGAGCCACTCAGCTTACTATACTGTTTATTATTGAGAACTCGATGTGTGCTATGTAATGTGTTTTGAGAATATATGTAGAAAAGGTGATTCTTTTCTCATATATTGTCATGTAGGATGCGTTAAGTCCTAGAAGAATTGATGCAGAAGTTAGTGAAGTTTTAAAATGATAGGAATCAGATATATTCCTGTTATTCAAGCTGCTTCATAACCTTTGTTCGGTTATTGAAGTTTTAAGAGAATATGTGATTCTTGAGATTGTTGTTATTCAACTGCTAGAACTTGCTTAGCAATTGAGTGCTCACACTTGCTTAAAATAAAAACATTTTCAGCGAACGACGGTAGAATGAACTAAAGGATCCTGGAAAGATCAAGCTGACCGGTCTCCTGATGAAGTGTCATTCATTATATGAATGAACGTGAAGATCAAGTCAAGACTTGTAATGTAGAGTAGTTAATTAAACTGTAAAGTAGTTTAATAAACTGTTATGTATCTGTTGTGACGGATGAAAGTCACACGTGTAAAGAAGTAAATAATAATGTAATTATCATTATTTGTAATGTATGAAGATTTTAAGGTAATAGAATATGGGAATTGAAGAAATATATTGTTATATTGAATGATATAATGATGTATGTAAAGAATGAGAAGCACAAGTGATGCACCGAATCCAGGTTTGAAGATAGACCGAATTTGGGGGCGTTACAGTTTAAATCGTCATGTTCTTTAGTCAAAATTTTAATTTGATCGATTAAAGAATCTTCACTCTGTTTTTTCTAATTCTAGCTTTAAAGATGAGTTTTCAAACTTGAGATTTTTAATATCTTCACTTAACACTTGATTTTGTGTTTGAGTGTCTTCATTAATTACAACAAGTGTTGAATTTTCAACTTCGAGATTTTCAATAGAAATGATAAGTGTTGAATTTTCTATCTCGAGCTTAATTTTTCTAATTCTTTGTTTAGTAATAAACTTTCTGAAAACTCATTTTCTTGCATTTCTTTTTCTTCTTTTAAACTTTCATCAACTATAATTAAATTTGAATTTACTATTTTAAGATTTTTGTTACTTTTGATTAATTTTTCTAATGAGATTTTTAATTTAATAAAATATTCTTTAATAATTTCATTATCTTCATATAAATAATTATAAGCTTCTTGTAGTTCATGATGTTCTTCACTTATACTATCGAAAGTATGTGTAATAAATGAAGTAGTAGATAATTGATGTTTAGAATTTACCTTAGATCTTGGCGATGAATCATTGTCTGCCATTAAACATAGATTTGCAATTTCCTCGGTTTGTTCAACAGTTTCTTCATCATCACTCAGATCCCAGCCTTCCTCAGCTACTAACACTTTCGTAAGTTTTGGATAGTCCTTTTTAAAATGTCCAGGCTGTTTGCATTCAAAACATAAGTTTGAATTTTCATTGGAGCTGTCATTTTTGAAATTGCTGCTATTATTTACTTTGAAATTTCCTCCTTGTGCTTTTGACTTAAAGACCCGTTCGCCTTTGAAGTTGTTGTTTGTCTTCAAAAAACCTTTGTCATATTTTCTGGCTTTGCTTTGGATCACTTCCTGAGTTGTCCTGATATCATCGCTTTCTTGATCTACAAGTAGAGCTTTGAAATCAATTCCTTTCTTCTTGATATCTTTATCCGATCATGCTTTTTTACTAACATGTCGACTTCGTGGGCACGAATATTTCCAATAAGGCTATGAGGAGGATAAGTAGTTACTTCTTGCATTTCCTTAATGGTTGTAACCTTCATGTTCTAGAAGGATGGAAGAGCTTTGAGAATTCTTCTGTTTTTCTCATTAATTGTATATGTATTTTTTAATTGTTCCAATTCATCAATGATTTTGGAAAAACATGTTTCCATATCAATGATTTTTTCACCTTCTTCCAGCTTGAAACTTTTATACTCTTGGATTAGAGCATCTTTTTTTATTTCTTTAATATGATTGGTTCCTTCATAGGTTACAATTAATTTTTCCCATATTTCTTTTGTATTCTTACAATTGCTAACTTTTTGGTACTCTTTTTCAATAAGAGCACTAGTTAACACCATTTCAGCTTTGGATGCTTTGTCATAACCTCTTCATCATTAGTAGTAGTGAACTCATCAACATCTTTTTCAACGACCTTTTCTTCTTCAATTTTTGTAAGAACTTTTACACCTTGTTCAAGCCAAACATTGATTCCTTGTGCTTTGGCATAAATTTTAAATCTATTTTTCTAGATTGTGCGATCGAATAATGGAGGTCTGGACATCGATAGTCCTTCGCAACCAATAGCTTTTGTGTAGGCCATTCTACTCTTAGATATGCTTGTATTTACTAAAAAAAAAGTTACAGAGCAATGCTTTGAGACCAATTGAAAGTTCAATAATAATCTAGAAGGGGGGGTTGAATAGATTATTACTGATTAAAAATTTATTTTAGGCCTTTTTGAAATTTTGAATTAATTAATTTGCAATGTCAGAAATTAATATGCAAGACAATAAAATTTAATAATCACACAATGTACATAGATTTGTTTGGTTCATAACATACATCCAGGGTATGTTGCTACGTCCAGTCTCAATCTCCACTCCAGGACTTGAGATCGTATTAATATCTGTAATAAACACTCCTTCTGGCGGAGAAACCTTTACAAAGTTTTCTAGATCAACTTTCAACGATTCGTACAACTACTAATCTTGGATAGCAGCTTCCCGCTCCTTCCTCAAACGTAGCTTTACTTGTTTTTTGAGTTTAGTTCTGTTTTACAATCTGATCTTGAAACAAGAAGTTCGTCCCTCACCTCACATGTTTGCTAGAGACCCAACTACCCGTTGACCTCTCTATGACTCTGGTCTTGGTCAAAGGATCAATCTCTTTCTCACAGATATATAAAAACAACTAACTCACTTGAAAACCTTTTCAATAAAAGTTTGTTTTGAATGATGCTTCTTACATAAGTAAATATATAATTTAGTGCAGATTTATAAAGGTTTACTTTTCCTTTATAAATAAAGAATGTTTTTTTTATGTCAAACTGATATAAATTTAATTTCATATAAAAAAGTTTAAGTAACTTTTATAGTGAATGATATGCTTCTTTGTAAGTAAATATATTCAATGATGTTTGTGATATAAAAGTTTAAATAACTTTTATATTATGTAACACGTATTTATGAATAAATGAGATTAAATTCAAATACTTGTGATATCAGATATCAAGTATAATAAATTAATCAATTAAATAATACTTAATATAACAAATAAATTTGTTTAACTCAAAAATATATATAATACTACATTGGATCTATGATGTGAACACTTTAAATAAGATCACTTAGACTTTGAGTCCTCGTTCGGTTAATTGCCTCACTAAAGAGGAATATCTCCGCTTTAGCTTCGGTGTCTAAGTAAAAACCAAATTTATAGTTATCACTATCAAATATTTATATAAATATTTTAAATAGATCACTTAGGCTTTGAGTCCTCGTTTGGCTGATTCCCTCACTTAAGAGGAATATCTCCTCTATATTTTTGGTGTCTAAGTACGAGCCTACTTTACGATATTTATATAAATGAATTACAACAATAAAAGATCACTTAGACTTTGAGTCATCATTCGACTAGTTCCTCCACTTACGAGGAATATCTCCGCTATAGTCTCAGTGTCCAAGTACGAACCTATTATGAGATATAAATAGATGAAATATATATATATATATATATATATATATATATATATATATATATAAATGTGTATAATAATTTATATTTGTAAATCTACAAGTATGAGATAATTCAAATATCTACAAGTATAACAATTTATATTATTTAATTATTTGTTATCATCAAAATAAATCTAAAAGTTGAAGAGCCAACATAAATCTACCAATATGCATGTCTGTTATTAATTTGATTCGACAGTGGTGGTGTGGTTTTTTCACAGTGCTTTGATAGTCAGACCCCTAGATAGGTTAAACATATTGAACTCAAACTTCCTACTTAACTGGCATTAGTACTCTTAGATGTTTCAAGCACCGTCTTCTCTCTCTCTCTCTCTCTCTCTCCCTCTCTCTCCCCCTTGCATATATCACATTCATGTGCAGCTTAGAACAGATCAAAACAAGAATTCAATAAATCAATCATACTATTCATAATACCAATAATGGATGGAGTCAGAGTAAGGAGCCACGCATCACATTCGCTCTTAAGTCTAACTGCATAGAAGAGGTGTTAGAGAGTAGACACATGGCCATAGAGAGAGCAAAACAACTGTTTTGACAAAAAATAGGTGCTTTGGAGTTTGAAATTGCTAAGAAGTAACTTTTATGCTCAATGTTCTTGTGGCATTCCTCTTTGTACTCGCTCCTCAATCCACAAAGATCGCAAATAAATTATTTGGGTGAAGATAGATGATATCAGTTACTAGTTTTTGGTATCCTTTTCGAAATTAAGTTTGATCCAAACTTGATTTCATGAAGTTGGAAGCTTTAAATAAGTAATGAAGTTAGTAATGAGAACTTAACAATTCTCAGTAGAATAAAGGAGAAGTCAGAAAATTGTAGCAATCTAGGAGAAATAGGTAGAAATTGAGATAGTATGGAGAAGAAGATAGATAGAGATAGAGAGAATGGCCAAGCCAATTCTATCCAGATAATATTAATTCATAATAAAATCACATCACCTGCTCACTGTTGGTCTAGTTTACTAGGAAGCAAGGATACGGGTGCCCGACTCATGAAAATGGGAGTTGATCAAATGGTTCAAGTATGAAAAATTGAGGATTCGGATGTGGCAGGGATACACACATATTTAATATATATATATATATATATATATATATATATATATAAAATAATTAAATATGTCTTACTTAGTAACACAAAAACTATGACCTCATTACAAAACATCACCCAACATTTATAACCAGCATTAAAGTTCATTTCTTTTTAATGCCAACAACATTATTTTAAGTGCCACTAACATTTTTTTAAGTTCATGTATAACCCAACATTAAAATTTATTTTTTACAACCAGACATTAAAGTCCATTACGAAACAGCTACTACGACTTCATGACTCGTTGCCTCAGCTAGTCGGCAAGTATAAAGGCATGCAAAACAGCTCAGGGATTATTGTAAAGTTCTTTATTTGGTGGGTTCTTAATTACAAAAAATTGCCACTGCCGCACCACATAAACGCACCTCTGGCACACCCCAACCATTAAACACACTACATACAGCTAACTCTTCACCCTGTACGCTCCCATCCCCCACCCCCCGCATTCGCACCCCGTGCGTAGTGCGTGTACAATCTCCTGCAACACTGCTTCATAACTAGTTTATGCTAGAATAGGACATAGCTAATATTTGCTATCTTCGGGAAGTCAACATTGGGGCAGAACTTGACCAAGGAAATAGGACTAGCCATGTGACTACTATTTTGTATACTCTTTTGCTGCAACTTCTTTTAAATATATCTTTTAGCTTTTTGATAACTTCTTTTTAAAGCAGCATTTCAAGAAGCTGGATATCCCATTTGAAACAACTTTTTTAAACCAGCTTTGTATCAGAATAAGTTACTAGTGGCAGAAAAATACCCCTTATCTAGCTTTATTATTTGTTCTTGAGGTGTTGTACTCAACTTTTAGAGTATTTGTAATAAGTTTTGTGTTTGAAAAATCAGCTTTTTACTTGAAACAAGCTAAGCGCTGTTAAAAATAATTGGAAATAAACAAGGTCTCTAACAAACTAAACAGTCCTTAACCTAAACCCTAATTAATTCTATAAATGTTCCTTAACCTTATGTTGCCTTCTTCTCTAATGATCCGTATCTCACGAATCTTGAGTTTTTGTTGGCTTAGCATTTTCCCTCGATCAAATGAAATTTCTCCTCTAATTTTGATTGAGGTTGGTAACACTGTTCTCCTCTTATTGTCTTCTTGAACATGAATACACATTTTTGAACTTTACATACTTTGAACTTTCAAACTTGTGTTACCATCGAATTGCGATGTGTTTCATGATTAATTTTTTGATTAAAAGACGACAACAGAATAAAGAAACAATTATCATCAAACAGATCTTCAAAATGAAGACGGAGTTAATCCTCCTGTCTTCAGTCCTTGCCGATTGAGTCTTCCCTTCGAGCTAGCCAGAATAAGTCCGTTTCTTTTTTTGTAAAGAGCCCCTATTACTTTAAAAAAATACGAGTTTCGCTCGTCCGTGTTTTTCGGGGCATTGCCAGTTACTCAGCATTTGAAATACATTGCGACTCATAAATTTTGCAATCTCCAAAGCAACCGCCCCAAATACTCTACATCTACTGTAGCCAATTTGGTGCTCACGTAAATATTCTATAAGATAATAATTCCTATAAATCCAAGATTTACAGTACTCATAGTAAATAGTAGTTCTCATCAGAACAATCATTGTAACTGAGTACCCTCACTTGGATGTACAGGTTTAGTATCTTATAGATATTTCTTCCATATCTATAATTCTTATCTATCTAACCTCCATAGTGTTAATGTTAGAGTTCTTGGAACCGAGTGAAGCGCTACCTCAGTGCATCAAAGACCAATGTTAGTAACACTATCATTCATCTATAGTTCATATAGATACTGTACACTTTTCTAATTCCATTAGAATAACACCTAAAGACCTCAACTAATAATACACTAAACCAATAATATACCGTTACATTGATTAAAAAAATATCATTACTATTACATTATAGTTCTCAATAGGGTATCCATTTCTTAAGCCTTTTATCCACAATATCGGAACTTTTGGAATATATTCTTTCTATCTGCAAATGAAGAAAATATTTGCAGGGATGAGCTACAGAAAGCTCAGCAAGTTTTGAACAATAAACGAATGTTATATATATCAATTCTGAAATAAATGAACATAAAGTTCAGAGTAATGCCATAAATATATACTGAGGTTTATCTGCCAAACCCCACACATTACGAGTTACTGTCAGTCCTATAGACTTAGCAACCCGGGTTAATCCGCTCAACCAAACAAAACTAGGAGTATGCATATCATCCTATTATAAATATTATCCGATCATTGCTATAAATGTCGGAGACAACTTACTACTGCCAAGGACAACCATAATTGCCCACCCGACAGTTCCTCACTACCGGTTCTAATAGTGTCAGTATATATATCGGCACCAAACAAAATTTCTTTTTTCACAAACTGTGCTTTTATACATTGGTACCAAACAAAATTGGTTTCTCACAAACTATGCTTTGATATCAAATCAAACGCATTTTTCAATACTAATAACTCATATGACTTGGTTATGTTTGAACAAGAATTCATAACCTTTGAATAACAAAATTCATAAACACTATGTATTACCAGATCATAACTGATAAATATCAATTTTTCATTTAATAAAGTAATTTAAATGAAGCTGCATTTGAAATATGATGTTTGCACAAAGTGCAGAAAAACTTGTCTGCTCGACGATCAGCTAATTTATAATACTCAGAACTGTCTACGCAACCTAAATATGTTCATTATAGTAATTAGAACCAATAACAATTGATATTTAATCAATTTAATAGTCTGAGTTGTATTCGATATCTATTCGGTGTTTTATGACTTGATCGGATAGTTATTGTATTGTCTTTCGAGTAAACTTTGTCTAAGAATTTACATATTACTTTAAGTATTATTTATAATAATTTCTAGAGGCTTAAAACCATTTTCAATGATTAATATTAAATTTAACTAATTTATTAAAAATCAAAATGACTTTAGAGTCATTAATATTATTTTTAAGTAATTAATAATCATTTGTAATGATTTTTAAATCATCACTATTATTTTCAAGTAATTTTACTATTATTGATAATGAGTTTTAAATCATTATTTTCATTTTTAAATAATTTAAAATGATTTATTATTAGTATCATCTAATTTATTACCAATTAAAAATGATTTTAGCAGTCATTAATATAATTATTAATTATTCATAATAATTATTAAATCATCAATATTATCTTTAAATAATTTATTATCACTGGTAATGATTTTTAAATCATTAGTTTTCATTTATTATTATTTAAAATAATTTGTTATCATTTTTATTAATTTATTAAATAGCATTATTAATTAATTTTATTATCATTAATATTCAAATAAATTTAATATTAATGAAATTTCTTGTCAAAATATTAAAACTTATTTATCATGATTTAAAATGTATTTTAGGAATTAATTATTAATTTATAATAATTATTTGGTATTTATTTCTATTTATAATGTTATTTTTATTATTTTTAAACCAAACTGTCGCTAAAGGTCACTTATAGTGACATAACTGTCGCTATTGGTGTTCTTCGCCAATTGAAGAACACGAAAGTCAATGTTCAGTAGGTAGGTTTGACCGACTTTAATTCCTAGCTGATGATGTTTTTGATCATGCAAATGGTTCAAAGGTGTAGTACTGATGTAGTACCATGAGAATAAGCTAATTGGGTGATCTAATTACATCACATAAGCGAGTTATAGATGGTCAAAATACCCCTCAAGGCCTGATCTACCCAGAAACTTGATCAATGTCAAACCTCTCCTGTTTCAACAGCTAATAACTTGAATCCTATGTATTAGATGTGTTATAAGGTAACCATTATATAGTATACATGTCATAGTACACTAATACAACATCTAGAGGTGCATAACAACATTAGAGGATCAAAATCTAGACGGGTCAACCTGACTGTCAGGCGTGTCCAAGAACTTTCTGGGTTATAGAAATCTGGGTAACCAGTTTCCAGACCCTACTTTTAATCTATCATATCTTACCCTTGTTTGATGTAATGGGTGATATATGGTCATGGGCTGGTAGTCTACATGACAGGGTTCAACAGTATAACAATTATACGAGTCAGAGTGAAGATCAAGACCTTTAAACATCTTGTCAGACGCTGTTCTTGAGTTCTGGGTTTTCCAGAAAATACAAACCTGATCGGTCAACGGGTTTTTACCACTAATATCTTGCAGTCTAAACATCCTATGATCCTATTTTCACTTCTAGATTACTAAGCTCACAACATACTACAAATATAATACATCAAACAACTCCATCATCTAACAAATTCGGATCAAGGGGCCTGACATTCGGTTGTCAGATACAATTTTAGGGTTCTTGATTGTTTTCTCAAATCTTCATTTTGAAGCTTTTAAATGTTATGGATTTGTGTTTTAGCAATCCAGATCACTTACTAACATGTTATATCATATATATAAACATTAAATAACAACTTTTAATATAGCTTCCAAGATTTAGGATTAGGGTTTGTATTCTTACCTTTTAAGCAAAACTTTGATTCCTTCCTTTATGATTCTGATCCGGCTGGATATGGGCTGATTTGGGGTGATAACATGAGATATTTTAAGTGTAGAATTTGTGAGGCTAGAGAGCATAAGTATAGCCACACATGGGTATTTAAAGTAAGGGTTAAATGGATTTTAATCCATCTTAAGTTTGATTCATTGCATCCAATTGTTGCTAGATGTCATGTTATGGCTGGTGTAGTCTAATTTAACACGTGCCAAATCTTTAGAGTGGTGAGTCATAGATTTAAGCTTATCACCAAAATTTGGAAGATAAAAGGGTATTTGAGTAACTTCCTATGTACTAAGGGTACTTTTATGATTTCCCATTCAACCTTGAGGTTAATTTTGTCGTTTATGTTATGGAATTAGACACATGGCAAATCTTGGTGATGAGTCACCAAGATTTGTGTTTATCTTTTGTTAAAAGATAAGCTCGAGGGTATTTTGGTCTTTTTAGCCCTACTAAGGGTATTTTGGTAAATTCCATATTATCCATAGGGTCATTTTAGTCATTTCACATACTTCCCTAATATTTTTAATCCTTAGGTTTTGATAACCAGTATTTAATTAGATTTTAGGGTTCCAAAATTAAAAGCAGGGTTTACCGATTAGGGTTTGGTAATCCGAGTTAGGGTTTCCTAATCGCTTGTTAGGGTTTACTAAGTTTGTACCCTAACCGATCAATCACTGATCATCAATTCTATATCGTACAAACACATATTCATCAATACAATTGTTGTAACTGTATTTTCTACTGAATCCCTATCCGGACTTAGGATTAGGGTTTCTATACTCTGTTAAGCACAACTCCACTCATATTTCTTAGTCAATACACAAATTGACCACCTCTCTAGACTTATATCATAGATACTTAGCACAATATTGATGATCAATATAAATATTAAATAAAAAAAATTTATTCGTAAAATTCCGGATCCTCACAGTGAAACGTACACCAAATTCTTGTATCAAACAGTTTCACTTGGATCTTTATCAAAAATTTGAGGACATAACAATCCACAATAGATTGTAGGGAAGGGAATGTTTTAAAAGGCCATGAGTATTCACACACGGCGACTATTTTTGGTACTTTGTTTTTTCATGCAGAAGAAGTAAGAAGTAGACGGAATTTTTAAAGAGAATTTGATAAGAGAACGGAATTTTCACTTTCACGTTACACCAAACAATTGGTCTCCAGGAATAAAAATAGGATTGAAATGATAATTTAGAGGGGATTTTAAAAGAGAAGCAGATGAAGAAAATGAGAATGAGACTAGATTAAAGATGGAAAGAGAATTTGAAGAAGTGAGAGAGAGAAGAATCTGACTAGAATTTGAGGTTTAAGAACATAAGTAGATGAAGAAGATGAAGTTTCTTGCTATCAAGCGGTTGCGATACCAATTTGTCAGTATACGCTTGGTCCAAATGGGATTTTAATTCAAAAATTGGAAGCTTAACTTATTAATGAAGCTAGTTAATGAGAAATAAATAATAATCAGTAGAAGTAAATGAGAAATAAGGCAGAGAATTTAGGAGTAATGGGTAGAAATTGAGATAGTTTGGAGAATAAGGTAGATGGTGGGAGATAGAGAATGACCTAGCTAATTCTATTCAATTCATATCTATGTTACACGAACTCGGATGGAGTATTCAGTTGGACATTGTATTTTGAAGAGTCTGGTATGGTACTCCTCAATTTTACCAATTATTTATACTAACATGAAGTGTCCAATACCCATACCCTTGTCCGAGTGTCGAGTGTCGAATGTCGAGACACATATACTTTAGGGCAAAGTGAAGAGTTATGTTACATTCATATTCGTTCATGATAAAATCACAAATTACATGCTCACTGTTTTACTAGAATAGGACTTAGCTAATATGTGATAACTTGGGGATAGAGAAAACTTGGCAACAAAGGAAATAGTACTAGCCATTGTTGGTAGTTTTCTCGATAAATATATGCGTGCAAGTATACACGGTCAACAAGTAATAAAGAGTAAGTAAAGTATTGTTCCCACTGAGAATTACTTAACAAAATCTACCAAACCCTAACCCGTAACCAACTTAATCTTATTTAAACGATTGATTTAATATTTAAAAATGTGAAATTAAGCTAATACTAATTACCCCTAGAATGAGAATAGATAATGAAGACTTGAGATCACAATTTTACCTATTGATTCATTTAAATCGACACACTTCCTGTTAAGCTAAATTAATTATACCGGATTGTTAGTCGAGAACACGAGAGAAGATATGATCATCTCTCGATGTACCATACCCATATCACACTAAATCCACCGATGATAGAATGAATGCGAACACCCTAATTAACTAACTATATCTCTATGTGAATTACAATTAAATAAGGTTGAAGCTCAAGTTCTCAATAGACTACATGCGGTGCATAGGTATATCTCTATCCTAGGCACGAATTATGGATTCCATCGCCATGTAGAAGTCACAAACACATGCTACTATGATCAGTCCAAACACATAATACGTCTCTCAATTTCATATAGATTATTACGGTAATTGTTAGCTAGGCAATTAAGCAATTAATCACAAACCATAATAGACAATCCAAGAATAGCTAATAAGATTAACAAGGAGGCATATCAAAATAAACTACTCAACAAGATTCATTGCAATCTCAAAATAGAGTTTAATTCAGGATAGAAACAAAATCTACAATCCACATTTGATTATATATTGAAAGATATAAAGAGATAAGAAGAGAATTTAGGGTTTGAGGTAAGCATATTTGAATTTTCTTGCTTTCAATCTAAATCTCCAATTATCTTCAATTGCTTTAATCTTCAGATCTAATCTAATCCAAGTCTAAGAGAGAAATCAAAGATGGAATATACAAGATGGATCTATCCCCAAAGGGATTTATTAGGGCTTAGATACTTAATACAATCTATTTGGATAATTAAGTAAAAATAAAATTTGGCTAGACAGGGACTGGCGCGGCCGTGCTGCTTTGTAGTCCAAAGGGCGCGGCCGCGCATTAGGGAATTCTTGAATGGGGTAAGGCGTGGCCGCGCTGCACCCAAGGCTATTTTGGGCGCGGTCGCACAGTGCTTCAGTATGTGATTCTGGTTTCTTCTGCTGCTGTTTCCTATTGCATCAGAACTTGATCACTCTTAAGCTCCATCACACCCCTTTTAGCTTCATTTGCCACCAAGAGAGTTCCTGAGTATGAATCCTACAAAATGGAAAAAAATGCATGAAAAGCTACTTATAAACACGGGATTAATCAACAAATGAAGTTACTCGATAGCTGATAAGTAGGTATAAAACCTACTTATCAGCCATGTGACTACTATCTTCTAGAATATTTTGTAACTAACTAAATAGTGCCTAATGTACTAATGGCCCTTAGCCTTACAGTCCACATTATTCTTTTCCTGAAGTTTTCAAATTAAATACTATAGATTGGGTAGGGATGCAAACAAAGATTATCTCAACTTAAAGAGAAAGTGATAAACTTGTAGCTGATACTCAAAGCTCGTAGTTTGATAAGTCCTGTTTTTAAGGGTACTACTATGCTTGTATTCCTTCTTTTCATCACATAAAAGATTTTTGTCTATAAATAAATAAGGGCAGAACTAGCCGCATAGACTGTGAGCTAAAATTATATTCTAAATAACATCTAACCAATCTGGTATCATGGGTGTAACAATCTAAGATTTTATTATTTGTAATTTAAAATATTTATTAAATTAAATAAATATTTTATTGATGTGGTTGTTGTTAGTAAATATTTGTGAATTAAATTTATTAGATAATACTCTAATTTAATTCAATAGTTAGAGATGGAATGCTATGTTTTAATTTAATAATTAAAATGGTATGTGAATTTATTAAGTAAAATTATAATGAGATTATAATTTTGTGACATTTGTTTGAGTGAAAAATTTATTTAAAATTTAGTATGAGTAATTAATTTATTTAACTAATGTTGGATATGGAGATCCAAATAAATAATATGAGATTATAAACTTTAGTGTAAAGATTTATTAAAATATATTGAATGGATTTACCCAAACAAGACTTAAAATATTAAGTCTTTATTTTAAAGAGTTTTTTGAATTATGACTTTTGAATTTTAATTATAATAAATAAAATAAATAAAATAAACTAAATAATAAATAAAATATATTTATAACTGATGAGCTTTAAGTTTTGTAACTGATATTATTAAGTATGCGTATTATGGCTTGACTATCAGTTTTATTTTTTTTACGCATAGTGATAATTGGCTTATACTGAGTGTGAGAAGAAGAATACAGAGAGAGAAATTGAGAGAGTTTGAGAGAAAAGTCTTGAGGATTCCAAAGAAATTCTTGGTGTTTAGCAAGGATTATTCAAAGCAAGAGAAGGTAATTTACATAACCTTGATATTATATATATATATATATATATGTTTTACGGCATAATTTCCAAGTTTCTGTGAATTCAATTTCCTTGAATTGTTGTTATATTAACTGAGTTGCATTTGTGAGTAATTGTGATGTTAGAGATGGTATTTAGACAAGAATTATTATTCTAATTACGTTTAGAAAGGAAGAAAAGTATTTACAGTGCATGTTTATACATATGGCTTGTGAAAGTACCAAATTTGGTGGTTAATTTTTAAGTTGATCTGTAAATTGAGCCTTGAATATGTTAATTTGGTAAGAAACGAAGAGAACGTAGTTTGAATGAGTTAATTTGGACAAGAATTGTGATCACAGTGATGATTTTTGTGGAGGATGTCAAAATTGGAGTTTTTTTACAAAAACATGAAATTCAAGGATTTAAATTAGTTGGAGTTGTTTAATTGTTCTAAGTTGGTGAATATGTGAGGAATTATGTTTGTGTTAGTCCTATGCCAATTGCATATGTTAAATTTACTGTTTTGTGGGTAAAATTCGTGTTAGTTGGGCTAAACAGAGCACTGTTAAAAGACTGCATAGTTTCTGTCTGTGCACCAGCGCAGCTGTGCTGGTCCCAAGCCTATGTATGGCGCAGCTGCGCCATACCCTGATCAGACAGTGAGGTCTGTTACTTCTGCAGACTTTGAACACCTAATGTAACTTAGTCTAATGGTATGTTAAGGTGACAAACATGTAATGAAGAGGTCAAAACAGAATTGTACCGTGTCATTAGTAATTTCAACGTTGTAAAAATTTAGCAAGTTAGGAAAGTTAGATGTTATGATTTAACACACATAATGAATAGTGAATAAGTGTTGTGAAGTTAACACTTATAATTTCTGAAATGTATATGGTAAAGTAAGACTTGTACTAAAATAACAAGTTTAACTAGAATTGAGTGTTATTTTGGAAAGTGGATATTAGTATATCTAATAGATATTGTGATTCTAATAGTATGTGTAGGTGAACGTGAGTTGTAAATTTATAGCTTACGCACGAGGCAAGTTCCTTACTCTAAACTTTTATTGAGCAAGTTCTTTGTTTTTAAATTTTATTTGAGCAAGCTATAACCCTAACTTTATTTGAACAAGTTTTGAATTCTAATCATTATTGATTTATTCTAACTTGTTTATAGTTAAGCAAGTTTCTTTAGTTCCACTCTTGTATAGTGAATGCGCTTTCTTGAATTCCAATTCCCAATGTTGAACTGTCTTATTTCAATTACTTTGCACAAGTTATTATCATGTTGATCAAGTTTTGTTTTCAGCTTGCTATCAGTTATACATGTTCAGTAATTCCATTTCTTATTTAATAAGATTATAGCCTTAGCTTAATATTGTTCCAGCAAGGTTTATTGTTTTATTCAATGCTTATACTTTTGGTTATTTCCAAGCATGCTTACGATTCTTAAACATTTTGCCTTAAACTGTTATTGATCACTCGTAGTGCTGTTAAGTCTTGTTGATTCAACTAATCCCTTAGTTGATGGTCGTGAAACCCTAAATTACCCTTGAAACTTATCTAAACCAAACTTTCTTTGGTGCGGACTTGTACTCTAAAAAAAATAAATTGAGAAGAACAACCCTATATCAGGAGATTATTTTAAAGTTACGCATTGGCGTTAAAATGTTTAAGCAATACATAGTACAAAGGGCTAATCACCTGGAGTACGAGATGATGGTCCATATAGTCGTTTAGACTATTAAAGGTTACAGTAAAAACACTTGTTAACTTAGGACATAGATGATGATTATAGTCTTTTAGACTGTTAAAGGTTAAAGTAGAAATACTTGATAACCTAGAGCATAGTTCGTGGACTTGTGACCCTCAGTTACATTTTTGTATGTTGATATCAGTTTTTGACTATCATTGACAGAGTATTATTCAACTCTGATGAGCTTATTCATTAACACTTGTTATCCTATTGTTATTCATTGCTATCTCCAGTGAGCATTTGTTTTGCTCACTCTTGCATAAATTTGTTGCAGCTAAAGTTGAGAAGGTCGATGAACCTACTACTAGCAAAGGAAAGGGAAAAATGAGCAAGTGATGAAGACTTGTAATTTATTTATTGTCATGATGATAGACTTTATAGTTAATGATGTGATGTAATTATTTTATTTTCGCATTTGATTGATGTAAAGGTTAGATAACCTGGTAGACTTTTTGATTAATGATGTAACCCTAATTATGGGAGGAATTATGGTTTAATTTTATTTTATTTGGGTAGTTAGATATAAATGAATGGAAAGTGAACACCAAATCTTGTGGGAATGAAGTACCTAGATTTGGGGGTGTCACAATGGGTTCATCTTTCATAGTTCATAATTTTATTATAACCGCTTATAAAAAAGAAACAAATGAAATAAAAATATCTCAAATAATAGCTTTCTCATAACCACTTATAAAAGTACATAAATAAATGAAATACAAATATCCAAAAAACAACAAACGTACTGCCAATACACATACTAAAGCCTTGTTCTATTACGATAACCAACTATACACTTATCAAAGCTCCTAATGTGCTGCCTTAGCTCAAAATTCTTCCACAATGGAACACTATGCTAGGAATTTAGAATTCCCAAAAGTTTCCATTTTTTATATAATGCTGGTAAATTCATAACATCCAGATAAATTTTCCTTCGTGAAGATTTATGGAATGTGCCTTGCAACTGAGCCATATGGTACAACTTCAGTCTCATCCTGTTAAATTTAAGGATTTACACATTTACTTGAGTAAATAAAATGGCCTCATTACAGAAGCTACCGAAAGTCTAACAGGACTCCCTCTCCACCCCACCCCAAAAAAAAACAAACTTAATTTATACAATGTTATTTTATGTGTTTTGAATGTTTGATTCTTGAAAAGTGGGAGTTTGTTCCTTTTTTTTTTCATTTTTTTCTTCCGT
Source organism: Panax japonicus (assembly GCA_020205505.1). Classification (NCBI taxonomy): domain Eukaryota; kingdom Viridiplantae; phylum Streptophyta; class Magnoliopsida; order Apiales; family Araliaceae; genus Panax; species Panax japonicus. The sequence continues at coordinate 65,393,087 of CM035095.1, read as the reverse complement.
CTTATGTTTATATTCCCTGCTTAGTGATAATTTATAATATCAGAATGAAGTAGTTACTGACCTACGTATTTGATTTCTTCATAAATTTATGAGCATTGTCAAAGTCTGCATGGATTACAAAGTCTTTAAGCGCATGTTAGCCTGCAAGGATTACAGACTTGGATTTTCTGTACCTTTTACTATGATGATTTCCATGTATGGATTAATTTTTTTGATACCGAGCTCTGATTTTCAGTTTACTTCAGTTATGTCACTTGTAATTTATATATATATATATATATATATAAATATATGTATATATATGATTCATTTTACATTTGCAGCTGCACTGTCAAATCTCCAAGCCAGTCTGCCATGGACACTCTGATATCAAGATGTAAAAATGCAAAAAAGCCCCTTGTAGTGGCAGGATGTGTGCCTCAAGGAAGTAGAGATTTAAAAGAGTTAGAAGGAGTCAGCATAGTTGGAGTCCAACAAATTGATCGTGTGGTAGAAGTTGTAGAGGAGACTTTGAAAGGTCATGAGGTGCGGCTTCTGAACCGTAAGACATTACCAGCGCTTGATCTTCCGAAGGTACAACTTTATTTCCATTAACTATATCACTTTCCTTAGAAAGGTAAGATGCATTCTAAACATGTTTTGGATATTTGTGATATTTTTGTTTATGTTTAGGATAGATAACACTTTACCTTGATTATTTAACAGGTTAGAAAGAACAGGTTTGTTGAGATCCTTCCAATTAATGTTGGTTGTCTAGGTGCTTGCACGTATTGCAAGACGAAGCATGCTCGTGGTCATCTAGGAAGCTATACTGTAGACAGCCTTGTACGTGCCATCACATTTATTCTTCATGTTTAATTTGAATCATTTGCAGTCCTGATTAATTCTCAGAAGTTCAGGTTGGGCGTGTTAGAAGTGTTGTAGCTGATGGGGTGAAGTAGATTTGGTTGAGTAGTGAAGACACCGGAGCATATGGTATGTAGTAGTGCTCTTTCTGTTGTAATACATGTGCAGCAGGATACCAAAGTTTTTGTAAATATTTTTAAAAAAATAAGCAAAATATTAACTGCATCTTGTTTGGTTTGCACATCTTATCGGTCAAGGTTTGGCTATTCTGCTTGGTGAACAACAATAATAGTAATTTGAAAGCTTTAATTAGCTAATACCTATATACTTACCCCTTGAAAGTGAATAACTAGTAAAAATAGAGTGAAGTACATAAATAGGTAGATTGTTATAGTCTTAGGAGACCCTATCCCCACAAGCTAGCATTGGGTGGGAGAACCCAAGATCATATGAACTCACACCAAGTTGCCGGTAAAAGCAATGTGGAGTAACCCCCACAATCCACTATAGAGTCATGATAGTCCATCATGCTTCCTTATGGTCCACAACATAATTGTCATGGCGGCGACGCCATGGCATCATGTAGGCATCCTGACACTGAAGAAGGTCAAGGCGACTCCTTAGATGCCAAGCTGTCAAGGCTCACACCTTGGGTAGTGGCCCAAATTAAGTGATTAAGTCATCTTTTACCCATGACTCCAATCTAAATACACACAACACGCAAGTATACGTGTTCAACAAGTAATAAAGTGATAAGTAGAGTATCGTTCCCACAGAGAAAATAACTGAATTTTAGCCTAACAATTACCAATCTTATATTCTCTCAATTTTATTAAACTAATGATTAAGTAATGATATTTATGAAAAACTACTAATTAAGGAAAAATTAACTTATTACCACAAACTATAATAATCAGATATTGGAGAATTAAGTCTTCAATTTCACTTGATGCTTCGCTTAGAATGACACACTTCTTTTTAATTAACATTAACTATTCCAGTTCGTTAATCAAGAACACAACAGTAAATATAACCATCTCTCAATGCATTATACCAATATCAACTTTCCACATATGATAAATTAAGAACATTTTAATCAACTAACTCACTATATCTCTATGTGAATTACAATTAAAGAAGGTTAAATCACAAGTTCTTACAAGATTACACGCGATGTATAGGTATATCTCTATCCTAAACATAAATTATGAATCCCTACAATACACATAAATCACAATCACACGCTACTATGATTAGGTCTAAACCCATACTTCATCTCTTAAGTTCATATAGGTTCACAAAGAATTGGTGATCAAGAAATTCATAAATTAAGCATAAACTATAATAGACGAAACTGAAAATAGCATCAATGAATTAAAATAGAAGCGTATCAACCTTCGCTGCACAAAAAGATTCATTATAGGCTTAAAGAGTAAATTGGTTCATGACGAATGAATTAAATACTGAAATCCACAGAGAAAACTAGCATCCTGATTAGAAAGATGAATATGAAATATGAACCCAAGTCCTCGTGGATGAGACTCACCTCCTGGCCACACAGAATATCTAGCTATAAGCCTAGGATCCAACAGCTGAAGAGGTTGTTGTACAGGCTCGTCAGCAGTCCACTTAACCCCTGCTTGACACAGACCACAAATACACAGACCACAAATAAGCAATGGATGTGGCAGCCCTCCTGAAATTGGTCTTCTCAAACAACGCCAGACACAAAAACTGATGACTTCTCCAATGTTGATGTCGAATTCCTTAACAATTGAATATAACAGTAAAACTTTTTCTTTCGAACTTCACTGGTGTGTTGAGATGGCATGAGTTTTACACACAGGAAGGCATACCATATTTTGCCATACCGACTCAAATCCTTGCTCATGAATAAAGTACCTCCCTTCTTGCCCTTCACCCAGGTAGTGTCAGGTTTGCTAATCTCCTTCAAAATCTGGTCATAGTCAGGACCACTGTCTCGTAATTGTGCATACTGACAAACTGTTGGGGTCCTCACATCGTAAAACTGATTGATTGCCTCAGCATTGAATGGCACCATCTTTCCTCTTACGAATGTTACGAACGGGGCTTTGTCCTCGACGTTCGCATAAAACTCTTTAACCATTGTCACCACTGCCGGTTCAGGCTAATTTGTGAAGGTATCCCAACCTTGTTCATGGATTTGTCTCCTCATATGCCCATCAAAAGACTCGGGCCTCAAACCTCGCTCTGGTGGGAGTGCTTTCGTAGCTAAATAATCAAATTTGTCTGCCGTCGCGACACTCACGAACTTCCTCTTATCAAAATTTTTAGTTGGTGGCGATGAGCCCTCGCCCCCTATGTCTCTTTATTGGCGTTTTTGGAGCCATTGTGGTTGCAATTCAAACAATTCCCCCAAACTTATTCGCTTAGTTATTTTATCAAACATGTGGTATGGGTATGAAGAATGCTTGGCAATACTACCCCCAAACTTGGTGTTCACCCAAATAGACAATAGTACTCAAATATGAATGCTTACCCAGGTTTTGATTCTTTGTTGTTGCTAGTTGGAGATGCTTTCAAAGTGTTGCACAAACCCTTACTCCAGTCCCTTGTTGCTTGAGAGCTTTGACAGAGATGATGGAAACCCTAGTTTGTGAAGAGTTGTTAAAATTGGCGATGAATGTTGAAATTGGAAGTGGGTTATGTATAGGAAGGGTGATTGAGGGTCAAAATTGGTGGAGAATGGAAGTTGAGGAGAGAAATCGTGGGTTAGGGTTCCTATTTTTGTGCTTGGAATGGAGAAAGTCGATTGGAATGGGAGTTTATAAAACTGATTTTCGTGGTACCCGCCGGGGCGGGCATGAATTGTATTGCAATTGCCGCCGGGGCAGGCTCGGACAGTGGACCCCCCCGCCGGGGCGGGTAATTTCTAGTGTATTTTTGCCTCCGGGAATGGCTTGGACAGAGGACCTCCCGCCGGGGCAGGTGTTTGTAGGCAAAAATTGCCCGCCGAGGCGGGCTATGGATTCCTGCAAAGAATTTTTCTTTGTTTCTGATGTGCTTTGCACACGCATTAGTCTAATCCTCATTACCTGAAATCATACATAGACCAAAATCAAAGCGAGTATTATGGAGAATGAGCAAGAAAGCTATGATTAATGCAAATCTACAAGTAACTATCTATCTAATAAACAATCGTATAAATTGCAAAAATTGACAACTACGTATTGACACTGATAACTAATCTACTGAATTGCACAATTGCAAACTAAATACTGAAATAACGTAAAAATTGGGTTGCCTCCCAGTAAGCGCTTGCTTTAAGCGTTGTCCGTTTACTCTGAAGGTTTCTGTCGGATTCCGGCTAAATAATTCAATGGCGCCATGTGGAAAGACTGTTTTGATTGTGAATGGTCCCGACGTCTCAGTCGAGAGTTGAATAATAACACTGCTTGGCCAAGTTCGAACTTCTTGTTCACAATTTTCTGGTCGTGCCACTTCTTGACCTTTTCTTTATACAATTTTGAGTTCTTGTATGCCTGCAGGCGAAATTCATCTAACTCGTTGAGTTGTAAAAGTCTTTTCTCCCCTGATGCTGTGAGATCAAAATTTAGCTTCTGTATGGCCCAATATGCTTTATGCTCAAGTTCGACTGGGAGGTGACACACTTTTCCATAGACGAGCTGATACGAAGTCATACCGATCGGTGTCTTGTATGCTGTGTGATATGCCCATAGAGCGTCATTCAATTTCAGAGACCAATCTTTTCGGTTCGGGTTGACTATTTTCTCCAAAATTCTCTTCACCTCTCTATTCGATACTTTTGCTTGGCCGCTAGTTTGGGGATGATAAGCAATAGCAATTCTATGGTTGACCCCGTATTTAGCCAATAGAGCTTTGAAATATTTATTGCAGAAGTGACTTCCCTCATCACTGATAATTGCTCTTGAGGTGCCAAATCTTGTGAAGATATTCTTTTGCAGAAATTTCAAGACGACTTTGGCATCATTTGTTGGGAGTGCTACAACTTTAACCCATTTAGACACGTAGTCTACTGCCAACAAGATACACAAATTGTTGTATGAAGGCGGAAAAGGTCCCATGAAATCGATCCCCCACACATCAAAAACTTCTACTTCCAGAATCATGTTGAGTGGCATCTCATTCCGTTTTGGAAATGTTGTCCACCCTTTGACATCAGTCATAATTTTCACAAACTGATGTGCGCCTTTGAACAAGGTGGGCCAATAAAATCCTGCTTGAAGAACTTTGGCGGCCGATCTTTCACTTCCGTAGTGTCTCCCGTATAAGGATGCGTGGCATGTGTGCAAGATACTGTACATTTCGCTTTATGGCACGCACCGATGAATCATCTTATCTGCAATGTCTAAACAAAAATGACTCATCTCACATATATCATTTTACATCATGTAAGAATTTCTTCTTTTGCTGACGTGTGAAGTCTGGAGGAAGGATATTGCTCACCAAATAGTTGGCAAAATCTGCATACCATGGAAATTCGGAACTAACCCCAAACAACTGTTCATCCGGAAATGATTCATTGATTAACACTTTATCTGCCTTGGCTTGGTCCGGATTTTCCAATCTCGAAAGGTGGTCAACCACCTGATTTTCTGTCCCCTTCCTATCTTTGATTTCTAAGTTGAACTCTTGAAGGAGTAGAATTGTAATAGCCAAGAATTCCAAGTCACTTTGTAAATAGTTATATTAATTAAATATTAATGATATCGAAAACTTGAAATGTGTGTGGAATGATTAAGTAATATACATATGTGAATTGTAATTATGTATGTGTTTATTTATTTTATAAAGTAAATTAAAAGGAAATGTTTCATAACCTAATTATACATTAGGTATGGAAATTTAAATAACCCAAGGGTTATGGCGTGGGAGAATAATGATATTTAAAATTATATAAATTTAAGAGATATATTTTACTATCTCAATTTATTAATTTTTATAACTTAATTTAAGCAAGTCTAATTGGGTTATAAAATTTAAGGTACAAGAGTAATGATTTAAATTTCAAATGTGTGGAATGGAAACCCTAATTAAGTAATTAGGGTAGGATAAAACGGAAGGCATTGGAATATGTTAGTTTTGCTATGGCCCAAAGAATTAAATTTTAAAAGCCCAAGAGATCAAATATAATAGCCCAAACTTGTAGCCCAAAACATTAAATAAGATGGCCCAAACTTAGCCCAATTAAGGAGGGATATTTTGGACCTTTAGTATATTAGATATTACAATAAAAACAAAACCAAATTTGGAGAAGAATTGGCCACTTGGCCGGCTCATGAGGAGGAGAAAAAAAGACATGCTTGTCATCATTTTAAGCCTCACAATTTTGCAAAAGATCTTTATCACTTAGATAGGTGTCAAATTCTGTAAGAAGCTGCCACATTAAACTAATCTAGTAGTTAATATGTGATGATTAAGGAGAGAGAGAGAGAGCTAGAGTGTGGTAATAATAGATAGATATATACAATATATCTATACATTTTTACTACAATCAAAAGAAAAAAAAACTCTAAGCTAATATCTCTTCTATTTCATTTTTTAACCAACATAAGCAAGAGAGAGAGAGAGGGGCAAGAGAAAGATAGAAATTTGGTGGGAAGAGAAAGAAGGACGAATCCACTCTTGATGCACCCTAAGTTCATCTTCTACTTTGGAAGGGAAAGAAAGTGTGCCCAAAAATCAAGGTGAAAAATTTAACTAGCTTATTCTTTATTTTGTTTGATTTTGGTGATTTAAAGTTTATGATCTTGAAGTCTAAAACTCTCTATCTACATGTTTTATATGGTTTCATGTATGGTTAGAACATATTTGTGTGTTAGAAAGTGAATCAAAAGGATAGAAAAGAAACTAGTTTTGTTTTGTTAGAAAACTCTAGTTTTTTTCACTTCCTTTGATCAACTACCTTTTTTAATCTACACCTTTTTGCGATCCGTAAAAGAGAGGTGCTAGATATGTAAGTTAACTACTAAATCTAAGTGGTAGCACTCAAAAATGTGGGGTACACAAGCCGCAGTGGCTGTTTTAGCCAAAACAGTTTTGTTTTTAGAAAGTGAAACAAACTATTTTTGGACAGTCACTGCCAGGGGCAGTTTCGTCATTTTTCTGACATTTAAAAATATGAAAAAATTTGAGATACTAATATGTTGAGTTATCTTTCAAACCCAAGTGGAATCACTGAAAAAGGAGTTGTAGATTTCTGTATGGACTGATTTTAGCAAAGTAGGTAAAAGAGGAAAATCCCCAAAACATACTGCCCAGGCTTTTGCAAGGGCAGTTTCGGCCACTTAATTTTTGAAATAAATTCCGGCCTTTTGGGATATGAAAATATATGATATAAAGTAGCTCCTGTCCAAAAATGAGCTCATTCCGACTTAAAATGACCAAGTTATGGCCATTTCAATATTTGGGTTTTTCGGACGAAAATTGCTATAATCGGAGTTATATGAATCCGATCGGTGTCTTGTAATGTAAACCTTTTGTGTTACTAAGGGTAACTTAATTAAGGTATGTATAAGTTAAGGTTAGTAGACCTTGGGATAATGTTGGAAGACTTTATGACAATGAACAATGTATGTTTATTATTCCGCAATAATTTATAGAATGCTTATGATGATGATGGATCGTGAGCACCAAACCCGAGGTTTGAGAACCCGGATTTGGGGGCATCACAAGAATCCAGCGAACCAGTCTATGCTTTGCGTCTTTCTTTGAAAATTAGGTACCTTATAGCCGAATGATCGGTATAAACTACAATCTTTGTTCCAATCAAATACGAGTGAAATTTATCAAAGGCATGAACGACTGCAAGTAATTCCTTCTCGGTGGTTGTGTAATTCAGTTAAGCATCTGTCAGAGTTTTACTTGCGTAGTAGATTGCGTGAAAAATTGTCTCGGCGTTGTCCCAAAACAACCCCTACCGTATAATCACTAGCATCACACATTAGCTCAAATGGCATGGTCCAGTCCGGTGCTATGATTACAGGTGTTGTCGTCAATTTCTTCTTTAGCTGCTTAAACGCCGACAAACACTCTTCATCGAATCTAAAAAGTACATCTTTCTTCAATAAACTGCATAATGGTTTTGCGGTCTTGGAGAAGTCCTTTATGAACCGGCAGTAGAATCCAACATGTCCGAGAAAACTGTGAATTCCCTTTACTGATGTCGGTGGAGGAAGATTTTCAATTGTTTCTAATTTGGCATGGTTCACTTCCAACCCTTTTGCAGAAACTTTATGCCCAAGGATGATTCCTTCTTCAACCATGAAGCGACACTTTTCCCAATTAAGCACCAAATTGGTTTCAACGCATATTTTAAGTACCATAACCAGATTCTCTAAACAGCTATCAAAAGAATCCCCCTAAACTGAAAAGTCATCCATGAATACCTCTACATTGTGTTCCACCATATCTGAAAATATTGCCATCATGTATATCTGAAAAGTTGTCGGTGCGTTACACAAGTCCAAATGACATCCTCCTAAAGGCAAAGGTGCCATATAGGCATGTGAACATTATCTTCTCTTGGTTTTCCGGTGCAATTACAATCTGATTGTACCCCGAATAGCCATCTGACAAACAATAGTAATCATGTCCCGCCAATCTATCCAACATCTGATCAATGAAAAGTAAGGGGAAGTGATCCTTTCGGGTTGCCTTGTTAAGTTTCCTGTAATCCATGCACACCCTCCAACCGGTCACTGTTCGTGTCGGTATCAGCTCATTGTCTTCATTAGTCACGACTGTCATTCCTCCTTTCTTTGGGACACACTGTACTGGGCTCACCCATGTGCTATCTGAGATGGGATAAATTATCCCAACATCAAGCCATTTTAGAATTTCCTTCTTCACTACCTTTTTCATAATCGGGTTGAGCCTTCGTTGTTGTTCTACTGTGGGTTTTGCATCATCTTCCAAGAGGATCATATGCATCCAGAATGATGGGCTTATCCCCTTGATATCGGCAATGGTCCATCCTATAGCAGATTTGTACTCTCGGAGAACCCTCAACAGCTTACTTTCCTGTAAGTCGTTAAGTGCAAATGCAATAATAACAGGTAAAGTTGATGAATTACTCAAAAATGCATACCTGAGGTGTGTAGGAAGAGGTTTAAGTTCAAGTGTGGGTGGTTCCTCTAGTGAAAGTTTCATCCGTACCGATGATTTTTCTGCAGTTTCTAATGGTTCAAACGGAATCTTGAATCTACTTACTTTAGGTAACACATCCAACATGTGCAAATAATCAATCAACTCGGGATCGTCCAGGTCAACATCTTCCAGCAATGTGTTTTCCAACGGGTCCCTATCCATGCCTCGAATCAAATCTTCACTCGCCATTTTCTCAATCACATCCATCCTATAACATTCTTCCTCATCTGTAGGGAATTTCATAGCTTTAAAAACAATAAACGTAACCTCTTGGTCTTGAACTCCCATAGTCAATTCTCCTTTTTGCACATCGATGAGAGTACTCCCAATTGCTAAGAATGGTCTCTCTAAAATAATCGGAATGTTCTCGTCTTCTTCGTAATCAAGGATAATAAAGTCAACTGGAAATATGAACTTGTCCACTTTCACAAGTATATCTTCCACAATTCCCCTCGGGTACGTAACTGACCTATCCGCAAGCTGTAACGAAATGTTCATTGGTTTTGGTGCCGGCAAACCCAACTGAGTGTAAACTGATAACGACATGAGATTAACACTTGCACCCAAATCACATAAACATTTGTTGAGGATATGCTTCCAATAGTGCAAGGAATGGTGAAACTACCCGGATTCTTCAACTTCATAGGCAACTTCCTTTGCAATACCGCGCTACACTCCTCCGTCAATGCTACTGTCTCGTAATCCTCCAATTTTTTCTTTCTTGATAAAATACCTTTATAAACTTAGCATAACTCGGCATCTGTTCTAGGGCTTTTGCAAATGGAATGTTTATTTGTAGCTTTTTGAAGATTTTTAGGAATTTAGAGAACTGTTTATCCAACTTCTGCTTTTGGACCCGTTGTTGAAAAGGTGGTGGAGGATAGACAACTGGTACAACAACTGCATGTTCCTTAGGCACTGGTCTTTCTTCACCCTTTTTCTCTTCAACTATTTTCGGTTCACTTTCCTCAGCATCTTTCCTTGGCGTTGAATTATCTGCACTTTGCCCAACTAACTGTTTTCCACTCCGAAGTGTAATAGCTTGACACTGCTCTTGATTTCCCCTAGGATTCTTTTCGGTGTTGCTCGGGAAAGACCCTTGCGGTTTATTGTTCAAAGCAATTGCAAACTGTCCCATTTGATTTTCTAGATTTTTAATTGCAGCCGCCTGAGTTTTCATCGCCGCCTCATTACCCGTTATGTATTTCAAAAGTTGCTCCTCCAAATCTGACTTTTTCTCATGTTGCGGAGCTAACTGTTGGTGCTGATTTTGAAAACCAGGGGATATGATGGTCGTGGAGCTTGATGTTGATTCTGATTGTTGCTCCATGAAAAGTTGGGATGGTTTCTTGCCCCCGGATTGTAGGTGTTTTGATACAGGTTTGGTGGCTGATTGTAACTACCCACAAACTGTACTGCTGTCGGATTTATTGCACGTTGAACCTGTACTCCCGTGAGGGCATCCATTTTCTTCGACAGTGCAGATATCTGAGCTGCTAAAACTGTAACTCCATCCACTTCTAACACTCCAACTGTCTTAGGTTGCGTCATCCTTGTTGTTGGCCACTGGTAGTTATTAGCTGCCATAGTCTCTATCAAATCGTATGCCTCCTCAAACCTCTTAGTCATGAATGTTCCTCCCGACGCTGTGTCTATGCTAGTCCGAAGATTACTGTTTAACCCATTATAAAAGGAGTTCATCTGCAACCACTTGGGTAATCCGTGATGTGGACATTTCCTCAATAACTCTTTATACCTCTCTCAAGCTTCATATAGTAACTCCCCATGCTGTTGTTCAAAAGTAGTAATCTCATTCCCCATTTTTGTTGTTTTCGTCGGTGGGAAGAATTTCGCTAAGAACTTCTGAGCCAGGTCATCCCAAGTAGTAATTGAACCTGCTCGTAATGAATGTAGCCAACTTTTCGCCTTATCTCTAAGCGTGAATGGAAATAACCGAAGTATCACTGCATCATCCGATACTCCATTATATTTGAAGGTATCACATATTTCTAGAAAGCTCACAAGATGCTCATTCGGGTCGTCATTAGCCAAACCCCCAAACTGCACCGAGTTCTGAATCATCTGTATTGTACCAGGCTTTATCTCAAAATTATTAGCAGTAATAGTAGGTCTGTTAATACTCGACTGAATCTCAGTAACCCTTAGTGTTCCATAATCCGACAATGCTTTCTGATCATCCGCAACCATTGTCTCGTCTCTTGTTTTTCTAAGTTCTCTCAAGTCTCTTTTATGCACTTACTCAACCGCTGAAACTTTATCTCAATATTGTCCTCGTAAGGTACTAGTTCTGGCTTCTTTGATCGATTGCATGCACTATTCAAGAAAACCTGAAACAAGAAATAAAAAGAAAAAAAAAGAAAAAGAAAAATGTTTAACTAAACTGATATAATTAAACTGATATTGATAGTAATAACACAATTATTCTCCCCGGCAGCAGCGCCAAAAACTCGTTGGCTAATTTATAAAATCCAATTGAATTACGCACAACATGCTAGTATACGTGGTCAACAAGTAATAAAGTGATAAGTAGAGTATCGTTCCCACAGAGAAAATAGCTGAATTCTATCCTAACAATTACCAATCTTATATTATCTCAATTTTATTAAACTAATGATTAAGTGATGATATTTATGAAAAACTACTAATTAAGGAAAAATTAACTAATTACCACAAACTATAATCAGATATTGGAGAATTAAGCCTACAATTTCACTTGATACTTCACTTAGAATGACACACTTCTTTTTAATTCACATTAACTATTCCAGTTCGTTAATCAAGAACACAACAATAGATATAACCATCTCTCAATGCATTATACTCATATCAACTTAAATCCACAGATGATAGAATTAAAAACATCCTAATCAACTAACTCACTATATCTCTATGTGAATTACAATTAAAGAAGGTTTAATCACTAGTTCTTACAAGATTACGCGCGATATATATGTATATCTCTATCCTAGACATAAATTATGAATCCCAACTATACGCAAAAATCACAATCACACGCTACTATGATTATGTCTAAACCCATACTTTATCTCTCGAGTTCATATAGGTTCACAAAGAATTAGTGATCAAGGAATTCATAAATTAAGCATAAAGACGAAACTAAAAATAGCATCAATGAATTAAAATAAAAACGTATCAACCTTCGCTACACAAAAAGATCCATTGTAGGCTTAAAGAGTAAATTAGTTCATGACGAATGAATTAAAAATTGAAATCCACAGAAAAAACTAGCATTCTAATTACAAAGACGAATATAAAGAATAAAAACAGTAAATAGAACCGCTGCTCTTCTTCAATCCCTTCGTATCCTTCGTGCTCCAAATCCTCACTTCAATCCTCCAAATCATGATCCAAAGTTAGGGTTCTGTTATTCTGATCATATATACCTTCTCTGCCCCTGAATATGCTTTTTATCCTCTCCTAATCACGTCCTGAATCCACCAGCTACACATGTCCACAGTTAAAATCGCATCATGAAACTTCAACTGGCTGCCGCTTACCTGCCCCGGCAGGTGTTTTGTGCTTGGTAAATCCCGCCCCGGCAGGTGTTTAAGATCCTTGCTACTGTGTACCCCGGCCCCGGCAGGTGACTTGGCTTAGTGAATGCCTGCCCCGGCGGGTATCTACTCTGAAATTTCCAACTTTTGCCCTTCTTTTGCTGCTTTACCCATCTTAACCTGACCCTGCAATACAAGCACAACACAACACATAAACACAATACTAAAACACATGGAATAGCAACTGTTTACGTCCGAAAAATATCCATTTCGTAGGTATGAAACCCACTCATCAATCATAACGCATGGACTTGCTACATGGTGTAATTTTATTACTTATTTGACTTATAATGTGTGATGGATGATGAATTTGTTGATTTTTTATTTTCTACATGGTGTTTGTTGACTTGTTCTACTAGTTTTTAATGTCAAGTGTTTTATTTCTGAATGTTGATTGTGAAGTATTCATATAATTGTGTTTTTAATTGAATTTCATAGTGTTAGTTATTATGTTTTGGGTTTTAATGATTTTTTTATTGTTCAATATATTTTTGAAGTAAAATAAATAATGTATAAATTGCACATTGTTAACGACTTGTCGCCATACGGATGCCATGGCGGGCGCCTTATCGCCTAGACATCCTAGTAGTCAACTACCGCCGTTTCGCCATGGTGCCATGACAACTATGGTCCACAGTGGCTCACTTTAGCAACAGTGTCCTGTCATACTCTATTGACCTTTGTCTCAAATATACCTATCAACATATAAATTTGGCCTCTAGGTAGCGCTTTGTACGCACTGCTCTAGTCTCCATCTCTGAAAGTTAGCTTTGGGAGAGGGAGAGCCCGAAACCTTATCAAGTCGCACCAAATTACCCATACCAATATAGAATCATGACAAAGACTTATATGTTATCTGTGGAAATTTTGCAGGTCGTGACATTGGAGTTAATCTTCCAATTTTATTAAACGCTATAGTAGCAGTGCTTCCCACGGATGGAAGCACGATGCTTCGCATTGGGATGACTAATCCTCCTTATATTCTCAAACACTTGAAGGAAATAGCAGATGTGTTGCGTCACCCTTGTGTGTACTCTTTTCTTCATGTACCAGTCCAATCTGGGAGCGATGCCATCTTAAGTGTAAGTACAAGACGATATTATTCTTGTCTGTGCACAATTCGAAGTATAATTTAATCTATTGGATCTTCTTTTATTTTATTTTGTTTTTGTTTTTGTTTGTGCCTGCGCATTTTCCTCAATAAAGAAAGACAGAAAATGGGAACTATAGGCTATAGATTGAAATGTGGTATGTTCACTGATAGGGTACATATTTCATGTTGTAATAATTTCTTTGGCTTGATAATGTTTTTCAGGCAATGAATCGGGAGTACACAGTAAGCGATTTCATGACGGTAGTAGATACATTGACTGAACTTGTAATCTCTTTCTATTTTGGTGTTAATGAGGGAGAGTGATTGGGAGAGAGAATGTGGTGGTGGTGGGGTTTGAATTGGATTATGATTTGGTGGAGGGAAGAGAATGGTTGATAAAAAAAAGAGGAGAAGGTGGTGGAATGGATCTGGATTGGTGAAGTTAAGAAGTGAATTGACCATTTATCTGTTTAATAGCATAAGTTTATATTTGCCGAGAGTCATTTTTTAAATTTATATCAATAGTAAATAACAAGTGGATATATGGAATATGATTTTTTTAAAAAAAATTTATATTAATTTATTCTATTTAATCGTTTTAAAGTTTTAGATCAGTCGTAATTTAATTTTATTATGAAATTTGTTTGACACAAATTATTTTCTTATAAATTTCTTTGGAAGACTAAAGAGATAAATCTGGTCATCTATATAATAAAACAAAATTTATTTTGAATCTTTCATTTGACAAAACATAAGGACGGTTCAGATTTCATCTCAATTCTTTCAACTTAATCTAAAGGCTTACATTTCATTTTACACTAAAAAATTTCGTCCAAATTAAATTCACCTCTAAAAATTTTCGCCCAAATCAAATAACAACAACAACAACAATAATAATAATAATAATAATAATAATAATATTAAAAATAATAATAACAATAATTATAATAATTACTACTACTATAATAATTCGAATAATAATAATAATAAGAATAATAATAATTATTTTTATAATAATAATAACAATAATAATAATAACAATAATAATACTAATAATAATAACAATAATTATAATTATAATTATAATAATTACTACTACTACTATAATAATAATAATAATAATAATAATAATAATAATAATAATAATAATAATAATAATAATAATAATAATAATAATAATAATAATTGTGGTGGTGTGTTGAATTATGAAAATTGTTATTGATGATTTGTAAGTTTTGTAGACAAGTTTAAATTTTTCTGGATATCTATTTTTAAAGGAAAATTAATTATTGTGGTGGTGTGGTGAATTATGATAATTGTTATGTATGATTGTAATTTATTTTAGGTTGCAAAAAGTCTTTAGATAATGTAGTATTTTTTAAATTTTAATTTAATTTTTCGTTACGTCGTGCCTTCATGTACGGACAATTAGTAGTAAATTTATATAAGAAACTTATCTCATAACCCAACCAGGGATTCAGTTCTTATAACATAGTTCAGGGCCGAAGGCTGACGTGGGCCACTTGTCAGCGACCGCCAATAGCTACCGAAGCGGTCGCTAATACCCTAATCCAATTAACAATCGCTAATAAGTATCAGCGATCGCCTGCGGTCGCTAATGTATAATGACACAAAAAATATTATTTTTTCCTGTTTTATAGATTTTTCAAAAAATTGTACCTGTTTTGTACCTGCTTTATATCTCAACACACAACAAACAATATATATAAACTTCCAACCAAATTTTATATAACTCAACATGTGAGATTCCAAAGTTTATGAATAAAGATTTAAATTTCTCGAAATATTTTTTTTAATATTATGGTGTGGATTTGATATAATGTTATAGTTGTGGATAATATTTATAAATTTTACAAAGTACACAAGTTGTTATATAATATTCGATTGGTCGGGGAATATTCGTTTTAACAGGGAATATTAGTACGACGGCACAATCATTGGTGGACTCCACAATGGAATTATTGTCGGGTTGAGAAAACGACAAAAATATTTTATGAAAATAACGGCGGAAGTTTTATCGTTAACTTTTGAAACACCCAGTGTTAAAAGTACAGTAATACGCGTGGTTGCATAGTAGCACACAGTATTGGTTATTGATGCTTACGTATTAAGTCACTCAGTTATACTCAATTATTTCTACAGTAATTGCTACATCATATCTCTCATATTATTGATTCGATTATTGTCACAGTATCATCTGCATAATATTTTATATATTATTAAATCAATAATTGAGACGACAAAGTTATTCATATTATTAAATTGCAATATTTACAATGTCTAGAAGTTCTGTCGATGAGAGGTTTGGTCACCTAATTGCGCGCCAATAAGGAGAAATCCTTATTGGAAAGCCCCCTCTTTCCTGGGAACGACCTGGTTGTTAAATATTGTGAGTTATGATATTAATGATGAATAAGTTCGTGTTGATTAAAGATGAATTTGATAGGTCCATTGTGTTAGGATTATTGGTGTTAGTTGAAATCGACATCTAATTCAATGATAATTGATGTCTGGGGGTTATATTGATAAATCGAGTAATTTATCGGATAAATGAGCAAATAATTGCTACTAATTCACATGCTTATATAACTATTTGTTCACATGTGTGTACTATTGAGTCACATTCACCTACTATTAGGGGAGTTGGTGCAAGACTGATAATACTTGCATGACTAAGTTAAAAATGGAGGTATAGATGAAGGTACTATACTGTGTTTCGTATTTTCACATGATTATAACTATTGATTCACATTATTTACTATTAGGAGATGTGGTGCAAGTTTGATAATACTTGCAGGACTAAATTAAAAATGAAAGAAAAGTTAGAGGTATTGTACTGTAATTTTTTGAGCCCCAAAACGCGCAATTATCGAAACTATATTTTTCTATAAATAGAAGCTCATTCTTCTTTCATTTCTCACCAATTCACTAAAGCTTTAGAGCCATTATTATAGAGAGAAATTATAGAGAGAAACAAGAAGAGAAGTCTGCTACCTCACTATTCCAGTATCCAGTCTTCTTTTGAGGTAAGAGGTATTATTTCTTTCGTATTCATGAAGAGAACTTCTGTTATTCCATTTTTTTTCATTATTCTGTTGGAATAACTTGTATACGCGGTCTACCCTATACTTGGTAAAATTCTTCTGTTATTCCATTCTTTATTATTCTGTTGGAATATCTTGTCTGTGCGTTTTACGTCGGACCAGGTTCCGTCTTTAATATTCTTTTGGAATATCCTGTCTGTGCATTTTACGCTGGACCTGGTTCCGTCTTTATTATTCTATTGGAATATTATGTATGTGCATTTTACGCCAGACCTGGTTCCATTTTTATTATTCTATTAGAATAATCTGTCTATGCGAAGTACCGCATGTATGGTGATTTCTTTTGTTATTCCATTCTTTATTATACTCAGTTGGTTAAAGTTTTGACTTCTATACTCCATGAAATTAGTGGAATATCCTTGATATTTGCGCTTCATCCAGTATCTTTTCATGAAAATATTCTTCTGTGCATTCTTGAATTTTACTCTACAAAGAAGTATCATGTTGACAATTTGGACGTTATTAGTTCCTGGATAAATTAATTTTTGAACTTGTTTTATTGAATTCTTATATCATTGTCATCATCCTCATGTTTATATTATGTTGAAAGTCATATGTAGCCTGTAGTGCATAGATCACTTGGTATGATTATGACCAGGAATTATTCGGTATAATCATGACCGTAATGTTACAAATGATGTGGAAAAAGTCCTCATTGGCCCTAGTGCATTAATGAACAATTTTTGGTATGATTATGGCTATGGATTCTCTTCGGCCAAGGGTGCAAAGATGAATTATTTTATGGCATGATCAGGACCGTTGATGAATACACGAATATCCTTGGCCCGTAGTGCATGGATAATTTATGGTCGTGATACTAATGAATATCCTTAGCCGTAGTGCAGGGATGATATGGATTATTTATTAAGCTGAGTCTCTGCTATAAAAGTGATGAAAAACCTTTTTAAATCATAAAAGATAGTAGATTTTATTCTCTACTTGACTCTTTTAATGGATTGCTTGTTCCGCTGCAGTTAAACTTGATGTCTATTGTATTTTATAAGTTTAACATTGTTGAAGACTAATGATAATTTATTCTGCATTATCTTAGTCATAATATTTCTTACTGGTCTAGTTGAGCTCACCCTTTCCTTCACTGTTCTCTTCAGGAAATGAGAATATAGCTGGGACGAGTCGGGGAACGGATTGATAGTCCAAATGATAGCATTAGTAGTCCTCACTATTCTATGAAATAGTGTGATAATAAATGTAATAAGATTAAATTTGAGAGTGGATATTGTCTAGAAGACAATATTCTTGTTTAAACTCTTA
The DNA here is from genome assembly GCA_020205505.1 of Panax japonicus. NCBI lineage: Eukaryota > Viridiplantae > Streptophyta > Magnoliopsida > Apiales > Araliaceae > Panax > Panax japonicus. The sequence goes on along the minus strand of CM035095.1, from coordinate 65,374,983 downwards.
GTTTATGTTTTGTCGTATTTACACGACAGTTGTATAATTAAGTTGTATTTGATTTATGTACCATGTATTTGGCGACTCAAGATGGGTGATGTATACCTATTTTGGGGGCGTCACACAACACATGCACAATAATATAAACATCCATCCATATACCGACACATACACCAAAATAGTATAAACTATATAAACATTAAAAAACCAATATGAACTGAAATATAAACAAATTTAATCTTTAAGTAACATACAATTATCCAAAGAATAAATATAAAAGTATAAGACTCATAAATAACTAGAAAAAAGACTAGGCCGGTCGTCATGTATCATTGTCCAAATTAGTTTCTCGTTGATCACACTATAACTAACAAAATAATAAAACAACCTACATATATAGTATATATGTTGATACTGATATTACGACAATATACAACAAATTAAACACAACAATATATATATATATATATATATATGTGTGTGTGTGTGTGTGTGTGTGTGTGTGTATATATATATATATATATATATATATATATATATATATATATATATATAAGTCACTAATTTGATTGTAATAAATACGATTGATTACCTCGTTGTCATCCTCATGATGTGATGCTGCTGCTACTGCCGCCACTGCATCAGCTAACTCACCAGGACTTAGAGCCGCCAGATGCCCGCCGAGTATACGAAGAAGATCGTGATCTCGACATATATCTCTCACACAGTCAACAGGAGTATGAATAGCTGGATGACTTGATAACTGTGAAGACTGGGTAGCAGAGCTGCCTGAGCTACTGAAGGTTAGGTGTCGTCGTTGTCCATGACCTTTGACGTAGTTCTTCTTCACAACAGACGCCCTCTCCCACAATTCTTGATCAATCGACGGACGTGGGGGTGCCTTTAGGATAACGCTCATTTAATAAACTCTTATAAGTATCCTGTCATCATGTTAATAATTAAATAGTTAAAAATAAATATAAAATTCTAAAGAATGACGTAAAACTTGATAAAAAAGATCAAAGTTGTCAAAACTTATTACCGCTATCTAGATAGCATCAAGCAGACCATCACGGGTGGCCACGTACACATCCAGCCAATGAATAAGATGACCTTGAGACTGAGACTCCTATACAAAATATACTCCAATATTACTAAGTAAACATGTTATATTCTACAATTCATGATTGTAAATATATTAAAACTATTAATACGTACCCTGGCAGTGATATGCTGCAATTGTGATATACTGCTGCCTCTGTAGGTTACTTTCACCTTTTCACCATCAGTTACACCCGAGGATCTGTTAGTGGCGATAGTCTTGCATCTTTTGACCCAGCTCTCAGCTCTCTATTGGGCACACATCTCAGTGCATATGGATTGGGTGCACCACCAGGGGCTATGCTAGTGCATGTACTCCTCTCCCTGGCCTGGATGGTCGATCGATGCATTTTGTAGGGCTTTTTATCGTTCTTTGTTCAAGTTTGTTAGTTCCCAGAGGCACAATAGTTATCTAGAAGGGGGGGGGGGGTGAATAGATATTTTAAATTCTTTTCGTTTTATTTTGTTAGTTTTGATAATGATTTAAACACAACGGAATTAAGATTTGTTTGATCTCCCTTTTTAGATATAGTGAGTTAATGAGAGTGAGGCAGTTATAATAGTTATAACAATTGTATCAAGAGTGCAATAAACACATCAGTTTTAAGTTGTTCAGAGCACTTAAAGCACCTAGTCCACTCTTCTACTCCTCGAGTAGGAAATCCACTAAGGATGTATTTTTACACGTTTTGAATCTCACATATTCCTTCTAGACTAGTAGTCTAGGAACTTCTTAGTTCACTCTTGAACTCTTCAAGTCCAACAGAATAGGTTCTTCATAGTTCACTTTAGAACTTGGCTGTTGTTGAGTTCTTGATTGGTGCTACTTAGTTAACGTTAAGCTCTTGTTCGAAAGAACTGAGTAGCTGAGTAAGATTTCTCTTTTTCTTAGATTGTAGAGTTGAGTGTTGAGTGTTCTTCCTTTTTTTGTTCAATGCTTGCTTGCTAATTTTGAATCATCTACATATGTCTTGCATATATGTGATCCTTGAAATCTGTCCGTTGAATCCATCTCTTGGAACATTTAATGTGTTTGCTGTTTCTGAACTTTGATGGAGACTTTTCTGCATATCTTCTGAATTGCATTCTGGCCCACTGACATAGCAGACTGCTTTCTCACCTAACACCTGAAAAGGTGTTTTCCTCTAACCCATGGTCCTTTCCTTAGCTTCTTCAATACGTTTCTTTGTTGCATACTAAGGATATTTTTTATGCCATTGGGACTGGTGATTACTTCAACATTTGTAACCCATTCCACATTTGTTAAGATTTTATCTTTGAACAGATGGTCAAGGTCCACTACTTTTGACACCGCCAGATGATACTCTACGATTCTGATCATGGTGTCTTGCCACCTTAGTGCTTGATGCAAGTAAACGAGAACACTACGATTTCTCTTAAGGACTGGCACACTACGATCTTCACTTGCTTATCTTGTAGACTCTACGTTTTTGAGAGCACACTACGATCTCTGAGTTGGCTTCGGCAAACGTCTGGACCACTCTACGATCTCTGGAGAGGCCCTTCAAGGCAGTCATACTACGACCCTTGATGCTTTACGATTTTGCCTTGGCTTCTGCACTCTTAATCAACTCAATAGACTACAATTCTGTTTAAAGCCTATCTATTACATTTCAAGATATAAATCAACCTAACATCTTTGATCTCTTTATCTATACATTCATTTACAGAATGATAAACACTAAAAGCTTAGATCAACCTAACAATTTTGATCTATCACTAAGTCCTTGTACATATATTCCTTGAAGGACTTCACATATAATCATGAGCATTTACTTTAAACATCAAATCAAAATATGCACTCTTCCAACAATCTCCCCCTATTTGATGTTGACATAACCAAGGAGATTTGTTGTCATGATTATCAAATTCTATATGCAGTTGCAGCAAAGTAAATATGACTTAATATTTTAGTGAGAATCTGAAATTTCTAGAGAATAAGTATGAATTTATTGATGTTTGAGGATATATATTACATTTAAACTTAGTTATATAAAAAAGAATTGAGTTTCAACTTATCTCTATTTCTTTTGCCTTTTTCTTCTCGAAGGATTTGCATATTCCTCAGCTCTTCTTCTCCTGCTAGCTTCATCTCTCTGTGCTATTTCTTTCAGCTCGCTTTGTCTTAGTCTTTCATTATGGTCGTGCCTATTCATGAATGAAGGATCTCCAATTTGCATTCTTAAGCCTGTGGTGGTCACCTCGTGTGATCTGGGAGAAGGCCCTTGACTCATCAGCTACAAAATTTTGGGATTCTGCAACTGGGAATTAATTTAGTGGATTTTGGATCACTTCCAACCAGCTTGGGAATTCATAAAATTGACTGAAAAATGATGGTGGATAGTGATTAACTCTGAAACGGATTGGGATAGATAGTACCTCATGCTTATTCTTTGAAGAAGGGTTATTTGTGATCAGCTTTTTGGCAAAGTTGAAGTTGCTTGGAAATCCATGAGTTAGTACTTAGATTGCTGGATATGCTTTGAAGCTCCAGAACATGTGATCCCAAAAGTTGAGAATTTGAGCTCTGTGAAAAGGCATCATGGGTAGATAGGAGAACAACTAATTGTAGTTGGCTCTCCTATACCCATCACATCCCACATCTATGATTTTGATGTCATCATCATCATCTTCTTCTTCTCTATCTTCTTTCAAGGATTCCACTACATCAGTCACTTCCTTGTGACTTTCTTGCTTTGGTGCATTCACATTTTCTTCAGGAGCAGCCTCTTCTCCTATAAGGATATCATGAGTCTCCCCCTCAACATGATCATCCATCTGTATTTCACGCAGCTCCCCCTCAGCTGAAACATTCTCCAGAGTGAGAATTTTAGGTAGCTCCCCCTCAATTTGAGCTATATTCTTTTGACTTGCATCGGATAGCCTCTTTTCTGCAGCTATCCTTTTATCTTCCTCTTTTAAGGCCTTTTTATTGACAAGAATGTATTTTTTGACAAGTTTTTTTCTTGACTTTTTAGGCTGAGCCATAGCCTCAATACTTCCTTCAGCTTTAGCTCTGAACTGTTGATCAACCAGAGTATCTTTTGCAGCAACCTCTTTGGGAGAGGCGTCCAGTCTGGTCTCTATGATCGATAGAGATTCTACGATCGAGGAGATAGATGGCCTCTTGGACTTGTGACTATTTTTGTTCTTCTTCAGCAGCTGAGAGATGGTAGCTTTGCCTTCATCTGCCTTAGCCAGCTGTTCTTTCCTTCTCAATATCCTCAGAGTTTCAATGTCAGAAAGCTCTTGTGGTATATCAGTAGTTGACCCCTGGGGTTCTTTTGCCATTTGAGCCTTCAGCTTTCTTTTTCCTTTACTTTTTCTGACTAAAGCAATTGGTTCCTCCTTATTGGTTTCTTCTTCATCTTCTTCGGTTTCCTTAACAACAGACATGTTCCCTGGAATCTTCGACTCCTTTGCATCACCAGTCCTACCACTAGACTCAGACATCATTTGTACATTTTCTGCTGGATTCCTTTTCCAATTTTTGAATAGTTTCTCGGTCATTCATCTGTTCGAATTGATGTACTCTCTTTCATCATCCCTATCTTATCTCCCAAGGCGGACTGTACGATAATACTTATGAATCATCCGTATAGCATCTTCCCAGAGCTCTTTGACTTCTTCGAGCTAATAATCCACTTCCCAATCCATTCAAGTAGTAGGGCTCCATAGTTAAGTTGTATTCCACAACTGATAGCTGTCATGAGCTTGAGTTGCACTTCATTTACAGAGTCATGGCCGGAGCTCTTGCAACATATGTATTTTCCAACAATGTTTGCCAGAAATTCGTACCTCTGAGGGAACTCTTTCTTCTTATACCCTATGACAGTGGGAAACTTTTTGTGGTGCATTCTCTTAAGTCCTTCATGGAAATCGATGCCATTTATGAACGAAAATCCTTACGATTTGAAGCCTAGGGCTAGATTTATATCCTCAGTCTTGAGCTTGATTTCCACTTCCTTAACCCTCGTAGTGATGACGTCGTTCTCGAACACACCATTTCTGTAGAATTCTTTTATCAGCTTAGGGTAGATTATCGTGCTCGTACCCAGAGCCTCGTCAAGACCATCTTTCTTTATTAGAGACATAGTTTTGAGAAACTTGGGATCAGCTGTCTTGAACTCATCGAAACAGATTTTGTAACCAGAGATGCCATTTGAGGCTGCCATTGATTTCTTTGTACTGAGGATGATTTTGTGATTTTGAAAGCTAGGGTTTCTGCTGTTGGAGAGAGACAGAGATATGAGCTTTTTGAACTTCTGAGCTTTCAAAAATGGTTTTTTAAACTATTCTTGTAACTTCCCTCCACACGATCTGATTAGAGAGACATGTGTTGAGTGCTGCTTGGCTCCATGATTTTAACTTATGAGAAAAATACTAATTTTCCCCTTAGCTCCTCCTAAGCTGATGTGTCCTTTGGAAAGACTACGATCGTTGAGGTAGCTTTTATGATCGTCGAGTCTGCTCTGTATTCATCGAGTTTGCTCTGCAATTGTCATGTCTGCTCTGCAATCGTTGTGTCTGAACTGCGATCGTTAAGTCTGTCCGGATCCTTGTGAAGAACTTTTGACTTAGCATTCTTCTTGGTTTAAGGTAGCTCAGGAAGGGCTAACCTCATAGAGTGCATCAAGGGTTAGGTTTGTTCCTGAGGCGCTTGACAGAGAGATTGTGTAGATTTTTTGAACTTTTTGTCATCACAGGATGCTCCTTTGTTCTGCCATCGTTGAGTCTGTACTATGATCGTTGAGTCCGCACTGCGATCGTTGTCTTTCATGTTGCTACAGCTCTACGATCGTGGACTTCCTTTCATCGTGTCTATGATTTCGAACATAGCCTTTATATCTGTATGGTTAGCACAAACTAGAGCATAGATTTCATGGTTATAAATTAAGCATGCCTGGTTCACTTATTAGTTTGTTAAACCTGGATTAATCTAAAGTCTTTGTAAAGACATCAACAAGTTGATTTTTAGTAGGGATATATTGTAAAGATATGGTTCCATTTTGCACATGATCCCTAACGAAATGATACCTTATTTCTATATGTTTAGTCCTAAAATGCACGACATGATTATGTGTTATTGCTATGACACTTGTGTTATCACAGTGAACATGTATATATTTGAATTCAAAACCATAGTCTGCTAGTTGATTTTTCATCCAGAGGATTTGAGCACAACAGGTGCTAGCAACAATGTATTCAGCTTCTGTAGTTGAAGTAGACACTGAGTTTTGCTTTTTGCTGAACCAGGACACAAGTCTGTTTCCTAGCAGCTGACATGTTCCACTAGTACTTTTTCTGTCTATTTTGCAACTTGCAAAGTCAGCATCTGTATATCATGTTAGTTCAAATGAGGACTCCTTGGGATACCAAAGCCCCAATTGAGGTGTGCCTTTAAGGTACCTAAAAATCCTTTTCACAGCAGTTAAGTGTGATTCCTTAGGATTAGCTTGAAATCTAGCACATATGCATGTTGCAAACATTATGTCTGGTCTACTGGCAGTTAGATATAGAAGAGAGCCTATCATACCTCTGTATTGAGTTATGTCAATACTTTTACCTTTTTCATCTTTGTCAAGCTTGGTTGCTGGAGTAATTGGAGTTTTCATGGGACAAGCTGATTCCATGCCATATTTTTTAAGTAAGTCTTTGATGTAATTGTCTTGGTTTATGAAGATTTCTTCATTAGTCTGCTTTACTTTCAGTCCAAGGAAAATATTCAGCTCACCCATCATGCTCATTTGAAACTTGCTCTGCATAAGCTAGGAAAATCTCTTGCATAACTTTTCATCAGTAGATCCAAAAATAATGTCATCAACATATATTTGAACTAATAAGACTTTGTCTTTATGCTTTTAAGAAATAATTTAGTATCTACTCTACCTCTAGTGAACCCATTTTTAACAAGAAAGTAAGTTAATGTTTACTACCATGCTCTAGGTGCTTGTTTAAGACCATATAAAGCTTTATCTAATCTATAGACATAATTGGAAAGAGATGGATTGATGAAACCTGGAGGTTGCTCTACATATACTTTTCTCGAAGTTCACCATTTAGGAATGTATTTTTGACATCCATCTGAAATACTTTGAACTTCATATGAGCAGCAAAGGCAAGGAATATTCTGATGGCTTCTAGTCTGGCAACAGTTGCAAATGTTTCATCATAGTTAATGCCTTCTTCCTGAGAGTAACCTTTGGCCACCAATCTTTCTTTATTCCTGGTTATTACTCCATCTTCATCCATCTTGTTCCTGAAGACCCACTTGGTGCTAATGACAGGATGATTTTTTGGTCTTGGGACTAATATCCATACTTTGCTTCTTTCAAACTAATTTAGTTCTTCCTGCATGGCTTCTATCCAGTTGGAGTCTTCCATAGGATCTTCTATCTTCTTGGGCTCCATCTGTGACATAAAGCTTAGATAAAAGCACTCATTTTGGGTGGCAGCTCTTGTTTTGACTCTTACATTTGGATATCCAATGATTAAGTCTTTAGTGTGATTTCTTGCCCATCTATTTCATATTAGAACATCTGTCCTGATACCTTTTTGTCTAAGACCTTCGAGATTAATTTCAGCTTCTAAATGTGGAGGTTCGCTGTCTTGCATAGTCCTCTCTATGATCTCCTCTTCTTGCTCAACGATCTCATTTTCTGGGACTACGATCATAGTGTTGAGCTTGATGACCTCGTTCGTAGTGTTTAAATTGTCTGTTATAGTGTCTTGAGGCATTATTTTGTCTAAGTCTGTCTCATCAAAGATGATGTGAATTGAAACTTCAACACTCAGTGTCATTTTGTTAAACACTCTATATGCCTTACTGTCTGTGGTATACCCAAGAAAGATTCCTTCATCTGACTTGGGTTGAAACTTTGTTAAATACTGCTTTTCATTGTTGAGAATGTAGCATGCACAATCGAATATATGGAAGTAGCTGACACTTGGTTTTCTTCCTTTTCACAGTTCGTAGGGAGTCTTTTTAATCGTAGAGTGTATCAGTGATCTGTTCTGAGTGTAGCATGCAGTGTTGACAGCTTCTACCCAAAAGTACTTAGGCAGATGGGCTGCTGCTAGTAGAGTTCTTCCAGTCTCTATTAGTGTCCTGTTCTTTCTTTCAGCTACTCCATTTTGTTGAGGAGTTCGTGGAGGTGAGAAGTTATGACTGATGCTATTGTCTGTGCAAAACTGGTCCATTTCAGAGAAGTCAAGTTCTCTGCCATGATCACTCCTTATAGTCTTAATTTTCTCCTCTTTCTCGTTTATTACTAGTCTGAACATCTTGATCAGTTGAGAGCTTGTTTCATCTTTTGAGGTCTGAAAGAATACCTATGTGAATCTGGTGTAATCGTCTACTATAACTAGTGAGTATCTCTTCCTTCCAAGACTCGTTGTTGGAATTGGCCCAAACAAATCCATGTGAAGCAGCTGCAATGTCTTGTCAATTGAGTTGGCGGTTTTGCTCTTGAATGAGCTTTTGGTCTGCTTTCCAAGTTGATAGGCATTACACGACCTTTCTTTGACGAAGTTAAACTTGGGTAAGCCTGCAACTAGATCTTTTGAGGCTAGTTTGGACAAGCTCTAAAAATTGAGATGAGATAGTCTCCTATGCCATAGCTAGCTCATTTCTTCATATGCTTTAGCCAGAAAGCATATTGTCTCATCTGAGCTTAGTTGTCCAAGATTTACCATGTAGACATTTCCTTCTCTTATTCCAGTTAGCTTTATGGCAGATGTCTTCAGATCTCTGACTTGACATTGATTGTTGAGGAATGTTACTTGATGACCCTTGTCGTAGAGTTAACTTATGCTTAGAAGATTGTGTTGTAGTCCTTCCATATAGGCCACTTTACTGAAAGATACTGCACCATTTCCAGCTGAGCCATATCCTCTTGTCTTGCCAGAGTCATTATCTCCAAAGATGACCGCATGACCCTCATTCTCTATATAGTTGGACAGAAGGGCTTTGTTTCCTGTCATATACCTTGAGCATCCACTGTCCAGATACCAGGTTGTGGTCGTGTAGCTTGGTTCCCGTGGTAAGATGAAACTCTCATTTTGGTACCCATACTTGCATGGGTCCTACATTGTTAGTACCCTTAGGAACCCAAATCTGCTTGATTTTGGGTTTTACATGAGTTGGATTATAATAGCACATTGCAACCTTGTGACCAACCTTATTGTATACAAAGCATCTAATATGATGCATGCTTGTATGTGTGTGAGGATTCTTCCTCCATTTGAACTTTTGTAGATCTTTAATCATCTTTCTATTAAACTAATTTTCTTTTTTCCATGTGTTTTTGTGTTTCATGATTTGTGAGGAGTATACCTTACCTTTACAGTTCCTTCCTAGTTGGTTCGTGGAGTTTATTTTACTCGACTCTACAATCTTGAGAGGTTGGTGAGTAGTGGCTGGGTAACTCTTCTCTTTTTTGAAACCCAAGCCAACATGAGATCCTTTACTTCTTGGAATATGGATTGAATCAGTAGAGAAGAGTTGGAATGGCTCATCCTTCTGTGAGGATTTCACAAATATAATGCCTCTACTAAAACTTGACGCATTACTAGTGCTAGTTTTCTTTACCTTTTCCACACATGACTCTGAGATGGATTCCCCAAAGCCTAAACCTGTTCTGTCAGTGACACTTCTCTGACTAGAGATCAGGGAGTCCATGGATGAAGAGGATTTATTCCATGCAGTGATTGTCTTCTCTAGTTCCTCAATCTTAGAGGTTAAAATTGACTCTCTTTGTGTATTGAGCTCATTGGTCTGTTTTAAAAGCTTATTCTCAGCTTCAAACTTAGGGAGCGAGTCAGTACTTAGAAGGGCTGTTTCCAGTTCTTCTTGAACTTTCTCTTTCTCCTTTTAAAGAAGTGAATAATCCTTAGACAAAACTCTAAACCATTTCATGTATTGATGTAGGTCAGATGTTATGCCATGTAGTGTAGTTCTTAAATCATCAATGTCTACATCAGAAGAATTGAAGTCAAATACCTCATTAATACTTACTTCATGTATGTTGTAGTTCAGTTTATCCTTTGCATGATTGGCCATCAGGCAAAGATTTGCCATTTAAGGATCTTCATCATCTCCAGATTCGGGAGTTGAATCATTGTCTGAGTCACTCCACGATCCTCCAGCAACAAGGCCTTTGTCTCTCTTCTGAGGTCTTTTTTTGCCTTTGAATTCCTTCTTTGGATGTGATTTCTTCTTTAGTTCTTCTCTGAGATGTTTGTTACAATTAGCAATGAAATAACCAGGATTCTTGCAGTTGTAGCATAGATCATTTGTCTGCTCCTGGCTGCTATAGTTGTTGACTTTCTTTGGCTTGCTGATTTTGCCTTAACGCATGAACCTTCTAAGTCTTTTTACTAGCATTGAAAAGTTCTCATCGTCATCTTCATCATAGTTAGAGTCAACTTCAGTGTTGACTTTGGAGGTGTTTTCAGTTGCTTTGAGAACAACACCTTTATCCTTCTTTCTTCCTTTAGATAGAGTTTCTGTTCGTTGAGTCAGCTCCAGTTCGTATGTAAGAAGGTTGCCATATAACTGTAGAACATTCATTTCATGTAGATTCTTTGACTCTCTAATGGCAGTGGTTTTGGCATCTCACTTGCTTGGTAAGGCTCTCATGAATTTTATGATTAGATCTTTGTTTGGATAGATCTTTCCATAGGCTCGTAGAGAGTTGGGCAGAACATTAAATCTCTTGTAGGTAGCAGTGACATTTTCTCCTTGAATGTGTGCAAACATCTCATATTACTGAGTCAAGAGAGATTGTTTGTTTTCTCTGACTTTTTTTGTTCCTTCATGCATGATGAGCAATGCTTCCCAAACCTCATTTGCTGTTTTGCTGTTGACCACATTTTCGAACAGATCATCTTCTAAGGATTGGAATAAAATGTTCTTGGCCTTTTTGTTGAGTTGAACAACTCTCTTCTCGTTTTCTGTCCATTCTCCTTTGACCTTGATCTGTATCCTGTTTGGGTCGTCTGTAGTTGGTGCAAGCTTTGTAGGAACGTAGGGCCCATTTTGAACAGTTTCAAATAGATCTTCATCTATTGAATCAATGTATACTTGCATCCGAACTTTCTAGTTGGCGAATTTATCTTTGTTGCACATAGGTGGCTTGGTGCCTCCTCCAGTCTTTGATTCGCTTGGTAAGTGTGCCATTGGATCTACTTGAGCTTTGTAGGCTATAGAGTAAAACCTGCTCTGATACCAATTGTTAGTTCTCGGAGGCACAATAGTTATCTAGAAGGGGGGTTGAATAGATATTTAATTTTTTTTTTCGTTTTACTTTGTTAGTTTTGATAATGATTTAAACAAAACAGAATTAAGATTTATTTGATCTCCCTTTTTAGATATAGTGAGTTAATGAGAGTGAGGCAGTTATAACAGTTATAACAGTTGTAGCAGTTGTATCAAGAGTGCAATAGACACAACAATTTTAAGTGGTTCAAAGCACTTAATGCTCCTAGTCCACTCTTTTTCTCCTCGAGTAGGAAATCCACTAAGGATGTCTTTTTGCATGTTTTGAATCTCACAGATTCCTTCTAGACCATCAGTCTAGGAACTTCTTAGTTCACTTTTGAACTCTTCAAGTCCAGCAGACTTGGTTCTTCACAGTTCACTTTAGAACTCTTCAAGTCCTTTTGACTTGGAACTTCTTACTTCACTTGTTTGGCTATTGTTGAGTTCTTGATCAGTGCTACTCAGTTGCCGTTAAGCTCTTGTTCGAAAGAACTCAGTAGCTGAGTAAGATTTCTCTTTTTCTTAGATCGTAGAGTTGTGCTTTGAGTGTTCTTCCTTTTTTTGTTCAATGCTTGCTTGCTTATTTTGAATCATCTGCAGATGTCTTGCATATATATGATCCTTGAAATCTGTCTGTTGAATCCATCTTGTGGAGCATTTAATGCATTTGCCATTTCTGAACTTTTATGGAGACTTTTCTACATATCTTCTGAATTACATTCTAGCCCACTGACATAGCAGACTGCTTTCTCACCTAACACCTGAAAAATGTGGTTTCCTCTGATCCATGGTCCTTTCCTTATCTTCTTCAATACGTTTCTTTGTTGCATACTAAGGATATTTTTTATGCCATTGGGACTGGTGATTACTTCAATGTTTGTAACCCATTCCACATTTGTTAAGATTTTATCTTTGAACAAATGGTCAAGGCCCACTGCTTTTGACACAACTAGATGATACTCTATGATTCTGATCATGGTGTCTTGCCACCTTGGTGCTTGATGCAAGGAAACGATAACACTACGATTTCTCTTAAGGACTGGCACACTACGATCTTCACTTGCTTGTCTTGGAGACTCTACTTTTCCGAGAGCACACTATGATCTCTGAGTTGGCTTTGGTAAACGTCTGGGCCACTTAACGATCTCTAGAGAGGCCCTTCAAGGCAGTCATACTACGACCCTTGATGCTCTACGATTTTACCTTGGCTTCTGCAAACTCTTAATCGGCTCAATAGACTACAATTCTATTTGAAGCCTATCTATTACATTTCAAGATATAGATCAACCTAACATCTTTGATCTCTTTATCTATACATTCATTTACAGAATGATAAACATTAAAAGCTTAGATCAACCTAACAATTTTGATCTATCACTATGTCCTTGTACATATATTCCTTGAAGGACTTCACATATAATCATGAGCATTTCGTTTAAACATCAAATCAAAATATGCACTCTTCCAACAAAGTTGTCTTTAGTGCGGACGACGCACTTCTGCTAGAATAGTGTCTGTATCATTGAAGCCTGGGCGTCCTCCAATCTATACCTTTTCTACAAATAAAATAGCAATAATATTATTAAAATGGTACTATTAACATATAATCCAACACTACTAAACAATTTTAGTTTAATAAGTATAATATCTGTCATAATTAAAAAAAACATACCTGAAATTCAGCCCAAATTGCATCTTTGTGGGCGATAGGTGTGCTAGCCCACGTAATCACATGTGTCAGCCAGTTTTGTAAGCACAACTGTGAAATGCACTTGACGATCTTGTTATATGAAAAATCACTATAATATACACCAATTTACGTTAAAGATAAGTAGATTTATTATAATATTTTAAGTAATTTACATTAGTTATATATCTGCAACAATGGAAATCTAAAATGCTTATATATAAATGATGTGGACGTATGTGCTATTCGGAGGAGGACGAATTTGTATAAGAATCCGATCATCCAGATTAGTAGGGACCTTTGGCACATGATTAGGACCCCTACACAAGCCGCGCTTTTTTTGCGTTGCTTCATAAGCCATCTATATATTACAAATTTCAAGATGTTAGTACGAGTTATATTTGTTCAAGTGTTAATGTCTGAGTCAGAATCATCTTGTATACATATTGCAGATTCATAACCATCATCTGCTTCAGATTCAGTGTCAGTGTCAGTCAATAACTCTTACTCCTCAGTATCAATGTCATCTGACACGAGTATTGACTCAGGATCTAATTCATGTGGTTCATCTCCACCATCTAACTGGATTACTTCATTGTCGTCCTCCACATTTATTATAGTTTATTTACAAAGCATCTGTTCTTTGTAAATCTCCCCGTTAACTACTTCTACACGACTGCGTGCTAGAGTATGAATTACAACTTGCCAAACTACAGGCGGTCTATCCTTTTTCCTAACTGGACTAGGAGTGTAGTATACTGTACTATTTGAGTTGGTAAAACAAATGGTTCATTGGAGTACACGGACCTATGGAGGTCAATATCGACGATTCCATGTCTGTCAACACGTATCCCTTTTTTTGAATCAAACCAATGACACTTGAACAAGTTAATATGACCCCCGTACGTGCCCTTGTACGAAAACACTACGATTTCCTCCAACTCCCCATAAAAGGAACGACCAAGCTCATTGTAACAATCTCCTTGGACACACAAACACTCTAGAGTTCGTTGTTCTTTTACCGCGCCCATATGCCTTTGTATGAAATTCACAACCATTTATTTTGTAACCATTGCGGCTGACCTGGTCCCTGTCTGGTCTCATAACTAGGACTTGTACATTAGCTGGAATCGTTGATCCCTCAGTCAAAGCCTATAAAAACTCCATCCTATTAAATGAAGTCATAGTTAATATGGAGTATATATATGTCGTGCTTAACTTACTTTGTCCTTTAGCCAAAGTGCAAATTTTTTATCACGATTGATTTGAATATCATTATCAGTTATGTCGGGATGCTTCACTTTTTAACTCGTCATCGTACAATCTATACAATATTATAAAAAGTAACATATCAGAATGTATATTAAATGTCATTGAAAGTTAAGGGATAAATATGAATTTTACATGTGTACCTCACAAATTCGTTAATATCCTCGCAATCGAGAAGAATGTAAGTATGTGCAGCATGTAATTCTTGCTCAGAGAGGAATATGTGCTTCCCTTTTCCATAAGCGCGACCCGATAAACCAAATATAGAAAGTCGGCCATTTAGTTCAACATTGCCCCCATCATCATGTCTTGAGACTCGATTGGCCTTTGTCAAGACTTTGTCCAAAAAATAGTCTTAGACAAACGTAGATATCTCATCGAAACTGTATGCCTCATATATAGACCCCTCGACACAAGGTCTATTCTTCACCTTCCTCTTAAGGTTTCCCATCACCCTCTCAAAAGGGTATATCCATCTATATTGAACTAGACCCCCAACACGAGCTTCATATGGAAGATGGATTTGCAAATGCACCATGTGGTAAAAAAAACCAGGTGGGAATATTTTTTCAAGTTTACATGTGATCTCTATGATGTTCTTCTCAAGTACGGATATGTGCTTCTCATTTAATTTTTTTGAACATAAGTCTTTGAAGAAACGACTAAGATCCATCAAAGCATCCCATATTGGTATATCAAGTAGATCCCAAAATGTTATAGGCACGAGTCTCTCCATGAACACATGACAGTCATGACTCTTCATCCCTTGCAATTTCCAAAATGTAACACACCTTGCAATTTTTGATGCATATCCATCTGGTAGTTTCAGAGACTTAACCCATATGCACACATCTTCAACTTGCTTTTTAAAAAATGTGTACCTTGCATGTAGTTTGACAATCTTACCATTAGGAGATTCATAAAGTTCTAATCCAGGACGCTTATAAATATCTTTCATGTCCAACCGTGCCTTATCAGTATCTTTTGTCTTCTCCGTAACATTCATCACAGTACTAAATACATTTTTGAACACATTCTTCTCTATATGCATCACATCTAGATTACGACAAATCAAATTTGTAGACCAATAAGGCAGTTCCCAAAAGATGGTTCTCCGAACCCAGTTATGAGATTTGCCAAACCCATTGATTATGTTTGTGGAATCAATCTTACCAAATGGGATTACCGGCAATCTCATCACACGGTCTCGCATTTCTATTCCCGACAATCGCGATGTAGGCATATCATTGTTTACTTTTCCTTTCCTGAAGTGTTCTCTATTTCTTCAAAACGAGTGATCTACTGGCTAGAACCGATGATGACAGTCAAACTAGCAAGGCTTTCGACCTTTTGATAGATTGAAAGACTTTGTATGCTCCATACAATACGGATAAGCCAACTTCTCATGTGTACTCCATCCAACTAACATACCATAAGTTTAGAAGTCACTTATAGTCCACATAATCGCTGCCCTAAGGTTGAAATTTGTTTTCGTTGCAACATCCCAAGTTTGTACTCCATCCTCCCATAATACCTTCAACTCGTCTATAAGAGGTCTCCAGTGAACATATAAGTTCTTTTCAGGACTCTTAAGACCAGGAACCATGAGTGAAAGAAACAAGTATGGATGTTTCATACATATCCAAGGAGGCAAGTTGTATGAAGTAATAATCATAGGCCAACATGAGTACGGAACAGCTGAGTGGCCAAACGGGTTGAAACCATCGGTGGACAATCCAAGCCTCACATTTCTAGGTTCCAATGCAAACCAATGATGTACTAATTTGAAATCTTTCTAAGCTTGCCCAACTGCGGGATGATTTAGTTCTCCATCTTTAGCTGGAGATTTCGCATGCCAACTCATATGTTCAGCTGTTCTTGAAGACATGTACAATCTTTAGCCGATGTGTTATAGGAAAATACCTTAAAATCTTAAATGTATATTTAGTTTTTTGTAGTCACACCCTCTTTAAAAGGCCTAAACCGATCATGATTAAAAAACATGCACCTTGTCATCTGTTCATTTTCCATATAAAATAACATATAATCGTTGGGACATGCATCAATTTTTTGGTATCCAAGACCCAACTTCTTCACCATTTTCTTACAATAGTAATAGTTATCAGGTAATTTCTCACCGCCAGGCAACATACTCTTAATGGCCTTCAAGAGCGACTCAAAACACTCATAGCACATGTTGTGATCAGCCTTGATGTTAAGTAATGTCGCCAATGCAGACAATGTAGTGTGTTTGGTGCAACCATGCCACAATGACTCGCTACCCTCGTCTAACAACTTAAAGAAGTATTTGGCATCATAATTTATAGGTTGCTCTTTGCCTTGTTCCTAATCAAAATCTGGCCCTGCAATATCATGAACCATTTCATTCATATGATGACTACTACTGCTCGGATTGTGTACTTTTGTGACCATCTCTTCTCTGCCCATGTGCCCACCAATATTCTTCATAATTTTTCATGAACCTAAAAATAAGTAAATGATAGTTTACCACATCTCTATCCATATAATTTATATTCTTACACTTCAAACAAGGGCATCTTATCTTATTCTGACCATTCACACATTCTGGGTGACTATACGCATACTCCAAAAACACTTGGCAATCAACTCTAAATTCAACTGTAGCACCTATCTGGGCACTTGACTTTCATTGTGTCATCCAACTACAGTCTGAATAGAGGTCCATGATACCACAGTACCTATTATAGACAACATGAGCTTATTAATGTATAGCTTGATTGTAAGCATATGCCTTGAGCATACTTGTAACCATATGACTTGAGCATACTTGTTAGAATCTTTGAGGTTTTGGCGTAATATAGCCATAAACTTGCAAAAAGTGTTAATATAACTTTTTAAATGTCATAACATTACTTTTATAGTTTATAAACCTTTTATAAGGCATTTGGGCCTTTCTTTGCGTATATATAGCTTAACTTCACTTTCGCGAGTAACTTGGACTTTGTTTTACATTTATAATAGCATTCCATGGTTAACATGTCCACATATTAGTATTTCAACGATTCCATGTATTTATAAGGTATATCTATGCTTTTGCAGATATACTTTACCCGCATTGCAAACTTAATCCTTATATCTATGCTTTGACATAGCTTGTAGATAGACATATGCTATTTATATTTTAAATTGCATTATATGTCCATCTCGGTTCCTTGGGAATGCTAAATTATTTTAAAAATCTCAAAATATGTGTCACCATTTCAAAACACTTGTCACGACATTAAATATTGCATTATGTTTGAAAAACTGCATTGCGGCGTAAGACTGGGCCTGGCTGCCCTTGGCTTGGTGGTATTTCAGTTATAACTATGCAAAAAATGTAGAATAAGGGCATAATTTTGGATTCTTGTGTTATTTACTGTACATTTTCAACTTTTTTTGTTTTTCTTTTAGTCATGAGTTCTGTTTTTGATATAGTCCATGTGAAGGTTTACAATAGACGAGCATTGATAAATGAGATGTTAAGACTTGATATCTTAGTAGATGTAGGAAAGAGATTGATTCCCTTTATTTCTTCATATCTTTCTATTTGGGGATAAAATTTTCTAGGATTTAGAATTCTGTACCTTATTCTTCACTTTCATTAAGAATATTTATTTCTTGCCCTTATTTTCTATGTAAGTTCTGTTCTATATGCTATATGCTTTTATGGCCTGTTTGTTCTCTTGATATTTATTATATGTGTCTTATAATCTAGGCACATAGCATACTTGATCAGTAACTTTGAAGTTTTGGAGTATTTCTTGATATTATTCTGTGGACTTTGAATTGAGATTTCATCAGGGGAAAGTTAATCACAAAGGAGATTTCAACTTCAGGCATTGGGAATAAAAGTTTAGTTAGTTACCAAATGATCAAGTTTAGCATGCATTTTTGTTTTGTACATTTACATATCTCAACTTTATTTTGTTAGAATCAACTAATATTTGACTTTGTCCTGCAATTTCATTATCCTTAAACACAAGTATAAAAAAGATTATTCAAGGGTTTGATTGAGGGATTATTCAAGGGTTTGATTGAGGGCTCAACTTCATTAAAATTTGAATTTTTAGCAAAAAAGTCCCTATTAGGACTTTTATTGAATACGACATGTGCATCACTTTAATGGACTGATTTCTATGTTGTTTGATTTCTTTTTAAACCCAATTTGTCATCCTTATAACTCTGCACAACAACTAGGCTCCTTTGTCTCTAATTCAATCAATACCAACTATTTTCACAATCAAATTACACAAACAACTAATTTACATACTAACTCATATATATTAACTAACTTTACTTAATTTCCATATCGTGAGCTTCTAAAATTAGTTCGCATTAGATTCCAATAGATAAATTCACATACGAGCATTACTAACTATCTTTTACAATTAATATCCATTTATACCAATTCACTAATTTAATTTATAATAAAAATTCATAAACATAATACTCATAATCATAATGGCCTATCTTATTGGATAAAAGGATATATACTTTTTCTAATATAGGATACATATACAAAACAAATTAAAAAGGGTTACCTGTGTGGTGGCGGTTTGGGCGGCGGTGGCGGCCGCGGGTGGCGTCCCTCTTCTCTCTCTTCTCCTCCCTCTTTTTTTTCCTTCGCCTGCTGTGTCGAGCGAATGCCTGATAATGATTACATTAAAATTGATCAGGGACCACATGTGGTTGCTAATTTTTAATGACATGAACTTATCAGCGACCGCATGCGGTCGCTGATATAATATAGCGACTGTAGTAGATTACGGTCGCATATGTCGATCGCTATTTCTAATAGCAACGACAAAATATGCTGTCGCTGATAGTCGTGGTCGCTGTTAAGCCTTTTTTTTGTAGTGATATTTAGTGGCCGTGGTATGTGGGGATTGTGGACGTTGGTGGTGGTAGTGACAAGTGGTGATTGGTGATGATCGGTGTGACAACAACTAGTAGTGGTGGTAGTGGCGTCGGGGATGTGGTGATGATGGTAGTGACTGATACAATGGATATTATGAAGGGTATAACTCTTCATAATTTATTTAATTAAAATAAATCTAATTCCATCACCTCACCAACAAAATTATAATTACGAGAATGTATTGAATTTTTATTTTAATATATATATATATATATATTATTTTTTTGAAATAGACTATTTCATTCTTGCTTCATTTTTTAGTGTATATTTGGTTACACAGTTGCAACATTTGGTGTGTTAGAGCTTTAGAAATTTAGTATGCTAGGAACACCAACTATATATAATTGTGCACACACAATATAAAAAAGAAATAAAATAGAGAGTATGACCTATAATTAAATATTTTATATATTTTTTGAAGTTTAAACATATTTAAAATCTTGTTTATCTATTACCAATTTATTATAAAATGCAGCTTATTTGAAGGCCGTAAATGATATCGCCACAAGCCAAACAAACCGTAATCCAAACACAAGCCAAATTAAACAAACCCTAATCTAAACATCTATATAATAAAATAGAATCCATTTTGAATCTTTCATTTGACAAAGCACAAGGACGGTTCAGATTTCATCTCAATTAAGCTAAAGTGCTAAGCCTTTTGTGGCATGATTAATTTCTTAATGAGATTAATTGATGGATAGCTTAATGAAGTGTTGGATCTAGGATATATCCAAGCCCAACCTTAATAATTTAACATATTTGATAAGTTGAGACTTTAGCCCAAGAAATTGAATTAGTGGACTAATGTTTAGCCCAATGTGTATAAGTATTTGTGCCTAACACAAACTTGATTTAACTTAGGAAGAGCCCGATGAGTATTTGATCCAAGATTTAATTAAAATTGTGCTAGTAGGGGAATTTTATTGTATTAGCCCAATACACTTGGGTCATATAATTATATGGGTATATGTATATGTATACAATTTGGAAGCCAATATACTAACTTATGGTACAAATTGTGGATTAAATAAAATGTATCATAGGGCAATAAGCCCCATGACCGACCATGCCCCTTCCCCCTGCCAAATGCTGATCTTCCAAGCTAATTGAGCTTTCAAGCAAAGTCCACATGGGGGAAATGATGGTGCTAAGTACTAGGAATAGTGTGGGTTGGTAGAACTTTACACCAACTCCACTTTTACCCTTGGTTATTACCCGAATAATTAGAAAATGATTTTCTTATAAATAGGAGCCTTGGAGTGTTGGTGGAAATTTGCCACATTTCAGTTGCTAAGTTCTAGTACAAGAGAGAGCCAGAGAGAGAGTTGAGAGGAAAGAAGGAAACCTATGAAGCTCTTGCTATTCAGGAAGGCAGAATCCAAGGGGAACAACTGTGAAGGCATAAAGGTATGACCTTATTACCTTAAGTATTACCTATCAATTTTAGCCAATTAGTTCTTTTGGTTAAGTAATGCAATAGGCATAAAAAGTATTCCTATTAATTATCATGATAATTGTATCTAAGACCAAACATTAAAAGCATTAAACGGACTAGTAACTTGAGTAAAGTGATAAGTTGGCTATCTGTGTACCCATGAATAACAAATCCAAGAACTTAGTCTCTGTCGAAGAGAAATAGATCCAAGTTAATTGCATGGCATGCCTCGGGAATGGATATGATTTAGTTATTATTATTTTCCCTTTCGGGTCCTTGCCTTCTAGTTAGCAAACCAGACTCGATAAATCTTGTGAACTTTTAAAATAATGAATTACTATATGCCTCTAGAGATAACAGACATGATCACACCTCTAGTTAGAAACATAGTACAACTAGCTATGGAGTCTGAAGAGGAGTTAGTTAGGAGTCAGGATAGAAGAACCAGCTGAAGAAGGTGTCATAATCATCAAGGACTAAAGATGTTCCGAAGAGCTAACTTCGGAGATGACGTCTTCGACTTTGGATGATGTCTTTGGGTTCGGAGATGACATCTTCGATTACAGATGATGTTTTCGGGTTCGGAGATGATTTCTTCAACTTTGGATGATGTCTTCGGGTTTGGAGATGATGTCTTCGACTTCGGATATGATGTCTTTGACTTCAGAAGATGTTTTCAGATTCGGAGATAGCGTCGTGAGACCATGGAAAAGGATGGATTAATGTGATAAATGTTATTTTTTTGTTATAAATTACTCACATATGAACTAAAATGAGTTTCTAAGTAGAAAGTTTTATTAGTTACGAGCAAATAGATCGGATACATGCAAGCATGTGTAGGAAATGTTGTTTAGCATTATGGCGTGGTTTAATGAATGTTATCGTTAACCTTTGACATAATGAACTTTCTTAAGCTATAAAATGGAAATTTTATGGGTAAAACTAACTATTGTTGAAAGTAAAAAGAAAGGACAAAACCTAGTTTAAGAGTTCCTTAACATGTATGAGTGAAACAACTTGAACCAGAATACATGACTTAAGTAATATTTCACGTGTAAAAATAGGAAATGAGTATATGAGACTAAAATTTCTAAAATGTTCTAAGGTTGTCAAAAGTAAGAACAATGTGGATTATACATCTATGAGTTTTAATGTGTGTAACATACATGAATACGAATATGCGTGATTAGTACATGTTAATATATATGTCAGAGTGTGTGTGAATAATGAAAATCTATACGTACATAAATAGGATAATATAGTTCATTGAGGTGGTTTGTTCTAAAAGTGGTAATCAACGCAAAAGGCAAGTTTCCTTAACTCAACTCGAGTTATTATTTTTCAAAGTATGTTAGTGGATAATTATTATTGATTAGTCCATATTCACTGATTATTATTGGATATTCGCATTTATTGCAAGTCTCTCACCATAAACTTCCTTCCTACATTATTGCAAGTTCCCTAATTCTTACACTGTATATATTGTATAATCCAAATTGTTGCTATATCAACCATATTTATTTCCAACAAATGTCTATTACTATTCAAAAATCATTGGTATATCTTGATGATTGTTGTTAGCATTGAACTTATCGTTCTTAAATGCATTATAAAAGTTATCTAAGCCATTGATTTGGCTAGACTATTGTAGACACTCAAAATTTTTTGCCTACCTGTTACTAACATTGCAAGAAGCGTGGAATCTTCTTCAGAGATAACCCTGGAAGACACACAACTGTTGATAAAATCTAGTTACACACAACACGCAAGTATACGTGGTCAACAAGTAATAAAGTGATAAGTTGAGTATCGTTCCCACATAGAATTATTTAATAAAAATCATCAAGTACTAACCCGTAACCAACTCAATCTTATTTAAACGAATGAATTACAAACTATATAAATTAACTACTATTCCACTAATTAAATTAAGACTATGGAGATTTAAGATCACAACTTTACTTATTGCTTCATTTAAGTTAACACACTTCTCATCAATTATTCTCTATCTTGAATTGTTAATCAAGAACACTAAAGTAGTATTAACCACCTCTCGATGCACTAATACCGTATTAACGTCAATCCACAATTAAGATAGAAATTCGTTAAACACCTTAATCAACTAACCCACTATATCTCTATGTGAATTACAATAGAAGAAGATTGAAGAATAAGTTTTCTACCCGATTACATGCGATGTCAAGCATATCTCTACCTTAACACTCATCAAGTTTAAGCTATTAACAAAATCCTGAACACATGCTATCATGATCAGATCTAAATCTATACTTCATCTCTCGAGTTCATATAGATTATCACGGTAATTGATGGCCAAGCAATTAAACAATTAAGTCCAAATCACAATAGACAATCCTCTCAATAGAACATAATAATTGGTAACGAAGCATATTAAAATAAACTAGACAATAAGATCCATTGTAATCTCAAACAAAGAATTAGTTCATGATTATTGAATTTAAACTAAGAATCCACAATTGAATAATCATTAAAAGACAAAAATAGAAGAAGTAAAGAAGATAAAATCTATTGTCTGTAGATTTGACGCTCCCTCCTTGCTCCTACTTTGAATCTTCAATGGTCTCCAAGTTGCATCAATCTCCAAATCTCATAAAAACTAGTGTTTCGATTTAATTTACTCTAATCTAATCTAATAGAATTCTTCCAAAAACTCCCTAATCTATCAATAATCCCCTCTAATCTGTGTTATTCCCCTCCTTTTATAAGCCTTTGTAGATGTCTTTAAATCCTCTTGGAAGTCCTTGAATCAAACAACTCGAAACAATCCTTTTCGGACTCAAATTTGGACAAAATCTACTCTTTTTCGCATAGGCCAGCCCCGACTGACTTTTTCCTTTGTAAAAAACCAGCCCCGACTGGGTAGTGGACTGCTAAAACGCCCAGGGGTCCTGAGGCACAAAAATGTCCAGCCCCGACTAAGGTGCAAACTGCCAATTAATTTTCTGCTGGAACCTCCTATGCTAAAACTATCATAACCTTTAAACCAAGAGGAGTTATGGGGCGCGTGACCTACAAAATTGAAGCTATCGACGAGATCTACAACTTTCGTTCTTTGAGCTTTCAGAAATAACAAACGTATGATGGTCGAAATTGGACTGGAAGTGACTGCTATGCAAATGACCACCTAAAACGGTGAAGTTCAACGTCCGTTGGTAGAAATGTCATAACTCTTTCATCCGAACTCCGATTTGAATGATTCAAGATGTTATGGAAAGCTAAGAAAATGCTCTACAATATAGTCTAAGCTCCAAGCCAAGAACATGAATTGAACATGAAATCATAAACAATGTCCGGATTGCTTTTTCCTTGCATTTTCCTTGTTTTTCCTTACCAATAGTCGCTCACACCGCTCCCAAACGTATAACCTACAAAATGAACATAAAATGCATGAAAATTAACTAAGAAACATGAGTTTAAGCAACATATTCAAGTAATAGATACCGAATAAGTAGGTATAAAACCTACTTATCAACAACACTGGGAAAGACAATGTCAACCTTGGAGATAACCCCAAGGAGTGCAGTTATAGTTCCGGAGATAACCTCAGAGATGCTCGTTTTAACCCATGCAGTCAGCTTCAACCTTGGAACTCACACCGAGGCAGTCAACTCCCTAACCCAGAGATAACCCCAGGAGGATAGACACACCTCAAAGATAACCCTGAGGGCATTCAGCATTTGCAGCAGCCCAATCTCAAAGATAACCCTGAGCAACGTCTGCTTTATCAGCCAAAACCGGAGATATCCCCAGTGAAGGGAAAAATCGTCAATTTTCTACCTCAACCCCATATGGAGCCGTCTTAACAAACAAACAGTCAACATACATTCTACACAACAATATCCCACAAGAACCAAGGAGTTGTAATCCTGAGTGACTACTACGCAAGGCAGAACACCGGATAGAATTTGAAGCTTGAAGATATAGGACATGGTTCCATCTATCTGACTTCGTACAATGTCTAATCCTATGTCACTGCGTAGCTCTCGACAACAGCAGTCCGAAATAGGTCTTATACACCTCAATCGGATGCTCAGATTGAAGTTTTGCAAGTTCGAGCGAACAACACGTTGCATGCGTGCATGTTCTTCGAGACGACAGGACCCGCTGAGCCCGGGGCACCCCGGGCAGCAACAGGTGCACCTGTGGCTCCCCTTCTATAAATAGAGGGCTTGGAGCAGCCATATTCAAGAGAAGAAAGGCGAGGAAGCTCTGTCCAATTTGCTCCGTACACACCGTATATTGAGTGCTTTCTCATTTTAAACACTTGTGAGCTCACATATAGCTATATTTTTATCGGCGGGAGCCGAGTGTTCATCCACTTAAAGCTATAGAAGTCTTCTTTGGCAGTCCACTATAAGTCTTCTTACACACTTTAAAGCCTTTTCTCTTTATCTTTGCACACACTCTTCTGCACGTTGAGAGTCGTGTTGTGTGTGTATGCCCGGACTTTGGTCCGTGGTTTTTATTTTTGTTTGTATATATATATATATATATATATATAATAAAATAGAACCCAATTTGAATTCTATAATTTGACAAAGCACAACAACATGTCAGATTCATTCTAACTTAATCTAAAGGCTCACATTTCATCTCACACAAACAAAATTTCGCCCAAATTTTCTCCTCTTTCTCTCTCCTTGGCTCCTTCTCCTTTCTCCCTCATCTCTCCTCCGCCTTCTCTCTTTATCTCTCCTCTTATTTTTTTTTGCTAAATATCTCCTCATCCTTTCTTTTTATTCGTGTCCTTCCTCTCTTTTTCTCTCTCCTCTCTCATCTTTCTCTCTTCTTTTTATCTTTCTATATTCTCCTATTACTCCAATTACTTAATAATAATAATAATTACTCTTACTACTATAATAATAATAATTTTTATTATTATTATAACAACAAGGGCGGATCCGTCCACAAAGTTCAGTGGGATAAAATTTGAATTTTTTTTTTGTTAAGAATAAAAATTATATAACTATATATATAATTTTCTAAAACCAATATAATTTCTCAACATTTAAGTCGTTAAGTGTAATATATATATATATATATATATATATATATATATATATATATATATATATATGTGTGTGTGTGTGTATTCATAATTTTCTTATAAGGAAAATATTAGAATAATTTTTTTAATCAGCAAATTTTTTTATTAAAAATCCAATATAGTAAAAATGTGACAAATTTAACAGAGTTGGATAAGGCCACACAGGGTAAAGAAAACTAAGTAAATAGTCTTGGAGTTTTAACACCTTATATTTGTCTAATTTAAATTTTAATTTGGTAATAAAAGAAAAGGAATTGAATGAAAACAAAAAGAGATAATGTCAGTTTCTCATTTTTTCTACAATTAAAAAACTTTATAGGATATTAGTTAAAAAAGAAAAGAAAATAGAAGAGAGTAATTACTTTTTGAGCCAAATATTACACATGGAGAGAGAAATAATGGAAATAATACAAAATTATCATTACTTTAAAAAGTCATTTATACAAAAAGAGAGTGGTGGTGGTGGTGAGAGTGTGTACTATGACGAAAGCAAGGAGGACACAAACCCATGAACTGAAAATTCAGTAACAATAATAATATTAATAATTATAATTATAATTTTAATTATTATTATAATATTACTAATAATAATAATTATTATTTTAATAATAGTAATAATAATTATTATTATAATTATATTATTACTATTACTATTATAATTATACTAATATTATAATTATTACTATTATAATAATTATAATTATAATTATTAGTACTATTATTATTATAATTATTATTACTATTACTATTATTATAATTACTATTATTATTATTATAATTATTATTAATAACAACAATAATAACAATAATAATAATAACAATTATAATAGTGCTAATAATAATTATAATTATAATTATAATTATAATCATTAGTACTATTACTATTATTACTAGTACTATTATTATAATTACTATTATTATTATAATTATTATTAATAACGACAATAATAACAATAATAATAATAATAATTATAATTATTATTACTATTATTATTATAATTATTATTACTATTACTATTATTATAATTACTATTATTATTATATTTATTATTATTAACAACAATAATAAAAATAATAATAATAACAATAATTATAATAGTAATAATAATTATTATTAATAATTATAATAATAATAATTATTATTATTATAACTTTAATAGTAATAATAATAATAATAATAATAATAATAATAATAATAATAATTATTATTATTATTATGATAATAGTAACAATAATAATAATAATAATAATAATAATAATAATAATAATAATAATAATAATAATAATAATAATAATAATAATAATAATAATAATAATAATAATAATAATAATAATAATAATAATAGAAATAATAATTGTTATTATGGTGGTGTGGTGAATTATGAAAATTATTATTGATGATTTATCAGTTTTGTTGAAAGGTTTAGATTTTTCTGGATATCTATTTTTAAAGAAAAATTAATTATTGTGGTGGTGTAGACAATTATGATAATTGTTATGTGTGATTATAAATTATTTTAGGTTACAAAAAGCATTTAGGTAATATAGTACTTTTTGAATTTTAATCTAATTTTTCGTTACGTCGTGCCTTCAGGCACGGGCAATTACTAGTATATATATATGGACTAGCATTATCGAGTTATGCCTTGATTGATCCTGGATTCACGCCCGGAGCGTTTATTTGGTTATATATATATATATATATATATATATATATATATATATATAGCGACAAATCGCTGAATAAATAAATTGACCCGGGATCGATATATATCCAGTGTGTTTACCGCTTATATATATATATATATATATATATATATATATATATATATATATATATATATATATACATTTCTGTCAGGCCTGAAGTTTACTTCATGGCCTTTTACTCCTTTATTTACATTCCGTCCTGCCTGGAGTTTACTTCGTGGTAGTTGATCATTTTTACTTCTTTATTTACTTTCCATCCCATCTGGAGTTTACTTCGTGGCGGTTGATCGCATTTACTGCTTTATTTACATTTCTGATCCCCCATGGAGGTGCTTCGTGGTGGTTGATCATGTCTCTCTCTATATATATTTATCGCTTTTATACATTTACATTTCTGATCCCTCATGGAGTTGCTTCGTGGTGGTTGATCATGTCTCTATATATATATTTACCGCTTTTATATATTTACATTTTCGATCCCCCATAGAGGTGCTTCGTGGTGGTTGATCATATCTGTATATATATATTTACAGCTTATATATATGTAACTGCTTATTTCTTTTCATACAAACTGTGGCATCATGCGAGCCTAGAAATCATGTGATCACAGATTCAGTCTACTGAACCTAGATTCGGTTCCCGTGATGGACATTTTCAGCTATAAGCAGCTTGTAAATTATTCAGTGTTTAAATTTCCTTAGATGGCTTTCATGCCCATGAGGAATTTGGCACTGCTATATATTATTTTCTCGAAGATGCTTCACATCTCAAAAATAAAAGCAACTGAGTTGAACATTTAATAATAAAATGGAAGTATCAAAGGCCTCAATTACTATTGAGCACAGGGTTTGATAAACCTCTTTCATAAAATCTCATTGCTATATCTTGTTAAAAATTGAATTTTTATACAAATTCAAACCCTTTGTATATAGGTCCGAATGAGGCATAACACTACTTGTAAATAACAGCTGATTGACCCATACACACACACACACACACATTCATATAACAGTTTCTTAAAAACTGGCAGTCACCGTGGTAACACGAATGTTAGGGGGTGCCTAACACCTTCCCTCCGCATAATCAAGCCCCCGAACCCAAATGAATCTCGATTTCAGAGACCCGTTTAGCAGTGTCACATCACTGGCTCAATGTGCAAACTTTTTCTCGGTTGTGTTGGTGCAACTAGTTAAAAACACCAACTACCGACTCTTACAGTCAAATTATCGACATATACATGTCGGACCTTTTTCACTTGTTTTTCAAACAAATCTCACCTAACATGAGAACACCAAAGAACAAGAACAGAAAAAGGGACAAATAAAAATCTCGACGTCGACAGGTGGCAACTCTGTTTGGGATACCAGTAAGAGGGCTTAAGCCGCTACTACAAGCTTTTTAAAACTGTTATATGCTTGTGTGTGAATGTTGCATTTACATTTTTGATGAATGTGTATGAATGCATTTTACTTACTGTACTGTAATATATCTATATGTGATATTAGTGCTTTGCACGTGTCATCATTTTCATAAACGGTGAGACACGTTGTATGTGAATGTATGTTGTGTGGTTCCTCCACTAGGAGGCTATCCTGTCGGTGTTTGATTACTATACTTGTAGGAAGACTAATTCCAACGAGGCTAAGGAAAGGCACCACCCAGATTCGCTCCAGTTGAAAGACTAGATTAACTTCCCTTCAAGTAGATTGCGATGATCTGGGAACATTCATGCCAAAAAGTCGCTAGAGTAAACTAAGATAGGTCAGCCTCTGATAAACCAAACGTTGAGGAAAGTCTCTTCATGCTTTCCATTTTTCAATTATTTGTAATTTCATTCCATGTTCATCTCTATGTAATGGAAAATATGAAGAATATTTGCACATGCATATTAAGATTTAACATGCTATCAAATGAAACCCCGTTTTGCAGGATAATATTCCTAAAATGGACACATTATGATAGCATGTAAACATTTATACATTCTCTAAGACTAAACTATATAATTTTTTTGTAGGGAAACAATTGGGCATGTTACCCGCTTAAAATCCAAAAAGGCCACGAGCCTACAACCAATCATGTCTTCATCTGACCAGTCTAATCTTGCTCCTGTCTCTCGAGAAGAGTTTGATGGATTAAGCAAGCAAATTACAGATTTGGCTATTCTGCTTAAAGAACTACATCAATCTACTCAGGGTTCGTGAATACCCGTACATACAGAATCCTCTGCACAAGGAGGAACATAAGGTTCAGATAAAACAATTCCTAAACTTTAATTCGATATGACTAACAAAATTCCTAAAAACACCCATCTTAAAGAAGATCCAGATATTGGCGATTTCAGGAAAAAAGTCCTTCAAATGAAGGAAACCCTCCGTTCTATCAAAAGAATTGGAGCACATGTAAGTGTTTCCTATGCTGACCTTTGTATATTCCCCGGTGCTCATTATCCAGAGAACTTCAAAACTCCTGACTTTGAAAAGTATGATGGGTTAGGGGATCCTTATACACATTTGAAGGTGTTCATTGGAGAACTTGGATCTTATACAGAGGACGAGAAGCTCAGAATGCAGCTGTTCCAGAAGAGTCTGACTGGAGAAACATGGACGTGGTATACCAGATTAGACAACTCAAAGATCCATAGCTGGGAGGAACTTTCTCATACCTTACTCACTCAGTACAAATTCCAATCTTAGATGGCTCCTGATTGGTACCAGATTACCAAGGTCAAGAAACAATCTACTGAGTCTTTCAGAGAGTATGCTCAAAGGTGGAGGCGCCTTGCTGCTCAAGTCATTCCTTCCATGACAGAATTAGAAATGGTCATGACCTTTATAGACATACAAGAAGCTCCTTTCTATGAAAGAGTCTTAGCTGGAATTGGCAAGCCATTTTTTGAAATGATCAAACATGGAGAGATGACTGAGATGGGATTGAAATCAGGAAAGATTTCAGACCTAGCTGCTCTTAAAGCAGTTGCTGAGCACATCCAATCTGGAACATATGGAAACAACCCCTGGATGGTCCATAAAAAAAAAGAGGAAGATGTTTCCTTGATACTACAAGGTCAAAAAGGCAGTCAGAATATGCCTATCCAGAGGAGAAACTACTCCCCTTTGCAAGCACAGTCTTCAAACCCTCCATTGCCTAAAGGTGGAGAAGTCGAACGCCCCCGAGTGTTCACACCCTTAGGGGACTTACTCAAGAATATCCTTACTCTTCTGAATACTCAAAATAAAGTTACACATCTTCTTCCACCAGCCAACCCGAATGGGAAAGATTTCAATGCTACTCGGAAGTGTGCTTATCATGCCGGAGCACCGTGACATGACACTCGGGATTGCTGGGCCTTGAAACACGAGATCCAGGACTTAATCGACAATGGGGAAATTGTCATGACTAAACCCAACCAACCTCATGTGCAAGACAATCCTCTTCATTAACACAAAGAAGGAGATGTCAATATGATTAATTGGAGCAGTGGACAGAGTTCCAATTACGTTGCTGAATCTTCCCAGACCAGCAAAGATGGTGCTGACAGATGGGATTATGCGCAGTTCCAATTTATAATGGAGCGAAAGATTACCAATTTATGATTGAGCGAAAGATTAAGGCTCTTTGCAAAAAAGTAGATCAATTGGCAGAACTGGTGATTCATCAACACCAAGTCACACACTAATTAATCAGTTAGCAGCATGCTAGTCTCCTTCCTTTTGTCATGAATATTCCATCCTCGCCTTCAAAAAGTTAAATACTGGAGGATAAAGTTGCGAAAAGAACAAGTGCCAAAGCCCGTCGGGACTTTTCCAACAAACAGGAATTTACATATGTTGGCCAACCTATGGAGGAGATATTTCAAATGTTGATCAATGAAGGAAGAATTACATCCCTTCTACCTCCAATCAATCCTCTTTCCAGATGGTTTAATTCCGAAGGAGTATGCCAATATCACTCCCACTCTCGCGGTCACAACACAGAAGAATGCTGGGCACTCCACCACCTCATTCAAAATTTAATTGATAGCGATGTCCTACAGATAGAAGACGACGACGCTTTGTTACTCGAGAGTGGGAACACATGTCCTACAAAATGGAAGGACTTCGTAGCAGTTATATTCGCTGAGGATGATTTGGCTGCCAGACCACTCACAATACAAGCAATTCAACTTAAAGGTGCTGACAATCCTTTGAAAGTGGTTGCACCAGAGTCAATTAACTTACCATTCAGACCCCAGTATCCTATTGTTAGCCTACACAAAGTCCCATGGAATTATGGGCAGGCTGAAGGATCTACATCATATACAACTGCTGTAGTGTCGAAGGAGAATCCAATGTAACTTCCCCATCAGGTGATGAAGCCTACCACCAAATGTAGTAGCCCCGAATCCAGGTCCCAAATCACCTCGGATCCGGTATACTATTTCTATCACTATTTGCGGAAGATATAAACATAATTTGTTTATACATTACATTACACACTATTCCCCAAGGTCGAGTAATCTTAACTTAATACACAATTCATAAACTTTCTAACATATAACACATTTATCAAACTATACTATTACAAAATAGCCACACGTTTAACCCAAGTAGAACTTGACTTTAACCTTTTCCTGTATCCGAACGCATTCGCCTTATCTGCAATGTTTATCATGATATAGCAAGGGTGAGCATGAAAGTTGCCCATCAAGTTTATATACAACAATATAACGATATATCATGATTGAAGAGTATGAATAATGAGCTTGCTATAATTCATCAATATAATTGAGAACTAGCACGGACAAATTTTTGACTGAACAAGTATTATACATGAACAAACATTTATGAACCAACTGGTAATGAAGGTGATCAGCCTTTCATACCTGACTTATACATGCAAGATGTACTGAGTACAAATTTTATGGCAATCAGCAATGATTAACCATAAGCTTGAAGAAACTACTCTTATTAGAGTTAAGTAAAAGAAAACTTGCCTGAACCGTTGATTACCGCAACGCAATTTTTAACGCTTTACCCGAAGACCTAATATTAGTAATATAGATCTCCAATATTAAAATAATATCATCACAGTGTAATACTGTTATATTTATATCCATAGAATAACCTAAACACATTACCACATAACCCTATCAGTCTTTAACACACATAAAACTAGGTATCAAGTGAAACTATTGCAGTCTGAGTTGAAACCGACACAATTCTATCATCCCGACGGTCTAGTCGGACAATACTCGAGTTTAAGTTCAATTAAACTCTACTTAAATGCTTAACAATTATCCCAGATAATTTCTTATCAGACAAAATATTTTTCCTAGGCTCGTAATAATTTTCGGATAATTATTACCATTTATCAACATTTTTCAATCCTTAAAACCGTATTTAAATGAATTAAATACCACGTAATTCTTTAATCATTAATATTTATTTAATATAAAATATTAATGAAAATTATTACATAATATTATAATATAATTATAATATATCAAAGTATTTTTTATACTTTAAAATCATTTTTATATGATTTTCCAACAATTAAATCCATTATCTGATAATTGCTATTAATATTAAAATATTAATATTTTCATGCCAAAATATCAAAAGTTATATTTTATAACTTAAAATATTTTTATAACACTTAAATCATTTTTATATAATTTATAAAGCATTAATTCTATTTTCCATAATTTATTTAATATAATTATTAAATAAAATAATTATCATTAATATAAATTATTAATAAAATTCATCACAAAATATCAAAAGTCATCAAAAATAACTTAAAATATTTTCTTTTATCATAATATTATTTTTCATGATTTTTCATGAAGTAAAACTATTTTCTAATAATTTATTTAATATTATAATAAAATAAATAAATACCATTTACATTCCAAAAATATTAAATATTTTTAAAATATACTCAAAATAGTTAAAAACTATTTTTCAGACTTTAAAATAATTTTTCAGAATTTATTTTGTATTTTTAATAATTAAAAACCATTTTTTCTAATTTTTTAATCATTTTTCGGAAAAATAATATTAATCTGTCGCTAAAGGGCTATAGCGACACTTTCTGTCACTATAGGTGTTCTTGAGTGTTCTTGAGCTTTCATGTCAGTGTTCGGGTGGGTAGGTTTGACCGGATTTAATTTCTTGTCCTGTGTGTTTCTAGGCGGGCTATTGTTCTAATCATGTAGTATAAGTGTAATACTACAACTACAATCAAACTTCATGGCCATAACACTTTACAACTGAGAGATCAAGGCTTCCAAACATTCAGTCAGGCGTGTTCTTCGTTTTTCTGGGTTTACTAGAATCGAAGGTACCCACTTTGGGTCCTTATAACTTGAAATCTAGGTTATATTTCTGTGATCTAAAGGTTCAGTTTTGTAGGGGAGATGTAAGGCTACAATTACATATCAAAAAAAATATCTAACAACAACATATACACAAGATTAAAGCTGGTCAAAGATCTGACAAAAATTCGGCTGATGATGTTCTGGGTTTTCCAGAAAACCTTCATCAGGCAGTTCGGTCAATGATGTTTGACCATGATTCTACACCGTTATATTAATGATCTGGGTGAAATAAAGCCATGTATTTGTACTCCTCATATCCGACTACAAGAATAAAACAAAAACATAACAAAAACACTAATTTACTGCAAGATCTAAGGCTCGCAAAACTTGTCAGATTTTTCTGGAAATTTCTGGGCTTGCCCAGAAATCAAATTCGCGACCTTCAACGATATTTGATCGCTTATAACTTTTATTCTACAATCGATCTGGCTTTGATTCTTTTTGCATATAAAAGACCATATAACAGACTACATGTTACAACATTTAAAACACAAAAACAATCAACAGAAACCAATATAAGTGGTCTGACATTTGCTTGTCAGACGATGTTTTAGCAATTTTTTCCAGATTTCATAAAATGCAAGATTCGAGTATTTTGATGTTATGGATCTGGGATTTAACAACCCATATCCTCAATTGACACCTAAATACACAACATTAACTAATCAACAACAACATTTAACACCAAATCATGAGATTTCAAATTTTTAGGGTTTTATACCTTTTTAGCTTGATTCCTAATTTCTGATCCTTTGATCCTGATTATGAAAAGCTATATCTTGATTATGGCTAACTATTTCACTCTCTCACACTCTATATTTTGAAATTTTAGAGAGAGAAAGTCTTGGAAGAAAAATGAGAACAAAGTGGCCATTTTCTCTCTCTAATACTATATATATAAGTTGATGAAATGAAATGAGCTGATTTAATGATTGATAGATGTGGTTATAGGTTATGCAAGTCAATTGAGTTGGTCACCAACTCCAAGATTTAGCAAGATTTACACTCCACATAAAAGAAAATGTGACAAAAGGGCATAAATGTTATTTCCTTAATTTCTAGAAATTTCCTTAGGGTTTAAGGTTTGTTAGGGTTTAGGGTTTAACCCTTTTAGGTTTAAATTTTAATCCTTAAATATTTAGCAACTTGGATTTCAAAAAAAATAAAAAAATTCTCTAATTAAATTTAAAATAGAAAATTTTAAATTTTTTAACTTATAATTAGGGCTTCCTAATTATATCATAATCTCCTAATTATAAATCAATCTTACTAATTAGGACTAATTTAAAATTGCTTAATTTAGCAATTAAGGTCAAAATCGCGGATTAGGGTTTATAACCCAAAAATTAGGGTTTCTAATAAAAAAATTTTGATTTTCTAAATTAGAATTTAGATTTCTTAATTAGATTAGAGTTTTCTAATTACTCATAAATTCAAATAATTAGGATTAGGGTTTTCTAATTAGCATTGCTAATTTTAGCAATTAAATCCACAATTGAGCATTAGGGTTTCTGACGGAACAATTTGGGTTCCAAAAATTGGAGATTAGGGTTTGCTAATTAATTAACCTTTACCCTAATTAGTACTTAATTAATAGCACTAAAGCATTAAAATTCTCCGTTATATTCTCAAATTAGGGTTTCATTATATCAGAATCTGAAATTAGGGTTTTCAGATCTGGTATTAGGGTTTTCTAATAATCAAATCGGGTTTCAAAATTCAGAATTAGGGTTTTGTAATCAATTTGTTAAGATTAACCCTAATTAATCCTATAATTATTTACACTTATGCCATTAAGTTCCCGATTTAGATTTCATGCACCGAATTAGGGTTTTGGATTTCCGGAACTGACATTAGGGTTTTCAGAACCAGTTTTCTAGGATTTATTGTTAAACGCTAGGATTTTCTAACTGAACGTTAAAGTTCTTAATATATTCATAGGGTTTGTTACAGATATCGTTTATCTGGTCAACCCTTCACCCTTAACCACATTCTGAACACAAACATAACCATAAACACAAAACGAATTCACATAAATCCTTAATCCTGAATAATTCACCTAAATCCTTCACCGAATTTTGAAATCCTCAAAATTCAATCCCAATAACATCAAACGCATACACTTATTTTCTGTCTAGGTCTATTATTTGACCTTAAATCATTCATTTAAGATTTTCATAAATTGTCAAATTTCTCGGGTTGTCACATTCACCCCTCCTTCTAAGAATTTCGTCTCCGAAATTCACCTTACACCTTACACCGTGCACCTTACACTATTCACACATATTTCACATGCTACCCAATACACCACTCACAAGGGTAAAAATTTTAGAACTGTGCTGAGGAATCGTATAGGCTGTTTGTTTTTCATTTTCGCAAAGGTTTTATGAAAATTCATCCGCAAACCGTCATTACTTACGGACACAAAGGGTGATTAGCCCGATATGCCCTGTACTGGCCAAGTACTGATTTTATCTATTTTCCCATCACTGCCAAATGCACAAAAATTTTACCTCAGTCTTATTTGATTCCACAGTAAAAACAATTTGGTTTGGGAAATTTCTTTCAATAAAACATTTTTGAGAATGACGTCATGATGCCGCACTGTATTTAACAGTCCGTTGAGGATTTCGTCATTTTGTGACTTTGTTATACTACATCACACTGTAGTGGGCTGACGATCCTTAGATCACATCCAACACCAAGTAATTCTGCATTGATAACTCCATCATTTTTTTATCATCTCGACAGCAGGTCACATGGTACATAAGTGATAAATAAAAACAATTTTTTTTAAAAGGCACATAGTGCGTATTTAGCCTGTGTCAAAAATTGAGGTTTAGCAAAGCTAGGGGTTTAGGAAAACCTAAGTCTTCACTAATGATCATTTTCTTAACAATCTATTTGTTCCTATAATCCTTAACACTCCATTCACACACAACTATACCCAGTTCATAAAACCACACTTATGAGTTCACAACCTGGCCACAATTATATGAGTTTACGAACTTACCCTAGTCTGACCTTTGACGTCCGTTCGCTGAGGGGCTCATAAACATTTCATATAACTATAAGTCAAGAATGTCACATAAGTATGAGTTCTAAGAACTCGTACTTAATCCTATATTCTCTACCTATGACCTATTTATCTGTATATAACAACTAGCGTGACATAATATTTCAATTATTACCAATGCCACCAACTAAATAGTTTTTACACCAAGCACAATTCCCCGCCCATACAAGGAATCATACAACTCAGTTGCTGACACGAGTCCTCGTTGAAATTCCCACCTAATCTTAACCCCCTTTTTCAATACGAATTTAATTCGTATTCATAATCCATAACTCTTTCATGAGTTTTCATAGTACAATTTCATAGTACAACTTACACACAGCATCTTGCTGAAAACTTTTCAATCATAAGATTGATTCTTTCTGACTGTCATAACCTTATCAGATCACGGGGTGATCTTATCGTATATATTACGATTTATTTCTATGCCTATGATCGTTTTGTTTTACAATCTCCTATTCCTGCACTTTCAGTCTTTTAGACTCGATCTATTCACCATTATTGTTCAACTTTATTATCAGAGTTAAGGAACTCTGTGCTTTACACTCGCCGAGATTCATCTTTGAATCTTTCCGACCAACTAACTCTATGTGAGTTAGATCTTATCCTAATCACTGCGGTTATTGGTCTCAGGTATTCCTACCTAAGCTTTTTAACCAACAGCTCTGATACCAATTGTAGTAGCCCCGAATCCAGGTCCCAAATCACCTTGGATCCGGTATACTATTTCTATCACTATTTGCGGAAGATATAAATATAAATTGTTTATACATTACATTACACACTATTCCCCAAGGTCGAGTAACCTTAACTTAATACACAATTCATAAACTTTCTAATATATAACACATTTATCAAACTATACTATTATAAAATAGCCACACGTTTAACCCAAGTAGAACTTGACTTTAACCTTTTCCTGTATCCGAACGCATTCGCCTTATCTGCAATGTTTATCATGATATAGCAAGGGTGAGCATGAAAGTTGCCTAGCAAGTTTATATACAACAATTTAATGATATATCATGATTGAAGAGTATGAATAATGAGCTTGCTATAATTCATCAATATAATTGAGAACTAGCACGAACAAATTTTTGACTGAACAAGTATTATACATGAACAAACATTTCTGAACCAACTGGTAATGAAGGTGATCAGCCTTTCATACTTGACTTATACATGCAAGATGTACTGAGTACAAATTTCATGGCAATCAGCAATGATTAACCATAAGCTTGAAGAAACTACTCTTATTAGAGTTAAGTAAAAGAAAACTTGCCTGAACCGTTGATTACCGCAACGCAATTTTTAACGCTTTACCCGAAGACCTAATATTAGTAATATAGATCTCCAATATTAGAATAATATCATCACAGTGTAATACTGTTATATTTATATATATAGAATAACCTAAACACATTACCACATAACCCTATCAGTCTTTAACACACAAAAACTAGGTATCAAGTCAAACTATTGCAGTCTGAGTTGAAACCGACACAATTCTATCATCCCGACGGTCTAGTCGGACAATACTCGAGTTTAAGTTCAATTAAACTCTACTTAAATGCTTAACAATTATCCCAGATAATTTCTTATCAGACAAAACATTTTTCCTAGGCTCGTAATAATTTTCGGATAATTATTACCATTTATCAACATTTTTCAATCCTTAAAACCGTATTTAAATGAATTAAATACCACATAATTCTTTAATCATTAATATTTATTTAATATAAAATATTAATAAAAATCGTTACATAATATTATAATATAATTATAATATATCAAATTATTTTTAATACTTTAAAATCATTTTTATATGATTTTCCAACAATTAAATCCATTATCCGATAATTGCTATTAATATTAAAATATTAATATTTTCATGCCAAAATATCAAAAGTTATATTTTATAACTTAAAATATTTTTATAACACTTAAATCATTTTTATATAATTTATAAAGCATTAATTCTATTTTTCCATAATTTATTTAATATAATTATTAAATAAAATAATTATCATTAATATAAATTATTAATGAAATTCATCACAAAATATCAAAAGTTATCAAAAATAAGTTAAAATATTTTCTTTTATCATAATATTATTTTTCATGATTTTTATGAATTAAAACTATTTTTTAATAATTTATTTAATATTATAATTAAATAAATAAATACCATTTACATTCCAAAAATATTAAATATTTTTAAAATATACTCAAAATAGTTAAAAACTATTTTTCAGACTTTAAAATAATTTTTCAGAATTTATTTTGTATTTTTAATAATTAAAAACCATTTTTTCTAATTTTTTAATTATTTTCCGGAAAAATAATATAAATCTGTCGCTAAAGGGCTATAGCGACACTTTCTGTCGCTATAGGTGTTCTTGAGTGTTCTTGAGCTTTCATGTCAGTGTTCGGGTGGGTAGGTTTGACCGGATTTAATTTCTTGTTCTGTGTGTTTCTGGGCGGACTATTGTTCTAATCATGTAGTATAAGTGTAATACTACAACTACAATCAAACTTCATGGCCATAACACTTTACAACTGAGAGATCAAGGCTTCCAAACATTCAGTCAGACGTGTTCTTCGTTTTTCTGGGTTTACTAGAATCGAAGGTACCCACTTTGGGTCCTTATAACTTGAAATCTAGGTTATATTTCTGTGATCTAAAGGTTCAGTTTTGTAGGGGAGATGTAAGGCTACAATTACATATCAAAAAAAATATCTAACAACAACATATACACAAGATTAAAGCTGGTCAAAGATCTGACAAAAATTCGGCTGATGCTGTTCTGGGTTTTCCAGAAAACCTTCATCAGGCAGTTCGGTCAATGATGTTTGACCATGATTCTACACCGTTATATTAATGATCTGGGTGAAATAAAGCCATGTATCTGTACTCCTCATATCCGACTACAAGAATAAAACAAAAACATAACAAAAACACTAATTTACTGCAAGATCTAAGGCTCGCAAAACTTGTCAGATTTTTCTGGAAATTTCTGGGCTTGCCCAGAAATCAAATTCGCGACCTTCAACGATATTTGACCGCTTATAACTTTTATTCTACAATCGATCTGGCTTTGATTCTTTTTGCATATAAAAGACCACATAACAGACTACATGTTACAACATTTAAAACACAAAAACAATCAACAGAAACCAATATAAGTGGTCTGACATTTGCTTGTCAGACGATGTTTTAGCAATTTTTTCCAGATTTCATAAAATGCAAGATTCGAGTATTTTGATGTTATGGATCTGGGATTTAACAACCCAGATCCTCAATTGACACCTAAATACACAACATTAACTAATCAACAACAACATTTAACACCAACTCATGAGATTTCAAATTTTTAGGGTTTTATACCTTTTGAGCTTGATTCCTAATTTCTGATCCTTTGATCCTGATTATGAAAAACTATATCTTGATCATGGCTAACTATTTCACTCTCTCACACTCTATATTTCGAAATTTTGGAGAGAGAAAGTCTTGGAAGAAAAATGAGAACAAAGTGGCCATTTTCTCTCTCTAATACTATATATATAAATTGATGAAATGAAATGAGCTGATTTAATGATTGATAGATGTGGTTATAGGTTATGCAAGTCAATTGAGTTGGTCACCAACTCCAAGATTTAGCAAGATTTACACTCCACATAAAAGAAAATGTGACAAAAAGGGCATAAATGTCATTTCCTTTATTTCTAGAAATTGCCTTAGGGTTTAGGGTTTGTTAGGGTTTAACCCTTTATGGTTTAAATTTTAACCCTTAAATATTTAGCAACTTGGATTTCAAAAAAAAAAAAAATTCTCTAATTAAATTTAAAATAGAAAATTTTAAAATTTTTAACTTATAATTAGGGCTTCCTAATTATATCATAATCTCCTAATTATAAATCAATCTTACTAATTAGGACTAATTTAAAA
Organism: Panax japonicus; assembly: GCA_020205505.1. Classification (NCBI taxonomy): domain Eukaryota; kingdom Viridiplantae; phylum Streptophyta; class Magnoliopsida; order Apiales; family Araliaceae; genus Panax; species Panax japonicus. Next base: position 65,334,094 of record CM035095.1, on the reverse strand, counting down.
TTGCTTAATTTAGCAATTAAGGTCAAAATCGTGAATTAGGGTTTCTAATAAAAAATTTTTGATTTTCTAAATTAGAATTTAGATTTCGTAATTAGATTAGAGTTTTCTAATTACTCATAAATTGAAATAATTAGGATTAGGGTTTCCTAGTTAGCATTGCTAATTTTAGCAATTAAATCCACAATTGAGTATTAGGGTTTCTGACGGAACAATTTGGGTTCCAAAAATTGGAGATTAGGGTTTGCTAATTAATTAACCTTTACCCTAATTAGTACTTAATTAATAGCACTAAAGCATTAAAATTCTCCGTTATATTCCCAGATTAGGGTTTTATTTTATCAGAATATGAAATTAGGGTTTTCAGATCTGGTATTAGGGTTTTCTAATAATCAAATCGGGTTTCAAAATTCAGAATTAGGGTTTTGTAATCAATTTGTTAAGATTAACCCTAATTAATCCTATAATTATTTACACTTATGCCATTAAGTTCCCGATTTAGGATTTCATGCACCGAATTAGGGTTTTGGATTCCCGGAACTGACATTAGGGTTTCCAGAACCAGTTTTCTAGGATTTATTGTTAAACGCTAGGATTTTCTAACCGAACGTTAAAGTTCTTAATATATTCGTAGGGTTTGTTACAAATATCGTTTATCTGGTCAACCCTTCACCCTTAACCACATTCTGAACACAAACATAACCATAAACACAAAACGAATTCACATAAATCCTTAATCCTAAATAATTCACCTAAATCCTTCACCGAATTTTGAAATCCTCAAAATTCAATCCCAATAACATCATACGCATACACTTATTTTCTGTCTAGGTCTATTATTTGACCTTAAATCAATCATTTAAGATTTTCATAAATTGTCAAATTTCTCGGGTTGTCACACCAAATCAAATGGGAAAGTTCCCATGGAGAAGATTGAAGAGTTCCTCTGTACCATGAGCCATAACGAAGCCAAATTGGTTTTAAGCTTGAGAGAAGTTCCACAACAAATTTCCCTACTGGACTTAGTTTTCTCTTCCGAAGATCATAGGAAGATATTGTTAAGATTCTTGGAAGAATCCCATTTACCGAAATCAATGGACGTGGAAAAATTCCAACATCTGGTTGATCACATTTTCAACAACAATGTGATATCTTTCACTGATGACGACATATCCGCTTAAGGGATCGGTCATTGCAAGCTGTTGTACATAATGGTTTTATCCTCCGGATATATGGTAGGAGGAGTCTTGATAGATGGAGGTTCATCTCTGAATATCTGTCCACATGCTACCTTAGAGAAGATGAATATCAACCCCAAGAGGATCAAAAGCAGCCATACGATTATCAAAGCTTTTGATGGGTCCCGACGAAACGCCGTTGGAGTGATTGAATTACCAGTGGAGATTGGTCCACATACATTCAGTGTATCCTTTCACATGCTCAAAATAGCCACGGGATACAACCTGCTTTTGGGAAGACCATGGATTCATATGGCTGGTGCCGTCCCTTCCACCCTTCATTAACAACTCAAGTACATTATCAATAATAGCCTAGTTACTGTTAATGCTGAGCCGAAATGTCCTGAACAAGGTGACATACCACTCATCAGCTTCAATTCAAAAGTTGAGCCGATCAGTTTCCATGCTCTGGAGGTGAGCAACACTCATTACCATCCCATTGGGGCGCCACCTCTCACACCTAAGATTTCTGTCGAAGTAATGTCGGCTACTAAAGAGATGATATCATTGGGTCATCAACCTGGACAAGGGTTGGGCAAAGAACATCAGGGTATTAAGCACCCTATTCAAGTGCTCAGTCAAACAGGGACAACTGGATTAGGATATTCTGCTAGCTCTAGTCGCAGGAATCCTCATAAGTACAAACAAATTCCTTCAACTTCAGCCACATGGCGGTTGTCTCCACCTGCAAATCTCGAGCTTATACAGTCTCCGGTAATGGTTCCAGCCCATGTTATGGCTATGCTATTTCCCAAACCGATACCAGTTAAAGCAAAAGAGGTCCTGATTCCTGATCCTGGAGTGGAAGAAGAGGAACGGAGACATAAACAAGATATCGCCAGAATGATGTCAAACATACACATCATTATCCATGATGAACATACAAATAGATACACCCTAGACGATGATTGCCCAGATGTTATGGTCATCATTAGGAAAAAGGAGGACGATGATAACCCCTCCAACATTGCAGTCCATCAGGACTTTACCCTTGAAAATTGGAACAACACTCCATGCATTGGTCGACTAGGGTAAAACGGCCAAATATTCCATCAGACAAGCCTATCTATTACATTATAAGATCAACCTAACAAGCTTGATCATTCTATATTTATAGTCCTTGTACATCATTTCTTTTTAAGGACTTTACAAAGCTGTTTTGCTTATGTAGGATCAACCTAACATATTTAATCAATTCATTCTATGTCCTTGAACATATGTTCCTGTTATCTATCAAAGGACTTTACAGCTTTTCTTAATGAAAGGATACTTGCATATTCATTCATTTATATCATAATCAAACCATACATAAATAGGAATATCATTCACATACTTATTCCTAACACTATTCACTGTCGTACCCTTAAGATTTGAACTTATAATTGTTCACCCTTATTGCTATATTTCTTGTTGGGCAAATTTGTTGCTCATTCTTGCTTCCCTAAAAATATTACAGTTAAGGCAGAGCAAGGAGGTAGTTCGGGAAAAGACAAATGAAAGGGCAAGGCTACGAATTATCTTAGTTCTTTATGCGTAGGAGAACCATTGTTATTTTTATTATTATAATGATGTATTAAGGATGATTAAATTTATGTTTAATTCATATTCAGTTTATATTACTGTAATGTTGTAGTAACGGTCACGAGACCTTACGACGTGAAGATTTATATTATATCAATGTAAATTATTCTATTATTCCGTTGTTAGTGATTTTAGTATGATATTAGAATTAGCACGTGACGAACCAAATTTGAGATATGAGTGTCTAAATTTGGGGGAGTCACAGGTTGGTATCAAAGCCTTATGTTATAAACCTTAGGAGCGAGAATCCTTAGACTATAACCTTAGAAGAACTTAGAGGATAGAAAGAGATAAAACTCATATAGAGCTTTCCTAGCGACTTAGTGGCATTATGAAATGTATTTTCATTCTATGCTACAAATTTATGTTCTGATGGAGTTTGTTGGTTGTTTGTCTTATGTTTGTGGTTGTAGGATGATGGACTTGGGAGGACCCAGTAGAGTGGTAGAGGAGGAGCCACGTGACATACGCGTGGTGTATGAGGCACCATTGATAGCTGAGCCCATTTTGGTGGTGGCTCCTATCGATGATGATGATGAGGAAGAGGAGATGGAGCTAGATCTCGTAGAGTCGGATCCCGAGGAGGATCCTATGGAGGAAGAACCCATGGAAGATTCTGATGAGGCTAAATTCGAAGACCGAATGTTGGGGGAATATGAGGAGCGGATTTTGGAATTCGAGTCCCGAGTTGAGGAACTAGAGATCCAGACTCAAGAGAGGGAAACTAAGATGCAAAAACCGAGGGAGGAAGACCTTAAGAGGAAACTGAAAATGCAAGAAATGGAGGTAGAGATTGTGTATCGCAAAGAAGCAGGTATCTAGATGGGAACCCTTTTTCACCGATCGGTATCCAGGAACGTGGAATTGGTGGATAAGCTGGAGGATTTCGAGCAGAAGGAGTTAAGTGAGAAAGCCGAGAAAGAGGCTCTTCACACTCAGCTTGAGCTAGAGGTTATGGAGAGGATCCACTTCGAGGAGAAGTGGGAAGAAGATAATGATAGGGAAGGAGACTTAGAAGATGAAGTGAGGTGTATGCTTTTTGCACGACCATATATAGATTGATTGATAGTGCATACCATTACCCAGCAGAGCAGGGATAGACCTAACATACCATAAGTAAAGATTTGGTGGCACACATCACTCAAGTGGAGTACAAGAGTACTATGGAGCGCAAAATGCTAGATTGAGGTCTAGATGTTAGTAGTCTAGTAGTTGGTATTTATCTATGATATGTTATTGTAATCCCAATCTTTTGTGTGAGATGTGGGATAAGTTATGAAAACCCCAACTTTTTGTAAAGTGTTAGAGGGATAGTATGTTAGTGTTTCCCCATTTTTCGGGATATTGGGGGGTAAAAGTTAACGTTTATAGAAGTATGCTAGGAATGATCATATCAATGTAATGATTTGATATATGAATATAAATGTTCTTATTTCAGAAATCGTGTCATAAAATTTTGTTTTCTTTTTGGATTAAAGAAATACTTAATTAATATAATTAGAGACTAATGATGAAATTTTTTGATGCATAAAAATGCCACCCAGACATAGACTAGCAACACCAAAAGAATCAGTCAATAGTGGAAGGGAACAAGTGGACCTTATCCAATAACTAGTAGACTTACTAAGAGAAGCCCTGCAGGGAAGAAATAAGGAAATTGTGTAACCAAATCCCCAAGCTATTCTAGTTATGAACTTTAAGGACTTTAGGAATGTAGGACCTCTGAAATTCATTGGTACTACCGATCCTATCGTGGCACAAACATGGATCAAAGAGATAGAGAAAGCCTTCGCCATTGCTCGTGTGGGTGAAGATCAGAAAATAATGTTTACGTACATGATGAGGAGTGAAGCAAACTACTGGTGGGAAGCAAACCAACAAAGAGCGGGAGAAGGGACTATAACCTGGGAAAGGTTTAAGGCTTTGTTTTTCGAGAATTACTTCCCAAAGAGAATGAAGAATAGGATGGAGGTAAAGTTTCTGGAACTAAATCAAAGGGAGATGACGGTGATGCAGTACGAGGCCAAGTTCAATGAACTTGCACATTTTACAATGCATCAAGTAGACACCGAAGAAAAGAAAACTCAATACTTTGAACTTAGACTGAAACCTTGGTTGTTCAACAAGGTGCCGGTCCTTCAAATTGACTCTTTTGCTACATTATTAGAGAAGGCGATAATTGCTGAGGGAGGTAGTGAGGCGTTGAGCCAATATAACAAGGAGAAGAAGAACACAAATGTTTGGGGAGAAACTCATGGAAGGAGTAGCAGTGGTGGAAGCAATTTGGGAAAAAAGAAATGGGATAACAACAACAACAGTACAAACAATCAAAATATTAGCCAGTCATGAAGTTACAAAGGAGGGTTTAAGAAAATAAGTGAAGCTTGCTCGAAATATGGGAAGAACCATCAATGGGAGTGCTGGAAAGGGTGCATTGTCTGTTACAACTACGGTGAAGAAGGGCACATTTCACCCAACTGCCCAAAGCCAAAAAAGATCAAGGGATATTTCACGTGTGGCTCAACTGAGCAACAAATCAAAGATTATCCAAAGAAGAGGAGCAGCGGAGGAAGCGGCTAACAGGGAGGGGGCAGCAAGCTGATGATCGACGGACCAACATAATCCAACTGACCGATTTCCCGAACCTTTAACATGATTGTCCAAGATATAATAGCTGCGAAGGACGTGGTGTCAGGTATTCTCCCAATTAATAATATAAATGTCTATGTATTATTAGATTTGGGAGCTACCTGTTCCTTTGTGTCTGATGAATTTGCTAGGCAACTAAACATACCCCATGAATGCTTAGAAAATTTGTTGACCATAGAGATTGCGAATAAGGAAGTAATTCCTATAGAATTTGTTTACCGAAGCTGTTGTGTAAACATTAGAGGTCACGAACTAAGCATAGATTTGATTCCTATAAGATTGGGAGAGTTGACGTAATATTAGAGATAGATTGGTTGTATAACCATGCTGTGATAATTGATTATCAGAATAAAAGTGTAAACCTTCAAAACTCCGAATAAGTCTAAGGTAGTGTTTTATGGTAGCTCATCGCTTTAACAATCGTGTTATCTTACTATGATGCAAGCCAAGAAATTGTTAAATAAAGTATGTGTAGGTTACTTAGCCTACATTGTTTACACTTAGAAAAATGGAGTGGGAATTAAGGATATATCCGTAGTGAGAGAATTCCTAGATGTATTTTTGGACGATCTGCTTGATTTTTCGCTAGAAAAAGAAATTGAATTCGTAATAGACTTAGCACCGGGAATGACACCAATTTTGAAAGCTCCATATCATATGGCACCAATAGAAATGAAAGAATTGATGATACAACTGCAAGAGTAACTAGATAAAGGTTATATACTACCGAGTGTGTCTCTTTGGGAAGCACTAGTGTTGGTCATTAAAAAGAAGGATGGATTGATGAGGCTCTGTATTGACTATCGAGAGTTAAACAAAGTGACAATTAAGAATAGATTTTCGTTGTCAAGGATAGACGACCTTTTTGATCAACTGAAGGGAGCGAAGTGTTTCTCGAAGATAGATTTACGGATGAGTTATCACCAGTTGAAAGTAAGGGAGGAGGACATACCAAAGATGGCATTTTAAACCCGTTATAGACATTACGAGTTTTTGGTAATGTCATTCGGATTGACTAATGCTCCGACAACATTCATGGACTTGATGAACCAAGTTTTCAAGCCATACTTAGATAAGTTTGTAGTAGTATTTATCGATGACATTTTGATTTATTCAAAGACTAAGGAAGAGCATGCCAAACATATGAAGATGGTTTTGGAAGAACTGAGAAGAGAAAAGATGATGTAAAATTTTCGAAATGTGAATTTTGGATGGAGAAGGTTCAATTCTTAGGACATATAATAGATCAAAATAAAATTTCCGTGGATCCTGCAAAAGTGGAAGCAGTAAGTAACTAGGAACAACCAAAGACGCCAACAGAGATAAGAAGTTTCTTAGGGTTAGCAGGGTAATACCAAAGATTTATCCATGATTTTTCTATGATAGCAACCCCATTAACCAATCTAACGAGGAAGATGGTGAAGTTTGTGTGGATGAACAAATGCGAAGAAAGTTTTCAAGAGCTAAAGAATAGACTAAGTGAAGCGCCTGTATTATCATTATCAGACGATGCGGGAGGTTTTGTGGTATATAGTGATGCATCACATAAGGGACTTGGTTGTGTGCTAATGCAACATTACAAAGTCACTGCATATGCGTCGCGACAACTGAAGGATTACAAAAAATGATATCCTACTCACGACTTAGAGTTAGCAGTAATAGTTTTTGCATTAAAGATTTGGAGACATTATTTGTACAGAGAGAAATGTGAGATATACATGGACCACAAGAGTCTAAAATATATCTTTACACATAAGGAGTTGAACATGCGTCAGAGAAGGTGGTTAGAATTAAACAAGGATTATGACTGCGAGATTCTCTATCACCTAGGAAAAGCAAATGTAGTAGCCGACACGCTAAGAAGGAAAGGAAGGGAGAAGTTGTTTCAGCTGACAATTCAAGAGGAACTAATAAGGGAAATGTAGATCAGGTAAAGGGATCGGGGAGGTATGAAGAAAAAATATTTGTAGTGGAAGCTCATCCAACCTTGTTGGACAAAGTAAAGGAAGCATAAGAGAAGGATAAAGATCGAGAAAATCAGGAAGAGGATCACAACAAATTAAGAAGAGAGATTTAAAATGGATAAAGACGGGATTTTGAGATTCAAAGGGAGAGTATGGGTGCCAGCGGTAACCAAGTTGAGGGAAGAAATTTTGCATGAGGCACATAATACGACGTATTCCGTTCATCCAGGAGGCACAAAGATGTACTAACATTTGAGGCAACATTTTTGGTGGCCCAATCTGAAACAAGAAGTTGCGGAGTGCGTTAGTAGATGTCTTACTTGCCAATGGGTCAAAGCAGAGCACCAGAGGCCAAGTGGTCCACTTTAATCATTGGAAATGCCAGAGTAAAAGTGGGAGCACATTACGATGGACTTCATGGTGGGACTTCTAGTCACGTAGAAGGGTTTTGATGCCATTTGGGTTATCTTAGATCGACTAACGAATGTCGACATCAGGATTTTTATTTTTCCCTTTTCTATTCTTGTTTTTGGTGTTCTCATGTTATGTGAGATTTGTTTAAAAAAACAAGTGAAAAAGGTCCGACATGTATCATGTCGACGATTTAACTGTAAGAGTCGCCAGTTGGTGTTTTTAACTGGTTGCACCAACGCAACCGAGAAAAGGTTTGCACATTGACCCAGTGATGTGACACTGCTAAATGGGTCTGTGAAATCGAGATTTATTTGGGTTCGGGGGCTAGATTATCTGGAGGGAAGGTGTTAGACACCCCCCGACATCCGTGTTACCACGGTGACCGCCACTTTTTAAGAAACTATTATCTAAATGTGTGTGTGTGTGTGGATTAATGCGCAATTTATCTGGAAGTAGTGCGAGGCCACGTTCGCACCTATATACAAAGTGTTTGAATTTGTATGAAAAATTTAATTTTAAACATGATATAGAAGTGAAGTTCTGTAAAAGAGGTTTTTCAAACCCTATGTGTGAGACCCAAAAATTTTATGAATAAAGATTTAAATTCTCGAAATATTTTTTTGAATATTATGGGGTGGATTTCATATAATGTTATAGTTGTGGGTAATATTTATAAATTTTACAAAGTAAGTAAGTGGATATATAATATTCGATTGGTTGGGGAATATTCGTTTTAACAGGGACTATTCGTACAATGACACAATCATTGGTGGACCCCATAACGAAAGTATTGTCGTAGTTAGAAAATGACAGAATTATCATTTTATAAAAATAACAGTGAAAGTGTTACCGTTAAAACTGTTGAACTACCCGGTAGTAAAAGTACAATAATACGCGTGGTTGCATAGTAGCACACAGTATTGATTATTGATGCTTACATGAGAAGTCACTCAGTTATACTCAATTATTTTTACAGTAATTGCTGCATTATATCTCTCTTATTATTGATTCAATTATTGTCACAGTATCATCTGCATGATATGTTATGTTATTAAATCAATAATTGAGACGACAAAGTTATTCATATTATTATTTGCAATATTGCCCCCTCTTTCCTAGGAACGACCTAGTTATTAAATTGCGCGTTATAATATTAATGATGAATAAGTCCGCGTTGATTAAAGATGAAATTGATAGTTCCATTGTGTGGGAATTATTAGTGTTAGTGGAAATCGACAGTTATTTCGAAAATAATTGATGTCTAGAGGTTATATTTACCAATCGGGTAATTAACCGGATAAATGAAAAATTAATTGCTATTGATTCACATGATTATAACTATTTGTTCACATGTGTGTACTATTCATTCACATTCATTTACTATTAGGGGAGTTGGTGCAAGATTGATAATACTTGCATGACTAAGTTTAAAAATAGAGGTATAGATGGAGGTACTATACTGTAATTAATTTTTTTCACATGTTTAGAACTATTGAGTCACATGATTTACTATTGATTCACATGATTAACTATTAGGGGAGGTGGTGCAAGTTTGATAATACTTGAATGACTAAATTAAAAATGAAGGAAAAGATGAAGGTATTATACTGTAATATTTCGAGCCCCAAAATGTGCAATTATTGAAACTATATTTTCCTATAAATAGAAGCTCATTCCTTCATTAATTTTCACCAATTCACAAAAGCTATAGAGCAATTATTATAGAGAGAAATTATAGAGAGAAAGAAGAAGAGAAGTCTGCTACCTCACTATTCAAGTATCCAGTTTTCTTCTGAGGTAAGGGGTATTATTTCTTTTATATTCATGAAGAGAGCTTCTGTTATTCCATTCCTTATTATTATGTTGGAATAACCTGTCTATGCGAAGCACCCCATACATGGTGAAATTCTTTTGTTATTCCATTCTTTATTATTATGTTGTAATAACCTGTCTATGCGAAGTACCGCATACATGGTGAAATTCTTATGTTATTCCATTCTTTATTATTCTGTTGGAATAACCTGTCTGTGCGGTCTATCGCATGCTTGGTGAATTCTGTTGTTATTCCATTCTTTATTATTTTGTTGGAATATCATGTCTGTGAGAATTATGCATGATCTGGTTCCGTTCTTTATTATTCTGTTGGAATATCCTGTATGTGCGGATTACGCATGACCTGGTTCCCTTCTTTATTATTTTGTTAGAATAACCTGTCTGTGCAGTCTATCGCGTGCCTGGTGAATTCTTTTGTTATTCCATTCTTTATTATTCTGTTGGAATAACCTGTCTATGTGGATTACCGCATGCATGGTGAATGGCCTTTCGTATTTATTCTTTATTAAATTGTGGAAATGATCTTTCTACATGGATTACCGCATGACGGATGAAAATTCATTTACAGTTTCGTATATTCTATTATACTTGTATGAGATATCATTACTTTTGAACTCGTCATGAAAAATCATTTTATTTGGTATTTTTCTATTATGAGTTACTATTCACCCAGTTACTATTCACTCTAGTATTATTCACTCGGGTATTCGGGCACTTTTCGTGTCGTAGTACTATTCATGAGTTACTATTCATGGGTTACTATTCACCCAAATTACTATTCACTCCAATATTATTCACTTGAGTATTTGGGGTATTTTCGTGTCGGAGTACTATTCATGGGGTACTATTCACGATAAAAAATGATTCTTTTCTGTCCAAATTATTTTTGGTACATGAATATTATTCTTGAATTTTACTATACAAAGCCGTATCATGTTAACAATTTGGACGTTATTGATTTCTGGATAAATTAGATTATAAATCTTTAAAATTTATCCTTGAACTTGTTTTATTGAATTATTATGTCATTGTCATCATCCTCTTGCTTATATTGTGATGAAATTCATCTTTGGCTTACGTGCATAGATGGACTTGGTATGATTATAGCCACGGATTTTTCGGTATAATCATGACCGTAATGTAACGAATGATGTGGTAAAAGTCCTCATTGGCTTGTAGTTCATTGATGGACAATTGTTGGTATGATTATGACTAGGGATTATTCGATATAATCATGACCATTGATGATTACATGAATATCCTTGGACGTGGTGCAGGGATGATTCGATTTTATTTATTAAGATGAGTCTCAGTGATAAAGTTGATGAAAAACTTTTTAAATCATAGAAGATAGTAGATTTTATGCTCTACTTGACTCTTCTAATGGATTGCTTATTTCGCTGCAGTTGTTGATCTAAAACTTGTTGTCTATTTCATCCTATCAGTTGCTATACTGTTGAAGGTTAAGGATAATTTATTCTGCATTAACTTAGTCATAATATTTCTTACTGGGCTAGTTGAGCTCACCCTTTCTTTCACTGTTCTCTTTAGGAAATGAGAATATAGCTGGCATGAGTGAGGGAATGGATTGACGGTCCAGATGGTTGCATTAGTAGTCCTCACTATTCTGTGAAATAGTATGATAATAAATGTAATAAGATTGAATTTAAGTGTGGATATTGTCTAGATGATAATATTCGTGTTAAAACTCTCAGATTGTGTTTTGTCGTATTTTACATGACCGTTGTATAATTAAGTTATATTTGATTTATGTACCATATATCTAGCGACTCAAGATGGGTGATGTATACCTTTTTTGGAGGCGTCACACTATGATCAATAGTAATTGAGACCTTTTCATACTTCCATTTTATTATTAAATGTTCAGTTTGTTTGTTTTTTTTGAGATACGAAGCATCTCTGAGAAAATAATATATAGTAGTGCCGAACTCCTCATGGGCATGACAGCCATTTAAAGAAATTTAAACATCATGAATAAAGTACAAGCTGCTTACAGCTGAAAATGTCCATCACGGGAACCGAATCTAGATTCAGTGGCCTGAATCTGTGATCACATGATTCCTAGGCTCACATGATGCCGCAGTTTATATAAAAATCAATAAACAGTTATATATATATATATAAAAGCTGTATATATATATATATATATATATATATATATATATATATATATATATATATATATATATATATAGACATGATCAACCACCACGAAGCACCTCCATGGGGGATCAGAAATGTAAATAAAACAGTAAATGCGATCAACCGCCACGAAGTAAACTCCAGGCGGGACTAAATGTAAAGAAAGTAGTAAAAATGATCAACCGCCACGAGGTAAACTCCAGGCGGGATGGAATGTAAATAAAGCAGTAAAAGTGATCAACCGCCACGAAGTAAACTCCAGGCGGGACGAAATGTAAATAAAACAGTAAAAGGCCACGAAGTAAACTCCATGCCTGACAAATATATATATATATATATATATATATATATATATATATATATATATATATATATATATATATATACATATAAGCGATAAACGCACATGATGTTTCTCAATCCCGACTCGGTTTATCATTTCAGCGATTTGTCGCATATATATATATATATATATATATATATATATATATATATATATATATATATATATATATATAAGCAGTAAACGCACTGGATATAAAATCCAGGCTCATCGAACAGAGTTCGACAATAGTTCATATATATATATATAAAAACAAGTAAATGCTCCAGACATAAGTCTAGGCTCAATCGAGCCATAACTCGATAATATTAGTCCAAATATATAAATATATACATATATAAGTATATATATACAGACACAAATATATATATATATATATATATATATATATATATATATATCAACATGTTATTAAATATAATGATTATCCAAGTGGGGACACTTGAATAACCATGTTTAGACATTAACTAGCAGAATATATATATCTGAATTACAATATAGTACCATGTTGATAATCAATGATCAGATATAACATATATAACAATAAGGTTAATAATCTGATACAATAATAATATAGTTCTGAACATTTCTTACTCATGTCCATTGCATAAAAAAAATGCAAAGGTAAATATACTTGCTCAATAATAATTGGAGTAAGTATAGGAAACTTGTCTGGTCTGCTGTTTACACAACTTAGTTCTACCTTTAATTCAACGACCTATCATTTACAAGATGGTTCTATTGATTAGAAATTCATATCATAACACATCGTACTGTTATTTATACTTAATACATAACCTAATCACATTGTCACATAGTTATATCAGTCATTAAGACGCAAAGAAACACTTATACAGTCAACCTATAAAGGTTTGGATCAATTTCGGTAATATTTCGGTGTACCGACGGCTTTATCGGAAAATTATCTCGTTTAAAACTCTAATCTGTATCGTAAATATTATTTTGGATACTTTAAATATCAATCATAGCAGTTATAATAATTTTTAATTAATTATTATAATTTATCATGATTTTTCAAACTCTGGAATCATTATTAAATAATTTAAATATTACATAATTCTATTATCATTAATATTTAAATATTAAGGTATTATTCACTAAAATATTAAAAGTCATTTATAATAACATAAAATATCTTTAAACCACTTATATCCCTTTTAAATGATTCTTAAATCAATAAAACTATTTTTAAACTATTTATTAAATATAATTATTAAATAAATCTAATAACATTAATATTAAATAATTAATGAAATTTACATTAAAATATTGAAAGTTACATTTTATAACTTAAAATATTATTAAATACCTTATTATCATTTAAAAAGATTTTTAATATAATAAAATCATTTTTAGTTAATTCATTTAATGCATTTATTAAATAAATTAAATGTTAATAATTTTCAAATAATTACTAATATTTATGGAAAATATGTCAAATTATTAAAAATTAATTTTTATAACTTAAAATAATTTTTAAAACTAATTTTGTAATTTTTAGAATTTATTTTTTATTTTTAAATGATTTTTAGAAATTTAATTAATTAGAATTAATAAGTCTGTCGCTATAGCCTTTAGCGACAGAAAGTGTCCCCTATTGTGTTATTGAGCACCAAGAACACTCATATGTAGTTAACAAGTGGCCACGTTTGACCAAGTGTAATTCGCTGTGTAAATTGTTTTTGGGCAATCTATAACATGGATCTTGAAGTGTTAATGTAACACTACAAGTATCAACTAACATCTGGGTCAGATCAGAACAAACGAGCAAGATATAAAGCCTGGAACAAGTTGTCAGAGCTATTCATCACGTTTCTAGGCTGCCCAGAAAATAAAGTCATGGCCGGTCAACGCTATTGGTGGCCTTCTATCATGCAATCGGTTCGTGGTAAAAGTGTTCTAGACGTCGGTCTGGGTATAGTAACTAATAGGGTACACGAATCAGCATTTATAAGGTTTACAAATCATCAAGTTGCAAATTCTTTGCTTTCTAAGGTTTGGAAATTCTTTGTACTTATAGTTTGAATGTTATACTATAATCTAGATACCACTATACATCCTAAAAGCTTGTCAGAAACGAGATCAAAGCCGGTCAAAGGCTGTCAGAAATAAGGTTCTTCATGTTTCTAGAAAATCCCAGAAATGCTAATCAGTGCGAGTGGCCTTCTTTGACCACTTGCTACGATTGATATATTGATTGTTTAAGAGTTCTAAGGCCATGGATCTAGAGTCCACATTACAAGCTATAATCTGAATACAACACATCATCAGAACACTAACATGACTGACATATTAAGGAGCTTAAAAATGTTGTCAGACACTGTTCTAAACTTTCTGGGTTACCAAGAACTCTACTCAGTCATGGTCGGTCAATGACCTTTGACCATGAATAACTTGCAATATACAATAGATCTGAATCTGATTCAAGTTCCAGACTAAAGTACTCATGACATACTACAACTTTAAACATTCAAACAACAAAAACATAGAATAGGTAAGGATTAAAGAGGTCTGACATTCATTGTCAGACAACATTTTCAACATTTCCCAAATTTTTGAAATCTTTAAATTCGAGCATATAAATGTTATGGATTCACTAAATACCAACCCAGATCATGGATTAACACAACATATAACATGTTTAAACACAAAACAACAAATCCATCATAGCATACTAGATCAAATCTTATTGGCTTAGGGTTTACCTTTGAGCTTTGATTTTTGATTCTGACCTTCTGATCTATTAGTGGTAAATGTGGGGTTTGCTTATGGGACTAAAATTCTCAAACAATTCGTGGGTTAGAGAGATAGAAGCTTGGTGGTGTGTTTGTGAACAATTGGGACAAAATTATGAACTTTCCCCTCTCTCAATCTATATATAATTTGATGCAAGGACCATGACTTATCATGAGGGCAGGTTTTTGGCTGATTAAAGGCTAGTACTAGACCACATGGCTAGCTAAAGTTGGTCACCAACTAAAGTTATGGCAAGTTTTACAAGTTATCTATTAAATAATGCAAGAAGGGCAATTTGGTCATTTGGTTTTTACTTTTAGTGGAAAGGTTGACAATTCATTCTAACCTTTAGGGTTTGACCCTTAGGGTTTAATCCTACGGTTTCCTAAGCTCTAAATCTAAAATTATGTATTAAGGGCAAAAATAGAAATCTTAGTTTCTAAGAATGTTGATTAGGGTTCCCTAATTACACTAGGTCTCTTAATCACCTAGGATTTGTAAATTAGCTTTTATAATGTACTAATTACCAAAAGCTTGTTAAATTAATAATAAGGGTTTATAACTTAGCAATTAGGATTTTGATTCAGTAATTAGGATTTTGTACTGTTTTACTATAACTGTTCCACACATTAATATTACACACATATAAGACATGTTTATATTACTGAAATATAAATAATATTATATTATTATTCTCATTCCTTATTCAAAATCTTGGCTTAGGGTTTTGAATTCATATCTGACATAACCTTAATATATACCATTATTAATTAAATTAAAATAATTAACTTAATTAATATAATAAATACATATCATAAAATCCATATCATAAATACAATAATCATATTTTCATAGAAAATAAATAATAAATATTTTATTACAAGATTAATTTATTATAAAAATATAATCTAATATGATCAATAATTCTAAAAAGAACTTAGTTACATCTAATAAATAATTTTATTTATTAGATATATACATATACTTTACTTTTCACAAATTCCCACCCTTATCTATATATATAAGAAAAATTATTCACAATATTTCTTATTAAAAATTTTGGGTTATTACATCCACCCTCCCTTATAAGGATTCCGTCCCTGGAATCACCGCTTTAAAACCTATAGACACTAGGGAAAATAGCAAACACAGTCATTTCAAGTAGATATCGATCAGATTTGATCGAACTAATCTTTAACTACTCAACATAAAGCTTGTCTATCTAATTCTATGAAAATTTGATTCCTAATAGAACTCAAATTTCTCCTTCAAAATTTCTTTATAACATAATTTACTTATATTTAAGAAAAAACATATATACAAAAATACAATCCATATGAATAATACCTGAAGTCCCATCCCCGGCTGCTACGGTATCCTAAACCGTCATGTTGAAGACTCTCGCGGTTGATTTCGTCGAAGTTGGTCCCGTTATCGCCATTGTTCCACTGCCTTTTCCCGCATTCACACTTCCTATATCCATTCTCATTTTTGACAGTGCTTCACCTTATGCTCCGTGGATCCGCACAGAAAACACCCATTGCTCATCCTAGGATTGGGGCAGTTAGGAGAGATATGTCCCTCCTGTCCACACTTATAGCATACAAACTTACCCTTAAGACACTCACCTGAATGATTCTTCCCATAATTCTTACACTGCACAGCCTGCTTCTTCACACCTTCCTGCTTGACTTGGACACTCCCAATATTGCTCCACTTCCTTTTTTCACACCTACTTCCACTACCTACTTCTACCTTCTCAGCTCCCTCACCCTTATTCTTTCTCTCCTTATTGTAGAGGCTCATGGTCTCACTTCCCCCTTCAGCTATGATAGCCTTTTCTAAGAGTATGGCAAACGTATTGATTTGCAACACCACCACCTTATTATAGAGTCAGGGTTTTAGGCCCAGCTCAAACCTCCTTGCCTTTCTAGCCCCCGTATCCACTTGGTGTGGAGCGAACCTAGCTAATTCATTGAACTTTGCGGCAACTCCGCAACTATCAAGTTCTCATGCTTCAATTCCAAAAGCTTAACCTCCATCCTAGCCTGTACACTAGCTGAGAAATAGTTCTCAAAGAAAAGTGTCTTAAACCTAGTCCATGCTATCACTCCTTCTCCTGCCCTAGCTTGATTTGCCTTCCACCAGAAATTCGCTTCTCCTTTCATCATATAAGTGGCAAAAGCTGTCTTTTGCCCCTCATCTACCCTAGCGACTACAAACACTTTTTCTATTTCCTTAACCCAAGTTTGGGCTTCTATCGGGTCCGTAGTACCTCTAAATTTAGGCTGTCCTATGGCCTTAAAATCCTCGAAGTTTGCAAATCGATTGTCTGGATGATTTCCCGCCGATGGCATTCCATTCTGCATGGCCTGAGCTACCATGTTCACAAAATTCTCCACCAGATCTGGTTGTTGTCCTCCAGCATTGTTGACAGATTCTTTTGCCCTTTGGTTTCGAGTTTGACGTCTTGGCGCCATTTTTTGGTTAAATAAAACAAAATCTATATTTAATTAACTTACATTCTAAACCTTATCGTATAAGTTTAATATTTCAAACTTATTCCATTAATCAAACATAGATTAACATTCATTTAGTAATTTTAAAATACTTTACATAGCATAGCACATACTGCTTTCAACATCTGATATTTCTTTGTGACCACAAAAGTCGGGAATCGCTACCTCTAATCACACCAAAGTTGGGATTATTACAATACACAAGTATATTACCAAAAATACATAATTAAATACTAGTTTTACCTACTTCCTACACCTCTTTCCTGATCCCGGACAACCCTTCGCCTGATGTCCTTCCAATCCACAAATAAAACATGCACTTGGTTTATAGTCGGGACAATATAGAGTGGTATGTCCTTCATAACCGCAAAGATAACATATCTTTTTCCATTTCTTCTTATTGAATTTTCCAAAGTCGCGGTCTTTTATCTTCCTTTTTCCTTTCTTGCTTGGAGCTGCACACGATATGTTGCTTTTGGCTCCCACCTGATCAATTTCGATCTTAAGCTTATCTTGTTCTTCCATCGTTTTGATTAACGCCTTTCGTAATTGGCTATTTAGTAACTTTTCTATCTCCCACAACTTTTCCAAAGAAGAAACCTTGTTCCTCAGATTCTGCACTTCAGTTGATGCTTGATCAACTCCAACTTCGGTGTCTGAATCACTATCTGTTAGTTCCAACGTTTCTGGGTCCGGTACTATATTTTCCAAAATAATCACCTCATCAAGGTTATCTTCAACGTGAGCCTCTACTTTAGCTACTGGCTTTGATATTAGCTCCTTCTTTATGATCTTAGGGTATCCTAATCCTTTTCCTCCTGACATCTACGCATAAATTATCCTGATTAGCATATATATACACAGCAAGTAAAAGTTTTATATAAGTTATCTTTTATTTTTGTTTAACGATGAATTTATTCGATTCATCTCCTTTTAAAATCTATATGAGTTATTTGTACTCTCAACGTTTTCCTCTACTCTAAGGTTATAGCCTAAGGTCTACTCCCACCTATGGTTTCTAACCCTAAAGCTCTGATACCAACTTGTGACGCCCCCAAATTCAGGTACTTGAAACCTGAATTCAGTGCTTCACGATACCATTTTTTTGAGCAGAATAATAATAATGTCATAAATATCAAACTTAATTACATATCAGAGTTGTCTAAATCCCAGGTACGCGACCTTAAAACATTTCATTACATGATAGATAATAAATATCATCATCTTATTTAAGTCAAGCTATTACATAAGGTAACACAAACTTATCCTAACAGCTTTCCTTTCCCTTTGTTCCTGGCAGAGCCCTATGGTTGATCATACTTAACTGAAAACATTTAATTTAAGCAAGGATGAGCATTTGAGTGCCCAACAAGTAATAACAATTATAAATATTAGCTGAAAGGATTAAATGTTTTCTTTGTACTACTTTTTTACAATAAATCAAAAGTTGTGAAGTAATATGAACCGATAATAATAACA
This sequence comes from Panax japonicus, assembly GCA_020205505.1. NCBI lineage: Eukaryota > Viridiplantae > Streptophyta > Magnoliopsida > Apiales > Araliaceae > Panax > Panax japonicus. Next base: position 65,315,157 of record CM035095.1, on the reverse strand, counting down.
TAACAACTCTCTATCAAATTTTTGAAACTACGTACTGACTATAAATAGGGTTAAGGTGACATATTATGAACATTGTTCTCAATTTTTGAATAGGTTTAGCAGAACTTCATTCGCAAACCTTCATAACTTACGGGCACGGGGGGTGATCAGTCCGTTATGCCCTGTATTGATCAATACTATAAACAAGAACGATATTATCGTTCACTCTGTCCGCCTTGGGCGCATAAAAGTTTTCCCTTGATCGGAATGTTCATACTTAGTCTGGAATCCGAACCAAAACAATTTGATTGGATACAAAAAGGTTTTATCATATTCAACAACATTTCTAAATTTGTGTCTAGCTGTTCAAATAGCTTAGACGACTCTTTGTTATCGTATACATACTAGGTTAAATAGGTATATATATATATATATATAACAACATGTGATTAAATTCAATGATTATCCAAGTGGGGACACTTGAATAACCATGTTTAGACATTAACTAGCAGAATATATATATCTGAATTACAATATAGTACCATGTTGATAATCAATGATCGGATATAACATATATAACAATAGGGTTAATAATCCTATACAATAATAATATAATTCTGAAACTTTCTTACTCATGTCCATTGCATAAAGAAAATGCAAAGGTAAAAATACTTGTTCAATAATAATTGGAGTAAGTATAGGAAACTTGTCTGGTCTGCTATTTACACAACTTAGTTCTACCTTTAATTCGACCTATCATTTATAAGATGGTTCTATTGATTAGAAAATCATATCATAATACATCGTACTTTTATTTATAGTTAACACATAACCTAATCACATTGTCACATAGTTATAACAATCATTAAGACGCAAACAAACACTTATGCAGTCAACCTATAAAGGTTTGGATCAATTTCAGTAACATTTCGGTGTACCGACGGCTTTATCGGAAAATTATCGAGTTTAAAACTCTAATCTATATCTTAAATATTATTCTGGATACTTTAAAAATCAATCATAGGACTTATAATAATTTTTAATTAATTATTATAATTTATCATGATTTTTCAAACTTTGGAATCATTATTAAATGATATAAATATTACAAAATTCTATTATCATTAATATTTAAATATTAAGGTATTATTCACTAAAATATTAAAATTTATTTATAATAACTTAAAATATCTTTAAACCACTTATATCCTTTTTAAATGATTCTTAAATCAATAAAACCATTTTAAAACTATTTATTATGTAACGCCCCCATATCTATACTCCCACAATATCTAATATGGTGTTTACAGAAAATTAACATAATGCTTTTAAATCTATACAGCCATGATATCTGATTATAATATTACATTAAATAGAGGGACTATCAGATACAATTCTCGTATATTCAAAATTCACAGTATCCCATTACAATTGGTAATTGTCAAGAGAACTATTTTTGATATATATTATTTTATTTAGAATATATTTTATATGATAATACTTTAATTAGTTTAGGGTGGAAGTGGGACATCCGTATAAACATCTGGGACATTTTTGAACCTTTAAGTCTGACACGTTATCACATTTTAACCCCGTTTGTCTTCTGTTAATGGCAGGGGCACGGGTGACCTGCTTTTTGAAACGTTAACGGTACTTTTGGAAAAAAAATTAGTTTAGGGTCAAAGTGGGACATCCGTGTAAACATCAGGGGCTTTTTTGCACCTTTGCCCTTAGGAATGTTAATTAATGTTAATTAGTACCTAATTGAAGATTACTATCTATGATTAGGTGTTAAGATAAGCTAATTAGGGTTAGATTGGCTAATTAGGGTTTAATCTATAAATTAGGATTAGGGTTTTGCTAATTAGGGTTAGGGTTTATTAATCTAGGATTGTTAACCTAAATTTCTTGCTAATCCTAACAAGCATGACAAAATGTTTTGTCAGTGTAAGCACGACAAAGCAACTTGTCAAAATAATTTTACCGAAAAGTCCGAATATAGAAAACAAAATTAAGCACGATGTGTCAAGCACGACGTTTTTCGGACAAAAATTTATTTGGTCAAATTTGTAAAACCAAGTATATATTAACACATAACACATTCAGAACAGAGAAATTTTATTTATATAATGGGATTTTACACTTACGAGTCTTATTAGGGTTTTGGGTTTTTACATTCACCCCCACTAATAAGAATTTCGTCCTCAAAATTACAGTATGTGTTAAGTAAATAATTGAAGATAATTCTCACACATTTTATCTTCAAGCTCCCATTTAGCTTCTTCAACGTTCTGATTTCTCCAGATTTGTTTGACCGATGCCATCACTTTATTTCCTAGGACTTTCTCTTGACGGTCGACGATCTGCACAGGTTCCTCTACATAAGAAAGATCTTCCTCTATTTGGATTGGCTCATATTATATAACGTGTTTGTAATCAGGTTTATATGGTCGTAATACGGACACATAAAACACATTATGAATATGATTTAACTCAGGAGGTAGTGCTATTTCGTAACCAACTTCACCAACCATTCTCAAAATTTCTAAAGGTCCAATGAATCTCAGACTTAATTTTCCCTTCTTGCCAAAATGTATCTTGCCTTTCCAAGGAGATACTTTCAAGAATACGTGACTTCCTACGTTAAAATTTCGTTGCTGACGATGTGGATCGGCATATTTTCTTTGTCGATCTTGAGATGCTTGTAATCGTTGACGAATAATCCTGATAGTTTCAGTTGTTTGTTGAATTATCTCAGGTCCTAACATTTGTCTTTCCCCGACATCATCCCAACATAAAGGTGTTCTACATTTACGTCCATATAAAGCTTCATAGGGTGGCATACCTATGCTAGCATGATAACTATTGTTATAGGCAAATTCGACTAAGGGTAACTGATCTTCCCAACTTCCTTTGAAGTCTATAATATAAGTTCTCAGCATATCTTCTAATGTTTGTATATTTCTCTCACTCTATCCATTAGTCTGTGGATGATAAGTTGTACTTAATCTTAGCTGTGTTCCTAAGTGTTTCTGAAGGCTTTTCCAAAAATTAGAAGTAAATCTTGGATCTTGATCTGATACTATGGAAACATGTACTCCATGCCTAGAGATAATTTCATTGATATAAAGTTTGGCAAGGTAATCTAGTTTATGAGTAATCTTAATAGGTAAAAAGTGTGCTGATTTTGTTAAACGGTCAACTATTACCCAAATGGCATATGGCCCTTTTGTGTAGCTGGAAGACCAACAACAAAATCCATAGTTATATGTTCCCACTTCCACTCAGGAATTGGTAAGGGTTGAAGTAAACCACTCGAATTTTGATGCTCAGCCTTAACCCTTTGACACGTGAGACATTTACTTACCCATTCAGCTATTTCTCTTTTCATGTTCGACCACCAAAAGTGTCGACTTAAATCTTTATACATTTTTGTACTGCCAGGATGTATGGTAAATTTAAAATTATGAGCTTCGTTTAAAATTTTGTCTTTTAAAGCTTGGTTTAACTGAACCCAGATTCTATTTTCATATCTTATTATTCCATTCGCATCTATTCGAAATTTATTATACTTATCATGTGTTGAATTAGATTTAAACTTCCGACATTCTTCATCTTTCTCTCGTATCTCTTTAACTTTATAAAGCAGAGATAAAACTCCTTCTCAAATATATAATTTTTGGGTAGAGGTAGTTGGACATTCCACCTCAATTTCTAACTTTTCAAAGTCTTTTATTAACATATTATTAGTGGTTAATACATTCAATTTTTCCTGATTCTTTCTACTTAACGCATCAGCTACAACATTGGCCTTACCGGGATGATATAAGATTTCACAGTCAAAATCCTTTATCAGTTCTAACCATCGTCTCTGTCTTAAATTTAATTCCTTTTGTGTAACAATATATTTCAGACTTTTATGATCTATATATATCTCGCACTTCTCCTCGTACAAGTAATGTCTCCAAATTTTTAGAGCAAAAACTACTGCGGCTAACTCTAAATCAAGAGTAGGATACCTCTTCTCATAATCTTTGAGTTGTCGTGATGCATAAGCTATCACTTTCCCATGTTTCATCAACACACACCATAAACCTCTGTGTGATGCATCACTATATACTACAAGGCCTCCTGTATCATCTAGTAAGGATAACATTGGAGCCATGTTCAGTCGCTTCTTCAACTCTTGGAAGCTTTCCTCACATTTATCTGTCCAGACGTATTTCACCGTCTTTCGAGTTAAATTGGTTAATGGGGTTACTACTTTTGAAAATTCTTTTATAAACCGTCGATAATAACTCGCTAAACAAAGAAAACCTCATACTTCTGTTGGAGTTGTTGGTTATCCCCAATTCACAACCGTTTCGATCTTAGCTGGATCTACAGATATTCCATTCTTATCAATTACATGACCTAAAAATTGAACTCTCTTCAACCAGAATTCAAACTTGGGAAACTTTGTATAAAGTTGTTCCTTACGTAATATTTCCAATATGACTCTCAAGTGTTCAGTAAGCTCTTCCCGTGTTTTCGAGTATACCAGAATATCATCTATAAACACTACAACAAATTTGTCCAAGCATGGTTTAAACACTCGATTCATTAAATCCATAAATGTTGCCGGTGCATTTGTTAATCCAAAAGACATTACAAGAAATTCATAATGTCCATAGCGTGTCCTAAATGCTGTTTTTGGCACATCCTCCTTTCTTACCTTTAATTGATGATAACATGTTCTAAGGCCAATTTTTGAAAAATGTTCAGCCCCTTTTAAATGGTCAAACAAATCATCAGTCCCTGGTAAAGGATATTTATTTTTAATAGTTAACTTATTTAGCTCCCTATAGTCTATACATAATCTCATAGTTCCATCCTTCTTCTTTACAAATAGAACTGGTGCGCCCCAGGGTGAAACACTAGGTTGTATGTACTTTTTATCTAAGAGTTCCTGTAATTGAATAAGTAACTCTTTCAGTTCTATAGGTGCCATTCTGTACGGTGCCTTAGAAACTGGAGCCGTTCCTGTTGCAAGATCAATGATGAACTCAATTTTCCTATCTGGAGGCAAACCTGGTAAGTCATCTGGAAATTCATTAGGAAAATCTCTAACTATAGGTATTTGATCTAGTTTTACTCCTTCCTGTCGAGTATCAACTATATAGGCCAAATATCCTAAACAACCCTTTTTAAGTAATCTTTCTGCCTGAACTATAGTGAAACATCGAGATTGCTTAGGTGAACAACTACCGTTGAACACTACCTTTGACTTCGAAGCAGTCAAAAGGTTTATACCTTTTTTATGACAATCAATCATCGCGTTATGATTAACTAACCAATCCATTCCTAGAATTACATCAAATTCTCCCAACTGAATTGGTATCAAATCTACCTTAAAATTATGTCCTTTTATTACCACACTACAGTTTCTGAAAATAGTCTTAACCAGAATTTTTTCATTATTAGCAATTTCTACACAAAATGGTTTGTCTAAATTTTCACAAGGTGTATTTAAGTTTGTAAAGAAATTTTTGGGCACAAACGAACATGTAGCAGCAGGATCGAATAACACATATGCATTTAAAGTGTTGATAGGGATGATACCTGTCACCACGTCCTGTGAAGCAACAACATCCCTCACCGACATATTAAATGTTCTCACGGTAGGTCGATTCTGAACTCCAACTGCAGCTACTGTTGATTGATTATTCTCTGGTATTCTAACCCCTTTTCCTCCTTGATACTTAGGTTTGGGACAATTCTTAGAAAAATGGTCCAATGAACCACAATTAAAACATTTATTTTTCCTTGGAAGAGGACACTGTGGAAAATAATGTCCCGACTGTCCACAATTAAAACATTTGTTAAGAAGACATTCTCCTCTATGTTTCTTACCACAATTAGGACAAGGTTTAATAATATTATTACTAAAGTTGTTATTAGTATTTCCTATCTTTTTCCCTGAGTTGTTAGAAAAAGAATTATCCCATTTACGCTTGTTATTAAACCCACCTGAACTGGGTTTTGTCCTAATTTTCCCTTTTTCATTCCGACTTCTCTTGTCCTGTTGAAATTTAGTAAGACTTTCATTCTCTCTTTCGGCTATAGTGGCCTTCTCTAGCATTTCAGATAAAGTTTTTATTTGAAGTACTGACAATCTACTCCGAATCTGAGGATTTAAACCCTCTTTAAACCTACGAGTCTTTCTAAGTTCAGTGGTTACTTGATGTGGAGCAAACTTGGACAGTTTATTAAACTTAGTTGTATACTGGGTTACAGTAAGATCTCCTTTTTTAAGTCCAGAAATTTTATTTCCATTCGGTATTTCAGGGATTGGAAAAAATAGTTTTCAAAGAACAACTCTTTAAATCTATCCTAAGGAACAATTTCAGTTTCTACCCGACCTTTGGTTGATTCCCACCAATAATTAGCCTCACTCTTCAAGAAAAAGATTGCAAAAGTTGTCTTTTGGTTATTTCTAACATTGGTCACTAGAAAGAATTTCTCTATCTTAGAAATCCAAATATGTGCATCTACAGGTTCTGATGTACCTTTAAATTCAGGTGGTCCAACTAATTTAAAGTCTTTAAAAGTTGTGTTCTGGCTCACAGGTCTATTTACAACTCCTAGCATTAGGTCTACTAACTGCTGGGTAGAATTATCATCATTCATTTCTCTTTGGGGTCTTCTGGTTGGTGGCATGATTCTATATAAACCAATAAAATTCACATAAGAATTTGAGTAACACAACATATTGTTTATTTTATATATCACAATAGTATTACACAACAACTTCATAATTGAACATACTACTATTTTACAAAGTACTGATTACATTAAAAACTTTGAATGCTTCTTTATTGTACAAATACAAAGCATTCAACCACCTATGCTATTCTTTAGAATTCATTGATATCATCAAAGGAATCCTGGATCATGTGACAAACCACAGATCGATCAATGAGATAAGCCGTCCTCTTCTCCTCTACCGGATATTGAACTACACGGCGCTGTAAATCATTAAAAGTATCTCGAACACCCAGAGATGTTTTAAGAAGCCTTGACTGAATTTCTTTTTTGCCCCTTTGTGCATGGTGCAGTTGTAATTTTAGTCGTTGACTATGTCCTCTCTCATGCTGTAGCATTCCCTCAGCTATATCAGCCCTAAACCTCATCTTATTACCCTCATATTCTGTTGTTTTTAGCAGTGATGCCATTGCCTCATCATGCTCATCAATTCTCATTAACTGTCCTACCACTGGATCCTCTTCTTCCTCAGTGTGATGCCCCCAAAATAGGTATACATCACCTATTCTGGGTCGCTAAATACATGGTATAGAATACAAATACAATCTTTAATATAAAACAAGAGAGCTGTGAGTTTAAATACAAATATTGTATTCTAGACAATATACACTCTCAGAATAAGTCCTCATTACATTTATTGTCACACTATTTAACAAAATGGTCAGGACTACTAATACTATCATCTCGGACCGTCACTCCGTTCCCCGACTAGTCCCGACTACGTTCTCATTTCTTGAAGAGAACAGTGAAAGAAAGGGTGAGCTCAACTAGCCCACTAAGAAATATTATGACTAAGATAATGCAGAATAAATTATCATTAGCCTTCAATAATGTTAAACTGATAAAATACAATAAACATCAAGTTTAACTGCAGCGAATCAAGCAATCCATTAAAAGAGTCAAGTAGAGAATAAAATCTACTATCTTTTATGATTTAAAAAGTTTTCATCACTTTTATCGCTGGGACTCAACTTAATAAATAATCCACATCATCCCTGCACTACGACCAAGGATATTCTTTAGGGTCACGACCACAAAATATCCATGCACTACGGGCCAAGGATATTTGTGTATTCATCAATGGTCATGATCATGCCAACAACTATCCATCAATGCACTACGGGCCAATGATGACTTTTACCACATCATTTGTAACATTACAGTCATGATTATACCGAATAATCCCTGATCATAATCATACCAACTCCATCTATGCACTACAGGCCACATATGACTTTCAATAAAATATAAACATGAGGATGATGACAATAATTAAGAATTCAATAAAACAAGTTCAAGAATTAATTTAGCCAGGAACTAATAACGTCCAAATTTTCAACATTATACTTCTTTGTAGTGTAAAATTCAAGAATGCTCAGAAGAATATTTCCATGAAAAGATACTGAATGAAGCGCAAATATCAAGGATATTCCACTAATTTCATGGAGTATAGAAGTCAAAAATTTAACCAATTGAGTATAATAAAGAATGGAATAACAAAAGAAATTACCAGGCATATGATAGATAACACAGACAGGTTATTCTAACAGAATAATAAATACGGAACCAGGTCTGGCATAAAACGCACAGACAGGATATTCCAACAGAATAATAAAGACGGAACCAGGTCCGGTGTAAAACGCACAGACAGGATATTCCAACAGAATAATAAAGACGGAACTAGGTCCGGCATAAAACGCACAGACAGGATGTTCCAACATAATGATAAAGAATGGAATAACAGGAGAATTTCACCAAGTATAGGGAAGTCCGCGTATACAGGTTATTCCAACAGAATAATAAAGAATGGAATAATAGAAGTTCTCTTCATGAATACAAAAAAATTAATACCCCTTGCCGTAATAAAGAAGAACTGGATATAGAAGTAGTGAAGTAGCAGAATACTTTTCTTCTTTCCCTCTTTAGTTTCTCCCTCTAGAGTTTCAGTGAATTCGTAAAAAATAATGAAGGAATGAGATTCTATTTATAGAAGAATGAAATGAATAGTAACCAATCAATGAACGGTTCAGATTGACTAACTTTAATCGGACGGTCCATATTTAAAGCAAAATCTTTTAAATAAAATATAATATTATATATATATATATATATATATATATATATATATTATATAACATTAGTCACAGGTTATGAACCCCGTGAACTTGCCTGCCTGACATTTAAATTATTATATATATATAAATATAATAATCATAATAATTGTACTCCTACTGACAATTCAAAACAACATGTGAGCCCCTCCCACGTTATGACAAAGATATATATATATATATATATATATATATAAATACACTGAATGATTATTTTAAAAAATAGCTAAATGGGGGTCCATAAAATACGTCAAAATTATAATAAATACTTAATAAAAATCACCTCAATATTTTTAACAACAATTTATCATCATTATTATAATTCACAATATTAATCGACCAGGTCGTTCCCAGGAAAGAGGGGGCTTTTCAATAAGGATTTCTCCCTATTGGCGCTTAATTAGGTGACCAAACCACTCCTTGGCAGAACTTCTAGACATCGTTAATATTATAAATAATAATATTAATAATTTCGTCGCCTCAATTATTGATTTACTAATATATAAAATATCGACAATAATTGAATCAAATAACGTGGGATACTATGCAACAATTACTGAAACAAAACTGAGTGACTTCTCACGTAAGCATCAATAATCAATACCGTGTGCTACTATGCAACCACGCGTATTCCTGTACTTTTACTACCGAGTAGTTCAACAGTATTAACGGTAAAACTTCCGCCGTTATTTTTATAAAAATATTTTTGTCGTTTTCTCAGTCAGACCATAATTCTGTTGTGGGGTCCACCAATGATTGCGCCGTTGTACGAATATTCCCTGCTAAAACGAATATTCCCCGACCAATCGAATATAATATAACAACTTGCGTACTTTGCAAAATTTATAAATATTACCCACAACTATAACATTATATCAAATTCATTCCATAATATTCAAAAATGATAATTATAGAAAATTCATCTTTATTCATAAAAGTTGGGGTCTTACAATTTCCCCTTTTTATGAAATTTCGCCCTTGAAATTAGGGTACATACCTGGTATGTTGAAGAGGTAATGATGCCTTGATTTCATTTTAAATTCTAACTCCCAGGTCATTTCCTCAACATCAAGGTTCCCCCATAAAACTTTGACTTGAGGTATAACCTTGGAGCGTAGAATATGTTCCTTCTTATCCAAGATTTTAACAAGAACCTCTTCATACGTTAAATCTTCTGCTATTTCATCCGGTTCTAACTCAATAATATGGTTCGGGTCTTCCACATATTTACGTAACATGGATATGTGAAAAATGTTATGAACACGAGACATACTTGGCAGTAAAGCGAGTTTTTAGGCTACAGTCCCTACTCGATCAATGATTAAAAATGGGCCAATGAATCGAAGATTGAGCTTTCCTCTCTTTCTAAATCTCGTAACTCATTTTTGTGGAGCAACACGTAACAAAACATGATCTCCAATATCGAATTCCACGTCCTTTCGATGAAGATAAACATAACTCTTTTGTCGGTCTTGTAAGGTTTTTATACGTTGTCAGATCGTTTGAATCTTTTCCGTAGTCATACTTACCAACTCTGGTCCCAACAGCGTTGCTTCACCCACCTCATCCCAGCATACTAGAGAACGACACTTTCTTCCATGAAACGCCTCGAATGAAGCCATGCCAAAACTTGCTTGATAACTGTTGTTGTAGGAAAACTCCCCCAATGGTAAGAACTTGTCCCAACTTCCGTTGAAGTCAAGGACATAGGGTCTTAATAAATCTTTAAGAGTTTGAATAGTCCTCTCTGATTGTCCGTCCGCCTGAGGATGATATGCCGAACTAAATTGTAAATCCGTGCCCATATCTTTTTGCAAACTAACCCAAAATCTTGAAGTGAATCTTGGGTCCCGATTAGAAACTATGGATACTAGCATACCATGAAATCTTACAACCTCGTTTATGTACATACGAGCAAGATGTTCAAGTGTATAAGTTTCTCGTATAGGTAAGAAATGAGCAGACTTGGTCAATCTATCAAGAATGACCCAAATTGCATCAATGCCTTGAGAAACCTTGGGAAGACCAGTAACGAAATCCATGGTAATTTGCTCCCACTTCTATTCTAGAATTTCAAGTGGTTACAATGGACCTTTTGGTACTTGATGTTCTGCCTTGACTCGTTGACAATTTAGAGACCTAGAGATAAACAGCGTTATCTCTCTCTTCATATTGCTCCACCAAAATGTATGACGAAGATCACGATACATTTTGGTACTCTCAAGATGGATTGCAAACGGTGTGTTGTGCGCCTCCATCATGATTTTATATTTTAACTTTGGGTCGTTAGGAACACAAAGTCCGGAGTTGACACGAAGTATTCCTTCTTCATCGATTCTTGCTTCCGGCATATCACCTTCTTGTACTTTCTTCCTCATATGCATCAGCTCCAGGTTTGTAGTTTGAGCAGCTTTACTTTATCGATTAAAGTTGGTTCCACTCGTATATTTTCCATCATCACTTGAGTCCATGGAGTCTTTATCTCTATCTTCTGCCTTTGCAAGTTATACAAAATGGGCCTTTGCGTTGACAATATCGCACTCGTACCGGCATATGATCTTCTACTCAACGCGTCAGCTACCACGTTTGCTTTTCCAGGATGATATTGGATGGTATGATCATAATCTTTCAACAGTTCAAGCCAACATCGCTGTCGCATGTTGAGTTCCTTTTGAGTGAAGAGATATTTGAGGCTTTTATGATCCGTAAAGATCTCCACTTTCTCCCCATACAAGTAATGCCTCCAAATTTTAAGTGCGAAGACAACAACTGCCAACTCTAGATCATGAGTAGGATAATTCCTCTAATATTCTTTGAGTTGTCGAGAGGCATAGGCTATGACTTTCCCATATTACATGAGAACACATCCTAACCCTTTGCCCGAAGCATCACTGTAGATGAAAAATCCCTCCGAGCCAGATGGTATTGTCAGAACAGGTACTGAAATGAGCCTCCTCTTGAGTTCTTGAAAACTCTTCTCACACTCTTTGTTCCAATCGAATGTTGTATCTTTCCGAGTCAGCTGAGTTAATGGAGTAGCGATTAGAGAAAACCCTTCTATGAATCTCCGATAATAACCAGCTAAGCCGAGAAAGCTACGTACTTCGATCACTGATATAGGTTGTTCCCAGCTTTGAATGGCTTCAATCTTTGCCGGGTCAATAGATGATACCACGTGCCCAAGGAATGCTACTTCTTCAAGCCAGAACTCACATTTCTTTAACTTGGCATAAAGCTTATATTCACGAAGCTTTTGGAGTATCAGCCTCAAATGTTGCTCATGATCTTCACGGATTTTGGAATAAATAACGATGTCATCAATAAAGACGACCACAAAGTGATCCAAATATTTCTTGAATAATCTGTTCATCATATCCATGAAGGCAACAGGAGCATTAGTTAATCCAAAAGACATGACTAGGAATTCATAATGCCCATATCGAGTTCTAAAATATGTCTTTGGAATGTCATCAGTTCTAATCTTCAATTGGTGATATCCTGAACGAAGATCAATCTTTGATAAGAATTTGGCACTTTGCAACTGGTCAAACAGGTCGTCAATACGTGGCAATGGGTACCTATTTTTGATGGTAACATGGTTCAACTCCCGATAATCAATACAAAGTCGCATACTCCCATCTTTCTTTTTCACGAATAGAACAGGAGCACCCCAAGGAGAAGTACTAGGATGAATGAAACTGATGTCTAACAATTCCTGCAATTGGGTCTTTAACTCCTAAAGTTCAATAGGAGCCATTCGATACAGGGCTTTGAAAATGGGCTTTGTACCAGGTTCAAGGTCGATACAAAATTCAATTTCACGTTCTGGGGGTAGGCTAGGAAGTTCTTCAGGGAATACGTAAGGAAATTCATTAAGAATAGAAATATCATTCAAAACTGACGTATTTTTGTTTAGATCCGTGATATGAGCTAATAAAGCTTGACATCTGTTTTTCAATAAACGAATAGCTTTATGGCTTGAGATGATAGTGATTGATTTTAATGGTTTGGTTGCTTGGATTCGCATAATAGGTTGGTTAGGAATATGAAAGATAACAACCTTACGAAAACAATCAATTTTTACATGATGAGTAGTTAACCAATCAATCCCTAGAATTACGTCAAATGCAAGTATTTTCAATGAAATAAGATTGACAGGTAATGTGAGGGTACCGATTTGAACTAAACAAGACTTATAAACAGTGGATGTAATGAAGGTTTCTCCCAATGAAGTTTCAACAGATAAGTCAAAGTCCAATTTCTCCGGAGTCAAATTTAAACATTGAGCGCAAGTATGAGAAATAAAAGAATGGGTAGAACCGGTATCAAATAAGGTATATACTTCACTAGAGTTTATGATAAGCTTACCAGTGAAGACCTCGTTCGGGTTCCTTGCTTTCTAGGAGGTCATGACAAACACTATCCCTTGAACTACCGATTTTGTCTTGTCTGGGACGACCTTTGATGTCTCCATCCCAGTTGGACTTGTCTTTGATGTAGGACAAAATCGGGCCAGGTGACCTTCTCTTCCACAATTGTAACATGCTTTGGAGGGCATCGCGCAATTTGGACTGATGTGTCCCTCCCCTCCACATTTGAAGCATATAATAGGTGGTCGTTCTCCTTCCTTAACGACGGGTGCTGGTGCTGACGTCTTTCCATCATTGTTGAATTTCCTCTTCTTGAAATGTCCATTCTTATTATTTTGGCCATGATTACCACCGAAGTGGTTACCATTTCTGGCATGTTGATTTCCTCCACGCTTATTGTCACCGCTTTGATGACTATTATCACTGGTATTATCATTTTGCCGGTTGCTCTCTTATTAACAACATCTGAATACAAACACAATTTATGAGAGATAAGATATTGACGTATCTCAGATTTTAAACCTCTTAGAAACATTCGCGTCATTCTTTCCTCATTATCAACTAAATGGGACACAAACCGGGACAGCTCGGCAAACTTGGGTTCATACTACGACATGATTATGTTGCTTTGTTCCAATTTAATGAACTCTACCTCTTTCATGTGACGAATACTTTCGGGAAAGTACTTGTCGTTGAACAGTTTTTGGAACTTCTCCCAAGAAATTTTCAGTGCGGCATGTTAGGTATGCTTTACAGATTCCCACCAGTAATCTACCTCTGCCCGCAACATGAAGGTGGCAAAGGGAACCTTTTTCTCCTCGGAGCATCCCAGTATATCAAATATCTTGTTGATATACTTTATTCATGTCTCCGCCTTAAGTGGCTTTGGCTCTCCAAAAAACTCCGGTGGTCCCAGCTCCTTGAACTGTTAGGCGGTGACCGTCCGAGAGTTGCCAGTGTTTCCACCTGTATTTTGGACAGGAGCTGCTCTCGCCTGATGTTGCATAAATTGCATAAAGCCTCTGAACATTCCATCGTTCATCATTTGGTCAGTGTTGTTGTTTGCCTGAGGATTGTCGCCTTCCTGATGCACATTATCCTGATTATTGATATGTGGAGACTCAACGGTCTCCTGTGCTCCATTGATGTTCTCAACATTCTCGGATGCCATTTTTAAATACTGCCACAAAATAAGGGTTAATTAACATATCACATATTATCCCTATACTCTGACCGACCAATTAAATACCAAATAAACTTAAGTAGGTCATACTAGCGAATGAATTCCTCATCTCTCCCCTCCTAGTTCTTGTCTCACATCTTAGCCAGTGATCATATCCCTAAGCATTGATACCAAATGTGACACCCCCAAAATAGGTATACATCACCTATGCTGGGTCGCCAAATACATCGTACATAATACAAATACAATCTTTAATATACAATAAGAGAGCTATGAGTTTAATTACAAATATTGTATTCTAGACAATATACACTGTCAGAATAAGTCCTCAATACATTTATTGTCACACTATTTAACATAATGGTGAGGAATACTAATACTATCATCTCGGACCATCACTCCGTTCCCCGACTAGTCCCGGCTACGTTCTCATTTCCTAAAGAGAACAGTGAAAGAAATGGTGAACTCAACTAGCCCAGTAAGAAATATTATGACTAAGATAATGCAGAATAAATTATCATTATCCTTCAACAATGTTAAACTGATAAAATAGAGTTATGATTTAAAAAGTTTTCATCGCTTTTATCGCTGGGACTCATCTTAATAAATAATCCATATCATCCTTGCTCTACGGCCAATGATATTCACTAGGGTTACGACCAAAAATTATCCATGCACTACGAGACAAGGATATTTGTGTATTCATCAATGGTCATGATCATGCCAACAACTGTCCATCAATGCACTACGGGCCAATGAGGACTTTTACCACATCATTTGTAACATTACGGTCATGATTATACCGAATAATCCTTGGTCATAATCATACCAATGCCATCTATGCACTACAGGCCATATATGACTTTTAATAAAATATAAACATGAGGATGATGACAATGATATAAGAATTCAATAAAACAAGTTCAAGAATTAATTTATCCAGGAACTAATAACATCTAAATTGTCAACATGATACTTCTTTGTAGAGTAAAATTCAAGAATGCTCAGAAGAATATTTCCATGAAAAGATACTGGACGGAGCGCAAATATCAAGGATATTCCACTAATTTCATGGAGTATAAAAGTCAAAACTTTAACCAACTGAGTATAATAAAGATTGGAATAATAAAAGAAATCACTAGGCATGCAATAGATAGCACAGGTAGGTTATTCCAACAGAATAATAAATACGGAAATAGGTCTGGCGTAAAACACACAGACAAGATGTTCGAACAGAATAATAAAGACGGAACCAGGTCCGACATAAAACGCACAGACAGGATGTTCCAACAGAATGATAAAGAATGGAATAACATGAGAATTTCACCAAGTATAGGGAAGTCCGCGTATATAGGTTATTCCAACAGAATAATAAAGAATGTAATAACTTAAGTTTTCTTCATGAATACAAAAGAAATAATTCCCCTAACCGTAATAAAGAAGAACTGGATATAGAAGTTGTGAAGTAGCAGAATACTTTTCTTCTTTCTCTCTATAGTTTCTCTTTCTAGATTTTCAGTGAATTTGTAAGAAATAATGAAGGAATGAGCTTCTATTTATAGAATAATGGAATGAACAGTAACCAATCCATAAACGGTCCAGATTGACTTACTTTAATCGGACGGTCCATATTTAAAGCAAAATCTTTTAAATAAAATATAATATATTATATATATATATGTATATATATTTATATGTATATTATATATAACATTAGTCACGGGTTATGAACCCCGTGAACTTGCCGGCCTGACATTCAAATTATTACATATATATAAATATAATAATCATAATAATTGTACTCCTACTGACAATTCAAAACAACATATGAGCCCCTCCCATGTTATGACAAAGATATATATATATATATATATATATATATATATATATATATATATATATATATATATATATATATATATATATATATACCGAATGATTTTTTTAAAAAATGTGTAAATGAGGGTCCATAAAATACGTTAAAATTACAATAAATAGTTCATAAAAATCACCTCAATATTTTTAACAACATTTATCATCATTATTATAATTCACAATATTAATCGATCAGGTCATTCCCAGGAAAGTGGGGGCTTTCCAATAACGATTTCTCCCTATTGGCGCGTAATTAGGTGACCAAACCTCTCCTTGGCAGAACTTCTAGACATCGTTAATATTGCAAATAATAATATTAATAACTTCGTCGTCTCAAGTATTGATTTACCAATATATAAAATATCGACAATAATTGAATCAAATAACGTGAGATACTATGCAACAATTACTGAAACAAAACTGAGTGACTTCTCTCATAAGCATCAATAATCAATACCGTGTGCTACTATGCAACCACGCGTATTCCTGTACTTTTACTACCGTGTAGTTCAACAGTATTAACGGTAAAACTTTCGCCGTTATTTTCATAAAAATATTTTTGTCGTTTTCTTAATCCGACAATAATTCTGTTGCGGGCTCCACCAATGATTGCGCCGTTGTACGAATATTCCCTGTTAAAACGAATATTTCCCCACCAATCGAATATAATATAACAACTTGTGTACTTTGCAAAATTTATAAATATTACCCACAACTATAACATTATATCAAATTCATTCCATAATATTCAAAAATGATAATTATAGAAAATTCATTTTTGTTCATAAAAGTTGGGGTCTTACACTCAGCATCTAACAGTTGTTGATCATGATGTAATTTCTCATCTTCTGCATCACTGGCTATGTATGACTCTATTTGTGGTGGATTATTGGCTATTACCATTTCCTCAGCATTGGAGTTGGCCATCTATAAAAGAAAACTCCTTTAATACTGTATAGAAATTTACACAACATAATAATTTTAATGTTATATTTTATATGTACTTTTAAAATTTTTACGAACTCGAAGACTATATACTAAGATTTCTCTTCCTTATATCTATAGCCTTAAGCTTTGATACCAAAATTGTAACGTCCCCATATCTATACTCCTACAGTATCTGATATGGTGTTTATAGAAAATCAACATAATGCTTTTAAATCAATACACCCATGGTATCTGATTATAAGATTACATTAAATAGAGGGACTATCATATACAATTCTCACAGATTCAAGATTCACATGATCCCATAACAATTGGTAATTCTCAAGAGAACTATTACTGTGTTTGGATACCCTCACTTGAATATATGAACTGTATCTGTGACAAGAGTCTATGTATCTGAAATTCAGAGTATCAGTAATAACATGAATAGTCCATATTACTAATATCCTCACCTAGATGTATAGTTTAAGCCAACGAATTTATATTATCGTATCGATAGTAACTACTTATCTAAAATCCAGAGTATTAATAACAACATGAACAGTCCATGCTATTAATACCCTCACTCAGCTAAATAGTTCCCAAGGATCTCAACTAGATTCAAAGAAGTCTAATTTTACATCTATATATGTAAGAACACAGTTGCGAAAATAAAAGATGTTATATATATATATCATAATATTAAGTTTCGATTACATGATTTTCATAACGATTTCTTATTACAAGGTATTCAAACAAATAAGAATATAATCTAATCTATATAGGGACGCTTCCCTTTATCTACTCCAGAAGTTCCAGGATTATCATCTAAAACTGCAAAGGGAATAATTTGAAAGGGTGAGCTAGGACATGCTCAACAAGTTGTGTATTTATAACAATATAGAATTTGAAGAAATATAACAATTCAAATTTCAACTGATAGTTGTTACTGTTTCTGGATTTCTCTAATTTTAACCATTTTTGGAATTTTTCTTATTTCTGTCAGTCACAAAGACTTAGAAATTTTGTTCAGATGTGAGATAGGGGATCAGCCTATTCAACATCCTAGGAGTATGCATATCACCTACAGAGCTCGAGATACACTAAAATTACAGTCAATATATGAATTGACTAAACTTCACTCCCTTACAGGATACTCAACCTCAGTATAAGATTGTCTTACCAAAATAATTTGATTTGACACAACAGTTTATGCTCAATAAACAATATCATATGGATAAATAATTCATTTCTCAGTTATGCTGGAACTATAGCAATAACTTTTCAATAATAAGGTAATTCAATTGTAGGTGTAAGATATTATATCAACAACATATCAAGATTAAAAAAATCTTGTCAAACAATAAGCAGGGTTTAAGAAATTTACTTTATAAGAGATTTAAGGATAGAGAACTTGCCTAAGCGTAGATCAGTCAAGTTATGCTATTCAAACGTTAATAAGTACCTACGATATTCATATATATAAATCTAACACGTTAATATTGATAACAATATCCAATTATAACATTTATATAATTTCGGGTTTGATTTAATAGGGTTTAGTATTTAATACCTTTGTTATATGGACTAAATTTTATTTATAACATTTATTTATCCATTATAATAAATTTTAAAATATTTATTTATCCTTTAAATGATTTTTAAATTATTTATTTCTATTTATAAGTAACTAATAGTTACCTAAAATTTTACAAAACATTGATTATTATTATTAAATAATTTTTATTCTTTTCTTATAATTTTTATATCATTAATAATATTTTTCCATAATTATTTAGTATTTATAAATAATTATTCTAATTTCTTTATTAATAAGTTAATTATTAATAATATCAAAATAATATAAAATAATTATTAAATTTATGTAAAAATATCAGAATTTATTTATAATAATTTAATATAATTTTTAAAACTGTTTTTATAATTATTTATATTTATTTATTAATTATTTCTAATTTTTTATAATTTATTTTTAAAGAAAATAATTTCTGTATGTCGCTAAAGCCCTACAGTGAAAGAAAGTGTCGTTGTAGGTGTTCTTGAGTTTCTGGGCAGCGATTTGGTCGTGGTCGAGTGATCACTTTGACCATTAAATAACTAGCTACTGATAATGATTTTCAATTTGGTCAAGCATTGATGTTGTAGTACTCGTACAATAGTACAACATGAAACAAATCATAGACTCTAACTTACACATAACAAGAAGTTATAGAAGTTCAAAGTCATTTTCAGAGCTGTTCTATGGTTTCTGGGTAACCCAGGACAGAAGTCATGGCCGGTCAACGGTTTTGTGGTTTAAATATCTTCGATTATGTGTATTAGATGTGTATTTTGCTTGTTGTAATATGTAGTATATATGTCAGGGTATATATATATAACATTACCAGGAACAGATCATAACTCTAAAGTCTCTAAATTGGCTTGTCAAAGTACATCTAGATGCTGTTCTTCATGTTCTTCTGTTTTCTGGAAAACACAAAAAACTCGGTCATGCTCGGTTAACGGATTTTGACCAATAATCCTAGTAAACCTATACGTTGTTTGTTCAATTAAAGATCATAGATATGTAGTATGTATAACAGGGTACTAATCTATAATAAAAACTTAAACAATTAACAATCAGAAGACGATTAAACAGGTCAGTTAAAGTAGCCGGTTCGACTGTTCTTGAGTTTTCTGGGCAAACCCAGAAAACCAACATCCGTGAACGGTCAACCCACTTTGACTGCTTATAACTTGAAATATACGGTTCAACTGAACCTGTTTTCTTTTCCAGATCAAAGACCTACTAACAGGCTACAAATACCAATCGATTAACAGACCAAAACATAAACACACACGAATCTACAAGCCCTGACATTCGGCTGTCAGACCAAGTTTTACAAAATTTCAAGATTTCATAAAACACTTAATTAAGTCATCTAGATGTTATGAAAATGTGTTCTACGAATCTAACATACTTTATAACATCCTAATACATAATTCTAAACATCTAAACAACAAATCTAACATAAGATCAAAGAGCAAATTATGAATTAGGGTTTGCACCTTTTCTTGAGCAATTTGTGATTCTAGGTTCTGATGTTGTTGTTGCTATAACCAAGGCTTGATTTGGTAGGTTTATAAGTGTATCTAGGCTTTGAGAAATCGTGAGTTTGCTCAGCCCTAAGGTTCCTATTTATAGAATTCTTCAACTTGGCTTTTTGGTCATTTTTCCACCTACTTGCCTCTATAAAGATCTGATTTGTGACTCTTCTGCTGCTTAGGGGTTTGAAAGCTTGTCATGTGATGTTTTGGAACTTGAAATGGTGACTTCTAACCTACTTGTGAGCTAGTTGATCAAATTAGTAGCTTAATTAAGTTTAAATGTTCACTAATCTTGATTAGGGTTTTGTTTCTAATGATTAGGAATGTTAATTAATGTTAATTAGTATCTAATTGAAGTTTACTAACACCATGATTAGTTGTTAAAATAAGCTAATTAGGGTTAGATTAGCTAATTAGGGGTTAGAGTTTTACTAATTAAGGTTAGAATTTGTTAATCTAGGATTGTTAACCTTAATTTCTTGCTAATCTTAACAAGAACGACAAAACATTTTGTCAGTATAAGCACGACAAAGTAACTTGTCAAAGTAATTTTACCGAAAAGTCCGAATATAGAAAAAAAATAAGCACGAGGTGTCAAACTCGACATTTTTCGGACAAAAAATTATTTGGTCAAATTTGTAAAACCAAGTATATATTAACACATAACACATTCAGAACAGAGAAATTTTATTTATATAATGAGATTTTACACTTACGAGTCTTATTAGGGTTTTGGGTTTTTACATATTTAATATAATTATTAAATAAATCTACTATCATTAATATTAAATAATTAATGAAATTTACATTAAAATATTGAAAGTTACATTTTATAACTTATAATATTATTAAAAACCTTATTATCATTTAAAATGATTTTTAATATAATAAAATCATTTTTAGTTAATTTATTTAATGCATTTATTAAATAAATTAAATGTTAATAATATTCAAATAATTACTAATATTTATGGAAAATATGTTAAATTATTAAAAGTTAATTTTTATAACTTCAAATAATCTTTATAACTGATTTTGTAATTTTTAGAATTTATTTTCTATTTGTAAATAAATTTTAGAGATTTAATTAATTAGAATTAATAAGTCTTTCGCTATAGCTTTTAGCGACAGAAAGTGTCGCCTATTGTGTTCTTGAGCACCAAGAATACTCATATGCAGTTAACAAGTGGTCACGTCTGACCAAGTGTAATTCGTTGTGCAAATTGTTTCTGAGCAATCTATAACATGCATCTTGTAGTATTAATGTAACACTACAAGTATCAACTAACATCTGGGTCAAATAATAACAAACGAGCAAGATATAAAGCCTAAAACAAGTTGTCAGAGCTATTCATCACGTTTCTGGGTTGCCCAAAAAATAAAGTCATGGCCGGTCAACGCTATTAATGGTGGTCGTCTATCATGCAATCGGTTCATGGTAAAATTGTTCTAGACGTCGGGCTGGGTATAATAACTAACAGGGTGCACGAATCAAGCATTTATAAGGTTTACAAATCATCAAGCTGCAAGATCTGTGTTCCTAAAGAACTTGTCAGACCACTGTCTTAACTTTCTGGATTACCCAGAAAGTAAAACATAACGGTCAACAACTTTTGACCGATTACTATGATCGATCCGTTGCTTTCTAAGGTTTGGAAATGCTTTGTACTTATAGTTTGCATGCCATACTATAATCTAGATACCATTATACATCCTAAAAGCTTGTCCGAAATGAGATCAAAGCCGGTCAAAGGCTGTCAGAAATAAGGTTCTTCATGTTTCTGGAAAATCCCAGAAATGTCAATCAGTGCGAGTGGCCTTCTTTGACCACTTTCTACGATTGATATATTTATTGTTTAAGAGTTCTAAGGCCATGGATCTAGAATCCACATTATAAGCTACAATCTGAATACAACACATCATCAAAACACTAACATGACTGACAGATTAAGGAGCTTAAAGATGTTGTCAGACACTGTTCTAAACTTTCTAGGTTACCCAGAACTCTACTAAGTCATGGTCGGTCAATGACATATGACCATGAATAACTTGCAATATACAATAGATCTGAATTTGATTCAAGTTCCAAACTAAAGTACGTATGATATATTATAACTTCAAACATTCAAACAACAAAAACACAGAACATATAATGATTAAAGAGGTCTGACATTCATTGTCAGACAACATTTTCAACATTTCCCAGATTTTTGAAATCTTTAAATTAGAGCATATAAATGTTATGGATTCACTAAATACCAACCCAGATCATGGTTTAACACAACATATAACATGTTTAAACACAAAAACAACAAATCCATCATAGCATACTAGATTAAATCTTATTGGCTTAGGGTTTACCTTTGAGCTTTGATTTTTGATTCTGACCTTCTGATCTGTTAGTGGTAAATGTGGGGCTTGTTTATGGGACAAAAATGCTGAAATAATTCGTGGGATAGAGAGACAGAAGCTTGGTGGTGTGTTTGTAAACAATTGGGACAAAATTATGAACTTTCCTCTCTCTCAATCTATATATAATTTGATGCAAGGACCATGACTGATCATGAGGGAAGGTTTTTGGCTGATTAAAGGCTAGTACTAGACCACATGGCTAGCTAAAGTTGGTTACCAACTAAAGTTATGGCAAGTTTTACAAGTTATCTATTAAATAATGCAAGAAGGGTAATTTGGTCATTTGGTTTTAACTTTTAGTGCCAAGGTTGACAATTCATTCTAACCTTTATGGTTTCACCCTTAGGGTTTAACCCTAAGGTTTCCTAAGCTCTAAATCTAGAATTATTTATTAAGGGAAAAAATGGAAATCTTAGTTTCTAAGAATGTGGATTAGGGTTCCCTAATTACACTAGGTCTCCTAATTACCTAGGAATTTTAAATTAGCCTTTATAATGTACTAATTACCAAAAGCATGCTAAATTAATAATTAGGGTTTATAACTTAGCAATTAGGGTTTTGATTCAGTAAATAGGGTTTCTAGATATTAATTAGGGCTTATCCAATTAACATTAAACATAATAATGGTCATTATTTACATAACACATAACTTAGCACACTATACAGTCATAGTCGACTCTGTACTATAGTTTATTTGTAATGCTGGGATTTTGTACTGTTTTACTATAATTGCTCCACACATTAACATTACACACATATAAGACATGTTTATATTACTTAAATATAAATAATATTATATTATTATTCTCATTCCTTATTCAAAATCAAGACTTAGGATTTTGAATTTATATCTGACATAACCTTCATAGATACCATTATTAATTAAGTTAAAATAATTAACTTAATTAATATAATAAATACATATCATAAAATCCGTATCATATATACAATAATCATATTTTCATGGAAAATAAATAATAAATATTTTATTACAAGATTAATTTATTATAAAAATATAATCTACTATGATCAATAATTCCAAAAAGAATTTAATTACATCTAATAAATAATTTTATTTATCAAATATATACATATACTTTACTTTGCATATATTCCCACCCTTATCTATATATAAATATATATAAAAAAATTATTCTCAAAATTTCTTATTGAAAATATTGGGTTATTACAATGAATGTATAGTTATGAGTACTGTGTAGCACCATCTGTCGGGTTTGAAGATACCTGAATTTGGGGGCGTCACAGAAGTGTTATGTCTATGCCTAGAGTTGTTGTAGTAAACTTATGTGGTTTTGGGCTTTTCTATGTTTCTGTAGAATTGGGAAAATTAGGATTTTTAGCTTAGAATATAGACTATTTTCGTGTTATGCAAAAATGATTCTGGTGCCGAGTGCGGGCGCGCTACCTCTGGGCTCGGACGCGCTGTTGCGTGGGCACACCAGATTCTAAGGTAACCATGGTGCGGTCGCGGCAGTGGTCTAGCATACCTAGTAATCAACTATAAACAACATAGCTTGAGAGATGTTAACTTAACCCACTCTAATGACTGTGAAGGAACTTAAACCATGTTATAAGATGTAATAACATAGAGTAATCACAACGTCGAAACTATAGATTATGAATTAGTAAGTTGTGAAAGTTCGTAATGTGATGTCATTGGAGTTGTTGTTATTGTTCTACAACCACCATGTTGTGTACTATGATATAATTGAGAATTCAATTTCGTGTTACGTGAATGGGTAGGATAATCAAGTCTTAAGTTAAATATTAAAGACTTGATTGAAATGAAAAGTAAACTAATGAAGTTAATTTTAGTATAACTAATTGGTATTGTGATTTTAATGGTATATATAGGGTAATTGGTGAACGTTTATTATATTTGTGTATCTTACACCCGAGACAAGTTCCCTAACTTCATTCCCTTTATAATGAATGCAAATTTAATAACTATGTTATCTTTTAATTGTCAAGCAAGCTTTCTAATCCTAAGTTATCATTATGCAAGTTCTCCAATCCTATATTTAAGTTGAGCAAGCTATTTAATTTCATCTTGTTATGATCATGCAAGCTCTTGTAATCTAATTCTTTACATCGAGCGAGTTCCACATACCAGACGCTTGTTCTTGTTATTCAAAGCATATACAGTTTAAATTCATTGATTCAAATAAGATTTTTTTTAACTCTTTTGAAAGTAGTACTTTGCATATATACCATGTCTATTCAATTGTATATTGTTGTTATTTGATTTTTGACTTAAATAACATTGTTCAATTTTATATTATCGTGTTGAACCTTGAAATTGTAAGCAAACTCTTATTGATTGAACTAATCTATAATTGAATAATGTTCTAAAATTCTAGAACCACTGATAAGCGAGTTCCAAACTAAACTTTCTTTAGTGCAGAAATTCTAAATTCAAACTCAGACGAACAACCCTAATATAGGGGATTATGTAACGAATAAATTTATCAAGTCGTGATTCTGGGGACATAATCATTTTAAGGAATGAATGATGTAACGATCGAGAAATTTTGTAATTAATTTAAATATTTCTTGAATTAAATAAATATTTTAAATAATTTATTTATTGAAACAAATAAATAATTGATGGAATTATGATGCTAGAATTTAGTAACTAAATCGATTAATGTTAATTAAATTATAATAATGGCAAATTTTTTATTTGAAGATTTGAATAATGGTAATTTTATTATTTGAAGATTTAATTTAATGGAATAATTAAATTAAAAGAATTTTTTAATATTTAAGAAAATAAGTAAATTAAATAAAGTGATGTTTAAGTCTAATTTAATAATTAAATTAGATATATAATTATTTATTTATCATAAGTATAATTATAATAAAAATTATATTTATTATAACTATAATTGTAAGTTATGTAAATTGGTTACACGTGTGACAAATAAAAAACTGTATAATATAAATGTTATAAAAATAATTAGGAAGGGGGAAATTTTGTATAGTCAAACACAGCCTTATGGCTTTTGCCCTAACATAACTGATATGGCGTATTGTTTTTTTTACCTGACGAACGTGGGGGAAGAGGGAGTCAATTTATATGTATTTTGCATATTTTCCTAAGGGCTAACTAAGAAGACCAGAGAGGTAGAGAGAAAGAACATAGTGAAAATGATAGCTTGGTGAGGAAGAGAGAATCACAAAGAATTAAGAGTTGGAGAAGAAGGAGAAGAATTACTATAACTTTGTTTACATCAAGAACTAAAGGTATACTTTACTCCTAATGTTCATGTTTTGAGTTTCAAATGATTATTTTCTATAAATTACTAAGTCACATTGGATTAATATGTACATGTATGGTGTTATAATATGTTAATCATCATATATGAGTGCTATTTGATGATTAAAAAACATGAAAATTGGGTTTGAAAAAGAGAATTAGCATAACAGTGTATGTTCATGTAATATGTCTTGTTTGAGTACAAAATTTGATGTCCAATATTTGGTATAATCTGCAAATTGATGTTAGATTGTGTTAGTACATCATGAAACGAAAACAAATGAGATTTTAGTAATGTAATACTATATATGAATATTTTAAATGGTTATTTGAACAAGTTATGTAATGAACAAATGTTGACATTTACAAGAGTTGGAAGTGAATGATAAAGTTTATATTAGGCGATAGTGAGATTTCAGATTCGTTAGGGATGTTAATCAATATGATTAGGCATCAAGTTAAAGGTTATAACCTAAATGGTGGGTTGAACCTATAAAGCTAATGTTAATACAACTATTTGGTATTGCAATTTCAATGGTATGTGTAGGGTAATTGGCGAACGTTATTATATGTGTGTAGCTTACACACGAGGCAAGTTCCCTAACTTTATTCTTTTTTTAATGAATGGAAGTTCCATAATTCTGTTATTTTGATATTGACAAACAAGCTTTCTAGTTCTAAATTATCATTATGCAAATCCTAAATTATAGTTGTGCAAGCCTATTTATTCTATCTTGTGTATGGTTGTATAAGCTCTTGTAACTTAATTTGTTACATCGAGCGAGTTTCACTTTCCTTATTCTTGTTATTGCTATTCATAGCATATATTGTTCTAATACATAGATTCAAATGAGATTGTTCTAACTCTTTTGAATATAGTACTTTGCATGTATACCATGTCTACTCTTTTGTATATTGTTGTTATTCAATCTTTAACTTAAATAACCTTGCTTAATTCTATATTATTGTATTGAACCTTCAAGTAGCAAGTAAACTCTTATTGATTGAACTAATCTATAATTGAATAGTGTTCTAAAATTATAAAACCACTGATAAGATAGTTCTAAACTAAAATTTTTTAGTGCAGAAATCCTAAAGTCAAACTGAGATGAAAAACCCTAACATAGGGGATTATGTACGTGTAACTTTTAGATGTTTGTGCACAATACATGGTATACATGTTCGAACTTATTTTCTATTCTTGATTCGTATAACAAGTTCACCATTATTCAACATTCGTTGTTCATTCTTATGTTGTTGTTATTATTACTCTTTATATTAGTGAGCAATTATTTGCTCACTCTTACAATTAACACTGCAGCTAAAGTTGAAAAAGTCGATGAGCCATCTTCTAGCAAATGAAAGGTCAAGATGTCCAAATGTTGAAGAGCTGTTTAGTTTATTTATTGAACTTATGTTATCAGACTTAATTTATTTTGTGATGAATTCTGCAGATTTATGTAATAAGTTAAGGTTAGATTACCTGGGATTGTTTAAAGTTGATATAACCCTTTAATGGGGAAGAGTATTGTTTAAATTATGTTTTTATCCTTTATTATGGGTAGTTAGATGTAATAGTTTTGGATAATGAGCACCAAATCTTTTGGGAATGAAGTACCTAGATTTTGGGGTGTCATAGATTATGTACGTGCATGTTAACATTTAGATATTTGTGCACAATATATTGTATGAAGGGTTGATTCCCCTAAGTACAAAAGTAAAAGTCTGTATATTCTAATGATTGTTAAAGGTTGAAGTAGAAATATTTACTAACCTCATGACATAGTTCATGGTCTAAAAGACCCTCAGATACAAACCTCAAACTTGTTCACTAGTTTTGTCTCGAAGAACAAGCTCTTATTTTTTCTGTATTCATGGCTAACTCTTAAATTATTTCTATTATCACTCTTTATATCAGTGAGCAATTGTGTGTTCACTCTTGCATTTAAACACTGTAGCTAAAGTCGAGAAAGTCGATGAGCATAACATGAAGGTTAGTCTAGCCAAGTTAAACTAGCATCGACCCATTCTTTAAAACAATTCATGCATCTCATAACATGAATCAATGAAAACTTGGATAACATAAAGGTTAGACAAGCGATAAGAAAACTTGCCTTTAGCGTTTGCTACAGTAGCAGGTGGGCAGCAGGTGGGCGAAAGGTGGGTGGCAACGGCGGCGTAAACTTCTTCTCCTTCTTCTCTTCTCCCCCCTTTCTCCCCCTTCTCTCTATTTCGGTGACCTCCCTCTTTTTTTTCCCTTCCATGTTCTGTGTCGAGCGAACTAGTTACTGATTTCATTTAGTTTGATCAGCGACCGCATGCGGTCGCTGAATTTTAATGACATGGACTTACTAGCGATCGCATGCGATCGCTGATTATAAGTGGTCGCAAAAAAACTACGCGTCAACATTTCCTGCCAAATTTTGGGTGGGAAATTTGTTGTAGCGATCGATCAGCGACCGTATGCGGTCGCTGATATCACTTAGCGACTGGATTATATAATGGTCGCTGATGTCGGTCCCTATTTGGAGTATCAGCAATCGGATATGCGGTCGCTGTTATAAGTGGTCGCTAATAGACATTTTTCTTGTAGTGCTTATTACTCCGGAAGAGACATGCTCCACCAATTCATACTTCTCTATGAAAAATAAATAGAAAAGGGTTGAAGACTAGAGTTTACATATTGTTACCTTAAAGTTCTTCGCATTCTTGACTAAAGCTTGAATATTTTGCTTTTGATTCCTCTTGATTACTTGTTAATGCTCTTTTCTCTCCCTCAATATATTGTTCAAGATTGGTAAAAATAACAAATGAATCAACTTAGTTTCTCTTATATAGAAAACCAAGTGGAGGGAAAAATGGTCATCATGTCCACCTCCTTACTATTCATTTATTTCCCACAAAGTAAAACAACTTTACTTGGCCACCAAGTGGTTGGCCCACATGCCCGTTGTGGTTCCCATGGGTTTTACTCATCCGATGATTTATCGGTTCGACCCACTATTTGGTTTCTTGGTTTGGGCTTAAAATAAATTCATATATTGCTTTTATTGGGCTTGATTTAATATAACATTAGTCTTGACATCAATGTCATCCAATTGGAATTGACAAAGCCCAATTACTAAAGTCCATTAAGAACTAATCGTATTCTACTCATATAATTATTGTATTCTCTTCGTATATAATTCGTACGATATTCGTATTATACTTCATAATAATCTTCATGCTATACTCGTATAATAACTAGTACCATACTCGTTCTTCTCATGTATAATAACTATACTTATTATACATAGCTATTTAATTCTTGAAACTCACTTTTCCTAACAATTAGGTTTTAAGTCCGCAGGCAAAAACTTTGTTCGCCATAACTGAAATATTATTAGATATTCCATCTCGTATTAGAATTTTGTCTTTACGCGTTTCTTAGAAATTCATAATTAATGCCCGAGCAGAAATGGATGAATAGTGTTTTTACGGAAATTTCTCGAAAAACTTTTATTTTCGTCTTGGAAATTCAGAACAATTTTTCCTAGCACATAGCAAGAATCCTAACCACATCCGCACATTATAGGTCATACAACAACCTTCAAATAGTTTACTCACATAATTAAACAATTGAATTCCTTTAATTCACATAATCAAATAAAATTTAATTTACATAAAAATCTGATTTTTCTCAGGCATCACATTCTTCCCCACTTATAAGGATTTTGTTCCCAGAATCTCGATACAATTACTCAAACAAATGTGGAAAATTTTCCTTCATTTTACTCTCGAGTTCCCACGTTGCTTCTTCGGCATTATGGTTCCTCCAAATTACCTTCACCGAAGGTATAATCTTATTCCTTAAAACTTGTTCCTTCCTATCCACAATCTGAATTGGAAGTTCTTCATACGTTAAGTTTTTTTCTATTTGAATAGATTCATACTCTATTATGTGCTTATAGTTCGGTTTTTAAGGACGCAATACTGACACGTGAAACACATTATGTATTCGCTCCATCTCAGGAGGTAAAGCTACTTCATAAGCTACCCCTCCTACCTTTCTTAAAATTTCAAAAGGTCCTATAAACCTTGGACTTAACTTCCCTTTCTTTCCAAAATTTATATTTCCTTTCCAAGGTGACACTTTCAGAAAGACATACGAACCAACTTCAAACTCCCTCTTCTCACAGTGATGATCAACATACTTCTTTTATCTATCTTGAGTCGCTACCAATCATGTACAAATTAACTTTACCATGTCTTCCGTTTGTTGTACCATCTCAGGTCCCAACATCTGACGTTCACCTATTTCATCCCAGCATAGTGAAGTTCTGCACTTCCTCCCATATAACGCTTTGTAAGGCGGCATGCCTATACTAGCGTGAAAACTATTGTTGTAAGCGAATTCCACCAAAGGAAGATGTTCATCCCAACTCCCCTTAAAATCTATAACACAAGATCTTAACATATCTTCTAACGTTTGAATTGCCCGTTCAGTTTGCCCATCCATTTGAGGATGATAAGACTTACTCAATTTCAACTGCGTTCCTAATTGCTATTGTAAACTCCTCTAGAAATTTGATGTGAATCATGGATCACAATCTTACACAATCGAAACAGGTATACTCCATGTCTTGAAATGATTTCTTTGACATAAAGTTTAGCCAATTTCTGTAGGTTATACCTAATTCCTATCGGTAAAAAGTGAGTCGATTTTGTTAAACGATTTACTATTACCCAAATAGCGTCATATCCCTACCTTGTCATTGGAAGTCCCGCCATAAAGTCCATCATGATATGCTACTATTTCCACTCTAAAATCTCTAGTGATTATAATAACTGTGACGTCCCCAAATTTGGGTATCTTCCAACCCGACAGATAGTGCTACATGGTACCCATAACTGTACATTCATTCTATTGAAACAACATTTAAATATGTGTATCAATGACATTTTTATTACATTAATAATAATACATCCCGTTCCCAGGTTCTGAAACCATTACATTCTTTGTTCATTGTAATATAATTCATACAAACATACTAGTCTATTACAGAATAAACTAGTCGTTCATCTTCGCCTTGCCTTTATCTCTACTGGAACCCTTGGTTCACTCGACCTTAGCTGCAATCATATGATTCAAGCAAGAAGTGAGCATATCTAGCTCAGCAAGTCTAACAATATATTATAAAGATACCACTTCGAGAATCATATAATTATTCTTCATTAACTGAACAATAGTTATGAAGTATTATGAAACATTGAATAACACTTCTCATCTCATAAAATAATTCCAAAGAACATATAGTAGATTGGAAATTATGAGTAGGTCCATAGACTATGACCATTTTCTTTAGCTTTTATTCATGAAAAGGATAACCCGGTACTAAGACCGTAAGTCCAACATTTCTTACGAGAACTTCTGGGTGATCAGCCTATAGTACTCTATGTTGATCAACACTACATCCTTTAAACGTATTTATGTTTATGTTTTAGCAACCTCGCGTGCCCATCGAATAATCGATGAAAAATACATTTGTATATTCATACTCAAGCTTACCTTGAATCCGTAGCAAACAATTGGCGTAGGATAGCGTTATCAATTCTATATTAAAAGACTTCTAAATAAGTCAATCAATTCTTTGAAATTAGTCTAGCCGAGCTAAAACTGGCATCGACCCCTTCTTTAAAATAATTCATGCATCTCATAACATGAATCAATGAAAACTTGGCTAACATGAAGGTTAGACAAGAGATAAGAAAACTTTCCTACGTTACTATCCAAGACTTTATCGTCATTGGTTAAGTATACTTTTTGTATGCCATTTATGTTAACTTATTACTCAACAACTTTTAGTTATAACTCTCAACGTTATAGTCATCATCATTATTGAATACAATTCACATTCTTATACTTCACGTTCGTCGTTTAATTACTCATTAAACAATATTAAATTCCTAAAGTCATCACTATAAAAGTGATTTAGGAAAGGTCTTATCATGTTCATTAAGTAATTACATGTCCCATACTTGTTCCGCAAACCATTAGGTTCATAATCAAGTTGGTCAATAAAACCTTAAGATATTAAATTCGAACTTGTTTTCTATTCTTGATTCGTATAACAAGTTCACCTTTATTCAACATTCGTTGTTCATTCTTATGTTGTTGTTATTATTACTCTATATATTAGTGAGCAATTGTTTGCTCACTATTGCAATTAACACTGCAGCTAAAGTTGAGAAAGTCGATGAGCCATCTTCTAGCAAATGAAAGGTCAAGATGTCCAAATGTTGAAGAGCTGTTTAGTTTATTTATTGAACTTATGTTATCAGACTTAATTTATTTTGTGATGAATTCTGCAGATTTATGTAATAAGTTAAGGTAAGATTACCTAGGATTGTTTAAAGTTGATGTAACCCTTTAATGAAGAAGAGTTTTGTTTAAATTATGTTTTTATCCTTTATTATGGGTAGTTAGATGTAATAGTTTTGGATAATGAGCACCAAATCCTTTGGGAATGAAGTACCTGGATTTTGGAGTGTCACAGATTATGTACGTGAATGTTAACGTTTAGATATTTGTGCACAATACATTGTATGAAGGGTTGATTCCCCTAAGTACGAAAGTAAAAGTCTGTATAGTCTAATGACTGTTAAAGGTTGAAGTAGAAATATTTACTAACCTCAGGACATAGTTCATGGTCTAAAAGACCCTCAGATACAAACCTCAAACTTGTTCACTAGTTTTGTCTCGAAGAACACGTTCTTATTTATTCTGTATTCATGGCTAACTCTTATATTTTTTCTATTATCACTCTTTATATCAGTGAGAAATTGTTTGTTCACTCTTGCATTTAAACACTGTAGCTAAAGTCGAGAAAGTCAATGAGCCATCTTCCAACAAAGGAAAAGGCAAGGTGTTCAAGTGATGAAGATTTATGTGAATTTGTTTAGATGAATTATGTTATAAGACTTACTTTATTTTTTGATGTATTCTGTAGACTTATGTAATAATTAAATGTTAGATTTCCTGGGAATGTTTAAAGTTGATGTAACCCTCTAATGGGAAAGATTATTATTAAAGTTATTTAAGTTATGTATTTATCCTTGTTTATGGGTAGTTAGATGTAAATATGTTGGAAA
This sequence comes from Panax japonicus, assembly GCA_020205505.1. Taxonomy (NCBI): domain Eukaryota; kingdom Viridiplantae; phylum Streptophyta; class Magnoliopsida; order Apiales; family Araliaceae; genus Panax; species Panax japonicus. The sequence continues at coordinate 65,281,977 of CM035095.1, read as the reverse complement.
GTCAGTACCAAATCCTATGTATATGAAGTACCTGGATTTGGGGGTGTCACAACTTATACGACCAATAATAGCACAAGCTTAAGTAATGCTCCATAAAGAATAATGTTAGGAACTTCCATTAAAGAGATAAGGTTTAGATACTTGCACAATAATAAAAGTCGTATAAGTTAGAAAACTTGCCTCGAGCGTAGTTTACCAAAGTATATCTTATCAACACTTTGAAATATATTGTAACGTAGTTATGTATACAACACATTTATTAGCTATTCAACTCTATAAGTTAATATCTTCATACATGCTCGATCATATACGTCAATGATACACATTCCTTATCATTTTAGCAACGTAAATGGAAAATGACATTATCATGCTATCACACCATGTAGCTATATAACAATCATCTATTTAGTTTGTATAAAAGAAATACGAGAGCTTGTATACATCTTTAGACTACTGGTTGCACATGGCTATTAGGTATTAGGACTAAAAATAGTATACAATATATGATACCTGTGACACCCCTAAATTCGGGTACTTTCAACCCATAGATATGGTGCTACACGGTACTCATAACTATACATTCATTCCATCGAAACAACATCAAAATTATTGTATTTACTACATTCTTATTACAATTGTAATGAATCCTTTCCCAGGTTCTGTAACCAATACATTTTTTGTTTCTCATAGTATAATTCATACCAATATACTCTATTACTGGATAAACTACTTATCCATCTTATCTTTGCCTTTATCATTAATAGAACCCTCAGTACGTTTGGCCTTAGCTACAATCATATAATCAAGTAAGGAGTAAGAATAAATAGCTCATTAAGTCTAGCAACATATAATAGAAATACCATGTCGAGAATTATATGATTATTCTTCATTAACTAAACAAATAGCTATGAAGTACTATGAAACATTGAATATCACTTTTCATTCTCATAAAACCATTTCGAAGTACATATAGTAACATGGAAATTCTGAGTTGGTTGAAAGACCATAAACATTCTCCTTTGATTTTTTATTCATGCAAAAGGACAACCCGACACTAAGTCTGTAAGTCCGATATATCTTACGAGTACTTCTAGGTGATTAGCCTATAGGACTCTATGTTGATCAACACTCATCCGTTAAATGTATCTACGTTTAAATTTTGGCAACCTCACGTGCCCATTGAATAATCGATGTAAAATACTTTTGTTTATTCATACTCAGGTTTATCTTTGAATATGTACCAAGTAATTGGTATAGGACAGCGTTATCAATACTATATCGAAAGTCTTGTAAACAAATCAATCAAAGTCTTAAGATTAGTCTAGCCGAGTTAAAATTGGCATCGACTCTTTCGTAAAACAATTCATGCATATTATAACATGAATCACAGAAACTTGGCTATCACAAAGGTTAGACAAGCGTTTAAGAAAACTTACCTTCAAGCGTCTTCAAGTAAAAATTTTAACAGTGCTTGGTCTTTATAGTTTCTACATGATATATTCACATAGTACACTAAAATTAGATACCAAACAATCTAATCAAATTGTTTTTACCAACTTCTTTCTCTTCTATAACTTAACTGAATTTATTTCAGTAATAATATTTGTTTCCAGTTACTTATCCTTCCTTACGGCCTATTAACATCCTTACGTTGATAAACTCATACTCAACAACCATTGGTTAAGTACCACAGTAGTTGAAACCCTAATTAATACGTTAACTCAGATGAATTCCTCTCGGATTACCGACATTGGACTACATATAGTACGTACATGGGTTTTTACCTTCACTTCTTATCATTTACATATTACACATATCTATTACCTAATGTATAATATTAGGACACACGTTAAACTTGAATACAATTTATAATTTAAATTCTCACACTTTACGTTCTTTGTTTATTTACTATCCAACAACGTTAATTTCCAAAAATCATCACTATATATGTGATTTAGCAATGGTCTTATCATATATAATAAGTATATACATGCCCCCTAGTTACCATGTAATAGTTGGGTTAAAAAATAACTAAGTCAAACTTTTTCTATTATTGGCGCTGTAGTAGCCCCGAATCCGGGTCCCAAATCACCTCGGATCCGGTATACTATTTCTATCACTATTTGCGAAAGATATAAACATAAATTGTTTATACAATACATTACACACTATTCCCCAAGGTCGAGTAACCTTAACTTAATACACAATTCATAAAATATCTATTACACAACAATATTTATCAAAATACGCTATTACAAACTAGCTGCACTTTATATCCCAAGCTAAACTTGGCATTGTCTTTTTCCTGTATCCGAACGCATTCGCCTTATCTGCAATGTTTTATCATGATATAACAAGGGTGTGACAACCCGAGAATTTAGACAATTTATGAGAATCTTAAATGATTGATTTAAAGTTAAATAATAGACCTAGACAGAAAATAAGTGTATGCGTTTGATGTTATTGGGATTGAATTATGAGGATTTCAAAATTCAGTGAAGGATATAGGTGAATTATTCAGGATTAAGGATTTATGTGACTATGTGCTGTGAATATGGTTATGTATGTGTACTAAATGTGGTTAAGGGTCATGAGTTGATCAGATAAATTATATCTGTGTTAAACTTTAAGTATATATTAAGAACGTCAATGTTCGGTTAGAAAACCCTAACGTCTGATGAGAAACCCTATAAATCGGTTCTGGAAACCCTAGTTTCAGTTCCGGGTGTACGAAATCTTAAATCGGATATTGAAAACCCTAGATTGGGAATGCAATGCTATGTTCAAGGTTAAACATCATTAATATTATATTAATTAGGGAAAACCCTAATGAAGTACTGGAAATTCTAATTGATTATTTGAAAACCCTAATACCAGATCTGAAAACCCTAATTTCAGATTCTAATAAAATGAAACCCTAATCTGGGAATATAACGGAGAATTTTAATGCTCAAGTGTTATTAAGTATGAGGTTAATTAGGGTAAAGCTTAATAAATTTGAAAACCCTAAATCTCAAAATTTTTGGAACCCAAATTATTCCGTCAGAAACCCTAATGCTCAATTGTGGTTTTAATTGCTAAAATTAGCAATGTTAATTAGGAAACTCTAAACCTAATTATTTCAATTTATGAGTAATTAGAAAACTCTAATCTAATTACGAATATTTAATTTCTAAAATTAGAAAATTTATTTTCTATTAGAAAACCCTAATTTGTGGGTTATAAACCATAATTCGCGATTTTGATCCCTAATTGTTCAGTGATGGATTTAATTGCTATATTAATAATGTTAATTAGGAAATATAAATCCTAATTGTCAAGTTATTAGAAACCCTAATCTAATTAGGAAATCTAATTTCAAAAATTGAAATACTATTTTTACTATTTAAAACCCTAAAATGTGGTTTTGAGACCTAATGTACAATTTTGATCTTAAGTGCTAAATTGGCAATTTTAATTAGGATAAATTAGTCCTAATTAACAAGATTGATACATGATTAGGAAATTATGATATAATTAGGAAGCCCTAATTATAAATTAGAAATCAAAATTTTCTATTTTAAATTTAATTAGAAATTTTTTGAAAATCCAAGTTGCTAAATATTTATGGATTAAAATCTAAATTCTAAATGGTTAAACCTTAAAATGTCCAAACCTTAAAGATTAAGGGTTTCATCAAATGCAAAAATCTAGAAATTTAAGGAAAGGACATTTATGCCCTTTTTAGATTATTTTTTTAGACAACTTGCAAATCTAGCCAAGATCATGGGTTGGTGAACAACCCTAGACCTAAATGTAGCTTAGAATGTGCCTATTATCCAACCACTCAGCCTATATTCAGCAGCTATGCAAGCAAATTCATTGTATTATACATTATATATAGATTGAGAGAGAGAAACATACACTAATTTGGCTCATTTGTCCAAAAACACCCAACCAAGTAACTCTCTCTATAGACCCACGAAAATATCAAGTATTTCAGTCCTTAGCATGATCTCTATCAAGTCAAGAACAAACATCAATGATCAGATTGTAGATCAAAGCTCAAAAGAGGTATAAACCCTAAATTTTGAAATCCTTCGATTTTATGATAATTGTTGCAATTGATTGATGAAAGTGGTGTAATAGGGTGTCAATTGATTTTCTGGGTTGTTAAATACATGAACCATAACATCAAAGTTCACGAATTTAAAGTTTTTCAAAATCTGGAAATGGGAAAAAGATGGTCTGACAGTCCAATGTCAGGACATTTAGAACCGTGTGTGTTTAGTGTTTTTGATGTTTAAAACTTATAACATGTATCTTGATATGTGTTCTTTAAGATGCAAAAAGAATCAGACCCAGATCTATTACAGATCACAAGATATAAACGGTCAAAACCCGTTGACCGAACTGTCCAAATCGCGATCCCAGAAAATTAAGAGCAGTTGTCCGTGTCCTACTTTGACCGGGCGTATCTTGTTCATGCTGTGATGTTTTAGTGTTATTATGCTTAATAGTTGTAGTACTACATGTTGTCTACAAACTGTAATTGATAGATCTCATAATCGTTGCACGATCATCAAGTTATAAGGAATCAAAGTAGGTACCTAAGGCTGTTCTTCAAATCTGGAAAACCCAGAATTTGAAGAACAGGTCTGACGATGAATTCTGAAGCTTAGATCTCACTGATATGTTATATTTTGGTTATGGAATTGGTATATACTTGTAGTACTACATGCGTACTACAACATCAAAGTTTTTACAAGACAGAAAACGTAAGGAACAATGAATTAAATCCGGTCAAACGTGCACCCTAGAACTCGGGTCTGTCAGTGTTCTTGAGCCAAGAACACCTATGGCGACAGACAAGTGTCACTAAAGACCTTTAGCGACAGTTTATTTATTATTTTCCGGAAATTGATTAAAAATTAGAAAAAAATAGTTTTTAATTATTAAAAATACATAATAAATTATGAAAAATTATTTTAAAGTCTGAAAAAAAGTTTTTAACTATTTTGAGTATATTTTGAAAATATTTAATATTTTTGGAATATAAATGGTATTTATTTATTTAATTATAATATTAAATAAATTATTTAAAAATGGTTTTAATTCATGAAAAATAATATTATGGTATAAGAAAATATTTTAAGTTATTTTTGATGACTTTTGATATTTTGGGATGAATTTCATTGATTAATCAATATTAATGATAATTAGTTTATTTAATAGATATATTAAATAATTTAAGGAAAAATGGAATTAATGCTTTATAAATTATATAAAAATGATTTAAGCGATATAAAAATATTTTAAGTTATAAAATGTAACTTTTGGTATTTTGGCATGAAAATATTAATATTGTAATATTAATATTAATTATCGGATAAAGGATTAAAGTGTTGAAAAATCATATAAAAATGATTTTTAAAGTATTAAAAATACTTTGTGATATTATAATTATATTATAATATTATATAATGATTTTCATTGATATTTTATATTAAATGAATATTAATGATTAAGGAATTATGTGGTATTTAAGTCATTTAAATACGGTTTTAATGATTTAAAAATGTTGATAAATGGTAATAATTATCCGAAAATTATTACGAGCCTAGGAAAAATATTTTGTCTGATAAGAAATTATCTGTGATAATGGTTAAGTTGTTAGACAGAGTTTAATTGAACTTAAACTCGATATACATCCGACTCGACCGTCTGGATGATAGAATTGTGTCAGTTTCAAGTCAGACTGCAACAGTTTGACTTGATGCTATGTCTTATGTGCTGTATAGACTGATAGGCTTATGTGGTAATGTGTTTAGGTTATTCTGTGGATATAAATATAACAGTATTATACTGTGATGATATTATTCTAATATTGGAGATCTATATTATTAATATTAGGTCTTCGGGGTAAAGCGTTATTAAATTGTGTGCGGTAATCAACGGTTCAGGCAAGTTTTTCTTTGTACTTAACTCTAATAAGAGTGTTTATTCAAGCTTATGGTTAATTATTGCTGATTGCCACGAAAATTGTATTCTGTACATCTTGCATGTATAAGTCAGGTATGAAAGGCTGATCACCTTCATTACCAGTTGGTTCAGAAATGTTTGTTCATGTATAATACTTGTTCAGTCAAAAATTTGTTCGTGCTAGTTCTCAATTATATTGATGAATTATAGCAAGCCATTATTCATACTCTTCAATCATGATATATCGTTATATTGTTGTATATAAATTTGTTGGGCAACTTTCATGCTCACCCTTGCTATATCATGATAAAACATTGCAGAAAAGGCGATTGCGTTCGGATACAGGAAACGATTAAAGCCAAGTTCAGCTTGGGATATAAAGTGCGGCTAGTATGTAATAGTATAGTTTAATAAATGTGTTATATGTTAGAAAATTTATGAATTATGTAATAAGTTAAGGTTACTCGACCTTGGGGAATAGTGTGTAATGTATTGTATAAACAATTTATGTTTATATCTTCCGCAAATAGTTATAGAAATAGTGTAGCCTAGCAAGTTTATATACAACAATATAACTATATATCATGATTGAAGAGTATGAATAATGAGCTTGCTATAATTCATCAATATAATTGAGAACTAGCATGAACAAATTTTTGACTGAACAAGTTTTAAACATGAACAAACATTTCTGAACCAACTGGTAATGAAGGTGATCAACCTTTCATACCTGACTTATACATGCAAGATGTACAGAGTACAATTTTCGTGGTAATCAGCAATGATTAACCATCAGCTTGAATAAAACACTCTTATTAGAGTTAAGTACAAAGAAACTTGCCTGAACCGTTCTATTACTGCAACGCAATTTATAACGCTTTATCCGAAGACCTAATATTAGTAATATAGATCTCCAATATTAGAATAATATCATTACAGTATAATACTGTTATATTTATATCCACAGAATAACCTAAACACATTACCACATAGGCCAATCAGTCTATACAGCACATAAGACATAGCATCAAGTCAAACTATTTCAGTCTGACTTGAAACTAACACAATTCTATCATCACGACGGTCTAGTCGGACAATACTTGAGTTTAAGTTCAATTAAACTCTGCTTAAATGCTTAACAATTATCCCAGATAATTTCTTATCAGTCAAAACATTTTTCCTAGGCTCGTAATAATTTTCGGATAATTATTACCATTTATCAACTTTTTTCAATCCTTAAAACCATATTTAAATGAATTAAATACCACATAATACCTTAATCATTAATATTTATTTAATATAAAATATTAATGAAAATCATTACATAATATTATAATATAATTATAATATATCAAAGTATTTTTAATACCTTAAAATCATATTTATATGATTTTTAAACCATTAAATCCATTATCCGATAATTGCTATTAATATTAAAATATTAATATTTTTATGCCAAAATATCAAAAGTTAATTTTTATAACATAAAATATTTTTATAATACTTAAATCATTTTTATATGATTTTTAAATCATTAATACTATTTTTCCATAATTTATTTAATATATTCATTAAATAAAATAATTACCATTAATATTAATATATTAATGAATTTCATCACAAAATATCAAAAGTCATTAAAAATAACTTAAAATATTTTCTAACACCATAATATTATTTTTCATGAATTGAAACTATTTTTAAATAATTTATTTAATATTATAATTAAATAAATAAATACCATTTATATTCCAAAAATATTAAATATTTATGAAATATACTTAAAATAATTAAAAACTATTTTTCAGACTTTAAAATAATTTTTCATAATTTATTATGTATTTTTAATAATTAAAAACTAATTTTTTCTAATTTTTAATTAATTTTCTGTAATTTCCGAAATTAAGCGTCGCTAAAGGGGCCCTATAGCGACAGAACCGTCGTTATAGGTGTTCTTAATGTTCTTGATCATGTTCTTTAGCTTCATAGTCAGACTACATGATACCTACTTTGACCGGCTATACTTCTTTGTCTGTCATGATTCTGGGACATGTTAAATATTGATCGTGTAGTGTTTATGTAATACTGCACGAATCAGTCATCAACTATGTCATACAACATCACACTTGGAAGATCTGGGCCTCCAAAATATCTGACAACACTATTCTTCATTTTCTGGGTTTTCTAGAAAATGAAGAACAGTCGAGGGTACTAGCTTTCGATCCTTATATCTTGGGTTCTGTACTTTTTTTGTGTAATCTAAAGGTTGAATCTTGTAGAAAACATGTCAGTGTACATTTCTATTACATCAGATCAACATATAAACATCATCAAAGAAAAATCTGGGTCGGTCAAAGTAGACAAAAAAAACTGTTCTTGAACATTTCTGGGTTACCCAGAAATGTTCTTGAGCAGTTTTTCTTCCCACGTTTGACCACATATTTTATACGTTTTGGTTACGGATCAAAGTGATCTAAAGCCTTTAACATGTAGTATTCATGTCAGGCTACAACACAAACACAATAACTTATCATAAACACTAAACACTAGCAAGATCTAGAGCCTGCAATCTCGCTGTCAGACAAGATCTAGGTTGCCCAGAAACCAGATTTCGTGACTGGTCAACGCCGTTTGACTACAAATATCTCTCACTATACACATGTTCTGAACTTGATACAAATTCCAAATTAAAGACCATACAACATACTCCAAGTACAAACTCTTACAACACAAAAATAATTAACAAAAAAGATCTAGAGACCTTGACATTAGGGTGTCAGGCCTTATTTTTCCGGATTCCCAGATTTTATAAAAATGATATTTCATGAACATTGATGTTATAGATCCATGTTCTATCAACCCAGATCACTTAATAACATCATAATACACCATATTAAACAATCAACAACAACAATTAACACAAGATCTAAGGATTTCTAAGCTAGGGTGTTTATACCTTCTTTGAGCTTTAATCTTGAATCTGATCATCAAGATCTGTTCTTCATGTAATAAGTGCTTGAATATAGACTGATTTACTTAAAAAATTCGGATTGCTAAGAGAGAGAGAGAGAGAGTTGTTGAGAGCTTGGGTGCAAAATAAGCAAAAATGCATACTTTTCTCTCTCTCAATCCTTTTATATTCTACCAATGCAATGTATAATGCTATCTAGCTGCTGAATTAGGCTGAGTTGCTAGGTTTTTAGATTGTACAAAGTCAAGATTAGGTCACCAACTAAAGTGTTGGCCATTTTCACAAGTTAGCTTCCATTATGCAATAAGGGCAATCTTGTCATTTCCTTAAATTTCTAGAAATTGCCTTAGGGTTTAGGGTTTGTTAGGGTTTAGGGTTTGGACATTTTACGGTTTAGGGTTTAACCCCTTAGGGTTTAGATTTTAACCCTTAAATATTTAGCAACTTGGATTTTAAAAATTTTCTAATTAGAATTTAAAATAGAATTTTTTTTGATTTCTAAATTATAATTAGGGCTTCCTAATTATATCATAATCTCCTAATTATAAATCAATCTTTGTTAATTAGGACCAATTTATCCTAATTAAAATTGCTAATTTAGCAATTAGGGCCACAATTATACATTAGGTTTCAAAACCACATTTTAGGGTTTTAAATAGAAAAAAATAATATTTCAATTTTAGAAATTAGATTTCCTAATTAGATTAGGATTTCTAATAACTTGACAATTAGGATTTATATTTCCTAATTAACATTGCTAATTAAGCAATTAAATCCATCACTGCACAATTAGAGTTCAAAATGGTCATTAGGGTTTTCAACCCACAAATTAGGGTTTTCAACCCACAAATTAGGGTTTTCTAATAGAAAATAATTTTCTAAAGTAGAAATTAATTATTCGTAATTAGATTAGATTTTTCTAATTACTCATAAATTGAAATAATTAGGATTAGGGTTTCCTAATTAGCATTGATAATTTTAGAAATTAAATTCACAATTGAGCATTAGGGTTTCTGACGGAACAATTTGGGTTCCAAAGCTTTACCCTAATTAGACTTATAATTAATACCACTTAAGCATTATAATTCTCTGTCATATTCCCAGATTAGGCTTTCATTATATCAGAATCTGAAATTAGGGTTTTCAGATCCGGTATTAGGGTTTTCAAATAATCAATTAAGATTTTAGATAATTCATTAGGGTTTTCCCTAATTAATTTAATATTATAGGCGTTTAACCTTATACATACATTGCATTCCCAATCTAGGGTTTTCAATATCCGATTTAAGGTTTTGGACTCCCGGAACTGAAACTAGGGTTTCTAGAACCGATTTCTAGGGTTTCTTATTTAGACGTTAGGGTTTCCTGACTGAACGTTGTCGTTCTTAATATAAACTTAGGGTTTGTCACAGATATAATTTATCTGATCAACCCATGACCCTTAACCACATTCTGAACACATCATTAACCGTATACACAGAGCATATTTACATAAATCCTTAATCCTGAATAATTCACCTATATCCTTCACCGAATTTTGAAATCCTCAAAATTCAATCTCAATAACATCAATCGCATACACTTATTTTTTGTCTAGGTCTATTATTTAACCTTTAATCAATCATTTAAGATTTTCATAAATTGTCTAATTTCTCGGGTTGTCACAGGCGCTGCGGTGCCAGCTTCAAGTGTAACATTGGCATTGCAGCGCGAGTTAACAGTAGCTAAACCCTCGTCCCGGCGCTGACCTTGAGCCTTTGAATTTTTTTATGTTTTTCAGTTCAATTCTTTCCGGACTCGTAAATTGATCGTTATAAGTCGGAATTGGCTCATTCAAAAGCCGTTATCTTATATATCTCATATACTTCAATTTAATTCAGATAAAAGCAGTTTTTAAATCGGTTAACAATGAATTTACTATTTAAATTTTCTATTACGCGTTCGTTTAATATTCGTAAACGTTCATAACTCGTTTCTTCATTTTAAGTCAAAATTTAACCCTTATTGAGTCCACGACTCTTAAATACGCTGTTCTATGATACGCCATCGAAAACTAAGGTTTTTGAGTTAAACAGTGACTTTTAACTACCAATCCAGAAATTCTACGATTTCCACAATTATCGTCTAATCTCGTTAATTTCGCCATAACTTCGTTACTCGAGATTTATACCCCAAACCAAATGGAACCAATCCATTGATTCGTTATCTATTACCTAACCAAGCTATATGCACATAACCTATACCTTATGGTTTTCAATTTGTCCATCAACAACCAAATTAACCAAGTTATATGCACATAACCTATACTTAATGGTTTTCTTTAATTAAAACTCATTTAGATGTTTATGATTCTTACTTACACATGGCTTAGCAATGCTTTAATCCACTAATAGCCATCCTTCACTACAAGAAAAAGGTTTATCAACGACCGCCTATCAGCGACCGCATACGGTCACAAATAGCCATCAGCGACCGCATGTGGTCGCTGATAGTCGTCGCCTAAAATCTAGTCGCTGGGATGCTCATCAGCGACCACTATTAGCGACTGACACATCTGCGACCGATAGGAGCCACCGAAATGGAAAATTTGGTCAAAAAGCTGAGTCAGCATGGTCCATGGTCAAAGCTGACGTGGTCCACGTGGCAGCAACTGCTATCAGCGACCGCAGGCGGTCGTTTATACCCTCAATTGTTTAGCCGTCGCTAATAACTATCAGCGACCGCATGCGGTTGCTGATATGAAAAAAAATAAAAACTAGATTTTTGCTATTTTATAGAATTCCTAAAAACATGTACCTATTTTTTACTTGTTTTATCCCAACACACATACACAACAAGATAAACATCATACACAACAATATAAACATCCATCGTCCACCAACACATACACCAAACTAGTTTCAAAACTAGTTTAAGTAACATAACTAAATATACAAGTTATGAACGTAGACAATAATAACATTTCAAAACTTGTTTAAGTAACATACAGACATCTAAAGAATGAATATACAAGTACAAGCTTATACTATAACTACAAAACTGATCTAAAGCAGGTACGTCAAACATCATCGCTTCCTTGATCACCCTGTAATTAACAAAATAATAAAAACAAGTTACAAATATATACTAACTATGTTAATATTGGTATATTACTACAATATATACAACAAATTGATTTTATACCTCGTCGCCATCCCCATGTTGTGATGCTGCTGCTACCGCTACTGCTTCAGCTAACTCCTCAGGATCCAGAGCCCCCATATGCCCGCCCAGTATCTTCAGAAGATCTCGATCTCAACCTATAGCTCTCACACAGTCAGATGGAGTATGAACAGCTGGATGGCTCGATGACTGTGTAGACTGGGTAGAAGAGCAGCCTAAGCCACTGAAGGATTGGCGTCATCGTTGTCTTTGACCTTTAATATAGTTCTTCTTCACAACAGTCGCTCTCTCCCACAACTCTTGATCAATAGGCGGACGTGGAGTGCCTTCAGGATAGCGCTCATTCAATAAAAGCTTATAAGTATCCTGTTATCATGTTAACAATTAAATAATTAAAAATAAATTAATTCTGTAAGCATTGATAAACAAGATCAAGTTGCTAAAATTTATTACCACTATCTAGATAGCATTAGGCAGACCATCACGGATGGCCACGTACACATCCTGCCAATGGATAGGCTGACCTTGAGACTGAGACACCTATACAAAAAATAGCACAATATTACTAAGTAAAAATGTGATTTATTTTCTATAATTCATGATTGTAAACAAATTAAAACTTGTAAATACGTACCCTGGCAGTGATATGTTGCAACTGTGAAATACTATCACCCTTGTATGTCCTTTTATCCTTTTCGCCATCGGGTACACCCAAGGATTTGTTGGTGGCAGCAGTCTTTCATCTTTTCACCCAGCTCTTAGCTCTCCAATGGGCACACATCTCAGCCCATATGGACTAGGTGCATCACCAGGGGCTATGCTCGTGCATATAATCCTCTCCCTGGCCTAGATGGTCGATATCGACATTGTGAAGGGCTTTTTGTCTTTCTTTGTTCAAATTATCTTTGGTTCGGATCGCGTACTTCTGCAAGAATAATGTCTGTATCACTAAAGCCTGCGCGTCCTCCCATCTATACCGTTTCTACAAATAAAACAACAATAATAACATTACTAAACAATTATCCTTTGAATATTATATTATCTGTAATAATTAAAAAAAAACATACCTGAAATTCAGCCCAAATAGCATCCTTGTGGGCGATAGGTGTGCTCGCCCACATAATCATATGTGTAGGCCAATTCTGTAAACACAGCTGTTATATGCACTTGGCGATCTTATTATCTAAAAAATCACTATAATATAGAATAATTTACATCAACGATAAGTAGATATATTAATGCAATTTACATGTAAGTTATAATACTTATGAACATTTTTCAAACTTATACTTATAATACTTAAAAAAATTCGCCAGAGTCTCCCCTATAATATAGACTAGCCACATGCACGACGACATGCGTATATGGACATTTCTAGGCACCCAAGACACAAACCAAGAGAAATATACAAATTTTCAATACAATAAGAGCAAAATAATAACGACTGAATGCAAAATAAAGTAGAAAAAAATTCAGACCTATATACATTACCAATATAATATGAATCAAAACATTACCAATATTCAATTATACATGAATTTTAGTTTTAACAAACATACATTATAAATGAATTTTATAATTAACATCAATTAGCATATTAACATCAATTTATATCAACGATAAGTAGATATATTAAAGCAATTTACATCTATGTTCTATATATCTTGTATAAATGGAATCTTAAATGCTTATATATAAATGGTATATGCGGGACGTACGTGCTATTCGGAGGAGGGCGAATCTAAATAAGAATCCGATCATCCGGATTAGTAGGGGCCTTGGGCACATGATTTGGCCCCCTACCCAAGCCGCGCTTTTTCTGCGCTTCTTCAGAAGCCATCTGTTTATTACAAATTTCAAGATGTTATTATGAGTCATATTTGATTAAATGTATATATGACAATAAATAGTAAGCATACTTGTAAGCATAATAAGATGTTATTATGAGCATACTTATAAGCATGCATATGATTAATATTTAAGCATATGACTTGAGCATACTTATAACCATATGACTTGAGCATACTTGTAAGTATATGAGTATCATTTAAGCATACTTGTAAGCATATGACTTGAGAGCATATAAACTTGTAATCATATGACTTGAGTATACTTGTAATCATATGATTAACATTTAAGCATACTTGATGTTAATGAATGAATGCAAATTAAAGTAGTATGAGAAACTTTAAATGTTATTAAATTTAGTATGAGAAACTAAGTAAATGCTACTTAGTTTAATCGTTATATTATATTATATCATGTTATTTTATTTTAAATTTGTTTTTATTGTTTATCGTAAGTGAATACGTAAGGTATTTCATTCATGCTAGCTTTATATCAGAGTTTGTTAACTCATTTATACAACTTTATAGCCAAAACAGTCTCTTTATTGACCAAGTGTGTCTAGTTACCTTCTCTGTTGCATTAATAGTTCCCTAGCACTGTCTATTTTGGCTTAACAACCCCCTAACAATCAAGCTTGGCTTGGCCTCGTGAGGCTTGGTTAAGCTTGGTGTGGCCTCGTGTGGGCTCGCGGCTCCATGCCCAGCCTATCAGCTCCAACATCCCCTTAATAGGCTCTAGTGGATCACCAAGTTAATAATATAAATGTTCGCAACTACCAGGCCAATAAAAAAATTTTGCCTGAGTCTCCCCTGTAATATGGACTAGCCACACGCACGACGACATGTATATAAAGTCATTTCTAGGCACCCAAGACATAAACCAAGAGTCCACATAGACGATCTTGCATAAGTATAAGTAATGTGAAGAAAATCCTAACTATTACCCATAGACGATCTTGCATAAGTATAGTTCTCATATAGGCATATATTTGACTATAATTTCATAAACAGTCCATATGTAGGCAAAAGAAACCTTTAGGAATTCAAATAACTTTAAAATCATGATAATAAAAGGTACTTTAGGCATGATTAAGTACTAAATCATATTAACAGTTCATACAAGGTACTTTAGGCATGATTAAGTACTAAATTATACTAACCGTCCCCAAGCCTTCCATTATAAACAATCTATATCAAATAATTGCTATATACTTTGTATTCATGGTTTTCATGATTTTGACCAAAACAACCCCCTTTGTATTTCTTCAATGCTCTTAAATCAACATGCTTATGTTTTTTTCAATATCTAAGCAATATATAAAATTAATCAATACATATAATATGATGGCTATATAAACTTACTGGCGTAGAGTCTCAGTGATAAATTGTTGTGTCGAGGATACACATTTTTGAAAGCCCCCTTTCTTAGAACCTCTTTATACTGTAAATTACATCATCACATAATTCAGATTGAGGAAAAAGTTATAATGCAGTAGACTCAACTCAAAAGCAATGAACACATAATGATAATATCCAGTGCCTGGACTTGGGCCAGAATGCTTAATGGTACCCCATAGTCCAACAACATTTTTGAAAGAGAAAATCGAAGCCCAAGAACAAAACTATAACCGTTAGGAGATAGTTGGGCCGTCAGCTGCAGGCCATGAGTGTCGAAATTGTATTTGGAAATTATAAATAAAAACTTTATTATTTTGAATTTTTGAAAGAGGAGAGATTTAAGGCATGTGATCGATATGGTGTTGTGTATTTATAGTATTATTATTATTAGTAGTAGTAGTAGTAGTAGTAGATAGTGTTTTTGGTATCCACGAGATCAAGTAGGAGTACTTAGTCCCCTCTCGGATTTAACGCGATTTGAATTTGCATTTTGCAATCATCAAATTGATGGATGGCTTCCTGATAATTATTTATACAAGAATTTTACAGTTTATCTTATTAGTTATAGTATTTCTATAATTTAACTAGCTCATAATCATTTTGAAACTGTCACAAATTTCCTTTTCTTTTTATTCCAAGTTTTGTTTTATTATAATTTTGACTTTTTTATTATTATATCCCAAAATTGAAATTAAGAAATAGTAGTTTGTGAAATGCTATAATAACTGAAAATGAAAAAGGAATAAAATAACTTTGGGTGACTAAAGTTCTATTTGATATGTTAAGTTTTCTAGGCATGATAAAATTAGTCTAGAAAACACTTATACATAAATTTTTTATTATTTTAGTTATACCCTTTTAAAAGAATAAATTTAAATTTGTTAGCATGCACTAGAAACTTTTTAATTTGAATAAATAAATATATAAACAAATACACAAGTCTTACAAACCAAAATGTGTTCGGATGGAGAGAGCATTTTATGTTTGTGATGAACATTAAGCTACAAATAAGGAGTAAACACCATTCCTTGGTTTATTGAATAACAAAAATTAACAAATTAGGGTTTGTCTAAACCACATTCAATTAATAACAAAAATAAAAAAAATTTAGGGTTTGTCTAAACCACATTCAATTAACAAATTAACAACAGATTCAAGGTTTCTAATGGATTTCAAGTGAGTTACCTTTGTAGAGGCGGTGGCAGGTGGGCAGCAGGTGGGCGAAATGTGGGTGGAAACGGCGGCACAAACTTCTTCTCCTTCTTCTCTTCTACCCCCTTTCTCCATCTTCTCTCTATTTCGGTGACCTCCCTCTTTTTTTCCCTTCCGTGTTCTATGTCGAGCGAACTAGTTACTGATTTTATTTAGTTTGATCAGCGACCACATGCGGTCATTGAATTTTAATGACATGGACTTATCAGCGATCGCATGCGGTCACTGATTATAAGTGGTCGCAAAAAAACTACGCGTCACCATTTCCTGCCAAATTTTGGGTGGGAAATTTGTTGTAGCGACCGATCAGCGACCGTATGCGGTCGCTGATATCACTTAGCGACTGGATTATATAATGGTCGCTGATGTCGGTCATTAGTAGGAGTATCAGCAATCGGATATATGGTCGCTGATATAAGTGGTCGCTAATAAACCTTTTCTTGTAGTGCTTATTACTCCGGAAGAGACATGCTCCACCAATTCATACTTCTCTATGAAAAATAAATAGAAAAGGATCGACGACTAGAGTTTAAATATTGTTACCTTAATTTTCTTCGCATTCTTGACTAAAGCTTGAATATTTTGCTTTTGATTCCTCTTGATTACTTGTTAATGCTCTTTTCTCTCCCTCAATATATTGTTCAAGATTGGTAAAAACAACAAATGAACCAACTTAGTTTCTCTTATATATAAAACCAAGTGGAGGGAAAAATGGTCATCATGTCCACCTCTTTACTATTCATTTATTTCCCCCAAAGTAAAACAACTTTACTTGGCCACCAAGTGGTTGGCCCACATGCCCGTTGTGGTTCCCATGAGTTTTACTCATCCGATGATTTATCGGTTCGACCCACGGGTTGGTTTCTTGGTTTGGGCTTAAAATAAATTCATATATTGCTTTTCTTGGGCTTTATTTAATATAACATTAGTCTTGACATCAATGTCATCCAATTGCAATTGACAAAGCCCAATTACTAAAGTCCATTAAGAACTAATCGTATTCTACTCATATAATTATTGTATTCTCTTTGTATATAATTCGTACGATATTCATATTATACTTCATAATAATCTTCATGCTATACTCGTATAATAACTAGTACCATACTCATTCTTCTCATGTACAATAACTATACTTATTATACATAGCTATTTAATTCTTGAAACTCACTTTTCCTAACAATTAGGTTTTAAGTCCGTAGGCAAAAACTTTGTTCGCCATAACTGAAATATTATTGGATATTCCATCTCGTATTAGAATTTTGTCTTTACGCATTTCTTAGAAATTCATAATTAATCACTGAGCAAAAATGGATGAATAGTGTTTTTACAAAAATTTCTCGAAAAACTTTTATTTTCGTCTTGGAAATTCAAAACAATTTTTCCTAGAACATAGCAAGAATCCTAACCACATCCGCACATTATAGGTCATACAACAACCTTCAAACAGTTTACTCACATAATTAAACAATTAAATTACTTTAATTCACATAATCAAATAAAATTTAATTTACATAAAAATCCAATTTTTCTCAGGCATCACATTCTTCCCCACTTATAAGGATTCTGTCCCCAAAATCTCGATACAATTACTCAAATAAATGGGGAAAACTTTCCTTCATTTTACTCTCGAGTTCCCACGTTGCTTCTTCGACATTGTGGTTCCTCTAAATTGCCTTCACCGAAGGTATAATCTTATTCCTCAAAACTTGTTCCTTCCTATCCATAATCTGAATTGGAAGTTCTTCATACGTTAAGTTTTTTTCTATTTTAATATATTCATACTCTATTATGTGCTTATAGTTCGGTTTTTAAGGACGCAATACTGACACGTGAAACACATTATGTATTCGCTCCATCTCTGGAGGTAAATCTACTCCATAAGCTACCCCTCCTACCTTTCTTAAAATTTCAAAAGGTCCTATAAACCTTGGACTTAACTTCCCTTTCTTTCCAAAATTTATATTTCCTTTCCAAGGTGACACTTTCAAAAAGACATACGAACCGACTTCAAACTCCCTCTTCTCACGGTGATGATCCACATACTTCTTTTGTCTATCTTGAGTCGCTACCAATCGTGTACATATTAACTTTACCATGTCTTCCGTTTGTTGTACCATCTCAGGTCCCAACATCTGACGTTCACCTACTTCATCCCAGCATAGTGAAGTTCTGCACTTCCTCCCATATAACGCTTCATAAGGCGGCATGCCTATACTAGCGTGAAAACTATTGTTGTAAGAGAATTCCACCAAAGGAAGATGTTCATCCCAACTCCCCTTAAAATCCATAACACAAGATCTTAACATATCTTCTAATGTTTGAATTACCCGTTCAGTTTGCCCATCCATTTGAGGATGATAAGACGTACTCAATTTTAACTGCGTTCCTAATTGCTATTGTAAACTCCTCCAGAAATTCAATGTGAATCGTGGATCACAATCTTACACAATCGAAACAGGTATACTCCATGTCTTGAAATGATTTCATTGATACAAAGTTTAGCCAATTTTTTTAGGTTGTACCTAATTCCTATCGGTAAAAAGTGAGCCAATTTTGTCAAACGATTTACTATTACCCAAATAACGTCATATCCCTTCCTTGTCGTTGGAAGTCCCGCCACAAAGTCCATCATGATATGCTCCCATTTCCAATCTAAAATCTCTAGTGATTACAATAACTGTGACGTCCCCAAATTGGGGTATCTTCCAACCCGACAGATAGTGCTACATGGTACTCATAACTGTACATTCATTCTATTGAAACAACATTTAAATATGTGTATCAATGACATTTTTATTACATTAATAATAATACATCCCGTTCCCAGGTTCTGAAACCATTACATTCTTTGTTCATTATAATATAATTCATACAAACGTACTTTCCTATTACAGAATAAATTAGTCGTTCATCTCCGCCTTGCCTTTATCTCTACTGGAACCCTCGGTTCGCTTGACCTTAGCTGTAATCATATGATTCAAGCAAGAAGTGAGCATATCTAGCTCAGCAAGTCTAACAATATATTATAAAGGTACCACTTCGAGAATCATATGATTATTCTTCATTAACTGAACAATAGTTATGAAGTATTATGAAACATTGAATAACACTTCTCATCTTATAAAATAATTCCAAAGAACATATAGTAGATCGGGAATTATGAGTAGGTCCATAGTCCATGACCATTTTCTTTAGCTTTTATTCATGAAAAGGACAACCCGGTACTAAGACCGTAAGTCCGACATTTCTTACGAGCACTTCTGGGTGATCAGCCTATAGTACTCTATGTTGATCAACACTACATCCTTTAAACGTATTTACGTTTATGTTTTGGCAACCTCGCGTGCCATCGAATAATCGATGAAAAATACATTTGTATATTCATACTCAGGCTTACCTTGAATCCGTAGCAAACAATTGGCGTAGGATAGCGTTATCAATTCTATATTAAAAGACTTGTAAATAAGTCAATCAATTCTGCTAGATTAGTCTAGCCGAGTTAAAACTGAATCACTGAAAACTTGGCTAACACGAAGGTTAGACAAGCGATAAGAAAACTTTCCTTCAGCGTCTGCTACAATAGAATTACTTTTCCTTTGAGTCTTTATAGTTTCTACAACACATAACCACATAATATACCACATTAGGACATGAATGAACATACATGGTTCCTAATGAATCTTATCCTTCTTCTCAATCTAATCATGTATTAGATTCGTTATTATTGGTTCTGACTTACCGTTATAACTTACATCATTCCTACCAACTTCTTTCTCTTCTATATCTTAAGTGGATTACTTCATTAATACAACTCGTTTCGAGTTAATATTCCTTCCTCACGGCTTACTACTGTTCCTACGTTACTATCCGAGACTTTATCGTCATTGGTTAAGTACAGTTTTTGTATGCCATTTATGTTTACTTATTACTTAACAAATTTTAGTTGTAACTCTCAACGTTATAGTCATCATCATTATTGAATATAGTTCACGTTCTTATACTTTACGTTCGTCGTTTAACTACTCATTAAACAACATTAAATTCCTAAAGTCATCACTATAAAATTGATTTAGGAAAGGTCTTATCATGTTCATTAAGTAATTACATGTCCCATACTTGTTCTGCAAACCATTAGGCTCATAATTAAGTTGGTCAACAAAATCCCTTTGCTGGCGCTGCGGCGCGGCAACCCTTTGTACTAGTGGCGCTGTGGCACCACTTTTCAGTACCCTACATCCGATCTCGGCGCTGCGGCTCGAGACTCATGCCTACGAGTGGCACTACAACGCTACTCTGCAGCGGCACTCCCTTCGCCCCAGCGTTGCGGCACGACTTAAAGAGCCCTGTCTGGCGCTTGTGGTGCCAGACATCAGTACCAGAAAAATTTGATAGATAAATTTTTTTATGAAATTCCCGGGCTCATAATTTCTTCGTTATAAGTTCGAATTGTCTGGTTCAAAAGCCCTTAGCTCACAAATTATATACTCTACACGTTCATTTAATAATTTTCCATTTTTAAATCCTTTAACTCAAAATTCACCTATTAGTTCATTTTAACGAAAACGATAAACGTTCGTGAACGTTCAACGCTCGTTTCTTCGTTCTAAGTTGGAATTCGGTCATTCTCGAGTTCGCAACTCTATAATGTCAAATAAGACTAAACTCCATTGAAAACTAATGTTTTTGAACTCAATATCAAAATTCAACTTCTTTTCCGAGAATTTCAGGAATTCGACGATTATCGTCCAAACTCGTGAATTCCGCCAAAACTTTGTTACTTGACATTTTTAAACCATTTCAAATGGATAAATTCCATCATACTAACATCTACATATATATACTTCATTAACTTATAATCATGATAAGTTATTACTTATTCTTCATAAGTTTAGGACTTATAAAAGTATAAATTACTTATGACTTTATTTCAAATGACTTATTATAGATTAAGTCTTTTAACCACCATTCTTACTTCTTATTATAGAATCTTATTAAGGTAAACATATGAGAAGTCCATCTATGTTCCTCATTAGTACATAACTTATTTAGGTTTGAATTACTTATTCATAACTTATACGACTTAAGTCCATTGATTAATTCAGTCTCTTCATTTCTTGGCATACAAATTCTACCACTACTCACTTCTCTAATAATGGAATAGATATAGAATCATGGTTTAAGTTCTTACCCTTGAAGATCACTTGTTTAATCCTTGTTTTTCTTCTTGCTTCTTGAATTAACAAAGATTAACTTGTTCTAGCTTTTCTAGCTTTTGTAGCTTTTCTCTCTAACCAATAAGCTATAAGTTGTTGGTATTTTTGAACAAGGAACAAATGAGCTAGCAAAGTCACTCCACCTCCTTACTATTCCAAGTTTAAATATCAAGTTAACTTGGCCACCACTTTATTTGCTTGCTCATCACATAAACACATTACTTAGCTTTTAAGTTTTCTTGTTAATCACATAGCTTATACTTTGCTTGCTCATCACTTTTACTTAGCCACCAAGTACTTTACTTGGCCACTACTTTGGGTCATCCATGTGATTATGGATTGCCCCATGGATTAACCTTGTTTTGGACTTTAAATTCAATTAATCTCACTTTATACTTTGGGCTTGCATTAACAAATCTTTGGGCTTTACCATTAGCTTGCATTGGGCTTAAACATTCCTATACTTGGGCTTTTACAATTCCTAACAAATCCTACAAGTTCAATACATTTGACTTAAACTCTTATAGCGTATAATCTACATATTATTCTCGTATTCTAACTCGTATATTTATTCATATACGACATTCCATCATTCATACATACCCGTATAATACCTCGTATTATATTCGTATTCATTACCTCGTACAATATCTACGTATTATACGATCATTGCTTTAATTCATTATACGCATTTAAATTCCTTCTCGGAACTCACTTTCCTCGACCGTTAGGTTTGAAGTCCGCAGGTAAAAAAAACTGCGTTTGCCATAACTGAAATATTATTGGATAATCCACCTTACCTCGATATTCTATCGTTACGTAGTGTTTTTTACAAGCAGAAATGCGTGAATAGTATTTTTTAGAATATTTCTCAGAAAGCTTGTATTTTCGTCTTGGAAATTAAAACACTTTAATTATATCACATAGCAAAAATACTACGATGTTCTGACATATCTAGGTTATAGAATGATCTTCATCTTATTATCACATATAATCTAATATTTATTCATTATTAAATCAAATAAAATTATTTTAAAATTTGCTCAATTTTCTGGGGCGTTACACTCTTCCCTCTTATAAGGATTCTGTCTCCATAATCTCGCTAATAATACTTACACCATTAAGGACAATTTTTTTCCTTTATTTTAATCTTGATTCCCCATGTTGCTTCTTCGACATTGTGGTTCCCAAAATTCACCTTCACCGAAGGTATTATCTTAATTTACATAACTTGTCACCTCCTATAAATAATTTGAGCTGGAAGTTAAACAATTATTAAAATATTGCGCTATCTTCATTTTATTAGTCCTTCTTTTAACTCTGAATTATATGAAACTCAAATTCCTCCTTCAAACGAGATGATACTTGATCTTCTCTTCATCCCTCATCCCTTTATTCGTTTGCTTGTATTCCTTGTTACCTAGTTGTACTTCTTTAACTCGATCAATTTTCATGGATTGAGTCTACATTGTGAATAACATTTCTAATACTTCATTCCATAATTTAACTTTTAACTCCGTTCTTGCCATCTCCATTATTAACTCATTCTAAGTCACTAACGTTGATAGCTTTTCCCTACCCTTCCTACACAATGCATCGACTTCTACGTTTACTTTCCCTGTATGATATAAGATATCATCCCGATCCTTTACCCATTCTCATCACGTTCTTTATCTCATATTCAACTCCTTCTATGTGGAGATATATTCCAGACTCTCATAGTTCGTGTATATCTCACACTTCTCCCCGTATGCATAGTATCTTCATATTTTTAATTCAAAACTACAGCTGCCAATTATAGATCATAAGTAGGATAAACCTTCTCATAATCCTTTAACTGGCTTGATGCATACGCAATGACCTTTCCATGCTACATGAGCACACAACCTCATCATCTATACGAAGCATCGAGATATATTACAAAATTCCTAGTATCATCCGATAAAGAAAATACAGGTGCCTTACTTAACCTTCCTTTTTAGTTCCTAAAAATTCTTTTTCTCACTCCTCATTCCCATCATACTTATTAATAATAAATCTGTATATCTTTTAAGCTAAAATTCACCAATGATCATTACAACACACTTGTCCAAATATTATTTGAACACTCTGTGACGCTAATGGTACTCTTAACCATAGCACATCACAAAAGAACCTATCAGCTTACCACCGACTTGCTCTGCGCCCCTTACAAAAAGTCTAACTTCATTACACTAGCCAACCCAAACGACATAACCAGAAACTGGTAATAACCATAACGAGTTCTGAACGTTGTCTTAGGTACCTCCTCCTTCTTCCTTACTTTTAACCAACGATACCCCGTACACAAATCTATCTTAGAAAAATACTTTTCCCCTTTCAACTGATCAAATAGATCATCGATCCTGGGCAGTGGGTATTTACTCTTAACCACTAATTTACTCCACTCACGATAGTCGATACACAAACATAACGATGCATCCTCTTCCTTAACATTCTTCTAAGTTATGTCATAGTTAGACAACAAGAGCGTCCCAGTGGTTTATTACCGTAAAATACTACCTTGGGTTCCTTAAAAATCCAAAGGTTTACACTTTTCTTATTACAATTTATTAAAGTTCTATGGTTAATTAACCCATTAATACTGAGAATTATTTTAAATTCTCTCAACTTAATCGGTACTTATCTACCAATACTCTATTACCTTCCTTATCCATGAAATAATTCCCATAAATGTATTCAATGAGAGTTATTTCCTCATTCTCTACCTTAACATTTAAAGATATTTATAATCCCTTCAAAAATGAACTAAATCACTTAACAACTTCACATGCTATAATAGAACAAGTAGCACTCCAATCAAACAGCACGTAAGCATTCATTGTATTAACTATAATGATACCTGTTACTACATTTGCTGATGCAACCACATCTTGGACCGTCATATTAAAATTATGGAACATAGGTCTACCCGACGATGGTGGTCCAGTAATGGCTAACTTACCACTATTAACACCTTACTTTCCTCCTACCCCTTTTTGGGCAATTTCTTGCCATGTGGTCCAATGACCCACAAACAAAATAGCCATGGCTCTTCTTAGGATTAGGACAATTGGGTGATATATGACCATCATGTCCACAGTTATAACAAACTAACTTTCCCTTCAAACAGACTCCTAAATGGGTCTTTCCACATGTCTTACATACTTCAATCTTATGCTTAGGATCCCCTTGCCCCACTCCAGTATTCCCAGAGTTAAATATCTTTCTTTTTGGCATACTGCCACTACCACTAGCACTCTCTGCCTTGGTTCTTCCCTCTCATTTGCTCTTATTCTTTTTCTCTTTGTGATATTGGGTCAACGCCTTACGACCACCTTTTGCTATAATCGCTTTCTCCAGAATGGTCCTATAGGAAGCACTCTAGAAAACAAAAATTCTACTATAGAGCCAGGGTTTCAGGCCCTGCTCAAACCTACAAGCCTTTCTCTCCTCAGTGTCCACTTAATGTGGAGCAAACCTTGCCAATTCACTGAATTTGGCTGCGTACTGGGAAACCGTCATGTTCCCTTGCTTACGTTCTAAGAACTTAATCTCCCTCCTCCTTTGCATACTTGTAGGGAAATAGTTCTTGAAGAAAACCTTCTTGAACTGTTCCCATAGTACAACATTAGTTCTAGCCCCACCCTGGTGAGCCTCCCACCAAAAGTTGGCTTCCCCTTTCATCATGTAAGTCATAGAAGAAATCTTTTGCGCCTCAGATACGTTTGTAATAACAAACGCCTTCTCTATTTCTTTTACCCATGTCTGGGCCTCTACTGGGTCCGTCATTCCTTTGAACTTCAGCGGACCTATGCTTTTAAACTCTTAAAAGGTAGTCATTCTAGCTACCCTAGGTCCCGTAGGTACTCTACCCCCTGTTTGGTTAAATATAGTCGTTAATAAATTAATGAACTCTTGCATAGGGTTGTTTTAACCCCCTTGACTATCATTATGTGATACCGCTTCTTGATTACGTTGTCTTCTCCGTGGCGGTATTTTCTGATAAAATAAAATTTCATTATTATCTATTTACTTACCCAGTTATTATTTTACAATAGTAACTCATACCATACAAAGCATATTAAATGAAAACTTCATTATATTCATATGCTTCTTCATAATTTGAAAATATTTACAATTTGTTTCCATATCCAAAAGCTATTACATTTTTATCCCACAATTGAACTTCACAAAAGATGGGATTCACAAAAAGACTACCCTTTTATACAAAAAAGGATTTTACATCACCACACACATTTATTTACTCTAGACTTCTAATAATGTATAACATCATCCTCGTGTTTCTCATTCGCAATCATCGCTACAGTATCCCGAATAATAGTATGTCGAGTCTGTCCCAACTTAGTGGAATAACAAGAAATTTTCAGCTTGAAATCCTTATGAGCACTCTCATGGATGTAAGATATTTGTGCTATCTTCTGGTCTCTTTCAACCAGTTTCTTACGAAGCTCATCAACATCTTTCTTATAGTCCCTAGCCTTATTTCTCATAAGCACCTTTTCATCGTGCTCTGACTCAAAATCTTCTTCTGCAGACTCTTTTGCTTCATAGAGATAGCTAATTATTTTATTTTGATTTTGCACAACTGTACTCAGTTGCACATTCCTATCAAGCACTGCCAAATACAATGCTCTCATTGCATCTGGAGATGTTAACTCTTGTGCAGGTACCACCGTATTAACCGATGTTACATCCATTTCCTCCACCACATCCATCATCATATTAAGATATGATTCTATATCCATTTCTCTCTCGGAGTAGTTTCCCTCACAAAAGTACTCCTCCCGCTCTGACTCTAATGGTACCTCCGCCACTGGAATAGGTACAGGTTCTACTTGGTTCGCAAGCTCTTTGCTCACCACGTGTATATCTCTATAGATCAAGCTATCGATCGACATCTACAATAACACATAACATGTTGATTAGTACATAATACACAATAGTATAAGCATAAATCACATTTAATTTATTTAGGATTAATTTCCATCTTTTAAATATTTCGGTACTAGGTTTCCTTAATACCTTATTAACTAATTTGACAAGCGTTTACTTTCTTCGGACTTTTCATTACTTAACGAGGTTATTAGCCTAAGGTTCTCCCCCCTTAAGTTTTATAACCTAATTCTTTGATACCAACCTGTCACGCCCCCAAATCCGGGTATCTTCCAACCCGACACATGGTGCTACACTGTACTCATATTTGTATATTCATACTATTGAAACAATATTAAAATATGTGTATCAACGACATTTTTATTACATTAATAATAATACATCCCGTTTCCAGGTTCTGAAACTATTACATTCTTTGTTTATTATAATATAATTCATACAAACATACTAGCCTATTACAGAATAAAATAGTCGTTCATCTTCGCCTTGCCTTTATCTCTACTAGAACCCTCGGTTCGCTTGACCTTAATTGCAATTATATGATTCAAGCAAGAAGTAAGCATAACTAGCTCATCAAGTCTAATAATATATTATAAAGATACCACTTCGAGAATCATATGATTATTCTTCATTAACTGAACAATAGCTATGAAGTACTATGAAATATTGAATAGCACTTCTCATCTCATAAAATAATTCCAAAGAACATATAGTAAATTGGAAATTCTGAGTAGGTCCATAGACCATGAACATTTTCTTTAGCTTTTATTCATTAAAAGGACAGCCTGATACTAAGACCGTAAGTCTGACATTTCTTACGAGCACTTCTAGGTGATCAGCCTATAGTACTCTATGTTAATCAAGACTACATCCTATAAACGTATTTACGTTTAAGTTTTGGCAACCTCGCGTGCCCATCAAATAATCGATAAAAAATACATTTTTATATTCATACTCAGGCTTACCTTGAATCCGTACCAAACAATTGGCGTAGGATAGCGTTGTCAATTCTATATTGAAAGACTTGTAAATAAATCAATCAATTCTTTGAGATTAGTCTAGCCGATTTAAAACTGGCATTGACCCTTTCTTTAAAATAATTCATGCATCTCATAACATGAATCACTGAAAACTTGGCTAACAAGAAGGTTAGACAAACGATAAGAATACTTGCCTTTAGCGTCTGCTACAGTAAAATTACTTTTCCTTTGAGTCTTTATAGTTTCTACGACGCATAACCACATAACATTCCACATTAGGTCATGAATGAACATACATGGTTCCTAATGAATCTAATCATGTATTAGATTCGTTATAATTGGTTTTGGCTTATCGTTATAACTTACATCGTTCCTACCAACTTCTTTCTCTTCTATGTCTTAAGTGGATTTAATTCATTAATACAACTCGTTTTGAGTTAATCATCCTTCCTCATTGCTTACTACCGTTCCTACGTTACTATCCATGACTTGATCATCATTGGTTAAGTAAACTTTTTGTATGACGTTCATGTTTACTTATTACTTAACAAATTTTAGTTGTAACTCTCAACGTTATAGTCATCATCATTATTGAATATAGTTCACGTTCTTATACTTTATGTTCGTCGTTTAACTACTCAATAAACAACATTAAATTCCTAAAGTCATCACTATAAAAGTGATTTAGGAAAGGTCTTATCGTGTTCATTAAGTAATTACATGTTCCATACTTGTTCTGTAAACCATTAGGTTCATAATCAACTTGGTCAACCAAATCCCCTTGCCAGCGCCGTGGCGCTGCGGCGCCACTTTCCAGTACCCAACATTCGATCTCGACGCTGCGGGCTCGAGACTTATGCCTACGAGTGGCGCTATAGCGTGACTATACAGTGGCACTCCCTTCGCCTCAGCGCTGCGGAGCGACTTAAAGAGCTCTGTACCAGGAAAAATTGACAGATAAATTTTTCTATGAAATTCCTGGGAACATAATTTCTTCGTTATAAGTTCGAATTAGCTTTTTCAAAATCCCTTAGCTCACAAAATACATAATCTACACGTTCATTCAAGAATTTTCCAGTTTTGAATCCTTTAACTCAAAATTCACCTATTAGTTCATTTTAACGAAAACGATAAACGTTCGTGAACGTTCAACGCTCGTTTCTTCGTTCTAAGTCAGAATTCGGTTATTCTCGAATTCGCAACTCTATAATGCCAAATAAGACTAAACTCCATTGAAAACCAACGTTTTCAAACTTAATATCAAAATTCGACTTCCATTTCGAGAATTTCACGAATTCGACGATTATCGTCCAAACAAGTGAATTCTGCCAAAACTTCATTAGTTGAGATTTTTAAATCGTTTAAAATGGATTCATTCCGTCATACTAACATCTAGATATATATACTTCATTAACTTATATTCATGATAAGGTATTACTTGTTCTTCATAAGTTTAGGACTTATAAAAGTATAAACTACTTATGACTTTATTTCACATGACTTATTATAGATTAAGTCTTTTAACCACCATTCTTGCTTCTTATTATCATATAATCTTATTAAGGTAAACATATGAGAAGTCCATCTATGTTCCTCAAGGGTTCATAACTTATTTAGGTTTAAATTACTTATTCATGACTTATATGGCTTAAATCCATTGATTTATTCATTCTCTTCATTTCTTGGCATACAAATTCTACCAGTACTCATAAAGTCACTCCACCTCCTTACTATTCCAAGCTTAAATATCAAGTTAACTTGGCCACCACTTTATATGCTTGCTCATCACATAAGCACTTTATTTAGCTTTTAAGTTTGCTTGTTAATTACATAGCTTATACTTTGCTTGCTCATCACTTTTACTTATCCACCAAGTACTTTACTTGGCCACTACTTTGGATCATCCATGTGATCATGGATTGCCCCATGGATCAACCTTGTTTTGGACTTTAAATTCAATTAATCTCATCTTATACTTTGGGCTTGCATTAACAAATCTTTGGGCTTTACCATTAGCTTGCATTGGGCTTAACCATTCCTATACTTGGGCTTTTACAATTCCTAACAAATCCTACAAGTTCAATACATTTGGCTTAAAGTTTTATAACGTATAATCTACGTATTATTCTCGTATTCTAACTCGTATACTTATTCATATACGACATTTCATCATTCATACATACTCGTATAATACCTCGTATTATACTCATATTCATTACCTCGTACAATACCTACGTATTATACGATCATTGCTTTAATTCATTATACGCATTTAAATTCCTTCTCGGACACTTTCCCTAACCGTTAGGTTTGAAGTTCGCAGGCAAAAAAATTGTGTTTGCCATAACTGAAATATTATTGGATAATCCACCTTACCTTGATATTGTATCGTTACGTATTTCTCAGAAGTTCAAAAATAATTCCCGAGCAGAAATGCTTGAATAGTGTTTTTCGAAAAATTACCCAGAAAGCTTTTTTTTCATCTTGGAAATTCAAACAATTTAATTCTATCACGTAGCCAAAATACTACGACGTTCCGACGTATCTAGGTTATAGAACGATCTTCATCTTATTATCACATATAATATAATTTTTATTCATTATTAAATCAAAAAAAATTACTTTAAAAATTTGCTCGATTTTCTAGGGCGTTACAATAACCCACTCTGTCGTTGGTGTTCGACCTTAACTTTCTGACAAGTTAAGCACTCACTAAAATATTCTTCTATCTCTCTCTTCATATTTGGCCACCAAAAGTTCTGTCGAAGGTCTTGATACATCTTAGTTGTCAACGTCAGGATTTTTGAGTGTCCCTTTTCGTTACTTGTTCTTTGGTGTTCTAATGTTAATGTGAGATTTGTTTGAAAAAACTTGTGAAAAAGGTCTGACATGTATAATGTCGATGATTTGACTTTAAGATTCGCCAGTTGGTGTATTTAACTGGTTGCACCAACGCAACTTAAAAAGGTTTGCACATTGACCCAATAATTTGACACTGCTAGACGAGTTTGTGAAACCGAGATTCATTCTTGGTTCGGGGGCTTGATTATGCAGAGGGAAGGTGTTAGGCAGCCACCGACATCCGTGTTAACACGGTGACCGCCACTCTTTAAAGAAATTATTATATGAATGTGTGTGTGTGTGGATCAATGTGCAATTATTTGGAAGTAGTGTTGTACCTCATTCGCACCTATATACATAAGGTTTGAATTTATAGAAAATTCAGTTTAAAACAAGATATTGCAATGATGTTTTGTAAAAGAGGTTTTTCAAACACTGTGCTCAATAGTAATTGAGGCCTTTGATACTTCCATTTTATTACTAAATGTTCGGCATGTTTGCTTTTATTTTTGAAATGCGAAGCATTCTCGAGAAAAATAATATACAGCAGTGCCGAACTCTTCATGGGCATGACATCCATCCAAGGAAATTTAGACACTGTAAAATAATGTACAAGCTACTTACAGCCAGAAAATGTCCATCATGGGAACCGAATCTAGATTCAGTAGACTAAACTTGTGATCACATGATTCTTAGGCTCACATTATACTGTAATTTGTATGAAAAGTAGTAAGCAGTTATATATATATATATATATATATATATATATATATAAATGTTGTAAATATATATATATATATGAACATGATCAACCGCCATGAAGTAAACTCCAAGCGGGACAAAATGTAAATAAAATTGTAAAAGCGATCAACTGCCACGAAGTAAACTCCAGGCAGGACGGAATGTAAATAAAATTGTAAAAGGCCATGAAGTGAACTCCAGGCCTGACAGAAATATATATATATATATATATATATATATATATATATATATATATATATATATATATATATATATGTATATATTTGTACAAATATATATATAAAAGCAGTAAACGCACTGGATGTAAATCCAGGCTCATCGGATATGTCTGACATCAATTATATATCTATATATATATATATATATATAAACTATAGTCAGACACTGTCTGATGAGCCTAGATTTTACATCCGGAGCGTTTAATTGCTTATATATATATATATATAAGCAATTAAACGCTCCAGACCGAAGTCTAGGCTCAATCGAGGCATAACTCGATAATGTTAGTCTATATATGAAATATATACATATATAAGTATATATATAGAGACAAAAATGAAAACCACAAACCGAAGTCCAGGAAAACACACACAACACGACTCTCAATGTGTATAACAGTGTGTGCTTATATGAGAAGAAGGCTTTATAGAATATAGGAAGGCTTACAATGGGCTGCCAAAGTAGACTTCTATGACTTTAAATGGATAAACACTCAGCTCCCGCTGGATAAAAGATAACTATATGTGATCTAACTAGTGTTTAAAGATGAGGAAACACTTAAAAGATGTGTATACAGAGTAAAATGGACAGAGCTTCCTCGCCTTTTTCCCTCCCTCTTCTTCTCAAATAGCTGACCCCAAGGCTTGTATATGTAGACGGATGGCCGCATGTACAGTCGTGGTGCATCCGAGCCTCACGGGTCCCATCGTCTCTTAGTACATGCATTCATGCACTGTAATGTCCGCTCGAACTTGCAGAACTTTAATCCGAGCATCCGAACGAGGTATATCTGACCTTCTTCGGACCGCTTGTGTCAAGAGTTACATAATGACATGGATTAAAGGTAGTACGAAGTCAGGAAGAGGGGTCTATGTCCATGGCATTCAAGCTTCAAATTCTATCCAAAGTCTGCCATACGTAATAGTCACTCAAGATTGTAACTCCTCGGTTCTTGTGGGACATCGTTGCATGTATGTATGTATGAAGTGTTGAGACGGCGTGCCATTATCGAAGGGAGAAGATGACGTTTGACTCCTCATAGGGTTATCGCCAGTTTGAGTTTAAAGTAGACGTTGCTCAGGGTTACAGCTGAGATTGGACTACTTTTTGGTATGCCGCGATATCATCTTATTGAGACGGTAAGATGACTTGTTGACTCCTCATCGGGGTTATCGCCGTTTTAAGCAGAAAGCAGATGTTGTTCTGGGTTACATTTGAGATTGGACTATTGCTTGTTTGTATGTCTCAATATCATCTGTGGGTGTTCCTGTCTACCAGTTGTAAGCTCCGGGTCTGAGGTGTGAGTGCCTCGACAAGATGTCTGGGGTTGAAGCTGATTGCATTTGTTTGAAAAAAGAATTTTTGGGGTTATCGTCGAAACTACAATAGCATCCCTTGGGGCTATCACCAAGGATGGGGTTGCTACTCCCAGTGTTGTCTCTGGGACTGGAACTGAGCATCGCAGTGTTATCGCCGAGACAGAACTGTCCTCTCCGGTTTTGTTGCTGGTCTTTTGATCTTCATACCTCGGGGTTATCTCCGAGATTGGAAAAGACATTCTTGGTGTGTGTTCCGGGTTTGAGATGAAGTTCCCGGTTTGTGTTCTGGGTTAGAACTGATGTTCCCAGTTTTTGATACGAACTGGATGTAAGTTGTCTTCTACGGTTATCTCCAAAAGACGAATCTGCCCTCCTGCAATGTCAGTAATAGGCGTGCAGAAAATTTCAAGTGTCTATAGACGCCCCTCTTTATCATATTAGTGCAATGCAAGGCATGGATATGATAAAGAATCCTAGAAACTTGAATTGCAAGCAAGATAAACCTGATGCTATATACAGCAACATGATGCAACTACATGTAGAATGCATGAATGATTGTCGGTTCTCTGGTAATTTTTTCAGGTAGACAATCATTGATGGCTTGGACATGCGATCTAAGTCTTCAAGGATGTTGACGTTGGGGCTATCACCGAAGTCTTGAATCCTAGACACTAGCTTATAATCCATAGAGGTACCTCTTTTGTGTAAGAGATCTGTAGGGATAAAGCTTTGTCTGTTTGAGGATGTGTATAACATATTCCCTCATATTGTCGGAGTTACTGACAATAGTTGGTTGTTATCAGGGTTGCCTGATCTTCGCTGATGTGTGTATCACCGGATAAATCCCTACTGGATGCATCGTCAAGGCTGCTTGATTTTTATTGATGTATGTGTCAATGGTAGCATTGAGTTGTAATCCCCACCGGGGATACATAGATGTTTGAATGATGTGCGTTGTGACCCCCTTCGGGGAGCATATATGTTTGAAGGATGTGCGTTGTGACCCCCGCCGGGGATACGTAGATGCTTGAAAACTTAGGTGTTGTAACCCCCGCCGAGAAGGTTTGATATATCGTGGTTTTGCTTTGTAACCCCCGTCGGGGAGGTTTAGGGTTGTTACCCTGAAAATGACGGCATCGGACCTTTGTGAGGTATTATCGAGCATGTTTTGTGAAAGCTGAGCTCATTGGTATAGTATACCCTACATTCAGTCGAATACCATTGAGACGACGGGAGTTTAACTCTGACCGACGAGAAACCAGGATTTCAGGCTATTCCGCTTAATTGCGTAGCATTTTTATTCCTGATTTGGCCTTTTCAGCTTGTGAGACCTCCTTTGTAACTCTAACTGGAGCGAGCCGGAGGTGTGGGACCCATGTAGGGGGGTCGCAGGTTTACCTGTAGGAGTCGCAGGTTAGCCTGCGGCCAACCGTGCCTATGTATAGGCGGTTGGTTGCTTTCATAAGTCATTTTCAAGTTGCTCTTCTTCAGATCTGCTGAGTTCAGGCAACTTTCTGCATATTCTTTCACCGTACAAGCATTCTTCACTATCTTGGTAACGTATGCATGTATTTTTTTTCCAGTTTCTATCCGTTGGAAAATGACTTATCACATGAAATGTATTTAGACACATAGTAGTGAATATGCATGCTGATATGACTTGATAAAAAATATTCAACATAGTACATGTTAGTATTAAACCATGCTGAACATAATGATGTGAAAAAAATTTACTTTTGAAACAGTCAAATTGGCACCTTTTACTGTCATTTCTTATCCTATCTGAGGACAAATGAGTAAAGGCATAAAGTAAAATTATCCTGGTAATTAGACTACACTTACGGATTTTTACTATGATGTGATTAATGCATACATGATGTATTTGATTGTGTATAGGTGTGCTAGTGAATGGCCACCTAGTCATGCTTATGTGCATGTGGATAGTCCCATTTACAAAGGGGGCTATGGAAAAATTTTCCCAAAATGTAGGCATTGGGTAGTCATGCATTTTTAACTCTACTGTAGATGTGTGTTAAAACAATGCATGTTTGTATGTAATCATAGAATGCATTTTGTAAAAGACTCTAGGTAAGAAATTACCACACCATTTCTAAGGTGATTTGGAGACTTGTTGTCCAGATATTATGGATCCGGATAAGTCGGGTAGTTCCCGTAGGACCACTTCTGGTGTACGGAGGAGGGCTTTTGAAGAGCCTTAGCGCCGTTCTGTTAGACATCATTGTCGTTTGGCGGAGGCGGTGATACGTCCTATTCGGGTTGAAGTGTTGAATGTCGAGGACGAGGAGGAGGATGTACCGTTCGAGGTTCCCGCTCTGGCTTTACGTGTTCCCCATAGGGAATTGCCATGTATTCAAGTGGCTAACCCAGATCTTCTAGGTGACTTGAGTAGACATCCTTCAGTATACCTGCATGCAAATGAGGTATAATGTTAGATCCTTAATCTTCCTTATTTCCTATTGATGAGGAGTCAAGGATTCAGATGTTGATCTGCATTTGATGTAGGTTCTCGGCTTCAAACAGCCTCGAGGGAACTAGTTTAGCATCCACTCTATGTATCATGCCTTGCATGATGACTACAGAGCGATCGTCCATGGCTGGGGATTCGGGAGTTTCTTCTCCATTCTACCCCGTCGCTGTCCCTGGGGTTACCTCAGGGCATTGTCTGAGTGGTGGTTCCACCAGACTCAGTCACTCAATTTGTTGGATTGTGAGGTGATGATGAAGTCGATGGATTGGCGGTTTATCACAGGCATGGAGTTTATAGGGGAGCCGGTTCCTTGCATGGCGGATATCATCCCTACTACTGTCAGATCCTTGTTGGGAGTTCCGGTGGAGGCGCTCAAGGGAAGGACTGTTCGTACAGGTCCTTTGAGCGTAGATGCTATAAGCGGGCTGTTTAGTGAGCCCATACCCGATGATGTGAGAGTCAGGGATCACATTCTTCGACGAGTGTTCCTAATGATCATTAGGACTGCTTCATAACAGATAACTCTTCTACGGTGTCCTTCGCTTTGATCATCGCCACTCGACATGTGGACCGTATAGGAGAGTATGATTTGGGTTCCTACACCTTTGCCTACTTCCTCAAGGGAATGTGCATATGATCGTAGGGCTTGACCGAGGCGTGGTTAGGTTTCTACCCATTTCTGCTGGTGAGTGTTTCTCTTATTTTTTCCCATGTATAGGTTAAAAGTGTTGACTGACAGCAGATGTTTTCCTTTGTGTTGGAAGTTTTGGGCCTATGAGAGGCTCCTTTATTTGCGTTCTGTAAGCGTGTTAGGTTTAGACACCTTTCCATGAGGACAGAGATGACATCATTCCATACTGGTGGAGGTCCTTGTTGCTGAGGATTTTACTCATTGTCGCCTACAGCTGGAGCTATTGACAGCTGATGTCATCACATGGATTCCCTACTCTGAAGAGCATTTGGGAGTTGGTTTCGAGGATGGGTACCCGACTGGAGTAGAGTACATCATTTCCACCCGCATGATTCCTCTCTTCACAGATGGAGGATGAGAGCTCTATTTACGAGAGCGTGCTATTAGGAGCACTACAGGAGAGATCTGTATATGTAATAGTATAGGTTTAACGTTATAATATATTTGATATTATGACAAAGAACTTATGTATTGGTTATAAAGAACCTAGGAAGGGAATATTATTTTGGAATATATAGAAGACATATTCACTCTCTTTAGTTGTTTCAATTGAATGTTTGTGTGAATGGTAGTACCGTGTAGCACCATCTGTCGGCTTGGAATATACCCAGATTTGGGGGCGTCACAGGTTGGTATCAAAACAATAGGTTATAAAACTTTAGGGGGGGGGGGAAATAGAACTTTAAGTCATAACCTTAAGAAAAGTTAAAGAAATAAAAGATGAAGTTAACCCTAAAAATGTATTAAATGTGATATGTGTTTTTATTGTACTAATGGTGTTTACTAAACAAACTAATTTGTTTTATTGTAGATGTAAGGAGATAGCGTTGTGTATAGGGATATACATGTTGATAGTGAAGAGTCGGTGAATCAAGTAGAGATTATATCGAACCTAATAGCTGAAGAGCCTGAAGTGGTAGTTGTTGAGTCTGGAGACTCGGAAAACCTAGACCTCATGTCTATGTTTGATGGCAGTTCTGAAGAGGAGATGGAGGTTGTGTCATTTAACACCATAGCACCTGCAGAAGATATGACTCTAGGGGAGCCAATGAAATCACTGCTTATGATAGTATTGGATAGAAACATCCAATATGGGAAGGAGGTAAAGGAACTGAAGGATGAACTCCATGTGGGAGGAGGAACATGACGAGAAGGTGTTAGCCAAGGACAAGGTCCATGAGCTTAAGCATGAGGTCTTTGAGCTCAGGCAGGAGCTAATGACTAAGAAGTAGAAGGTTAGCCAAATGTCCTATATACATAAAAGTTCGCATAGGGATTTTTAGTAGCGGGTGGCTGAGAACCCTATAGAAGCAGGGCAGACTCGGCATACTATTAGCCGAGATGTGATAGTCGATCTTGCCAATGCCGACTATGAGAATTCCTTAAGGTAGATGTAATCTAGCTATTAGTTAGAGTAGAATAGATACGTAAATATGTGTATCTTTGTAGTGACGTAAAACCCTCTTTTGTATAACAAAAGGTAGTCTTTTGTAAATCCAAATTTTTAGAAAGTAATGGCGGGAAAGTAATGTAATCAGCTTAGGCTGTGTAATGTGAACGATGTAGTATTATACTACAAGAAGAAAATCAATATAAGTTTTCTTTTATGAAACATATTATGTAGTAAGTATAAGTTATTGTTTAATAATGAATAATAACTAATTAACAAGAAAGAGGTAATAATGAAAATGTAAATCAACCAGAAAGGGTACTGGTTAATCTAATGCAGGAGTTCGTTAATTTATTAACGGCTGCCTTTAATCAGAATAGGGTGAATGTACCCTTAAATCCTGTAGTAGTACAGGCTACTACGTTTAAGGATTTTAAGAGTGTAGGTCCACTGGAGTTCAAAGGAACTAAGGACCCCATAGAAGCCCAAACGTGGGTGAAAGAGATAGAGAAGGGATTTGTCATTACCAATGTCGATGAGTGGAAAAAGATTGCTTTTGCTACCTATATGATGAAGGGAGAGGCCAACTTCCTGTGTGAGGATAACCAGCCTAGGGCCGAAATAGATAATCTAACGTGGACGCGGTTTAAGGTGATTTTCTTCGAGAACTACTTTCCCACGTGTATGTAGGGGAGGATGGAGATGTGGTTTATAGAGTTAAAATATACGCTGCCAAGTTGAATGAACTGGCGAGGTTTGCTTCACACCAAGTGGACACGGAGGTGAGCAAGGCTAGGAAGTTCGAGCAGGGCTTGAAACCCTAGCTCTATAGCCAGATATCCTTGTTCCAAAGTACTTCTTTTGGGACCTGTTGACGTTGGAATTTTTATTTGTCCATTTTCAGTTCTTATCTTTTGGTGTTCTCTTGTTAGATGAGATTTGTTTGAAAAAACAAGTTGTGAATAGGTCCGACATTTATATGTCGACGATTTGACATTAAGAGTCACCAGTTGGTGTTTTTAAATGGTTGCACCAACGCAACCTAGAAAAGGTTTTCACATTGACCACATTATGTAATACTACTAAACTGGTCTGTGAAACCGAGATTCGTTAGGGTCGGGGGACTTGCTTATGCGGAGGGAAGGAGTTAGGCACCCCCTCTCGATATCCTTGTTACCACGACGACCACCACTTTTCAATTAAATTGTTTTATGAATATGTGTGTGTGGGTCAATGTACAGTTATTTGGAAGTAGTGTTATAACTCGTTTGCACCTATATACAAAGGGTTTGAATTTGTGTAAAAAATTAGTTTTAAACAAGATATAACAGTGATGTTTTATAAAAGAAGTTTTTCAAACCCTGTGCTCAATAGTAATTGAGGCCTTTGATACTTCTATTTTATTAAATGTTCAGCTTGATTGCTTTTATTTTTGAGATGCGAAGCGTCTTCGAGAAAATAATATATATATATAGCAGTGCCGAACTCTTTGTGGGCATGATAGCCATCTAAGAAAATTCAGACACCATGAATAATGTACAAGCTATTTATAGCCAAAAATATCCATGACGGGAACCGAATCTAGATTCAGGAAACTGAATCTGTGATCACATATTTCCTAGGCTCACATGATGTAGCAGTTTATATGAAAGTTGTAAGCAGTTATATATATAAAAGCTATATATATATATATATATATATACTAACTGTCAACCACCACGAAGTGAACTTCATGGGGGGCTGGAAATGTAAATATATAAAAGCGGTAAATATATATATAGAGACAAGATCAACTACCACGAAGCACCTCCATGGGGGATCAAAAATGTAAATAAAGCAGAAAAGATGATCAACTGCCACGAAGTAAACTCCAAGCGATACAAAATGTAAATAAACCAGTAAAAATGGTCAGGCTCCACGAAGTAAACTCCAGGCGAGAATGTAAATAAAGTAGTAAAAGGCCACGAAGTAAACTCCAGACCTAACAGAAATCTAAATATATATATATATATATAAGCAGTAAACGTACATGATATATATCGATTCTGGCTCGTTCTATCATTTCAGCAATTTGTCGCTACACACACACACACACATATATATATATATATATATATATATATATATATATATATATATATATATATATATATATATATATATATATATATATAAGCAGTAAATACAACGGATGTAAAATCTAGGCTTATCGAATAGAGTTTGATAACAATTCGTATATATAAGTATATATATACAAAAGTAAATAAACATTGTCGATGTCGGGATTTTTTAGTGTCCCTTTTCGTTAGTTATTCTTTGGTGTTCTCATTTTAATGTGAGATTTGTTTGAAAAAACAAGTGATAAAGGTCCGACATGTATAATGTCGACGATTTGACTTTAAGAGTCGCCAGTTGGTGTATTTAACTGGTTGCACCAAAACAACAGAAAAAGGTTTGCACATTGACCCAGTGATGTGACACTACTAAACGTGTCTGTGAAATCGAGATTCATTTGAGTCCGGGGGCTTGATTATGCGGAGGGAAGGTGTTAGGCACCCCCCGACATCCGTGTTGCCATGGTGATCGCTACTTTTCAAAGAAACTGTTATATGAATGTGTGTGTGTGTGTGGATTAATGTGCAATTATTTTGAAGTAGTGCTACACCTCGTTCGCACCTATATACAAAGGGTTTGAATTTATAGAAAAATTCAGTTTTAAACAAGATATATCAATGAAGTTTTATAAAAAGAGGGTTTTCAAACCCTGTGCTCAATAGTAATTGAGGCCTTTGATACAACCATTTTATTATTAAATCTTCGGCTTGCTTGCTTTTATTTTCGAAATACGAAGCGTCTTCGAGAAAATAATATACAGCAGTGCCGAACTCCTCATGGGCATGACAGCCGTCCAAGGAAATCCAGACACTGAAAAATAATGTACAAGCTGCTCACAGCTGAAAAAGGTCCATCATGGGAACCGAATCTAGATTCAATAAACTGAATTTGTGATCACATGATTCCTAGGCTCACATGATACTGCAGTTTGTATGAAAAGTAGTAAGCAGTTTTATATAGAAAAGCTGTAAATATATATATACAGACTTGATCAACCATTACAAAGCAACTCCGTAGGGATCAAAAATGTAAATATATAAAAGCGGTAAATATATAGATATTTATGGACATGATCAACCACCACGAAGTAAAGTCCAAGTGGGACGAAATGTAAATAAAGCTGTAAAAGCGATCAACTACCACAAAGTAAACTCCAGGCATGACGAAATGTAAATAAAGCTGTAAAAGGCCACGAAGTAAACTCCAGGCCTGACAGAAATGTAAATATATATATATATAATATATATATATATATATATATAAAAAAAAGTTTTAAACGCACTGGATGTAAATCCAGGCTCATCGGATATGTCCGCCAATAATTATATATATAAGTATATATATATATATATATATATTATATATATATATATATTATATTATATATATATATACTATATATATATATATATAAGCAAGTAAACGCTCCAGACATAAGTCTAGGCTCAATCGAGGCATACTCGATAATGTTAGTCCATATATAAATATAACATATATAAGTATATATAGACAGACTGAAATGAAAATGACAAAACCGAAGTCTGGGCAAACGCACACAACACGACTCTCAATGGTGTATAACAGTGTGTGCTAATATGAGAAGAAGGCTTTATAGAATATGAGAAGTCTTATAGTGGGCTGCCAATGTAGACTTCTATGATCCTCGTTTACTATGCGGATTAAACCTGCAGCGCCCTGGTCGAGTAAAAGAATAGTTATATGTGAGACTAACAAGATGTTTAGAGATGAGGAAACACGCAATATGGGTGTTGTACAATAGTAAATTGTGACCAGGGGCTTCCTCGCCTTTTTCCTCTCACTCCCTTCTTTCTAATGGCTGACCCCAAGGGTCTAGATTTATAGACGTGATTGCCGCAGGTGTACCTGCGGCAGCGCGCAGTTACACCTGCTGGCAGTGCAGCAGTTACATCTGGCGCTGGTCGAGGTGTCAGCTCAGGTGGCTTCGCAGGATCCGACGTCTCAAAGTACGTGCACTCGTGCACTGTATGTCTGCTTGAACTGCGGAACTTCAATCCGAGCATCCGAACGAGGTATATGTGACTTTCTTCGGACCGCTTGTTTCGAGAGTTATGCAATGACATGGATTAGAGGTTGTACAAAGTCAGGAAGAGGGGTCATGCCCATGGTCTTCAAGCTTCAAATTCTATCCAAGGTCTGCCACGTGTGTAACGACCGATAAATTTGGATTTTATTGTAAAATAATTTTATGAATTAATAATAAATAAAATTAATTTTATGTGTTATCAGAATGGTTGTCATTATATACCTAATAATGTTAGAACTTCGTAGTATTTGAGCTACGTGGAAGAATTAAAGTGTTTGAATTTCCAAGACAAAAATAAAAGTTTTTTGAGAAATTTTCTGAAAAACAATATTCATTGGTATTTGCTCGGGATTTAGGTTGAATTTCCGAGAAATACATAATAGAATAGAATGCAAGGTAAGATGGTTATGTAAATCAATAGTAGGAAAACGCAATATTTTGTTTGCGGACGTAATTGAGGATGTTAAGGAAAGCGATTTATTAATAAGTTAAGTAATGATCGTATGATACATGAGTATTGTACGAGGTAATGAAAACGAGTATAATACAATGTATTATACGAGTTCGTATGAAGGATGGTATATTGTATATAATAAAGTTGTATTGAATTAGAATACGAGAATGATAAGTAAACAATACGTATATGTATTGAGCAATGATGTTGGACTTGTAAATTGTTAGGAATTGTTACAAGCCCAAGTGAATTACTGGTGAGGCCCAATGTTAATTAATGAACAAGGTGTTGTTTATATTGCAAGCCCAAAAGCTAAGTTAATCTAAGTGTGACAACCCGATATTTTCTATATAATAAATCAAAAT